>OZ030375.1:19960496-21255197 GCA_964023945.1 Ectemnius cavifrons | reverse complement strand
CGCTTTATGCTACAGATTTATGGCTTCGCACTATCGTTCGGAGGTGGCCTCGGGCCTCGAGCCTTCGCGTTAAGATAAATCTCCTCGTTGCATCCTACACTCCATCCTCCACCATCTCTCCCTCCTTCCTTTCGCCCCTCGATCTTCTCTTTTCGTTCATCCAACGACAATATCTCTGATTGCTAAGATCACCCAGTACTCCCGTGGAGTTACTATCACTGATATTAGCTTGGCAGCGACTCCGAGTCGATAGTCGAAGCCATTGAATAATGAAGAGTATATCGCGAACCAGTCTCTCTCAAGCCTCGTCTCTTCTGTTTCACATTGCGCCACTTTAAAGGGGGATTCGAGCACTTGGGCCAGCGTTATTTGTGCGAGGAGATCGCACGATAAAGCTTGCCATAGGATCGAGATGGTATGCCACGCTAAATCGTAGAGCGGTTTCAGCGTCGTTGCGAAAGGTGTTCGCAATGGGATCGAGGGAGAGAGAGAGAGACAGAAAGAGAGAAGACGCTCTTCTCTCTCTCACTCTCTCTCACTCTCTCTCACTCTTTCTCGTTCACTGTAAGGAAGCCGCGGGATAAAAGGCTACTTTTCCTATCAAATAAATTGTGCGTCGCGCGGAAGCGTCTTCATTTTGTCGCCGGGAATAACGCGCGCTGCTGCCACCGCCGCCGCCGGCTCGCTCCTATTGCCCTGGCGTCGAGACGCTAGACTCCAGCGATTTTTATTCCGTTTTATTTCATACCTACCGTTTCTGATACTTCGCCTGCCCGCCTGCCTAGCTGCTTGCCTAGCTGCTGCCTGCCTTCGGCGAAACTACCCGCAATTCTGTGTTCCAATTCCGGCGCCCATAAAAGAAGTGCTAACTTCTTGTAGGGTGCGAGAGAGGCAGCCCGAGGCCCTGGCTGATCTGGATGTGACCCGCATAGAAATTGGAATGTACCCCCGTGCGCCTTTAACCGGAGACGAAAGTGCTGGATGCTGGCTGCTCGTGAATTAATTATTCCAATAGCGAGCCACCCGTAGATCGCTTTACGACCACTCCGCCCCCTTCGACCAAGCCCTCTACCACTTTGACAGTTACTCCAACGACGGAGTAGGAATTAATCAGAGTTATCTTGAGAAATAAGACGTCATTAGTTCCCGGTTATTCCATATAAGACGTTATTAGCTCTTTTTAGTCACCACCCCATATACATCATGGTCAATCAGCCACAGGGAATTCATGGTTAAATCAATAATCGATACGACCTCTTTCAATTTATGCATGGGACTCTCGCTGCCTTTCTTTCCCGAAAGTGGAAAACCACTGTCATCCTTCCCAGTAATCTAAGTTCCGTGATATTGCAAGGAATGACGAAATCAATTAGCACACTTTGAAATGTCTCTGCCATCTGATTAGGTCACGATACAGTCAAGATTACAGATGCCAGGGTTTAATTAGACCTAGCTTCGGCTGATAAATATTTACGACTGCGGTAAAGGCAGGAGCGTTATCACTTAATTAGAAAATCGTAAAGCCTTTAGGAAACAGAGGAGTGAGAGGGAGCGAGCCGAGGTCGGGCAGAAAAAAGTCCGTACGTACGTTTGGCATGCGCCCAGAAGTTTGTAGTCAACTCTGCTGAAACGACAGCTACTCAAATGGCATTTCTACCGGTGGCGGCGGGGACTTTCGACGCTCGAGGAAAAGCTTCCATGTCGTATGTCAGTGCTTCCTATAAATTCGAACTTCTTGCCCCCCCCCCCTCTCGCCCCTCTCCCGCCCCCCTTTCCCCCCACCCCTACCTCTGTAAAAGTGAAGCTTCTCCGCGACGTACCGCGTCTCCTTCTTGATCTCCTTCGTAAAGGCTTCGTAAACAGATTGTCTAAGTTTTTATACTTTATTATGAGGTGTTCTCATACATCAAACTGAAAGAGATTTGCCCGCATGTATTCTTTCCCCTTTGAGAATATAGGGAACGATACGACTATGATTAACTTCATAATATATTGCAATTTGAAATTCATCAGAGATTCAATTGCGCAATTACACACAAATTGCTTAATTACATTCCGACTGTACAGTCTGACAGAATATGCTGCGCACGGAATACTGTAGCATTATTATACCCAGTGTAGTTATGGTCGCATTACGATGGTATAGTTTGCTTAACCATGGAAGGGGGGATTTAGGAGGATAGGGTTATTGAAGAGGCCGGAATCTCCGTTTAAGAGTATCCGTCTTAATATAGTAGCACGACTGCATACAGAATGATGATATTAGTAGTGTATAATATAGTTGTTTATTAATCGAGATCAACAATAGGTGGAATTCCAGAATGCCGAGTAATTATAGATAAACCAACACTACCAGCAGCAAAGAGGTTTGCGTTGTGCAACCGAATCGCAAAACGAACTAAATACTCCGTAGAATCGGGCTAACACTTTGACTGTCCAAGTTTTACTGAAAAGTTGCTATGCAGTGCTAGAAGTAAAACCAGCTACTTTTCTAGTAAGTACCCGTGGACATTCTTGCACCGTCTCAGCAGCTTCGTTCTTTACGAGTTTCGTCCGAGTCTTATTTTACAAGTAAATTGCTTTCAACCGACGTTGGCATCGCAACCAAGTATCAGAGATGTTGTATATAAAATTGTAAGGAAGCGATGCGAGCGAGCCAACCGATTACGATCGAAAAGGAAATGCTAGTCAAGTAGTGTGAAGTTGCCTGGCGACATATCGTAGAAGAGTAGCCAGAACTATTAGGAACTACTTCTTAATATATAACATTCTTTATTACATTTTAATATTCTTCACTCATAACATAATCAAATAAGTCTACATCAATTCTATAATTCCCAATGATAGCTAAATGCCGAGTAACCCAAGTGCAATTTACGATTCTCTACGACCTCCTTTATTGATCAATGACAAAATGCACATAAGCTTTTCACTGCAAGTGGCTATGATACATCGAGCTGGGCAGCTTTAGGGCCAACGTTTGATCGCGTACACACATACACACACATATGCCTAGGTGATAGTCTACACCTAGATGGGAGACGTACTCGCGTAATTTCGAGGGACGTATATATGACCTGTCAATAGACTAATCCGCAGGCATCTAATGTTCGCACGTAACAAACGGCCATCGCGCTGATAGATTACAGGTGCGCGGGGCGGAAGCGAGTGCTCTCGAGTTTCGCCTGCGCTGGTACGGCCAAAGATAGCGAAGGGGGATGATGATCGTTTCAGGGACGATAGGAATCGGCGTTGTTGCACGGCGTGCCATCGTGAGGCAGGCTAGTAAAGTTTAAGGGAGAAGTTAAAAAGGGTCGCGGCCCCTGGAAGTATGTGATCAAGCCGAGTTATATGATCTATATCGAGAGGGATAGATGAAATGATAGCAAGCTCTGGCCGTCGCTCCTTCACTCTGATCTATAGCGGACTATCCAATAACTGTGATTTCTCCACACAGATAGATTTCACCTAACAAGCAGATACGTAATGGCCCAGGTTACCCTGGAAAAAAAAGAAGAACTAGCAAGTGTGCCTTACACCCCGGAACTACCCAAGTATCCACCGTGCGATCTAGCTTCGATGCAAATCTTCTATAACACTAACTCAAGCCTGAACATATTATTTCAGTAAAAAACACCAAGAATACCATACTCTATCAAAGATTACTCCTTTCAACATCCAGGCCAAAAGATAGCAGTGGCGTAGTTTATTCAAAAAACAGGAATAGCAAGAAGAAAAAGGAAAGTGACAGAAGCAGCATCGGGGCTGTCTGAAAGTGGCAGGGCTAAACTGGAGCAGAGGAAGGGCCGCATCGTCGCGACGTCGGCGACGCGTATATTCGGAGGCATCCATTACGCGACGGGCATGAGGTAGACGTAGTGGCTCGGGACGTGCGGCAGTCCGTCAGGGAAAAGTTGGCCATAATGCATGTGCACGCTGGAGAGGGAAGGGCGAAGCGAGACAGAGGAAGCTAGCTCGAGTGTGAGAAAGGGAAAGAGAGAGAGAGAGAGAGAGTGAGAGAGGGTTGCATGAAGGAGGCGTGTTTGTCCACGTATGTGCAATCCGTGGAATACGTAGAGCTGCCAATAGGGCAATCTCGAGCCGCGCACACTTAGCACGTACTAACGTTGTAGCTAACGTTACATCGCGCTTGCAGCCTGCACCGAGGTGGACTGGCGGGTGCAGAAGGCGGCTTGGGGGGGCGCTGTGGGGGTTGGTGGGTGGTTCGGGTGGGCCTACAAGAGGCGGCGAGGTGGGTGTACGTGTCGTGGGAGCGTAACAAGGGCGCAAGTCCCGGCACCGTGCCACACTTCGCCACGTATACGTACTACCTGCGTGGCGTGCCACGCTAGCTACGTGGCGTACAAGTGTGGATGCATGGAATTTATCGAGGAGCCTACAATCCCCCCCAACAACTGGCTGCCGCACACGGACACAGGCCAGCCGTTGCCGGCACGGCACGCGGCATTTGGCCGTGCAGTCGCGGCCTCCGCCAAGGATCAATCCCGCTAATTGCTTAAGGATAAAATACTGCCCGCCCGGCCACCTAACGGCTCAACCCTGTTTTACTTGACTCTTTTCATTTCTTCATCAACTGACAATAATATCTTCTAAATCTTTCTTCACTCATCAACCAAGTGGTTTTCTTTTAAAAATGCCTAATAACCTAGTGCAAAAATAATTGTTAAAGATTAACGGTATAGATATTCGTATTTTTAGCTGTGTCTTGAGACTTTGTAATGGCAACGTCACAAGCATCCCACAGGAAATCGCTTCTTATGTGACATCCAAGCCTGTATCAGGTATTAATGTCCATGTCCCTAGAGTGTACGACCCCCCCTAGAACGCAGTAGCCGCGTCTAACCTTTGGAAAGTAGCAAAAACATCATGTAACCGCAGTTACGTCATCTCCAAGGCGCTCGCTTCCGATGCACGAACGTAGCGGGTGGTGCAGCTTGTTAGTAACTGTTCTCCGATCCCGGTTTCACCCCTGGATGTCAATGGGGTTCGAAGTCCGTCGGAGGGGTTGGCCAGTTGTGTTCGACGAGAGGGAGATGACCCGTTCATTATTTACGAGCGGAGAGATCGCCGAATAGCAGGCAAAGAAGGAATACACATGGGTCAAGTAGTTTAGAGAGGATTCTGCGGTGTAATAAGGAAATTAATTCCCTTTAGCGTCGCCGAGAGAGAAGGACTTATCTCGTTGTTCTGCGAGCTGAACTGAAATTTTTATGTTCCTCGCTTCGCCACCCGCTCTCTCTCTCACTCTCTCTCTTACCAATCTCTTCATTTCTTTCGTCCCACCATTCCATCAGGACAGTCTGTTTCGCGCTGTAACACGCACACAGCTAAAAGAGAAAGAGGGGAAGCGTGTATTTTCACGGCAAATTGACACCCCTCCTCATTGGTCGCTTGTTTCACGCGAAGCAATTATCGCGCTGGAAATAAAGAGGGTGCAGGAGATAAATAATTTCCTCGAGGGGAATGTTGAGAGATACGCAGAGCAGGACAGGTTGAACAGGGGTGGAGAGGGACGCAAACGCAAGCCTCTCGAAGTTTAATCGGAATCGATATTCGCTTAATGGTAAAACTGCTCGTGTTCGAGTGCGCCTGCTACGGTCAGTTTTATTGTTGCCAAGTAATTTCGGGATATCGCTAGGACCATACACATATTCCTGTGTGTTTGTGTGTGTGAGATGGCGCTCCTATTTAGCGGCAATCGCTTCGGTCCACTGACACGTTCTTTCGCGTTACATCTAATTGGTTTTTACCGATTCGAGGGAGAATCCTGAGAGCGACACTTCAGGTGGTCCGGTCGAACCATCGGCGTGTGGATGGCAAGTACGAGTCGCGAGAACGACGAACAGTAAGTGTTCGCGAAGCTGTTTGCGCCCTGTCGATACACCGTTTGCGCGTCGCCGGAGAGACAGCCATTAGCGAGCGAAATTCATTTAAATGCAATTCAAGAACATCGCCACCCCGGAAATTGAAGCAAGGATTGTTTCCTTTTTCATTTACAAACGTATATCACTGCATTGCTACACTTAAAATTGTGTAAAATACGCCTTGTGTATTTCTACTATCGAGATATCAAAAAGAGTAATTACAGAAGTGAAAATCAATGTTGCCCGGTTAAAAGTGAGGAGGAATTTGACATTAAACAATTTCCCTTTACGAGCCTACGTCAGCCGCTGCATTTTTCAATTTCCCTGCATTTTCCTAGTGACAACAGACTCTCTGCCAATGCAAACACGTCAATCTCACAGGCACGTGCCTAAAACCCCGGGAGTTCAAAGGTAACCGCAAGCAACGTCCGATCGGTGGCGGCGTCGTCGGCGGTACGTGTGCAGGAAGCGCAAAATCGATAAACAACCGGCCGCTTTTACTTACCGCATTGTCGCGGCCAACCTACATGAAAGAAAGGGTAAAAAAAAAAGGGTCTGTGCCGTCATGTCGCGGCCGATCAGAAGAGCGCGCGACTCGAAACTCGGGCGCAAGTGGTCGCCGCGGCCTTGGCAAAAACAGCGCTGGGAATGAGTGAGCGAGTGAGTAAGTAAGAGAGGGTTGGCTCGATGGTAGAGGGAGAAGAGGGAAAAAATCGCGGCTGCCAGCTCTGAAAGGGCCGGCTTCGGAAAACAAGTGACGAACGAGGACGCTCAGTTTGCGTCGGAGGGAAACGACAGACAGGGAAGGAGGCAGGTGGGGAAAGAGAGGAGGAGTGAGAGAGGGCGAGTCAGGTGGAGAAAAATTGAGAGCGGCTGAAAAGCGGGGAAAGTAAAAACGGGGTGAGAAAGGAGAAGGAGAGAGCGAGAGAGAGAGAGCGAGAGAGAAATGGAAAGATGAAGGGAGGCCGCAGGGTGGAGAGTAGTGGCGAGCGAGAGACGGTGAGAGGAGAGTGAGAGGGCGGCCGGAGCAGTTTTCCAAGATAAAACTGAAGTCGACGATGGCTGCGTCAGTGAGTACGTCCAGAAGCAGGGAGAGTACGGCGAGCGATGGATGGCTTTAGCTTCGGTTTCCTGAGGAGGTTACCGAAGTTTCATCCGCAGATTCAATTTTAGTTGGCGCGCCAAGCCGCGCCACTCAATGCCACGTAGGTATCTTACAACAGGGCTGCTTACCCACCACACTTTCTATATTCCCAGCCAGCGTCCTGCGAAATCTTGCCAACAGGTCCAGGCCCTTCCAAACCATCTTATTCGACTCGACTCAAGTTTTCGCATTTTCTACGTCCTCTGCATATTTCCACCTCGTCCCTTTATTCTCGAGGGGCTTGGGATTACCCCCTCCACCGTTGCTTCTCTATTGAGTCGCATATTCCATAGTCCCAGCGATTACTAACCAGTCCACATCGCTCGAGACTCGTCCAAGGCTTCACTCGGTGTATATAAACTATTTGTGATTCTCACTAGCATATACTAAGCGCTCTTTGCTAGGTGTATGTAAAACAGTCCTGCAACAACGCCCGCCCCCTCAAAAAGGTCTCCACGCAGGCATAAACCAAATCCGCGGGCAAACAAGAATTACGCAAATCCTCTTTCACAAATCCACCGAAATGGCCACGTAAACCAGGCTCGGGAGGTCGTGCAAAAAATATCATGTATTTCGACTGGGACCGCAAACGAATTGTAATCGCATTGCAAAATTGATTATTCAGTCGGGGGACCAACGAGAGACAGATATACATATACATATTGATAGAGAGAGAGAGAGAGAGAGAGAGAGAGAGAGAGTAGGACAAGAAGAGTGAGAGCGATTCAGTGTGGTAGTATCTGCGAGCAGTCACTTCGGGATGAACATTTACCGTGCCGGGGGGAGGGTAACGGCTGATCCGTCTATTCCCAGTGGCAACGAAAACTCGTAAAACGGTACTTGGAAATTCGCTGCGCCAAGTTAAACTTGATGGAAACGGTGAAAGGGGTTGGCTATGGTATGTACAAGCCTGCTCTCGGCCGTTGCTCGCGTATGGGTTCGGCTATAGCCACTGGGACCCAGAGGACTCGAATAGCCGTCGGACGCTAGTCCGCCTATGGTGAATGCAGTCTACACTCCGACCAAAGAAGCAACTCGAGAGAGAGAGAGAGAGAGAGGGAGAAAGGAGGGCAGAAGAGAGGAGAGAAGAGGACGAGTATGTGCGAGTATGAGCCAGAGGGGGAATGGGGAAGAGAGACGCGCAGAATAGCCGGGATATGAAATGATATTGTTTCAGTTGAAAACGAGTCCTCAGCCGACGCTTACGGACCATTCCCGACCGGTAAAAAAGTACGCGAGCACCCGCGCGCGCTTCCGGAAATATCCGGCTGGCACTCCCACGGTTGTACTCAAAGGAATACAGATACAGAGTATCGGACCCTTAAGTAACGGGAGTAATCTCCCTCTATGTGGGTCGTAATCGTTACCACGAGGCGAAGTGGAATTGAATCAAACATCTGTTCTGATTACCCCGACAGTGGAAAGCGGAATAAAGAGGCTGCGAGCGATGCAGCAGCAGCCCGTGCAACTATGTGAAATCAGCCGGCATCGGTTAACAAGATTACGCTAGGCGGAGCCAGAATTTGAATAACTGACGATTCTACCTTAAGAAGACTGCATGTGCCAAGAGAGGAGAAAAAAGAAGGGCAAGATATATACTGAGAGGGTTTGCAAAAGAGGTTGGTTGTTGTGTAACGTAGACAATGGCCGTAGCCGAAATATCCCAAGATAGTCTCACGATTACAACTGGCGACGCCAAGATATATCGAGGCAGGGTGCAGACGAGATCGCGGAAGTGGACCTAGAACGAATTCCGATCCTAGGATTCCCCTCCAAGTTTTGGGCAAGAGTCGTTCTTGCGAATCGTCGCCGTCCTCGTCGGAAAAGGAAGAGCTAGCAAAGGGTAAAGGAGGAGGAGGAGGAGGAGGGGGGAGTGAGTGTGGTGGGTGCTGGACACGTGGTAGAAGAGCGCATGGATCTGCGTGCATGAGTTGGCCGGTTGCCCCGGCTCTGCTCCTGGCAAAATCTGACCCCCTTTTCGACCCCGCGGATAAATCGGATATTTGGCATGAGAAAGCTGGACTTGGAGTGCGAACGGTGAAAGGCAGATCCGGCGGAAAAAGTCTCACGGCTAGATTCGATCGACGCAGCCCGACGCAGATTTCCTTTCAGCCGGGCGAATTGTGGCGCACAAGCGTACACTCTTGCACCCACTGGCACCACCAGCAGCGCCAGGAGAACGAACCCCTCGAACACGTTCCCCTCGTTCTCCCGCGCCTCCGCCCCCCCGACTACTCCCGGAGATAATGGATCCTTTGTGCCGCGATCTCAGAGAATAGAAAGAGAGCACCCAGTCTCTCGCCTGTGAGAGCTCTTCGTCGCTCGGCGACAGTATTTTGACGAATGACTTGCAGCCCTGGTAGTAGTAACTTCAGTCATTTGGCTGGGAAAAAAAGTTTATTGAAACCGGGCACCGAACTATTGCTTTGGACTTCAGGTACTTGTTCCAGAGAATATTTGTTAGGGCTAGGATCGAGCGAAGACAAAAATCACTGTATGAATGAAATTTTGGACTTGCTATTTGTTATAGTTCCTTTCTCGATACTAGCAGTTTCTCCAATGTGGCCCTTGCTTTATATTGAGACTCTCTTTATCCCAAGATCTGCCAGAAGTCGTATCTCCCAGTCAGAAGTGGAATCAGTTTTTCGATTCAGGTTTACGAGCGTGTAATCCGAACGTCTGTCAAATTCAGGATATGGGTGCTTTTGCTTAAGGAGGTCCAATCTCCAATACGCCTGGGGAAAACTATTCTCCAGTTTCGTATTTCATGTATCCTCTCCGACCAGTTTTAAAACTTTTCCGGAGTATATGTAGTCATAGCCAACGCTTTCGCCCTCACCCTTCGCAACCTTCGGCTATAGGGTTGGCTTCTCATGACTCACCCTTGTTCTCTCGATATTCTAATACCGAAAACATTTTCTTGCCCTGACCAGTGTCAACTCTACAATAAAGACGAAACAACGACAAAGCCAGAATACATTGTTCTCTTAAAGGAAGACGAAAAACTTTTGGTTGGATGGAGTATTAGTAGAGGAAGATTATAGTAGCGCCCCGGGGCGGTTCTTTCATCAAACAAGAGGAACTAAGTTCCTTCCTATGTTTTTCTGGCTTAATGGCAGCCGGCGGAGTAAGCAGCGGGTGTGAAAGTGGTACATTTTATCTAGTAACTGGCTGCTGCGGCTGCACTGGCTGCTCAGAATGAGTAGAGTCAGGGTGGCAGCAACTCGCGTACCCCCTACGCGATAAAGCCCATAAGAGCAAGACCATAACGTATAAAGCAGCAGCTGTAAGCCGGATGCGGAAGCCGTGTTCGCCGAGTCCTCGCGCCTCGGGATGCACGAACCACCGTAAATCGTTCGCTTCGACGTACCATCGCGAATCGACTGCCGAGCCGAAAGAGCGCGAGAGAGAGAGAGAGAGAAAGTGACCGACTGATCTACGGTAATAATAACGCTGCGGTTACCTCCTGATTTATATCCCGAATGCCCCAATATTCCCTAGGCCCTCTCTTCCTCTCTTTTCCTTTAGCAATCACGATAAATAATTTCACCTTGCGATTGTTAAACGAATTTTTTAACAGCAAAGAAAACTATATACCTCTTATAAAGGATAAGCAGAGTGGAATGGTGGTTGGCTGAATTTTTTTAGAGACTTTTTGTTCGCCCATCTTATCGCGACGGACGTAAGAGTACCTTGAAGACTCTTCATTGCTGCTGTAATCTCTTCTCTCATATTTTGAATAGATACTCTAGCAGTACTTAAGCGCGGTATCTAAGGCCTATCGGGGTTGCCTTGAAGTAGTACACTTGGGGAAGTATGTGATAGGTCCTTGAAATTGCAGTGGTTAATTCCTGACAGTTTTCCTCTGCGTGGTACATTGTTTCCATACTCTTATGAATTTCGTTTTAGTATGTTGAAAATACAATGATACTTTATATTTCTTGGAAACATAAAGTTAGTTGAATGAACAAGGGGCAAAAAAGGGAATATAACGAAAATGGGAGGAGTGTTTCTAGCGTGAAACTACTTTAATCAGGTGGTCGCGTGGCATTGAGGGCCGCCTTTAAAAAGCGAGTTGCGCGAACAGCATTTTTCTTCAAACGGTCTCCCCGCGCGCAAAATTTGCGGTCGTTAGGCACGTCCACGTGTCGATATTCCAGGATTCATTATTGGCACACCAGGCTTTGTGGCATTGGAGCGCGAGGACCTTAATTGAACGACTTCACCGACGCCACGTCACTGCCGTTTACCCACGTATGATTGCCGAGTACTTTTCCCCAGCTGTAACTAATTCTCTCCAGCTCTTTTTCTCATTTGGAATTCAACTGGTCAAAAGATTCTATATCGAATATCGAGGCTTGAGTAATATTTGAGAGCTGCAAAAAGTGTGAAAAAGTTGTAGTATAACTTGAATATCATACAGAATAACAAGCTATTGAATATCGCATAGGTTCGAAGCAAAGTGGTCGCCGAGATTGAATGCGTTTCGGGCTGGTGGATTTAAGAGTGCAGTCGGCCACTAAGGGCTGATCAATATGCTAATATTTTGATGCCTCCACTACGCTCGGAGAATTGAATTACAGCGAGCGAACGAAGATGGACGAGGAGAACGCGGAGGAACGCCCGATGAAATAGAGCGATAGGCTGAAAGGCAGAGAGAGAGAGAGCTCGTTTGCATTTGGGGATAGGTTGTGTCGTAAGATATCGATTTATATCGCTAGCTTCGACCTCTGTCGAATCTTACTTCTTCAAGGCTTCAAGCGTGGCTCGCTACAATTGGGGAAGCAATAAATTCTAACATATTTCACACTTAAAAAATGAAGTTGTTGCAAATTAACAGACTCGAATTAAAACAACTTGATAGATCCTGAATTAGTAGATGCAAAGTTCACCAGCAATAAGTCAATAAAGCGATGTTCGCAAGTGAATACATTGGGTGTATCATTGGTGTTGATAATAGTGCGATTAATTTTAGGTGCCATTAGGCAGGCTAGGGACGTGTAATAAGGCAATTACCGCGGTATTGTTGCAATTCGATGAGACCTATAAATTAAGCAACGGAGCTGCCAGCATGCCGCGGCGTCGACGGCGACGACGCCGGGAGTAGGAGGACGCGACAGGATGAGGACGATAATTAGGTCCAGGCTGAGAAATGGCCCGCTATAGTTTCACTTGAACAGTGTGCCTGCCAGGCCCCGCTACGAGGCAGAGAGAAAATAAGTTGAAAATCAATATGTGTATCGGCTCCACATGCTAAGCCGTATGTAGGTTATGCACTTTGTGCAATGTGCATTCGAATAGCCGGACAGACACTCGCCCAGCATGTACCCTGTGCCCTTTCTGCAATACTGGCCTAGCAAAGTGCCGTAAATTCGCTGGTAAAGTGTATTTCAGGCAAACCAACGTGCGTGTATCGATTTTCGTTAACAAATACCTTTCACCGGACCTATAAACTTTTTCCTTTTTTTTGCTGAAATATAAGTTTTCATTACGTTCCTCTTCGTAATATTGCTACCAGCCGAGTCGATTTGTTTGCCAAGAACTTTAAAATACACTAACACCTACAATTTTCAACTAAATACCATTTCTCACGGCAAACCAACGGGGAAACACTCGAGGAAGTTTGCTTCCCCTGCAAAGTTGAGGAGAATGCGCTCACTTGGAAATTTCAATCAGAAATTCAAGTGACGCGACTCCCGAGATTAGATATCCCCAAAATTGATTTTTTGCCGATGAGGCGGCGTGTAGTCCAGAGATTAGGGTGCAGTCCGAGATGAAGGGGCCAATGTAGACTCGGATGATGCAAGGATGGTAGAAAGTGAAGGAGGAGAGGTAGGCGCCAATGGAAGGAGTGAATTTCAGAGAACAACTCGGTTATTAGATTGGCTTCCATATCCCAAACGTAGTAATAATGTAACCGGGTGCTCTAGATAATCTCGATAGAGATCTACTTATCGGAAGGCTAGCCCACCGCCTGAGGAGTGAGAGCTCAAACTCCAGGAGAGGCATCGCGAGAAGAACTAAGAGAATGAGTGAGATCGGGTCGGGTACACAGAGTAAGATGGGATGGAGCGAAAAAGATAGAGTGAGAGCGAATGCGAGAGAGAGAGATAGAGAGAAAGAGATGAAGGGAAGTGGCGAGAGAAGGCGGTGGTAGTTGGATAAGGGATGCCGCTGGCGCATCACATTACCTATCTACCTATCTTCTGGTTTCCGTAGAACTGTTGGGTGCCTCCTCCAAGAACCCTGAACGATGCCTCCGACTGTGAGATGCACTCACTCACTCACCGCAGACTCCCACTTATTTCCCCTCATCAGAAGCCGTTTTTATTATCGCCTCCACATTTATTCTTCCCTCGCCAGTTCCTCCTCACCCGAAGAATCCACGGCATTCTATATGTAACGAATGCTCCATCCGTTTAACACAAGTTTGAGGAATCGGGAGAGCCCACCCTACCGGAGACAGAAGTGTACGATTCGACGTTCCTAAGAAATTTTCATTCGTAAATAGTAGGGAGTTAGAAAGTTGAATTGCATTGAAATGCAGGAAACGTATTTCTGGAAGACAAACATTTGCCTAAGAGTGGGCGTGGAAGGGCCTTCGCCGAAGAGATTAGCGGGAAAAAGTGGAATAGAAATCCCGGCGATCCTGCCAACTCCCTCGATGACAGCAATCCAATGCTTCGTGGCAAACCTGAATTTGATATAGAACGTCTGTAATTCAGTATTAATTTTGTTGAAACAAATCAATTGTTCTCAGTAGAGATTCACATTGATTCGTTTATATCTGTGAAAAATCATTAAATTGAATGGTGAACCGGAAAGGGCTCTAGAATCAAGCGCATCTGTCTCCACTGGCAAAATGCAAGCGGCTCGTCCTTTTTCTGGCGTCGATTCGCCTATTTCGCGGCTTCTCTCCAGTCGAGAAGGCATCAGCGATAGGATCTCTCTTTCTCTCTTTCTCTCCCTCTCTCTCCTCCCGTTTGCCCCCGGTGCTCCAGCAGCCACCAGAAGGGCTTGCAGAGCGACGCCGACGCCGACGCCTCGGTCCACGAGAGCGAACATTATATCTCCGAATCGCAGAAAAAGAGCGCTCTCGATTCTGTGGAATCTGAAATGCCGCGTTCCGAATTCAAGCTCTACGTGCACATGTGCACACGCGGCCATTACTGTGTTCTCTCTCGCTCTCGGTTAGTGTGTTGGTGTGCGAGTGAGATGTCTGCAATGTAGAGAGGGCGGTAGAGGCGTGATCGTAGCGTCGAGATTGCGAGCGAGGTCAGTAAGCGAAGCCAATCAGATTTACGAGCCAGGACATATCATGATCGCCTTTACGACAATTAGTCACCGTCAGCCTCCTTCGAGAGTACCGGACACGGGAGCACACACTAAAATGCAGAGAGACGCGGAAGATAGAGGGAGGACCGAGAGACAGGGAGTGGGAGAAAAAGAGTGGGTGAGAGGGCCGAAGGGAAAGAGCCAGGGCAACTGTGAAGTGGCGAAGGGGCGGAGAGGATGGGGGCAGAAGTTGCTGATGGAAAAGAGGTAAAACTGTCGTAAAAAGCGGGCCGGCGGTATCAGCGGCACGTCGGCTTTGAAGTTGCAAGTATCGCCACGCCCTTAATTTATACTGATTAGTCCGGCGGATTGGGGAGAAGCCAGTTACAGAGAGGCGATCACCTGAGCTAAAGCCGGAGAACCCGGCGAACCGTATTCCGTACGTGTGCGCCCACCTCGATCAATCCGGGGATACCGATTGGACATTAGGAATCGGTGATTCCGCCAGTGCCACCCGCACGCCCGATCGAACGCTCACAGATATTCCATTCGAATTTCCAGCAACCAGCCAAGAGAAAGACCTGGAAAACGAAGAATTCCGCTTCCACCGGCGAGCTCGCAACTTTGTTCAGCCACGGAATTCCTTATGGGGAGCTACCCGTCCCCCCGATACGTCCGCCCCGCCTGATTGGCTTGGCTTTCAATGGCATCGTTCGATTCACCAACTTGCCAACTCCAGTCTCAGTGAAATGTCGCGTTTAACAAAACTTCCGACGTTAATCTCTATATTTTCAGAATCAAATCGATCTCTTCGTCGAAGGGTATACTGTCTTTTTCGTAGAACTAACATTTTCGTATCAGGGCAACCGAGACTACATTCCCCACTCTGTCCCAGCCCACCTCCTTACCTTCGTACACGTAACATCGTGGAAATAATATCTGGCCGCACGTGACAAGGCGGTTGCATGGCCCCCGAGATATGCGCCGCTTTCTTCGGTGAAGTGAGAGCTCCGATAAGAGCGTGCTGCTGCGGCATATTAGCTCTGTAATAGTTCCAACCAAGCAAATCTAACAACGTGCCCCTAACTATTCACGATTCTACAAAGAATTAGCTAAAATCTCATTTACTTTGCATTCAAGAATCACCAGACTGTAGAATACGCTTGTGTTGATCTAGGATTCTATTTCCTTTAATCGAAACTCCTAGAAACCGACAAGTGAAGTTGCGAAGATGACTTTAGTAGATAAAGTACTATTGTCTAGCTAGTCTGGTATAGGTTTGTAGAAATGCAGCGCATTTTGCACTGACTTCAATCCGAGAAGGATAAATTCGCGTGCGAGTTTTTGACATGGCACTAAGTTCCAGGCGTAGCAGCAGCACCGATCGGAAGAGGCATTGGGTTAGTGTCGGGTGATGGTCGAGGTGGGAGAGAACGAGTGGTAGGGCAGTGAGTCGGGATCGATGGAGATAATGCCCATTACCCTTAATACGAACTCGCTCTTCTTCCATCTCGGGCTACCCTACACCTTCAACCCCTCTTCTCGCATTCACCAGATACTTCCCCCAATCCCCGTCGCCGTCTCCCTCCACCCCTGACAAACTGTAACCCATGCTTTTTATCGCGCACGCTGACTGGCCAGCGAGAAGTGCCGGTCATCATCGTTGATCAAAATTTTGATAGCGCCACTGGCCGAGCTGCCCCCGCGTCTTTCAGCTTGGCTTAAGTGTCCGACTTATCTCCGGCCTTAGAACCTCCGAAGCATTACAGTGCTTTCAAGTGAAATCAATTCGAGGAAACTTTCAATTAATGTCCCGCCATTGGTCATTATTATCGTGGAGCTAACAAATTGTACGAGTGAATCGACGAGCGCTCGCAATAATACTCTAATGACTGGTACCGCACTCTCGACATCGGATTCTTTGTCGAGGTTGGCCGGCTTTATTAATCTTCGAATCAATGGGAAAAGCGGGGAAACAATTTCTAGCGATGCATTGGCGTTGAGGGTGAAAAGAAATCCATCATGTGCCCCGAGCGTGGTCGTGTCCGCCAGCAAAATAATCCTGAGTTACAATGAATTTCACCGTCCTTGCGCCACCCATCCACCCTCGCCCATTCCACCACAGTTTCCACCCATTCCGTTCTCCTCTCTCGTACTGGTTGAAGTGACACTCTCGAGTGATTCTTCGTTACCGGTTTAATTGGTTCGCTTGCCACTAGAAAACGAGGCGGAGGGTGCGACGTGGGAAACGAAACAAATCACGAGCGATGGATAGGAAAGACGGAGGAAAGAGTGAGAGGTTAGGTATGCGGGCGCGCGTTTGTGTATGGGTATGTGTAAGAGACTCAGGATGCTAGAACCTCCCTGTAAGTTGCAGTATATTGTGATGGTGGTGGACGCGGGCGCGAGAGCGAGCTATAACCTGTTGAGTGTATTCGCGTAGGTGGTGAGAACAGACGGGAGAGAGATACTACATACATACATACGTATTCCACCACCACCACCAACTCCAACCCCAACCCCCCTAACCCCGTCACCCTTCACCTCGAAAGTCTGAGGATGAAGTTTCTCCGAGGAAATACACACGCGAGACGTCATCCCTCCCACTCTGCTACCCCTCACAACCCTCGACGCCGCTTCTCACCCGGTGAGAAGTGTAACACACACGAACAATAGCTACGTATGCGAGAAAGTGTATGTCGGCCCGTCGTACATCTGCAAGCTCTCCGCGGGCTTGAGGAAAAACTTGGAAAGACGCTTACGCCAGCCGATAACTCGAGTACACCGTGCTCCTTCGTGTTCAGCCGTGAATTATCTCGGCTTTCCCCTCAAATCTACTGGCCCCGACCTCGCCAGACGAATGATTCCGGTTCTGCGGGTGCTATTGTTCCTCTGACGCAAGAGTTCTTCTCACTTTTTTATTATAGTTAACTCGAAGTTTGTTGGATAGTTGTTTAAGAGAAATAATTTATTTGTTCAGTGGTGAGCTTGAAGATAAAAGTGTCTGTGATTGGTGTTTTAAGATAATGTAGTTTCGAAATATCGGTCGTGTTAAGTGCATAATTGTAGTTTGAGTTATGATATGATTAGGAATAGTAATTAGGCAGTTGCTATGTTCCGCGGAGTCGTTGGAGGAAGCTGCGACATTAATTCGCGACGCTATGGCCATCCCAAGACCATTTGGCAATTAAATGCTCCGTAACGGAAGAGATTCCGAAAGTTCCGCGATATACTGAACTCCTATTGACTTTGGATTCCGGAGAACGAAGATTATTGCACAACCCCTCAAACTACCACCGTTACGGTCAGCCTGCGACTATTGGCAGCGAGTACTTTTACACACCTCAGCTTTAATGTCTTCGAATCTTCCTTGCGTCATAACTCCTCTAATATTGCTTCAATATTTCCCCCAAATAAATCACCTGAATTCCTTATGATTATTATAATTATTCCTCATAGTTACAACTAATGACAACCCCAGCAATCAGGGAACTTGATTAAGAATTCCAATAATAATATCTAGTTTCCCGGTGGAAGCAAAACTACGGGAAAAGACACGACGATTGGAGTGGCCGTTTCTAATCGCATCGCATTCGCTGGAAGCCAAAAAATCGCCAAATCACCGCGTCGGTCGCAATCACTCTCGTAGCCGGGTGCGCCGGAGACACGTTAATCCCCGCATTCCCGCGTCACGTTCAGCACAGGATGAAACGCATGAAAATCGCATCAAAGCCAGGACGCACACGCTAATACCAGAGCGATTCGGAGGGGTGGGTTGCCTAGCGGTGTGCACGTGTTTTGATGGGCGCACACTCGTAGATTACATCGTCGGTATGCTTTGAAATTAGCAGTGTTACGTGGCTGTCCGCCGGCAGCGCCTACGTGTAACAGTTGTGCCACCGACCTAACAATGTCTCTCGCGTGCTCCCAGCTTTACATACATCGCTCTCGCCCAGCTTTGTGAGAGCTTGAGTGAGAGGGCGCTCCGGTAATTTCGAAGCGGCCGTCCAGTGGCGTTAATGTCGTGTCTCTCCACTTTCAATTAATCCTCTGATGACCGCGTGAAATATTCACGCGGATTAACCCTTACAATTGTAATCTCTCGCCTATTCCCATTCCACGCTTCCCTCTCCTTCCTTTCTCCTTTCTTCCTCGAACTCTCTCGCACCACTCTCCACTCTCCTCGCTACGAGTTGAATCGCGTGGTGGAGGCTTGCACCACGAGAAACACTTGTTCCAATTATTCAAGCGGTTCTTGCGCCATTCTCAGCCGAGACTTATGTCGACTACCCACTCGCGCATGAGTGCTCGGTTAATTGTACAGATAAACGGGACTCGATTGCCGAGTAGTCAAAGGTAGACCGGCTGCGATATGAAGTCCTTTGCCGAGTGCCGCTTCGGACTCGAACGGACGGCATCAGCGTTTCGTATGGTTTAGTCATTGCACAGGTTAGATGAGAATTAAAAGGGTAGCTGGTAAAAGCGAGAGAGCGGGAAGATGAAATCGCGTAAAAGCACAAATAACTAACGAATACAATAAAAACGAATAGCCGTAACGGCAGAAAGCATTAACGGGCTGGCAGAGCTCATATAAATTGGTAGTGAAAAATCGCGAATTTCGCGCTATACCACTGGCCTTTCAATCAAAATAGCGTAGCGCACACAGGCTAGTACAGTTTTCCGTCGGCCCTGAAACGTGACGCGAAGTACTGGCTGCTAATAAAATTCATCAACGGCTCGAAGTGGCCGGCCATATGACGAATAAACCAACAAACGAACTCGAGCGCGCCCGCCCGCCACCCGCCGCCACTGCCTGCCGCGCTTTTTGTGCTTTAGAGCGCCATGGCAATTTCGCCCTCGTTTATTCGCGCGTATGCATTTACAACTGTTCCACCTTTCGTGAGAGCCGACAATTTTTCGAGGGCACACGCCAACCTCCATTTGTTGCTAACCGGTCCGGACGAGGCGTCAGCCACTTTGACAACCTGAATTTCATGTTACCAACTTCGCATACACCTCGTCAATTTTACCGATGTGAGAAATATCCCACCGTTCACTATATCTCAAGGAAAGTTCGTTTTCTCGATAAACAAAGTAGCGCAATTTATCGATTCGAAGCGGTGGCTGCTGCTGCAGTCTATGTTAATACGAACAAGGCGGAGACGGCGGAAGGCGAATATCGTCGGCGAGCTCGAGTGTTTTACAAGGAAAGAGTAATATCTTCCGCGTAGTAAGCCATGCGTGCGCATACCGACCACTAACTACACCAGCCGCCTCCATCCACCCTCCAATCGGCAATTACTCTGTGCTGGATGTCCGTCCGCGTGTGTTGCAGGCATTCAGCAAATTTTCGTTGCGCCATCACCGCCGTTACCCGCTCCTTAATGCGCCAGTAATAATGCCGGGGAGCGCGTCGTTATTGCAAATTAATGGATCGACCCCCTTCTACAATAGCAGGCCAAGCCATTCCTGAATTTTTAACCATTCCAAGGACCGACTCTTAATAATCGTCGAGAGTGGCGCCGGAAATCAAGAATGACCAGAGTTCGCTAGCAATTGAATGCAGCTGTTAATAAACATTGGAAAAGATGTCACTTAATACACTATATTTAGGAGGACATTTGATTCGAAAGCCGATAAAAAATGAAGGTAGTATAATAAACAAGCAGGGAAGAAGGACAAGCACATGAAAATGCGATGCAGTGGTATCTGGAAAATGTAAAGATGCTTTTGGGGGAAGAGGCAGAATTTCGGCGGTAATCCCGATGTCCCGGGAGCCTCACCTCTTGAATAATGCCGCGAATTATTCACGGCCGATCTTTTACGATGGCGATGCGCAGTTTACGGCCGAACTAGAGCGCGCCGGTACGGAATAAAACTCCATTTGTAATTCCATCCTTTCCGTTTGCATATTGCCGCCGGTGCCGCTGAGGAATGGCGATGCACTAAAACAATGAATAAATTATTTAGCGGCGCTGCTCTCTATATCCAGAAAGGGTGTACAGCCACCGGCTATACCAGTCTGCCTGGCGAAACAAGGGCGGCTGCCTCGCTGGATGGTTCGCCTACTTTTTGCTATGGAATACCAATGTCTCCGGTGTGCTTTACACGTGTTCCATTGACACTTCGCCTTCATTTGTATTTACACCCCTTTTCCATGCACTGTACAATCTCTCACTACTATTCTCTGGAATATCTAAGATTCTACTTCCTTTCTCGTATTTACTCGACTAATGACCGCCAAGTTCAGTCTTTTCCAACTTGACATCTACATAAATGGTGTACGATCCACCGAAATTACTTCAACTCACTCCGACTAAAACGTACAACTACCGTCTGACCAGTGCCCTATTCTACTTGCGGCACTTGCTTCCACAGTTGACAGTATGTACATAGTACACCGGGCGTTTGGCCAGTGTCCTATTCTACTTAACGCAGTACCACTTCCCTTTGTCCGGCCACGCGTACTTCACCGCGCGGCGCATCATTAAGGCGCAGTATACACATACATATACACACACACATACTATTTACTATGCAAAACTACCGTGCCCGAGCCCACCATCAAAATTCACGCGACGTATCGCCTGTCGGAGGAGTCACAGCGGTCACAAACACACACAAAACCGAGAGAGAAAGGCAGAGAGTTAATGCAAAGGATCAGGAGGAAAAAGATCCTGCCAAGATTAATTGCGGCTCGCGCGAGGGCCGGCTGACAATAGTCGACGAATTAAATATTCAATCTCCGCTCGCAGGGTGTACAAAGTGTGCGATGGAAAAAGGGAGATCGCTGTGTGTGTGAGAGTGACTCGTTGATGTACATATACATGTAGAAGAGAAAGACGGAACGAACGAGTGACTCTCGCGAGATTAGCCTGACGGCTCTCGCGAGGCCAGTCGGTTGGACGAATGTTTCGCCGACGGAAATAACAATGTGTATATCTGCCGCGTATCTGCTACCTCCGCCCCCTGCGCCCTTCTTCACCCCCTCCCCCACCCTTCTCTGTTGAGTACACGCGCGTTCCTGTGTGTGTCTCGGCATTGTACTGCACCGTGCGGCACTCTATGCGGTACACAGTTCTGGGCAAGGTGTGCGTAGTTGTGTGTTGAGCACTTGATACGGGGCTACCTTCCGCGACCCATTGTCCTGTGTAACCGAGCCGCTTACTCGCGATGCGATATCACAGACACACACACATACAGACACTCTCTCTTGCACTCCCTGGCGCACGCTACCATTCCCCCTCACTCGCTCTCCTTCTCTTTCTCTCTTTCTCTCCCGGATTCTCTTTCCTTCACATGTCTATGTTGCACTCGAACTCTGGTGAACTCATCTGGCCGGGCCTGCCACCTGATCACACGCTCGGCTACTGCTGAATTGGGTACATGTGGTGACAGAAAGAGTCGCGCCTTGTTAGGAACGAGTGCGAGTGATTAGTGGATTGAAAGATTCCGGTAGGAACTGAATGATTAAGATCGAAGGCTAGATCATTCCTTTTTATGTATAGGCACGGTGTAGCCTGGTCCCTGTATTTTCCACCCAGTGGGAACAAAGTTCAATTATTTAGGAATACTTTTAAATAAACAAGATTCGATTATTCCACTCATTTTTATTCATACAGGGGACGCGCGTGCTGTACAGTATTATTATTAATACAAGTTTCATCGGGCGCCCGCTATATTTTCCTCTCGCGAAGCGGAGTAATTCAGTGGAAACAAGGTTACATTATTTATGGCGTGGCCCGAGCGAGTTCGGGTGCCACGATTCGCTAGGAGTCAAATTCAGCGTTTCCGGCGTGCTCGCAATTTGTTTTGTTTGTAATTCATACTCTTAAGACCTGGCAACACTCGGCCGATTCGGTGGGGTGCCTGAGGACTGTTTCCTGGCAGCGCTTCGGTGTCTCGCATCGAGTGGGAATGTTGCCACTTCCTGGAGACAAAGTGGCGATAAAATACGATTAAGTTTGCGCGAAGGGTTTTAGCCCTCCCTTCTCTCCCTTGCCCTCTGCCTCCCTTACAATGAAACTCCGCGCTGGAAGTCTCTCTATTGTGCTTTCTTCGCGCAACGCCGATTCAATTCTGATTCATCCTTTTCCCCCTGCGAAGACCGAACGGTCATTCACACCCCCCTCCCCCGCCCCTAATATTTATTCATCGAACATTTGTGGAGAATCTATATGCTCGACTTCCGTATGGTTCCTCGGTCTTTAAAATATACTGAAGTCGAAATCAACATGTGCTTTCAATATTGATAGACTGGACGATATGAAGGAGTATAAGAAGATGTGTTAATATTATCAATTAATTACTTTAAGTTTAGTTAGGATATTTTGACCAGCTGTATAAGAACTGTACTTGGATTTGAGCAGAGGTCACATTCAAGCAGTTGTTGTCATACAGATCATTATAGAAATAACTTTCAAGAACGAATGAGGCGGCCACTTTACGAGAACGTGTTCGCCACGCAATAAACAGCGATAAGTGCTCAAACTATCAGGCGACGCTTTTAGCCTCTCTTCCGGGGGGAAGGACACGAGTAACAATAAACGGGAGCCATCGCATTTCTGTCCTCTAATGTACACAATAGTCGCGTGCAGGGTGTGCACGTGTGTGTGCACACCTGTGTTTTCGAGCCACGTAGACAGAGCGGCAAACCAGTACGCCGGCGGAAGTGTAATGTGTCAGTCGCAAATTTTCCTCCTACGACGCGATCTCTTCTTGCCGTCCGATATCGGCCATCTGTTCTGAACTCTCGTTAACCCTTTGACTATCATCGGTGGCCCTTCAGCACTTACTTTTTAACGACTCAGGCATCACTAAGGATCAGCAGAGACTTTTTTGTCGATCGGCGCTTTGCTTGATGGCCTAAGTTACACAAGCTTGTAGAGAAGTGGGTGTCACTTGTCAACATGACGTCGACAGATAACAGATCTTGGTTCACAAGTCTAATAATCGGCTGAGTCATCCAATGACTTTTAGTCAAAGGGTTAATGTCTAATGTTCGACAGATAATTCTTCAAAGAATCCGTAGTGTTTCTTTCTTGTTAAATGGTGCATCAGCAGTGCATCGCAGTGAGTGTTACGGCACGTTAACGGCCAATCCTGTATTTCCAGCAGCAACAAACGCGTGTGTGTATGTGTATGTGTGTGTGTGTGTGTTCTATGCTCCTTTCACGGCTGCTTGCTCGTGCGATCCGCAGAAGCCGCCGCAACGAGAGGATTCGAACGAAGCCGAGCCGGATAATCGATTCCCCGCGCCGATAATCACACGTGCCAATAGCTTCGGAAGCGTGACGCCCATTGTTTCTCCGGTGATCGGTGATTTCTGTTCTCCCGTATAATGATCGGACAACATGAGTTCCACCGATAAAGCGGGACGCGCCGCGCTTTGTTAGCGAAAAGTTCGCAATCACCCGGCAAATCCGACCGCCCACTGTTACTCCGCGTTCCTTTTTTCTCGCACTCCCCTTCACCGCCAACCCTCCACCGACGCGATGCTAATTTCACGGAAATTCAATTGCTACTACTTTCCTGCGCTGTTAGACGCTGCCCTCACTTGTGCTAATTAGAAAATTAGGCGTGCATTGCGAGAACTTCTGCCTTATAATAGAAATCATTACAAAAGGTGAAGGTATAGCGAGTGCTTTCAACAGAAAATATTATTTCATCTTTCAATAATCATTTCGGATATCGTAAATAGAGAAGGTCTTACAAAATCAATATCCATTTCTGCCAAAGTGAACAGAACCCTCTTAAAGCGCTTAAGTTTTGAGCAGTGAACGTGGGAGCTTAAGATAGAGCGGCCACAACGCGTAGAATGACTCCTAAGTAATCCAGTCATGATCTTCCATGGCGTAAGCCCGGAATGAACGCGAGTCCAGCCGGGAAACGATAACGTCAACGATCCAATCAGGAGCATTATCCTAACGTCGAAGTTCGAAACCGCTGATTGAGTCTGAAAAGGACTGCGGCGTAGACAGGACGGCAGCATAATCAGAGCGAGAGTGGGGAACACACGCACACATATACACACACATACACACAGAGAGAGAGAGACGCGCGTGTCGATGCTTAGCGACGTGTGTGAGTGTCGCCATTGGCCGAGGATTGCTTTTTATCTGCGGACGCATTTGTGTCGCACAATCAGAGAGGCGCCCGTTGACTCGTGACACTTCCGGTCGAGTCTTCCGCCCGATGGAACCGCACCGTTTCCGCCGGGCTCGGACCAGTCCAACGAGCAGTAGTCTCGAGTCTCCAGCAAACATCAGCCACTAGTACATTATAGTCTTGTTCGAGAAAGAGCAGAGTGAGCGGCCAATCGAAATCAGTGCCAGAAAGACTGTCATTTGGATAATTGGGTCCAGAGTGGCTGCAACCCGATTTTCCTCGCGGCGTTTATCTCGCACGCAGGAGATATCTGGCGTGGTGCGCGCGCGTATTATTCGCGGAGGCCAAGGCCCTGAAAAACTCGGCTTTGGAGTATAACTTTTAGGGTAAGAGTGCACTCCTGCCTCTCGGCAATTTCCATGAAGCCAGCAGCAGCCACCACCAACTTCCCATCCACCTGGGAGGCCCGGAATATCCCTGGCTGCTAGCTGAAGATACAGGCGCACACGTTGGGGGCGCCACTGCGTCCATGTTCCTCCTCGCGGTAATGATGCGTGGGCGAGGAGAGAGTCTCCGCGTTGAAAAGGGAGATTGCTGAAAGCGGGACAAGTGTTGTTAAAGAAATTGTGCCTGGTCAGGAGCTTTCAAGCGTCCCGACTAATGTGATACCGTTTAACAAGCCGCCTTTTTTCCGTAGCCACCAGTCCTCCTCTCTCTTCGCCTCCACCACCTTCTCCTCCTCTTCCTCCTCATCCTCGTTCGCCCGCTCGTTCTCATGAGCAAGCGAGCGCACATCCATTCACTTGCGACTCGAGAGCATTCGTTTCGTTTCGCCTCGCGTTATCCTCAATTTCGTGCTTCTTTCACGCGAGCCTGCTTCAAGCAGTGCTCTCTCCCACTCCTGATGCTCCCATTCACACCGGCGCTATCAAATCCCCCGGTTCACTCGTGAAATCGCTCTTTATAAATGAGTTAATGCGCGATATCATTAACAGCTGGTGGCCGATGGTGCTTATCCCATCGATGATCTCGTGAGCGCACACTTGCCAGTGCGTACGCGTACGTGTACGTGACTCCGGCTGTCGAAGGGCGCCACTAATGCCACTAATGAGCAGTGATTAGTATCAATTTCTCGGGTAATGATTTCACCGAATCATGATAAAGTGGCAAATTACTTGTTGCGTTAATACTTAAAATCAAGCGTTTAATGTTGCCAATCTGGCGCTGCTGATCGTTTTTCAGTAAATGCTCGGATAGTGGCTCGCTTGACTTTCAATATTCGTTCGTGGGATTTTTCGAAAATTGGATTTTTTATAATTCATTCCTGTGATTTCCCAACATTGTGGGCAGCTGAGACTTTCTTTTCTATATTCTAATTTTGTGTCTTCCCCATAATTATATTTCGACCAGCAAAAAGTAACCTACTCTAAAACGACAGTGCCACACACATACGTAAACACGTATGAACAAGTACAAAGTTCGGGAAAGCCTGTACGAGCCGATAAAACTATCAAGCGAAGTCCTGCATATGACGTCCTACATTATCAAGCTCGGCAGCGAACGTGTTGGCAAAAGGTGAAACACGTTCTGCACGACACGCGAAACCTACTACGATAACCAGTGTGCTTGGTGTAACAGCTACAAGTGCACAGGTTGAAAAAAAAGCAAGACAAAGGAACGAGGAACAAGGAATCATTATGAGACCCTAATATTGACTCAAGACACTTAGAAACTTTGGTAGAAAACCCAGTGTACAAACAGTCAAAAGACAGTAGTAAAAGAAAGTAGAAAGTATTCCTTGGTGTTCGACGTGAAATTGAGACTGGTGGTAGTCTCGGTGTTGGTCGAGAGTGAAGATGGCGTTGGTACCTAGCAAGAATAAATTGAAAATGGGCAGTGCGGGCCGATACTATGGTGCCTATCTCATCTACGATGTGGCGAACTCCTGGCTCACAGCCTTGCATGCCAAGATGCCTCCACCAGCAGGCACCACCACTACCGGCTCGACCATCCCCGTCACGCGAACCAACCCTCCGTCTCCTGTCCACATACAGAACCCACGTAAGTTTTCTTCTTTCCCGCCGGATCCCCCGGGATCCTGAACACCTTGCGCTTCGCACATCACAGCTATAATTTGCTGCTGATTGAGATAGGAGGCCGCAAGAAAGTTGGTAGCCATTCTCCAAGGGAATAAGCATTAAGAACATCAGAGAGTATCTTGGAAAATTATTGTTTCTACGATATTAGATCTAGAAAATTGCAGCATCCACAAAAGTGTGTGACGTTTGGTTTATTAGTTTCGAATATAATACCCATAGCACTTATTACACGCAACCACTATTATTATTTTAAAGGTATCGCGCATAACTAGGTCAAAGAGTGTGCACATATCAGCCTTCTTTATCCCCCCAGTAGTGGTTTCTTGCGGAAGCGTGATAAACCGCGTCCCGCGCGGTGACGATAACAGCACTTTTTGCTCTGCTCTAACATACAATACTATCTCAAAACATTGGAGCTCCTGTAATAATTCAAGAGTTACGAAAATATGACTATCGTATTGTGGAGTATTGCAAAAGGATCCGCGAGACTTTTTCGAAAATTGTCATCGTATTTCGAGTGGAAGCCAATTCAGGGCGGAAGGAGTGTCTCGAAATATCGGAAATGCTGGTATCTTATCTTACGATTGGTACGAAATCGTAATAGGTATTCCGGACGCGAGCTAATAACGCTGCACGCAGAAAACAGTATGAAAGGGCGGGATATATCCCGAGATTTAGTAGCACTTTCAGTAGCTACTAGCGCCCCGTGTTTCTAACTCACGACCCGGGCTTTAAGGGCAATATCTATAGCATTAAAAATTCAACGTTCGAATACACCCTCCTCTAGTAACTGGCCCTCTACTCTCTTCCTTCCTCCCTCTTGCACTTTCTTACTTGAAAGAGGTAAGGAGAGGTGTATACCAGGGCTATAGCGATGTGTCCCGCGATAATGCCGCTTTTATATGTTGCTTCCTTATAGGGTTATAACCGTAAGCGATATCTGTCCAGGTAATACGTTCACTCCCCCAGTGAATATTACTGTTTTGAAAAATAGTTGGAGCACCAATCGCTCGCTAATTGCATCATACTACCCTTCGTAAGAAGACTCAGAGAAATCGTGATAATTCATCATTGGTAGGCGAGAAACGTCCTCGCTAGAACGCTAAAATCGTAATTAATACCAGTAAGACAGTAGTCCGAGTTAACACTTAAGAATTTGATCGGCCATGCCTGGAATTCCACGGTAGGAAGAGCGGCGTGCCAATTGGAATTCTAGACGGCCGAGCCACCCGCGATTGCTTCCTTCTTTTTCCCGGCAAGAGGCGAGGAAGCGAGAAGAGGGTTGGGGGGTGGAGGTGGAGGTAAGAAGGCATAGGTGGCCGAGCAGGAAAGGGTGGAAACAGGCACAGCGGGACGAGCGTAGGTGCTAGCGTGTCTGTTTTGATTTATAAGAATTCGCCACGAACCCCTAACCGACCTTCCCCGAGTCTGGCCTCACCCCCGGCCTCCCCTAGATCGAGCTAGATCAACCCTCTCCCTCGACCTCCATCCACCGCCAACCTACCTACCCCCCCCCCCCCCCGAGCTATCTCGCGCGTGAATAATAGGCAGGTGCCCAACTATCCGTCCTTCAACCTTACCCAACCTTCTTCCTCTACCTTTCGTTCTTCTTCCTCCCTGTTTTTTAGTCTAGCTCCCTTTTATCCCTCGCTCTGCGAGCCTGTACCTCTTTGATGCTGCACCGATCGTTCTTTTCGGCCAGGACGAACGAGCTTCGCCTCCTTCCTTGGTCAACCGGACGATTTATCAATGCTCCGCTTCAGATAGTATCGATACTAAGCATTTCCTCCTCCACAAGGACTCTAATCTCAGTTTGAATATCGATAGATTGTACTTAAGTACCTTGTGATTAATCATCTATGTTTTCTGACTGTTTATAATGTCAGTACTACTAGTGTTAAAAAAAACTAGGCTAATTTGCAAACACCTTTTTTTCGCCTAGTGTTTGCAAGACCAATTGAAGTGATTGCTGGAACTTTAGAAGCCAAGAGAATGCGTCCGAATTCACTTTAGCCTTCAAAAAGGAACTTGGTCAGACTGAATTCGAAAGTTGGTGCGTCGTACTTTTGCTCTCTTGTCTCCTTCCATTTCCCTCTCTTTGAGCCTTTTCCTCCAGGGGGTTTTCTTTGATTCATGGGCTCCACGGTGTGCACTTTGTGCGGCGACTCCCCTCGCTGGTCAACGGGACGATCTATCAACGTAGCTGTCAGTCGGCGAGAAGAAACCCGGCAAAACATTAACGCGACTCGCGGGAAGACTTTGCATCGGCATATTCGCGCGCCACGCTATACATAATACTCTCCTTCACGTATGTACACTTATGTACGCGTATCGGGGACAAGCCATCAATCTTTTGCGATTTTGCGAGCGCCCAGCTCGGCCAGTACCGTTTAACCGATCGACTGCTACTGATCCGAGGATCAGTCCAGTCTAATTTGCTGGTAATCGGCTTTCCTATCAATCGCAGTCATAATCGAACACACTATATAGCATGTTTAAGATTGACAATTTATGCCAGTAAAGCACTTAATACAACGTTCGATAAATTGAGACGTGTTCCTATTTTAAGTCTTATACCTATTCACTGTGGAACACTTAGGAAAATCGAGTGCTTTGAAGCCATCAGCTTCATTATGCGCTTTTTTAATTCTGTTACGTTATATTGTAGAATATTTTATTCGTCGGCAGTACACCTTTATCGCACGTAGAACCGGCCAGTCTTCTAATCGCGTCTCTTTTCCCTAGCAACCCTTGCGCGCGCCCCCCTCGAGCTTCATTCCTTTGGTCGCACGGCTCGGTTACTTATTTTACAACGGGCCCCTCTGTATTTATAATTGGCGATCGATACCTTACACTCGCCACGTTGGCAATAGACTATCGATTCTCGCGAGTGCAATAAAAGCAGCGCTAACTCAGTCGCACGTAATGAAAATACAGTCGGTTTAAAGCCGAGCGCCTAACAGGTGCGGGCTAATTAAAGAATTTCGGATTAAGTCTTTAAAATCTTCGAAACTTTACCATTCTTAGTCTCTTCGGACTGCGATGAAAATAAGTAAAGGATACACTTACATAGTAGCCAATTAAATCAACTGGCGATTTGTGGATCTGAAGGAGTCAGAAACCAAGCTTACAAACAAGCAAGGAGTCGTTCGCCCGATTGGCATGATTGGCAAATTATTAGCCTTGTCTTAATTAAAACGGAAGGAGGCCCGTGGCTCGCTCGTAAAGCTTTCCGCTTTGATTGCTGAAACAATAGCCCGTTAACCCGGCGGTCTGCCAATCACTTGCAAGCCAATCTCTGCTTTTCCTCGACGTAAATATGCCCGAGTAAACGCACTCTTTCATGTCTTCGACTGCCTCCTTTCATCTGACGATCCCTTTTTACGGCAGTAGAAATGGCCAGGTGTAACTTGGCGCAAGGTGCCTTCGTCAACGACTATTATTGCTACTGGCTTTCTTCGTAAAACGCGAGGAGAGTCTCGCTCAAGTAATTCCTTGAGGTACTATTCTCCGACTGAAAGAGGCAGTCGTAGACAAAGGAAGTTGCTCCTTTCTCCGGATCACCTCCTTGCTCCAAACTTCCCCATAAATAACTAACAAACTGCGAAAGTAGTAGCAGTTGATGCACAGTGTAAAAGTATAGATAGAACCACGTAAAAAAAAAAATTTTGACGCATTGGTAGGAAAAGTCGTAAGTTAAACCTGCATACTTTGATTGCAAGAACATTGTCTTTTAATGAGTTAATCCTGTTTGACAAATGTAGAAGGCCGTAAAGGTAATTTAGCAAATCCAGAAGTAATCCGAGATCAAGATTGTAAGTGGCGCAATCCTTTGGGTATAAGCACGCTCGGGCTGAACATTTCCACGACGTATAATACGGGCCACTGTATTTTTGAAGAAAATAATGCTTCCAGGCGTACATTTGAAAGTAACAATCCAATTCCCGGGTACGAGAAAGTTTATAGGCGCGCGCGCGCGCGCTAGTATCAGAGAGGGCTGGCCCTCTCTCCTATTGCTCCCTCGGGTTCATCCCCACGTACAATTATGTATTTCGCGCAAGATAAATCGGCGAAACATACAAGAATCACTTTTGCAGGCCGGCTCGTGCCTGAAGATAAGATAAACGGAGATCAGAGCACGATTAGTCGGCGGTTAGCGGGTGGATTCCCGTCGGGATGTATGTACAACCGGCTGGATTTATTCGGGGATTTGGATTATTGCTTGGCTTATCGCTGGGAAACATTACCGCTATGAGAATAAAACATGCACTCTTTTGTTCCTGATAAACTCCAAAATTCTACACTGGCTTCTGCTGACTAAAAAACATCCCCCCATAAATATAAGAGTACAAGCCTCTATTTTTATATAATCTTTTTTTTACAACACGTGTTTTCCAGACAGGTAACAATTAGTTCTGGAATTTGGCTTGTTTTTGGCTGCTTTTTATCCTGGTAATTTTGTATTATTTGCTGGAAGACTAGCATTTTTCCGGGTGATACTTTCTCGTGAGTCGCTAGCATGTGCGCGCGTGTGTATCGACCATATCGGCGAAAAAGCTCCGATCCGAATATACACCAAGCTTCCCAGTCAAACGGAGACCGCTTATAAGCTTTTTCGTTGCTGACTTCGTATACGCGTACACATACACATATACACACACACTGGTAGCAGTGGGGAGTGAGTCGATGGCTCGCATATGTGTACACGAAATACGCAACGGTAACGAGAAGGCTGACCCTCGTTTTTCAGCTGCAGAGTTTCGTTTCGATATAATGGCAGGGTATCGTACCATACCTGTATGCTATATGGGGAAACGAGCGTGTTGCTTCTAGCTTCAGTTCCATGAGATGTGAAATTAAGCCTCCGGCAACTGGCTGTCGGAGTTTCGGATCAATTCTTAGCGCTGGCAAATCGAAGCAAGGACCCGCGAAATCGGACGCCCTTTCCAATCGCAGTCGTTGAAACATAAAATCCTTCGGGAATAAATGTTTATCGCTACCGTCCGATCTCGTGGAAGGCATTGGAAATTAACCTTGTCAAGCACCATTTTCTTCTAGTTCGAAAAAAGGAATATATTATCCGTCACATTTTCATTCTTATCTATGAATACTAAGTTGAACTTAAGAAAGAAATAAAGATTTCCGTTGACATTGCTATGCTTTTTCGATTTCACATCAAATGTGATATTGTACTAGCAACTGATAACCCAGTTGAATGACAGTAACAGGCAGAGAAAGATCATTTAATCGCAGCTAATTCGAGAGAATCCGCATAATACGCGCGAAATTAACCTGTTACTGAATTAAGATGGATTCTCCTTGACAGAGAATTCGGCGTAGGCCCTGTCTTCAATTTGCTAGAACTATTACAGCTAATACTGATTCAGGCAGCCTGCTACTGTTTGCTTAAACGACGTTTGTTGTTGGTGATGTGCACGCCCACTGACTACGCGCCCTGAGTGATATTAGGAGTGCAGCGACTAGAGCTGGAACTCTGCGTTAAGATGCAAGCCAGAATTGCCATTCATCATAGACGATTCTAACACAAGTACTGTTGTAACAGGAAATATCTGTTGTCATGAGGATCTATTTACACCTTAATTTAATTAAAATATTAATCCCTTAGATAGACAGTCATCCTCGGCCCTTCTAGTAATAAAGATTTAAATCTCTATTTTATATAACATCCTTTGATTCATTGCTATCTATGTCACTCGTACAATCGAACGAAAAAACTCACTGTCATTGAAATATTCGTGCTCCATTTTTGGAACCATCAACTACAAAAGAGCTCCACTTAAAAGCACAGTAGAAGAAGTGGGAGACATTCCTTTCTGTCTGCTGAAAGTAGAAACTTTTTCGGCAGAGCAGTAAAGGACCATTGGGATGTGTAAAATAAAAAGCTATGAATGTTATACCGAGTAATTTGGGCAAAGATTTTCAATAGCATTAACTTAGCTAAATATTCTGACTCGACCTCGTTTTATAGCAGCCACATCATCGTATTCAGCTTCCGCTCTCACGGTTTGCGGTGTTCTACTATATTCTTAAAGTGGCGTATCTTATGGTGCCGGTGTAGGTGGCAGTGCATCGTTGCGGATTCGTTTGCCTGGCGAGTGTGCCTCGGTCGTTTGCCGCATCGCTTAATTACCAGGCGTTTAGCCGCCGCTTAATTGTTAATTTAGCGACGCCGCGCGCGTTACGTTATTCTTCGCTGTGCTCGTTAAAGGTGAAAATGCGGCTTGGTTGGCTCGCGTGCACCCCCGGGGAAATGGGATTCCTCTCGGGGACGGAAACGAGCCTCCTAAGCTGTTCGAGCGGTGGGCGAAGAGGGGTGGGAAAGCGGGAGTGGAAGCGCGGAGTGCAAACGAACAGAGAAATAAAAAAGGAAACGGCGGGAAGAAGCAGGGCGTTTCGGGAGGACTATGTCCCGCTAATGGAGTCTTGTAAAATGTATATCTATACATAGCGGAGAGCTGTGACTATGGCCGGATGATAAGAACCCTCGAGAGAGATAACACGTTTACTGCACGCCGCTTTCTAGCGAGTGCTCTGCCGGCTTCGAGAGCTTCGGGGACATCGGCTGCCCTCCATCGCCATTTAACCTTCCAGCCGACCGATGTAAGGTGGCGATCCAGGAAGTTACGGCACGTTACACTCCAGGAATTAAGTTAACTCTGCCATGCAATTAACTCGATTCGTTGTTCCGTTGTCTCCGGCGATGTTGGCTTTCACGGTTTTAACTTTAACTTTCTTAAGGCTTACTGCTGTTAGTTTTATTGTTATTAACCCTTTGCAGCCCATGTGCCAATCTCATTGTTTTCTGTGTTTAATGGAAGTATATGTGCGAGGGCGAATAATAATTGAACAACGGGTCGTTTAAAAACAGCAGGAATGGGACTTGTTGACATGAACAGAGGGATATTAGTCCGGAACAGCAGGCGCCCGAGTTGCCGAGGATTTCGGATAACAGGGAGTTAATGGAGAGCGATCGAAAACAGGGCTATAGGAGAATCAACAAACAGCGGGGGCCAAATCCTCTTACAGGCCATAATCCATTAGATCAAACAGTGATTTCATTTCTCGGCTAAGGGTAACCGCGAATATCCGGCCATTTTTTCCCCGATATTACTTACCCGACGGCGGCAGGGGCTCAACGAACCGTGAAAACGCCTTTCCCATTGATCCACGTGCGACGCATATAGCTGCTCCCTCCAGCCGTTATATACCGCGCGCGCCACGTGGTTCCTGCCGAAATTCGAAAGAGATTTCGCAGAGTAATTCGCACTTTGAAGCGGGCTAGGCCTACGCGGTCAAGGTCTACCCAAGCTTCGAATTTCCCTTCCTTTGCGATCCAGATACCACCGGCTTCGATTCTCGCCACTCGTATTCTGGCTAGCCCGAGGGCTTCTCGTGAAAACCGAGCGACGAATATTTCGGTCACGTACCGCCCATCGTTCTCTGCCCTTCCTTCTTCCCCGCCGGCGACCTCTCTCTCTCTCTCTCTCTCTCTCTCTTTCTTTCCCTGTGTCTTTCTCGGAATGCTAGACCTCTTGCAGGGCTCCGGGAAGCTCGGGCGCCACACTGAGTGATATTTCGCCATTTAATCCTCGATCTTCCCGTCGCACATCTACTCCGGCGCAGCAGGCATGTCTGTAACCCTTGGACTTCCCGGGGAGGGCACCCAACCGGTCACTACGACCACTGTCATTCATGATCATTAAACTATACATAGTTTTACTTGGGTAATGTTTAGAACGACTAGTAGAAGATTTCCCAGAGATAGAGAAACATTGTCGGCCAGCAGTAACGAGTATTAAAGACCTTTTGGACTTTTTTCCCTGTCGAGTCGTCTAAGATGGCGCCGAGCCGGAAGTCCAAGAGAATTATCAACGTTGACGCTGCGAGATGATATCCGGGTGCCTCTGATTCAGGGCCAGGCCGATTCAGAGAAGCATGAAAGGAGAGAAGAAACGTACGAAAAGGACGTTTGACGTTAATTGCGGAGCTCCGGTGGGCTGGGGCGAGGCGGAGGCGCGCGTTTCTCGGTATCATCGACAAAGAAGACGGGTTAATCCGTTCCGCGCTATCGGCCAAGCCGCTCGCGCTCGCGCGACGAATGACAATGGCCACGGACAACAATGGAAGAAGAAGGAGGACATGGCTGAGGGATAGCAGAGCCGAGCCAGCGAGGGAAAGCCTCGAAAAAGAGTGGACTGAAGAAACGCTACCAAGAGAGAGAGAGAGAGAGAGACGCGGATTCTGCACTGACGAAAGAGTTGGCGCTGGGTCAGTAGTGTAACCCTTAATGGAAGAACGCGATACTCCGGAATGGTGTTTGATTGCCCAGATAGTTGCTCTGCTACCTACCTAAGCGATTCTAAATCCCTCCAAAAGAAATGTCCCTTTTTCTCACAGACAGAATCAAAATTTGTTTAACTTTCACAGAAACTTGTGCCAAATCTAGAAGCCATGAGTCTCAACGACCCAGCTCGAAAAAAGTACTGGAAAGTCAGTAAACTTGGCGAGAGTCGTTGTTCTTTTAACCTTTAAAGGTTAAACGAGACAGCGGAGGGTAAAGAAAGCAGAATAATTAGGGGCGACCGGGTGGTCGTCTCGGTAAAAGCGAGAAGCCACCTTAAATCGCTTCGATTCAGCGAGAAAAAGAAAGATGCGACACGCCGCTGCCAGTAGTTGGCGGCCCAGCTTTAATAGCCGGGTCGTGCTCTCCTATTTATAAACTAATAGTGATTTATAAACGACCGGAGAAACAATGCCGGCACTCTCGTTAGACTATGAATCAGCAGGCAGGAGGTAGCGAGCTACTGGTACTGCCGCCTGGCGGAAAGTGCTGGCAGCAGGGAACCTTAACCTCAGAGAGGATCGGGACGGGGAAATTAAAGAGGCTTCGGGAAAATTACGAGGCGCGACATGGAGTAACCGCGGCAAAGCGTGGAGGCGACGTCAAGATTGCATACCATTTGCAACAAGTTACCGGGAAAATATTTGACTTCGGACAGTTCTAATTTAGTCGAGCACGCCGGTGGCCTCCTTGAGCCTCGGATATACCGAAGCCTCGCCCTTCCTCACCTCCCCTAACCTAAACCCAGTCCTGCTTTACTCTCCCTGAGAGAGTTTCCAGCCATCCCCAACCAGTCCGAACACCTTTAAGTGTGATCTTTTAATAGTTCGCACGGACACCCGGTTTAATTACGTGCGCTCCACGCAGCTCTCGACCGCGAAATGAACTCGGATTTAAATACCTCTCCCGAGAACTTCCAAGAGTCAAATGTGTTCATACGATGGACTCCCATGGTCCTGGGTAATGCACGCTTCGCCGAAATGTTATATTAAATTGTAAGCTGTCATCTTGCTTTCATGCCAGTGAAAAAGTTTGTTGCATAGTAGAGTGGCTAATAATGAGAGTCGTTATCTCAGTGAAGTAGACAATTTTTCCCGAAAAATTCTTTATGACGTGGCAGCATAAGATCTGGGTTAAGACAAGAGGAAAATGAAGATGACCGTAGCAGATAAAGACAGTCAGGCAGGTCTCACTGACAATGGATGCGGCTTAAGTAGGTCGTGGAATAATAGTAAGACGGGGTAATGATCTTGTTGAGCTAAAGCGTACCGTGAAAGCATGTATTTCCGGTTGAAAAATTATTACATTTTGACTTGAGAGTCATAAGTTGAATTCTGCTGCTTAAATAAGGAATCCTTTTCTCTTGGCTTTTTGAAAACGCAGATAGAAACTTTGAATATTTGTGTTTGATTCGCTATATTTTTCAACCTTGCCTAAATAACTAGTAAGTAGAATGTGTCGAAGGATATTCGAAAAGTGTGTCAGTGAAATTCAAATGACTGTGAGCTCAGCTGGCAGGATAATGCAAAACACACCCTCAAGACCTGGAAGATTCGCCTAATTCCATATCCATAATCGGCGATAAGTGAGTTCAAGGGGCGCACTTTCGAACGTTGCCGGCGGCGGCCAGCTCGCTCCAATAAAATCCAAAGTAAGCCGGCTTTAATGAAAATGGACAGTGTAACCCGAAAACTGTCCAAACAAAAACTCTCCCGGAAGTCTTCATTACTTAAGAAGCTCCGGCGTTCCTCCGCTCTCTACGGCTGAATCTCGAGACTGAGTTTGCGGTTGCATCAATTATAACCGATATCCGCTATATTAATCGGCTTGCAACCCAGGTCAAACGCTATTATTTATACGTTAAATGTGGAGGTGAATATGCAAAGTTACCAAGCACCTTCTCACAAACTTAATACTCAGGAACAATAATAGTCCGATGTTCTACTAAAATTGGACATTGAACTCGCAATTAAATTGAAATCCATATCACTTAATTTACAAACAGCGCACAAAAGTTTCCAGTGTCAAAGGTGGGCCAATCAGATCGCGATCATTTTAATCAATGACGAGAGCCAGTCGAAGGCCGACTCTCGTCAGTCAGTCTAACCTCGTAAATCGGACATTTTGCTCCTTTTTAGTGGGCAGACCAGATAAACGGGGTTTCGTGTCTCCCGGAATAAACCGGCTACGATACTGCGCCATGAAATTGCTCGACGCTGTCACAAGAATCGCATTAGTCGTAGCGTGCCGGTACTCGGCAGCGCGCGCGCGTGCACACAGGCTAATTACAGGACGACACGAATGCCTCTAATTACTTTTATTCCAATTCCAACGAAATTTGTTGGAGCGCGATTCCCTAGAGCGGCACATACACCGACGTGGCTTCCACATCTGTCTGCACACGAATCGCCTTTACCTGCCCGGGATTCGTATATGGCTGTGAGTGTGTGCGTAGGTGAATACGTCGGTGGGTGTTCGTACCTAACCGTTCGTGGCCACTGAGCGTAGCGGTATCGCTATTAAAATCCGCAATCGAGGATAATCCGCAAATTGACCGAAATCTCGATGACAAAGCGCCGCCAAGAGCTAGAGCGCGCCGCCTCGCGTCGAGCGAGGCTCGATCGACGAAATCAAGCCTGATTCCTATCGATTTCGACTGGCCTATCTGATGCCAAACAGTCCTTCTCACTCCCTTTACAAAAAAAGTCCTTCACCACGTTGCTGCCTGGTTAAACAATACACCTGATTTTTAACAGTGACTGATCGAACAGTAATAATTGATGACGCGTTAGTGTACACTCTTTGTACTTGGAATACTAACTTGTTTGGTTAATACAATATGAAAATGTTATATTTACCTGGTTTCCCGATTTACTCAGTGTAATGAGATTTGCAAAGAAATAAAGCGTTTTCATGTACATATGTTTTATTTATATGTCGCAGACGAAAAGCACACATAACAGACTGAGGAAAACCATTAACACTGGGTTAATTATACCCTGATAGTAATCACACTGGCGGTCAATTAATTAGGTAGAAGGATTGCCAAACGCCCTTTAAAATTGGGGTATAGTCTGGGTCCAGGTCGAACGGCAAGCCCCTCCACGTAATCAAGCATTTTTTAGTAATGAGCTTTCGAGGCTGCCCTCGCGGAAATTGATGCGGCGAGAGCTGGCCAGAGATACGTTTCGATAAGAATAATAGGAAAACTTTACGGCTTACTTAGTCGCCCGGGGATAATCGGGCGGAACGGCTCGTTTCGGTAATTCGGTGAGTTATGTCCTACTGCCGGGGCTAGTTTATCTTAGGGATATCATATTCGACAGCGGGAATTCCGTTTATCGCAGGATCTGCACCCGCCATTGTACCCCAGCATTGGGGATTAGAACAATTTAATTGGCCACTGAATTAAATGATACCACTTGCCACAATATTTGCTAGTATCTGCAATCGTTTATAATAAAACATGTAGTGGCAAACGCACACCTATAAACTCATTTAGGTTTTTAATTGCATTTGCTCTGTGGGTGAAATTCATGAAAGTTTGCAGACACTAAAAGAAATACTGGGTGAAAGGAGCGCTTGGTAACTGGAATTAGAGCTCCAACTTTTCCTCCAATAATTTCAATACGTGCTTCCAGAAAAATACACGTCATTTTAGATATGAAGGACGGCACGCGACGATAATTGGAGCACTAAGAACTTTTATTTCACTGCGAGCCGTGCTTTTAGAGTCTGTACATTTCGTAAATTCGCGTATTCCCGGCTGAGGGTGCGCACTCCTCTCTCGCGCCGTTTTCACGGTGCTTGTAAGTTTCCGCGAAATTCGTGCTTTCATTCCGCTCCTCCATTCTAAATCCGCTCGCGCGCTCTATAATAATGAGAGTATTGTTCACGCATTCTTCCGCCGGTAATCGCGAGTTAAAAAGCGAGCCACTTTTGTTTACGGTTTTGTGCATTGGGGTTAGGCGGACGGAAACGCCGCGGGATGGGCGAGATTGCGTACCTTCACTAGAATTGTCATTACTTTCCGTTTCGTAATATCAATGAATGCGAAGAAAACATCTTTATATTAATCCTTTCCTTCTACGTTTATTTCTTTAAACATAAGTCGTTCTCCTTCAAAGGAAGCAAAACATTCAGGTAAAATCTTTGATCTTAGAGAGACTCTTTGCCGCGGTACCTTGACAGTTCATTCATGTCACTCTCTATATAAATTACTCTAACAATGATACATTTGCACACCAACGATACTTCCCAACTGGGGAGTCAGCGCCAAGAGTTAAAATGGTAGTGGACAGCGCAACAAACTGGTGGACGCGCAAAGTGCTTGAATTTTGTATTCAACACTGTCGAATTATTCATGACCCTGGCAAAAAACATAAGGCGAATCAAAGAAGGAAGAAGAAGGAGGAAGAGAGCAGCAGTGGCGAGGAGGGGGAATGCTAGTACCGGTAACGAAAGATCAGCTTCCGTTGGCTTCGGGTTTTTGCAAGAGCGTATCCGCAGGTAGTCTACTTTCCGGCGGTCAAAGGAGAGACTCGCCTGGCTTTTTAGACCCCTCCAGTTTTTCATCACGAGTTCAAAGGGGACATTATAGTACCGGGTGAAAGAGAGTACGAGAATGGAGGTAGTCTGCCAGTCTCCTCGCGGCACGCCTTTCCTTCGGATGCTGCCGCTTGAAAATACCATCTTGGCTTCTCCGAACTTCGAACAGCACCGCCGGCCAAAGTTTTCAACTGTCTTCTTACCAAGCACCTCAACCAGGTTTCGGATCAAGTTTAACATTACAATTATGACAATTGTCAAGCCTATACTTGCATTCAGAAAATAATCATACGTGTCAAACAACTGATGCAAATTGCCATTACAATTGTAAGGTACAAAGTCTCCTCACAAAAGCATTCATTAAATTCCACCAATAATTTAGAGAATACATTACCGGGATTGTAAAATAGACAAAGTTGGCGAGGGGTGGCACTAGACAAATCATAGGTCGAAAGAGTTAAGCTCGCTAATTCGAGCAGTGAGTGGACGCGTTAGCGAAGCCCTCCTTTCTGGATCCATAAATCGAGATCCGTAAAACGAGAGCAAAACGCGTATAGATGGAAGAAAGTTCGGGGAAGGGTGTAATAGATAGGGGTGGCGTAGGCATCCTGCGGAATACCAAATGAGTGCAGATAGAAACGGCCATCTAGCTCTCTTCCCCTCCTCTTCTCTCTCTCTCTCTCTCTCTCTCTCTCTCTCTCTCTCTCTCTCTCTCTCTCTCTCTCTCTCTCTCTCTCTCTCTCTCTCTCTCTCTCTCTCTCTCTCTCTCTCTCTCTCTCTCTCTCTCTCTCGTGTGCACACTCTTCTCTCTGTCTCTCTTCCAGTCACATATTCTCCAGCCAGTGTTTCAACTCTCGACCTTTAATATCCTCCAACTCCTTCTCCTCGTTGTCGTCTTCCTCCACGCCCTCATCCTGGTTATTCCTCTTGGTCCCGGTGTCCTCTCGCCCCATGTACCTCGAGTGTCCTGGATTTCGGTGCGCTGCCACTGCCGCCTCTTCTTCTTCCTCGACGCCGAGCGTAGTCAGACCTCTAGCCAATATCACGGACTACCCAATTCTGACCGAAACCTGCGAGGAATAACTGAAATCGATTCGCCCAAGTGCTCGAAAGTGCAGCCTGGCAAGAAGTCCGTGAACGTTACCTACCCATCGGCAGATATACTTTGCCGATGGATGCGTGTCGCGTTTTTGACAGAGTCCTAGAACACGATTCTATCTCTACCCAATGATAGACTCAAGTAGTGGTATTGAATAACTGAAGGACAAGTTTATTAGGACCTTGTTTGATGTTCTAGTCAATTTTGGAAATCCTATTAAGTACTTAACATTATTGAGGAGTTATCGTTGATATGTTCAAAGTTACTTTAAACTAATCACTAAAAGCAGTAACATAGCCGAGTAGTTTAACTTAGAAATGAGGGTCAGCCAATAAAGCCTGGAGGTACTTTTGAAACTGGACGTCCCTACTGGCGCCAGGAAGTTGTCCAGCCGTTTTATAAACCATTAAACGCTTTATGAACGCTGGATGGTCAAGTCTCGTGAAAGAGCATTGATTGGCATCGTATTTTCCGAAACGCTGGAGCCTTCCGGCTTTATATTTTCGTGTTATTCCGCTGTTGAACGATATAGGGGAGCGATGGACGCATCGGGCGTCCGAAGCGTTCCGCTCCGGAACGTTTCATAAATTCCCGTTCCCGTAATTTGACTCAGTGTATTTCGTCCCCTTCGCAACTGCGTGCCGGCACTCGCTTGAGAAGTATGCACCTAGCGCGTATTCCTCCTGAATTTTTCCGAATATGCAATGACTTCCGCGCTATCCCATCCTTCCCAGTGCGCCAACACATCGCTAGACTCCTCTGAAGACTTGCATGAAAATATCTCGCTCTTCATGAGCAGCCGGAAAATTATGCGCTAACAATGCCAAGTGTGTTGCGTCAGCTACTTTGGGGAACTACTTGAGCGCACTGACTTATACAATAACTCACGAGGATCCTGGACTATGGTGATGCTAAGATGGTTGAATTTGAATGAAATGAGTGCACATCTGTTTTTTAAACCAACTCTCCTTTATAGTTTAAAATATCTTCGTAGTGTATTTACTTATCTAACACTTTGTAATTATACATATAATGTTAAATCATTCGATTTGCTTGAGTACTAACGGGACATATCTGCAATAATTTTTCTTCAATTTCTATAGTAAAAGAGATTTTGGATAAAAATTGGTCACAAGGCGACGTATCTAAGGCGAAGTACGTTTAAGGGGACTAGCTATTTCTGTGATTCGGGCGGAGTGCTCCATCAGAAAAGGGTATAAGCGATATTACTGGTGGCGTTTGGTCGCATAAGGGGTAGACCAGGAGTGCCGTACGGGCCATCAGGCGTCGTCGCATTGGGCGCGCGCCGCTCGTATCCGCCGGTATCCGGCCGTTTCATAAATTCTCGTTTGTGTAATTTGACTCACTACATTTCAACCCCCCTTTATTACGTCGACCACCCGCCCGCCCGGAACTAGCGGGCCGCACGGATTCGCGCTGGAGTTTTCCGCGATGGCAGCGAGTGCAGCTCGGCCCCCGGCAAATAATACCGTATTTTCCGGTTAAAGCGAGAAACAAACTAGCCCCCGTCAGCCCCGAAACTTTTCGTGGGAAGAAAGGGGCGATTTAACGAGCGTTTTTCCATAGCCGCACACCCACCGACCACGTCAACCGCTACCGTCGTCGTCGTCGCCGCTGCCGCCGCCACCGCCTTTTCATTCTCCCTCTCTCTGTTCCACCATTGTTCGACATAATGGACACGCCGCGCCGCCCGGCTTACTCCGAATTGAATAAAGTTTAGAGTAACAAATCTAAGTCAAATCTACCCGAGTGAACAGCTGTCGCTAAGTCAGCCCTGAATAGAGCTCTCCATAGCTCCGCCGAAAGCTATGTCCAAAATTATTAAGAGATACTTCTATGTTCCGCATTTCCACGTGTGCTACCTCAAGAATGATTCATTGGCAAGTCGACGTCTTCCATAATCCGGAGAGGACCATGCCTTAATGAAACACAAATATTTTTGAGCCACCGAACATACATCGGCACGCAAATCCATAGACCCGGAAGCCAGAGGAGCTCGATGGAAAGCTAAATGCGTGGGCGTTCATTCTCGCGCACATTACAGTACCACGAGAGGAAGAGAGAGAGAGAGAGACTAGGGTGGGTTGAGAAGGGGGTTGGGCCGGAGGGGGTATGGGGCACAACGTGCATAGTAAATGGATCGACCAATATTTGCGGGCTTTTGGCAAACAATCAAACAAACAGAATCTCTGCACGCCATGTTCGAACTAAATGTTAGTTAGCGCAAGTCAGGTGTGTGTCATTTCCATTAGCAGCGGCCGTGATTGTGTGGCTGTAACGTGCGCCATCCCTTGTTAGACTCTCCGCACACATTACCCTTCTCCTCACCCTCGCCCTCGCCCCACCCGCCTCCCAGCCACCCCCGCCTGCCGATCCACACGCCTTCTCATGTATACTTAAGGTTCTAGGCATTTATATGTGTGGACAGTACAATGTTTCACTTGAAAACCCGAAACACGACGCTCTTTCACCTCGTCCTGATTCTACACGTCGCCAAATATTGTTGGCCCCGTTCGACCGCCTCGTACTCCTGGCTCTGCGGGTTCTGTTGTTGAAGAAAGGGAACCTTGTTGACTTATGCATATGACTTGCCATCTGGCGGAAATGTAAGGCTATCACGGTTAATTGGAATGACACCATTTTGCGCTTTCCCCGCAGAGGGAATACGAGTGTTTGCCCGAATTTCTGAATTAATATAATCAAAGTTCACTAGCACTGTGAGAAGATAGCTGTAATACAGATGGATGTTGCGTCATTTTTGCCCTTTGAAATCGCAATGTTCATCTCAGACTACCAAGTGCAAGTAGATACGCTGCCGAGATTACCATTTCCATTCACATATCTTTTCTACCCGCGCACTATTATTAGAATATCCTTGATCCCAATGTGAAAAAGGTTCTCATTCCCGTGAAAATCAAGGAGCGTTGAAAAGACGAGCGCGTCGGAAGGCGCGGAAGAGGTTATAATAGATTATAAAGGTAGCATTCGCACATCGGTGTTGTTATTGAAAGAAGGAAAGGTAGGCATACTCATAGAGGACATAGAGAGTGAGAGAAGGCAACCAGTGTAAATATGGGAAAATGATAGCCCTACTAGCCGACCCGGAATCCTTTGCATCGCACTCTATTTACCAAAGAAATATCGGATCTCCGGCGCTCCTGGTAAACGCAGGCTACACATAGTATCCGAGCGTTACTCGGCTGCTATCACATTTTTAACGGACCGGTAAACCTATCCTGCTGGAAGCACCGCTTCCCGTATTTACCTTTTCCCTATTTGTCCCTCGCTCGAGAAGCACTGAAATCCCGATCACGATCCGCGATGCTATTAAGGTCTGGTCACATTATACACTACAACAAGCTGAAATTGTCTCCCATCCTATCCAAACGGCGGACTTGCACACTTCCCACAAATACTGATACGAAAAATATTGACTAAAAAACTTCCAGTGATTCTAAATTGTGTAATTAATGATTTTACAGACTTTAATTACTGTTGTGTTATTCTTGAGGCTACGATCACGAGACTGTTAGACTAAGCTACACGAACGCGGTAAGAGCTTTGGATCGACTGGCCAAAAGCAAGCGGTCATCTCGCACAATGAGCGGCGTAACTATCATTGCGGTTTGCAATCAGTAATACTCGAGCGGAGTATCCACTGACCAATCGGTGCCGAGCATTATCTTAATAACAGCCGTATCGATTTGGATCGGATTATTCGAGCGCACGCATTGTCAGGAGCACTCGCTTGTGCGATATTTGGACGATAGTGGCGTAGCCCGTGCGAAATGTCGTGACGTCGCGCTTAACGGATACTGGCTGATGCGGGATTATAGCGTACTTAACCTCCCTCGTGTTGACTCAATCGAACCCCCAATGATTTTTCGTTTACCGGTAATAAATAGTAACAGATCAACTTCTACAAACATTTGAACTTACTGTATTATTCAAATTAATTTTGCAAAAATGTGGGAAAGAAACTGTATAAAATAGTATAGAAGTCATAAAGAAGTGTGTAAAACAAGGATGGTTGGATGAAACAACTAGTTTTTCAATTCAATTAACTAGGACAGACATCACTTCCAATTACGCAATATTAGCTAATCGGAGCGGGGGGTTAACGATGCCAAGAGTTGTTTAGGAACGTATCATCCGTATCGACCATCATTTTTGGCTGGCATTTCGGGCACCGGCGACGGCAGACGAGAATCCAGTGGACAGTTGGAGCGTAACTCAGCGCTCGGGTCAGCGCAGTATTTTTCTTCCGCGCGACGAAATCCATCGGACAGATTGAAGCGCGCGCCTGCGAGGTAACGGCGCGCGAGCCCAGGCACCTGGAAGCGACTTTGATGAAGTTCGCCCGCTGCGAATTTCTCTTGTGCATACGCCGCGAGAGAGTAACTCCGATACCACTCCGTCCGTGTGGACGTCGTCGTCGCACCGCCGCGTTTGTTTTTTCCCCCCGCTTTAGATACGTACTTTACATGCTTTCGGCGCACAGGCGAGAAATAGCACATTGTGTCGCCAAGGGAACACGCCCGGAAATCATTGTAACAGTTAAGCTCGTTAAAATCGTTAAAACTAAAGATTACTCAACTTCCTCGCTCAATCTCTTTTATCCCCTAGATTTTAAATAGTTCCACCGTTAAGCAGGAATTTAGTAGATACTTTCAGAAATGAAAAATTATACCCGATCGTTTCTACAACTGGACGAAAGTAGATTCAATAAATAATCCGAATAATTAGCGGATACCAAGAGTGAGGATGATCGCGATGAGAGTTCAGGTCAGTGGATATGGAAGCGGCAGACAGTAAAGAGAGAAAAAGGGTAAGAGAGAAAAATGTGTGAGTATGTGTGGGCGAGAGAGGGTGAATACTGGAAGAATGGTCGTACTTCGAACGTAGTAGGAAAAAGCTCTCCGCGAGCTTTCGCGTTTTACGTATTTACGGCTGGCACACAGTCACTTGCACACCCTTACGCAGAGATACACGTACAACAGATCCAGACAGAGGGTGAGAGGCCGGGGGGAGTGGGAAGGGGGAGGGGGTGGCACACACTGGACTGTAAGGGGATCGGGGGTGGCTGGGTTACAGGCCACATAACTCACCGTCTGGTGACCCATATCCAACTAATTTTCAGATAATTAATATTTCAGTCGCGGCTTTGTTACGCGCGAGTTAATTTCGATTTGGCCACGTTTCAGTTTCCTGCAGTCGTCGCTCTGGCCGCGCCACGCCACCCTTTTCGCCACACTCGCCTCTTTCACCCGGCTATATATCCTGCCACCACCGGAGAGACCCAGCCCGATTCACCCTCGCTCTCTTTATCCAACGCAAACCATCCCCCGCCGCCTCCACCACATCTCCGCGTCTCTGCTCACCCTCCCGCCCCCGCCTCTTCACCCCGGCACAGGCTCTCATTTTCGCTGGATGCACCCTCGGCCATCTCACCCCTCAAACTACCCCCTATCGCTATCGCCCTCTCTTTCCGTATCCGCGTGTCCCGCTTGCTCTTCACTCTTTACCCTCGGTTAAGCCACCACCACCACTACCACCACCGCCGCCGCCGCCACCCCCCGCCCGTTCACCCCCGCGCGGCAAAAGCGAGCGGCCAACCGACCGTGCCCATTCGTACGCGAAGTGCGTGCATAATTTATTCTCGAACGCCACCACCTCGCCTCACACCCCCGCCCCTCGCTCTGTCCACGCTCTACTCAGGCTAGCAGAAATTCACGGACACAAACTCGTTCTCGGCGCTCACTCGAATTGGCTGTCACCCTGTTCTGTTTTTCTATGCACTCTAATCGCTATGTTTGATCGAGCGAGAGGAAAAAGTGTGCCGGTAAAAAGACAGTAGAAAGTTTTTTGAGAAAGAAATCTTTTTATGAACTGTTGATATATGACAGGTGACGTGTTAGCCGTTTGCCGGTGGACTGATTTTTCATAGAGTATATCCTTTTGCTAACAGTAAGCTGGCTTTCGCAGGGCGCCCGGAGTCGCATGGTTATCGCCCGGCACAGCTTATCGAGCACGTATATGTTTAATATGTGTCACGTCACGTTTAATGCCGAGCGACGGGGTTTTGTGGTGCATAAAGTGCACGGCCCATGGCATGGGCTCGCGCGCGAGATACTACATTATGCTCTTTTGCCGCGCTCTTCGAGTGTGTGTCCTCGCACGCCTTTCATAAAATATCGCAGCCCGAGATATGATGCATTATCCAAATGAGCGTTTAATATTTACACGCTCGCATTTCTAGGTACTAGTCGGCGCCCTTCGCGCTCGCCAATTCCTCTGCGAAATGTCCAGTGTGTAACGATAGGAATTCCATCGACAGTAAAATCAAAGATACTAAAGGAGTTACTGAAATATTCGCCATAAGTTCTGCAACCCGAAATGAATAGCTCTGAGCAGCCTTGTCAATCTCATGTAACTTGAGTGAGCACATAAAATGTTTAATATTCCGATATTTAATTTGGCGAGCACCACCGAAGCATATGTGACCAATTATTCGAACGAGCTAGCACGACATACTGCAAAACCAAGGAGACTCGAGTTGACGAAAATTTCCTAGTCGCCGAAAAACTATGGTGAGCTGTTTCACATAACGCGTGCTACGAAATGCTAATTGAATCCGCGCGGGGAATTTTTCAAGAGTGCCCTCGACACTTTTTTTGACAAAAAGCTCGGCGGTCCTCCAGTGAACTAGATTAACTATTTCGTAACTAAGAGACGACTGGCGTAATGCGGTCACTCCGTCCTCGAAATGCCGACGTTGCTTCCATTTTTGAAAAAAGAAGAAGTACAAAATTAGCGTAACGCGACTGGTCCTCTCTAATGCACACTCTCAAAAACCCGGAGCTTTTGAAGAGTCTGTTTTTAGAATATTTAGCACGATATTAGCACGAGCACTCGTAGAGTTATAGGTTGCCAAGCGTTTAGCTTGTTTAACGGGAATGCAATCATCGAACCGTTACCAATCACTCTCATTAGTGTTTCATATCCATTGTCCATGCGGGAACAAAGCTCCCCGACGTCCACCCCCCTCCCAATTCGCTCGATCCTACCATCGACGCATACAAAACACATTCCCCTCGATAAGTCGGCTTATATCCCTGCTCAAAGCTAATGTCAGTATACTCATGCGCTTCCCAGTTTCAACTAGCCACTGAAAATTCAACACCACCGGAAAAGCTCGGCCGGGTAATTAATACGTGAACACTTCAAATCCATTCTCTTAGAATTTCAAATTCTATGATTAAACAGTCCAAATCGTTCATAATTCGTGTATGCAGATTCCTTTTAATGTGTTGCTTGAGCTTACGATCTAATTTCCCGGTGGTTTCGGAACCAATTGATGGCTATCAAGCACACCGGCGACAATCGCGCACTTTTCTTCAGCGCTAAACGTCCTTTTTCTTGCCGGATAGTCGTGGAAGTTTCGGAAAAACTCAGTCCTTCCTGGGCGGAGCAGCGTTCGTCTTGGCAAAATATTCAGAGAATAGATCGCTACAAGTAAGGGAGCGAGAGAACACTGTGGCTTGATGGCTCTGGATTGGGTTGGGAGTCTTCGCGTCACCAGGAAATGGCGACCGTTTCCTCTTGCTGGTCCTCCGCTCCCTCATCCCCCGCAGTAGCCGAGCGTCCCTCTTTTCCCGCTGAGCCTTTAACTATCCGCAGTGTCTCTCAACTCACTGCGCGATATTTTCACCCTCTCGAATAAGAATCTGAATTGGAGGTGTCTGCCTGCCTGCTTGTAGCCCGGCTCCCGTCAGTTGTAAATCGCTTTCCGAAAATTGCGCCCAGAACTTTCGAGTGTTCTGGCAGTCCGCGGCGCAAATTGAAATCCACTTGTGTTTCCGCCTGAGCTGAAACTTACTTCGCCGCGCTGCGATCGAACTCCTCGCTTGTATTTCAAGTTCACAGCTACGTCGAACCGGCTCGACGAAAGCCCAACGTATAAATCGAACTCGCATTCGGTGAATAATTTTTTTTTATTTGCAATCGTGTATTTGAAAATTTCATACTGAACTTGATGTCTAAGGACATCCTGATCTCTAGTAGTTTTTATATTCCACTTCGAAAGTTCTTTTTTTAAAAGCTTACATCATTTTGATTACATCTCACCAAAGGGCTTCTACAATATTTAGCCCGAGTCTATTTCCTTTCCAGTCAGTCACATTGACAGGGTCGAAATCGAAATACCTCATCTAAACTCCCAACGAGTCCATAAATCTCGATGCAAGGACGACATCGAAATACCAAAAGCTCCACAAATATCCAAAGTATACCTCGTTATCGCTAAATTCAAATGCAAATAGAAAGCCAACTTTTCATCTCGACTTTTCCATTGCAATAATTATTTAATAATACATAGTCGCTGTTAGTGGGGAACATGTGGACTGGGCTTAGCAGGTTCGTCACACATCCCCACCCCAACCGCCCCCCATTCGTTATTAATTTCCTCGCATTTTCGCGCTCCGGATTCCCGGCGGGCGCAATTATAAAGGCATTAGCAGTTTATTTCGCGTACTAATTCCCATATGAAAAACGTAAGGGGACGATCGATATCGCAGGAACGGTGGGGGTGGGAGAGTTTGGGAGTGGGCGAGCGGACAACGAAATAATCCGAAGCGAGTGGCGGCAATAAAAAGAGACTCACTGGTAGATCTTATCCGGCGGCCACTTGATAACCGGCCATTCCGTGGCACAAAACTCCGCTCGCCACTCATACGGTTCTCTGTATGTCTCTGTGCGTGTGTGTACGTGTGTATACTAGCGGTTTGGATGCACGGCAGTAGTGGCTATGAATAAATTCAAGCGCGTATCAGCGATGGCTTCGCAGGATTCGGGCTGAGGCCCCTCGTGTGTCTGACGTGTATGTGTGTGTCTCTGTATCGGCGAGAATCGGCGGGGGAGAGCATCCGCCTCTTTACTCGCCGCACACTGATATCGCATATATATCGGGGCGCACAATTTCTCAGATCATTACACCGGCGGCGGTGCGCTGCCTCGCAGCTAGGATGGCAAACCACCGCGTGGATTTCAGGTTAAATCATGCAAAAGCCTGCTCTGCTGGCCAAGGATCTGCAGTCTGATTTTCTCGTGTCGACGATGCCCTCCGATATATACCAGCCGTCCAACTAGAAAAAGACTGTATTAACCCGTGGAGCGAGGCGGGCCGACGTGTCGCTGAATTTAAACGTCGTGTTTAACACACTCCGTGACGGGACGCCGGCGTGTCTCCTACGCCCGACGAAAGTCTCTCTCGACGAGATTCCTTGGTTTTCGCATTTTGTACTCTTGAACATATTGTTTCTGATAAGAGTTAATAAAGTGAAGTTTCGATTGGAAGGATTTAAAAATCACAGTAGCAATAGTTAATTGTCAGACGCCTGTCACTTTCACGAGAGAAATCGTGGAAAAATCACAAAGGCTAAGTGACATTTAGTCCGAGCTTTGAGTACACAATGTCAGTGGGGAGTAGCGCCGAGTATAATGACTCCACATTTTATTGGGTGGATAGGAAGCCATTGTGGCTAAAGGGTTCGGTGCACAGTGGTTACTGTGAAAGGGAAGAAGCGAACTGACTGCCAGCCGGGTGGAAGAGAGAGAGAGGGAGCCGGACGAAAAAGGGTGAGATTGGATTCCGCGTTTCCTTCGAATACCCAGCAGTAGTCCGAGAAAAATTGTGAGCCACTGTTCCGTCTTACTCAGCAGACATTCGAGGCATTCGGCTTCTCCGAAAGGATACGGTGCTCTCTCTGGGTATCAGGGTGTAGGGGTATATACCTCGAGGAAGAGGGATATTATCGAGGAAAGGGAGACCGATCGAACTGCGCTCGAATCGAATTTCGCAGGAACGACCAAACTGTCTGCCTCAATGGGCCGAGGATCGTCTGCCATGACAAACGCTGGATCCAGAGGGAAATGACATTCTCGGGAGAAGGAGCTGATAGAAAAATCGCGTGGATTAAAAGGCACCGTCCCTCAAATTGACAGTTCAAACGTAACTAAATTTCTTGCTAGATTGTTGGGAGGACCGGATAATAGTTAGGAAGGATTGCCAGAATCTCTGAATGGGATGATGTCTTAGCCGAAAAATCAAGGCAATCCAAATCCTTCCGTTCTACATCTAATATTCGAAGAAATCCAGATCCTATGTTACCGATAGTAAAATAAGAATCCTATCAAGAAAGTTACGCTTAATACGTAAAGCCCCGTGAAACTGAAGCATCCGAACTTGAGCTCACAATCGGAATTACTAGGAAGTTCGAGAGGTATCTGTAAGGCAGCGATCAGCATCTCAGGGACGATATCGCAATTAACCTGGCTCGATGAATAGGAAATCCTGGGTAGGCGAACTCGGTGGCGGTGCAAAGATCCTCGGCTGGCAAAAGTGGAGGTTCTCTCGCCACTGAGCGTTCACTCCGTCCGCTCGGCGAACGTTCAGGTGTGCATGTAGCAAGGAGTCGTGGAAAGGGGAGAGAAGGGGCTGGAGTTTGCACAAATCAGACTAACTTAGCTTAGCGGCAGCTCGACTGTAGGAGCTGCGGAACATCCAATACCCGTGGGTGCTCCGGTGGAGATCCGGAGTTCGTCCGGGTGGTGGCTGCGGGCCACCCTGGCAGCTCCCAATAAGCCAAAAGATGAGAGCAAATATTGGCAAGTCCGTGAGTGAGAGAGAGAGATAGAGAGATCGAGAGAGGTAGATGGATAGATAGATAGAGAGAGAGAGAGAGAGAGGGGGGGGGGGGCCAACTCACACCAGTAGAGGGAGGTTAGGACTGTGCTCTCGTAGTCGAATGCAAAAAGGGGCGCTCCCGAGAGATAAGGAAAAAGCTCATGGGGCTTGGGAATCGCTTGGCTCCTATTATGGCGAACGAAGAACAGATAGGAAGAAAGTCGGTGGCGGTGCAGGAGAGAAAAACGGCAACGCGGCATGCCGGTGACGAGAAAGAAGCTGAAACACACCCCGGCGAAGCTAGCTGCTCCCAGCTTCATCGTCTTCTACCTTCTTCCCCCCATTTTCCTCCCCGTAGCCGGTCTCTCTCCGGGGATGCGGGAAGGAAAAAGGGGCGAGATGGGACTGACTGTGGCAAAGTGGGACGCTTGGAGAGTGTGAGGGGGGAAGCTGTGTGGATGAAAGAAACGAGGAAGCCGGACAAACTGATAGGCGGAGAGCTGAATGCGTCGAGTGTGCTTATTTGTCCTGACACGAATTTATTTTCCCCCCCGACGACGCCGCCACCGCCGCCGCGGGATGACGCCCGCATCCCGCGGGATACTTATTTCACTTTGTTATGTCGCTAGGTGTCCCGGGACCGCCTCGGTGAATGTCCGACAGTTCTGCCGGTAACGGCTGACACTGACCAATTCTGGCCCCAGGTTTCCACCCTTCGAGTTTTCCGACATTTCATCAATTTGAATAATATATTGCTTTACTTAATCCATCATCCTTTATTTCGTTTTTCCTATTCGGATATTGAGTTATTTCAGTGGAAATTAATGGTGCAAATCCCTTTAACGACGAGTATCCATGAGAATTGCAAACAGGGTGCGCCAGTATCATCGAAGCGTGTATTCATCAGCAGTGCTCAGGCAACAGTGTTGACGGAATAGAGACGTGCCGCGCGCGGTATATAATTCTAATTCGAGTGATTCGGCCGAATTACAAATATCTCTATAGGACATTCGAGCGGGTCAGTGTAATCGGTTGGAGAAAGCCATCGGTACACAAGCGATCGCAATTGGCCACGCTAGGAAGAAGCGCTCCGTCCGCTGCGGAAAGCCGAGCGTATTGATTATCGTTCGAGTAAACCGAACTATTCCCCAAACTGACGGGCATCGCTAGACCATATTTATCAAATTACACTTTAATTAATGGAAATAATCTGGGCCCGGTGCAGCCGCCCAGAAAGTCAATCCTTTGTGCGGTAGGCTAACGATGTTATCCCCTCAAGCACCCGAATTCGAAGCGGCACCAACCACGCCACGGTTATTTAGGAAAAGGGATGTAATCCTCACAGAAATTAATTCACATCTATTGAAATGTGCCGAGTGATCGATTTAACTTCAATAGAATTTAATAGCTACTTCCGTAGAGAATTATCTATGATAACAGGAAATTAAACAAACGTCGAAATCTTGCCAGGGGAATTTATATAATGTTTGTTCGATGTTCTCCTTATCATTATGTAAGTGATTACAGAAATCTGTTTGTCTAGGGGACGGATTATACCCCAAGATCGCATTACATTAGCCCTTACTTCCCGAAGAAATACTATCGGCTGAGTCAATAAGCATTGAGTCTGATTGATGAGGCCTATTCCACTGGCCGAAGGAGTCGCATTACACGAACCCTTCCAACCCCCAGCAATACACAACCCATCAAAACGTAATTAATGATGCGATCACATAATCCATCTAAGCCTATCAAAAATCACTCACACGACAAACACCGAGTATACCAGGTACTATCAGGGCCGAGAAATCCCAGGCAAAATACCGGAGTAAAATGCTCCCGGCGGATTTATAGTAGATTATAATCGCGCTCGGGACAAATGGTAGTTTGAAGGCAATCACGTCCTTCGCATTATTGCCGTGCGCACGAGCGCTGGAATGGGCCCGGTTTGACAAAAGTGGCGGTACTATTTTAAGGGTGGCCGCCCCATGAAGATAACCTTTTCCTTGCTCGCGGCATCCACGTACCAGCAGTATTTCCCTGACGACGAAAGGACCGCCGTATTTCAGTTTTTGCAAAGAGTACGAAGGAAGAGCGAATGAGTGGGTAGACTGAGCCCTTTAAAGTACTGCCGACTAGGCCAGCTCGACTCCTTCCGACTTCTCTATCTATACATATCCGAGAGAGGCAATTACCCATTAAAGTTAAACTCCGAATGTCTGCTGTGTAGAAGCAATCGTATCTTGAGGCATACCATGTGGCAAGAAAAATTTACAAGTGTTTTTTTGTGGTAGAATACAGGATAAAGTTAGAGTTTGATAGAATAGAACACGAATAGTGGCTGCTCATGGGGAATTGCTTTAATTAAAGCGAACACGTGATGGCAACACCTTCGTGTCACGGCTGGACACGTGAATTCGACTGGGACGACTAAGAGAATGGGGAAACGAGCCGGACTCCATTCGAAGGTGGATTGAGTCCGCTAGCCAGATAGCACGGAAGCAACTGCCTCTCTCCGGAAAGCTTTAGTAACCCTGACAGCTTGCGAGGTATCAATGCGAACACTCGAATCCCAATTTTCTCAACTTGCAATGCAAGCTAGAAATGTCTGGCAGATGTTTTAATCATCATCGAGTGCATGTTTAACATCTGAGAATATGTTTAAATGAAGATTTCGTGGTCAACGCGAGAACTTTGGTGATTTGACAGCTACGAAGACTGATGATTTCGAGAGGAGGAATGATAGTTAACCTGCTAGATAGCACTCAGACTAAGCGCAGATAAGGATGCGTCTTGCAGAGTCTCTCCGCTAGCTGGAACGTACTGGATCATCTCGGATGCTGCTCACGTGCGCCTAACTGCCACGGTGTGTCTGTTCTCCGCCCTAGCGAGCATTGTGAGCTATACTTTAGGGCCCACGAGCTCCTCAGCCTTAGGCTAGTCACATATCTATGTACATATACTTCTGGCGTGGCCGCTGTATTTCTCTCAAGCCGAATCCGGACCCGTAAATTGTTAAGCATACGGGAAATTAACGGGTCTGATTTCGTTCGTGGTCTGTGATTTATTTAATATTTCCCTGAAATATCTTCAATGTTTTTGAAAGAGAATTTTCATGGTTCTACGAATAGATTAGACACTTGACGGTAGACCACTATTGGATCATCGATTTCAACTGTTTTAATGGACGTCTACAATTTGATAAAAAAATCTATGGTATTTCGGGCCGCATTAATTAATGTGCCAGACGATGCACCTGCATACATTATAGTCTGTAATTAACAGAACCATCTTTCAACGAAATTTGAACCGTAGCTGTTTCGAAGCTGGTATTTTCGGCACATTTAACCTGTCGGTTGAAGCTGAGCCATCAGTAGAAAGTAGAAAGTCGAAACTGAGCAATGAAAGATTTAAGAAGAGGACAGAACTCGAAATGGGAGGCGCGGGCGAGATTGATTATGCCAGATAAAAGGGTTGCATTTGCACGAGATGTGGGCCGCCAGGGATCGAGTGTAATCTCTCAATTAAAGCTTTGTTGTACTTTCGAATGCGTCGCGGCGGCTTCCTCCTACATTAAAATCCATCTTTTCCACGAAAGCGTAACTACCAGTTGGCTCGAGAATTTATGACTGCTTCAAGTTGCGACATGAAATGGGTAGAATTTCCTTTGTTAAAGGAGAACTGGTAGAACTTCTATGACTATAGTACACAAGAACTTCCGGGAGCTGTAGTAAGACATGGTAGATTTTACTTACATTTTGACATAGACGAAAATATTCAGAAAAAAACAAAATGTCATGAAAATTCACGTTTAATATAACTTTTATAAATATGTAATAGATTGATAATATTTTATATTCACATGAAAGCTAGCAGTAATTGGGAGGAACTAGCATTTTACAAGACGATGGAGCTTTGGGGTAGATTTCTAGAGGAGGCTGTAGGCAACGGTCCTTTCGAGCGGGCCAGGCATTATAAAAGTGGGAACTGATTCCGCCGGATTACCCGGCTGCCGGAACTTTTTCGCGACTTGGGAGCTCTTAAGCGCGCCTCTCCGCTAATCTGGCCGTCGGATAAGCGGAGACTGTTTGAGACTTTCTAGGGCCGACTTAATTAAATACCCGATAACGAAGGGATGGATGTCGATCCAGCCGGCGCCGCTGTCGAGGAAGTACGCGATTTTTATCCCCCCGGGCTTCTTAAGAGAATGGGTTAAATTGCTGAGTGAAGAGCTACTACCTTCACGGATCGCTGCTTACGCCCGACTCATGTACTAAGTAATTTCTTCTTTGATCGCTCAGCTTATGGGGAATAGCTCGTTCACCCGCTCGCCCTTTCTCAAATCGAACGCCCCACACTGCGGATTATCGTATCATTAATAGTCACTGGGCAGGATCACTTTCCATTTTCCAGCTTATCGATTCCTCTTCTCGCCTAATGCAACTGAGAACCTTTTCACGCTTGCGACATCGTTGCATTTTAATTTAGCAAATTGTTGCACTCTATTAAACCGAGTGTCACGAAATTAACTATGACGTTTATCCACCGTTATCTTTTGCTTAACATCCCTGGAATTCCCTGGCATCGCGAAAGGAATGGTTTCTCTTATTATCTTGTTAAAGTAGTTACTACAAGAGGGATCTGTTTCTCCCGCGAGATACCGGAAAGTAATTTTCAAGACTTTGTTATTCGAAATTAAATTCGCGCTCCACTTCCGTTTGAGTTCTCTTTAAAAAAGCCGCCTCGCTTCTCTATTGTATCTGCCATCCTTTACGCTTTTGCGACCATCTGCCTTAGGAAATTCATTTTCTCCACAAGAAATTCTTTGGAAAAATCAGTAAGATGACAGTACAATGTACAATCCTATGTGCTGATTATCGCTAAAGTGCATTACTATTCATTTACCAGTGACTAAATACATCAATTATGATTATACTTTCTGTCAGTAATAAAAATTCTATAAAATGCATGGCTGGTATGTTTCAATAACAAAAAGGTCGCACGTGAGTAACGGCGCATGTGTATCCGGAGAGCTTACCTCATCCGAAGATAATCAGTGAGCAAATCCGTGAACAGGGGGTGGCAAGAGTAAAGGGTGGGATGCCATAGAAAAGCCGCGAAGTGCGGCCGAGTCTTATAACGCTTGCATTGATCGGAGCAGGCCGCTTACAGGCCGGGTTTACAGGAAAATCGCATTAAGTTTAGCCAGGACGACGCGATTCATAATTCCATTATTATGCTCCACCCCGCCAACAACAACAGAGTCCTGCGACGCCTCGCTTTGTTCACCACTGAACCACCTCCCCTCACCCGACCTGTGTTACATCCGACCGACAGCGCCACCCCAGTTAGAATTAGAGGTTAAGCCCATCCAAAACTAAAATAGCACGAAATTTAAAAATATTCATATAATTTATCATTGGTAAAAAATATAATTCTCGCTGGCTGATCCTCGCTTAGAATATGGAGTGCTCTAATGCTGTAATAAAAAGCACACTCGAGTATGAGGAGATCCATACTCTTAGACCTAAATGTCCGTTCACGAATACATACGTTCTCCCCGCCTTTTCTCTATTCACTGGAGCATGCAGCATCACTGGAACCAAGGCCGTCGAGCATCCTTTTTCCCTAAGGGTGGGTGAAGGGGGCAGCGGAGTGAGTTAAATCCATCAATTTGAAATGCAGACAGGAAACGGGCTTGACCGACGCAACGGTGAAATGTGGGGGATCCGCACGAACGGCGATTGCAGACGCATCGGAAGGGTTAGCCGGGCCTCGAGAAGGGCCGCATCTGAACCAATGAGCGAGTCAGTCTTCGGGCTATAGAACCCATTGAGTCGTACCGAAATAAAAACAGGCCTTTCAATGTTTTATACGCGGCAGCGAAGGCTGGCCGCGCATGGGCGCGCCTTTCGCTATCAGAAAGCACGTACACGAAGCATCGGTGGCTTTCGTCTGACGATGTGCAAAAGCAAGCCCTCGTCGCACAGTTTCGTTCACTATTCAGCGAGGTTTTCTCCTCGCCATTTACACTCTCTGTTCCACCTGGCCAGCGGCAGTGGCCTGCATTCCTTTCGCAGCTTCACTCTCTCTCTCTGGCTCGCGCTGCTTCAGCGTTTTTTCCATAGCCAGGGAGCGCACCCACCCCGAGAAACAAGGTGGCAGAGAGAGCGAGAGAGGGAGAGGGGGAGTGCGAATGCTTTGCAACAGAGTGCATTGCGCGCGCCAAATTGAGCACACTTGTGCTGAACCGGCTTTCACCACTGTGCACGCCTTGACTCGAGCTGAAAGCACGAGGAATGTGGATCAGTCGAACCGTTTATGAAGTCCGCGCGGCCCCCGAATCGATCGGAGAGAACGAGGAAAAGGGAGCCCACAGAGGACTCGCTGGATGAATTAATTCATAATGCTCCGCCAGTCCGGTCTAGTTCTCTCTTTCGCGCGCGCCCGGCGTCTCGAAATCTCGGCGGAAGCTCGAAACGAAAGCTACGTGCGCATACTTGAAAGCTCTTCCCTGATAAATGGGTCACACCGCACGCGCGCGAGCGCTCAAGGAACTTACAAGTTCGGGCTCGATTAGGCAAATACGCCGGGTTAGCTTGACAATGTGGGGAGAGAGTGGTGCTTATAACGAGGTGTACTCGTTTGGTATGGAACATGTGCAGATTCCTTCAAAGGATTTAATCCCACTGACTTTACGAATAGATTCCCCTTTCCAACATTGCCCATTGCGACAAATGTATACATTCTGCTTTCGGTATATTTTTAATAAGCCACAAATTGTTTTACAACATCCTGTACTTTTCCAAAGTGTAATCAATTCTACGTCGCTCTACTTCGCACCTTAAAGATCTATCACCAGGAGGGTTGCACGGTCCACACTGGAAGTGTGCGCTCTAACTCTCTGAGAGAAACGAGTATTCTAAAAAATGTGCGGGAAGCAGGAGGTGGAATCGGGTGTTTTAATTGCTGGCGTTCCGCAGGATGCCGAGAGGCAGCCGGCGGTTCTTGTAAATGGCCGTGGGGCAGCGGGTGAGAACGAGTCGGAAGATAGGTTACGTACACCTTCGGGGCTAACGGCGTGAACGTTTAAACTTGCATTATTTACTCGAAATTTCATTTAGAGAGTGGAAAGAGACTTGGTCGCGGATGCTGGCTCTATCAGCGTCCTTCTTCCAGCTTCAGTGAGAGCACACGGACGTTCTCGCTCGTTTTAGCTAGCCGGATTTTCGGGGCGCAGTGGTGGGTGACACCTGCTATGTGAGGAAAGTTCGTCGCTTGCAGTTTGTCACCTGGCAGGTTGACTTGGCAGGCTCACTTTGGCTTCCGGGGGGGCATCGTGTTCTCCCTCATTCTCTGTGTAGGCCTCTCCGCATGTGTTGGTGCGAGTGTGAATATCGTGCGGTTCCTTGGCGATTAATGGAAAACGGTGGGATCCCGCCACTAATGACCCTAAACGCCCTCACCCTCTTTCCTTTCCCAAGATGATGGGGGAATCTTCCTTACTTAAGCCTAGCCGTACGAATCTTCTTTCACTCCCGTTTCTTCATCCCTCAACGCTCATTAACGCTTCCTGTCGAAATAACTGGAGTTTATTTGGGCGCCCTTCGCTCTTGCCCTCCCGAAATCGCCGCGCCTTCAGAACCCTTCGTTACTGCGGGATGCGTAATTTTAATGCTTCACGCTTTGATAGAGGGAAGCAGCATCGGCGAGCGGTGGTCGGAAGCGACGGAAAAAGGAGGGAGAAGATAGGCGGTGGCGCTGTATAATTAAAACGTCGCCAGCTGATGTTCTTTGATCTCGTATTCCAGGGAGGCGCTACCATCCGACCGCCCTCCACCGTATCATAGTGTCATTTTTGCCTCAAAGTGTTACCGGATATGTATTTCAGACGGCCAGTCTGTGCATTTCAGTTCACAAAGCCTCTGAATTCCTATCCCCCACCCAGTGTCACGCCCTTCCCCCTAACTCCTGCTCCTAAGTGGAACTTCGGGTTAAAAGGGTGGGCCGGGATTTCCACGGCACTGTGACACCGCGCGCGCTGGAATTATTCATTAACGTGAAGTTGATCGCATCGGCTCGCCTCTGCCTTCCCTTCTCTGTGAATTAGAAAAGCATCACGCCCGGGGATGTTGCGCTAAGTGATCCCTTTGATCCAGCGAAATTGGTTTATTGGCCAACAATTATAGTTTTACGCTTTTCCACTCGTTTCTACTCTTTCAGGCCCAACTAATCAACAATTAATGGCTAGCATTTCCCGGTTGTTTGATAAATAGGATTTCACACTGCTTCATAATGTTCGCTTCTTTCAATCAGTTGGTGACTCGCATCGTTATACCCCAAGAACACATTCCAACGAAGCTAATAATTAAAAGTAGTTCAGGGTCCTCTTTCATTTCGGTTTCACTCAGGCACGCGTAACAGGCGCAAAGTGCCATAATGACGAATAGTGGGCCCCGAAGCAGCCGGCGCGGAATAGTTCTAACCGCGTTGCCAGCAAACACTCGAGATGCAGCCGTCCCAATTAAACCATTCTCCCTGCCCCTCGGATCCCGTTGAATCGCCCGGTAACAATGCCCACCAGAAGTAGTAGTCGTCAAGGTACGCCGGCAACTTTGCACCGCTCATTAGCGATTGTTACCGTCGTTATAACATACGCCGGAATGTTGATGCGCTGGAAGAGAAGACTATTAATAATTCGGGCGGCGCGTTGCTGGGGAGAAAGTCATCAGCTAAAGGCCCTTCGCGCTCTACTGAAGCTTTCGGCACATAGGAAGGTTTGGGGTGAAGGAGGGTTAGCTAGGAAATCGAGGATGTCTTAGATAGGAGGTACGAGCTTGACAAGTGACTATGTAGTCAGAGAGTCTAGGAATTCGCAGAGTGAAAGAGTGAGGGCGTGGAAGAAGGAAGAAAAAACGTGAGGGGGTGAGAAAGGGAAAGGGTGCAGAAGCGAGGGAATGCGACAGTGAAAGGGTGGAAAGGGAGAGAGGAAGGGAAGCCGAGGAATCCAACTTATCGGGAAGCTCGCAAGCATGGAAAATGATGCGACGCTCTGCTAGCTATACATAGCTAGAACGCGTACTCCTCTCTCTGTCGAAACGTGTCAACCGAAGTGTCGGTGGATGCAGTTAGCGTGGTGTCTGTAGACACCCTCGCTCCGGCGGACTTCATAACAGTGCGTATCGGTGGAACAGGAACGCGAGACTCCGAGACACAGAGACTGAGCGAGACAGAAGGAGACAGAAACGGAGAGAAAGTGGGAGGAGGAGAGAGCTGTTCAATGGTTTACAACGCCGCGACATGCTACCCAATTATAGATATCCCACGGCCGAACTTCGACCCGTCGGTGCTTGTATAACTAGTTCGCGATGGACGGACGCCCCAGCTCTCCTAATATCGTCGTGCCCAACACGAATTCTAGCCACCCGTCAGGCTAATAATCTTCCCGGTTTCCTCGTATTATGTATACCACACTTTAGACTCCAGTCTGTCCAACTGGAGAGAAAGGCTTTCCAATATTTTGACCGGCAAATGTTTTCCCAGCCATTTGTACCTCCCCCACCGCCTTTCCACGCAGACTTTTTAATAAATTTCGCCGCGTTTGATAAGCAGTGTCAGACTCCCAGTTGTCAAGTGAAATTTAAATGGCTGCGGATGCCGGTAATGGCGGCGCGCACACCAATACGCCAGGGCTTAGAAGATTGGATCAGTGTGACTAATGAAATACCACTGCGATGCTCGTCGTAAATCAAACCGCTGTAACGGATACTTTATAAACACGGCCAAATTTCAACATGGATGTCAATCATACCCGGAAAGTATCGTACCGCCGTCACTTGAGGGAGAGAGAGAGAGGTCTGTACGCATAGCAGAGTAGAACTCTGGCAGTAAGTATCGATCGTGCGGCAGCTCTACCGTATTTCTCAAATTAATCAGCAACATTTAGCGCAACAGAACTGTAATATATTCAACCCTGCCAGTTCCACGGTATCCCTCTACAATTTAATTATTATTTCGATATGTGTCACGTAGCGCACCGGGCTAGCTAGCGCGTCGCGCACTCCCTCTATTCTTCTGTTCCGCCGCTGTTGTAATGAAGGCTAATGAGATTAGTATGATTTGGGGAACATTCCGCTTATTAGATATACACCGCGGCCACTCGCCGATGTTAATAACCGACTGGGCGCAATTAATACTGAATGGAATTTTAATGTCCAAAACACTGGGATTACCCGTATTAAAGCCCCGGTGGTTATAGGTTAGAATAGCAATGCAGCGTTGTGCGCGCATGTGGTAGAAATTTTATGTCAATTAATTTCGAACTCGATGCATTGCGTGCTGCGTATTCTTTAGTAAGTTAATCGTCCATTCCAGAAACACTAATCGCCAACTTTCTTTCGGAAATATTAAATGCCAGCGATTCAGTGATTCTCACACGAATTTATTCCAAGTATCATATGCTGGGTGCATTGAGTTTTCATTTAATTTAACCTGACACTCCACCTCTGTGAAAACTTTGCGCACGCATTTCAGGATAATGCGGAGTCGTACGCAAAAAGACTAAACACGAAAATAAGCGGTGAGGTGGAGTGGGGAGGATGCAAGAGAAATGGGTGGATTTTTAACACTCCGTCAAATACTTGTTTCCGGTTTGCCGGCACAACGTGGCAAGCCGGCAAAACGCCGGTTGCTTTTCTGAAATTTAATTTAACTGGAACTGCCGAAAAGGAGATAGCAAGGGGCGAGGAGGCCGCAGTAGGGCAGAGGATGCGAGGATGGGAATGTTTGAACATAATTTAAAGTTCACCTCGGCAACTAGCTGACATTTCGGCCTGAAAAAAACAGACAGCCGACCAACATTGCAAAAGGTTCCGTGAAAAATGTAAACCACCATTGTTCCCCGAGTAAGGTTAAGTGCCGGCTCGTCCGTACTGACCCAGTAATTGGAACTCTATTGGTGTCTCTATTTTACAATTTAATGCTCAAGTAATGACAGTGCACAGAGCTGCCGATTTTCATTACGTATTTCGTTTTTCCTTGTTAGTACCCGGAACGTCTGGGGTGAAATTTACTCGAGAAAGTATCGATCAATTCATCTTGACACCATTGAGATTTATACTATTCTCCAGAACTGCTTTCTCCCTTGATTATTCTTACTAAGTGTACGATTAATCGATTCGTCCAGGTTGAGTGAATGATATCGGATGAGTCGAACATTACAAGTTCGCGAGGGAGACAAATCACGTCGGCTGTAGGTGAATACTAAAACCATATCCTCAGTCCCTTGCCCCGTCGCCCTCGGATCAATACGGTTCGCTGAGTGTGCGGGCAACAATAAAAGCATTATGCAGTGTGATACTGCTTGATTGCCAAACTTGAGTGCTCGCCGCGAACCAAAGCCAAAACTTCGAGCGCCCAGTCCAAGCGCGTTACACGCTGTTCCGTCATCGTGCGCTCACTCGGCCTGCCCCCCTCCTTCCCGCTCTGAGGGGGGAAGGAGCCTCCTGACGCGGTTAGTTTTCGCCTGCTCTACGTATAGGTATAGCGCGGCAAGCGCGCGCCGGTATAATAGTAATTCGTTTCTCAGTTCCACGCTCGGCGGTCCCCGGCTCCTCGCTTCCTAAATCATCAGATAATTACTTTGGTAATTAATTACAACTCTGTTCGGCCGTGGAGCCGGCCACGCCAATAGGAAAGTAACGGTGGAGGGGAGTGGGTCCTAAAGGGGGAGATGTGGTGGTGCAGGGGGGCGGTGAGAGCCGTGAATGGGGAGTGTAGGGTGAAGGGATGGGTGCTCCACTAATAAACGAGCCGTCGACGCACCCCTTGCCCCCACCCGGACGCTTACCGTTCAACCTACTTTCCATTATTCTTCCTATTATAAATCACTCATCAACTTTTTTCAACTTCTCCGCCCACCCCGACGCCACCGACGCCGCCGCCGCGAACCCTTGCTAGTCGGCGTACTTCGTCGTGCTTCCACCGACGAAAAGACCAGGGCAAGAAGCGTCCTAGTAAGTACGTATTACGCTGACGCCGGACTCAAGGATCCCCAGGAATCCCTCCCCCGAAAGGAGAGTGATCGCTTCCTCGTCGGTATTGTCACAGTTGTGCCATTTGAGCGTTTAAATGAAATTCCATTGTTCTCTCGCTTCTTCTAACTTTGACTATTCTTGATGATGTGTGTTATAAATGCCTTTTCAACCAGCAATCTCTGGTTTCTCGTAGATGATTGATCGAGTGGTTACAATTTAATCATTGGTACCGTAACATCATTGATAGAACTAAGAAGTATACGAGTATATGGGATTTTGGTGAACTTGACACTCAAATTAAACGTTAATTTAAGTGAAATCGATCTTAGTCTTGATGCTTGGACCGCGTGTCTTTCCGGGGATGTCGAACTCGCTCGGCAAATTAGCCGATTATCAGGCTGACCCTCAAGTTCACGAGGACTCACGAACTTCTTCACTAGCTCCGTAGACGACAGTCAGGCGTCGAGGCGGGTCTCCCCGCTCGCAAGATGCGGAACCTTGATTCAGGAACTTAGGATGAGAAGCCGACGAAGGGGGTTCACGTAAGTTCGCGGCTACGCTCGTCCATTAGGTAATTGTGGTTTCCGGATCGGTATTCTGGCAGGCGTCGTGTCTTCGAGAGGATTGCCAAGCGAGTTCGGCTTAAGAGAAGCCTTCCTGTTCGAAGTAACTGTGTGCCGCTGTCGTTCCTTCCCCATAGCCCGTTCTGGGACTCCGTGTGTGAGCGCCTAGGGTATAATCAGGTCTAAGGGTAAGTTTGACAAACCCTGCGTACCAGCCACTGATCAATGCAAGCAATCAGTCTTGTCCCCACTACCACGACATGACAACGTGCTCATCATCAACCCTTCCACCCACGCACGCCCTTTGGATCCTAGTATCCTTCCCTCCAACGGCCAACTTTCCCTATGCACTCTATGTGAGTGCTAATAAGGCTTGTGACTAGGAACCGAACTTCTAATTACATACCGTGTTACTTATCTGCCCGAACTACTCGTTCTTAAATGTATGGGCTTTTATCGCATATGTCATTCGTGTAAGAGAAATTTGTCACAGTGTATCTAACACGAAAGGAGAAGATCAGTCTAAAGGACCGACTATCCCCCTTTTTCTGTTTATCATTATCGGGCTTGTCGGTAGAGCGCGGGGGTGAGGGGCGGAAAAAATTGCGTGTTGGATACGTATGCCAAAGGAGAAGTAATCGTGATTTATTATGCCTGGGATTGACGTGTTACGGAGACCAACAGGTTGGCGAGGGGTGACGCCGGGAACGCGGTATCGTGAAAGTGAAAAATGCTCTGTTTGATGCTGTTTAACCTGATAAGCCAACGTCAAGCCTCGCCCACTGTTTCTTGACAAGGCGAAGGAATTATTATTTCTGTCTTAATCTACGCACGATGTAGGACACTTATCTGCCTCAAATTTACATCCGCGGATAAAATGTATGATAAAAAAAAACAAACACTGCTCAGTTAGTGGAGATTAGCGTTAGTAAATTGCTTCTGATGTCTTATTTTAACGAAATGAATGGGGCGGTGATAAAATAGGGAAAATATGTGAGTCCAAATAAGAGGAGCTTTCATAAGGACCCATCAGTAGCAAGGAGCGCCGTGTATCCTTTGGGATCCAGAGTGAATAAAGCAGCAATGATTTTCGCGTGGTGATGAATAAATCGGTAATCGAGTTATCGGTGTTCGAGTGGTCGCTTGTAGGAAATTCGAAATCCATTCGATGGAAGTGGGCCGGTGAGTTGGGTGGTTTTGGGTGAAGCGCTGGTGTCGGGCAGCCCATACCCCATCCTCATTGGCTCTCTCTTGCTTCGCACTCGGACCCTCTATCGCTTTCTCGCTTGCTCCAGGGCGATAATGTTGCAAATTTATATTCCGATGGCGATCGAGCAAACCTGCTGAATGTGCACTCTTGGCCACGGGGCTGCTCTGCTCTCCTCTGTGCTTGGAGTCTCTCTCCTCTCGGAGAATGCCACTCCTACTGGCCCCTAAACCACTTCTTTCCTGCGTTTCTTCCTGCAACCACCAGTCCTCCTCCTCCTCCTCTACCTCTAGTATATGCTGCTTCCTTACTTTCTCCGCCACTTTTTCCAGCCCCTTCTCGACTGGCCGGCGTGCCTTTTGTGCCGGACGCGCATTGCCCGACGATCCTCGAGACTGGTACGTCAATCTCGAATTGACAATCAATTTTTCATAGGAACTTTTTGCTCACTCGCTTCTACTCGTGGATATCGGCATTGTTGGCTTCGTTTGACGGGCAAACCACGGCGTAAGGCGGCTATTTCATCGAATGACGATCGCACCGATAATTCAACGTATTCTGACGTCAGAGCGTTGAATATCAGTCGAGCACACTCGGGAAACAATAATTAATTTTGGGCTGCTCGGGTAATTCGAAAACGTTATTAGCGGAGGCAAGCGTGAACGGGAAATAGGGGGTGGTGACCGCGTTGACGTAACTGGCGCAGATTTTTCGATCGTTTTCATAAACGGTGAGCGAACAAGCATGGTATTCGCAGGTTTCCAAAAGGGAACGTGAGAGAGAGAAGGAGAGACTGAAGTTTTCATCGAGTGACGCGTATAATGAAGCTCCGGGAAACCGGTAACACGGTGCTCGAATTTCGATTAAAATATTCAGCCGCTGGAGAATATCTGTTTGTGAAATTCATAACCGCGGCGTAATGTGCTCGCGGCCACCACCAGTCTGTTTAAAACGCGCTTCGGGTTACAAAAGCTCGGACATTGCTCGTGGATTATTCATGGTAATTGTTTAATTTTTATGCGTGCCGATTCGTCAAATGAGCAATCGCACTCCCTTCTCTTTTATTCGGAAATCCCTCTACCTTCGATGTACCACCAATAAAAAATAAAAGAAGCAACATCAATATTTCTACATTTCTCTTATATTATCCCTGTTGTTTTTCACTAAATGCATCCAAAATATATTACAAATTTTGCACTGACGATTCCGAGTCATTTCAATTGAATTTCACAAGGTTTTCCGGCGGTACGTTTTTCCGGGAGAATTCATCAATTTCCGAAGGCTTGCTCGGCAAGTAGATCAGGTGATCGATGTCACGGGCGATCGGCAGCGGTGGGGTCGAGCTATCTATTAGCCTAATCATTAGTCTACGACAGAGTAAAATATACCGGTATAATAATCGCTGGCATAGCGGGCGTTTGATTTATCGTCCAGTTCATTTCTCTTCCATTCTATTTGCACGCGGCGGGCGAGCGAGCGCGCGGCTGTGCTTAAGCCGGTGGAGCTCTCGGGCTCCAGAGCTGCCGCACCCGAGTAAAAAGCTCGTCTTCCCAATGGCCCGTAGACGCCGACGTATCCCGCTCTAAGCGTATCCCGCAAAAGCTGTCGTCGGTGGTTTCCTACCGCTGAGTTTTTCGTGCGGGCGCCCCCCACGTACCTACATAGGACAACCCGGAGATCGATAGGAACGACGCCCGAACACCGACGGTCTTCGCGTCCGAGGAGGTGGCATACTCGGTTCGGCTCAGCTCAGCTCGGCGAACCCAGTTGAATAGCTTGAGAAGTGGTGGACGCCACTTTGTGCTGCATCGACATGAATTTGTATCCCGCCGGAGTTACGCCGTCCACCCAACTGCATCCGTTCTCGCTCACCTCAGCCTGCTCTCCTTCCGCTTTCTCTTAATTTCCAATGCCGCCCGCCCCGCACCTCCTTAACCCTCCGCTTCCACCAGGATTTAACCCATCGAACTCCTACCTTAGCCCCGGAGATTCTCACATTTTTCTTTCCTTTTCGCAGACGTTGAACATTCGTTCGTTCTTGCTTTTCTAATCACACCTCTTTGGACTTTAAAAGCTTTGGGATACATCGATTTATGCATTTGTTGTGTGCCAATTGCAAAGATCTTACTTTTTGAATAGACTCAAGAAATTTTGGAAGATTGTCGAAGGAAAGTTGAGAATGATTTGAGAATTGCTAGTTACACGAATGTTTACCCAGAAAAATCGGCGAACTCATCGCCAAGAGAGCGAAATTCCAGCGAAGCTACCAATTTACGGCTTGCCACAAAGTTTCGCATTAGTTCCTCATAATCATCCTGATGTTTGGTGTAAATTCCATCTCCAACGGTCGCTCCGGCAATTTGCCCGGCTGGAGGAGAAGCGTTTAGTGGGAAGTATGCTTTCCACGCAGGGTTTAACGCTATTTCTCTTTCGCCCGTCGCCTTCTCCTCCTCGAGTTCCCGTCGATTCTCAACTAAACCCCTTTGGCCTCGTTCATTTTTGCCCTCAAAAAGCGGCGGCTCGCGTGAGAGCCCGGAGCCATGTAGGAGTACGTCACGTCCGAACGATCCCGGGAGCGAGTCGCCAGGCAGCATATCAAGAGCACTCCTTTCAGATCCGACTGTCATTGATTCGACGATTTTCTTTTTATTGCCCGGAAAGCCAAGCACAAAAAACTCAAGTGTATTTTTATTTAAATGTGAAAAGTATAACTGTGCTCGCTTCGGGCGCTCTTAATTCTTCGAGAACCGATTGAATCCCAGTTAAAAGATAGATCGATTCCTTTGACTGCCTCGTTTGCCATCGTGCCGCTCGTATTTAATACAGCACTTGCCCTGTCAAGCAATCCGGAAATCTGTCTTGCTGTAATACGCTTTGCTCTCTCGCGTTTTTCATATCGCGAGAAAGTGCTTACGCCCGCGTAGCAGTCTGCGACGTGACACTCGGCGAACCCTGTAATCTCGATCGTGTCCTCCTCCACCTCCTTTCGATCATCGTAAAAAGAGAGAAGCAGTAGGAGGGCAGGTATTTCCCTTTCGAGTTCCCGAAGAAACGCGAGCTAACACTGCGGCTGACAATTTTCCGTAGCATCAGCTGAATTCGATCTAAATGCCACGATGACGTGTACGTGAAACTTCGTTCGAGTAGCAGTCCATGTTGCTTCGAAGACATGGACACCGAAAAAGAGCTTCGATTTCTGTCATTATTTCAATAACCTTTATTACATTTTTATATGAGATCTTCCGATAACTTGTGAAGATCTAAAAAGATCTCCAGACATCTCTGGATTTTCCACCGGGAAAGAAACGGTATTCAGCCTATCCCTTTACTATATCGTAGTATCACTTTCGCGTTAGAAAGGCGATAATATTCGCAGAAGCCACAACAGGCCAATAAAAAGCAGCCGGACACACTTGGCAAGCGGTGTGGCGCAAAGGGTGCGAAGGGTCGCGCTCGAGCTTAGCGGAATTAATATCTTGTCAGGCTTATATCTTAGCCGGAGCTGGCGGGTATAATGGTGGCTGCTAAGGCTAAGGCAGCCGTTTGCCCGAACTTTCTCTATTACGCGGCTGCCGCACCGCGTAAATATGTACCGCGCTTAATCACGTTGGTCGAAAGTTCCGGCTGCTGCTAGTCTGAGTCGAGCGCGCTCGTCGGCATTCTATCGGTTTGTCAGCGTGCGAGCAGGCGAACACGTCGAAAGCATCGAGAGACGATGCTGGCATTGTGTCACTGCGAAGGTACCGGTGGCCTAACCCTTTCCCAACTAACTAGCGTTCCCCGAACGATACTGAGAGGGAACGAGAGGATTGTTAACGCAGCGTAGAGAGTTGAAGAGAGAGGAGTGAGAATCATGGGGGGGGGGCTACTGTGGCCTGGGGTGGATGGGTTTCATCGATGGATAGAACGTATCCATAATGCGGCGGGCTTAGCGCGCGCGTGTTAGGATCGTAGCATGGTACAACCGGGTAGATTGAGGCTTAGAGCGACGGCAAACAGCATCAATTTGGCATCGCGCCACCACGCACCTTGATGGATACACGATTGCTCCGATGCGTGTGCGCGCACACCATCGGCCACCAACATTATTCCAATGACTCTAAGGATGTGAGTTAAAACCCTGTTAAATTCATGATTCGTACAGACTAGCCAAACATTAGGAATAGAGGATGTTTTGGATTTCTAGTGTCGATAATAGGTAAAGCATGTACCTTGTTACATTATGTACACGTGTGTACCGCATTGACAGCACGGTTTCGGGGTGACAGGCATAGCGAATTGGATGTATTCCGTAATATTTAATTAAAGGGAATCGATGTACGCGTCGTTCAAGAGGAAAATTGAATGAGGACATAATCTTATCGCGGATCGATCGCGTCTTTAGCTTCCAGGACAGCCTCTTCCATCGGAGGTAGCCTCTCGTTGCATTGAACTTCAATGTGATATCCTTTAGCGTCACTAATAATTAGAGGCTGCTGCTCGAAAAGAGCGCATCTTGCCAAAGAAAGTTCCTAAGCCTTCCCTTTAAGGGATTAAAGACAATACATGTAGAAAAAGTATAGAATATATTATAATATTACAACAAAGAAGTAGACCTTAAAAGTGTTAAAGCGTTATGAAGATGAACATAAGATTTTCGATTAAAAGGACAGTTGGGTCACATTAAGAATAAAAATCCGGTACCCGCGGGGGAAGTATTATCTTGGAAAAGCTTCCTGAAACTCGGTCGAGCAGTCAAGGTGTTAAAATAAATGCGGCATGCGATCGCTGGCGAAAAACTTGGCCAACTCTCATTAACAAAGGAGTACGGTTGAGAAGCGAATAAATTAGGATCACTGACACACATAAATCCTTCGCGTACGAGTTGCCGGGACACGAGGATTACAATAGTTTTAAATCAGTGTCCCGGGCCGAACTCTTGGAGGACTCGGTACCCGGTTAATCTCGAAGCGGCGAATAATAGAAAGCGTCCTATCCGCGGGATTAAGTTACACGCTGATTAACATATCACTTTGGACGGCCACCAAAACCGTTTAATTAAATGCGCGGATTCATGCCGACAAGAGGGAAGTGACAGGACAATGCACGGTAATAACCGCAGGACATGTATTAATTTTCCAAACTACTTGTTTATTTCAACATCCTTTCTTTCTCCCATGTACCATTGGTTAAATTCAAATGAAACTAATGATTCAATAATCGAAATATGCTTTCAACTTCAAAGATTATTGAAATATATCACATGATACAGATTTAGTAGTTTCAGTAAATCTTTATAGTATCTGTCAATAGATTACTGTGCTAACAAATACCAATAAGTCATTGAGTGATACAGACATAGTTTAACCCTTTGCACTTCAAAGATTATTGAAATACATTGACTTGCGCAGGATTGGGGACTGGTGTTACAGTCAATCTTAACAGTACCTGCAATAGGTTACTATTGTACCAATTATCAATAACTAATTGACTGATAGTGACATCGTTCGATACTTTGTGCTTCAAAGATTGGAATATATTGGTTTGGATGGTGCATGGATTTCTGTTGCAGTAGATCTATATACATAGTATGACAGTAGATTACCACATACTACAGGTATTGATATTACTTAAATCCTTGCAATTAATCTAGAAGATTTGAAACTTATTAAACACTTTCATTCTAAAGTCATACATGAAAACATTGAGTATATAATGGGGCAATGAAGTTGACGTTTTGAGTGCAAAGCAATGATGATTAGATCATTACATATATCACATAATACATCAAAATTGTGCCCAACATAAATATCACATATCACAACAAATATAGATAACAAAGCATCAAAGATACGCAAGCAATATCATATAAATTCACATGCGGATACTTCAAACGCATGATCAATGATTCAACGTAACATCACATCAATATAACAAAGCACAATAAGCCATTGCATGCATGCAAGTAAAATGTAGATCTTTGCGCAATCATTCACTGTTCTGAATGTAAAATATGGTAGAATTTAAAGATTACAAGATTACCCATTATAGCTTCTGAGCATATGGATTGTATATAGAACATGTGTACTACATAAATGGTATCAATGATAATGATAAGCATGCTGTTCATTTGGCACGCTTATTAAGATCATACAATTGCATGAATATCTGTTGAAATTAATATAAATCTTACCTTATTCACGCACAGTTTACTTTCCAAATGCAAATACCATATGCAGGGATGTGGGACAGTATTAATTATATAAATTGGCAATCATATTCCATTCTTTCAAGACTTTGAAGACTTTCAAGAACTGACACTTGTGCAAAAAGCTATCGTCAGTCAAAATACTCAACACCAACTACTCACAATACGATTACTTTCGTTTTCGCGCACTTTAGAAAGAAACTCCGCACTTTATCTTGTCATAATTCCCAAACTACGCGGGAACGAAACAGTGGAACAACGTAGTTACAATGCTGGGCTTTTTCTGCGACTGCGCGATTGGCGGTGCGGCGGCCCGCCGGGTGGTTTCCTTGCGTACCGACACACTTGCCGGCCTGTGCACCATACACTTGCGACAATATCGATATTTATCAGTCAGTATATCTACAAAATTAATGAAAACACTTACTAAGCATTATTAAATGCATTCCAATATGTATTTACATAAATTTCTTTTCTATATTAGACAGCCCCGATAAAAAAAAATTACGTATTAAAGTCGAACACTTTACAATCGATATATCGCATATTATCGATTGCTACCTCTTCCCCGCGCTAAATGTACGTCATCAAATATGGCCGCGGCCCCGTGCTAGTGTATCGCGTCGTCCTATCTAGTAGTAGTGCATTCTTTACCGGGTATCGTGTGTTTAATTAGTGTGTCGGAGCCTAATTAAGTATTGCAACGTGTGCCTGAGTGTTTTGAGTTTGTGATAGATAAGAGCTGCTTTCGAGCAAGGACTGGTTAATGCTGGGTGGATGTTGCATATCATGCGGTGAGTGCTTGTTCCTGCATGTTGTATCTTATTCCCACTATGTTGCTCTCATTGCTGCAGTATTCATATTACGCCCAACAGAATGATTATCCTACTAATATGTGCTACTTACTTTTCTCTTGTATCGACTAGCAAACCGGTGTGAATACCATATGATTATCACTGCTCCATAATACAAGGCAAACGTTACACATTTGTAGCAATGTGTAATTCTGTGTGACGATCATTAGTAAAAGACTGCAGTATTATGAATGTTAAGCGTGAGGCGAGAGTGTGTGAAAGAGTATCGAAAACGAGTGGGATCAGGGTAAGAAGAGTGGGTGCGGGTGGGGCGATTCGCTGGCTATCTAGCGCAGTCTCGGCGGCAATGCATCATGCATCATGCGTTGTACGTCGGGCGAAACGTCGAAGTCACGGTGCGGCTCCCGGCGCGAGAGATGTATCGGGCAATATGTCGTTCATCCTCTAAATCACGACGATTTACAGTCGAGGAGCGATGCCTCTCTCGGTGCGGTGCAATCGGTTGCTCGAATCGGGAGATATCGATGTCAGGTCGCTCGGGCTATGGGGGAGCAATGGGGGGAGGCAATGGGGAGAGGAGAGGCCTCCCTTTCGTTCGTCATGGATTGACGAAATAAAAAGCGCCCTAGCGAGAAGGCCACCGACACACAACGGAGCCAGCGACTCGCAAAGCACGCGCTTTGTTTTCCCTGCGCGATCGACGTTCGTCGTTCGCCAACGAATCTATGTACGCCAGCGCATGGCCCACCGCCCCTCTCGTATTTCGTTCGGACAATAACGTGTCAAAGATAGCGCGTACCGGCCCTCACTGCCACCGACAAAGGAAGAAATAGGGCCGCTCGTTGCCTCTCGCTCGGCCACTTCGATCGGCACACTCCGACAATTAGAACTATTATCGCGCGCGCTACGTTTGCCCCGGTTTTTAGCCGGCCGACCGTGACACTGTGGCCGTACTCCTCACCGCCCTCTCCCTCACTCTCTCCTAGCCTGCCTGCCTGGCTTTTCACGTAATCGCGCCAGGATTGTCTGCTGCCATTGTCCATCCCAATTGGCAGAAAGTTCGCCCCTTCACTACCGCAGCACGCACACTTCTTACGAGAATGGGGATGGATTTAATCGCTCGTTGAAAATTGAGCAACCACTGTTAGTGTTATTGAATCGAGTACTTTGGGCCCATTTTTTACCAATGCTCATCATGAATTTAATGTAGCATCTCTCATGAGTGATTCCATACGTTGTACAAATTTAACATGTCACTGAATATTTCGGGATTCGATGAGTCAAAGAATATTTGAAAGAGTCACTGATTAATTGTATAGCTTTTCAAAAGATACCTAAAGCACGCGAACTCCACAGAAAATCGCCATTCGTATTTCCAATTTTATTAATTAAAATAGAATACCCCCGAGCGGACTTGTATCCGGCCGATTCCAGCGGCGGCTTCCCGTTCGATCATTTAATTAATTTACCATTAAACCGACGTTTCTTTTGAGCCGGCACCGCGCGCTAATTGAACTGATTTAGAGGCCACCAGCATAAAGAGAGTTTTCGATTGCGAAAATCCCCCTTGCACTTCGGCCGTCGACCGGAGTCGTTGATTGCACGCTGCTATAACGCACCGATTTGTTTGTCGAAACAATTTTCCGACAAACACCCATTCCCGGCGTCGTACTTACATGAGCAGAAGAGAGAGAGAGAGAGAGGGCTTCGAGAGAGTCATAGAAAGACGGTAGAGCGAGTGAGATGGCCGATCAATTTATCGTAAAGTGCTTCTATTATGGCAGCAACAATACACTTTCGATTCTGCTGCATTGTACCTTGCCACCGGCAACGAATCCCGACGGGATGACGGCTCCTGTTGCCGCCGGGTCGAATCGGCACCATTGTCGCAAGGCGTGCACCACTTCAAACAAGCACGTTAATTAGTCGAGCATACTGACCACCAATTCAGCGCGAAACTTCATTCATTAATGTGGCGATTATTCCTGCTAACTGAGGACGACGGCCAATGCTACACTCTGCTACCCCATCGTTCTCAATCGAAACGATAATATACTCTTTGCGGGAAAAAGATATTGCTCTCGCAGTACGTGGATATACACATCAGTAAATCATCAGTTTTTGCGAGAAGCCTATTTAAACTGCTTGAGAACTGTGTCTTACTAAACGTATGAAATATTTTGGAGTATTTTCTAACTTCGTTTGAAGACAATGGATTTTTTTCCCTGTGGAAAGAAGGCAGCAATTGCAACAATTTGAGTCAATCTAGTTAGTATTCAAAGGGAAAATGGGGGGCTGTTTATTACTAGGCTAGAAGAGCCAATGGGAGTCAGAGTTGGCAAGGTGAGCGAGGGCACGGCATGCTGCTGATCACCAGTGAATACAAATGCTCGAATTAAGCGCTGATTGCCCGCAACTCGATCAACTTAGTACGATTGGTTAGTTAGACTTTAAATCAGGATACGTATCGGCCTTGATTCGATGATTCCCCGGCCGCAAACTTGCGCCGACCCAGCAAACTGTCTCCTTTCGAATTTTGGTAAACCGCCGTCTCTTGCTCTTCAAACATTCCACGAAATGAGTTTTCCCCTAGTACCCGAAAGTGTTTGCCTTCATTTCAATAGCTCAACTATCATTTTGACAATTGTCTCATGATCTCTAAGGGGGAATAATCTATCTATTAAAATTGGTTTAATAATTGCAATACGAAGACTTTGGGACCTCTATTTTCAGAATATAGAATTATAAAAAAGAATAGAATTGAAAAGTCAACTTTAATGGTAGGAGGGTGGAAAAAATGGGAGCACTGTACACTCCATATTTGAACTAACATTTTAGCTAGCGCACACTGTGAGTTGGAGTTTCGTTTCTACTCTCAATTAACATTTGCCCGAGTAAATTTGCGGAGGAAAACTTTTCCATACATTTTTATAATACTACAGAACGGGTATTGGGTGATGGGAGGAGACAGACAGTGATATATTAAATTGGGTTAACGGCGAGTAGACTCGGAGTTAGCTCGCGTGTGTTTCATTAGCTCCATTAGGGGACACCGGAAATCCATTTAGAAAATTGTGCGTGCCCCCGTTACTCCAGGAGGAAAGCCGCCAAGCCGTCAAACATTTCTAGCACGAAAGTCCTGCTTACGCACCGCTAATTAAAAGCCTCCACGAATGACGAAATCGTATTTTCGGTGCCATTACTCGAAATTACAGTATTATTGTCGGGAACTCGTAAAGACTTTCATGGGCGCCATTACTGATTTTCGTGGAAATAAGCCACCGTTAATTCAGCTACAAAGTTTTATGGATATTGCCACAACTAAGTATTATAGGTCATCGAGGCAACATTTTCTAGTATGATCATTCAATCCCACATGATAATGTTACAATCAAATCCAACTATCATTTCCCTACATTTTATTCCTTATTGTTACTAACGTTGTTAATAACATTTCAGTTAAATTGAAAGAAGCATAGAAGCTTGTGGAATGGATGAAAGCGGTCGTTCGGTGTTTAAAATGTCAAACAGTACGATTTCAAATGTAAAGTAGCAGTGCCAAAGGGGGCGAAGTCTCGCCAAGCGTTCCGATTCTTTCCCTCATCCGAAATCCCGGGGCCACTCTAGTAGTCAAATCGTCGCCGAGTCAAATTGCAAAGTCACGCGTGACCAAAAAACAGGTCAGACTCAGTGGTATAGGGTCGTGTCAGCTGTCTGATGACCCACATTCCAACTAGAGGTAAAGTAAGAGCCACTGAAAAGCGACGGACCAGCCGGAGATTCGATTGTGTCCAGCCGGCTAGACTTACGGCGGTTAGCGTGGCCGTGCACCCTCCGAGAAAATTAATAGAACTATTGGCCAAGTATAGGGTGACCCAGAAATTCATCCCCGCCTTACCGAACTCTCTTGAAAACCAAACTCCGATATTTAATAAAATTTTACCACGTGATTCCTACAACTTCTCATTTATAAGAAATGAATCATCCTTTATTCGTATCCTATTAGTATTCCAACCCTTTTACTGGCATATTACAAATACTTTTATAAAATTGCCAATTTAAAAAAGTTTGATAATTAGCACTGCAAAACAGTCAAAGTAATACTTTGACAAACGCATGCATATTTCGATGGTAGTAGATTAAAATTCAACAATTAAATAGGAAAGTTTCGAAAATACGAAATAAGCTTGGTTTCGAGCTTTTCTTTAATAAAGAACAAAGGTCGGAAATGGATCTTTGTGTCACCCTATAGCAAGTAGTAGAAACGGTCAGTTCGCTCCGGCGAGAAGACGTGTCCAGGGGGCGCATCTCGCAGGCGGCCACTAAATCAACATTTCAGCGTGCACGAAATTAAGGAAACCCTTGATCTACGGGCCATCCTGCGCTCTCGATTCCTGATCTATGGATGCCCTAGCTACTGGCGGACTTTTGTGTGTCCACCCTCGCATTGTCCCGCTTGAATGGATCTTATTCTCCTCCGGCTACGATTCCCCTCTTCTTCCTTCCTCTCTCTGACCTCTGCACTCATCTTCTCGGCCCTCTGCCACTGCATCCTGCAAACCATCTCCACCGGACTCCTCTGCGCCGGAAACCGACCGTCAGAAAGCTTGGGACGGAAGTCGCCGTAAGATATCGTTCGTGATGCTACTCGCATTCCTCCAGCAACTAGGAGTATTGATCACGCCTGCCAATCTCCCTTCACTTGGCACTGTTCACTCCTTTCCTACTGCTAAGTTTATTGAAAATGTATTTAGAGGAATGACATTTTATATCCCAGTTATTCAAAATATTTGCATTCCTTTTGATGAACTTATAAGTTCATTGTTTCGAAATTTCTTTTGATTAATATCGCTGCAAAAATTTCTAGTCTCCGACTCTTAATACACCAGGGGCCGAGCAAATCTATAGGCGAAACATATTAGAAAAGCAGAAAATACTTTTAGAAATTGGATATCTCTGGTACCGAGATGGGTTTGCGTCGCAGGTCATACTACCTTAGAAGCATCAGTCAGGGCAGGCGAGAAAAAAGTGCAGGAGGATAGCGCGGAAACTGGGGCGAGTAAGAATAAGTGGCATACGCGTGAGCCGGCCTGTCCCCCCGGCACTCATTATACCAGGAAAAACGGGGGGGTTTCTAGCAGAGCGATATCAATGCAGGACGCGCGTATACGAGAGCGCATTGAAAACAGAACGACCCAGTTTAATTATCGAGTTGAAAGCTCTCGCTGATGTGCGTATCATCGGCACTCGCAGGGGGTTAGAGCCTGCTGTCGCGCGCTTTTACTAGCCTCGCGTCGTACGCTGCTTGGAAAGCAGCATTCCCAATCCACTGATGCCCTGGGATCACGATGATTGGGCCTATAATAATGACGTTTATGCTTACACGAGTCAGGTGTCCCCTTATCAACAGCCCCGCCAATGGAATACCGATGGGATATGTGGCCAGTGTGGACGAGCGGGCTGGGGAGGGTGGTAGTTGGGGTTGTCGACAATAATACGATGTTTCCAGCAGCGATTCCGGGCCTCCGGCGAGATGGAATCATCATTGAGCGTAGCTAGCCTAGCAATAATAGATGATGCGCCATTACTTATGCTTTAATGAAAACGCCCTGGCCCACTTTAAACAGGGTTGTCGGCTATTATGCCGCGCTATGCGCCTCGCGCCGCTATTCAAGTGGAACACGTACTGGGACTCGTTGATTATGTGTGCCTTGCGTCATAATGTTTACTTACCTACCACCCCTGCTCTCTCTCTCTCTCTCTTTCTCTCTCTCGTCGCTCTGTATGCGCGCACTGCTGATGTTTTTGCATGATCTAGGTCTCCTCTCCCGCTGAGATGCCGCGAAAGAGTTAAATTGCTCGGGTAAATATTATAATTCGTCCGGGGGTTCTCGCCAGCTAAAACAACCCGGCATTGTCACGAAAGCAGCGGGCAATTAATTTACTTTTCGGGCTTCTTGGGAAGACAAAAAGCTTTTTGTAGTAAAGTGGCATAATATGTGATATAAGATAATAATTCATAAAAGAAAATAGTAAACTGGGACTTAAATATATTTGTGATGTATACCTTTCTGAATCAAGTGTAAATTTGATAAAATTGCATTTTGCGCTAGAGAGTTTAGATAGATTTTCGTGAAATTTGTATTCATCCGGAAAAATGTCTGACCCGCACGTTCGAGCGATTACCCACATCGTCCGAAGGGTTCTGTTAACATTTTCGTAGATCGAGCGTGAGGGATCACGAGCCCCAAATAAACTTTCGTCAATTTCCTGCTGGTTTCCTAATAGTCCGAAGATACTGATGATGTGACGCGATGATGGCCGAGTAAACGGAGAGATCCCCGCACTAATTCACGAGAATAGGCTCGCCGGGCTGTGAGTGCGCTCGTATTTTGCGCGTGTGTGTGTACGTCTGGTTGGGTGCCCAGCGGAAACCCCGGTCCGAGTCGAGGATAGACCATCAAACCGATTGTAATCAGACCACCCCTGGCTTCCAGCACCCTCCTTGGCTTTCAGCACCTCACCTTTCTACATTTCCCTCCGGTGGCATAGCACATTCGCCGACTGCCCACTGGCTACGGCCACTGTAGACCTAACTCGATTTTCGGCTACTCATGCTGACCCAATCTTTGGCTGGCCAAACCCACCACAGAGATACACGTAGTCCAAGAACATAGCTTGATATAAGTCTATGCTCCAAAAAAGCAAAAATATCTTCTTTTTTATTTAATCATATATCTCTTAAATGACAACACGTCACTGAGAAACTCCAGAGATATTAAGAAGGGAAATTTTGATGTTAACAATATGAGTGAGTGCTGACACTCAGGCTGACATTCGAGAAGCCAATTACTCGAGTCGTGTCAAGCCGACATTAAGCGTGCCAATAATAATCCGGGAAATTCGGCAGTGCCAATAATACTATAGTAGCAGTTACGTTCATTTCCAATATTTCGACAGTAATAAAATGGAATCCGACGGGGCGGCGCTCACTCGCGTGGGGAAGAAAGCTTAGCAGAAGCTGTCCGCTGACTCAGTCGAGATTGAAAAGCGCACCGTTCGAAGAGTTATGGGTCTGGCCGGGTCGATGGTGGGGGTGGGCAGCGGCGGCGGCGGCGGCGGTCCCTCTTTAATGTGAAGTTATGGAAATCTTGTAAGGCAATAAATAATATTTGCACCAGCGGCAGCAGCAGGAGCAGCAGCAGCCGGGCAGGGAAGGGCAGAGCGCGCAGTAAAACCGTCGATTTAGTACAGTGCCAGGGTTGTTCGAGCGTTCGCTGAATATGCATTCCGGGCCGGTGCGAAATCCGGTTCGTTTACTCTAGCCCTAATTGCTCCACTTTGCTCCGTGGAGTTTAAGGCGGCCCGCCGTCTATTACCATCGACGTGTCAGTCTGTTGACCCCATTTGCATTTTTTTCCCAAAATCCGCCGAGCGGCCCCTTCGATTCCAACCCCGCAAGGCCTTCCGATTCTAGCCCAGCGAGCCCGAACCACTGGGATCCTAACCTCCCAAGTCATCCTAACCTACCCCGCAGCCTGGGACGGCACCTGCTCGTTGTAATCGCGGGAGATAAGCCAGCTTTAAATCCCAGCGAAAGCCAGACACCGGGGGGCTAAGACTCTAACGAAGCACACGGTCCTCGCCGATTCGTTCGAGATTGCGATCGACATTGCTGAAAGTAAATTAGGTATCGATCGGCATGCATGATTCCGCGGGACACTCCGAGAAGTTAGACTCTGCCGAATCGCTTATTCCGATTTTCTTTGGGAAATCCCTGGAAGCCATCACCTATTTCTTCGGCTCAGAACCGAGTGTGTAGAGAGGAGAATTTTCGACTAGGACTAAGTTCAATCTGGTCATTTAATTTTAGCCAACTTTTGAAATTGGTTCAGTTTATCTCGCATACTATAGTGAATTAGAGAGTAGCCGACTGTATAACTGGTGCTATTGATTCCTGTTATTTTTATCATTTTGACGTTTAGTATGTTTAAGGGGGTTTTTTGTTGGAAGGAATCCGAAAAGTTTAACTTCCTCGTTTATTCAACCGTGCTCCCAATTAAGAGCTGGCTCAGCGGACAGTACTGAATCTTTAAGACTGTCTCTTTAAGCGACAATCAACTTTTGCCAGGCTCTTCCATCGGCGAGGCATTATTTCGGGTGCGTCAGACTCGCTTCAGGAGCCCCGGCATTATAGGGACCAAATGCCGATTAATTATACACGAGCCGATACTCACCGGCCCGATACTATTCAGCCTCCATCTCTCGGCATCGATTTCTCCTCGAGTTTCCTCCTCGACATGTATTTTATTCATTATTCAGGATACCCCATTCGCGCAAATAATAATAAAACTTGCTGACAATATCGTGACAATCCTCTAACAATAATAACAACAAAAAAATGATACTTTCACAAGAATCACACTCGAATGAACACTGTCCTATCTTTTTGTTTTAAAATGATGAAGAGTTCTCGGTGTTCAATCTTCGATCCCTAGCTTCTCATTAATGCAAATGAGCGTATGAAACATCTGTATCCACTATTTCTTAAGGATAGTAATAAGAGAAGGATAATAAAAATTAATAAACACAAAAGTGTCGTTAAGAAACAGGAAATAGGAAGCAAGGCACATTTTGACAGGCACCATATAATCTAGAGAATCTGCCAGTGGCTATCGGGGAGGAAGGTTAAATTAGCCCTGCAATTTTAATCGGGCGTCTGAGGGAGTGCAGAACACCCCCGCATCTAATTTCGCCTTGCTATCACGGAGGCCGCCTGATAATTGCGTTGAATAGCTAACCGTCGGACTAAATAATACCACCAATTTTACGCTCGCCTCCTTGTCCTTACCGCAAAGGGTCTTAAAGAGCGATTAATACGTTGACATAAATTGCTGCCCGGCTCCTTCAGCGTTGGAACTTATCGAATGAATATGTTATAGATTTCGATGTGCGCCGAGCAACTTGGGAGATTAGTACTGGTCTACCTTTATTCAACGATCAACTACTTATGATTATGGGGTTGTTAATAATTTCTGGAGCCATTGAACACCTTTACTATCTACAAATGAGTACAATTTCGTCAGTAACTAATAATTTTCTCCTATTTTTTTAACCTATTTCTAGAGCAAACAGTTTGAATGTTATATTAGATACACGGCACACAAAGTAAACGTACACTGACATTTATCGTACAAATGTTTCTAAAGAATTGTAACACAGTTCACTGATACGTTCAATAATGAATGCTCTCAAAGCGCAACTGTCCGTGCGATTTTTATTGACTGCACCTTTACTGCGCATTGTTAGAGAACGGTAATACAAAAGAGGACAGCTTTCTTTAAAAGGGACTATTCAATTACCGCTGTAACAGGGCAAACATAACGAGAAATGAAAAATGCTTGAAATAATAACGGCAAGTACCTGCAGGCAAGCTTTCGCACGCATAAACGAAGTTCGACTGTAAGCGAAAACAGTACACTTCAAAGCCCAGAAAGCTCCCATTAAACCTGCAGTACGAAACAAATGAAGTGAAAATGTAATTTATCCCGGCGTGGCGCGTGTCAGAGTCAGGAAACATCCTCGGGGCTCTTCTCCCCGAAGGATGTAACAATCCCAATGTAAAAAGCGCGTGATTGCAATGTCAGAAAGAGTTAAACTAATTTCAACATTGGTTCGCAAAATCGCCGAACCTGTGTATTCGTGTCCGCTCGATTATTTCATTCCAAGCTTAACACTCAACTGCAAACAGCTCCTTTTGAAGGGTGAAATATATTCTTCCTTCGATAGCTTTGCTTTATACACGAAATAAATATTTATATTTACAACAATGATAAACCACTGTTACAAAATCTGTAATTGTGCGGGACAGGTTTTAAAACGAATCATTTTCATCTGTTGCAGAACACTACCACATATTTGTCGGGGACCTGAGCCCGGAAATCGAGACGCAGACCTTAAGGGAAGCCTTCGCCCCCTTCGGCGAGATCTCGTAAGTCTTCTTAATCCGGCTCATTAAAGCCGACTTACCCGTTTTCTTCTCGTGGTATGCCCGACGATAATACAGCGATATAATTGGCCACGGAGTAAGAGTACCTTCGAAAGTGTGCTGTTATTCAGGCCGATCTAGCGCAGCATCTTTCATGCTCTCGCCCGGACTGCATGTACATCTGCCTTGCATTAGTCGGATTTAAATAAGTGGCAAAGAGTCTACGCTCATTTGCCTGTAATACTCATATTTTCTGTCCGGCTAAATTATGTCGGATGCAATGAGAGCTACACCGAGTCCGGTCTACTTTTTTCCCGCAATTAAAACTTTTTTGCCACACCACTAATAGCAATCAACGTTAGGAAAAATATAGTATTTAAGGGTCCAATTTTCTATTTTCGAGTGTAAACCTCCCGCAAATTGATGTGAAATAAGTGACGCAATGATTTCCGGGAGCAGGAAAATATCTTGACCGAAGTTACTGAAAGTTGAGGGTAATGGGGGGAGCCGGCGGTCAAAGTAAAAATGTTGGCGAGAGTGTTTGAAGAAGTTCGTACTAATCGAATTCGTAAATACCTCCCGTAATTCAATCGGCAAGTGGCTGTGGGAGATGGCAAGGCAGAGGAAGGGGTTGGTGGAATGGTGGTAGTTGGGGGGACTCGGGCCCCCATAAAGTATCAAGTATCGAGTTGAGGGAAGTTAATCCGAGTTTAAAGTTTATATTCATCGGTACTGCCTTAAGGCGACCGGCTGGAACCGGCGGGTAACTGGCCTGTCCGATAGATAGACAGAGAGCGAACTTTCTTGTAATATCCGGGCTTTTTGAGAAAGTCGGATGGTGAAGGAAGGGGTTGGTTGGGAGGGAGAGAGAGAGAGAGTGGGGGTCTCTCGCTGTAAAGCTAACCGAGCTAAGCGGTTTCTATAAACTCAAAGGCGGCGAGAGCAAGAGAGAATTCGTGCGGCCAACTTTCGCGACGAATATAAATGTCTTCGAGCGTGGCAATCGTTTCAAGCTTATTTCTCCGACGAAACTCCACACTACTTCTTCCTCTTCTCGGCGATGATCCGGCGAGCATCGCCACTGATGGCAACCTCCCCAAGCTTAACGAGGCGAAGATGAATCGGCAAGATTTTCAGCAACTCCCCGGGAAACCAATTACGCCTTCCCAATATTTCCCAAATGAAACCAAATAACACATTCTCGCCGCCCCTATCGATCATCGGAATTATGAACCTTCCTCTCGCTCCACTCGACACCTCATCCCTTCTATCATCCTATCTCCCTCTCTGTTTCTCCCCCTCTCTCTCTCTCTCTCTCGCTCCCCCTTTGATCTTCCTCATTACCACGTGCCTTGAATTAGCGGAAATGGCGCACCGGTGCCAATTAACCAGCGATGGCAACCACCACCACGGATGGAAATGTGCCCTGTCGAACAAGTGATTTTTACGGGCGAGGAGCTTTCGGTAGGCGACATTGCTTTCGTGCAATTCCAGTTGAATCTTATCAGGGAAAGTTTTCAGGTGATTCCCTTGGAGGTATGTTGGTCGAAGGAAGGCGGGATCGGTCCGTAGCGGTGAGCAAACGAACGCAATCAGATCGAAAGGCGTTACAATGGCAGGTGCGCTCGAATATTCGCTTTTATCAGGAGCGCACCCGCAGCTTTATTACGCTTTTAACGGCGGGCCACGTTTGTCCCCGGTTGCTGCTCTTTTACGAGTGCCCATCATTCTGCGAGCGTAGCGTTTCACGATGCACCGGGGCGTGCGGTAATAACCGCTGTATCCACTCGCGATCTACCCCTCGAGCCGCCGAACCCCCAAGCCTGTCTTATATTTCGACCTTGCGTCCACCACAATACCCTCTCACTACCCTTCACTACCTCTACGCGTAAACGTCAGCAGGATGCTAACTCCTCCTATTCCAAACCGGCACACCCAACCTCTTCGTCGATAAAACCTCAATCCTGATAGTTCGCTTCGCCTGTCTCTCTTTAACTACCGGAGAAGTTACATTGAGACATTTTGTCTTCGTTGATTCGTTTTTGTGTGTAAGTCTTTTATTTTCCGGTCTTGTTAAAGTGGAACGAAGATTTTGTTGGAAAGAGGAAATGTGCTGTTTGTATGGTCGATTGATTCCTGGAAACGATTACAAAAGTACCTTTCCCCTGGCTAATAAATAACTCGCTCCGGCCAACTCGAAAAACTATTTTCTCGGGGATTTTTCACCGCGCTATAAATCACTGCCATTTATCTCGAGGGATTAGCCGATTAAAATGCTGATTATAACTATTAATTATTCTTCCATCGCTAATCCGGGATGAGTTATGTTGCGCGCGGGTTACATTATCTAGCAGCGCGTCTGAATCAGTCGGCGAAACGTCCTTTTCGCTGGACGTTTGTAAATGCTTCACACACACCTCTTCTAATAAATCATTAAAAAGATTGTCATTATTTGGAAAGTGGTGTAAATTTAACTTTTACAGAACAGGTTGGATGAAATTTCCGATTAAAATAGAGTTCTAGATTTCTTATTAAATTTAACACCACTGCCAAGATATAATTTCCATTCCTGTAATTAATGATAATAATCCTAGCAGACATATCCGTAGAGTATCCGAAACTTTCGGAAAACGATTAATATCCTCGACGACCCTTTAACCCAGAGGTTTGGTTGGATGGTGCGAGATTAAAGCATTTCGCCCTCCACAGCCGGCATCGATAGCTCTCTCGAAGCCGCGGTACCTGTGGAGATTTCCAAAATCCTCTAGATTTTCGAGATTCGCTTGGCTTTTTTGTGGCGGCCGCTCGTTTTGTGCAAGCGGCAGAGAGGGCAAACGGAAAATTGAATCAACTTGCGGAGCCACCAATTCCGCCGATGATGGCGACCGGTTAAATACACACGGGTTTCCGCGCGATTTTCCCTTGCGCTTTTCAATGGTACAGCCAGCAGGTGCCGTGAATCGTCGAACTCCCAATCCCGAGTGTGACGGACCTTTTTTTCCAGAGTGAGTTTCGTTAGCATTAACCGCGCTCGGCTCAGACTTGTACGGAATGATGAGGAACTAATTCATTTAGCCAGTCGATAAGAGTGAATTGCTTTATTTTTTCAGGAACATGTAAAGTTCTTCTTTTATTTACTCTCATCTTAAATTAACATGTTTTCAGCATAGAGCAGAATATTCTCTCGGATACTGCTTAATATTAACACTGTCCGCTCTTCACTATTAATATTTCTGTTACATAAAACAGTTTTGCTACTCGAGTCCCAATGCCAGTAAACGTATATGTATAACGATAGCTAAAGCAGCTCTCTAACCATTTCACTAACAACCCAGTTATTAAAACAGCTGAAATCCGAAAACCGCCGTATAATTATTCGCGCTTAAACACTCCGCCCATTTAAAGTATGTTTTAGCAACATTTCAGGGGGAGCAAACGCAAAAATTCAACCGGTCGACTGTTTGGCCCAGTTTAATAGATAACGCGCGCTCGCGCATGTTTCGTTTCATGAGCAATTCGTCGTTGTTCGAGCGTACCTAATAGAAAAGGCAATACGCGAAGTCAGATAAATGCGTTTAAATATAAATCCCGCAGTACAGTCGTGTGCCATCCCATCCGATCCCATCTACCTCTCTCTGCCCCCCCCCCCCATCTCCCCCTTCCACCATCGCCCTCTCCGCGTGTATGTCACGTGTGTTTTTTTAATTTATCACCGTAACGTGAGATATTTCTCGTCGCGCGGCCGGCGCCCGTCGTTGTTTAAATGTTTAGCAAATGTACTTTCAGTCGTGAAATCATATATCGCCAATATATCGCTATCACGGCCACCATGAAATATTATATTTCGCCGCGAGATCGCGCGACGAATTGGCAATCGCGTCAACGATATCGGCAGCCCCCGGCCTGAAAATGATAATACTAAGGACACACAAACACAAAAACTCGACCCAGACAGATTTATATCCACATTTCCCAGCGTCATCGCTCTACGTGTAAAGTTAAATAATGACCGCTAAATAAAATGCAATTATAAATCCTCTCTGTTTCATATTTAAACTTAAAAGGAAATCAGTAACAACGTAAGTTACTGTCTCGAGAATCCACAATTGTAAAATACTAATGGCAGAGCAGACTTACATACCGCGTGACAAGGTATGGTGTGTGGTGCGGGGTGTCGGGGTGTCGAGGGGGCCGAAACAGCTGGAAGTAGGTACAGTTCGCGTCGCTTGGCACAAGGAGACGACTAGGAGACTAGGAAGAGGGGCGAGGGGGCTGGTGGGGCGGGAGAAAAATGGGTGCCTCCGGAAAAATCGATTCAAACTCGCTCCACGAGTACCTAAGCCGCGCTTTAAAAAGCTAGTGAAAAATTGCCAGCGGTTTCCCCCTTTTATTTTGTTTTCCTGCGCCGTGCCCGGTCGCCCCCTCTTTCCTACCCCCTCCCACCGCTCCACGTCACCCCACCTTCCAACGTCTCCTCCACCTCATCCTCGCCTAGCTGCCGGATCTCCACATCCGACCCTCGGCCTCGCTCTCCTTTTCTCCAGCTTTCTCTCGATTTTATCTCCCTTTCTTTCGCACTCTGTCTCTCTCTCTCTCTCTCTTTCCCTCCCCCCATCCCCTCATTCACCGCAACCGCCACTCTTCACCCCGCCACGGCCTCTTTCCGTCCGTGGCTTGCAGCCCGGAAAGCTCTTTCTTACCTCGCCTTCGTACTCCAACCACCTGGTAAACACTCGAGATTAATTATGTGCCTTACGTGAGAAGCCTGGCATCCCACGGCACAGGTGGAATTGAAGATCATTGCGGAGACAATGAGATGTTTGATCTCGAGGATGTCGACCTGGCTTTCTTATGTATATAGTTTAAAAATGTGTGGATGAGCATCTAGGTTATAGAAAGGAAATAGTTTTAGAGTAATGATATTCGAAATTCAAGGAAAGATTTAATACAATTTCGAGGTTTGCCGGTTATTTGAAATGAAAAGCTCCTGAGAGATAATGGGAATTAATTCGCCCCCGGCGGCAATACTGACGAATCAGAATTATTCCAGGGTAAGAAAGCTTGGCTCATAATTCACGTGCGTAAGGAATCGGATTTTCTGGATGCACGTACTATAAGCAGAGAGCGAGGGAGAAAGTGGGAAAGAGAAGGCAGACTGTCTGCGGCTATATGTGCACTAGCCACGCCAACCAGGAGAGACAGACAGGCATACATATATATATATATCCATGATAAGAGGCGAGAATTATACCGCGGGGCAAATAGCCGCGTGCAGACATGACTCGAAAGTAGATGATAATGAGGAATCCCGAACGGATAATAGGTAAGGCTATAAATTAGAGGCGGAGGAAGTTCGCGGAAAGAAAGGGTGCTTGGAAAACGAGGAGAGAGGGTCTCGAGTCTCGAGTGCTTCAGCGCTCGAGAGGGAAACTAAGGAGAGGATGTTACTTCAAGCGGTTGTTACGTATCACTCGCCGCGAATGCTATTTTACAGATACCGAGAGTATGATCATCTCCGACTTAACGACTTCGCCGGTTCATTCTTTAGATTATTGTATTCGGATGCGAATGCAAAATTATTTTTATTCATATTAATACATGATGTTAATGTCATCTATCTAAAGCGCAGATCAGCAATGAATATTTTTATGTTCGGGGAGCCAGGTGTGGCAATTAGTGTGATTTACAGTGTTCATTTGGAAATGATAATTTCACTATGCTAATTTCGAAAACTGACCTAAGTCGAGGCCGTCACTCGGTAAGTTGGCTGTTACCCGAAGTGGAAGGGATTCCGCGATATTATTAAAAGCGACCAACTTCCGCAATATATCATCCGCTCGCCTTGAAAAATGCTTCGCCTTTCCCCGTAGAAAAAGTGTCTCAATGTCAGCGGGCTAAAACTGTACCGAAGCGCGGCCTCTCCCTTTCCTTTCCACGTCTCGATTCCCGAGAACCCCAGTTTGCACAAGGAAAAAAAGAACCTGCGTCAGGATGTTAAACTATAATTATAACTTTAATAATGGAAACGTCCACGAGGACTTCTTAATCCCTTACTTTTGCCATCGAACAGTAGTCCAGTTCACTATGAATATTAATAATAAAAAAAACAGAATAAAGTGTAAGGTTCGGTTGAATGTTACTTTGCCAGTCTCAATTTAGTAGGTGCAGTTGATAACACGTGCATTACATGTATGCTTCTCGGGAAGCCCGGAAGATTAGGTGGAGAAAGGCTTCGCGAGTGAAACTACGTTTCAATTAAAACTTTCGCAGTGCCAGCGGTGTCGAAGTTCATTAACGCATCCGTTATGGAGCAAAAGGGGCTTGGGAGAATCGAGGTTAGGAGCGGCAGCGGTAGCTGTGTGTACTGCTCACTGAGTGGCCGTCTGTTTTGGGGAATCCGGTAGACCATTAGGCCGTGTTAATATCTGCGGAGCTCGATCTTCCTAGCTGCGATCTCGAGGAGCAAAGCGAGCTTTCAGGTTTAAATGGCGGCTAAGTAAGCTCCATGCTTATCCCTCTCTTCACCTTTAACCACACTTCAGCGGTACACCTAGTGACTCCTAATACACGACACACAGCATCCCTCTCACTCCCTCTCATTCCCTCTCACCCCACCTTCCTCTTCGCGAACCCTTACGCTCACCAATGCGCTGCTTCATAGAGTGATGTGTCTGTGTCTGTGTACTGAAGTTCTCGTAATTATGAGAACTTTTTCCTTCGATTAGAGTGGAAAATATTTATAGTCAGCAGAATAGAAAAATGATCCTTGAAAGTAGGATAAACTACCGTTAATATTCTAGTAAGCTTTCTCAATTAATTGGATTCGGGATCAACCTTGTATTAGATTTATCTGATATCATGTTCGAGTTCGAGCATTCGTATTCAGAAAGTTTGCCCGATGACTCATCATCGGGTATAAGCATCAAAACTTTCTTAGGGTTAAGTGGAAAAATGTAACATCAACTAGACATACCTAACTCTCTCAACTGCCAGACCACTTTTTCCTCCGGTCTACTTCTGCTTCGTTAAATATTTATATTTATATTTCGACATCAGTAATGACGAGGAGTGCTGTCGAAACTTTCGAGTTTTCTACCCGTTTTTCCCCTTTTTACGTCACATTGACACCCCTTGTACCCTCATTCGTAGGATCTTGTGGAAGACCCCTTGTCATCGTGGAGTTACGTCACGCAGATCGTAAGGTACGATACACGAAGGCGTCGTTACCGGGTCTTCTGCTGGCTTACACACCGTAGAGCAGCAGCTTTTCCCACTTCCTTCGATATTTCACTGGAACCCCTCGCTAGTTTGCACCCTCCGCGCTCTTGCGCCCACTCTCCACCTCCAGTTGGAGTGATGACTTCACCGAGAAGCCTCGAAATTAATTCGTGATAATAAACAGACCAAGGAACTGGATTAATTTCACTTCAGAACCAGTTGAATTTAAGCTCTAATGTATTTGAAGGGAAGCATGGAAGATTTACATTTAACTTGAAATGCAGAGCTTGATGACACTCTTGCTAGCAGAGTCTCGGGTCATCCAAGGCCGAGGTTTGCCGTTACGGCATTCCAGATTAGAGTGATATCTCTCTTTATTCCAACACCGGCCGTGAAAGCTATCCGGTTATGGTTACTGTAACTTGTTGGCCGGGTACTCCAGGTGTATACGCTTACCACGATATGCTTCTGTTTATGGCTAAGGAACGCAAATTATAACAGGTGTACTGCTTCCCCGAGGAACAGCCGAGCTTCGTTTCGGGATCGTGTAACGTAATCGCGTATGTCGGACGCATTATATTTGTTGATTCGAGCTTTGCACACGCAAAATTCTGTACGCGAAATTCTTGGCTGTGTGTAACTTACATTACTGAATTAAAAACAAATCAGTTCCAGTAATACTTCAAGAAGTCGCTCAACTTTAAACGAGTCGTACTTTTTACTCGCTAAATTCCTACGAAGATTAAACTGCCAGGAATTCAACTTTTACAGAATACGTCGCATTTGCAATTAATTATATTCACAAATTGTTTTTATTGAAACAAAACTCTGGCATTAAAAATCCATCGCGAGTTGGTAAAGCACGAACCGCTGTGGCATTCGGAAATAGAGCAACTCGATGCACAACTATTCGGCGGAACCGCGTGACGAGGGAACAAACGATGTTAACAATTCAGTGAGTAGCGAGTTCACCGGGCCTTTCTTTATAATAGGTCGCAGCTAATTCGGAGCGCACTGATTCCCCAACGCGAGGATAATACCGCCGGCGAATTCATACATTCTCTGAGCGAGCAAAGAGGGTGGTAGGAAGTAGAGGAGGGTGCCTTTAAGCTTGCGAGGGGTTAATCTATGGAGAAAGTGCATTACCGTTGGACTAGAGCGCTGCTCGTCGATAGGGTTCCCCGGTTGGCATGGGGCATAACGAGCGCCAGCCTGAACCTGTCCCCGAGCGACTGCCATGTATCCGAGATTTCGTTATTAATATTTAACTGCGCCAGAAAGATTAAAAAGTTTCAGGAATTTTAATATAGCCGGCCTCGGGGGAGCCGTTTCTGCCGGTGAAACCGGTGCCAGACGCATACACGTTGCTACCATGAGAACCCGGCTGTATAGGGTGTCCACAAAAATCCAGCCGCACAATTCACTATTCATGAAATGTGAAAAAATGTCGTGTCGAAAAAGACAGTGTGTTAAATCGGATAATGAATCAGTGGGATTCCAGCTGATTCTTGTTAGTGGAAAGTTGTTGGCCTTGCTCTTGATTGTTTGCCGACAGCCAGCTAGTTGGTCGAGTGTGGACACCCTGTGGACGTCGACCAGAACAGAACAGAGGGACACAGAGGTTTCATAGGGTTATGCATTTGTACACGGTACGCCCGCTCGAGGCCAGAGAGCGGGCCACGTATATGTGCGAATTAAAATTCGGCCGCGGCGTTATTCGCTGTGCGGCCAGCAGAATTTTAACGAGCCTCGTTATCAATCTCCCAGCCGGCCACCGGTTCACCCTACCGATGAGACTAGTTGACCTCAGAATCCCCGCAGAACTGTCGCCATAAGTGTTCAAATATTCTCTATCCTCCTTTGACTGAATTACATTAATGCAATTTCAACACTAATTAATCTACAAACAATGTTATTCAAATCTAACAATTTGCGATCTATAAAAAGCAGAAAAAGAGATATCCCAATAAGAAGTTTAATCTTCCAGGTGTAATAGTAAACGGTTGCCTTCCGCCCTTTAGTTTGCTCAAAGCTCACAAGCTTTGAGGGTGATTCGAATCGTATGTGCATCTCGAATCGAAGAATCCAATGAAACATTTTGTTGGCAAATGGTAGGGTTGAGCATGAATGCTGCTACGATCTCGGTTGTTCGGCGCGCGAGGGACTACTATCCGGCGGGCTGTTTTTTTCTGGCCGCGGGAAAATGTGGGATCAAGCAGGAAATGGAAAACCCGTTCGTTTTAATGGAAAGAGATAGAGGGATCCTGTATTTCCGTAAGCTGTGTGCATTAGCATCAGAGACCGCTCTGGCAACATTCACTTTAAATCTCTCTCTCTCTCTCTCTCTCTTCGTCTCTACCTCCGCATCCTTTTTTCTTCTCTTCCTTTTTCGCCCTCGCTTTCAGTACTGCCTGGCGTCTTTGCGAAATATCATAAAAAGACTGCAATGGGATAACAACGGAAGGGAGAAAGAGAGCGAGATGCAGAGAGGGTAAAAGCCCCGACTGGTTGCCTCAATTGATTCGACCGGCAGTCGGAAACAATACAAACACACGGAATTACCGCGTCCGGTTAAAAAGCCCCGAAATACGTCTTCGATGCTTTATAGAACCCACGCAGTCGGCAGTCGTACTTCTCGATCTCTTTAAAACCGCTGATACGTTTCCGTCCTTCTTGCTTTGTCATACCTTTGAGCAACAGGGAAACTGGCAAAAGGAACCAGGCTACAAAGGCAGATGTTTGAGATAACATTGTACCGTTTATTTCCTTTTCTGATATACATCTGTTAGACTCCATCTAAAGCAATGTATCGTTTCCAGTTCATACAACAGGTTCTATAAATTACTTACGAAATCTTACAAAAGTATCCACATTTCTTAAATGCACCTATGAAATCGAGTTCCACCATAAACCAGTGGCAGACGAAAGCTGTCGACACGCGGTTAAGAAGCAGCTTTCGGAGCGTTCCGATACAGGCGCCATTTCTCGGGAGCAGCGTTCAGAAACTAAGCCCGTAAAGACGACGACTACGAAGAGGGCGAAGAAGAGGAAGAAAAAGGTGGGCGACGACGGCAGCAGGGGCCGCGCGCGTGAGAGAGTGGAATCGGAAAAGATAAAAAGCGCAATTGCTTTACTTCGCAGATCGTTGTCGTTTGCGTGGATGCTCGATGGGAGAGGGGAGGGTGGTAGCGAGTCGAGAAAGGGGCGTCGGGTGCAAAGGAGATCAGGGCGGCGGTGGTAACTCGGGCGAAGTTGACAGGCTCCGAAAGTTTCGACACCCTGCTAGGGAAAGCGACGACTCGATTAGTTTGCGAACGAGCGTAACTTTTGCTCCGGGCGTAGAACGGGGAGAGGGAGACAGATCTTTATCCGGGCGGCAAAAGTACGAACAAGTTTCCGCGTGCTATCGCGCAGATAGAGCTAAGAGATACGGCTGCCGCTTCAATTGTAATATCCGGACATAATAATTCAGCTTTCACTGTGCCTCGCCGCGTTAGTTTTCTCTTGGCAAGAGCTCCTCTCCTTCCGCTCCTTCCTCTCATCCGCCGCCGCCACCGCCCCCCTTCTTGTACTCCCAACGTCTTCTTCTGCCTCGTCTTCCACCTCCGGGAGAGTTACTCGTCTCGCGCCGATCCTGCAACTTCTTTAATTGTACGGCACGAGACTTTCCTCTAATTGTGCCGATATCGCTCGGATACCTCGACGGTTTTTATCGCCTGTCCATAAATCTACCAATAAAAATACGAAGCTTCGCAGGGTTCCGAGTTTTAAGTGAAAGGCTCCAGCGAGCGCCAGTTAACTTTTGTAAACTGTTTAGTCGTATAATTTAATATTGCCGTACTACCTCGGAAAGCAATGGTATTCTCTTCGAACTACCTGCTAGTGGAATTGAACTAATTCGAAACTTTGTTACTTGCGGCTATTTCTATAAAATCTTTGTATTAATCTTGACCATTCTTATGGATTCATATGTTTGATTTCTGATTGGTAATAATTTTGAGTGATGAAGTAAAATATAAAGGTTGAAACTGCGTGGGGTTGATGATCAGTGCAGGTTCGAGTTTCAAGAAGTTCTTAAAGGCCGGACTCCTTTGAATATAATGAAATGGCCTAATAATGCTTAAGAGCGCGATCCACTGAAACTTTTATAGGACTGCTTTCCCGAGATGCGCGTTATTACATTCGCAAGAGGGTGGGACGTGTACCTAACATGCATGTACCTCGGGGTCGGGCGGCACCGCTGGCCTGTACGAAAACTAGGAAGCGAAAGCACTTCCTTTAGAGCCCGGTCTAGTAGACCTACTTTTTCACTGTGGAGAAGTAAGAGCCGCCTGTGCTTCAGCCGCTCTCAAGGAGAACGCGAAAGCAGACGCTACACGCTAAAACAAAACCTTCATTAAATACTTAGGTACCTTAGTCAAGATACAACTTCCGGCGAACTGGATTTTGCCTTGTAAATCTACGAAATATGTAAATCTCAATTTCTACTTATTATCAATTAATCTACCAAACTAAAGTCTCTCGGCTTCCAAGATATTTCTCTTTAGAAATCGCACTGGAAATATCTCAAATAAAGTTGAAAGACCAAGACAAACAATTCTTGGACAACAAAGGGTTAAGGTAAGAAAAGAACAGTCGGAATACTGGCACGAAATCGACAGTAAGTGACCTCTAACAATAGGATTAACGGTGAGCCCTACCAGGACGTTGGTGAAAACTCACACAAGACATTCCCGTCTACAGATCCGCACTTACAACGGGGTTGCGAATGTGCGGTCACTTGATTCATTGCCCCTCAAGATTATCACTCCTTCCTGAGCCAGGTTCTCGGCTACTCCTTTCCTCCTTCTCCCACACAACCCTATACCAGTCTTCGTCTTCCTCTTAGAGGCTGCCGCTACTTCTCCGAGTGGTTTGTGACTTCCTGCTACGGTTTACGGAGCGAATCTACCCTCTCGAGTTCTGGCTAGGACCTGGCATTCATAGATCAGCTTCTCTCCCGCGGAGCTGCCGGTGATGCTGGCTCTCACTCTTTCGTGTGCTGCGAGATCATTGAATAAATGTTTACATCGCAAACAACCTCGAAAATATTCCTGTTTGATCGTTTAACACCTTAATATTCTTTGCAGTATCCAACTTGGATTCACAGACTTTAGTTCAAACATTATAATAACATTGGATGAATATATAAAATAGAGAATGTAAATTATAAAGCTCTAGTTATCTAACTAACAATTTCTTAATACATTTTTCAGTTAAATATCCAAGCCGGAAACACTTAGATTTCCCCAAGCAGTAGTGCTAGAGAGCGAGTAAAACGATGCGGTGAAACCCATGCGATTTCCTTGCTACAATTAATTAAGTTGGATTGGTGTATGCGCCGAGTTGACTGCAAGTAGCAGGAAGCCGTAGCAGCAGCGAATGCAGCCATGAATTTTATTTTCATGGTAGCACCACTCGCCAGGCGCGCCAGTGGTAGGAGTAGTAGGAGCATCTAGCCGGAGGGAGTAGGTAATAGAAGGCAGTCGTAGAGGGTGATATCCCGTGAAATGATTCAAGAAAGTCGGCAGGAATAATGCGGCTCGCTGGTTCGGCGGTAGGCACTTAAAATCCGTAGCGGGAAGAGAGAGGGAGAGCGAGCGAGCGAGCGAGAGAGGAAGAGAGGAAGAGGATAGAAAGGGCGTCCTTTGCTTGGGCGTCCTGGAGAGAAATTCCAGCGTGGATGCTGCTTGCGGGGGCGGGGAGGAGGGTTATGCTAGTAATAGTAGCCGGTCGCCAGTGTAGCCGAATCTACCGAACGAGCGAGCGAGCGGTGCACTCGGACTTGAGACGTTGTCAGGGTTTAAATCTTGCCTCTCCGCATCCCTCGGTACCCTGGAATACCGTAGTTACCCTTCCCTGCCTCTTTGCTCTCCGACTTCGTCCGGTGTACGAACGACCGTCCGCCTCGTTGCTCTCTCCCTCCGCCTCTTCCCGTGTCTGCCGCTCTCCCCCTTTCTCTTTCACTGCTTGCCTCCTCTCGACAAACTGACCCCGTAAACTTAGCCTCGCCCCGAACACCACCCCAGTATCTAGCACACCCTAACCTCCACCCACGCCACTTGCTCTCGCCGCTCCCTCGGCCCCTCGCTACTTCCTGCATGTCCTCTCTCTCTCTCTCTCCCTCTTTCTCATCCTCTTCCTCTCTCCATTTCACTCCCACTGCCCACACGCCCCCTCCTCAACTCCCAGTCGCCGGAGGACGGAGGCATTCCCCAAGTCCACCTCCATATCCACCTAGACCACCGAGTGTCTAGCTCCACCGCTCCTCGCCGAACAGTCAAAGAGAATTCACTCCGACGATGCTGTGACATACTTATGTCCACCGCACACGTGTATCTACTCCATGTATACGTGAGGCGTTCGTAATTGTCCCGCGCACCCAACTCCTCGCACGCCTCGCGCCGAGCTTTTACAACCGGCGACACTACTCGCTGCACAGCGATATGGGACGCATGTATCCTTCGTATTCCTTGGTTCTCTTGTTTTTCGGCTTTACCGTCCATGGGAATTGCACCTTGCTTCCCTCGCATTCTCCTCTGTTGGCTTTAGTGGTTAACCTAACAACTATTATTGATTCTTTACGACTAAACGAACCATCAGCAAAGAGTTACGCCAATCTACAATCTAAAATCAAAAGGAGAAATTGACGCAGTAGAATAGTAACTGCCGGCAGTCACGGTCAGCCGGCGCACCTGACCAGGCATTCCGAAATCCGAGCATGCTGGTAGAAATGCCAATGGCAACCGCCAGTCACCGACTTTCCCCATAACTATTCCGAGCACCGCCCTATTTTTTGCACATTAACCACTGGCGATGCGCAGACCTCCCTTACACTGTTTCCACGTGCACGGAAATTCGCTGGACTTCCCTTGTGCGTATAAACATTCCCTGACACAGACAGCTTTCTCTCTCGCTCTCCTGGAGGATGAGAAGAAGTGCGGGGTAAAAAAAGCATTAGCGGAGTAACGTTTCACAGGGGTTGAGGAGGGATGGTCGAGGGGTAAGATGTGTAATGGCTGGGCGCATCCGGTAGGAAGTTTTCAGGATGTTTGACGGCGTGGTGAGCTGGCTGGTCGAGCATGTCTGAGGCAGGAGGTGGCTCGCTCGGGAGCTAGGTAGCTAGCTAGCAGAGAGGTAGGTAGGTGGGTAGGTAGGTCAACGGGTATGAAATTTCAATGAGCTAGCTACTCTCGCCGTCGCCGCGGAAGAATCCCTCGGCGCGCGTACAGTCTCTCCAGCCGAGCAGCAGCTAGTTGTGGCAGACGAGACGAGAGGGTGGGACTCGCCGAGCGGGCGGGGGTTTCGGGGGGTGGGCGTGGGGATGGCAGAGGGTGGCTGGAATTATGCTTAGAGTCTGAAATATCGAGCGACGGAGGCTAGTGTGGCAGAAGCTAGCCGGATAGCCGAGGAGAGAAACAAGCGGGGCTATATGCGAGCGGCTTAAAAGGAAAAAGGGGGACACCAGCCGAGAGTGCGATGGAGGGAGAGGGAGATATTTGGTAAGAGAGGCCGCATCGTGCATTCTCTTTGTATACCTTGCTAAGGCTCTCTGGACCGCCCCCTCGTCGGATCGCGTCAGCCGGCACTAGCACCGTCGGATAGCAGCCGAGCAGAGGGAAGAAGATAGAGTCGAGAGAGTGAGGAACATCCGAAAACAGCCCACGTACGAGTTCCGCTTTGAAGCTCGATATCTCGTTTGCCAGGAGTCGATCCTAGCGAAATCAATGTTACGCGCCCCGGCTCTCCGCTAGCTTCTGCCTGCCCGCCCCCTTGCTTCGTTTCTTTCTCTTCCCCCTACTCTTCTTCTTCTTCTTCTGCTTCTTTTCCTGTCGCTCTACCTTTCGAACCTCTTAGCCTTGCTCTTTCCTATCTGTCTTTTTTGTCTTTACCGGCTAATTCGAGTGCTACTCACGTGGCGCACGGACGAACAAGTTAATTCCTATCTGCTCGAGTGATTACCCTAATTTTCCTTGCCCTCGTGAACAATACTGATTCAGCGATACCCCCTCCCTTGCCATTTCTCTTTCCCTGGATTTCCCCGCTGGCGCGGGACTGGATCATAAGATAATCAAGGAGAAATTGCACACTGATTTTCTAATCTTCCTAACAGTGATTCTCCTCGACCATGACTGTGGCAAGTTCAAGAGAGAATGTGTATCACTCCCGGGAATCTTTAAGACGATCTTAATTAAAAATGTAGAGTGCAGGAGTGCACATCCAAGTCCGAAAATTAGAAATAGCGGTATAGGCTAGTGCTTTGCTCATTAGGTCATGAAAGCATGTGCTTGTAACGCTGACTCCGTCGAGTGGGCTTCTCCATTCTGGAGCACTTCGCCCGCTCTTTATCCCTGGCAGTGTCGGTTGCGCAGAACCGCTTCTGTTCTCAGACAGGGTTCCAGGCTTCCTTCCCCCTCTGCCTTCCCGCCGTTGTTGCTGGAAACCTCTTGTACCTCTATGTGTTATCCGTACTGAGTGAGCTAGGGAAAGCAGGAGCCGCCGCCGGGGGTGGGCAGGAATGAAGGAGGCAAGGCGGGACAAGAATACGAAGTCAAGTTGGTCAGTGTGCGCAGCGAGTAGAATAAGACGCTGAGACAGGGAAAGAGCCGCGCGGCAAGTGGAAGCCTACCCTGTAAACCTAGGCATGGGCACTTGTCTGACTAAAATATTCAAGCCACTCCACGGCACAATGATATGTGTCTGCCCTGCCTGCGCGTCTTTCTTCCCAGCTTCCTTTTCCCCTTTCACCTTCTCGCTCCATCCAACTCCCAATGCTCTACTCCACCCTGACTCTCTGGCTCATGGAACGACTGAATTCGGAGACGACGCGGATGCCACGTCGCCCGGAAACTCATTCTACTTAAGTCGTCCCTCTTACGTACGACTGGCGCTCATTGTACCCCAGCTTTACTCTGATACTAGTGCCAATTGTGATCGGCGTGACGCTTAGAATTGTACGCAGACTTCGAATATGTATTGTATTAAACAGTACGAGCATTATATTCATAGAAAATACCTAAGAGAGGTTTGACTGTTCACTGGAATCTATAAAATCTGAAATGTTAAATTCCTTGAGCCAAGAACGCGGTACATTAAAATGTAACACATCATCAATGGGAGTACCATCTGCAAGTAGAGCGAGGTGAATAATGGCACCTTAGATCTCGCGGGCAAACATACATTCATGAACTGTTTACTAATTCCGAGTGGATGTATCGCGACCGATTTGCCAGGGTATTCGAGGCCAGTGATCAATGTCGACTGGATGAATAACATCGACGGCATTGTGCGTCCCTCCAAGTGGGCTCCTTTGTTCGCCCGGATGCGGATTGATTTCCTTCGCTCACGCCCGATTGCTTATGGGATCCCGGCCGAGCCGTCTGCCCCCTCGCTCTACCACGAAAAATTGATATACTTAATAACGCACCGGCGAGAGCGCCGCGCACGCCCGAATAAAGCGTGCCCGAACACCCTTCGTAGAGGGCCTGACGAGCTTTTGCTTCGAGTATTCGTTATTTATTGGGCAATAGGCTAAGATGAAGTGACCGTAACGCGCCCGTGGTAATATGTTACGCCACCCGCAGTAATGTCGGCGCCGCCAATGAGAGAATAGTTTCATGAGAAACTTGATTAAGCTGGAGCGTCCGTCTCTGACGTTCGGCATTCGTTTTGCCAGATAGGCCGCCCACATTTGCCAAGAGTATTTCTCAATTGAGCGACGTAAGCTCTCTATAACACTCTTTTTAGCATTTCTACGACTCCGGCTAGGGGAACTATTTCAATTTGCGCCAAGAGAGAGAGTGCCGGGCCTTTGAAAATAAAAGTCCACCACAGCGTCCTACATTTGAATACACAACATCCACCCGTACATGCCCCTCAACAATACACGTCCACCCCGAAAACTAGTACCAATTCCGCAATAATACGATTCATTTTCTTCAGGAATTCTCCAGTTCCATTCTCTCCTCTGCTTTAACTCGTCATTTTGATCTCCGGCCTGTCGACGAAGGCCAACTTCCTCTCAAACCAAACATCCGGTCATAATAAATAACCGGGTGTACCGCAGAGACGTGGGGCAGCCTAGTAGGTCATCCTGTTCGATAAGCAACTTTTTTCATTAGCGCGCATTGGGTCCGAGCCGGCTGGCTGGCTGGCTGGCTGACTGACTCTTTGGTATCCGGGGATTGCTTTCTCCGGAGGTTTCGGTTTGAGCAGCGGCAGTAGCAGCGGCAGAAGCAGCCGCACCAGCAGCAATAGTCGGTGGATGGCGGGCGGTGTGCGGATGGGAACAAAGCGCGAGATGAAAGCTCGAAAGGGATGTCTATGAGGTTGGGCTGGGATAAAGGGGGTCTTGCGCGCGGGTTCCACGGCTATTCACGATCGGACGCAACACGCTAAAGCGATGCGAGCGAGGAGGGCAGCCGAGGCAAACGCGAGCGAGTAACCAAGGCAAGCAGGGAGGCCCAGAAACGGCGCGGCCTTTCTATGAAAGTGCCTTTCGCATTTGTGCCCTTTCCCTCTCTCACCCTATCTTGCACTGCCTCCCTTTCTCTCGCCAATAGCGCTCGCACACCTCGCCAGATCGAGCGCTCGCCAAAGAGGAAACCTCCAGCGAGAGGTGACCAGCGCCCTTCACAACGAGCTCCCACAACCCGACGATATACACACCGAAAGAATCCTCAACTATATATGTGTGTGTATACGAGTGTGAGGGAGATGCGACTCCCTAAGAAAGGGGAAAGCTCGTCTTTGAATACAACCGCGATTCGCGTCGGCTCGTTGCTCGAACGAACGGCCGAGCGAATTGCTCGGAGAATATTTAAATGCCCTGCCAGTTGAAAGGGTAACCTGTACAGTCCCGCTGGCTGCTCCACCGCCTGCTGAGAGAGAAAGACAGGGTGGTTTTATGTACCTTATGCTGCACGGGCAACCTGTAAAGCCAAGGAGGTCGAGGCGCATCCTCCAGCGGTAGCAGCGCGTCCAAAGTAAAGTGGAAAGAGCAACGAAAGAAAGATGGGAAGCGAGTTACCACGCTGATTTCGAGTGCATGCATCCTCTTTATACTTGGGATCTTCGCGGTGGTACTATACGCTGTAAATGGGCGAATTCGGGCGCCGGAGTGCGAATCTGGGTGCCGGTAAGTGAGACTGGCTACTTAGGAATAGAATCTCCTACCGATTACGCCTTTATGCATCCTCCTCTTTACACCTCCTTTGTCCTTTGGCCCACTGTACTGGAAAATATGTCAATTTAGGTGAAATAGCTCGGATTCAAAGCGATAAAACACCGAGGAAACTAGGTGGTTCAGTTGCTCTCAAATAATTTGGGAATGATCGCACCGTTTGTAGACGAAGGACAGGATAGTCCTGACGGGGTAATCTATAATTAAAATCTCGTAATCCGAAACCGGCGAATTAGCAGGCTTAGCCTGTGACCCGATTAAAGGCCGGCTTAAAAAATGAATGGCCGCGTCGAAAAATGCGCAGAGCGGCGCGTTAATTACACCTTAAAAAATTATTGCCATCATCCCGGTAATTTACGATACGTTAATTACGCGTTATTTTTCTGCTAAATTGGATAGGGCTCGATTTATTAGCGGCGACAGAACGTTAACTTTGTCTCATAGGAGCATATGTGTGTGCGCGCATGGTGACTTGGTGCGCGTTGTGTTTCGAATAGATAATTTCAGTGGCACGATGTCTCTGTTTTCGGAGTAACGGAAATCGATTAAAAATCGACAGTCTCAGGAGCGCCATTCGTTCGCCGAGTTGTTTAACCATAACCTGGCCAGCCTATAATTCCCTAGAGCACCATAGAAATGTGCTTTATTATCGCGGTCGATGTTCGCACGCGCTCGCAGTTTGTATACAGCCGATAACATTGCCTAGAAAAAAAAAAAAAAAAATAGCAGTGCGCGCGCGCTGCCTCCAGCAGCGGCGTGCACCTCGAATTTATTGTTATTTTTACCCTCGTAAATCTCAGCTAATACCCTCATTTGCGAAATTCATTGTTATTAGCTAGGAAATAATGCTGGGTGACCAGCTGAAAGAATACGTCGGCTTGTTTGGTCTCTGAAACTTTTCCGGGCATACATTTAAATCCTTGTAACTTCGCCTTGGGAGAAATCTACGTTTACGATTAAAATAAAACACACCGTAGGATGTTGCACCAATTATATTACTATCGGTATAAGTAGCCTTGGCTCTTGATAACACTTTTTTACCATACGATTTGTTCTCTGTAAAAGAAAGTTAATACTTTCGAATTTCACAGACATTTACACACGAATGCAGTGCACACAAATTGTAGAGGAGCGTAGGTGGAAGGGGTGCGGAGGAAATCCCAGCGGAGCTGGCTCTATTATGCGGCATTAATATCGGGGGTTAAGGATACCAGGTGAAATACGGGCGAGGATATAAGTGTGCCGGAGCCACGGAAAACTGTCTCGTCCGTCTTTTGGGCCGAGCTGCCATTGGAACGAGGGAGATCAGCCGCGCCCCATTAGAAGGGTGGAAGAAGTAACGGCTGAGAGGGTTCGGGGCTTGATATAAACTCATATTTTGGTCACTCCGCTGAGCTTTAATAAAGAAAGCTCTCGGCAGCCGCCCACGTTTCTGGCCTCGCCACCCTCGCCGTCGACGAGAGAGAGAGGTCAGCAACGATGAGCAAAACTCGTTCTACCGTGAATCCTGCCAGCCCGACACCGACAGCCGTACCTGCCCGACAGTTTCACCAGCCTGCACACCTGAGCTCATCAACTCTCCCACATATACACACACACACACACACACACACACACCTTCTAACATCGTGTCTCTACACAGACATGGCGAAAGTTCGCGAAAGTTTCGCGCAAAAAACTTTCGCCGGAAAGTTCCGCTTAATTAATAGCTCGTATCTCCGCGCAGCCAATGTGCGTAGAGCCCGGAACTTCCAGCATCAATTTCGTTCGTAGAATTAATGCCGGATAGTTTGGTGGGACCGGACTTCTTAAGTTTAGGTAACTAGTTCATTGCATTCACGATGGAATATTGTTTTTTTTTTTTCTATTCCTTGGGGAAGGTCTTAAATTCGTTTAAAGAAAAGGGTATCTTGGATTCGTAGTTAGCATACTATATTAGTCTCTATTCTTGTTTCACTGATACGATCGTTTAAAGGTTTTAATCTAAAATCAGACGTGGCATTCTTGGTATTCAGAATCTAGCGTTTCCCTGCTAAAATCACAGCCTGGTACACCGTTCACGGAATAAGAGCGTGAAAATAACAAGGAAGCAGCTGGGCATCCAGGAGGTGGTCAGAGGCGAGGTAGTACAAAAGAGAAGACAAAACCAGTGGCAAACGAGGGTGTGAAGAAAAAGTCTAGCGATACGATGGGGGCCGAGAGCAGCGAGAGGTAGAAGTTATTCTCACGTGCGAAGGAACGCTGGCACGATATTAGTTTGCGCATTTTCGAAAAATCTCCGGAATTTCTGCATGGCAAGCTTCGAAACCCTGTGGAAGGTTCTCCACCCCGGCAACCAACTCCCTCTGGCTTTCTTTTCATTCTTGATGTTCACCGGTAGCGTTGCTCTCCCTCTCTCTCTCTCTCTCTCTCTCCTCGATATGTCCGCATCTCTCCGGCCGTGTCTCCGGCTTTGTTCCGGGAGTTGTGCGCTTCCAGTTGCGGCCCATGGCGCGGTGGTAGGGCGCTTCAACCTATATTGTTATTTGCATACGGCCACGCCAGCCCGAACCACCACCCACCCCTTCTCTACCTTCCCCCGGCCCCTCGCTTCGCTTCTACACTCCACTCTCACCGCCTCTCGCCGCCTCTCACTGCCTCCTGCTGCTCTGCCCCGGCATGAATATGGATGCGGATGTGGATGCTCGTGGTGCAGCCTTGCGCACCGAAATTTCGGGCCCGAACCCATGGAATTTCAGCTCCACCAGCTAAACGTTCCTCATATTATACGTGTGGCGCGGAGGCGCGCGCCTGCTCCACCTAGAGGGATGCCTTGTTCACCAGCGAATGGCACGCGTTCAACGTCTTAGCTCCCACTTTCCTCCTGTTAACGAGCAGTGCTCGCCTAGAATTGCTGGGGATTCGGCCCGATTATTCTATCGGGGAGTAAAGGCACCTATTCCAGCTGCATAGGTAAACGCGAAGATATCACAATTGTCAGTGAATGCCTCTCCCAGAGCGACAGCCAAATGCACTGCTTGAACTCTCGCAAGGTTTCATAGGCCATGCAGTTCAATGTCTTCTAATTAATTTTGGATTAGTTTGGATTGGGTTATATTTGTGTTGCTTTTCTTTTGAAAATAGTATAGTTTTCGTGATATTACGCTTTCGAATGTTTGACAATCCTTATTTGCAGAGAACAATCATTGTCCGGAAGGAATCGAATAATAGTGAAGTGAGGGCGAAACAATAGCAAAACAGTTTAACTTTATTGTAATCCATAATTGACCACGGCCTCATTGTTATCATGCATCCGTATATTTACATATGCTCGGTGCAAGCTTATTAATATTTCATTACTGTCGTGCAGAGTATTATTATGCCATAATGTCCGACAGGATTAACGTTTAAATATCGTATAATTTAAAGGCCGCATAATATCGCATAATGTTCCAGTAATACTCCGCTCGAACGCCACCGATACGTGAAACTGCATGTAATAACAAAACTATTACTCGTACCAAGCTTTGATATGAACAGAACAAAAGTTGAGGGACTAATTTATGCTTGATTAGGGATCTAAAATTAACATCAATTGCGGGTTAGCAAAGCTTGATATTAATTTCTATTATCTCTGCTCATATTATTGTTGTTCTCGAGTGAAACAGAATAGCGGGCATCGCTTCACAATCTTTTGTGCGTCAGCATCACTTGCGTTGCACGCAAGTCATAAGCGTGGCTGCGTACATACGTGCCTGTAATTACACTCTGCATACTTATACGCATTACGCGCGTTACCGCATGCAGCCGCGTTACCGCAAATGCTCCGGGAGAATTCTGCTGAAATCGTGCGCACCAACGCTGGCGGCTACAAGAGAATGCAGTGCCTCTGCTCCGGCGAGGGCAGCCGCGCAAATAAAAGATGAGCCACCAGATGGTGAAATCAAATATGAGTTTCCTTATTTTGCCCGCCCGTCTTGCCTCTAACTATTTACCGCACGATTCCCCGCCTCTGCTTAATCATCAAGCAACCGTCCGCCATTAGATTGCTGTACTAGAAAATTCGGTTAAAGCAGAATAGAAATTTTCTCAATACACACACTTTAATGTTTGACACGTCGTATAGTGTAATAAACATTTTGTATTCGATAAACAATCGCGTTTGACAAGTTGTAAACGTGACCAGAGATTTCGAGCCTTTCATGTCGAACATATGAAGCATCTCATGGACGCGACAGCACGCCAGCTAGCAGCGCATTCCAGAAATAGTCGAGCGAGTGCCGTACGATGTAACGAAGTTACACAGTTTGTTTAACTTGGCCGGAATGGCTATAGGGTCTTTTACAAAGCTTTGACTGGCATCAATAGTCCGAGCTCAGTTGGCCCCTCGAATTCCCGACGTATGGCTTCCCTCCCGCTCGCCCTTTAGCTTGGCCCACTCGTCTTATTTACTCGGGAGGCTCGTTAATGTTGAAATAAGCGCTGGCTAATTGGTCAGAGGAGAGAGGAACAATTACTGGAATAAGAGTAATTAAGGGTGGCCACCTCTTTCACGGGCCGAGGGTGGAAGGGAGCGAGAAAGGGGTGGCGGAGATAGCCGAGGGAGAAAGAGAGGGGGCAACAAAAAGGTCGGGATGAAGAGAGGGAATAAGGAGAGCGTGCGAGCACGCTCTCATACACAGTTATTTATGAATATGGCCTCTTAGAGGGTGTAAAGAGCGCGATATTATAAAGGCAGAGCGGCCAGCTAAACTATTTATACGGTTTATGACTGAACAACAATGAGCTCGTTCAAGTCCATCGCGAATACTGTTGGCAGCCTGTCTCTCTCTCTCTCTTTCGCTCTCTTTCTCTCACTTTCTCTTGTCCCGTTTCCTCATTACAATTAATTTCGCGTGATTGTAATAAACTGCTACCGCATTACCGACTTTTCGAGGGCTCTGTTCTCACGTGCGAGGAGTATTCGGATAAATTATTTCGCGAATGAAGAGGGCTATGAAATTACGGGCAGCTTAATTTCCAGCGTTCTGTAGAAATGTGGAGTGCTAGTCAGACTAGTAGTACAGACGATCCTTGGCCCGACAGAATCATAGTAGCCACAATTGTTTCGATAATTCGCACTTTAACTGCCAATTTGTTTCACTCTCGACTCAAATTGAAATGCAGATATAGGTCTGCCAATCATTGTCAAATAATGGAGTTATTTGATAGTTGTTGAATAATTAAGTGTCACATGAATAAATTACAATGCACATTCGAACTGTATATAATAGAAATTGAATGTGGGAATCTTCGAAGTGCAACGGGTTGACTGAAAATCTCAATTTTTTAACAAAACATATTGCTCGCATTATTTGCCATTTAATTAGATAACCGAAAACCGAAATAAATCAATTTACTTTGCCTAATTAGTGTAAATAATTGGCCATGCGGATTATAATGGGCGGTCGCATACCAGTGAATTATTCAATGAAATGCAAATGGATACACGCAAACAATGGGGGAGAAACGCATTTATTGATTCAATGATGATTAACTGGGCCTGAATCCTTTACAAATAATGAATTTTCAAACACACTCACTTTCAACATATCCCCATCAATTAGTATTTCTGCAAACAAAGTATACATTTTTTCCCGAAAGTGCTAAGTAAAGTCACAAAGTTATGTTTATAGGGCGATGTAAGTGTTGCATTGACGTCGAATGGTTTGTATCGGTTTGCTGGCTACGGCAGAAGCCTTTTAATTACGTTTGATGAGACACGGCCACCTATAATTACCGCGCTAACGGGATGAAGACAAGGACGCCGGTATGCAGTTATTGGCACCGGTTTGGACAAATGGCAATTAGTGCCACTATACCTTAACAGGTGAGAATTTGCCTGGTAGAAGCTACATTACCGCGATCGATCACCGTGCCGCACCTATCTTTCCCGCAATCAACGGTATACACATTCGGCTGTCCTATTGTTTTGCCAGGCAATATTCGCAATTAATGGCGGCCCACCTCTAGCACCGATGAAATTACGTCCTCAAGGACAGTTCCAATTTCATTCTCCTACTCCAGCTTACAGTAATGTAACACAGTTAGAACACAAGCTTTCGTGAAAGTTCCAGTAGTAGTTTCGGAATCTAGTCAGTTTCGACTGTTCCATCTCACTAGTTCGTATACCCTAAATTCAGCTGAAACATCTCAATTTTTTATCAATGTTTACAAATTTATTTCGAACTCGGACACAGCATTGCTCGAAATGCAAGCTCCCTATTTTATTTCCGAGCACTCCTACCGCTGAATCAGAAATATCGGACAACTCTTGACCATTATCGCTAACAAGGCTACATTTACACGACATAAATCCTCCATTCGGTGGAGTCAGGACCACCTGGCGATCGTTCCTTGCCGAAAGTATATCCCGGGCGAGAAAATTGCAGGCTGTTGCTCGGTTTGATGGCAGCTGGATCCTTGCGGGTGAAGCCGGTGGTAACAAGGTGGTCAGGCCCGATTGGGATCGCGGTCCAATTCGGTTATCCACGAAGGTGGCAGGCTTTTTCCACCGGCAGGACGTATCAAACACACACGTAGCTGCTACCTGGATCAGAGTAGTAGGTACCTGGGTGTCGGGATGTCGGCGGCAGCCTCATGTAACAATTAGAATTGCGGCCAGGTGTCGGGTTCACCGCGACAAAGCGGCCATCGGCAAAGTATCGAGCCGTGTATTCCACGCTCCTCGCCGACACACGTTGCCATCGCACTCTCTCCTTTCTCCCCCGACTCTGCGCCTTCTGTCAGCTAGTCCCCGGGAATGTCCAACCTACACACCAGCCCGCACAATTACGGGGCGCCTCCATAGAGACACAGTGAGGGAGAGAACCCAGTCCGAACTGAACGCTCTTTCCACGTCCGATGCTGGAGAGAGCGAGTTTGCACACGTGTGGTTCTGCCTCTCTGGCTGCGCTTGATCTGCTGCCTACACAGATGACGTCCTCGTAAGCTCGGACCACAGCCTACCGGATACCGAGCAAAGCTGTCAGGAATTTGTGATGACGCCCCAGTGTCAAAACAAGAACGTTTTGCTTACCCAGGATAGTTTATTCCCCAAAAACCTCTCACCGAGCGAGCCTTTGAATTATTAAAAAACAGAGAGTGGGCTAGCATTTCTGCGGTTGACTGTACCTTGCTACCAATACCTGAACGTTCAGATACACCCGCTGTTGCCTCCCCCCCTCTCACTCGCCGGAAACAGATTGGTTTCGAGGCAGGCGAAAACACTGAAACGCGTTGGGAACGGAAGGATCTATGGCAGGCGGTGCTCAACGTCACTGTTGATTCATCTGCTTTCAACGGCGACCAGCCGCCCCTCGAGGCTTCCCCCGAAACACACAGCGAAGACACGTGATCTCTCACTTCGCGTTTAAACGCTTTTCACCTGGACCCCTTTTCATCCTTCGATCTTCGATTAAACACTAGTTAAACCAAAGTATATAGTATACGCAATATAATAATATAAGAAATATATAGAAAGTATTGCAGAAGATAATAAAAGAGATGGCCGGATTATGGACAGCCGATGAACCATTCCACGATTTCTTATAGCAGAGTTCTTTCGAGTCTGGAAACTCCCCGAGACATTGTTCTAAATAAGAAAAATATGGGACGCGCAATCATTCGTACTCTGCATGATGTCGCGCGGATTGAAAAGGATTTTTAGTATTCCCTTCTCGATTATTTTTCTAGAAAATACAGGGGATTATTTTTAATGCTCGTCACCCCCGTTATCCCTGCGCATCCCCTGACCCCACCGAGGAAGGGGACGAGGGTCGCATGTGGCAGGCTCTGAGACACTTTGATTTTCTAAGCTATCGGTGTGTGCGAGAGCACAGTTGCAAGCGCGATAGCAGTATACATCTCGGCATAGAAGGCAGACAGGGCGTACTAACCGGATGAAAGAGAGTCTGAAGGGGCAGAAGATTCTTCTGGTAAACCAAGCATCTGTTTACCCGACGCGCGCCGGCTATTCGTTTTGAAAGGCATAAATGTCGCCGGGGAAGATTGGAAATGCTGCCAAGGGAGAAGACATCTTCGCGCCGCGGGATAGAAAGGCGCAGGGTAACTCTTAACACAAGAAACGCTACGGTTTATTGAAACAAACCGGAATCGAGAGGCCCTGAGAGCTTCTCCCCGCCCCACGCCCCCCCCATCTTCTTCCTTCCTCACCCTCTCCCCGGGGAGATTCGCATTCGTTCGATTCCGCCTTTAAATCTCGACTCTCCCGAGTACACCTAGTATTGTGTTCCCAGACAGAGTGGATCCTGAAATATGTTTCGTGATTCGCTTGCTGAACGACGAATGCCATCTGGAATAATTACTCGTGAGAGGCAATGTTTCAATCAGTAACAGACTTCGAGGTAATAGGTACCAATTGGAAACTCAGACATTGATATCTCTTTTTTAAACTAGTATTATAATACATGTCGAATTATTTAATTCAATAGTTATTATATATAGTGGAAAGTTAGAATTAGTTGTAGATATTGTACTCTCGCTTGAACGGAGATATAAATGTCAGAGAATCAAGCTTAATCTTCCTCTTCTGTACGTTTGGAGTCGAAAAATGCCTGTGGCGCCTCACATAAGGCCTCTCCTTCTCGGAGTTCTTTTACTATTAGATCTCCTGAGGCAGCAAGGGTGCGAGTGAGACTGTAATATAAAGAAGAATGAATCGCAAGTCTCCTCCAAGAGAGGTTTATTTTTCCTTACAACCTTGGATTAAAAATCTATTATTTATGCACCCACCATTCCTGCTAGCGTTTTCGCCTTCCGGCGACTGCCTTCTCCGCCTTAAATTGTCAGTCGAACGAGCAGATACCTGCACATACATACATTCCATGCTGGATCTTCGCCTTGTGGCGTCTCTCGCCCCCATAAAAAATGGAGCTCTGGAATATAACTCACGTTATACACTCGAGTCATACGTAGGCAAGAAAATTTTCCGCTTTTATTACGGAAATAAAAGGGAGAAGAGAGAGAGAGAGAGTCCTGCGAGATTGTGGCCTTTAACTGAGAGACACTGTGAACTGTCTCGTATCACAAGGATAATGCAAATGCAGCTCTACTTCTTTGCCCCGCAAACCTAATTAGCGTACGCACGCAACGATCTCGGTCTCCGCGGAGTGAAACCGTTCCACCTACGCTCGACGGTTTCCTACGATATTTGCTTAAGTTTGCAATAACAGATCATCGTTTCTTACTCTCTCAAAATATTTGTCTTTCAACAATTCATACACAAAAATCCTAATACATACTCCAACTCTGTACAGTAACATACGTACTGTTCCTCATTAAACATAACCAGTTATTTTCTTTCAAATATTTATAAAAACATATTAACAATCTCAAAGCGATATCTCATTATGTGCATACAATGTTTCCTATATTTGGTAACTCAGTAACCATGGAATTATGCAAATGGTCTCGCTGCTCTACTTTTTGTCGTTCAGCCGTATAAACGTAGATGCTGTAACGCAAGGTACGTTCTCGGAAGGTAGGTGAGCGTAACGTGAAATTACACGCTCGATGTCTCCGAAGTAGCTTGTAGCTTTCCGGGGCCAGCTAGTTATCAGGACACATTATCACGTGGACATGAAGTCAGAGTAGCAGCAGCAGGAGCAGTAGCGGAGCAACAGCAGCAGCAGCAGCAGCAGTAGCAATAGCAATAGCAGCAGTAGTAGCAGAAGTAGCGAGGCGCAACCCGGTCACCGTGTAAACGGAGACCAAGTGACAGCCCCTTTGGCAAAGACCGGCGGAGCCAGCGAAGGCCAAGAGTTCCGTATGGCCGGGAGTTATCGACTTCCGGAGAGGAAACTTGACGAGGCTTCCTTCCACACGTACACAGGCTGCCGCAGCAGTACGTAGCAGTACGTACGTGTAAGGTTCAAGTGTAAATCAAGCCCGTATACCCGGCATTCCTCTAACCGACTCGCTCTATGTCTCTTCAATCACTTGGATTCACTCGGTTTACCTTCCGACTATATCCTCCTTTCAACTGCATCTTTCTCTCGATTGCATCTTTCTCCTGTGGCTGCATCCTCACCCATCTCTCTCTCTCTCTCTCTCTCCCTCTCTCTGTCTCTCTATCTTTCCCTCGATACCACCACGTTATCCTGCCACTGCCAACAACAAGTTCGACGATGTCGAAACAAACTGACGGATTTCCGTGCCGAGCGCAGAACCCGATCCTCTCTCCTCACCGCTAGTCCTCTTATAGAGGCTGGTCTGGATGGGTGTGCGATGGTAGAACGGAGAGCCGCTTCCAAGCTCACCCTCACCTCGGGGAACAAAGGCTGGCGTCGGGTTGCCGAGAAAGAAGGCTGCCTCCTGGAAGAAAGGAGAGGCTCCAGGCGTTCAGTCTCCGTCGTCCCGGACGATGGAGGACGAATGCACTCGCTGAGAAGGAAGAAGCAGGGTGGCCGAGGAGAGGGTTGAACTAGCCCCGAACACCAACAGTGGCCCTCCGCGGTTCGAATGAGTTCCGCTCTTCTTCCTTCCGGTCGACAAATTGAAATCGTCAGACCGGGAAAACTCCACCGAAATCTACGCTGCCCGAGCAAGGGAACGCGGCTGGAAGAAGAATCGCCGGACAAAGTGGGGCGTGGGGTGCAGTGAGAAAGGGTTTCGAAGGGCAGGAGGGCGGGGGAGGAAGAGTGCCGACTAGAACGGAGATGCGGAAAGAGAGGAAAATGAGGGTGGAAGAAGGAACGTGGGGACGAGCGACTCCTGATAGAGAAAGGGAAAGAGGGAGGAGGGAGACGGATAGAAATGGGGAAAGAGAGAGGGGGTGAGAGAGGGAGAAGGAGGTGGGTGGTTGGATGGGGGTGGTCCCAGCGTGGCCGTAACTGGCGATGTTGCCTTACCGGACGATATTTCACCCCGTAATTATCTTAGCGTGCAATGCGATAGTGCGAGGCGGCTGCCGGTATTAATGCCCGCTGATAATGTACCAATAGTGTCCTAATGTCCCGTGCTGGGAGAGACCTCAGCAATAGACACCTCCAATGTACTGGCTACGCTGCCCGTTCCTTAGATATTCCACCGACTGGATTATGATCCTTAGAATGCCTTCGATCTCTTACTCAGGTGCTTCATTATTCACTACTATTACGCAATAAAAGGATTTCTACTTGGATGCGAAGTAAACTTGCCAAATGTTAAGAATATTAAAAAAGAAAGGAAATTGACAATATTAACTTTTGAATATTGAGAGAATGGGGAATTGATAATATGAGAGTCGACGATTGAAAACAAAGTGGAAATGCGAAGTCAATAATGAAACATGCTTTGAAATAAAAATGATTTGTAACGAAGCAAATGAAGTAAACGCGTGCTCCCGGGACTTTTGTTTAAGCGTCCATTAATTACAATCAGCAATCACCGAGAGCAGAGCCGCTCGACATTATAGGCTGCGCCATTGCCCATCGTCCACCACGTACAAGGGAGTAAATTATTGACTTTCGTTTTCGAGAATAAAAAATGGCACATCCCACGGGGTCTGCGCGCACGTGCAAACGCACTCGGTGGGCTTTCTGCTCCGCTGAAAATTTTATCGCTCGTGAAAAGAGACAGCGGCGGTGGCGGCGGCGGCGGCGTCGGTGTCGGCGTCGGTGGTGGCGGTTTGTAATCGGCGAATTGCCATGTCCGCCAGTGGGTTTTCGGCTCGCTGGCGGATTTGCCAAGCGGGCAAACGTATTTAATAGAGATGTATAAAGCAGATTTAATAACGCGTCCTGCTCCATTTATCCCGACGGGCCAACGACAGTGGTGAAAGAAGTGCACGACCGATTTTGTTGCCTATTTAACGAGAATGATCGACTTTACATGAAAAAAGCGATTCAGCATTCATTGAATCATCATTATTATTTCAATGTAGTATTATCAATTTATCTTCGTTATCGTTTCGATCATATCATCGCAATGAGAACGCAGTAAAATACGACGCCACGTGATTGCTGAAAATTCAGAGCCGCATTAATAAAGGCATATGATTAATGTAGTAACAAGAGAAGCTTTTTAATTGGACGCGTGCGCAAGATACTTGTCTGAATCGTCCGCAAAAAGAGCAATATTCTAAGACACTCAAATTCCAAGGAGTCACAATGCCGCGCGTCAAGTTACCGTACAAAGGTATTCGATGCTCTTAAAATCGCATGCAAGAAGTTTCATTAAACTTGATAGAACGCGGAATGCCATCGATCTTCGCGAGGAACAAAGCTAACGAAGTATCTACGCAATCCGCACGGTTATTCGCGTGCTGAGCCTGCATACAGGGTGAAAGAAAAGTATTCTTTTCAAATCCAGTGACACTGAAATTTCATTCACGAGAATTCGCACAATCAAACTTAACAACAATTTTAAGAATGTAAAACATCCAATGTAAAAGTTTTCAACCCCGGTGATTCAAAGTTTCAATTCTCTTTGGTACCACTTAGGAAGTTTCTGTTTTTGGGTCGCCGTGTACACACACGGGAAAAGCGAAGTAGAGTAAATGGCAGGAGGAACGAGTGCGCGGCAGAAACAAAAATACGAATCCAGGATTGGCGGAGGTAAATGGTTCACTAGACTCATTCTTATCCGTGCATGTGTAATCATGTGCGTGTGCCCGTTTGCCCCGGGAAGAAGGGCATTATTTCTCACACACACGCGTCCACTCCGTTGCGAATGTCTCGTGTACGAAGGTTTATTGAATGCCGGCTTAACGAGCGTGTAATTTATGCAGGCGCATCTACATACACAGGAGCGCAAAGGAGCGCAAGAATACAAGTGATTAGGGTGCGCAGCCTGCACGAGCACGCGCTCTGACACACTCCCTTTTGCCACGCTGCAGACTCCTTTTCGAATTGTTTTAAGCTTCCTTTGTAACAAGGCACTTTCGACAATACTTTCTCGTGTTCAGCTTCGTCTACCACGTTTCAATGCAATGCCAGTACACATATATGTATACTCACGAGACTGAAAAAGTTTGCCGCTATGTATCGCGCTACTTCGACAAAGAGTCCCACTCCCATTCTGCATAATCAGAACGCCAATTTGACATTAAAACTCAAAGTTACCTTGGAATATAATTTAAATCATAAAAATCCCTTTTGTATCCTCGAAGAATGTCCAGTTCATTCGTTAATCCCTATATTATATCACATCGAAACTTCGTTGAAATTAAACATTCGCTTCCCCATAAATCGTGGCTTTCGAGAAATCCGAAATACCTTGGTCGGCTCTCGCCATTCGATGGGTGCACTCGAAATCGATTTGACTCTAGAGAATCACTGACAGTGCGCCGATAACTATCGGCTATCCCGTATAGTCCAAAACGAATAGAAGCGGATGTTGGTGAATGGGGAAGTACAAGTGCCCACGGGGTAAACTTCAACACAGGCGTATGTCAGAGGGGGAGGTAGTACATAGAAGCTAGAATCACGTAAATCGGGACGAGGGGTGCCAGTATAGCGCGCGCATGTACGCGGCCAGTCGCGTTGGCCAAACAATGTCTGTCCGAAACAGCCGCGATTTCTCTTATCGCGCATTCAAACGCTAAATAATGGTGCAACTTCTCCTTGGTCAACAGAGCGACAATTCTCTCTCCGGCACTCTCTCTATTTCTATTTGGTCTCCTCTCTCTCCCCCTCTCTCTTCACCGCTCTCCCTTGACCGGCAGAACGTACAGCTGGAATTTCGAGGTATGCTTTTGCAAGCTATAAGCACGCTCAGCAACTTATGCCGGCGGGCATTGGGACCGGTCAGTTTCCCTGCGAACAAGCCTGCACACCAGCCGCTGGACCACCAAACTCCCCTTGTTCTGGCGTAATAAAATTCAATAATAATTGGTAAACAGCCGCTACCACTGGCTACTGTAGTCCACCGCCGCAATACTCTCGTCCTCGTAACCGGAAATATCGAGGAGGCCGAGGGAGTGCGATCGTTAAATCGGATTATGCTTCGAACGGGAATCCAGGATCGCTTGAGCACCGATTGGAATAGGAGCCTCTAATGCGCAGGATTTTATTTTTCCTAGGAGCGAGGCTTCAAACTCTCATCTCCTAATGCCCAAACCAAAAGCCCTACTTCGCAGGTTTTGAGTGAATTTAAATTATAATCCCCTCCACGATCCTGGTATCAATGATTCTCTTATGACGGATGTTGCTTCAGTAATAGAAAGGAAATATATTGGTGGTAGATAGGATCTACACGTAAGATATAAAATAGTTCGCATTGATTTATGTCTTCTCGAAATGGGGTTAGGATTCTACACTTAGCCGCCGTATGCATTTCACATAGTAGCAATCTCCATACGACCATCAAAGTAATACATAATGCAAACGGAATCCTCGGGCTTAATGATGATCGCAAGTGAAGTAGGGTACACTGTAGGCGAAGTGGGGTCATCATCCGCTTAAGAAGCTTGCTTACAAGACCATCGAACCAATATTCCACTCTCGTCAGGCATTACAGGGCTACGCAAACGCCCCAAAGACAATATTGTAGCGTGTACTGTTCTATTCACATTGCTTATTGAACATGGGTTACCTTGCTGGTACAGGGCTATTCCGTGATAATTGCTTGGCTTCGGGAATTTCGTATTAGACAATAGTTCCTTCATCTAACCATGCAATAGAATTTCAAACGTCCTTGGAGCATCTAATATAACTAAATTAGAGAAATTGATGGAACACGTACCGATTGTAGTTACTATGGCGATTGAAGGTGAGAAGTCATTTCGAGGCTGATATGACCTAAGACCGCAAAGTGATAATGAGAGCAACGGCGGATTCGAAGATGTGAGGGTGCGGGTGGCGCGGTGGTGGTGGTTAGCGGACATCCGTTGAGCACATATTTGGTCTGGGATCACAGCGAGAGAATAATCCGCGGGATTAGCCTTGGTTTTCCACCTCGAAAGCGTAACCCTCCCTCAGAGCCTACGTTCCCTGCCATCCGCTCTCTCATCCGATCGGAATATCGGCCGTGGGTTCAACGCCTCTCTGCCTTCCACATATTATTCCATCTCTCATCGCATCGACTCCTGCTTCGCCCGGGTTAGGTAATCGCCATCGATATTGCATTTTTCTGATTTATAGTTAATGTTATCAAACTCTTCACCGCTCACTACTGTGGTAGTAGAACTTTAATTAAACACAGAATTACTACCGCATTCAACAAAGTGTACCACTCTTTTTATATTCAATTGTTTTCCTAAAATCTAAAGGTTAGAATTTCTATTAGATATAAAAGACAGCTTTTACATCAATCAAATACCTTTTTACGAAATTAATCTCTTACTCCCAAATATCGTAGAGCAGGCGTCTTCGAGCGTGGAAAACATCGAATTCGACGCAGGAGCCAAAGTCACAGCGAGGCAAAACAAAGTACGAATTCATTCGGCTCCGGTGTTTACTTTCCTCGGTATGTTTCGCCGTCTAGCTGCTTCTCTACCCACCGTGGAAAAGGATCTCGGGCGTTGGAGGGCTGCGGAGAGGAAACATCCTGGAGGAATAAGAGTAACCAATTTTCCAGCTCCCCTGGGGGAGCGAGGAGGTCGCGGAACGAAAGACGAACTGTTCTCGGGTTCTGATAAAACGAAGAGGCGGTGGCGGCTCGAAGGAAAGGTCGAAGGTCCCTGAGCGCGCGCGCTCCCAGAACGTGTACCAGGAGTACCGCGGAACCCATTCCTTCGTGGGGATCACTCGAATAGTCCTGTTAATTTATAAAGAGTCTGCCTTTGCAGTTGTCTTAGAGACCCTATCTCCAGATAGTTCCTCTGCTCGTTTCTCTAGGCTTCCACTCTGGAAAATAGATGACACCGGATCGAAGTACTTCCACCAAGCAAATAACAATTGTACTTTCATTTTCGTAAGAATCCTTGATGGCCAATATCATCTCTGTATCTTTTTAATATCTTTTTCCTCTACAAGCTCCTAAAACTCTTATAATAGTTCAATTCTAAAACTGACAAGAGTTGACAAGTACTAGTTATATTAATTGCTTTAATTAACTATATGATTTTCCAAGCAATTTTCCAATTTGATGGATTAGACAAAGGAGTTAAGTGAAGAGGGCGTTGATCAGACGTGAGTTTACCATAAAGTTACTTTTAATCGAAATTGTCAAGTGTGATTTTCTATTAGGAGGGCCGAAACTGAAATCGATCCAGAGAATAGTTGCTCTAACAATGTCTTTAGAATAGCGAGACTCCCAGGAAAGTGTGGTGGACATTGTAGGTTGTAGGGCGAACGATGAGAAGCTTCGGCTTCCAGGGTGTACAGTCTGTGTGTATATAAAAGAAAGAGAGAATGGAAGAGAGAGGGGGAGAGAAAAGGAGACGAAGAGAGTAGGTCGATACCTGTTGATACTTGGTTCAAATAAAAGTCAACTTGTACGGCGAGTGGTTTAAAAGTCGCGCACACACATACTCCGGCGCACTAACGTCCTCTCTCCGCACGGCTCTCTCCTTTTCCGGAGTTTCTTGGATCTTCGGTAGCTGGAACTCAGTGGAAAGAGGGAGGAAGAGGAAGAGGACGAGCCGGAGAATGAGCGGAGATGGTAGGGTGCCTGGAGGGCAGGGCTCTCGAGTACACGGAAAAGTTCGAGCAACTTTCCGCGGATACTCAACCCCGGGAACGTCTGTTCCTCTCTGGCATTTTATTATTTTAACGCGCCTGATGCCGCCGCGGCAGCTTCCACTCGCATCCGGCATCAAGATCCGCTCCTTAGCGGTTCAACTGGCGCGCAATTATTGATGGCGCTGCCGGAAACTTTGCCGATTTCTCGCTGCCCTTTTGTTAGAGCTTCGCCTGCGAGGACAGTTAGTCTTAATGCCGCAGAAACTAGTCAACCGAAATTCCGTTTATGTCTCTTTTATTTGAAAGACTCTTTATCATTCCTTCACTCATTACTATCAAGCTTATAAAACAAGCATTTTTAATTTAATATTATTGTGCCAACACGATGAAAATCTGAGAGTGATGCTTGCGAAGCTGGACAATTGCGACGTTAAGGAGTCTTGCAATTTCATCTGTGATTATGGTTGAGTCTTTCGTCATTAGAGGAAATTAGGATTATTCTGAACGACTAGTTACCAGCGATATTGGAGCAGGCGAGTCTGCCTCGCCAAGCTAAGGCTATTCGAGATAGTGGAATTCGGCTTTACGAGCCCGGCTGTTTTCTAATTAAGCGAACGGAGGTAATTGAAGCGGCGCTTTTCCTATTACCGGGCATATTTAAAGACCTTATTAGATACATACATATAGGTCGGGAGCGGTAGACCGTGGCGGGAAAGGAGACTCGGTAGATGACCGGCGTTATTATAATCCCGAGGCTCGTGTTCCTGAGGTCTTACGCGGCTTTCTTAGCCGCAGGTGTTATCCAACTTTGAGAGGCAAAGGGTGCTTTAATTACTGGCGCCCGTCGGGACAAGAAAGAGTCTTGGCTTCATCTCGTGAGATCTCGTCCCTCGGCGTCCGTGTAGTACAACTATTTCTTTAGCGAACATTAAACCCCAGTGCACGCTAATCTCTCCTTACCCTCCCCTTCTCTTTCTCTACTTTTCCCTTACGTACTATAATGGGTGCTCGAAAAATACACCTAACTTTAGCAAGATATTTCGGAAGTATTTTTTACCTAACAAAAGATTCTTATGAAATACTAGTGTATTAATCGATATAGTCGAAATGGAATGGTATTGATTCAGAGTTCAGTTTAGCGATAGCTAAAAGAATTGTGTGGCGCAATTTGCGTGCTGAGCAATCCAATTTCGTTACCCGGTACATAAAGCAGAGAGTAACGCCGGTATTTAAGGGGATGTAGCTTTACGTAGAAGGGAACAGTTTGGGTGCACGCAAGAATGCTATCGACATGAAGGAGCAACTTTTAATTCGATTTTTTTAGTCTGCTTTTGCGGAGCTCGAGCAACGCCAGCTAAATACTTTGCATTCTCCTTGATGCAGCGGCTGCTCGATTATCCCGGATAAATGGATCTGACAGATTGTCGGCTAAAGGAACAGTCGAGCGGAAAGGAATCATTAATCCCCGTAAGAAAACGATCTACACTTACAACCCACCGGTGGTTATTTCCACTCCTTTTTCCTTAATGCTCACTTTAATCTATGCTTCTCTTACACTCCAGCGATTCTAGTGAATATCGGCCAATGTATTACAAGCACGATCATTTACTTTTTGGGATTTCGGATAGAATAGAAGAGAGCCAGAGAGGAAAAGGTTAAGGGAATGCGGCCTCTCTGATTTTAACTGTTCTCTGCTTCACAATTGACCGATTTTCCCTTGCCGAGGAGATTCGTTCGGCAGGCCTGATACGACCTATAGGTTTCGTTGATATGCGACGGATTAAAATGCGACCTGGCCTCAACGAGGAGGCCCCCCGGCCCACCCCCTTCGGTCTGCCGTCGCTCCTCTCGCTAGTATTTCCGCGGCATTCACCATCTTGGATATTAAAACTGCAAAACAATCGCGATGTCGTGCTGAATAGACTGCGCGAAGCGAACAGACCAACTCTCGCCGCCTCGGCTCCCTTTTTTCCTTCCTTTCTCGCGCGTCCTCCTCCTTCCTCGCCTTCCCTTGCCTCCCTCGCCTCCCTCGCCTCCCTCGTCTCCCTCATCCCCCTCTTCATCTCCTTCTCACGGCCATCCACGACTGAATGATGCATGAATTCTTGGAACTGAAGAATCACTCGGCACTCGCTCCTCCCGACTCACTCTAGCATCATTATTTCGAGAGACGCGCCGAATCTCGGCTGCCACGACTTAAAGATGTTTGCCGGGATTACGTGAGAGCCCCGCGGACCAAGTGGTCCGAGACTATCAGCCTCCGAATTCAGTGGGACGAGGATTCAGCTCTAGTCCTCGGCGACCAGAGTACCCGGGAACAAGAGTAAATCAGAGCCAGAATTGTCCGATCTACGATACTCGGAAACCTTGCCGACCAAATTAACGTGGTGTCCTTTAAATTAGTTAAACTCTCTGTAAGAAGGCTTTTCTCAGTGAAATTGGATGTATCGGTTTGAAAGTAACGCGTACACGGATCTCGCTTCCAGATGCTTTGAAGTTAATGTTGAGTGAGGAAAAGTTAAAATAATGTCGCGGGTTAACTATCGTTGGACGAAGTGTCATGTCGTGTTGGAGATGTCTTTTAAATTCTACTTTTGTTTTTAATCTTTGAGAGTGCAGCCTCGAGCCGCGGTAATGGCATTTATTTTTCATTAAAACAGCTCTCGTGATACTTTTAATGGACTACAATTCTAATTACCCTTTTGTTGAAATGGGTTCAGCCAGTATCGCTGCATGAACTCCATGTCCGCGGAGACTCTTTAATATCCCTGGGGAGAAATTCAAGTAGTTCACGTTCGCCATGTTAAGGCCCTTGAACATTTGACGCTCCAGACTGGCGATATTTGACTTACCATCAAGTGTAACGCGTCAGTTTCCCCGGTGCAGGAAAAAAAATGCGGGATGATAGCGATCTCCCTTCGGAGAGCGAGTTACCATGGACGAACTGACGCGCCCCTGTTATATTTTTTGTATCAGATACGTGTGCAAATGGGGCAGGCGGAACTTGAGGTAAATTTTGCATGGAAACGTCCGAGGTAGTTCAAACGGCATCACAAAACCGAAGTGCACACGTACACACACGTGCCCATCATGGAGTTGGAGAGTGGGTGGACGGGGCCAGACTTTCGATGCTGAAATGTGAAGCCATTCGAACTTCGGAATTTCGCCCCCGTGCTGACCAAAGTGCGATCATAGATAACTTATCGATTCCCCATGATGCATGGAAGTTGTGGAACGACGCCGAAATTTTTGGCCCGCCCGCCTGCCCGCCGCGAAACGATTATGATTGCCACTTCCGTTAAAAAGCAACTCCCCGTCGTTCTAGTTGAGCATCCGAAAAAAAATTCGATTCAAGCATTCGGAAACGTGAATATCTTATCGACTCGCAAATCATAATGAGAAGAATATTAAATTCGACTGGCATTGTAATCTTTTCAATTAAAATGTAATACTATGTGAAATATTAAAGTGTGATAGATTACGATTAAATATCACAGTAATACTAGGTAATAATAATAAATTAAGGGGTACACAAAATAAAAGAGGTCGATTCAGCGCGCAATGTCTCGTTAAGTCTGAATTTCCATCGAATTTCATTGCTCTAAGAGCGAACCCGACGCACTCTGCCCGCCGGCAATCGCTAATAAAGTCGTCGGACGGAAAAAGTGCATTATTCAAAGCGTTTCCATTAAAACGTACAAATGGACGCCTTTGACGGGCTGTATGCATGGAAATGAAAACAAAATAACGACGATTCCCCGAACCGTTAAATAATCAGCGCGCATCCGGACACGCCATTCCCGCAGAATGCGCGTCACGCGCTTCATATGGCTGACTTCGCAGCCAAATTAGTTTCACTTTGAGTGTTCCAACATTCACACCAGTACATGAATATATTTCTTTCTCATGATCCTCCTGTACAAATGATTTCTCAATTATTTACAAAAATATCTTGTAAAACTAACAATTACTATTCTCACAGTCGCAGAATCTGATTTTTTTTATTTTCAACCTACGATAACAGACTTAATCGGTTTGTGTGCCGATTTCTCATAGTTCTCAGCTGGCAAGGAGGAAGTAAGGAGGAGCAGACAGGAATATCGCCGGCGGCGGAGGCAGCCGAAATTGTTTCGCGTCTCGAGTGCAATAAATTCTATTGCCAATTATGTCGATAGCCATATATGCGCGATGGTGGAATTCATGATCCAAGGTGGCGGGGGTTAGGAAGGGCACGCCGAATCCAATTTCCTAGGGGCGGCTGGCACTCCCCGAGGGGAGGAGGCGCGCCGCCGTGGCAATCTTTGAACCTAAAATATACTTTATGCTCGCCGTAAAAAGCGGAAGCGGAAAATTTCTCTCCTTTCGACGAACTTTCGCGCGAGAAAGTGAGGGAGAAAAATAGATAGACAGCAAAGGACAGAGAGACAGTTCGATGGAAGTGAGAAGGCTTGAGTTGTGCTTCTCGCTCGTTCTCTCCTTCCCTCTCTTTCGCTGGCAGCCTTCTTCGAGTCTCGACCTCTCTCGCCAATTCACTCGTCGCGGAAACCGAACTCCACCTCTTCCTTCGTCGCCGGAAGTTCCAAGTTAAACAAAGAATAATTATCGCCAGTTGATTTCTATTTGGCCGCGGCTCCCGACCGCGACTCAAGGGATTTCCTGTCGTCTGGAAATCGAGAGCCAGGGAGCACTTGTTCATCAATTTTTCAGTGATTACTTAGTAATCAGTTAATTGGTTTACACAACTCCACCTCTACCCTCCTCTCACGGATTAGTAACGAATTGGATGTCTTATTATTCGAATTAGCATTCGAATCTCAGCTCTTTTATAACCTATACTATATTCATCGCCATTCCATCGATTTTTCGACTCTGCTTTTTCAACTTTTCCTGGTATGTCATAAAATCTATCGCAGCGACTCAGTGAAAAGTAGTAATTTATAATGGAGAAATAAAGAATGAAGTGTTAATAAAAATGGAAGGGAATATCCAGGGACGCTGTTGGATATTGAAGTACGCGGAAGACACATTCCCTGGAATAGCTGGAATGTCAAATAACGAGAGGGGTAGGCCTCGCGCGATTCCAATTCTCGGAGCTACTAATTCAGACATTTCCGCGAATCCATAAAGCCGAGGGTTACCAGGGCTCATTTATCGTCATTATTCTTCGGGGCGAAGAAACGCCTCGACAGTGCTGTCGGGCACCGCCTATTTCGAGTGGGAATATTCTCCGTCCAAGTAAAACAGAGAAACGGGGAATGGCAGAAATGAAAAAGGACAGGGCTCGAGCGCATAAATTAATTCGAAACGAGAATGAGGAGACCCTTTTTCCCTTCCGTAGTGTATCAGAGTGACAGAGAAAAAGAGAGAGGACTTCATTTCTCCTCCTCCATTTCGATCGAATTAAAGCTTGGACTTGAATTATCGATTTGGCGGTATTGGGGGCATTGATTTGAATACATTTCCACTGGGGTCAGTGCTTCGCTTGATGATCGACATCCATTTCTGTAAATAATGCATCCGCCATGTTATATTTTCTTTATCTACAAATTACACTCGACCCACCTTTCAACAATAGATTATTTCTATCTATATTAAAAGTATTACCTCAAAATTTCTATAAAAAATCTTGAATTTCATATCAAAAAGACCCAGTATTGAATTCTTCACGATGTACGCTAGTAGTGTTAGTCAAGCGAAGTCAGACATCGAAAGTGGTTCAGGTCGCATCATCTTCGGAACTGGGAAGAATAGCGTCGGCTGCAGCTGCCCGAGTTCTGAGAGAGAACACACTGACCATAAAGCTTTCGCCGTGTAATCTCGACGGCTTTATAGATTTGTAATAAAATAACGCATTAAATCAGCCGCGTCCCGATTGATTGGGGGAAGAGGAGGCCGCGGTGGCCGGGCGGAAGCTGCGTGCCCGTTCGAACGGAGCTTGATAGTAGCCTGCAGCCGAGGCGACCTTTATTATCCCGTGTAACGGCCACTAAATATTGGATAGCCCTTCGAGCAAACACAGTGAAAATCCCGTGGCGAACTTGGCTACTCTATGCTATTCTCTCGCTCTCGCTCTCTCACTTCCTTCAATGGTGGCTCGAGGAACTTCCGTCTATTTGCAAAACAAACCCCTGCGCTCAGGAAGCAAGCGGTACCGGCTACATTCGTAAAATATTAATCCGAAGTGTTTTGCATCGTAAATATTTCCACTCTCTCAGGTTTCGCCTTTATGGATCCGCGATACAAGCTACGATAAGTGCGCACGTGGAACTTTGCTCGTAAAGCTTATGTTTATTAACGGGCCAACGTAGGCCGAGATTTTGGTACCCAACGAGCACCTTCTCGACCGATATTATCCTGATAAGTGCATGCTTCTTCGTCGATCCCATACACGGATTAGGAATCCCGCAAAGTTTGAGAATAGATTAGTAAGAATTAGTATTCTTGTTGAAGGTCTAGCTTGAAGATTTATAAAGAATTCATTTGATCGTCTGGATTAGATGTTGCTTTGAGAATAATGAAACTAGAGAAGGGAGAACAATAAGACAAGACCCCAATTTACGTTGATGTTTATCCCTGAATCGTAGAGAAGCCCATAGATTAACCTTAACCCTAGAAAGACGGAGAGACACGTCGATGTGACTGGCGTCAAAATAGTGGAGAGGGCAATGGGAAGCACGTGGCGAATCTCGCGTTCGACTGCGTCTGGGTTCCTCCGGCGATCATCCTGTAATCCGAAGCAGGGTTGGGGAGAGCATCGAGGTTAGGAGGGAGCATCGTCTCGCTGTTTACAGATTCCAGGGGGAGAGGCGTGTCGCCAAATAGAAAGCGAATGGAAGGGCCGAAGCCCGATGCTCGGGCTTCTCGAGTCGAGCGAGCGGAATAAATTCTTGTATCAAGATTCAAATAAATGCATTCGAAGCCGCGAGCAAACCTTCCTTGCGTGCTGCTCTCTCGCAGTGAGAGAACTCGTGTGGCTCGCAATACCTCGCAAACCCAAGACCAGCATCCGCAGCATCCAAGCGAGAGCCTCCGCACACACCATACAGCCATACCACACGCCTTTTCCCGTTTGTATCTTACTACTCTGCGCCCCGGTAAGATCTCCATCCTCTCCCAACCAACCACTCACCCAACCGTCTGATCCCCCCCACGGGAATAAAATATCCCACAGGAATTTCTGGAATACCGAGTCGGTGACACGCACATACATAGACTCGGCTCTGCGATGGTACGTGAGAGCCAGAGTTGAAACACGCGAGATCCTCGTGCAGTGAAATGTCGGCCGATATCTCGAATCAATGTCTGCGGATTTTAATATGCGCATACGTGCAAGCCGTGTTTCCGGCATTCTTTTAATTTTAACTTCGATCCAGTGAAAGCTCACTCGTACTGGAAAAATGACGCGCTCCTGCTGGTTTGCATGCCATAATCGTATCGTGGCACGTCGCGCGATACGTTCTCGTTCCGAGTGAGCTAATATCGTACGTTTCGTATTGGAATCTCCTGGAAATCTTTATTGTCCGTTATAACAGTTCGAGTTACTATTTATTGAAAAGTTGTCTGGCATCCGTGCTCGCAATTGCCTCGAGAGGAATCAGGGAAGTGATAAATGTATATTTGCATGAATTGTTCTCATTCTGTGTTTATCCCAAAATAAACTGGTGCGATAATAATAATAGTTGACGCTGGGCGGAAGGAAAGAAATCCGATGGAAGTAAGAAATAGCTCCTCGTAAAAGTAATAGAGGAAAAGCTTTATGTCAGCACGTCGAATGATTGGTCTCGCCCGTCGGCCGCTTGCGAATTTGAAAAATTCGCAAAAAACGAAGGGAGCGACTAAGTTTCGAGCGCTTTCATTCTCCAAATATTTGTAAAGCTTTGAAACTTTTCTGCTTCATAGAGTCGACTTGCCTTCTTGCGTTCCTCCTTCAATTGATTTCCTTTTCCTGGTGCGCCTTCTTTAGGGAACTCGCCAAACTCTGCCTCCTCCCCCGCCTCGCTTCCCCTTCAAAGGAGACCTCGGCTTCTCTTCCTTCCAAGGAATTCATTGAATAAACGCTCGTATAACTAAACGGTCAATAGTAGAAAAATAAGGCTGCGCGAAATGCCACTGAAGCAATGCCGAACGACTTTCCTCGGTTGCTTTACAACCATGAGTGACAACCTAGAAATAATCCGTATCTGTAAACCAGTAGACATACAAAATGAACTTCTTACCGCAAGAAAATAAATACCAAAAGAACTTCAAAGACTATTAGAACAAATGAAGAGTAAATACATGTTGTTAAGATACCGAAGACGATGCCAGGTGGAAACAAGATTCCCTCCGGTCTGTAAAAAGCCGTCCGGATTCCATGGCCGTTCTGCCGCTCGATCTAGCAGAATTTCAGTTGACGTAACTTCAAAGCCACTTAATCCTCTTAACGAAGCCATATCGAGGGACAAGCTGCTAGGGGGTCTCGCGTCTTAGCCCTTCGTTATTTCGGCTCCTCTTGAAGTTAACCTCAAGGGGCGAGAGAGCGAGAGAGAGAAATAGAGAAAGCAAGAGAGCGAGCGGCCGTTGGAGGAGATGGTTGGAGGAACCCGAGCAAGTTTACGTGGGTGCACGAGCCATCAAGACGCTGCTCAATAGATGCAAACTTTAACGGAACTGCTCCAGTCTCAATTCGTTGTTAACTCTTAGTCGCGGCGAACTTATTTTAGTTACACCATAAGATAGCCCGGCATCATCGTCGAAGAAATAACGAGCTCGATGTGTAGCCACTCGATAACTCGCAAAGTTCCTCCCTGCACATGCCCCCGCGAGCTACTTGCCTGCCTGCCTGCCTGCCCCCGCCTCGATCCCTCGAGGAATCGCCTATTTGTACTTGTGCAAGTTCAATGTTGATCTGTTCCATTGCCAATTTGTCCAGGGAAAGTCCCCACCCGCGTTGCCCATTGTTCTTTTGTATGCCGCGTTCAATACAATCGGAAGCTTCTGCTATTAGTTTGCCACTTGCAGTGTGCTGAACCTTGTTATAGGGTGTTAAATGGGGTTTGATCTGAGTAAATGGAGTTATAGTAAAACGGTGAGAATATGATGAAGCTTTGATTCGAAGGTACAGGAAAGTGGCAATAAAGAAGGTTGAAGATAATTGAGGAGGGTAATTAGCGTTTTGCACACTGAGCGCAAGATAATGGTTGATGAGCTAATCGTACGAGTTCCGGGTAATCCGAGAAACACCATTGAAAAGTCGTAAAGGACGAATCCAATTACCGATGGAAAATGGCGGAGTGGATGGGATCACGAAGAGAATGAAATGGGGTTTGGCGAGGAGGAGAATAAAGATTCTCGCGATTGCTCAAGATAGGGGTGGATCCGAGTCCTGATTGAGTGCCGGTCATTCAGTGATATAAAGAATATAGCCGACGTTACGACCCTCTGTGTACTTCAATTTACAAGCAGGCGTTTTATTAGATCAGGATTCCGCGTGCTAATTTACGATCCTCTGAAACTCGGCGAACCCTCGCAAGCAATATATTCCATATACATTCATTGAATCTCGAGACAGAAAACCCTGAACAACACACTTCCAAACCCCACAGACAATTTTAGAACATCACACTCCAAGTGGTTGTCCTCGAGAATTTCATACTTCCAGGGTGGGGGGCAGGTGCGTGTATCAGAATTACTCTCTGTTTATTTGTTAGTAAGGTATCGCATTACGCGTGCGAGGACCCGCTTAGATTAATTTGTCCATGCGCTGGTCGGCGTCTCTGCCAATTTTCGCCAGCCACTTTTGGCCAGGATACGCGCGAGAGCGAGGACGGCAAGCTTGCAGTTTGGGCTGTCATGAAGGCGGAAAAAACAGTGAAGCCATGCGACATATCGCAGAGAGCGAGAGAGAGAGCGTCGAGTGCGAGAAGCAGAGAGAGGAAGAGAAAGAGAGAAAGTAGGAGCCGGTAGAAGGGAGGGTACTGCCAGGAATAATGGCACTACGCTCTAATTTCACCTGAATTATATTCTTCAGGCTGACTCTGGCTGGCTGGATGGCAAGCAGGCCTGTTTTACCTTTGAAATGCGAGCTCGCCAGGCGCGACTTAAGCGTACCTCCACCAGCCACGCATGTTTTTATTGTCTCTCGCGAGCGTACTCTCTTTTTTTTCTCGGCTTTTTGTTCCGCTGCGCTCGCGAGCCCAACTACCGGCAGCCACCCTCTGGTTGTTAGTGGACCGCTAGTGGGTCCTCGTGCAAATTGGAAGTCCTCGCTGATCCCCAGTTGCCATTTCAGTAGGACAATGCACAATGTAATGAGTATTGAAATTAACATACGTTCTACTTTTTCTTCACTAAAATTCTCCCGATTTATCTTGTTCAGTTTATACGTTGTATTTGAGAATTAACCACGATCGAGAGTCTATCATAAAATAGAGAAGAGATTCGAAACTGTTCTGCAGCGTTTTATGTCGAAATGGCAGGTGCCCCATCGCTGCGATCTCTAATCAAATCTCAAACCATACTGCTGCCATAAAACTCTCATCGAAGCCCGGCTGAAATAGAGATTTCAAGTTTCCACAAAATTGTTGAAAGCACTCAAAAGCCAGCACACTGCGCGATCTCGTCAATGTAAACACTCCTGACTGGACATCAAACATTTTCCATGTTCAAACAAGAGGTCGTGTACAAGTTTGCAGCAAACAGTGTTAAAAGCAGTGCAGGTAGATCACATTTTCCCGAGAAAAGGAAGCTTCGAACAGTACTTTGAGTTATAAAATCAAATCCACATGATACACTTAGACCATTCGCCAATCACACTTACACTTTAATTGCAAAATATTGCAAGTTGATGATAAAAATCAGGAAGGTAGACTACTCGGAAATGCAATAGTCGTGCGAGGAGATAAATCGACGCTGTATTTGGCAGTGTGGCAAAGCGAATTTCCCGGTGAAATCGCGCGAAATCGCGATAATCAGCGGGCCGTTATCATGAATCGACCGAGAATCCCTTTGTAATCGCACGGGCTCTTCCGACCCCTTTTCCACCGCCACCCCCGGCCGACTAGGACAGTGGGCAAAGCAATAAATACCTTATTAAAATTACCATAACCACTGAACGTCGGCGCAAAGCCGAGCGAGTAAAATGGCGTATTTTGCAGTTAATTTTCCACTTATCTAGGGAATAATCTCGCCTACGCACTGCCGACCAGCTAGGAAGCAGCAACCCTTGCGCCACTCGGGTCGTGGCGATGGGGTCGAAAGGGGTGAACCGGTGAACGCACCGGGGCAAAAAGGGTGCGCTCGTAATCGCGCCTGGCTATGAGAGCGTGTTTCTGCGACGACGCCATCGCCATCGTGTCACATTATATTTCCAAGTGCATTAATGAGCGCCCGACAACCATCCTACCACTGACCAAACCCTTCCTACTGTCATTCGCCGTGAGAAAGCATCGACCATTAGGGGAATTCCTGATGCCATGGGATCTTAGTTAATTCATTTGCTTTCATTCAGCAACTCCTTGGGTTTTCATTAACGCTGGTGTATTCTTTGAAAAGGCGACTGTAAGAAAGAAGCAAATCTTTCTTTTCTTTAAAAGAAATAACACTATCACTAATTACATAAAGTCACATTTCTAATGTACAATTATAATAATATTAAATGCATAATTGGCAATCGGAATCATGTTACAGATTTCCTAATCAATAGTCAGGCACTTATACAAAGTTCTCGACATCTAGGAAAAGTGTGGAAGCTTAAAATTGCGAATGCTGAGAGAAAACGTAGTGATAATTATGTTGCTTTCGCTCGAGATAGAAGTAAGGTGACATTAAGACGATGATGGCCGACGAGGAGTTGTGGGGAGACGAGGGTTGGAAAGTCAGGATTACGCGGCAACGGGTAATGCAATATCGCATTACCGCAGGATCCAAGGAACGTTCAATATTCCGCGCGTGCGGAAAAGGATATTTACTGTTTCGTGGCCGCGTATTACTGCGCCCTACGATAGTAATAAAGCCGTTTACTGCTTTATTGCTCTTCCTCATTCTCTCCCTCTTTCTTTTCCTTTCGACCATGCGCGCCTTCTTAGTCCCAAATGTGCGGAGAGTGAATTCGAGAGTAAGACTGCATTTGCATATACTCCCTTTCGCGCAGCATCACTCGAGCGATGATAAAAATGCGACTTCTCAAAAAGAAGATAAAGCTCAGCACGGATTTTTCTTTGTCTGCTGTTAGACTTCCGGCGTGATGTGCCTTATTATTCTCCCTTTTACGTCTGTGCGATTACTATTCACCCTGAATATACTATTGGGTTAAGGCAGAACCTCCCGTAAATCTCAAATGCCCCCCAATGCTTTACGACTTTTGTTGCAACGTAATTATGACTACTTATGAGGCGAGAAAAGTTCCCGGTTACGGCCACTCTCTATTCTACCGGGAAATGTACTTTTTTAATACTCTGCATTATGATGAACAGGCTGGTAATGCTCGGTTGTAATGCGTAATCGAAGGGAGAACTTTGCAGGCGTAAAGTACTGTGCGAGCGCAATGGCTGAATTAGAAATTATGATCACAGTGTGCATTTTTTGCTTGTTGCTTAAAAAGTTGAACTAGAAGAATTATTAAATGAATAAATATAGGTCTCTTGATTGGAGCCAAAGTTTAATTTAGCATTCGAGTGAGCGTGTGTCGAAGGATTTGGCGAACATAATTCACATCGCACAATTCCCTCCTTACGCTGTGCCGTTTAACGTGAATTGGATAATTATGCTGCCTGCACTAAAGTTAAATAAGAGGGGGTTCGAAATGCGCGCACGGAAATGCACACCGACATGCATGGAGACTCTCCCTTTCGTCGTAGTTACACTTTAGCCCGTAGCTACGTTCACGACAGCATGTAGAAGGGGCCCGCTTGTAACTGCGAAGTCCAATTTATCCCCCGAGCTCGGGAATCAGGGCACTTGCAGTTCACACCTGGTGAAATCATTCTCGCGTCGATCTTGGAAATTTGCATTCACTTCGACCTCCTGCCTATTGCACTTCGAATGGAAACTGGAGTAAATTCAATAAGTCTTCGGTATTAACAATAAATATCAAGGAGTAAGACGTGATGTAATGAACGTGTAAATCGTATTCTCGAGTATTTAAGAATCGACTAAAGATTCGAGTCCACTCGATAACGTGTCAGTGAAACATCAAATATTAAATATTAGTGGAGGCGAGAATTGTGGAGTGGTGCGTTTACGAAGGGGGTTAATAAGCGGTTTACGGTGAGAAGTGGAGAGTTCCGGGGACAAGGCCGTCTCATTAATCACGATCTCGAAATCGAAGCCCACTCTCCCACCGTCTCCTCTCCTTCTCGGTTCCTTCGAGAAAGACATTCAGGGGTAGGTAGGTCTTCGATTCCATACCTGCCCTACCCCAATGGAGTCCCAGGCAACCCTATCCCATCCTTCGACAATTAGTTCGCGCAGTCGGATTGAGTGCACTTAGTGAAAAGTAAGCAAACTTCCACACCCTCTCGCTGCGTTCTCCTTTTCCTACGGGGCAGCGAGCTGCACCACTACCGAGTTCGATTGGAACGATAACTTTCCAACCCTTCCTACGCCCTCGATCCACCCGACACTCCAGCTTATTTACTCCAATTTCAATTGTCAAATCGATAGAAACTGATTCTAGAATGTCTTCGTTAATGGTTCTCTTGCTTAGTTTTTCTCAGTTTTATTCATCTTTTACTGTGGATTTCTTTTTTTCCGCCTTTACTAATCTTTTGTACCGTGGTTGCAGAATTCGGAGGTATTAATGGAACGGTGCAGTTTTTCTAGTAGTACTTCTGTTTCAATAACGGAGCAATTGTGGTTACTTGTCCTATCGATCTCTTTAAATACCAAGCTCGCCGACGGGCTATTCCGCGAACGGATAGCGTATTGCCAATTGATTTATGCTCCATAATTTCCTCGATAATTAAGCAGTCTGGCGAAAGTAGAGCGGCGGAGTCGAAAGTAACGCGGCCTGTCACTTGGTGCTTTACGAGGCACCATTTCGCGGGCGGGAAATATATTTTCAATAGTGCCACACTGGGTTACTACGACATAAATTCACCACTCGCTCACTCGCTCGCTCACACGCCCGGCGAAATTCCGAACGCGGAATTTAGGGGTGGTTTTTTCCCTACACGATCGAATTGGCTGGCGTGGCCCTTAAGAAAGATGGATTCAAAAATCAGGCTTTAATCTCCACCGGCTCCCATAAGTCCCCAACCCTTTCCCCTCTTGGAACACCCCAGCCCGCTCGTCCATCGCTCTCTGACTTTCCGGCGATCCTTTCGCTCGAACTCTCCTTACACAGGATCGGCTGAAGGACGTAACTTTTCGAAGTTATTGGGGATTATTGGAGTATTTGGTACGAAAATATACGGAAGTGCAGTCGATCCGATTCCGCTAGTGGAACCCGCCCGGTTCCCCCCTTTAACCACCTTCTCACCAGCTCTTGGCTTCTATAGCCTGCAGTCACACACACACATAGATCGCCTGGCATAGCCCACTATAGCCAACACAGAAAACAATGAGCACTCGCCCGGGCGACTTTACTTTCCGCTTTCCTCCGAGTTAACCCAGGACGAAGTCCCTGATAAATACCGGTGAAATGTTACATCGGCAATCGCGCGTCAAAACATTTGCCCTCTTTGCTGGGCGAGCGAGAAGACCTATTGATCCCAAGACAAATAACTGGCTTCTGGTACATTTAAACCAAACGACAGTCGTCTCACCGAGATTTGCATGAGACAATCAGTGGAGGATCCGGAGGAAGCGTTGATTTCCAGAGCGAGTAGTAACGCTGACGTAGAACCAATGAGGACGAGGGAAGAGTGGCACTATGCCGAATTATTAGAATTTAGATTGATGAAGCTCTGCCTTCCAACGAATATTCATACTTCAGATTTCCCTTCATCCTTCTACCTGTCTTTCCACTGAGCTGTCCATTTTCTCTGCTCTTTGAATACGGCATTCTTCCTGGTTCGTTTCTTACCTGCTCGGATCTGCCAAGATAAGACTCCACAGCGCACTCCGCTTTCCCGTTTACAAAGATTTCCATGCCGACGCTCCTTCCAGCTTTTTCGCCGGTAATTAATGGCTCCGACGTTCACGCGGACGTCTGTGCGAGCGGGAAAAACTGCCGCTCCAGCATCTAGATCACCCGGAGATATCCTCGAACGACGGCGTACAAGGGGGTGGTGGTGGTGGTGGTGGGAAGGGCTGGCCGAGAAGAGAGCGACACTTAACGCGCAAACTTTTGCGGCTTCAGAGGGGAAGATGGATCTGATAAATGTTCGATAAAATGCCAGTTGGTCCAAGGACCAGCGTTTTGACGTAGACTGGAACGAGAAACTTGGCTAACTCCTCCTTTAACCTCTCGATAAAGTACAACAGACTAAACTATTTTACTGCGATGTTGCAAGCCTGCAATTTCTGTTGATTTACTGCTTTTTGATTTGGACTTAATTTTTGAAATTTATTGCTATTCGACCATTGTAAAGGTTAATTGGAGTTGGAGGCCTTGGAAATATCTATGTCTTGATATCATTTTTCTTTTTATTCGAATTCTCTTGAATAGGAGAAATCCTTTTTGCGTGGCGTGAGCGAAATGAGAAGAAAGCCTGCGGCCATGTATAAGGTCATACCGACAGACCTAAATTTATTTCATCGGAGGCCTTTCATTATGAGGGAGCTTCATTAAAGGGAGGGTTTACTGTGCCCCGGGCTACAGATGACAGGCGTCGAACGAAGGACATCGGAATTACACGTAAATTATATGGCTTAGCCTGTATGTCATTATCGGTATTACACTGGCTGTAAATATAAATTCAATTAATAGCAATCGATTGCATTAAACGCGAATCACACTACCGTTGACTGCCGGGCAATCTTGTTTACCGAGTTCCGCGTTAATTCGGCTGGTAATTACAATCCATCAGCGCACGCCAAATTAATTTTAGACCCGTGCCTTCCCCATACACGCGTATCTCCACTACAAATACTTAAGATACAATTCTACAAAGATGCAATTCGACTTCTCTTCCCTCGGACAATTTCAAAACATCCTCCATGAATAATACTTTCAAGAATAAAGGATTTACACAATATTACACAATAATGTGTTGCAGCATAGTCGATGAGTGGCGCAGAAAATCGATAACCAGAGTTCGAACAATGAGTGCACGAGCATAGGATCGCGTGATGTTTGCCGCGCGTTTCCATTTCTGCGTCAAGTAATCGGGCGTTTATCTGGCGGCGTCGGTGGTGCCGGGCGGTGGTGGCGGCCGGAGGGGGAAAAGCACGAGAAGCACGAAAAGGCACGAGTGGCTTTTTTTAATCGGTCGACGGCGATCGCGGAAACCGCGTACACCAAGGTGAAAAATGCAGAGGCGCGAGCGGAGATGATTCCGATAAAAGTAATCGCCGCGGGCATCTGGCCGGTTCGCCGCGCGGCCACACCGGCCAAATAAAGAGTACGAAATTGATAGAACCAGCCGCTCTCGCCCTCCTAAAGGCTCCAGTCCAGTCGACTGGACACCATTCCACTCATTCGTATCTAGCCCGTCTCGCTTACCTGCTTCGCTAGATCGATTCCGGTTACCCCGCAGCCGTATTTGTAAAGGGAAACGCCTGCCTTTACCCGATATTAATATCACCGGTCCCATTGCCACCGGGAAAGCCCTCCTTTTGAGAAAGCTCCCGACTAATATAACTGCGCAGCCCTTTCGCCAGTTTTACACTTATTGCGCGTGCACCTCGCTTTTCTTAAATATTGCTGACTCTCTCAAAGCTCCTGTCGAGCGCATCGTTCTGTTTAAATTTACACTACCTTGCTTCGCAGATGTATTTGCATATTGAAAGATGGAATTAATATTGCTGCTAGCTGCGATACGTGAACACTCCCTTTCAATAGAAAGCTTCGATGAGTGATGGACTTACGTACGTTTGGAAATGTGCCTTGTTCTCGTTTTTGCAATCGGTGTATAGAATGCTCGAATTTTTGTCGAGCATTCTCATAAAGATTTCAAGCTTAGCCTGTCAGTAAGCAACGCCGTCGGCAATATATTCGAACGTCCGTGCTGTCTGGAGGGGTGTAGCTGTCCATCGGTCGAGTAGGAGGCCCTCCCGCAATAAATCCAAACTTACTCTTTATCCTATCTGTGTTTTGTCCCGGGGCCCTCGGAACCCGGCCATTGTCGTGACAATAAAAAGAGAGCGAGTCCGAAATAGAGAGAGAAAGAGGGGGCCAGGGTGAAAGAATGACAGAAAGAGAGGAGAGCGGGCAGATATCAAGAGAAAGAGGGAAGGTTTGGCAGACGAGAACCGGCAGGAAACCAAGGCGAAAGGGCGAACAAACCACAACCACCCCTGTTTCTCCTCACCGCCAATCTCACTCTGTCTCTCTCTTTCTCGTATCCTCGCTCTTCCCACTTCCTGGTTCACCGATGGAAGTTGAATTAAATTCTGAGATTTATCGCGTCAATAACCGTGCATTAATTTACGATTTTTCGAGGCGCCGCCGCCGTCGCTGCCGCCACCAGCACGTAAATCCACCCGATTGTTTCGTGCCTGAACTGAAGCGCGCGCGACTGCTCCACCGCCATAACCTTGCCATGGCACACCATACCATAAAGTACCAAAACACATAGTAAATTGGAATGCCGTCGAAATGAGTCGAAGGTATTTCAGTGGTGTAATATTTGATAGTTGTTTTCTGATAATGTGTTGAAATCTTCAAGAAATATTCATTTATTTGGAAACAAAATTGATGTACCGAAGGAAAGAAGTATAGTATATCGGAGAACGAAAGGTTCGGTAGAGGAATGTGCGAACAGTGGCATATGCCATCGGCATGTTCGACATCTAACTTGTATCGACTATTACTCATACTCGGATGCTGTAACACGCTGGGAAAGTTCGATCTTCTCTCATCCCCGCGGTTTCGTTGAAAAGTCGCGCGAAACAATGCCGCAATCTGGAAGTATCGCCGAACGCTTTGAGGAACTTTCGCGATTTCGATTAGTTTGGAAAGCGTGAACCGCGTGACTGGGGCTAAAGGATGCACTTTGTTATTGGGTGGAAAGGAATCAGCCTGCTGGATACAATTGTACGCCCGCAAGCTAGCCATCCCTGCTACTTTCCTTTGAAGAACTTGAAGTCTTCCTCGCGCGCAAAAATATGTAGTTCAATTCTACTATTAATAATCATTAACACATGCTTCACTGCCTCAAATTTCCCTTACCCTGAAAAAGAAATACCCACTCGCCATCATTACTTTTGATCCCGACGAGGCTTTCTTACCGCCGCTGCCGGATGCACTCTTTGATCGATTAATTGCACTAATTAACGAAGAAAGTGCGCCGGCCAAGTGAAACTGAAAACGGTGCATGGGGAATGGGGCAGCGGAAGGGAACGGTAAGATAAAACTCAAACGAGAGGAGTTGGCGGACCAGAACTTCCTGAAACACGTAATCTTAGCGAGCTTCCCTTTCATCCCCTTTCACGCTCTCTCCTTTTGGCACTCTTTCAGACTTCTTCCCATCCCCCTCCACCTCCTCCCACCGACCATTCCGTCTTGTTGCTCCTTCAGGAAGGGTCTCTTTCTATTTCACGGACTCATCGCAGTTTCTTTTTACGATTTCATTCGGCCGCGATACCGGAAACGATGTTTACCGGGCTGAGGGGCCTTTTTCAGGCGTTGGCATAACGCGTTAAATCGCGACGCGCCTCTCCATTACACGCGCTTAATGACTCCTCTCCCTCCCGCTCTCTCTCTCTCTCTCTCTCTCTCTGCTCCTGCCCCTCCAGCTCGAAAGGGCCTTTTCATTGAGCCATCGCCAACAACCAAACACTCGGATACACACAGACGCGCGTAGACAGACACACACAGACACATCCTCTGTTGAGAAAAAGTACGGGGAAGCAACTCGACTTTAATCATTTTAATTCCTTTACAACGCACCCTTCCTTTGCCTACTTACTCACGTCGAGGCGCTGTGTTTTCCCGGCTTCCTTTTCTTTATCGTCGCATCTCTCTTTTTTCCTCGACCACCAACCTACGTGCACCTTCTCTCTCTCTCTCCCTTTTCCTCTCGCTTGATCCTTTGATTCCTCAGTTTTCGGGAATTGTGTGTTGCCGCTGCCACTTTCTTCGGAAGCGCGCTTTCATGACTACCGGCAAGAAGAAAGGCTGAGCGAGCGAGACTAAGTTTCAGCGGTTGAATGAGCGTTGCCTCTTCGTTGAAACGGAGCGCGCCTCTTCTCTCTGGCTTCTGTCTTTTCTTCACGGTTTTTACCTACCGGATGCAAATGAGTGGAATTGGGCCACTCGTATTCGTATTGCCGCCGCGTGTCTGTTTTCGTGAATGCCGATGTGTTACTGACCGTCGTTCTCTAATCCTCTGATGTTACAGTGTTTATAAAGTAGAAAGCATTTATTTTCGATGAAGATCAAGAACTTTGTTTCGTAATAATTCATTTAATTAATTTTAATCTGGAATCGCTAAAATTAAAGTTAGTGGAGGCATTCACTGGTAAAAAAAAGTATCTTTTTATTGAGTAGAAAAGCGATCACAAGTATCCAAAGCACCCTTTCCGTTTATGGTAGTGTCGAATAAAGTTAAAGTATGAAGTTCGCCATAATATAAGTATCGGAGAAATTTTTGAAGTGATACACTTGGTATGTCAATGTTAACAGTGCGGGGTATCGGCCGTAGGGCCGAGTGTACCCAGGGTGTCGAGGACTTTTAAGAATTTCCGACGATGCCTGGTCGAAGGAAATTCACAGGCGAACTTCGCAATTTCCCTGGTGCCGCGTGCCAAGCCATATCGGGCCGAAAGAATATTTTATTCGTCCTCTCAGTGGAACGGCGAACTGCAGCCTGCTGGGATATTCCTAATTTTGTACGCCCGGTATTACTGGAATCTTAATTATGTCCAAGAATTTCAAGGCACGTCCTCGAAACCTCCTGTCATTTTTTCTCCCTCGTGCAAAAACAGACTGGAGCACGCCATCGATATTCCTTTGTATGGCAAAAAAGGAAATCAAGCCCACTGATAGTGGAACCTATAATTACACGGTTTAAAATATATAAGAAATCCAGATCTGGCGTCACATTTTTCTAACGTTTCATTATATTTCTGTTACAGAGACTGCAGAGTGGTTAGGGATCCACAGACACAGAAGTCCAAAGGATATGGGTTCGTTTCCTTCGTCAAGAAGGCGGTGAGTTGATTAACTAGCAATCCAAGGAATATTTTAAATAATTATTAAATTTGCTTAGTTCTGATTCCGTGGCTAAGATATTAACTTGAATCCACAAGAGAGCCTTAGCCACATTTGTAGAAAATCAACTCTTCTTTCATCTATAATATTTCATTCAGCCTTATATTATCTTCGTAGTAAATAATTACAAACTTCTTAGATACCGTAAGCATGAACACATTTGCAAACCATATATCTCGTTTTCTCATCAATATCTTCAACATATATTAAAAACTAGTAGATTCTCGTCTCATCTGAAAAGCTTTCATGCTCACAATACCCTATCAAACTACTCAAAGTTCCCATCAATGGTGGAAGAGCGGTGTTCCCCGGAGAGGAGACCGTTGATTAAATTGGCACGAGGGGACGTGACAGTTTACAACATCATTTTTCGCGATTAGCTCTATCCGTTCTATCGAATACGTGGGAGGAAGATAGAGCTAGAGAGGATGCTAGAGACGGAAGGAATGGGAGAGTTAGAGCGAGACCCACCAAAATCCGCGACGTAAATCACAGTGAAGTTAGATGTACGGTTGCGAGAAAGAGAGGTGCGGGGTGGTTGGATGAACGAGAGAAAGAGATGGAGAAAGCGAACGATGGTGAAGGGGTGGTTGAGGTGCTGGTTTGGGGGATGGTAGAGAGTAAAAGAAGGCTTTTCCACGTTTATGGCATGGGTTATTCGCACGGGCTAGCTGGCCCGAAAGCTCTCTGCTTCCACCCTGCTCTCGGGAAGGAACATCCTCTCTCACTCACTCTCTCGTTTCCCCTCTGTTTTAATGTCCTATCGATCTGGACCACCAGCCGAACCGAGACACCTGCACACAAACACCTGCACAGCCCGCCACACACACATACATACACACACACGGACACGGAACTGGTGCTATTACTATTTCCGAAGTATAAATTTTCCGAGTGTCTCCGTTAACCTCGAGGAACACGCGAAATTTTCCGACTACCCCTTCTGGACCAGCAAAGCAGCCTTCTCCCAGTTGGTCTATCTCCGTCGATGCCAGCATCCCTTACTCGCTCTCTCCCTCTACCTCTGCCTCTCTTTCTCTCTCAGTTTGGTCTTGAATCCTTACGAGTTGCGGGCCAGCTTTTCCATCGAGTTGTACTCTGGGTATCGTGTACTCTTCCCCCCTCAGTCCTCCTGGCAACCCAGTCGCCTGATACTATATCCTTCGGCCGTCGGATACACCTACGTCTCTGGCAACTGATCACCCCGCTGCCCGACATTCCGCCTCTCGTTCGGAAAAGGGAGCAGCCAGCTGGCGAACACTTCTACTCGCTCGAGCTTCGTTTAAGCCGTCATTCCTTGACATAATCGGTTCTCGTACACCATCTCCTGTCGGATGTGGGAGATCATCGTGTTTCGTTTACCTGTCACTTGGCAGACAAAGTTTGCATGCTACTTTTTTATTTGTTGCCTTTTCTTTTTATTGAGTGTCAAGGGAAGAATTAGAAGTAGTTCTTGTAGAGCAATTGGAACGATGAATGATACTTTTTCGTGCTAACAGCGGAACTCGTCTGTTAATGTCAAGGCAATTATGCGTCTGTCGGAACGCGTATCTTGAAACAGCGTGTTATCGTAGAAATTTCATGGAGCGAAGTATATAAGCCACCTTGTCACCGGCTTTCGAGCGAGAGATCTATAACGATTCGATATTCATTAAATGCAACCTTCGAGAGTGCAGGCGCGGCCGCGGCAGCCGTCGGAGAAATGGGATTCCCGCGAATACATACATCATAAGTGAGTTCAAGTGTTATACCTGCACTTTTTCACGCTACAATTACCCTACTCTGTCTCTCCCCTTACCCGAACCGCCCTCTCTCGGCGCCCATATTCCGCCGTGCACCTTCGCTCCGCTTTATGAAAATCGTACCGCATAATTCGAGCTCCGGGAATCCAAGCAAATGCCAGCCGTCCCGAGAAGACGTTCGCATTATCGCCAACCAATATTTCCAGTCGCTTCTTGTTCCTTCGATTCGTTCTGCCACGTGTTTCTCTTCCGCAGAGTGTTTTTCTGGAGCAGCGAGATTGCTTTTTTATATAAAGTTTTTATTTCTCGAGGTCGAAGAAATGACACTGCAGGAATGATACTGCAACCCGGGTGGATTACGATCCTTTGACGAAACTTCGTTCCCGGCGAGGACATTCCACTCAGACTCGTCGTTTGCTAGGCGAATGGTTTCTCGGATGCAGGATTAGCAAGCTGATTGATTGGACCGGGAAAGCGAGACTGTTTTGTTCGTGGGAGATTTCGAGATTGCGCGGCTTGTACCCGAGAGACGAATCCCCGCCTCGCACGAAGAACGCCATGGGATCCGGATTTAAAATGAATCTCGATTACCAATCCTTTAATTGGGGATCGTGATGAGATTGTAAAAGTGTGCGCGCCTTCTAGAAAGATCTACTTAATTATTCAATAATTTCAGTCACACTCGCCGTGAATATCACAAATTCGGATATAGAATTATCTCCATCTCTTCTTCTTGGACGATGGGCTTGAAACCCCAAACTCAAATCAATATCAAGATTCTGATGGAAGATAAATTAATGCAAATCTCCCGTCGATCCTATTCTTCTTCTGAAAAATATCATTTGTGCGACAATATATCAGATTCTCCGATGAGGGAGATACTCCGCTATTGGACGCGACCGATCACGCTCCTACCAACCTACCAGCCCTGATTGGGGACACTTATCGGTCCCCCATTACAGAAAATAACAACGTTCGATTTATCGATCTGCCAGGATAACTATAATGAGTATGGAGCCTCCATTATTGGAGCGAGGGCTGGACTGAAGTGTTTAAAACACCGAGTACCACATTGCATCACTGACAAAGATAGAAGTACTAAGAATGGGGACACGGCCTTCGAAGTAGGCCGCAAATCCAAGGTGGAAGGAACATACGAAATACTTAAGAAAAATAAACAAGAGATCTACAGGAAGTTGACGCGTTAACAGACAATAAAAGAGCTCACATCTGTATTCGAATCAAGAGCGAGGTCAAATGGAACAACGCATAGACATATCTTGCCACGGCGTCCCATGCTCGGGGACACGTTCACAGGTGCATGCAAAAGGCGTGCATAGATATCGATATGTAGGAAAAGCAATTCTCTGTTATTCCGGCTCTATTTCTAGCGGAGGAGGAGCCGAAACGCGACCTCATACTCCTCGTGATCTTCCGAGCGATCCCCATCTCATTCTCTCCCAATTCCACTATTTCTCCAGAGTTTTCCGCTTACTCTCCCCCATTCTTTTTAACCCTAGCTTCGTCTGTGTCGCCGTGAATGGTGTGGTGGGACGTGTAGGGGGCTTTTCTGGCCCGGTACTGGCTGCCCTTATTTTTCATAGGGATCGCATAATGGACGCACGGATCGGCGGCTACGTTGGGCTTGTTTTGTGTAGGCCTCTCAAATGGGAGAGTAAGAGGGATGAAGGGGATGCTGGCCAAAAGAGAGAGAAAACGTCCGTGCTATTCCGCTCTCTCGGCTAGCAGCAGTTTCGTGACTATTCTTTACCGTGGAAACGGATTCCAAAGACTGCAAGAGGCACGCCGAATGTCCTCTCCAGCCTCTATCCTCGCCAACCCTCCCCTGACTCCCCTAGTTCCTTGTCTTCTCTTTCGCGTGGAATTATATGGCGAGGGTCCGAGGGTCTACGCGAGTTTGCGGGAAACTGCGAAATACGTGTCCCTTCGATCCCCCTGGAAGGGGATGCTACGCCTCGGGACCACTGGCTAGTATCGTGTAAATTGATCGGACTGACTGCCGGATAATATGCCTTGCGGTATTCCTATCTTTGCACCAATCCTCTTGCTCTTGTATTGGAATGCTTAGATCCCATTCTCAAGCAGCCATCTAGCCTTGTTCAGCTTGTATAGAATGCCAATTTTCTTAGGTACGCGTTGGAACACATTTCTCTCTCGCCTCTTGGATTGGAGGTCTATTGGTTTAGAAAATAATTCTATCCTGTAATAACACGTGTTACAAACGAACCAGTTTACTTTTCTAGAATAATTCAGGAATTACGTTTGGAATTATAATACTTTCGACATAATAACTTCGAAGTTTAATACTTTAATATTAGAACATATTGGAAAAAATAGTGACAAAGATGATAGTCGAAGAGTTAAAATTGTGACTCGACACAGTTAGTAATCCAATAAAAGGGAATCCATGGGGAAATGCGGCGAGTATAAGTAGGATCATAGATGCAAGTTGCTCGGTCATATTTACATAGGGAAAAATAGGGAAGATAGGTGTTCGTGGAGGGTGTCGCAGACGCACGTATGTACGTAAGTATTTATTACCGCTGTTCCTCGCGGGCCCTCTCTAATAGACCACTTTTCTCAATCCACTCGCGAGCGCGCTATGCTTCCGAAACCAGAGCGGAGCAGTAAATAAAAGTTACGACTGCAGAGCCCGAGTCTACTGCATCTTGCAGCCACTAGCCTTCTCCCTACCAACCACTACCACTAGCATCACTGGATCGCTGCTCCTACGCTCTATCAGCCTTTTTGCTCATTCTACTTGCTCGACCTCCTATGAGACAAGTTTCCCTTCTTGCCCGGATTTGAAGCGTTGTTACTGCCGGATTACTATCACGTATTTCCACTGGATAAACAACTAAACTCTGGCCACAGACTCTTTTATTTCATCCATTTTCTGATGAAATTTTTCTATTTAGATTTTATATTTAAATCGAGGCTTGATTATTTATTCCAGAATATATTTAATATAATTTCGCATAAATATCTTTTGATATCGAAATGAAGAAGCGTCGGACTATTTAAAGATTTTTATTGAAGAATGTTGTTTTCCTAATGACACTAAAGGGAATAATACTCCAGAGGCGATAAATCCCATGGTTGATTACTTCGCATCCTGGTGTAATTTAAATCGGAGAATGCAACTTCACTGGGCAATCGATTGTCGGTAAAAGCAGTAAAAATCCCGGGGAAAATGGCGCCGGTGAAAAGTGAGCGGGGAGTAAAATGGGAGAGAGCGCTGTATCCATTGGGGACAGAATTTCGGGCGGGCATTACGTGCAAATAGACTGTGCACATTGCAGTATGTAGATTATGTGTAGAACGTTACCGGTTGCCCGCAAAACTGTGCTCCAATTTCACGCACTCTCTGGAACCGGGCGCGACGACGCGCCACAACGAAAAATCGGCCCTGTGTACAAAATTCGCCAGAGAATTTCAATTCCAAGCAACATTAAACCTAAGAGAGAATTCGGTTCAAAACATTCACGTATTTATCAATTCGATTTTACTGAGATATTCATAGAGAAGTTGATATTTATTCTGCCATTGTTTGAGCTTTATAAAAGGAAGTAGCAAGCAGTGCCAGTACATAGTTCAGAGGCACTGAACTTGCGTCGATGTAGAAGAGGATTACAAGGAAACTTTTGTTATTTTTACAGGAAGCAGAGAGCGCCATCGGTGCCATGAATGGGCAATGGCTCGGAACCAGAAGTATCCGGACAAACTGGGCGACCCGCAAGCCTCCGGCACCGAAATCCGAAGGTAAGTTGAGATTACCAACCAGTCGAGTTCATAATTCTCAGTTGACTAAAGCTATCAGTATTATACTGCATGATCGACATCAAGAAATATTCTCACTTGACATACAGCAAAAGTAACAACGACACTTAGTCACACAGATATACATTCATATAAGACAACGGACTCGAATCGTTTGACCTAAAACGTGTCGTTCCTTTTCCTAAAATCTGAGCTTTCACAAAGCTCTCGATACAGACTGCATAAGTGAAAAGCAATGCGGTCGGAGGGTTAACTATCCAGAAGAACTAACGAGATCCATCTGCATTGGTAATGTCTGCCTAAAAGTATTGTCAGTACTTTTTACTCGCTTGGAAGGAAGTCGGTCGTGAAAGATGGGAGGGTTTTTTTTTTTCTTCTCGCGAGGCCGGAAATGTGCTTGGGATAGTATTACTTCCGTCTAGCAGGGGTAGATCCGTGGCGGTCGGTCTCTTTGAAACGAAGTCCTATCGATGGGTGGCTCGTCTGCCGCGAAAAGCTTCGACAACGGCGCCGCATTCAGGCGAGAGCTTGAAACGGTTTCTGCCCCGGCAAAGCCAGCACTCGCTCTCCTCCTCGTGCTCGCGCTCGAGTGTTTGTTAATCGATACCTGAAGATGAACTCGAGAGCCTTTTTTCACCGGATAGACACGCCGTGTGTCAGACGGCGACGGGGAGAGAGAGAGAAAGAGAGAGAGTGAAAGAGAAAGAGTGAGAAAGAGGAAGAAGAGGGTAGATCGCCGCTACGGCGTTTTCCCTACGGTCGCTCTATGTACTATCGTCTTTGTAGAAGAGCATTGTGATCTCTCCCTTGCTCTCTCACCAGAGCTCTCGAGGGGACCACCATCCGGAGAGTGTTCATCCTCGAGTTCTCGTTGCGACGGCACTGTGAAAATTGTTTGCTTAAAACGTCGCCCCACTTCAGAATCATGTCGAGAAGCTCGAATTCCAGTTTGTCGATGTTGTTCTCCAAGACCAGACGATCGCTTCATAATATTACGGGAAAGTTCGCAATAATTGTTAAATTCCAGATGTTTAATCATTGAGATCTTTGTCCTCGTATGTTTAAATCAGTCTCAAAGTAGATAAGAATAATTTTAAAACAATGATAACTTGGCAAATTATTAAACATAAGTTTCCAGTGAAAATAAAGTGTAACAATCCCGACACATCCCACGCAAGCGATGTGGAAATATCGGAGGGAAAAGCAGTGTAAAATAATCGTAGCAACAAAACAGCGCATACGTCGCTGGGAGCTGTTACAGCGTGTGTTCCTTTATAACCGTTTTATTTCGCCTTATTTCGCCGCTCCGCTCGAACACCTCGTTCCACAACGCGTGTTCACTCTAACGAGCCGGCAAGGATTAAGTTTAACAGAGTTTCCACTGGAAAACTATATTTACCGTCCAATGAGAAGGTGGGCGAGCACTTGTAACTTGTTGCAGGATTACATTGCTTTGTCGTAGATTAATTGGTCATCTCTTATATTCGTGAACATAGCATTCAATTCTGATAAATGCGCTTTCATCAGACTATGCTCTTTATGAATCAGACTTATTCTCAGTGTATCTGAAATAAGTTCATCGCATCTTTCCTGTAGGACTCACTGCTGACTGAATGCGACAGAAATGCACACGAGTCAGTAGGAAGGCCGGAAAAAATAGGCAGCGTGGTTTCTCATTCCTCTAATCGTCATTATCCCTTATAATTAAGGACATCGACGAGAAAGGCTCGCTTAAAGCATAAAACCTTGCCGGCTCTCTTGGTGGCGGAGCGAGCGGGCTAAGAATCCAATTGAAGTTATGAACTAAACGCATAATGAGCTTGCTGGGTAGCAGTCCGAGAGGCAAGTAAGTATTATTATATTATCATAAGCGGCTCTTCCGTCCCGGAGGCCACAGGACCTCTTAGTCCGGTTTCCCAGAGCGCGCTCGCTCTCCCCGGGAGAAGCTCTCTCCCAGCAGCTAATTTCATTCCGCAAGTCTTTAATTAGTATTCGTCGCGGAGCCGGCAAACTTTTTCCCGCGTGCTAGAGAAGGAGGGGCAGCACGCGCCGGGCGAAGTCGGGCGGACGAGCGAGCGAGAAAGAGGACTAAGGCAAACGGTGAGTTTGCGGCAAGGTATAACCGGACCGTTCACCCGTATTTGCATAGGCCAAATTCGCGGAGTGTACTTCCTCCGGCTCGTCTTCCTGTTGCTCTCCTGCTCGACCTCCTGCCACCTGGACCACCTTCTGCCCATCTCCACCTCTACCACCACCCCTCCTTCGGCATTGCAGCCACTTAGTATTCTCCAGCGCCACACCCTCCTCGCTCACTCTAAATTTCACGCGGCTGGAAAAATGATTACCCGCTAATGAAATTTCGCCGCGCCCAGCTACGTGCAAATGAAGCTGGCGCGTGAAAAAAGCGAGTGCTGGAACGTCTGGTCACTTATATGTGCACGCACTCGCCAACAATGTTTGAAGAAAGAAACCGTTTAGCATAGTATGATGGAGTAATATTGTAATGTTAAGACTGCATTAATATTTTCTGTAATCAATCTCGGCTTTATCTAACGAATGTCCCGCTTGTGTTTAGGAAAACCACTTATGTTTGCGATATGTAAAAAAGTTGCTGATAGCCAGGCAGCATACTTTTCATTAAACCCCTCCCTTCCTTTTTTTCAGGCCAGATAAAAAATGCCTCGAATTAATTGCACACGTACACACCCGCATCGCGGACGCTGCATAATTAAGTGGCAAGCGAGGGAAAGTGGGTGGGCCTGGAAATAATTAAAACACAGTTGGCCAATTCTTCGGCAGGCATTTCGGAAGTTGTGCGCGCCCTAATGAATAATAAAGGGGCGCGCTATTTTTCCGCTATTTTTTCTTCCTAAATAGAACAACTGCGTCAGTGCAGGGATGTCTGCGTACTCAGTAACGAGCCATTAAAAATGGAGGTTTTTTGCCCGCTGACTATTTTATATTTCCCACTGCATCCTCGCCATCGACTAAATTGCATTACATACCTCTGATCAGTCATTCAATTCACATATCAAGCATTTCGCTCGATTGAAACTTGAATTCCACCCGAACCACTTGAATAATCAAGTGAGTTCTCTTGTTGGAGAGATAGAAATTCATTAAGATTAATCTCACGCGAATTAAGATCGTTAATAGCATTCTTCATTTAATTGTTCTCTTAATTGTAACGCGCACTGCACGGAATACTCTCCAAGTAACGGTTCAATCAATTTTACGTGCTCAGTTAGGGCTATAACACGCGGCACTTGACCCGGATATTAGAAATTACAGCAGACAGATTAAAAGTCAGCCAGGCATCAAGTATTAATCATTGGACGTTTTCAATAAGGCTCGCCGTAAAACTCTTTACGCTTAAAGTTTGGTAATGAGCCGCGCGATATTAGAGCAATTTCCTTTACGGTCCATCTGCGACTCCGCCGATTCTTTTATTGCTTTTTGCCGAAATGAGTTTTTCCCGATCGAAATGCGCGTCCCATCACTGCGATACAACCTCCTCCTCCAATAACCGTCGCTTGACGTATTACACATGATACGTATATAAAGCTCTACTTTTAATTATTTTCACCTTTGTCAATTTCGCCAAAATGTTAGAGTTCCAAATAAAATAATATTTCATGATTTCTCGATGTCTTTAGGGGCGAAACAGTATGAAATTCTCTTGACGGGTCATAATGTTGAGACATTCGCGCTTGGCTCCGCGCCTCCGGTGTGTTTTGATGTCGGTCAAGGCCGGTTGCAAGTGGAGCATTAAGCGAGTAAGGCGAATCAGAGATCTTCTTGGCGATCTCGCGAGCTTTCGGGCTTTAAGGGGCCGCTTTAACTGCGGGTAAGACTTCTGGCATGAGTCGAGCACATTTTTACGTAATCTCAATTGCCATAATCTCAGCCGCTCTCGAACAATGTGATACATATGTCAACGAATCATCTAAAAACGATTGTTGGATATCGCTATTGTATTATACGACATTTTGCTTATGTATTAGGATGTCGATGACTGAACTTTATATTATATTCAAGGACATTTTTACTATCATTTAACCTGCACGTATTTTTTACAATTAACTAGTAAATCGTACTTATTCAATGCTAATAATATAGCCAGTTATATTCAACCAATGATATTTAATAAACACGAATTCAGAATGTAGTTTGTAGCTTAAAGTTTACTACCGCTCGTTAGTGGGGTGTTTTTGGATATTCTGTTCCAGCAATCCGAACCGCAGTAACACAAGCCTGTTGCAGAAACTGTAGCGTCGATCGTGTTCCTATCACGAGAGATGAAATTGTAATGCATTACGATTATTCGATAGACTTTGCCATCGGACCGCAGTACAGTGGGCGCGCTTGTCAGCCGAGTGGAATTGAACGTTTATAACTTTAATTAGATCGAGTGCGAGTCCTCATCAAACGGCGATCATGTGCAGCGGATAGGCGCGATTAGAATTTCAGTTGCCTATTTAACACTGCCGCTCGGTCAATCGTTCGGAGGGATTCGGCCGGTTGACAGTTTCACCCGGACACGTTGCGGTTCGCTACACACCCCATTGATTTAGACATTTGTAACTGCGACCAGCGTACAAAAGCATAGAAAAGGGCTTTCTATATTTTCTATATCAAAAACTAAATGAAACCTTCGAAGTAAAATTAGAACAAGGTTCCTAAAAATCCTGAAACTTAGGTGAACTTAATCACAAAGTTAAAGACACAATGCATTGGGGAAAAAATGTAGGCCGATTGGATTTACTCGGTGAGGAGCAGCATCCTAATTGACCGGAGTAGAACTTTGTGTCCAAGCTCGGGTCGGAGTCCTAAACAAGCGGCGTACTCGAGCGAGGAACTGGGATGCGTGTAAACGGTGTGCTCGATCCAACGTGTGAGCTCTGGTGCACTTTAGTGGCGGTGAAGCGTGGGTCCGAGGCCTGTGTTGGAGGAGGGAAAGCTCCGACACTTCGCTCTAGCAAACGGACTGCCAGGCTTATTCAATGCCCGCACGTCGGCTCCACATCACCGCTGATGGACTGAGCTTCCGGTGCGTTAATGTTGCGTTAAGCCGTGCCTGCCTGCTTCTCGACTCAACCCTTTCTGACCCCCTCCCTTTTCCTCCACCGCCCTCCGTCACCCTCACTTCCAACCCTCAAATCCTCGACACGCGCGCGCCCTCGTAATTAGATACACTGCGCGCGGCAAATTAGCTTTCCTTGTCGGCACATGAGTGACTCTTCTCGACGAGCCAATGTTTTCTCCGGAATTCGTAGAATAAGACTCGCAAAGAAATAACAAAGTAAGGAATCATTAGGATTTCTTGGAGATTAATTAAAGCCGATGGTGAGAACGTGTACTTAATCCGTTGAGTGTGTTTTGAAAATCATACTGGATCAGGCTTAAGCCGATAAGAACAGCGCATTGGCAATACATGTTTATCTATGCTAAAGTGGTGAAATGTTGGTGGCGACCCATTATAATGCAAATGCTGTAAATTGAGCGCGGCTGACGCTTCACTGCCACTGTCCACAGTGTGGTCCACATTGCGGCTGATATTGTGGCATACACGCTCACTCCTCCTCATATCAAAGCACGCGATCGAGTGGTTTAGTCTTATAGACTAGCCAACTGACAACCGAGGTGAGTCCAGCGCATAAATAATTCCTGTAATAAAATATTAATACGACATTTCGAACTCTTTCGTTGCCTACATTCTACCACTTCATTATCCTCGGGTAAATTATTATAATCAGCATAAACTATAATAAAGCAATGGAAAATTTCCATAAGTAATATTAATTTAAATAAGGAGAGACACAGAACGATGAATATAAAAAAAGTAGACATATGTGGCGCAGATACTGATGCATTGAAAAACGAAGGCATCAGACTGTGGATGGCACTTAAGACTGGGAAATGGTAGTATCCACTTACAAGTAGTCCTGGCGGTCGTTAAAGCGAGCAAGTTAAGACGAGTAGTAGACCTACAGAACCCCTTTAAATTCCATGTCCCAAGGTATAAGGCAGAGAATTGCAAGGTGTGTTTGCGAGGTCGGGAAAAGCACTTCCCCGCTTCCTCTCTCGCTCTGAATGCTGGCCACATATCGGGGGTGCGGTGGAAATCGATGAGGAAGCCTCGAAAAATTTAATCCCCTTTATCTAGCCGCGCGATCACCGGCGTTCGCGACGCGTTGCGACTAGTTCACGTTTTTTAATGAATTGATGGCGCCAGCCAGATATCAGACCGCGAATGACGTGTCAATAAAACACTCGATCGACCGCCAACTTGTTTCGGCTTATTTTCGCGTAACCTTTTTATAGGGGAATGGGCTTGGCTCCCAACGAGAGAGATCGAAAAGTGGCGTATATCCAACACAGATGAAGCGAACAAAAATTCAGTGACACACAGTTTTTATTTCATGTTTGTAATTCTGGAAATTCGATGTATTCTTTTTCAATTCGATTGGTTCTGTCAATTGATTGTAAGTGTAGAAGTGTAATTTGCAGAGAAGCGGAAATTGTATTAATTGAGAGATTCGTTTAGATATAATTGATGATGTAATAGTATTATTTTATATCGATCGACCAGTTGTATGAGAGACCAGTGCTTTAAATTCTTTTTTGACATTTTCGATCAAAAGCGTGGATGATGCTTGGAGTATTGAAAGAACATTTTAATCAATTCTGTAAACTGTGTCTCATCAAGATCGAGCAATAGATTATACTTGTATGCTTTTCTGTACACGTATTCGTACTTTGTATACAAAATCGGTGAAAATCTATTCACGAGTCGGCACATTGCGACATCGTGCTCTCATTTCGAGAGCAGCCTTTCTTGCTAGCGTTGTTGCAAGCTGCCTACGAAAATTCAAGAACTTCCGAAATAGTTGGTAGGTGCTCACCTGCGCTTAATATTCAATTATGCATTGCCGGAACCCGGCAACTTTCTCGATAAATAGAAACTTCGGGTATCTTCTCTCTATTTAGCATATTCGATAGCTGGGCTCCAATTTCTTTGGAAGTTTCGCTTTTAATACGTCGCGAGAATTAGACACTCCAATCCCCTTCGCGTTGATTGTCCTCGAAACTCTCCTTCCTTCTGATGGAATAGAAATCGAGCCAGTTATAACTGTTCAGAGTTCGCCCCTTCCGTTCCCCGGAACAACTACTAACTATTATGCTTGTACACTCGAATGTTTCAAAAAGATGGCAACTATTATAATTGCTTTCCTGCGCTTAATGCGCAGTTAATTGCAATGCGCTGCGAAGCGCAAAATTGCAGAAGCTTTTCCCGGAAAGAACGTTCCAGCAAAATAATTAAAACAAACACGCGTAACAAATATAGTGGTGGTCCACCTGGCGGAGGCCTGATTAACAGGAACAATTCAAATATACCAGCACGCGTCCAGCAACTGGAGAATTTCATTACGAGTAACGCCGCGGCGTGGTGCAGTAGGAAAGAGATGAGAAAAAACCGGAGCAGAATTGAGCGGCGAATCAAAACCTGCAACGAGTTGCTACAACATATAAACGGTGAAAGTGAACAAGTAGGGAAAAGGGGGCGGCAGTGTTGCCGTTCGGAAAGGTAGGACTTTCATGGTAGAGGCACACACGGGTACGTGCGTGCGCGCATCTCTCTTTCACGTGAACCAGGTGAAAGATCAAACGCGTTCCACTAGAATTGCTTTCGAGCCGGGGGATCGAAGGCAACGATTCAATTAAAAGCATTTCGGCAGGCAATACATGGCGAGGCCGAGCAGACACACGAGCACAGCCGGCGCCAGGTAATGCCTAATCCATTCGTTATGAGAGAGGGCGCCCCCGAGCGGTGCGCATTCGATTCGCAAGAGTAAATCGTTAACGAGCTACGATAATTACTTTTATCGCCGAAGGGACATAACAACATAGGCGTCCCGTGTCCCCCTTGCTTGCACTCCCTTCGTCCCTTTGTATGCCTCGGATACACGCGGATGAAACGTGAACGAGCGAAACTGGTTAGCGGCAACGTAACCACGCAAACAAACCCTCTCCACACCACTTTCCTCTCTCGAGATCTACTCCAGAGGGCGCGCATTTGTCCATATCACTTCTGGTGGCTTGCCAATAATTAATTAATCCTCTCGTACTTTCCGGTGAACCGGTAATTATCGACACTCGACTACCCGGGAAATTAAGGAACTCAAGTAAAAGCGCGGAAACAACTTCCAAGTACCCTTCGAACTTTTATCCAACTATTCGAACTAGTCTTTCGAAATAAAAAAAAAAATATATAAATAAATAAATCAGATCGTTATTTTCTGGCCTTAAAACTGTTTGTATGGAAGTTAAGAGTTTCGTTTAGGAGAGTGTCCTTTTCAGTACGCTTCCGATAGATAGGTGACCGAAGCAAGTCGAGGTTTCCGGGTGCAGTGGATCGTTGTCGGGATGGGCAGGCTATGCTTTTTGATCGGCCTCTGGCGGTATATCGCAACAGAGCGCGGCCTCGCGGGCATGAATAGTAAATTGGCTGGAATTGCCGCGGAACGGGAAGTTCATATCCCTTAGGAAACAAGCCGCAGGCTACTAGCCGCGTATGCGTGCGCTCTCGCCGCCGCCTGTGTGCCTCCGGGTGCGCGTACGTATACACGCGAGCTTTCGGACGATATGTTGTCCGGGAATGGATATGTATGAACGGGTAAATCGTGCCTGGATGCACCGTGGCTCGCCCGTGTATACACGCTGCACGCCGAGTGCGTGCCGAGTTGGCTCACTCTCAGCGCAAATTGGTTCACATTTCTCTATCTCGCTGACGTCCACCTACTCCGGCACTCTGGCAGACTACTAGTTACATTGATATTGAATATATCTGTCTTAAAGTGCGCCACCTGTTTTCACTAAATTGACATACCTTACACATATTTGAACAATGTTATAGATTATTAAGAATGGTGGGACTAAGAATAGAATAGTTCATACATTTTGGAAGAACCAGTAATGATTCTGATTGGGGAAAGATTTATTATGGCAGGGAAGAAAAAACTTTCAAGTGTAATCGTTATAAATAGGATGTCTAATTACATTCGCCAAGTAAAATAAAAATCAGATAAAATAAGAGAAAGTAAGTTCGTGCAAAATTTGGCAAGCTAAAGTCCTTTAACAGTTAGCTGGCTATTATGCGTGCGCGCCGGCTGACCATAGCGCGGGGCCATACTACTTAAAGTTTTCTCCTCACTCTGCGCGGCCAGTTCCGCAGAAGAACGATGAATAAACTTCTTCCTTTTCCTGGACCACCGGGCATCCTTGACCCGCGCGCGCTCCTTCATCTCGCGCGGTTTTATTGCGCGAATCGTTTCCGTCGCTTTTCAGCCCTGCGGAATTGGGCCGCGCCAGCCAATTCTTTTAATTACACCTCGTTTTCGGTGGTTCGGCAGTTTGTTAGTTTTATTATAATTACCCACGCTTTCTTCGACTGCCTTCAATTCAAAGTCTTCGGTGTGAGGAATAATAAATTGGGCGATGTTGCTTTACTCGAATAATATTATATTTCTTGGTATAAATAAATAATGCGATTAAAAAGATTAAGAAAATACACATGCTCTAGTTTGACTCCTAAGTACTGTTTCAGAGAAGAGAGTTCACGTAATCAACAATAACAGTAACCCCGTAATCGACAAAAAGCTCGCTGCTTTCGCAGAGCCACAAACGGTAACCTGCGACGAAACTTTTTCGAAATTCCAAACTAGTACGCATTACACGGATGGACGGTGAATCAGAAAAGTATCGAATCACTATTGACTTGATCATATACATATGCTGCCAATAAGCATCACCGTCGCTAACTGGCAATTTAAGTTATCCCACTAAGGCACCGCGATGCCGTAATGGAAGCCACAGTCGTCGTACAAGTCTGTTACCGCAGGGAAAAAGAAATGAAGAGCCGGAAGAACAGGCAGAATGAAGAAGAGGGAGAAAGAGAGTCGGGGGAACGTGAGGAAGAGGTAACATTATCCGACGAGCTGCTTAAACTATCCGAACGGTTGAGTTCCGATTCCTGGTCTCCGAGTCAACCCACGACGACGACTTCCTGACTCTCCCGCTTCTTTTGCCGGTTCGCGCTCCCACCCTACAACCTCTCCCCAAGCGAGAAGGGAAGAGAGAGGAGAATGCAAAACTTTCGAACGGAATACGAAATCCGGCGCGTGATGCGAATTAGGGCTGAGGATGATGTCGGAGCATCGGTGGAGGACGAACGCGAATGCCGATTCTTTCCAGGGCAAGAAAGAAAAATAGTCCTTTTTCTAGAAAGAGAAAGAGACAGAGGTGAAGGAAAGTTCGGCAGGATGCAAGGATTCGGAGATACCGAAGAATAGGCGCGAGTTGAAATCGAAGAAAATTGGAGGCTTTGTTACTTACAATTGAGCCCGAAAGCTGCCCACTGCCGGAGGACCCTTAGCTTTGCTTTAAACCCTTGACTCACCATTGAGAGCTTTCACTGTCCAAATCTCCCATGCTCCTCCTTCTATTTGTCGGTCCTTTAACGTTCCGTCGAGCAGAAAATCCCTGGTCGACAGAGAGCAAGCAAAGATGAGAGGGGACAGCTACTTCTATTATTGGTGGCACTTATTCCTAAACTACTAAATATTATTGCATATACATTATTTTAAACTGCTTTTTAAATATTAATATTGCACTAATGTGCCACTAAAAGTCCTTTGAAAATGCAGCAATAGATATACATAGGAGGTAGAAGAATAAGCGTTTCATTTAATACGATGGAAAAGTTGGCTACGTGTAAGCAGTAACCTTTAATCATAATTTTTCTTAATTCCCACGGAGTCAAGTTTGGGGTCAAGTCGGAGTGAGTTATGTTGCGGCCATTATATGTACATGAGTGCGCCCCGGTGCGTCGGACTCGAAACTTTCGTTCTTCGCTCTTTAGCGGGTCATACATTGCAAATGAGGCTTTTTTGCCGCCCGGCGCGCCCCATAAACTTGGTAATTATGCGTTTAATAAACTTACTGGTGACCCGGCTTCCTTTGTCTCGCCACCGCACATCGGTCGCCGGTTTGACCCTCCTGCTTCCGTCGTACTAGAACGACTGAATCTACTAGTGCCGAGTAGTCACTAAAGTGTAACTTAATCGCAATGTTAGAAGAGTTAACAGTAGAAAGGAACGAATTAAAGTAAAGCATTTTTTAAGCTCTCTCGTGTTCATTGCAACACGAAAATTCACATTATACTACTCAGGAAAAAAGCTGAAGCCCCAGATTGTTAATTCACTTTCACCAACTTCCATATTCGTACTTTCATTTTTCTATAAATAATTATCCACGATTCATATAATTCCTATATAATTTAAAAATAAAAGACACTATCATCTTATGGAAACACATGATTCCCATCACTGCAGCAGGTCAGGACTGCAATTTAGCTTTGTAGCTACATTAGTAGAGGTCGTGTCAGACGCAGGGGAACCAGCAGTAAAGTTAACAGACACAAGGTAGCCACCCTGAGCTTTGTCCGCCCTCGAATCGGCGATCGTGCAATGTATGTAGTTGCTGCCAATTACAGGGGGAATTCTCGCGGAATGTTGCAACAGCGCATCCGGTCCTTGACAACGGTCCTTTCGCAACAGCTCCTGCTTTTGGAGCCTAAAAGGACATTGGAGCACTGCGTGCTCCCTTTCGATCGAACGGCCGCGCATACTAGTCTCATTTCGCTTCCGGTCGGAGCGAGCCGATCGCGATAAACTGGCGCGTACCTTCCTAAATTAGAGCAGGGCGTTGTTATTGGGTAGAGCGGTCACGAAAATTAATGTACCTACCGTATAATTGCGGCCTGATATTGAGACCCGATTACTTGCCGCGATTTACTATGAATGAGACCGCTATCTACCTGCTTGGTATGCTGTGCGTCTATGCTGCACAGTACAAAAGAGGAGATAGCATGCACGCTTCTTATTTAGCCAGCCAGTTCATTAGCTTTACAATGACCTAACGTTATTAGATTATTAATTTTCGTACATACTTACATTTTATGACCCGACTCCAAAGATTAATGCATATTACTAGCATGAATATTCACTGTGTCAAAAAATTCTTAATCGTTATACGATAATAACAGCGAAAGGGTTAAATAGAAATATTTGAATAGAAGAAACGTATTAATTATAATACTCTTGAACAAAAGGAGGAAAAGCCATAGCTCGTTTTGCGCTGCGCTGCAACAGCGGGTGAGATATCCGCGCAAAAAGATAGAGGAACGATTCGCAGGAGTGATGTATGTTCCTGATTGCCCGAATCGGCCTGGGTAGACGTCATCCAACGGGACAAACGGGGATCGATTTGCATCCGGGGGGTTGCGGGCGCGCGGAATTGCGCGCGAGGACGAAGTAGGTTTATCGGCGCGATTTGTATAATCGTCAAAGTTTTTGGACGGCACCGCACTGCACCACGCGTCTCCTCCGAGCACGGCGGCTGATCGATCATCACCGGCGATGATCTAATTTTAGCACGACGCTACGTCGTCACCCGTTTTATTTACTATCTTGCGAGAGAGCCTAAGGACACCCTTTTGATCCAAGAAACTTTTAAATTTTGAATGAAAATGTTTAAGAGAACCTTTAGACTCTTTGAATCATTTATTTCACTTCTACCTTTTCAATTTAATTATGCCTCGGTAGATTTTAGGTTAATGTGTTTGAATGGCTGGAAAGTTGAGATTCTGATGATTAAATTACAAATTAATATGAGTTGCGCAGCATACCCGAGTACTTTCACGCTGATATTGAGTAGTCTCGAGGTCGCCTCGATCCTGATTTCATCGGTACATTCTGTTGACACTCGTGCCGACTCGGTGGAAGTATCAACGAGAAGGGAAGTTGGGGGCTCTGGTTTTCCTAGGTATCGAGATATATGCAAATATACGTGTGTTCGAGTATCGATTTATTCAATCAAAGTTCCGACGGTGCGCGCCGCTGTCGGGACGAGCGATGATTAATGACGGAAGGCGTAATCACTCTCTTGTCAGAAGACACCGTCTGCTCCCTCTCCGATTTCCGGCTCGCTTCTACTGATTACAGGCCGCAAAAATTGCCGATTCCCATGTACGCGTTCCCGACAACAGCATTATTAACCGAGACAACCACTATGAATTCATTTACCACAACATCTTCTCCAATATACGTTTATAACATCGTAGTATTAAATCTAATTAATTTCTTAATTAAACTCTTTGCAAGAACGATTCTAAAATATTCCACACTCTTATTACCAAATCACTGAACCACAAAAATATCTCGCTATCACTACAATGTTAATAAGATTCAGAATCCCATCGAATCTCGCTGGATGCAGAAATCGGCATAGTGGAAGGTACCAGCTGACCCGCGTTAAAACCAGGAGGATTGAAGGTTCAGGGAAGAGGGTTGGGGTGTGTGTAAAAGTCCGTTGGTATAATTAGCCCGGCGGACGAAATGAAATTCCTGAGGGTTGCGGCCGGCTGGGGTAGCTAGCTAGGCGGGTTGGTTCTACTCTTCCCGGAAGCTGGAGCCAGGACAAGCAGGAGGGAAGGAAGCTGGGTAAGCAGGCGGGCAGGTAGGTAGGTAGGCAGGCAGGCAAGCAAGCAGAAACAAGCAGGCAAGCAAGCTTCAGGAGGAGATGCCGAACACGTCGCGGTAGGTTCGTCGGTTCGATGGAAAGGGGTTGGTGGGTGCAATCGGGGGATGGCTGGCGGCTGGCTGGCTGGGTGGGATGGGCCCCGGGGGGTGGCTAGGCCACCCTCGTTGGCGTGGGGGTGGCGGCTAGGTGTGTGCAGTGATGCGGATCGAAGGTAATATAGGCGCATATACGCGAAAGGCGGTGGAGAAGGTGCACCGAGATCGAGCGAGACGCCGAAGAGGACAGGAGCGAGAGGAAAGCATTGGTTTTCACCGTTTCGGCGAAAGCGGCAGGAGGCCATTTCGTCCTCGAGTGCGGAACGATGTTGAACACCTCCCGTGGCTCTTTAAGCGTTCCCTTCCCGCCTTCTCGGTCTTCTCCCCGCCGCACTATTCCGCACTCACTTCCCTCTGATATGTCGGCTATATCCCTCGTTACATATGTACAATATCTGCCGCGAATATGTCGTAAAGTGAGTTTGTATGTAGCGATATCGGCTGTCGCGGCGCCCTGACAATCACCCGCTCCCCCTAGCCCGACTCCACGTCCGCACCAGCTCCCCCAACATTTATCGAACATTCGATACTTAAGTGTGTATGCCACCTTTTAGTCACTTTTTCCTTCGACAAATTTGTCATTACTGCTTAGAAAATTACATCCACTCGAATACATGTATATATATATATTTCAACCTCGATATTAGAGATCGACGGTTTAGCTTCGACTGCTCTTTATTCCAGCAGATAACTCTATACGATGCCGTGACCTATATACGAGGATTCGAGCAGGGATAGCAGTGTTATACGCGCGCTTCATTAACTCCCGGTGGAGATAACATTCCACTCGAAAGGGAAAAGATAGGCGGGCCAGACTGGGTTCGCGCGATAATCGTGGCAGAGCGCTGCGGCAAGTGCGAAACAACAGCCATAAATAATAGAGTAACCCTTGGAGTAACCCTTGCGCGTGGCTCTCTCGGATCAAGGTGTTTCGTTGGTGAGACGGAGGAGAGGAGAAGGGGGACGAAAGTGAGATGCAGATTGGAAGGGAGATGGAGAAAGGGAGTTTGTTCGGGGTGTTCAGGGTGGTGTACACTCGGAGACGCGGCTTTCCCGTCGGAACGAAAGCGGCGCGCTCTATTCCCGAGATTATACCGAAACTTTAACGGCCACCGAGCTTACTGTCGACCGCCTAAGCGGAGCTTGGTAGGCCGTGCTTTACTAAGCGAGTTTATTAGTCCCGACGATGTTCCCTTCGGTATACACGCGCGTTCCTGCTTATTCTTGCTGCATATTCGAAAGTTTACGCCACGATATGGAAATCCGGCGCGTCGAACTACAGCCCTGGATACGGGCTTTCGAATTCGCAAGACTTTAACTTGTTCGGACATCGGATGAATAGGATAATTAATTGATTAGTTCTATGATTCTGATAATTTTACTTATATGCTTGGCATTAGTCCAAATGGATCGTAATGTGTACTAAAAATATCAGGTACGACGAGATGAATGCATTAAAGAGAAAGATATCAGGAATCCAGTGAAATACAATGCTCAAAGGCAGCGGAATTCACTGGAGGAAGATCTGACGTAATTATCTGTAAGAAGGAATCGTAAATTATCGAAGGAAAGAGTTCGCGTGGGTAGTCGTTGAGCGACAAGGAGGGGAGAAAAAGGCTTGTAGGCGTTACTATTTGTAGTATAATTCCGCGAGACAGGGTGAAGTGGCCCGGAAATGCTCAGTTTTTGTCATTATGAGGGGATCCATTAAATTGTCGTTAGTGCCTCGGAGGCATAAGGGCGCGAAGGAATTGCACTCGCGATTGTAAAACGGCAAGGCAGCGTGGCAAGCATGCAGGCAAGAAGGAAGGGAAGAAATAAAGAAAGAAGAGCAAATCCATTGAAAGGGAGCCGCCGCGCAGCGCCGCGCCGCGCCACGCCGCGTCGGGAGGAGCAGAGAGAAAGAGGATCGTTTAATGTTACACATTTGTACGAGCGCAGCTCATGATCAAATGCATCATCCAGCCTCGTTCACGAGACCGTGCACTTCATTGTGTGTATCGTCGATTCACGCTCCACTGGCTGTCTGGCCTGCAAAACTTTTCCTGCGCACAATTAAATCACGGGATCCTCTGGGGTTTTATTTTTTCCCCTGTGTTTTGAGATGCGTCTTGCCCGATATCATGCCGGTTTCTCGGCATCCCGGCACGCGATTCTTACACTAATGTTGCGACTCTAATGATCGGAGCACTCGTTAAGCCTTTCACTCAACGCAACGTTCGTTAACCATTCTTCGAGACGACATTTCGTTCCGCTGATCTTGCAGGTTTTACGACGAGTTCGCGTGTCTGATGGTTGCGATTATCACCGATTGACTTTGCAAACTGTCTGTTTAAGATTTCTGTGATGTTATAATTTCATATATTTCATAATGCAATTAGCACTGTTTTATTCTGATTGCATCATCTAAGGTTGAAGCGAAGGATGTCAATGGGCAGGAGTGGCTTTAACTCGGCTATTTTGCAGGAAGGGTGAATACGAGCAGGCGGTTAAGGCCAATAGGAAATGAGAGATCGAAAAATGAGAAAGAGAAAGAGAGAGGGAGTGAAAGAGGGCTTACTTGGACGATGTGTGTAAGTGTAACCAAAAAAACTCCAAGCAAGCTCTAGCTACGAACGTTCTCTAATTTCTAATCCTTCTTACTCAAGATACGTTTATACATCTCTATATTTGCGCAATAACCACTTTTTTACTTACTTCTTAACTCTCTCTTCTTCTACTTCTACTTCTTCTTCTACGTATCTTACAACTTACTTACTGTACTCTTCTCCAACTTTCGACTACCTTCGTATTTATTATATTACTTATATCTCTTTCTCTCTCCGTTGTATTTATTATCGCCAGAACTATTATTATTATGATTATGATTACATTTTCCTTACTATCCTCCCATCGATCATTCCTCATTAACCTGCATCAAGAGAGGTGCGCAAACTATTTATCCTTAATATTGGAAAAGACACTTTCTCACATCTGTATATCACACATTATACAGATAATTATACATTGGCTTTAATCTGCATGCTCGTATTACTCCCTGCGTTTATGAGATTCTTTAACCCGTGATTATTTCGGCAACGAGAGATTCTTTGATCCTACCTGCAAGTACAAATTGAAGAATGTGTATCTGTGTGTGTGTGTGTGTGCGAAAAGGAGGAGTGAAAAAAGAGGTGAAAGGTAGTAGGATGGCTTGTGTGGATGGCAAAGAATCCGCACTCCTCATTCTTCTCCGTTCAGCCCCTCTCAGTATCCTTTGTTACTTTGGGTTCTCGTTTTAATGATACTTTTCCTAGAGTATTACTCCGCTAACTTTCAAGACTCTCCGTCGAACTGGGTGTGGGTACACGCGTGTATGTATGCGTGCGTGTCTGTGCGCGCCTATTTGCGAGAAGTGTTGAGTATGCACCAACTCATCCGACTGTAATATAAGCTACTTCATTCCATTGTTTCCATTTTATTCATGTAACATACCTCACACAGACACACAGCCACACACATATTTCGTATATATTCATCGCTTTCTTCATAATTCACTTTTTGGTTTGTCAATAGACTAGTTCCCATTAACCTCTCACCGCTGTGTCCTCGTTTAAAGCTCATGCGATAATGTATCATGCATTTACTATCGTACACATTGTATATTAATAATTAGCGAGGTATTGCTGTAATTAATTGTACCATTAATTATCTTATATTAACATTGCACAGTCCAGAGAGATTACAATAGTGGGTAAACTAGTTGGAAATATAATATATCGTAGCAAATGACGAGAAGATACACTTTTGAAATCACAGGCAGCCGAGGATGAGGACAATTTGGTATCGCTTACTTTCAAAATAACACCACTCGTGCCAAGGATACCGTATTATTTGTATCTCCGAGGAAATATGACGAAGTCATACTCCCTTTCAAGCCACTCTCTCCTAGCAAGGACAATGGCTGAAGGAGCCCTTCAGTCCGGGGGAGCGGACAACAATTAGGGCAGAAAGATGCTAGAATACAGGAATGGACCGCGGAAAGGCTAGTCGGACTGTCAATGGTTGCTTTGTGCCGCTCGATATCGCCAATTCCAGCTTGCAAATAAAAGCTTCCGGGCTCTGCGGCTGATTGTAATCATTATTCAAAGACGAGTGGGCGCGCTCGCTAGCTAAGGAAAGGGATGACAGATCGAGAGATTGCCAATGTCCACTTGCGAGTTGCTAGCACGAATTTATCCCGCAGGAGTATTGGCGAGCACCGGGCAGGGCATGGCAGGGTAGGGTTGTCGGAGTGCGGCGGGGTTTTAGTCGGTGCCAACAAAACTTCAAGTATCCGCGTTATTTAAAGGGATACGGTATACCTACACATTCGGGAGTTCCATCCTCGACCACTGGAGATTCCATTCGCCATAAAACGGAGAAAAGTGGAAACTTCCTCCCGCAGGAAAAAGGGAGACGCCACTAGTACTGGCCGGCTAGCGTGCACCGAGTCGGGAGTCGGGAGAAGGAGAGCGGAGATATTGCGAAAGTCCAACACCATCCACCTTCCCACTTCGGTTTCTCACTTTGCCGTGTTATCATCCTTATCTTGCTCCCTCGTTGTCCACTCCCTCTCTCTCTCTCTCGTTCTCCCTTTCTCTATTCGTGGCCCCTCACTCAGCCCTTCCCGCTCTTTGGCACAAGCTTTTTGCTCGCTTTATTTAAACGCGAGTGCCGGATGGGCGCAGCATCCCACGGTCAAGAGGGGAAATTCGACTTTACCGCCGAATTTCTTGTTGATCTTTCATCTCCCGCCGCTCTCCCTCGGCCCTCCTCCCTTAGCGAAGGGGCCTCCTGGCAGGAGCAAGAGGGTGGGGATACGCCGGAACTTATCGGGAATTTGGAATGGCGAGTAAAAAGTTCTGCGAATTGCCGGCGATAAATCGAGTTAGGTCCGATCAGGAAGAGAGAGGGTGCTCGGTGGCCGGTGGCTGGTTGGCCAGATAGGGACAAAGTTTCATTGATTGAGTGGTCGGGCTTAGGCGCACGTCCGCGTAATCAGCTGCCTAATGAGCCGCGACGCCGAACTACAGCCTGTTTCCGTAATGGCGAACCTTATACCCGAGTGGTCGGGCTCCGAGGCACCGGCCATAAATCACGGTCCACCGTCGAGCAGACGAAACGCGACAAAGTGAATCGAAAGGTCCACCTAACATAGACCAGTATGGATTTCTATAGAGACACTCCATCTCTCACTTGAGCATCCTAAACTTTCGAGTCTGACACGATTAACTATCATAGTATCGAATATTGATACATAATTAAGATTCTATTGAAATACTACCCGAAGTCAAGATATATTTTCCTCGAGTCTGATAAAATTCTACGCGTCCAACTTGAAGTAAATTTGACAAATCATTCAGGAACTATCACGAATCTATCTCAAAGTAACGAGGTTCAAGCACAGTAGACTCGAGAATCGGCTGAATCGTTGGTACGAAGGTAAAAGGGGGCACGATTATACAGGCAGGTTTGGAGTGATGGTCGATTGTGTATCAGTTCAAAGTGAATCGACTTTAATGCCCGGTGGCAAGGTACGGCGAAATTTCAAGCATAAGCCATTACATCCTTCCGTCCGATATCATCTCTCGCATGAATCGATCCCATCTCCCCGAGATCTCCTTTTAGAGCTGACTTTCATTCACGTTGCCGCGCGGCTATATGAGAGCGCCGCCGTGCACGATAGGAGATGGATCCCCAGTAAACCCCTCAATTTTTCGTCCAAGTACGCTCGGCGTAACGCTTTTAAAGCGCTCGCGGAAATTTCACAAACCGATCGCGCCCAAGAGGTCACTCTCGTCGCTTTCACGAGCCATCACTATCCACAAATGATAATTGGAGCGTCAAATTTTATCGCCTTTACTATGTACATACATTATTAATGATTCGATAACATATCCCTGTATTATGATGCACCTTTTAACTTCACATCACTTTTTAACCATCTTTTTCTCTAAGTATTCTTTAGGTTCGGAGTATATTTTATATGCTGAGGGTGGCAATGAAGTTAGCCTGTGTACCATAATGCAATTGAATTCAGTATACAATCGCCTTGTATATAAAAGTATTTTTAACAATTTAGAAAGCACCCTTGTATCAATATGTATCTATAATACTTTGTAAAATTGATTTTTAATACTTTAATGTAATGCAATTAACGTATTATATAGCTAATATGTCAAGAATATTGCATGCTATGCACAGGAAGTGAAAAGAGTATTTGGAATATCTATCTGCATCTTGGCGGCTTCTTGAAACATCATTACTTAAAACGATAGTGGGAATCTTGAAGCCCTTTAAAGTTAAACATTTAACAGACCCTTAAACTTCGTAAGAATATGATTTTGCGGGATTAATTATTGCTTGATTGCGGCGGCTGGCGCGACCCCGAAATGAGCGTTCCGAGAAGGTAGTTTCAGAAGTACGCAGGGGTAGTTAAGAGCTGGAAGAATTTCAACGGCGCGGCGGTGGAAAATTTTTTCGAATCGACCGATAACGGGCGCACGATGGCAGGAACATTCCGGGAATAGTGAGAATAACGTCCTCGGGGGGCACAATAAAGAGATAATGCCGAGCTTTGAGAAACGTAGAGAGAACGTCCCCCTTGGCAAGTTCTTAACGGGACATTCCAGCGTTCCGAGAAGCTTCTATCTCCGAACGAGGCAATTACAGGCTGTGGTTTACCGTGCTCGCGTTTACACCCGTGGCCCTCAGATCGCCCGCCCGCCTTCCTTGCTAAGACCTCTTTCACACAGTTTCAGCCACGTCAAGAATCTCCGGGGGTTGTAAAATACTGTGCTAGTGACTGCCACATTTAATGACAAGTCATCACTGTTACGTCCCTCGTCTCGAGAGAACTTAGTCGCTTATTGTTTTAACCTGCTAGTAATGGTAGTAGAGAGTGTCATGGATTTCGATGAATTTTACTAGTAAGATCGCAACAAATAATGAGTTGTGTAAAAGAGACTTGAATTTCGCAAGGCTCGTGGTGTTAGATCGTAAAGTTAGCTTGGCGTGGTAGTTGAACCTCCTTGGCATCGGCGTTCGATACCTCCTGAAACGGACGAGCTCCTCTTGCGCCCCCTTCGACGACTACCACGACCGCGTCGTCAAACTCGCTTGACCCCCTTCCCGGGCCATGTCAAACTAAAGCCTTGACAGGATCAGAACGAGCGGGGGAAGCAAGGAGCCCTGCCGATTAAAAGGAAGCACCCACGCTCCGTCAACTTTCTCGTCCCACCTCCTTCTTTATTAGATTCTGTCAACTGACTATTCTTTCATCGCCAACGATATCTTCCTCGGTCCCTCTAAGCTGATAATACTTGCCCATCAAACTAGTGCTTGCTAGATCGATCGGTATCGATAGCGACGCGTCCTTTCATCAAATCCCCGTTCAAACTGTATCGCCGACAGAAGAATAATTGATAATTGCAATCAATTTGAAAGTCAATCCACAGAGAAGTAGTGTTCAAAGTTTTAATTGTACCTCGAAATATTCTTTCCGGTTCTGTTATAGATTAGTGTGACATTAGATTAATCCTATTGCACTTTGCAGTAATGCGTGATTAATTTCCCAGCGGTTCCCCGGATAATTATGTCACGATGGCCAGGGTGGGAATATAAACGAGGGAAGAATAAGTCGAGGCTAAAGGCCGGAACCACTTACTTCCCGCTTTTTCGTTGGACTTGCCGAAAACTTTTCTCATAACTGTAAACGCTTTTTCTTCCAACGTTGATGCGCCAAGATCTTTAGCCCACTTCGCCACGAATTAATTTCCCAGCGATATACAGTGTGCGCCCTGCAGCATGACATCCTGATTATCTTGAATTTCCAATGAGCAAAGATTGAAACTCCCTCCAAAGGTCGAACCTTTAGTTTTATTGGTAGAATAAAACCTCTCGAGCAAAGTGTTACGCTCAAGTGTTAATGGAATTAATGACTAATACATTTCGAAAGTTTTATTAAACAATGCACTTACTCTTAAAAGTCTCTGTGCTACTATGTCACTGTCAACTCGGACTATTTTCTGCTTCCAGCAAACTCAAAGCCATTAACCTTCGACGAGGTATACAACCAGAGCAGCCCCACCAATTGCACAGTGTACTGCGGTGGATTGACCAATGGTTTGACAGAGGAACTCATGCAAAAGACTTTCTCACCCTTTGGATCTATCCAGGAAATTCGTGTTTTCAAGGACAAAGGCTACGCCTTCATAAGGTAATAACAAATTATAGTAATACTATCGATCTATAACTACTTGTCGACGTGTTATCAACAACCACTACATGCTTAACACAAAAAGTAAAGTGGATCAAGTAAGACTGGTTGATGCAATCAATAAACCACAGTTCATAAATATCAATGACGATATGAGTTGGTCCATGCGGTAATACTCGATCGCTTAATAAGATCAAGGCGCATTGAGCGAGCGCGAAGAGTTGCCATGCGAAAGCCAGGAACTCTTCTTCTCCTATGGCATAAATAATAGATTTCGGGATTTACTATTGATTGAAAAACTTGGACGGGCGGGCAGACGGGGGGATCGAGCGTAGCGGGAGCGCAGTAACTTTGGTGTAGTAACAGCTTCCGTAACAGGTTTCCCAAAGTCAATTCGCTCGGTTTCTTGGCGTCGACGGCGTCGACGGCAGCCCTTTCAACTGGCGGAGCAGTGCGCTTAATACATACATATGTGTGCATAGATCCGGCGCGCATATTCCTCGATGTATGGGAGCGTATTAGACGTAAGGTCGCGAGCTTACGGCTATCGATCCTGTAACATCGCGCGCGCCCCTTGCACCCGCAAAACCTATACCTACACGCGTGCACACGTCTTTTGCACTGCGTTTGATGGCTGCCAACTTTGCAGTAATTGCACCGGCGGGCATTGCAATTTCGTGCGCCCGCCAAATTGGAATCGGCAAAGCCGATCGCCAGGACAAAAATACTTAATGCACCCTTTCGCAGCCGCTACCGAGTGATCTGCGCCATCGCCTCGCCTCTGCAGCAATTAAAATTATTCCGGATTGACGCCTCACTTTCCCGCTATACTCTGTAAATTCGTAATTTCTTGGTGGTCAATAGATATATTTCTATAAATGATTTATTGTAAAAAATTGAAACAACGCTTTTAACTTCGCCTTTTTTACACGTAACACTTTCGAAAAGCTATTAGTGATAAATAGAGTTCGGTCAGCAAGCGTTTAACTCGAGAATCGAAAGAGACCGTCAGCAAAGTGTGAGAAATTCGGCAGGCGAGTCACTCCGGTTGTACGTGAGAGGACAAACTCTCATCGTCAGTGGACGCCCGATGATTCTGGGGAGCACGGGATGCCTGGGATAATATTGTTGTTGAAACGTGGCGTATAATAGCGCCGGGCGTAGACGTCGCCGGGAGCGGAGGTCCCCTGAGGAACGGCGAGGACGCACATACACTTGGTAATCAGCCGTCGTCCTCCTCGTTTTCGAGCGCGCGCGTGTCAATCTGATCGATAGAAAAAGTTAGCGTGGCTAAAAAGTTCCAAGTTCTCCGAGGCGAGCCGCGAATCTTTCATGGGAGCGCCGCTGACAGGCGGAAACTTCTCCTTTCCCCGATGGCGAATCTCTCGGTCTATTTGGTGTCGCGGCCAGCCCGAACCCCTGACATTTTCTCTCCAACAGCGACCTACCACTAAAAGCAAACGGATTAAACAATTACAGAGTTATTTCAATTACCCACCAAGCCTCCACTCAATTCGACCGTCTCCAATTTTAGTCTTTCCAGTTCTGTAAAGAATTGCATTTCCAGTTCACCTACGAAATACAGTTTACATAATTGGTTGCATTTTATTTAAATAATAAAATGAAGGAAGTACAGGCGATTTTTTTCTAGAATTTGAAAATGAAGGATTGAGAAATATAACAATCTGAAAGCACTTTGTTCTCTATGTGTTCTATGGAAAGATGGTAAAAGTTGGACACTATCTAGTAAAAGTACGGAAAATGTAAATTGCAATGGAAACCCTTCACTTGGACAAAATCTCGGCTGGTGAATGCCTCGAGTTGCATGGGGGCTTCGTCGATGGAGACGTCTCGCGGAATTTATTGAACGAAGAGCAACATCATGATGTCCCTTTGGAACTTTGGCATCTGACAAGGGGTGGCAATGACACTCTCAAAACTGACAGGCGACTTCGGAACGAGGCCGAAATCACTTGCGTGTCGAATCGATACCCGGTCCTGTCAGCATCATAGCCCCAAGAGCATGGTAATCGTGACTTCGCAATTCCTATCTCCTGTAGGAGCAGGATCCGGAATAATTTATGAATATTATAATAAACAGGCATCATCTTACGCGTCATTAAGTCAGCCTGCGTGTCAAACTTCTCGATTATTATCTCAGGGTCTATTTGTCGACATTACACAACGATATAACTGAATTAAGAATGATAAATTTATCGTCCTCGTTCGATAAACTCGAATAAATCCATAAAGGGAACTGAAATTAAACCAAAACTCAAGCGATGTGAAAATTCAGCTATCTCTGCCAGAGTCGGAGGTAGAAAATAAACGGGTAGAAAGAATAGCAGAATGAAAAAAGGGGAATGAGACGAAGCAGGAGGAGTCAGAGGAAGATAGCTAGTCGGAGATCTATCGTGACGCTTAAAGGCGAGCAGTCAGTGGTGTGGGCCATCGTTGGTCAGCCAAGTAGCGTCAGTAAGAACTGGCAAGCGTTCCTCTGTAGGCGTGGGTCAGTTGTCGAGCGAGGAATATCGGTGAAAGAACGGCATAGAAAGAAGCGAACCCTTCCTCTCGGAGGACACCTGATCACAAGTGCGCGTGTTCCTGCGCACGTAGCAGCCACACGAACACACAGAGACGGGACGAAGGAGCATTGAAGAGCTCGTTGGCAGTGTCTCCTATCGGAGCGACTATAGCCCGTCGGTCTCACACGAGTTCTTCTGTCGTGCCAGGAGTTCCGGCGCGCGTGGACAATGTCCGTCCATCCGGTATCTCCCGCCTCTAATTGCTCTTCCTGGGCCGCTCTATAGCCGGACACCCCTCGTTCCGGAAACGAATATCTCGGCATGACGTATGGCACGACCTCCACAGCCCTAACTCTCTCTCTCTCTCTCTCTCTCTCCCTCCGTCTCTCCGTCTCTCCTCCCCGGATACGACGTGCGGACCTGAAGGCTAGTTTCGGCGGGCGAGGGAAGCGAGAGGGTGGCAGGGCTTGGCTGGTGAAACGAGAGAGGTTCTTTCTTTTCCTTCGGAGGAAAGAGTCTTATCAGAGTTTGCTTATCGCCTCGGCCACCCGAAATAGCTCCTTGCTGACGATGACCACTCCACCTCGCCCCTCGAGAACACCGCCGGCCACCCAGCCCGCAGGAGGTAGCTTTTGCATGCAAGTTTTATTCCGTCGAAAGGCTAAGCTCCACAGATAAACTGCGCTCCCGGCGATAGAGCTATGAAAGGCTAGGATTCGCCCGGCCCTCGAGATGCGCGATACAGCGCGCTTGATGGAAATTGATCGAATTTGAGGCATCGCGACGGCGAACCGAGTTAGGCTTCCGGCATCACATGCCAAATGGCAGCCTGAGACGTGCCCTGAATGGATCAGCCCTTCTGGATCGGTAATATTACCCTTCAAACTTCTGCTTTCCCGAAGTAACGAAAAATCTTTAACTCGGAAATCCTTCACTTCGCCCGTTTGCTTCGTTCCACAGATATTTTCCGATTCACTTTTCTATATGCGCACTCTAACGCTAAAGTCACTCACAATTAAAGGATACGTGAAATCACCATCTTTAACATTTAAACTGCTCCACGTTTTAAATTGACACGTACTTTAAACTCATGAGTTAGCCCACTTTAATAACTATCGCCCTATAATTGCGTAAATAACGGGCAGAGTCAATCCAGGCGGGGCGGTCGCAACTAACAACTGCGGCACTCTTGAGACGAGCGTCTATTGGCTGAGTAATTACTTGGATTTTATATTTCCCCGATATGAAACACACGGGCCAGTGTTTCACGAGAGTAGAATAAAACCATAGTGGTATTTTTAAAAGGAGACTCCCATTTCATTGAGAGTTATAAACTCTCGAGCGCTGCTTCTTCCGCTACAACATTGATCCGGCAAAAAGCGACAGACACTGATAAAACATGAAGTAACCATCGAGAGCCCTCCGCGCATTCCGAGTAACCCAATATAATCCTGAATGGGAGTCGGGTGAAATGCGAGCTTTTTTCCGAAAAGTCAACGAAAAAGCTGCTGCCACTGACATCGCGTAACGGAGCGCGCACGAGTGTGTGAGAAAGGGAAAGAGAAAGAGAAAAAGAGAGAGCGAGAGAGTGACGGAGAGCGTGAGAAAGAGAAGGGAAATGGAGAGTGAGGCAAACAGTGGAGTGCACTGGAAATGCGATATTTTCAAATTCGGGACTGAGACTGGAAGGGGGGGAAGGGGCGCGTATCACATCAAAAGCTCACGCATGTCTAACTTGTTAGTGCAACAATTTTCCGGCCTGCAATGCAGACGAGAATAGGTACGTGGGTGGTTCAGAGAACCGCGTATTCCCCCAATGACACTCTTCTGTATTTGTCTATGTTTCTACACGTGTAAGAGTACGTGAATATACCACTACACCAGGCCAGATGGAATATTGGGGCGCCTAGTTATGCATTCGTTTTCTGGCTGGCGCGCGCGCGCCTCTCACAAACAAAACGTTGTTAACGAGCCATGGCTGGTGAGTGGGTGTACTTTTTCAGCTGGCTTTCGTACCGACCATCCTCTTCACTATATGCTGTTACAATTAATCGCGATCTGTGTGTGCTGATTGCACGCAGCCAAACTTCCGACAAAGCAAAGGCGCTCTTCATATCGTGTTACTCCGGACGCTGCAGACTCCAGTCCGCTGACGCAACGACCTTTGCTTCATGGCAATACACCGCGCACTATGCTATCATCGGAATTTGAAAGCTCAGCAAACACTTTTCCCGAGTTCTATGGCAATTTCCAATTGAATATACATTTTTCCGTTAGCGATACTCAACGAACACGTTATTGTTCAACTTACCAACGCTGTTTAATCAATTTACGGGAGAATTTTTTTATCCTACACGAAGTTCAACCGTCAGAGATGATAATGTGATTTATTCATGGGCTACTACGTCAATAGAATTCGTAGTTTACAAAATTATTCGAAAGCAAGAAAATCTGGGGCGCAGAGGGTTAATGGAATTTAAAATACGTTACAGTGCTATTGAAAATTGTTAACTGGGGTAGAAAAAGTATTACAGATTGGAAATTGGAGAAGAACTTGTTCTGAGAGAACGTCTTAAGTGTTACTCAGCGAAGGACGAGCCCCATTTCAACGTGCGCCACAGGAGCGATCGTTTGTCTCGGGATACGAGTTTCAGAGGTTGTGCCAGGGGTAACATCGCGCCCATTAAGCAGCGAAAATTGTATTAATTCGGAGCCACGGCGGCCGTGTACGGATGCACTGGTGTGCGCGAGATTATCTTTATAATGCTTCTAAAAACGACGTGTTTATGCCCGGGCGGCCGGTATAACCTACCCCCCGGTCGCCCAGTCGACATTTACGGGGACGCAGGAACCCAACAAGCCAACGTGAATCCTGGCACCGAGCCAAATGGCAAAACCTTAACCCCGCTCTGTAATTGAAGGGCCGCGATAAATAAAGCTCAGCATGCGTTTTCAAGAATGCGATATCCAGCTGTTTCTCAGCCGCGAGGCCGCAACCCCCCGCTACTGCGGGCTTCAGCCTCGAAAAATCTACCCCGAAATGCGTGTATGCCTAGCAACAACATGCTGAAAGTTAATCTACTTTGGCTACTTTGAAATAAAATCCGATGAAATACGAGTGCCTTCCTACTTAATAACAAGACCTACTTAAATCAAGGTAGAGCGAACATCTTCGCAGTGCAAAAATGTGCAAACAATTAGAGCAGTTAAATTGGATAATAAAATTTTACAGCTGGCTCGGTTAAAAGGGCAGGGTTTCCCTCGGATTTCGACGTTTAATTTTCTACAGCAAGCGTTTTACATGTATGGAAAGTACATACAAGTACCTCTGTATACGCGATCTTCATATGTATTTGCCGCCTAGTAACGAGCACATCAAATAAGCACATCTTTTTTAATAAGTAACGACCTCGCGAGGCAGGCCAAATTAAGACCTCTTGGTGGCGAATTTTTTTTTTTGCAAAATGCGTATCGCAGCGCTAGAAAAAATGCAGCGTCTGGTAATGATCACTCGAGTTGGCATTTACGAATACGAGAAGTCCAAGCAGCATTGGTTAACGCATGGAATGGTGTTTGATGGTTGCAGGTTTTCTACCAAGGAATCGGCGACGCACGCTATTGTGGCGGTGCACAATACTGATATCAATGGTCAGACAGTGAAATGCAGCTGGGGCAAGGAAAGCGGAGATCCCAACAACGCTCAGCAAACTGGACAGGTACAGCTCACCCCCTTTCTTATCCTGTTTAAAGAGCCTTCCTGGTGAAAGCCTGCCTTGGCAGCCCTGCAAAAACCGCAGACATTGTGGTGTAGGAAAACACTCGAAGCACTGTCCTCCTTTTTCCTTTTACTTTACCTTAAACGTGCCTCAGAGCTATGGGTTCAGTTTCAAGCCTGTTGGTAATTCCATTTAAAAACTGGAATGACTTAATACTTATTTCTCAAGAGTGTGCAAATAAATCTCAGACTACTTTTGTCAATAAACGCGTCTAGACTTTTATAGAATTTGTGAAAATATCTTATTCAAGTTGATAACCAAAATCGATCGATAAGAACTTTTGATCACAAAAATATATGTCGTCACTGCAAGGCTCGATTACTCTTATACGGTACGAGGCTTCCCCGCCCAATTCGCTGAACTATCGACCAACCAGCTCCGATACGCCTGATCCGGCAAACAATTCGCAGATTCCCCGATAAGTGCTTAAACTTGCGATGAATACATAATAGCGGCGACGAGTCCGCGGCCGGGATAGGCAGTTATTGAAACTGAATCGCGAAAATTCGACGTCCCAAGAGGTATTGGAAAAAGGAAATAGTTACGCCATTCAATTCCTCGGGCAGGGCTTTACTGGAGCAGCTGGCTCCAGCTTCCGTCGGAGAGCTGGGCACAGTCTAACTCGTCGGACTTATAATTACTCTTAAAAAGAATATCACCCAAAAAAATCTAAAAAACCTATCAATCTGCAATTACATTTGGATGGACTCTCTAATCTTAGAGAAATCCCTAATAAAGTCTCGAAGCCATCTGTTTAACTGTGGTCCCAGTGGGGAATGTACAGGGTGTAACAGTGATTCCTTAATTCCTCCCAGTTTTACTTTACCTTCTACATGCAATTGGTGGAGTTACGAGCGGGGATGTAGATCTACATCGTCGAGTAACGCGGGAACCTCGTAAAAATGGATGGATGAAGGGAGGTGGGCAAGATTCCGGTCTATTCACGAGCCTCTCTTGCGAAGTGTGTCTGTCGGGTCTCTTAGCAATTAGCGCCGGTAGGACGAGTAAGTACGTCCGATCTGGGAATGGTACGCCAAAGCCGGTGAGAGAGAGAGATGGGTTATGGCAGGAGAGCAGGCCACCCGTCGTTGGTCGGCACCCTCTTGCTACTTCCGTACGTCCATCCATCCACTGTTACTCGGCCCGTGACATCGCTCTAATTGATCCCTATTCCCATAACGTGCTCCTCTCCCACGAGTACCGAGATATCGCATTACTAGATAGATACCTCCTCCACCGCTTCCATCCTCTTCACTCCGCTTCTACTACTCCTCCTCGTACTACTCGCCGCAGTTTGACCGGGATGTTCTACTTAACTCTGCCGAACACCCGGCCGAAATTCGGCATAAGATCGCAACCACCCTTTGTTCCCGCGCTTCTTTCCTGAGCTCCTTTTTCACGACATCCTCCTTTCACCGCGACATCATTAACGGCGAAGATGACCCCTTCTTCCAGCCCCGTCGGCAAGCCTCGCTTTTTCTCGGATGGGAAATGTTGCATTATGGAGCGAGTGGTGCATGGAATAATGAATGGGTTTGGCGCTGGCGAAAAGTATTGTTTGCTCTCTGGCAAGGAGCCCTCCGTTAAGCGCGATCGTCAAGTGTCTTTTATGACGGTTTTTACTTCCGGGGTTTGTTTAATCGAGGCTTGCCTTGGGTAACTAAGGAACCCATTGTTGGTAGTTCGTTAAGTCTCTATGAGGCGGCCAGCTGGTGCTTGCAAGAGAAAGAGAGATGCTTCAGCGCGGGGAATTAGTCGAAAAGTCTTTATCAACAGCAGCTCTGACTTCTAACGTTTACATGTAGGTTTCGGTAGTAAAACACTTGACCCAAAATAATTTGTTTTTAAAAGTACGACATCAAATACTTATAGAGTAATTAAAAGAAGAGATGAAAGAGGCACGAATTTATAGATCGATCTGATATATTATGATAATTTTTGCTAATCATCAGTCGGTTCGAATATCCGGATTGTCCGGGCCAGGAATTGCCAGGCTTGACGTGGCGGTATCCTTTTTCATTCATAATGTCGGTATGCTCTTTCAGGCATTATCGTCGGCGACGTACCCATACTACGCGGCGGCAGCAGCAGCCGCCGCGGCGGCGGCGGGCGTCGCAGGCGTCGGAGGCGTCGGCGGCGTCGGCGGAGCCGGACAGCTTGGCTACTGGTATCCGCCCCAGTCCTACCCCACAACTGCCACGCAAATGCAAGCAGGCGGCTTTCTCCAAGGCATGCAAGGATACACCTACGGCCAATTCGCTGGCTATCAACAGGCACAGTACATGGGGTGAGTTACCTGTTACAGTTTCCTCTCCTACGATGGAATACGAGATCATCCAATAAAGTTCTCGATCTAGGTCACCCTTTCGATAACTCTCATTAGATTGAGATTTTTTAACTCTCTTAAAACGTAGTCAGTTTTTAATTATAATTATCTATGATCGAGCACCTTCTGGATTCCATCAAAATGATTTAAATTTACTTCAACCTTTTAAATGGAAGGTGTTTAAAGTTTATAAAATACGTCTGCGATAGTGAAAAATGTATCCGAGGCGTTATGTGAATAAATTTATGCGATACGTTGCAACCGCTTGAATTTTATATTTGTATTTATACGAATGCAAGTGCCGTTCTCTTGGTAGGATGCTTTCCTTCTCGTAAGCAATCCCACTGCAGTCAAAAGTATTTTCATATGTCCGGGATTAATAAGTACACGATTTCCCTTAAGCCCGGGATTATCTATTGCAGTGACGTCCCACTTCGACTGCGCTAGAAGCAGTTTGCAAATAGCGACGTCATGCGATTTCTATACAGGCGGGAAGTAGGTTCCACCGCCGTTTTAAAGAACTCGCGGCAGCCAGAGTCTACCCAGTTGAAAAAGATGCCACAAAGTAGCAGTGAGGTCGAAACGAGGTGGACTCCAGTTTTCCTTACACCAGGGGAAGAAGTTTTATACGAAACGTGCGGGACTGACTCTCTCTAGATGGACTTCCAAGACCGCAAAACCTTTGCAAAATAGTTCGCCAATTTTTCCATCACTTTTTTACACTGAACCGTAATTATTTGCTTTTGCTAATACAGTAAAAACACTGAGATTGGTAAAGCCGAGGGTAGTTAAGGGCCGGGAGGTTTTTACAGAGGGGATTGTGGCAAATGAGGGTTGCTTTCGAATAACATATTAACGCCAGGCTAAAACGGGCGGCGTTTGAAAGGCGTATTTCCACCGGCTTAAATTTTGGTCCATTAAACCCCTTGGTAAACCTAACCTAAAATACCCCACCAACGGTTCCACTATTAGCAGTCGGCATTCGTGAAAATATTAACAGTAGTAATCGGTTGGGCGCATTCACGCTGAAATAAACCGTTAAGATAGCGTGCGGATTTAATTGCTGACCCAGAAATGCATCGAGAGGGTATAGAAGGGTGAAACGCACCAGGCTGCCGTCGACATAACCCCAAAGCAGGGCTATCCGCTTGCTGGCACTCGGAACGCCCTGCGTCCTTTATGATCTGCGAAACGACACCCTTAAAATGAGCATTCGAGATGCTTTTGGGCCATCGTCGCGACGCCATACGCGACGCCTGGCGCTCAAGCCGCGCACGGATAAACTCCAGCTCGTTTTCTGTCAAGCGCGCACTCCACTATAAAGAAGTTACTCGTTGCGAGCGATTCCCCGCCGGATTCGAAATTACGAGCCACGGAAATGGCTTCCCTAAGCTGGGAGAGCGAACCGAAACAATGTCGAGGCACGTTTCAGCTGGTACTTGATAAAAGTGCGCGTTTAGTCGAGCGTTTCATTGTCGCACAGGATTCTCTTGCTTGTGGGCGTTCCGCCTGACCCACTGCCCTCTCAGTTACCTCCAGCTTTGGATATCGTTTACACTTACACTCTACTTCAACTTATTCGAGCTTGCGAACTGATGTTGCCTCCGAAGCTTTATTTCGAGTCCACGTATCCTCTTAAATTCTATATATCTTATCGACGACTTCAGCAATTCTTTCAAACACATTCTCTTCTTTATTCAACAATAAAGAGATCTTTTCTCTCCTTACGAAAAACCAGCGTCAAGAATTCCTAACTGTACGGAATAACGAAAATGTCCACATAAGAATGTGTTAATTAAAGGAGTACAATAGCAGTGCGTATATATCTCGCTCGACTCGAGTACTGGAGAGAGGAAAGCTCAGTCAGTCCTGCACGAGTGGGCGAGACTTTACGAGGAGAGTTTTGTCTTAAAAGTGCACGCCCCGTTATCCAATTATACCTCTCGCGCGCGCACGACATTGCTCCTAAAGAGAAAGAGAGAGAGGGAGAGTGTGAGAGAGCGCGGCTGATGAAAAGCGGTGGGAAAAATTCCGTGTCGTGAAATGAAGATCTCGTAAACTCATCCGGACGCGGTGTCTCGTAAATTTCAATTGCTGAAGCGGTGTTGGCCTCGCGCGCGCACATAGACACACACACACATACAGACTCGGTGGAGAGGCGCTCAAATTTAACGGGTCTTCGGTATCGTCGCTTGGCATTGAGCCGCGACTAAAAGCTAAATGGCACGATGCTTCCTTTAAACATAGACATCGGCATCGTTGCATCGAATTCAAGCAGTTTTTCGAAATTACGCGAGCCCGACGAGAAACGTGTCCTATAATTTGCAGTATAGTGTGTGTAGAACTCTTAAGTGCTATGGAGGCCGACAGATCCTTCGGCGTTTCTTACGGCCGCCGAAATGGCATCGCTAAGGAGCGCGCCTGAACGATTCCGCACTATTACCAGGACGATTCTCAAGCACCCCTGGAATACCTATTCCCTGATAATCGGAAATGCCGATATCCAATTCGACTGGCGTTTCTGCACGCTTGATTCTTTGTCAATCTCCCCTGTAAGATCGCTTGAATACGAAAATGTTGGGGAAAGATGTTAACAAATTGACGATACGAATTTTAATTCTTTTTGGGTCCGTTGTATTCGATTTGCAATAAAAAGACAAGCTTCTCTAATGTCCCTCACGTGGCCTTAAAAGGAAATGTATTCTACTGATACTAGTTTAATGTTTGATATCACAGACCTCGAATCTTGGGAAAGAAATCATATATTCGTTCTCTTCTTCTAACAGTTCAGGAAGTGTAGCTGCCAAGTTTAGCACAGTAATAATCTTAAGATCGGAAGCATAATTTGTCAATCGTACAGGCGTGTCGGGGCGTGTAAATCTTATTTGTTGAAGGAAGCACGCGAAGTAGTAAGTACCGAGTGGCTGCCACTTCATTCGGCGTTGATTCTCGGCCTCGTAACTTTTATTTATTGAGGAAAGCCCTTATTTACGGTCCACGCTTTCGTCTAAGATTACCGTGGCTAATAAAGATTAGGCTAGAATGCCACGGTGCACCCAAGGATAGCACGAAAAAGTATGTGTGGAACAGCAGGTTTCGATAAAGCTTAACACTGCTCTTGATTTAGTAGGGTGGCATGTAACCTTTTACTATTACAGTCTAACGCAGTCTATTTCTCTGAACAAGATCTTATTTCCAAGTATTAGATTCTTGAATTTCCATCATTCCTTTTCTACCATCATTACAATGATTATATAATATCATAATATTATTTATCTCGAGGAATAAATTCAACTTGTCCTAATATGAAAATGAAGAATCCCTTAATTGATATACAATACCTCATGACTTCCCGCCACAGATGAAAGCATCGTACAAAGCAAAAAGTATTAGCAAGCAGTTGCAATTACGGTCGGCGTCGATCCGCGTGATGGAACAAGCAATTATTATAATCCGCAACGCCAGATTGCCCGGGGGCGAGCGGTTTATTTCGTAAAACTGCTCGCGTTTCCAATCTAATTGCATTGACATGTCACAAGAGAGCGAGAGGGATAGGGAGATGAAGAGGAGGGGATGGTAGAGTGAGAGAGTGGGTGGGAGAGGGCACATATTGGCGGGATCGACCGCGAAAGAGCGGTGAAGCGCGCAGAGCGCGTTAAGTGGCGGGTTAATTATTCGTCAACGTATCGCATTAATTGGTTCACATGACAATTGCGTGTACACTGGTGTCGTCTGTATATACACGTGGGCGCGGGTGTGTGCGTCTCTCTGTGTTGGGCAGGATGGGCATGGGCGTCCACGCGGCAGGCACAGCAGCAGGATGGGGCCAAGGATTACCTGGGGGACCACAGTTACCGCCTCACCACGCCACCACGGTCACGGCACCCCCTGGGGTCCAAGCCGCACCCCCACCACCACCGCCGCCCGCGCAAATGATGGCCTACCCGATGCAACAGTTCCAGGTAGTCATTATTACTTTAATTCACCTTTCTTCAATCGTACTTTCTCTTCTGCTCGTAACCTTCTTATCTCTCCATACGCTGATTTTCTCTTTCTTCGGTTCTCTTGCATTTCCCCGCAACGGCCAACTTCCTCGGACAATGTACATTTTATCTGGTAACTTTAGTGATTCGATGTCTTGGTGGGTAAAAGCTTGGAATAAATTGAAGAATTTGTAATCAAAAGAAGATTAGTATTTTTAAGAAAAGTGTTTAAAGTGGGGTGAAAGTTGGCCGGTGTATTGTAATGCAAGAATGTTATCCTTTCATCTATTTTGTTCGTATGTGTTGGATGTTGACGTTTGCTTAACTCTACACAACGCACAGTGTGCGCTTGTTTCCTTGGTACACCCCAAAAGAAATATTCTTATAGAATATTTGACAAATGAAAAATAGATAACTCAAGGATTAGTACAGAATTTGATCAATTTTCTGCATTCTAGTATTTAATTTATATCTGAGTAATTAATGTAATTTACATGGAAAAGACATCAGTCAAATATGCCCAATTCAATTCTCGTCATTGAGATGCGCAAACATCCAGTTGCGGACATGTGCTGCCACAATTGGTAGAAGCTCCTTAGCAATTCGAATATCAGTAAACCCCAGCGCAGGAGTAACAAGCACGCGTTCGCAAATCAGAAACAGGAGCAGTCTCGGCTTCATTATCAAGCCTATCGGGGTGATCAAGTTTGAAATGAAGAATGCACAGTGCGACAGGGGAGTGATTGAATGATGCTGAATGCGGAAATTGAGGGCTGCGAGCTGTGGTAACGTGCGAGTGTGTGCCAGCATCCGTCTGTCTGTGTATATGTGTTTCGCGAGAGGAAAGTTAAACATTCACCGCGACACCGGAATTCCCTGCTGGATTTTCGACACACTTCACGTAGTGCATTTGCAAATGATTTCCCGCTAATGTAAGCGTCACGCTCTCTCTCTCTCTGTCTCTCTCACACACACACGCATATACACATAGCGACGCATAGAGGCACGTACGGCACCCAAAAGCTCCTTCCGTTTCTGCCACCTTTGCATGCATACAGGGTGAGTCGACTCAAACTAGCAATTCTTGAACAAATGGTAGAAAACAACATGACCTAATTAAGTTCGAGATCAGTTAGATTTTTCTTTTTGAAAACCACTAATGTTTCAAGTGGTAAGAAAGATTTTGAGTATATGGTTGCAAATGTTCACTCTGCTAATAAGTATTGATATGTAAAGGTAGTTAGGAGTGGCATTCGATAAATTGTGATTTACGTGAAATTAATGAGAGATAGTTTAGAGAAATGTGGATTATTCGTGGAGAAATGACTGTCTCCCAAATGACTGAACCTGACTCACCCTGTACAGTGTAAAGGGAGTTACGTGAGTGCCCTGCGGTGCGGGCCACGTGCGGATCACTTTGCACCTCGGAGCGCTCGTGCACGCAGCTCCATTAATCAAGCTTAATTATATTTTCCTTCCAAGACTGCCTCTTTCGGAAGTACTTCGCGGGCGTTTCCTCTATCATTCAATCTTTCGTACACGCGCCCGGGCGCGCGTGCACGCACACATACACACTGAGGAGACTGGCTTACTCCGATATAATCGCATCAAAGCGAAGTGGCAGTCCTTGAAACCCATTAAAAGCTTTCCATTCATAATTAGGAATCTCGAAGGCATTCAAGATCCCGTTATCGGCACGATTGCTGCAATGATTCTGTATTCAAACATAAGGCTACATTATAATTGCAATCTTGTTCATACATGCAAGAGCATGTGTCCCTGATAAACTGCCACTTTTTATTCCAAGTACACATTCGTACATCTGTGTTTTCGGTATTAACTCATGTGTCATTTTAATATAAGGAATGTTGCATGATGGCATTAATTTAATTGCGCATGTATAAAAGAAAATAATATTTGCTATGTGATGTTGATGTTTTTCATATTCGATGAATTTCAATCGTCGTGTCTTGGATACATCAAAAAATTGGAATACGTTTTTTATGTTGGTTTACTTTATGAATGCATTTTATAATAATGGATTATATCCCATTGGGATGCTTGATAGGGCCCCGAAGCATTCTTTTTATTTACATATTTCGGTTCGCAGGCACAGTGATCGCTGCCACTTTCATCGCACGGCCTGGCTTACCTTTACTTTCGAATGTTAGTTAGCATCGAGACAATTACATTTACCTGGCTCAATTTCAATCGCCAAAGTATTGCTAATAAGAATTCGTGCACGACTGTTATTACTTTTTGTAGGATTTCTGACGAGTGGTGGGTGACTCGAAGAGCGTAGCGCGAGAACTAACCGAAAGATCGTATTACGATGATAATTCACATTTGTAATACCCGGATTTCTCAAGTACCACATCATTGACAAGCGCAAAACAATTAGGAAGCAGAGCATTGTAAATTAGTGCTATCGATAGGCCATAATACTAGTTAAAAAGAATCGGCTAATCCTGTTAGTCCGATTGAGATTGAGTCATGGTAAAAGCTAATTCATGTCGACTAGTCTTCGTGTGCAAATGGAAAGAGAGAGAGCGAGAGAGAGAGAGAGAGGAAAAGAATCATTCAGATTTCGAAAGAACGTGTATGGAGATGTGTAATGAGCGTGTGAGGATTCGAGTGATGTTGTAAAGAGCTTAATGAGCATTGGTCGAGTTATTTCAATAACTTTCTTGAACATTCGGAGCAAGACTTAACCAGCGTTTGTGTGTTCAAATGGTAAAGTGTGTTCTTGGTTGCGGTCCAGCTAGCGGATGAGGACTGGCTGACGCCTAGCCTTCTAGTGTGATGGTAAGCAAGTACACCAAACCAACAGGAACAACTTCGACAGCAACAACAACAACAACAACAGCTACAACTATAACAACAGTTACCACCACTACTACCACCACTACTACCACCACTACCACCACCACCACCACCACCATCACCACCACCACCACCACTACAACCATGACCACCACGACTAACAACAACAAAATTTCCGTCACCGTCGACGCCACCGCGACAGCAAAAGCAGCAAATACAGTACCGCTTCCGGCTTGAAGGAAATCAGTTGTAGTTAAGAGGTGTCGCTTGTGGTAGACTCGAAATAAGGAAGCGAGAAAGAGAGTACGAGCGTAGAAGAAGCGTCGTCGTCGTGGTGCCGGGCTGAGACCGGCGGCAGGCACAGCCGGACGATGAGAATGAGATCGAGCGAACTGTGCAGAGCGATTTTATCGATAAGGATCGCGCGCGCCAACCGAGATAACACGTACACACCCGTACACACACACACACACATGCATACATACATACATACACACACAGGCACACAGATAGTTTTCCACGCTCCCCGGAAATTGTCACGTCCAGAATTGTAGTCGGCAGATCTTACCGAGGCAGGAGATAACACTGCTATCTATCGCCAACTAATCGGGGGATGGATATACACCCTCTCCAGTCCAGTTTGTAGGATAAATGTAGTATCTCTCTCTCTCGGCTTGAATTACTAGATAGCGTTGCCGTCACGGTAGTGTCAAAAGCTTTTTTCAGTAATGAAACACGAATCCCGGGATACGGCGGAAGGCCGCACACGCGCGCGCGCTAGCGCGCCCACTTGCCATCGCAGCCGCGCGAAAGTGTCACAGTATTTTACGTGTGGTTGACTGATCGTTCGTGTTAGACGGAAGGTCCATGTAAGGCCAATCACACGGGACGCGCACGACGAGACAGTCGATAGGTGTCGACCTCTCGTCATTTTAGCCACACAATCAGAGCCAGTATTCCTTTGCCCCGAGGCGGAAAGAAGAGATGTATGCATATATGACAGAGGGCGCCGAACCGTACCCCGGATTCATTATTTTTGTAGTTTCGGCTTAAACACCGACGGACAACGGGCCAATTTGTTGGCGCTGCTGAGCAGAGTCGCAGAGTTCTGTAAGATACAATACATATAAACGATTAAATCGACGACGAGAGGCAGAGCGAGACCTCGAACCACTCGCGCGGGGCTACTCCCCGAAAAACACACGCCCCCCCTCCAAACCACCCACCCACCCAATCCCCTAAATCCCTCCTCCCGGGAGGGCAGCGTAAGCGGTTATTATACACGAAAATTCAAACTTAGCTAGCTAGGTAGGTATGTTACAATAAAAAGTTACACCGAGGCCCACTCGAAATTCAGCGGCTGCCGGATGAGCCCGATCCATCCATTCGCGCGCTATTTCGACGTCGTGCAGATCTTGCATCGAAGGCGCGTCCAGGCGCGCGCGTCTACGTACAACCCCCCGTTCGACTATCACCAACCACGGAGCGACGTGTCTTAAACCCAGTTTCGCCGAGCTGCGAGGACTTCCACCCTCCGCTTTTACCACTTGAACGTGCACCACACATAGACACATACACAGTTACGCACGAATATTGCATATTTAATCTGACTGGAGGCCAAAAGCAACTGGAGACAAATCAGACGGCGGCAGCGGTGAAGTCTTCGCAGGCAGTCGATCGGGCAGTTTTTATTATGACTCGTGATCACACGCATACAAGCACACACAAACACACTGTCTCTGTCCCTCTGACACGGCATATAGGCAGTCGAATATTTTTATAAAAGATCAGATCTACCCCCACCACCGAACGGAGTGGAGCATACCCTGGGTCCGAATATGACGTCGTCGTCCATATTAGTTCAGCCAGAGTGCGGGCGAAACCCTTTGGTGGCCCTGTCAAGTCCGCCGTGGTTTTTAACTTAACATTAATTGACTTAGATTTTTTATATAAGACGACGATACGACTACCGTAGAACCAAGGAGGCGGGAAAGCGAGACCCTAGGACGCTTAAGCAATAAATCGTTAAGCCTAGAGGGCGAGGAACGCGGCCGCCGTCAACCTCGGTCGCATTGCCAGATCGCGCGGAGATCGCTCTCTTTTTCAGCGATCTCGGCGATGGAGTGCGCGGCCTCCCCGGAGTCCCGAATCTCGAGTCGGCCGACCTAACGATGAAAAAAAAACACGAAACCGAAGTTGATGTAAAGAAAACGACAAAAACAAGGGCGCACGTGCGATGCGCGTGTGCTAAGTATGGGAATGATCGGTGAACTTGGCGTGAAAGAGCGGGAGAGCAAGGATGTGTGCCTGAGAAATTGTAGCACAAGCATCCGACGAGAAAGAGATTAAAGATTTCGTAGATAGAGACATTGCACAAACAGCACGAAAGTTAGACTAGATGCATCGAGCTTCCCCGATACGCACGAGTGCCCTCTGTCCCCAGACTACGAGACACAAACGCACATTTTTATACGTACTGGCATTCCTCCTAGTTGCGGTTTTCTAAGATGATTGTGTCGGGCTCCAGAAAATTGAGGAATCGAGTTTTAAATCATCCCCGAAATTATTCCAAACATTCCTATTTTGTTCCCCAAAGTTACTTTCTCTGAATTTCCTTGAACGAATTTAGTATGATCTGAGATATTTTTGTTCGATAAATTCAGAGCTGTCTTCCAATCAGTTTGAGAACATCGTGATAAATCCCGAAAGATAGGAAGCGACCCGTAATATCGAGAGGGAGCACAGGAAGTCGGAATGTCAAGACCGCTCGAGGGCGGAACAAAAAAGAGAATAGGGGAACAATGGGCCAAGGGGGGTGGGAAGTGTGATAGGTGACTTTGTTATTAATCAAAAGATAGGCGGATCATGCTTTAAGTGAATCAAAAGCGTTCATCGCTCCCGACTAAAAAAGGGTGATGATCAAAGACCTTCCCGCGGTCGTTTCGGCTTGAACGGAGTTCTGGGAGGGCATGGGTGAATGGCGAGGACTATAAAATCGATCTTCCTCCAGATAATGCCATTAGACACTGTCGCCATTATATAAAAATAGTGAAACCCTTTCATCTTCACTCATTTATTTGCTTCCCAACAAAATTAAACAAAAAATCGTCTCAATAATGCCACAAAAGTGTGATAGAATTCACTTTCATACAAACTTCGCGTAACTTGCTGCGACCCAGAGAATCGTATAAAAATGAAGCCAGTAGTACGGGTTCATGACGACGTACATCCAAAAAGTCAATCCAACCTCATCAAGTAAAAATCCAAGAGTGCAAAGCGGAAATTATGGTGTCTGGCGTAAGAAGGGTGCTCGTGACGTAACCAGGGGAAAGCGACAAGATTACAAATAACTATATACATACGTATAAATACAAAAATAAATAAAATATATGCGCGCAGCGACGAGACGGGAGCTGTATTATTTTCGATCGTCGTAGCGCACGAGGAATCCGCAAAAAAAAGAGAAAAGAGAAAGGGAATAGAGGAGAGTTCGAGGAAGCGAGAGAGACACGGGCGGAAGCGCTGTGCGTGAGGACCGACACGAGAACATAAGCGAAGAATACAAAATATCGTGTACATTATTAGTTAGGCGAAAAGAAAATAAAAAAAATATAGGTTATTTTTCTGAAAGGTGGAATCGGCGAGAGGGCAGGGTGGTAGGGGTGGAGGATGTCTGCAAACATAACGAATAGTAGAGGCAAAGCACGCGATCTCATAGTCCATTGGTTAGGAGGATGATGCCTCTCCCGAGAAGAGAGAGCATCGAAGCGGCAAGGACGAGGAAGGACATCCTTGCGAGGACATAGCAATGCGTGGTCTGCCACTACTTCCTCCATCCTATAATCACAGTCCCGGCCAAATGTTCTCGACTCGACTCCAAGACTTTCAACGAAAGAGGGAACGGGAGAGAAAGCGACGCTCGGACTCTTTTAAAGGGTCCAACGGCGATCCGCATCCTGTATAAAGTATGTATTTGCAGGCGCTCGCCTTAGGCATAGTCAGGATATGCTCGATGTCCTGCGGGACACGCGTTCGTCCTGTGAGTGTTGCGTTATCCACCGGGTAACGCTAAGCGAGTGGAGAGCTAGTCAAATACACAAAGGTGTAAGGGAGAAAGCCACACAAATATACACGCAAGGGCGCCGCATCAAAGGGGAATCCAAAATGTAGCATATAAAATAAAGTGATAAGTAGATAATTAATGTAATGTAATCGCTAGGCGAGAGAAAGCACCGGGCGTTCTTTTGTTTTTTCTCGGAAAGTAATGCGACGGGAGTGAAGGAAAGCAAGCGGGAGCGAGTGGAAGCCGAGGGGTATTCTGTAAAAAGTTTAAAGGCCACGAGAGAGAGAAAAAGGAGAAAAATAGTTGCATGTGTGCGAAAGAGAGCGAGTGTGTGTCTGTGTATGTCGGAGAGAGGATATGTTTAAGAAAAATGGTCGAATCCATTTGTGGTACCTAAGTCTTGTGCGCCAGAGCGCCCAACAGAACGCGACAGACACGGATGTTCACGTATAACACACAGACACACGCACACGTCCACAACTAAACACACCCAAATAGACAATGATACACAAGCAGCGGTCGAGTATACACGCATACAATTAAGGAGTCGTGTGTGCACGCGCACGCACGCACAAAACGCGTGTACACACATGTAAATACACAGCGACACGAGTGCACAGTACACAGAGATACACGGAGCCTGCGTACGTGTAGAAATGTAGCGGCGAGAGAAAACTTAACAGCAGCTCTAGACCGTAGTCTAGTCTAGTCTAGCTTGTCGATCACTAGGTTTACGAGTAAGGAGATGAAGCGTTCACGATGAATAGTGCAATAACTATATCTGCAGATTACAGTCAGCACCGTTACACACGACACTGCGTACATAAACACACAATCACACAGGGAGACACGCACTCAGATACCGGCAGATCGGCGGGCACCCAGGTGAAGGCAGATCGACAACAAGAATACAGAGACAAGCTGTGGTTGCTGCATTCATCCTTCGTCCTTGGCCTCAAACAAGCGATTCCCAAATTCCAACTTACGTATTCCCAGGTTTTTCGCTATCCCGCCACAGGGGTAGCCATGATAGATAGGGCTGGTTGTATGTCCAGGAATTATCCACGACCCGACGAGCTAAGATTCCGATCACCAATCCTCCATTCAAATCGCGAGTATACCCAACTACCATGAAACACAACCCTCCCGAGTACATCGGCGTGCCCAATTCCACTCCGTCTTATGGTGGTCCAGGTCTGCAGCGTAGGTCCTTCGTCCGCTTGGCCCTTACTCGCAATCTTCCAAGCCCCATTCGAGGCGGACCCAGGCCACGGGAACACCTTTAGCGAAATATGATAGCCGACAATCATTGAAGAAACATACATTTAGAGACTCGTACGTGTTCCTTTCAATAAGGGCTGAACGAAGCTTCCCAGTGAACCACCGGTGCGCCGCGGCGCGGCGTCTTGCGCGACGCCAGCGTCCGTTTAGGATGAGTGTAGGACATTTAATTTGGCGAACGCGTGACAAAACAACGCTTTCGCTTCTCGCGGGTATTGATACAACGAAGGATGAGAGGGTTTAGGGCGTACGCGTACGCGAGAAACATATCATCGCCACGGCCAGCCAACCCTATGGCTCCTAGTGAAAATTGTGTAAGGATGATGTAGGAACAATTCAGTGCGATTTCCGTACCCAGATCTGTCAGTTCAGGTATCTGTCGGTATCCGATACGTTTAACGCCTTTTCACGAATCGTTGTCTCCTCAAGAGGATGGATATCCTTCCGGTAAACTAATTGTTTCTCACCCGACCCTTTCGATATGATCACTGCTTTCAACCACGACCCTTTCTTACCTTGTACCGCCTTTTGTACCAATTTTCGAGGCTAAAGTGAATTCCGGGAGGTCGCTTATCAGTTTTTCGGTGGGGAGAAGACGTTTAGAGAGGGACTTATAGTGTTTCACGTGATTTCTTGACTGTTCCTCGAAGTAACGCGCGTGCTAGATGCACGCTCTGCGCACACCTATCTTACCGTCCTGTAATATAACATTGTTTAAGGCCGGTTAAACTTGCTTAGGGATGCTGCTTCATGCGTAGTGTAGGCAAAAGTACTGTGGTGCTTACGATAGCTAGAGAGAAACTTAGGTAGAAACTGCCTCACGGCCATCCACGCCTATTGCCGATTCTGCTAAGTTCGCCTCATCGAGGTCCAAAAATTATTCCAACCTTTCCGCCTGACAAAGATCCCAATTTCTTAGTTTCACCATTGTAGTCATCCGGCAAATTAGCAACTCGGTTTTACCAGTATTCGTACGTGGAGGCCGTCACTGTAGAATAGTTAACACTTTAACACTCTATAGATTAGAAGCAATAAGAGTAGATACCAGCGGAGTATACCGCAAAAGTAACCCACAACACGCATCCCGTCATATATATATATACATATATATATGCAATATATGTGTATACAAGATATATATGTATACAAGAAAGGATCGCGAACCTAAATGTGTGCTAGCTGACAACTAAACGAGAGAGAAGAAACGTCGCGGAATAGCGACGCGCATATTCCATTGACTAGCTTTAGCCTTAAGAAACCATTAAGTCGTAACTTGTAAGCGGGAGAAGGACATTGTGGCTAGCCAGTCGAGCCCCCTGAACCTCCATATTCTAATCTATATATCTACCGACTTGTATAATAGCGAAGTGACTACCTAAAGGGATTACAATAATCGTAGACCTGTCCAGTTTATACAGATGTACTGGGGTCTCTGTGCTCCAGCGTAGCTTTTCTTACGATTAACGAGGGAATGATTTCACATGCGGTCCCATCTTAGGCCCCAACTCTACTCCTGACTCCTCTAGTTCGGCGCATATCATTTACTAAAGCTAAAGACTAACGTGCCTTTTTCTCCACTTCATTGGACATCTCTGTAAAGCCGAAAAATCTGTCCGTGTTCACATTCGATTAGGAAACCTTCAGGTCCATTGTGTCCGCCGTTCCTCCCCCCACCCCACCCCCCTTCCCCCCTGCCCACAACTCTTGCTTTCAAAGATGGACACTAGGCTTCTATCGTGCTTCACTTGCTCCAGATCTCTTCAGTTCCCATGCGTCACTGTAGAAAGCTCGAAAACGTCTATTAACTCTGTCTTAAGATGAGGCTGGATCAAAATTAGGCTACTCCGGGACGCAGCTCGTCGCCGTGCAAAAAAAAAAACTTAGGACTAAACTAAAGTGTAAAATGTAGGATCCAAGGATCATCGAGACGAAATTCCCGGGATGTTGAACCGAGGCGTGTCTGAGGTTTTATGCCAGGCAGTTTGGGGCCACAGTGGCTTAATGGATTAATGTCTTTTTCCTCCTCGCTCGGGACGCGAGAGTCATCTCTGTCTTTGAGATTCAAGGAGAATTAATATTTCGATACCGGTGGTTCGTAGGTGTCCCCCTAAAATTACAGGTACTACGTCGCGCCGCCTTGACAGGCGGAAAAAGTCTCAACCAAAAGAAGAACAATGTGGTTAAACTCGAATCAGGGCGCGATGGAAATTGGGCCAAATTACGGCGCTTGCGGAAAGGGTCAGGCGTGCGAGGACCCGTGTGGACCACGTACACACACTCACCCAGAACTACACCGATTCTACAGACACGTACACGGGTACACATACTTAGAGGTAGAGAGCACACACACGTACACAGTGTTAAAAATGGCAAACGACGGGAAACGGGTGGGAGAAAGGGGACAGATACCTCCGAAAAAAAGACAATTCTCACACGGTATAACAGTGGATTTACTCTGCGAGACGCCCTGGGTCGTGCGTGAGAAGAACGTGTATGATATTATATATATACATAAAAATAGCGTATATAAGTAAATTATAAATAATGATGAATATAAATAAAGAAGTATATATATATTATATATATATAAATATATAAATACTATGAAGAAGTAAACAAAGTATAAATATGAAGGAAGTATATAAACGAGAATATAGGATAAAGACGCTTAGGCTTAAGAATATAAGATATTATTATGATGATGTATGGTTGGTTTATAATGTAAAATATATTATAGAAAATGTATCGAACTCCTGTCACTATTCACCTATCCTAGTAATTTCGCTTTGGTTTGATTATCATCAAGATTACTGATGGCCAAGACAACAGGTACGTAAGTAATTACAATTATATATGCACAAAACACGACAGCCGATCAAATATTAGACGGATTATAGATTGTTAATTAACGAGTAATGGATTTGATTGCAAATGTCCCTCGGACACTGCTACCATTTAATAGCGTCTTTGCGGAGATTCAATTGTCGATTGTTCCGGGCGTATGTGCAAACCCGTCTAACACGCGGCAACTTTAATTAGCATTAAACTAGACGCTCCCGCATCCAACATCCGCCGCAGTAAACTGTTACTTGGGTTTTGCTTTACCGAATTAACTGTGAAACACCGGCGCGCACACACTACCGCCACCCGGTTAGCGTAATTAACATTAATTTCTAGCCAGCATCTTGCAAGGCATTCCGTTTCACTAATGCGTGACCGCTTCCACTTGCTTCCAGAAAATGTCTCGTAGGTCTGACGTTATATTATTTGGACAGCTGTTAATGATAATATCGCTATAAAGATAGTATACTTGAATTAAGGCTTAGCCAGAAGACAGTGTGGTAATTGCAGAGGAGTCCAGTCATTGCTGGCCACTATCATAATGATATTTCGTCCGGTGCCGGTTTACGAGGCACGGCAGCATTGTGTGCTGGGTTGCTTAGTCTCACTTTCCACTGGCAGAGGATAACTGCATTCCCGAAACACGCAAACATGCCACAAAGAAAGCCGCGGTAGTTAACGCCAGTCGACGAGAGAGAGAGAGAGAGAGAGTGAGTGAGTGGTGGAAGAGAGTGGGATTTCACTTTGCGGCGCGTGCACGCGCTATGACGTAAAATTGAAAATGAACTCTAGTAGCAGGGTAACCTGGCCGGTAGAAGCTTGTGGCCACAGAGACACACACACTGGAAATTTCCTCGACTACCGAGCTGCGTAACTCTAAAGCTGAGACTTTTGGTCGACGTGACGTCTGAGGTGGCGTCTCTCTGTGTATGCTCGGCTGCGTTTAATTGAGATGGAGCTCTGCCGCGCTAGGTAGTTCCTGCTCTGGATGAAATATCATATAGGATCTCCCCTGTCACTCTGCTGTTCCATGAATGTTGACAGTCTCCACTATAATCTACTGTGATATGCAACTATACTTTCACATATTTTACTCTTACTTTCATTCAGTCAAATGATTAAATTCCTAATAATTACAATTCTGATATACTTTGAAACTAGAAAACCTGTCTGCTTAAATTTCAGTTGATTAATGACGCTAACTATAAACTGTATTATCGAAAACTAGAATATAGAATTGGAGATTCATAGCTAACAGTTAATTGTGAATAAGTTCTGATATAAAGGTAAGACAGGTTACAACTGAAGGACTGATACTGAGTGAGTAGGTATCGTCAGTCGTGTTTCTTCGTAAATTTAACGATTTTACTGGGCAGACGGCGCAGCCACGTCCCGAAATGATGTACGGCTGGCTCGTATGACTCTGCAGCTAATGCTCTAATATGCGCAAAGGGTGCCATGCCCGTGTCACGCGGATTACCGCTAATTGTAGTTTATGCTTTATACTACGCTATTCTCTTGTATGCCTCGCTCCACTGGGTATTCGATGTATACGCCAAAACACACGCGTGTGTGTTGCCACCCTGCACACCTGACACGCTCCATCTGCATTTGCCTGTGTGCAACACCGTCTCAGGAACGCCGTCCTGCCACTTGTCCACGTAGCTTCCCCAGTATGTGGACTGCATATTTTATTGAGTGAGTCAGGAACCCATCGCTCAAATGGAATCTATCTATTGGCTACCAATTGCGATCTTGTTCACGTGTGATGGGAGAACTATTGCAGTACTTGATGCCTCGGCGTCAATGATCTGACAGTTTCCTAAATGTGGTAGACACCTGGTGATTGGCACTTCGTGGTAGGAAGTGAATTCATAGTTAAATTAATACGATTATACGAAATGGTAACTGGTACTATATTTGTTAATTGGATAGGAGTTTGTGACAAAAAATTTGTACGACGAGTAATCATTTGAACACTTGGTCGAAACAGCTGAAAACCCGGATTTCTACTCTGCGCGCGTTGCTTTCGGTCACGTGCGCGTTTTATCAGGGAATACGTGCTCTTTTTTCGTCGGGAAAACTGGAAAAAATCCCACGGTTACCGGGATGAATTAGAAATGAAACGCGCTGCGATACCTCTTTCGGTATGCATGGCGCGGAATATGACGTAATTGGTAATTTTGGGGCTTGATCTTGATTGCCGCGATGCAAAAGGTTGTTTGGCCATAGCACAACAAGAAATTTCAGTAGGAACCTCATCTTCGTCGAGGTGAAATTTCGCACACAGGCATATTGCAATTCTAAAAAACTTAAAAAAGACACAAGAAATTCTTGCAAACTGAAATCAAAATAATGGCTGTATAATGACATATCTGTTTTGATAAGAATGGCAAGAATTCTACCATTTTCCAACGTTCGTTTACCTCACTTTCGTCACAAACTCGTTTCCAATTAACAGCGTTTCTTTCTAAAAAAAACATTAATATTCGATACTCTGTATTTTCTGTGCGGATGTTCCATTGAGTAAGCATTTTTTATACGCCACTTTTCCAAGTCAATTTTCTCCAGGTAGAGCTCGCGGGGGGAGGCATTGGCAGAGGGGCAAAAGTAGATCGAGGTAGATGGGGTTCAGGTCGAGCATAGACTAACACTCCAATTTCTTCATTTCAATTAACAGAAAAGTTTGGAACAACCAGTCCGGAATGAAGCAAATGTGGTTCCGAGAATTGGCCCCATCGGTCACCAGGGAAGCGTGGAACACAGCGTAGTGCTCTGTGCGATTCTCATTTGCGGTTGTCGGTCCACTGCTGTTCCAGCTCCCTTTCCCTGCCTCGCCCTTTGCTCTTGCAGACCCTTGCTTTTCCTTTCCCCAACCGCCTTCATATATTTCTGTTCCAACAAGTTTACCTTATGTTACAAGACACCGTTGACGCTGGACTAAGATTCGTCGTGATCTATTACCCCAGCATCGCCTTAACGGTCTTCTCTCGTCAACCTACAAGAGCTCAATTTGAGTGAATTTGTCCACTTGAGTGACGCATATATTTCTCAATCTTAACTAGTCAAGGACGATAAGTTAACATAAGTTAAAGAATGAAATAAAAATTAATGTATAATTTGATTTGGATTTCGGTTTTCCTTACGTTAATTGAATTATAAATAGAGCTATAAATCCTGTGAGCCACAAGTAAATGGGATTGGAAAATGGACCGGCAAAGTTGACTTTAGGGTGTCGCGAAGACCTGGAGGTCTAATTAAGAGGGATGAAGAAATAAAGGGGGCGAGTCGCGCCAAGTGTCTTCCATCATTCAATTGCAATAGAAATGCGCCCGCTTCTCCACCGCCAAAATTAGCGTCTCGGAACTTACGGTAAATCTAGATTCATGACACGTCCCTGCAGGGAATTATCCTGACTGCTCACTAGCCAAATGTCCACTGTTTAACCTTGCGTTAACTCTTGCGTTATAAAAACCTTTCCTTCGAGTCTCATAGTCACGGGATAAACTATTGCCGAAAATATACGCGGATGCTGTAAGCTACCGTAAAGAATAATCTATCGTTTTTTTAAAAGAATTAATTGGTGCTCCTAGCGAGTAGTGCCCTGCGCTTTGGATTTCTCAGATTGTTTTAGTAGCGCACTTTTATCTGACTCGAAGTAGCACTCGTAAGGCGTAAGGCGCAGTTACAGGGCGATCAACAGAAATAAATGCTTCTCTTATCTGACTATACAAAGGCTCAAGCCTTAAAGTTCAGGTTTAACTTAGTGCAACCTAGGTTATCAGTCGCAGCGCGTAAAACAGTTTCCTCGCAGGGCTTTTATCCCTTAAACTGCGCTTCCATTCGTTAATTACGATCAACCTTAAACCGAGAAGACTTTTTAACGGGCGAATTATACCTTTGGTCGTTTGAGCTAATTTATCGAGCCATCCTTTGACGAGCGACCAAGGATTTCAGCTTGCACTCTTTAACTTAGAGATTTCTATGCGCTTCTGTGTACCTTTGGAGTACAAGAACAGACAGGAAACTTCAATATCATTGTATAATTAAAGCAGAGTACTTCTGGCTTTCGACTATGAGTTTGATTTCGAGCAGATTTACATTTCGCTTGTCAGGCCTTTATTTTTCTGTCCCACCGCAAGTTTAGTCTAAACGGCGCGCGTAGGAGCGTACGTGCTTGGAATCACTGTTGCCGAATAAATATTGTTATTGATTCGTTGTTATTAATTCGATCGAGACAAACAAAGCGTCGCGATGGATTGTTTAAACGGTTACTGTTTCCGGCCCGGCCTTCACGTGTGCGTTTTATATATAATACGTAAAATGCTGAAATGTTAATGGACAATCACGCAAACAGAACCGTTTGCAAATTTGTATTTTGCTCGCAATACCTGTTACATCCAGCAAAAAAAATAGATCTTTGATTTTTAAAGAGTTGCAATAATTTTATCCAACCTTATTTTAGTGGCATGATTAAACCGTGGTTCTTCAGCAAAGAGAAGGGATTTTGCTCTTCACAAGTGTTGAAGGTTTTTCTTTGCTGTACAAATCTTACTTACAATTAAAGTATACGTTAAGAGGATTAAACGCTGGCGCGGTGAATGCAGTTCCTGTGTCAAAGCTTCGCTGTCCTCCTGATTATCATTGTTTTTCAACGAGATCGCAGTTTAAGTGTTTGCAGTACCCTTTGCCGGGCTGTGTAAGAACAGGGCTTTAAATGAACATCTACAAAGAAAGCACGGCTTACAGATTTTATAGCGAAGCGCTGCCAGCATTGCTCAATAAATAAATTGTACTAAGAAATACGTAAATGCTGGAAGTCTAATCCATTGATAACTTATTGAGAAGTTAGAAGAAATCCAAGTGTAATTAATAATCGACGGGACAAAATGAAAGTATTAGTCACAGAACATTTGAAAAAGAGATGAACCTTTAAGCCAGAGTGGTTGGCTAAATATTTCAAGATCGAGAACATCCTGTATTCTATAATCAACAGAATACATGCGAACTCGTAATACTTATTAAGCATGTATAGGTGCATAGATGTACTATACACTTCGTAAATAACGGAAGAGGTTGTGGGTGAAAGCGGATTACCCGAGCGCATATGAAATACGATGAAGATTACGTGGTCGGCCGGTAAATTTGCAAATTTCAACTGGAAACTCTACTTTCAAATTACATTAAAGATATTTGCTCTTTTCGGCGTCATTGCAAGTTTCACTGCAGTGATTTTAGGAACAACTAGCGCGCTCTAGTGAGAAAGTGAAAATGAATTTTCACATTTTCAAAGAGACTACTGGATACCATCCGACTATATGGGACCGATAGACGTTAACTCCTGGTATTTTGCATCGACCAACAGTGACTAAGGATAAGTAAATTTAGAGGACAACATGAATGCTTACAAAGTTCAAAAGAAATCGCAATCACCAGAAGCTGAAATAACTTAAAAAGCACATGAACAGTGTACTGGAAACAAATTCCACCTAATATAGAATTACTAACGTACTTACTCTTTTAATATGCTCTTGCGCGCAATGACATTGAACTAAACATTAATCAACCAGCCTTAAGAGTTTGAGAATACAATGTTCAAAGAAAAAACAATTAATTTGTGAAGTGGTAATCGATTAGCTTTTGCCGAAATAAGACTACGTGACCAACGTCCTTCACCATTTCGTTAGTTTAATGTATCAATCCAATTAAGGTATGTATATTGTCCTGGCAAGTCCTTGAGCTTCCGGGTAGCAGATACTGTTGGCTGCCAGACAAAAGCAGCCATGGGATCAGTCTTGAGGAATAATCATGCCTGTTCCTGTCGGTATGAACCGTCTACGAAGAACATTTTACCCTATTTTTGTTATTGCCGCCCTTTTCGGGGTGCAAATGTTCGAGTACCGAGTGATCTTTTTAAACTACGTGCAATATATTGTGTCGTGGTCATTTTATACAATGATGTTCTGGTACCTGTGGATCTGGTCGGATTTAAGGACAGTTATTAACAATTACACTTACCAATTCATCATTTTTACTAATTCGATCACCAGTCTTATGGCAACGGCATTGACTCTCCAACACAAGAAGGTATTTTTGCAAGAAGATTCAGTGCTGCGATAGACATAATCTTTTTTAACATTCGTTAAAAATTGATCAGAGGTTCCAGAGAGTTCTAGAAGGTTTAACAATCATTAACGATTCATTCGGAGTCCTTGACATACCGAATGATTGTTCGAAACTCGAGAGATTCGTGTGGAAGGTCATTGGATTATGGTGCATGACGATCCTGTATTCTATCATAACGGATGCATCCTGGATGACCCATCTGTTTGACAAGATGATGGGTTGCCTTATGTTCCTAATGATGGATTATCCACACTTTGTCAATACCATCACCTATATTATAATCTGTCTCATTTTATCGTACGTACATCGCCCGAAATCGCCCGAAGTATAAGAAAATTTTCTCGCGCTTCTTTAATAAATATTTTTAAAAATATTACGAACAAGGTATACGAAATCAAGATTCCAACTGTTAAACCAGCACATTGAAAAGTTGGTGGGCCAAAAAGCAACAGTTACATGTTGGAACTTCCAGCAACCTTATGGGATGACTGGTCAATTGAACCCCATTAATATACGTAAACGGAAACAAAAAATCTTTACTTTGATGTATGTCATACAGATCTCTATAACTATTTTTAAATTGGAATTCTTTCTCGACTGCTTTTCTTGTCAGGCATATACACGCCGAGTTGTGCAGGATTTGCCGCGACTTGAACACGATATTCGGCGTGCAAATTACTTTCGAGATCGCCTCGTATTTCGTTTATATGAGTGGGCTGATAATTTACCTGTGCGACATGTATGATATTAAATCTCATGTTAAGGCGAATGTACACATGTCATCGGCGGTATTACTTCGACTACTGGCGGCCTGCACGTGGGCCTTTATATACCTTTTCAGACTAATTTATTTCAATCATATTTGTGAGAGTGCGAGCGCCCAGGTAAGAGTACTGCTAAGAAACAACCGCAGTTTCTGTTAACAATAAATTAATTCTAGCACTTTGCAGGCGCGTAAAACGGCAAAATTGATGCATGGTTATTTGAACTATGTGAACGATTCCGAACTACAGTCTGAGGTAGATCGTTTTACATAAAACCGTCTAACAAATGTTTGTGTTACATACACATCCGCTTCATTTATCAGTGTATTTTATGTGTAGGTACGACAATTCATTCTGTATATAATATACAGACCCTTGAAATTCCATGCAGCGGGGCTGTTCTACTTCGGGTATGAGTTTATATACAGGGTTAGTAGATTGACCTAGAATTTACATGGCGCCGAGAACGCGTATGTAAATTCTTCGTGGCTGCTCGAGTAAGTTTATGCATGTAGACCTTGATATACAGCCAATTTTTTGGTATTATTTGCAGTTCTTAGGGGGCATTGCTACTGTGGTGGTGATAATCATGCAGAGCAAGTCTTTCTACGGCACGAACTTTAGAACCTTCATAATTGCAAAGAATGTTACCACAGATGTCATTATACTCCCGAACATGGTAGTACCACTCAATAGTACCTTCCATATACATTAATCTTTTATTCGTTAGATTTAACAAATACGAACGTACTATTGAAAATATTTATTCAGTGGGATGCAAAGTAGAAAACATAGTTTGTTAAAAAGTATGTTGTATTCGTGTATAAAAGTACAAACGCCTAACAGGGTTGGACAAATACTTTCAAAGGCACATTAAGTTAAAACGCGAAAAATAAAATAAATAGAAATAAAATAGTATTCGCAATAATTTTTAGAGTCTATCCGAGGAACCAGCAACTTCTTGTGAGGTTGAGCTGCATCCCGGAAGACTTTCATCGGGTACGACTATTTGGTCGCCATCGCGATTGTTATCCTTGGGCGGACTCGGTTTACTATCATCCTTTACATCCTCTTTCGCGTCCGACGTATTTGCATCTCCTTTTGAGTCCTCATATCGGAGACACTTTCTTATTTCGTATCCAACTGCCGCCCCAAGCGGAGGTGGCACGGCGTTTCCAACTTGGCGATGCTTATCAAGAATCGTCCCGTAGAAACGGAAATTGTCGGGGAAACCTTGCGATCTAGCGCACTCACGCACACTCACTACCCTGGTTTGAACTGGATGTAAAACTCGACCCTAAACGAATATCAAAGAAACGAATGAAATCTGACATTGAAGAATCTTGGCATGTTATCGCAAGACATTTGTACGGACCTGTTTGCCCATGGGTTCAGGATTGGTAATGGTCGTACTGAAAAACCCTTCCCATTCAAGTCTGCCGTATAAACCCGCCCAATGATTGTGGCGATTACCAGTGTGTGGAAGGCACCATGGTATCATAGTGTTAAATTGTCTATCCGTTGGATCACATGATCTACCTGTGGCACAGCTGCACACACCACGCAATGCTCCCGTCGAACTCTTCCCAGCTTTTTTATCGTGGTAAGTGTACTCCCTAAAATATAAGACTCAGTATGATTTTATATCCTTACACATTGTAAGATATTAATTTTCAAATGACAAACATACAATTTCTTGCAGTAGGTCCCATCGCTCAATCTTATAGCAATGTTTGGCAGATCGCGCCAATCTGAACCACCGGAAACCGGAATATGTCCTATTCTGGCTTCGACTATAGGAGCCATTTCCTTGCAAATGTGGTCCCTCAAGGTTGGCTGATAATGTTTCCCCCTGACTTGTCGTTGGAAGTACGATATCGGCTCACTATTGTACGGCATTTCCTCTTTATTCCATCCGTTTTTAATCTCAGGTAAATCGGACATGGCATCGCGAACACTGATGGTTCTATATGGTGCTGAGTCGGTCCATTCGCAATTTAATATATACTGCAATACACCCACTCTTTAATATTGCGCTATTTGATTACTGTGTAGGTTTTTAAGAAAGTTTACTTACCTTCTTATTGTTAACTAAAGCATTTAGCTGACAAGCGCGTTTACTGAACACATGAGTTGGTTCTGGATACTTTGGCAGGATTTGGCCAGGTGCAGCCGCCATAAGAATCATCCTGTAGCGCATAATACAATTATTTCATAAGAGAATTAAAGCATAGATAATAAGTACACTTTAAATGAGGTAGCATACCTTCGCCTTGTCTGTGGTACCCCATAATTCCCGGCTTGCAGGATTCCAAAGGTACACTGGTAACCCATTCGAACCAGACACCTTAATGTTAACTTTAACACCATGCTTCGCTTAAAAGACACGAAATTGCGAACATTTTCCATTATGAAGAATTTTGGCCTATAGTAATCGCAGTAGGATAAATAAGAGACGACAAGGGAGCTTTTAAATAATGAATATTGTCGAGAATTAAAGCGATTCATCCCACTGAAGCCCTGGCAGGGTGGTCCTCCACATAAGAATTCCACCTGGCCCTTTTGCGGCAGTGCTTGTCCCACATTATCCGTCTTGTCACCCTAAAATCATGGAGGAAATGTGTAACAATTCTTTTATAAAAAACAAAATCTCGAAGGGAATAAGGGTGTTTCTTACATTCATAACTTTGCGAAGAAGAACATTGCAGTCTTCTTTAAACACAGTTGCTTTGGGATTATTTAGGCTGAACGCATTCGCAGCTGGTTCTTCCTTCTCAATTGCCCAAAGTGTGTCCGCAATACCTGATTGATGCAGGCCTTCTGTGAGACCTATAAAAATAGAGAACAGTTACTAACTAGTTAATTAGCCTTTAAATGTGAAACGCACCTCCACAACCAGCAAATACATCCAAACACTTTAATTTTTTGAAGACTGGAGGATGGTCCGGCGCTACATCGGCAATGGTTTTTTTCTCATCACGAACCTTCTTCCCCTTACTCTTTCCGCCGCCTTTGCCCATAGTTTTACTACACTTAGGAATCGTTGTGGCATAATAAGGCGGTTCATCGAAGGACTTCTCTTTGGCATTATAGGCTTCAGTGAAATAAAATCGATATGGACCTCGGGAAGACCATTCGTCTATAGTTTCATTGAGATTCTCGGAGTACGCGAGGTAACACTTGCCGGTAATTTCCATAATATTAACACTATACACTATAACATAATTGAATTTAATAAGTTCGATGGTTGCACAGTTCCAATATTACTGTTAATATAATTATTGTTCTAAGTATTTACAAACCTTCGTCACTCCAATATATCATATTTAAGTTGACTTGTTCCATTAAAGCTTGCCCCCTGTGGGTATTTTCTGGCCTGTATAATTTATTCACCTTAATAAAAATATCAGGAGCGGCGACAAGCACATCATTCGTAGTGGCGTATATCGCATTTACATATCCTATACAGAATGGCTCAGGAGTATCATTATTAGATCCTTTGACATGTTCAGACGATTTGCGATAGAATTCAGGGTACATGTCTTCATCTGCAAGGCCTCTCTTTGATTTGGGACCCTCTTGTTGGCCAGAAGTATACTTGAACTTGAATGTTCCCGGTTTTAAGAACACTCCCGAACCCACCCTAAGTTCTTCGCCCTTATATTTCACTAAACCATACACAACTTCTTTACTACTCTTCTCTTCACCCCGCTCGTGCATCTAGAAAGCAAACATCTTGTTGGCGAAAGAAATACTACCATAATTTGAATAGTAAATTTACGACTTACCACGGGGATATGATACTTCTCTGATGTCCTCACGCGCGAGCAAGCGGGGCAAAATCGATGACTAGTTTCCTCGCGAAGACATACCGGGTCTACCGGTGGTTCCTCGAATCTGACTATCTCAGGGACATAACGCATTTTGTAGAAGAACGATTTACCGTCGGGACTTTTTATTTCGTCTTCTATGCTGTCCGGCATATTACCTAAAGGAAATCGGAAATACTGAATAGAAAATTTATCGAGTATATTTTTAAAATTGTTTCTAGCATTGCCTCACCTAGTTCCGCCCAGTTTTCAGGCAATTTTTTATAAATAACAGTACACTTCGATCTCACGGAACGAAAAGGTACCTCATCACAGTCGTCGCTTATGAACAGTTCGTTAGGATCAGATGTTTCTCCCAAAATTGTATTATTGCCTCTACGAAACCAATTCCCATGGAATTGCATGGTACCGCCACTCCCCTCCCACATGTAGATGACTTTCGCTATGTGGAGGGGGGTGGTTGGATTCTTGGGTTCGACTAGAACGTGGTCATTCAGATTGATCCTTTCGTCGCCGACCATAACAGACTTGTAAAACTTCCTATGGCTGTCGTTGGCGATGGGTTTACCGACCCACGAAATGTCCTTCCCTAGTTCCTTAAAATCTTTCCGTATGTCGTCCAACTCCTCGAGTTTATGGTTCCCCGAGATACTTTCATAATCGTCCTCGCCTTCTGGGTCAGAGTCATCTGCTTCCTGGTGGATTGAACGGAAGTCAAGAGGATCGAAGAGCAGAATGGGTTGGGTGATTTCAAAGATTTTTTATGTTATATAATTACTTGTATTGCCATATTGGGACACCTTCGCTTGACACAAGCCTGTTTACTTCTACCGGTACCACCGAATTTGATCATATCCTTGCAAGAAACACAAGCACCGCAATCGGGTTGCTGACAACTCTCGCAGACGCCGCATCTTTGTCTTTTTGGGAGCTACCGAAAAAAGGATATCGATTCCAAATTTCGAAATTCATATTTGAACCTTTAAGGAAAATCTGTTGCGGAATACTAACCAATGTGACTTTATCATCGTCTTTGGCTAATTGATCAGCAAAAATATGCTCGAACATCTTGTTGACTAATTGGGTTGTCGTTGCCTTGGTCCAAGTGGCCGGTTTTACTTTCTGCTCACGACGCTGTGTCCTACGAACGGCACCCTTCTTTCCGAGAGTAACACCGGCTAAATTTGCTAAAGAACGCATACAGGGCGACGTAATGAAGAGAGGGTCTTCTGGACCAGCAGAATCATCAACTGACAACACTTGGTCGCATACGAATTGCGCGTGACGTAGTAAGGCATCCTCCGTGAACCTGGGTATACCCTGGGGTGGTACTACGGTCTACAATAAACGAAAATACTTTTCATTCTTGGCACACGATCCAAAACTTCCTAATGTGAACACACGGAAGAATATGCTACCTGAAGCTTATTGATCAGATCCTCGTAACTAGGTCTAGTGTCATCTAGCAAGAACTCTATTACGCTCTTGCTCATGTACACTTTTTCCTTAACTGCATTCATAAAAGGTACATAGTGTTCGGACGGTTCCATTAGAATGTACTCAGCGAATGCCGTCACGAAGCCGACCAGGGCTAATTCACCCCCATCAAATCCAGAAACATACCATTCGTTTATGGGTCCTACGTCCTTTGTTGGTATACCACCCTCAGGTAACGGGTCTTCTTCGTAAATTGGTTTCATGTACCCTGAGACGTAGATTCTTACATTTTTTTCTATGAGACCCGTATCAAAAGCACACAAGTGCCCATTTTTATCATAAACACTGTAAAAAAAAAAGTCTTGCTCTCAGTCGGAATGTAAGCGTAAAAAAAAGGAGATATATTCGAATGTTTGGAAGAGTACCTAAAATAAGTGAGCCTGTGCTGAGGCCGTTGATCAATTTCATGTATAAAGGACTCATCCCCATTGAAAATGCATAACTTTGGATCTGTCAGAGCAATCTGTTCCTCAACGGCACCGGTTGGGTGACCTTCGTACAGGGGAATGTTCTCGTTCAACTTTTGCAGACAATATTCACACTTTTTTATGAAAACAGGCTTTTTTATTTGGGCCTTTGGTTCTTCGGCATCTCCGTTCTCCACAGTTTTTGGCTTCTTTTCCGAATGAATGTCAGCCTTTTGTACATTTGTTTGAGGATCAACATTTTCTTTACTATCTTCTGAAATAGATTCGGGACCGTTCTCATTGCTTTCAGGCTGGGATTCTAATCTCTTTCGCTTTGTAGCCTGGTTGGCAAACATCTCGATTAGTGTTCGCGGAGTACTTTTTGCATGGGTGGGTTGTTCGTCCTCGGACGAAGGGTTTCTCCGCCTGGTACTAGATTTTTTGTAATCTGGCTTTTGATTGGTTGGTATCACCCACGCCATTTTTGTTAGTTAACAACCCTTTGGGGAACTTTCTATTACCAGCTAATCTGACTAAAATTCTGAAACAACAAATGGGAGCGCGTCAAAAAACGAAACTACCAATAGAAATCACAATGGATAGTAAAGAAGAGTATGGATTGGATGTTTCAGAAGAAAAGCAAAGCAAACACGTAGTCTGAATAATATTTGAAAGCGCATTTGCTGATTCTTCTTGCTGCACCTGATGGAGTAGTTTACCTGTACTAATGCTTTGGAAATCATACCTTGATTACCATATAGAAAAGTAAGGCATCAATGGAAAAAAGGAGACCGCAGTCAGTATATTATCTTCCCGTAATGCAAAAGTATAAAAGAAACTGCATAAAATAAACGAAGCTTGCTTCATAGGCACTTCATTTCATTTTATAAAGAAAGTTCCCATTGTTATTAACAAATTGTTCACGAAACCACCTTACTCAACCACCTAACAAACTATATACGTACACATATTAATATGTTTGGAATTGCGAAACCATCATTTAATGAACATAGATTGAAGTAATCCCTTGCCTTCCCGTACCAGCCACAACCATTTCTAGTTACACAGTTAACAAGAATTCAGGATCCTTAACACCCAATAACCAACTACATACTTCTGCCAAAGTTTGTTGAGTGTCAACATAGGTTTAAAGGCACACAGTATCATATAGGTTTCAAGAGGATATATTTCTCTTTGGTTACAGTAGTAGAGATTTATAATACATTGTATTTACATTGTTCACACAAATACTCGTGCTGAGAAACATCATTATTTACCTAGAGATTCGTATATTCAGGTACTGCGTAGATTATCCGAAGAGCGGGAAGGTTGTGTTACACTTAACCACAACAACCACGTGGCCGATCTGCTCCTCTGATATCATAATTTTCCTGGAGGACGTTCCCATAAAACTGCTGGCTGTTATATCTGAATTTGAGCGTATTTCGGTATATTAATCATTTTTAAATGTTATTTTAATATGCATTCACCCAATATTTAGGTGTGTTCTGAATGCACGACTAGTTTGATCGTAAAAGGAACGAAACAAATATGCACTCTTTGATGAATTCGTATTAAATATAAATTATTGTCATTGAGCTGTGATTCAATAATTTAACTGACTTTTTTTAAAGATTAAATATGGGAAATAGTTCACAATTTCGTCACAGTGACAAACAAAAGTAACACATAACACCAGAAATATATGAAAACTGTAAGAAACTCAACAGATTTAAGTTTACTATTATCACAATCATACGGGGGACACAATAAGACCACTGTTTAATCCCACTTTCACCTAAGAACACCACATTTCCGTGGAAAACACAATCATTTCCTTGTACGGTCGTCGCGCGCGTAGATCGATGGAAAGAACTTTGGGCGAATGGTCGCCCCATGAGAATGGCATGTAAAGCTAGCTGTTAAAAGATACGAGGCAGCACCATTTCTGTAAGCTGGCACTTTCCGATGGCAGTTTCATGTAGTATTGCCATCAAAATAAAGTCTAATTAGTTGTCTCGACAGTGGCTAATTGATTTAGAATTGGGGCATACGTGGCCGAGCCGGCCGTCCATGTGTTCGAACATGTTTCCGAGTACTCGTAGGTGGGCCAGTGAGAGCAAAGGCCTGTTGAAGAAGTAATTGTTCATTCGGCCGAAAAGTCATCGGCTCGTCATTCCCTGGACATTCTTTGTGCGTGCAAAAAGAGGGACGGGAGTGCGAAAGTCGCCGAGAAATTTTCGGAGCGAGAGTGGATTTTCCAAGGGCTGCCAGGATATATCCGAGTTCTGCCATCTTTTCTCGCAATTTTGCGAAGCGAAGTTGACTATGCGTAATCACGAGTTATTAACTGCAAGACACACACCTCTCCATTGATCAACAAATCACTACCCGAGAGATTGTCCATTTTTGAACTGGAAGTCCGATTCGAGGCGGAATTAATTGCGAAGTAATGGCTGCCACATTCGACCAGTATGACAAATCCAGGTAAATGAAGGCCCGTTATTAATTTTCATTGAATTCTGGGGAACGTCTTATTCGTTTACGTCTAGTGTCATTGCTCTCCTAATGGGAATTGTTCCAATTGAGTCCCCGCCTAGTATGCTCGGATGGAAGTCAAAACGCACAGTACACTCACTGTTCTCAATGTTCTAAGTCGAAATGTACTTGCTCTTTTCTATTTTATGAAAAAATTGCATCTGCGGTGTTTTCGTAACAAACCTAACCTCTCCATGCATGGTTGTGCCAGATCATGGAAAAAGTGGATATATGACTATTCATTTCTTGCAACCTGTTGTGCTGTACCTAATTTTACCTCTACTTTCGGTGCTCTTTGAAACATTACCTTCTTTGTAATGAAGCTAATATACAGGAGGGAATATTCACTTAATAGATTAATACAATTAGAAAGTATTCTAATTCTAGTACTTAAGGTATTAATCAAATTATTTGGTGATGAGTTCTTAAGATGTTGGATACTTGGTATAATTACAGCTGGTACTTTGGGGCCATGTCACGGCAAGACGCCTCGGATTTGCTTATGGGTGAAAAGGAGGGTGGTGTTTTCTTAGTACGCGACAGTACCTCAATACACGGAGACTTTGTGCTGTGTGTACGTGAGGACAGCAAGGTTAGCCATTACATAATAAATAAAATTCAACAAGGCGATCAGATACGTTACCGGATTGGGGACCAAATGTTTCCTGATATTCCAAACCTTTTGGCTTTTTACAAATTACATTACTTGGATACAACGCCATTGATCAGGCCTGCACCAAAAAAAACTCAGAGAGTTATAGCAAAATATGATTTCGAGGGCAACGACCCCGAGGACTTACCCTTCAGAAAAGGTTTGTCAGGTTTTCTTGTTTTCTTGCCAGTATTGATGTACTTTTCAACTAAGTCAGTGTTTCTGCATCTCTTCTCTATTTTGTGGTCCAAACATTCTGTTCTTTATTAATGTAGTTCTTGGGGTTGTATGTGCAGGTGAAATTTTGACGATAATCTCAAAGGACGAAGAGCAGTGGTGGACTGCACGAAATAGTTTAGGTCAAACAGGTTCTGTGCCAGTGCCATATGTACAGAAGTATGAGGAGGACGGCAGTGTGAGCCTTGAGTGTAATTCTAGGCCTGAGAGTGCTGGGAGTGGAACATCTAATTCAACTTCAACCTCCAACTCAAATACCAATTCTCTCCATCAGACCCTCCAGCCACCATCTCAGGTAAGATTCGTACTTGATCCTGACAATCAGTTGAGATCCATAAAACACACAAGGCTTTGTTGGAAAGGTCCTTCACCTTCTGCTGCTGGTTATCCAACATTCTTCACTACTGCATTTCTTATATTTTTTTCAATGTTTGAACTGTTTGTTCTGTAATATTCTTATTGTATTCATTCATCATCCCAAAAATACTTTGGGTCCATACATATCGGTGAAGAAACGCGTTTCTCTGATTAGCAGCCAGTCACAGGTGGTCAGCAAACAAGCAGTCAATCCGACAATGTGCAAACTGCTACAAGGAGATCGAACATACAGCGCACATTACCAGCTTTCGCGAAGGTAAAGCAGGCGCGTGTACCAAACGCCTACGATAAGACAGCGCTTAAGCTCGAAGTTGGTGACATGATTAAAGTCACAAAGACCAACATCAATGGCCAGTGGGAAGGCGAGTTGCATGGCAAGGTTGGCCACTTTCCATTCACGCATGTCGAATTCATTGATAACGAACCTAGCGAGGGCAATCAAGAAGTCTAGATTGGCATTCAGTGCCATATTGACAGCTGAGAAAGGTATGCAATCGTATTTGCGTATAAAATGGCGTGATTGTCAGTCAGTTCCACCCGACCTCCTGTCACTTTCGGGTCGCTTATCCTGGTAGCTATATAATAATCAGTATAATCGAGAGCTACTGAACAACTATGAACGCTATTCTTCCACGAGACCTCTTCTATCTGATCACGTGCCCACAAAATGTGAAGTTCTAGAGTATCCTGATCCAGTTTATAGCATCCTCCAATTTCTAATGTATTCGATGCAGCCATATCCCCGAAAATCATATCTAGATTATGCTTGGCGATCAGTATGCTCTAGTACTTGGCATTTCACGATAAAATTCCGAGATTGCATAAATATCATTTGATATACTTAAGATGGTTATCTATGAAGCGCATACAGGCCTAAGGAAATTCCGCACGACATGCCACAACCCATTGACTGTTTTCTCAATGATTTCGAGGAGGTTTCCACTTGTGATTCAACAATTACTGCTTGTACATGTAATGATAGTTAGCGCCTACAGTTACTGGATAAGACCTGGCTAAGATCTTGTTGACTGTGGCATGTAAATACTATAGTCGAAGTCAGAAAGTTACCTTGAGAAGGATGGATCCCCGATGGAGAAAAGAGATCATGTGGGGCGATCGAGAACTTTAGTAATACTTTAGAGTATCGAGATATTCTTTTATTTTTGAAGACCATCGTAGGAAGGAGGAAAATGCGCTTGCGTGCGTCGTAGGAGATGAGTGTGCATGCTCCAAGAGACAAAAAGCGATCGGAATAAGTATAAAACAGAGGATGGTTGATTAATCGATGTAACGGAGAAATAAAAGTTCTGTAAATTGATTGGATAATTCGTCTCACGTCTTCGTGCAGTGTAATGTATTATGTAATACAATATACTTATTAGTTAATGAATATGCTAGAACTTCAATGATCGTACGACAAGAGGTAGCGGTAGTATATTCTTTTACGACTTTAAGCGATGATACTATTCCATTCGGTCATAGGTATTTGTTGATTTTGTACATTTTAAACGTCAACAACTCGTGAAACATGAACACTTGCGATCCAACCGGACTCTGTGCATTTATCCTGTTACATTGAAACAGTATCGAATTGTATATTACCATAGTCTTCTTCTACATTGGACTGTTTCGGGGTGCGAGTCTCGATCGAAGCCGAATCAGTTAATCGATCACTGCGTTTCTATTCACAATTATACAGCTGTTGTCGAACGTCGCATGGAAAAACGCATGGAATTTTGTATTAAATTAATACAAGAAGGATACCAGTGTATTTCACATGATATAACAGGACATTTCTTAATCTTCTCCCCCTGCATCGAGTTCTGTTAGCTTCTTAGTTATCGTACCGTAATACCCCCCACCTAATACTTCCATCCACTCACACATAACAATCCTTATGTTCTACTAAAGTTACGAATAAGTATTTCTACGTATCCGTTTGGTATATTGGGCTTTTTCATTGCAGTATTCAGTTGCCTTTAAGTCTTAACTCGTGGTACAAAAACCGCTCCCCCTTCGAGGGTATAGGAGTGCCGCTTCTTTTACGGATTCTATCAATTATACAAAACTGGCAGCTAAAATTACATATTTAAAACAGTTCGGTCATATTATTCTGTGTAGTAGATTACTTGTTATTAAAAGAACGAAAGAATTAGCTCAGTATGTATGCGTATGTATCCTACAGCTTGGGCTGTCTATTAAAATTCTGCCGTGACTTCCTGTCGTCTCGCATAAGTGCTTAAGAATTACCCAAATTCGCAATATTCCTCTAACACTTTTATAGTTCGTAATACGTTTATACATCCATGGTGGATGACCTAATGTTAGAAGGTAAGTTACTTCAGGTTCGTTCTTCCTTAATCATGTTCCCAGCTACACGAATTCGATAAAAAGGGATTATCCTGGTAGGATTCGCACAAAGATTCTTTGCTGTCGCCTTGAAAAACACCCTATTTTAATCATAACTCCGAATGAACACATAGGGCTGTACAGCCACCCCATACATCGGCTAAATGTTTCAGTGCTTATGTGCGTTCGGAATAAATATATACACCGGCCAGCGGTAATACAGAGAAGTTTAGTTTCGTAATCGCTATAGAGCTGAAAAAACACTAGCTGCGTTTCTCGCAATTCGATAGAAATAACGCGTCCCTTAGACTTATCCTCTTGATGCACATCCCTATAAAAAAGCAGTCTAAGACTGGTGGGGTCGAATCTCTTCACTGAATCCCTTGCCGCGACGAAACGAGCTAGCCAGAGTAAGAGAGGAATGATCAGATACTTGATTATTTATTACTGATCTTACAATCATCCGGTGACTTACGAGAATATCGAACCTTCCCTAGTAATAGGTATAGTAATACCGCGCAGTAATAGTCGCAATCACCATTATGGTGTACGGCCGTTTGAGCTCAACAATTGTACTCTCTAACGACAAGTGACGATGAAGGATAAGCATGGTCGTCCATTCTGTAGTGTATTATGCACACGTTAACGCGTAAAAAGGAAATCAAACCGGCAAATGTATATGCTCGGCACACGTTCTGCTTTCACACAGCTGCTTTCTTCACGCAGTCCGTGCCTTTGAGTGCACCACAGTGTGTTCGTACAGTATAGTGTTCCCCAAACAATGCTTTCTTAGTTTCTTCACAATGTACTCGTCGCAAATGTGTCTCACGTGCCCGCAGCATCACAGTGGGCCGCGTGGAGGCCGGTTTCCCATGGGAGCGGTGGCGGAGTGTTTGCCAGGGAGGAAGGAGAACACGGCGGCATTGAGCATCTGTCTATTGAGCAGTGTTCCAAACCTGATGGATGCAGGAAGTTTTAGTTAAACAGAAGATAACAAAAGATCTGTGATTGCCATGGTATGTGTAAAGTGCTTGCCTGATAAGTCTACACCGCCCATACTACAAACGTCCAGTCCTCCAGTACTGGTCGCGCAGCAATGTTGTTTCGGTCCCAATGGCTTTGGTCTACAGAGAATCTGTGGGAGAATGGAGATTATGCTAGGAAAGGCAATTAGTATTGTCAAACAGTAATAGTATAAATGATATAAATTGATTTAAAAAAGTTGGCGGTATTGTAAAGGCTCATTATAGTAAAATGGCAAGTGGCTAGATCCACCTTAGTGTAGAGAAGCTCCCTCGATATACGCCGGAAGTGATTATTGAGCAGCCAGTAGAGGAACGGGTTCCAAAAACTGTTGGAAAGCGCGAGCCAAGTGGCAAGGAAGTCGAGAAACGGCGGCGGTTTACTTCCGGTGCAGGCTGCTACGACTTCCTGGATGGTCCACGGCGTGACCATGACTATGAAGCCTAAGCTCATTGCGGCCATTGTTCGCGAGGCCGCAGTCGAGAGTCGTCTCTCGTGGGCAACAAGCTGTAACACCGTCAGAGTCAGCGAAAATAATCCTCTCTTTATTTAGCATACAACCATTAACATAGTTCTTTCATATTTCCCAAGAGAACCTCGAGCAATTGAAAGTCTGCGATTTCCATGATACGAAAATCCCAAATGAATCCCGCAAAAATTATTACCCTCGAACATGCAAATGCAGCAGGGTGGTTGCAAGCTGGTGTACAAATGTGGAGTCGGAACTTACCCTCTCTATGTGGCCTCCGCTAACGACTTCGGGCGTGTTAACGCATACCACCCTTTTCAGGCGCAATTTGTTAACGTGGAAAGCCGAGCCGTAACAGTACATCAGCACCATGGTCGTAGGAAAATAAAAACTGCAGCAGGCAAGGATCCTGAAAAGGCGGTGGGAAACGCAATAAAGCGTATATTTCAGTCACACGACAGAACAATTAAGGAAACCAGAGAAACGTGGGTGTAAAGCGATTTTATACGCGAACTCTTGCAAACATATGTGTACGTCGCTCAAAGGGTTTAGTGTTCCTTGGATTAAAGTCATACGAGCTCAGAGCTTAAGGCTTTATTAAAACAATAGCAATTACGTGAATAAAAAGGTAAACACCAATTATTCAGAATTAGTGAATCCTTTGATGAAACGTTCTGGCCTTCAGCTGTCTAATTGTAAGTAAGACTAGGTTGTACGTGATAAATACTAAAGCCTGTTTCCATTTCGGCGAGACATTGATGTACGGGACGTATTTCCGCTCTGGCAGCGATTATCAATCACTCGAGAGGTGCTCGCACCCGTAAAAAGAGGGAAATACCTAGGATATTCTTGATCAATCTGCGAAGTGATTTCCCCTTGCGGGCCACCGGCTAACTGGAAAATTTCAGTTTCGTCGCCGTGAAACTTTTCCAATATCATGCGCGGTCCTATTTCATTCACGTTACAAACGCCGGTGGAAACTTTTTGTCCCAGAGTAGATTTTATTATTATTTCTACTTTGTAGAATGTTAGTGCATGTTCGGCTTTTGGAGTAATATAAAAAACTTGCGCTAAGCTTTGAGATTAAATGTTTAATCCTGAATTATCCGGGGAAGTGTGTACGGGTGGCTTTGATCTTTAATTGGGGTTGAGCTAGATTACTGGGGGATGGTTAGTGGCTAATTATCCTACCTAAAGGAGGCTCTGGCGAAGAATGGGTCACAGGCGAGTAGCCCGGATCTGTTGAAGTAGTAACCACCACCGGGCAGAACCAGTGCCCCGAAAATGGCCAGGCTTGCTATCCATGTGGTGGATATCACTGCCATACAACCCTGCCGCATGTAGTACTGCAAGGAACAAACGGTAAAAGTAATTAGTCAGTTTACAGACGTCGAAAAAAGACTTACGGTTTTTACGCACTTGCGGATAAACATTCTGCGCGGTAAATACCTTCTTGGATGAGTGCTTATGGTAACGATGAGGATGCAACATGCAAACGTAACGATCGATTGCCATGCAGACAAGAATCACCGCACTCTGTTGTGTTAATGCTCCCCTGAGAAGTGCCTGAAACAATAAAACCTTCTTAGAAAAACTAGTCCAGACAGAGCCAAAGTCGGTGTATTGAAGTATCTTTGAATTAATGAATACAAATTGTTCAGTGGAATTGGATAAGTGGGAAAATGCACAAGTATTGTGGAACTACTACAGTCGGATTTGCACAAGAACAATGTACGGACAAAGCTCGCATTTCGTACATTGCTTGGCAGGATTTACGTAGATTGGCGGTAGTTGACGGTAACCCGAAATATGCGCTGCAGTACTTCAAAATGTATAAAAGTCAGTATATCATCATAAAGCCGAGAATTTCAGGATGAACTGCAGGCCGACAGCGTAGTTTAGAGTAATCCTTTCCAACGTGCTTTCGAGATCTCGTGGAAGGCCGTTTCACGCCAGCAGCGAGCGCGGACGGGTTTAAACGAGCTTTTGGGGTAATTCACTTCTTCGGAGGTAAAATGGTACAAAACCATATGATTTCGGGGATCTAACAGCTTTATGCTACCATACATTGCATTTAAACCGATTAAATTGCACTCGTTCTAACAATTTTCACTGCAACCCTGCAACTTTAACCCTATATTTCATCTTGAAATCTGGGAATTAATTGTAATTAGGAATTTATCATTGTGAAAAAATCTGGGGCAACATTAGAATAGAAAATCCTTTACCGGCGGCTTAGCAAGGATAAAAGAAACCTGTTCTTTAAAAAATCCTCTCAAATAAAGGATGCTCATATCCGTTCCGCGAGAAGAATGCCATTTAGGGAGATCCTCGGGTCTCTTCTGCTTTGAGGGGATGAGACCTAAAGTATTCCACGACCACGTGCGTTGGGCGCAAAAAAGAACCCTGTAATTTCGTTTGCCCCTTTGTCCTTACATTCAACTTCGAGAGGACGACTGTCTATTGCCTTCAAAAGTATTACCATTCCCGTCACTTTTACTCGGAGTGGACCAGCTAACAAATTTTCACTCTTTATATATTAATAAAACACACTCTTTAGTATGTCTTTTTAACGGTGGCACTTAAATGTACAATTTAGGTTCTTTATCAGAATTTAGCCTTGGCTTGTCTCCATCGTGTCACACCGAGAAATAAGTATAGGATCATCCTTCTGAAAAAAGGCGATCAGTCATAGTCGCGTTATCGTCCAAGCTATTTACAGTTTGTCGCATCCCCACTTTTTGCCCGAAGGGTCTTCGTTATTCGCAATGCCTCCTGTGATATAATCCCGATTATCCGACATATCATCCTATCTGAATCCGACACCCACGCTCCACTGAAAGTTAAAGATCCTAACTTCCTCGACCACAAATTTATCTTTACTTCTGCTATTTGTCATAACTCTTGGGACAGTTTCAGATACGTATAATATATGTTTCGAATTACACTAAATTCCACAGGATCGCTTCCTTTTCCTGTTACACTTCGTTAACTTAGCTCTTCCAAAACCAACTACCTATCGGTGGAAGTTGTTTCGAATAATACAGAGTAGAGCAGTCATATTCTGGCATAGCATGGCGATTGAAGAGCAGATCGAATAGAGGCGAAGAGGAACGGTGAAAAAGGCGGCTTGTGCCAAAGAGGTGGCGATGATTCGATGAATCGGTGGTACGCCCTAGTCCATAAAGAAGCGAAGTGGCGCACGGGGGTTGGGGCGGTTGGGGCGGTCGGGGCGGACGGGTCGGCTGTCGCGGCGGGAAGCGAGGTAGATAGTTAGGTGACAGAGAGAAAAGGGACTGGTACACGTTTTAAGATGGTTGCCATGGTGACCGTTGGCGTACAGCCAGGAAAAAGCTCTGATAATCTGGAGGGGCCAGGATACGACTGGCCTCGTTTCGAACCATCCTCGAGAAACTCCCGAGAGACCTTAACCTAATATTTTCGCCGCAAACGAGCTTGCCCAATCTTGGCCGGCGGGAAAGCTTTCGAGTCGCCGACGCCTCGACTCTCCGGGTAAACGCCTAGGCTACTTTGCTTGGAAATTAAGCTAACTTTTATTTACTGCCCCCGAGATAATTGACTGTCGCTTCTAACGAGCTTAACTCGAATCCTACTTGAAGTCAATGGGTCCCCCGTTTGACTCCTCTCGGTCTACCAGAGCTCAGGTGATAGCTACTGATTCTCCTTAAATGTGAACTTTGTTGGGTCGAATTAAACTGGGATTGTTTGCTCGTATATACGAATTTATAGGTTTATTGAATTATTTCCCAATAATTTCGATAGAGTGTTGAACGTATGTTTACTCATTATTCATTTTCACTCCATTTAACTCCTGGCCGCAAAGCGCCGGCTAACAGGGATTTACAAATCCAGAGGAGCATTCAATCACGGAAGCCAATATTGAAAGAATCCGGTCACAAAGAGGAGGATCCAAAATCACCGAAACGAGGGATTAACTGTTGTGTACCTCCATCTATCTTATTCCGGAAGCACGGCCATAGTTTAAATCAGGGATCCGAAAGAATGGCGGTGCAGTTTCGGGGACGCGAAATCAAGAAATATACGGCCACAAATCACCGTGCTAGGCGTCGGTGGAGCACGAGAAGGCGAAATAGGAGGAGCCCGGGCGCAAGAAGTGGGTAGCCTCGAGCAGGAAGTCAAGAAGGAAAGTACGGCGGGGCGAATCGGGGGTAAGATTATCGCCAGGAATCCCGATAATGTGGTAGCGAGCGACTACTCGAAGAAATACCGGAAGAAGCGCCGGCTGCAGGAAGTGCAGCCGCGAGTTCGCCGCGGTAATAATTTCCTTACAGTCACAGGTTAGGTGCATTGGCATTTTCCACCTACTTTTCACCCATTTCCAACAGGAAGCTACCCCAGTTCGGCATGTTATTGCACTCAAGTACTATCGGAGCGATTTCAATTACCTCGCATTCCATATCTGCTCAAATGAAGCTTGAAAACTTGGTTATTAAAAATCCTACGCCGATTCTATTCATACGAGAACATCTTCAACATTACCTCGCATAAAGTGGGATTCTCAAGGACTTCTGGGAAAAGTCGGAGTGCACTTTGAAAGGATAGAAATAAAGAACGTCGATCATACCTGAATCTGGCAGACAACTTCTCCGTAAGGCCAGCATCCGTAAACTGCTGGTAGAAATCCGAAGGGAGTGACTAGCAATCCAATGGCAAGATCGTTGCTTGCCAGACTTGTCAACAAATACTTTGGCTGGAACAAGCAACACACCATTTATAAAGATTCATTTATTGAGTGCTTGTACAAGCATCGTTCATAAAATCAGTAGCAACCTGTGCATGGATATATTTGCTGTAACGCCTGCTGTTGATAACGCATATGACGAGGATGTTGGCGCAGAAGATACCGATACTGAGCAGAAGGATAATGGCAGCACGCACTAATTCTCCGGGTCCAGGTCCGGTCCACGTCATCTCGGGTACACCGGGTCGCCAGCAGCTGCTGTTGCTCAACGCCGGCGCCAATAGGATCGTCGGCTTCTGATCCATCATCGTCCGGGAATCGGATCGTCAAATCTCCGCCAGCGGATCCTGCTAATCCTGACCCAGACGAGACTCTCGCGCGTAGCGCGTCTCTCATGTTCATCCCTGGCAAGCCTGCAAGCTTGGACCATCGACCTTTTGTCTTTGAGTTTGATTTCGGCTGGCAGTTGGTAGCTTCATTTTTCAGCCTCTTCGCCTTTCGATTTTTCTCTACGAGTTCTTCGTATCCGGCAACTGCGAGCCATTCGTATCTGATTCGAGGTTCCCTCGTGAATTCTTGGCATCGACCTGGACCGGTGACATTCGAGATCCTCGCCGCATTATGGACCAGTCCAGCGCGTACTCTCGGATAAGGATGCTCGGTGATTTGGCCACCTGGAAAACAAGATAAACGTCCATTTCACTCGGCAAACTCTTCCGTCAATATTGGCGCTACTCGTTCCCCGCTTCGTACTCTCTTAAAGCGAGTGCTGCATCCTCCACGCCCCTCCCCCTTTTTTCTCAGGATTGATGTTACGAGCTTCGGAGAAAAACACATCACGGCCAAAGTCAAACGAGTATTTTCCGTAGGTGTGTACTCAGCACACATTGGCTCCGAGAGGAATTCGGAATCGGACTGTCGTATACCCTTGAGCTTTTAAGCTCTACTGCTGATAGATACTTCTAATGAAAACGGTATGTTACTGGAAAGCGTAACAGGTTACTGATCTTCTCGAATACGTTTCTATTATCAAAATAAATATTTGTATAAACAAACAAGTGCATATTGTTAAGAGAATTGTAAGTTGGAACTTGGAGTAAAAAGATTCAATAACGTACAATGCAATGGAAACACACTTGTGGGATTAATCAACGCCAGTTACAAGTTGTAGTCGGCTTCTCGAAGAATTAAACATTCGGAAGTTCAGTGAGATTGAAAACAATGGAAGGGTTAATTCACTAAGAATTTAATTAGTTATTGATGAGGCGGGTACAAAGGCTCGAAAACAATGGGATGCTGTTCCACCCTTGCCAACGGGATTCATTTAAACGGGAAAGTCAGGCTTTTTCTTGGTGAGAACAAAGAGTGCTACACGTGCAAACTCATTAGCCCGAAAGGTACAGTGCTCTTTTCTCTTGCGCACGGTTAATATTGGCTAGACATTTTCAAAGGGCCTTATTTCTCTCGCACACATTTCACATGGTGAATGAAACCGCGGGCGCGCGCGTCTTTTTTCTAACCATTTTTTGTCTCCAATAATCACAGTTTATCAAGCTGGTGCATGGCTAAATAGCTCACTATAGCTGTGTGTACTAACTTTGTCCTCTTTCTATGACACCAAACAAGAGGCAACCCAGTGGTAGTGCAAATGACAAATTTCAACTTTGCGTCCCTCTTTCAACACAAGAATTCAGCCGAAAAGTTTCATACAGAGGGAGATGTCATTTGTACAAACCAGCAACAGAATTAACAGATGCACGAGATTGTTTAATCGTGGTAGATTATTTTCTGAAGGACAACAGGTGAAAAGGGTCCATAGAACTGGATTAAAACAATTGTTCCGTGGGAGAAATCTTATCAAGCAGAGAAAAATGAGGTATGGGGTGTTTAGAGCTGAGGCTCACGCTCATAATAAGGGACAGCTGGTCATACGCTTGGCTTAATCCGGCGTGATAAGAGTTAAATGGTCCATGCGGGGGTGTTCCCGAGCGGCGTAGGATGAAAAAAGGGCGACGAGTAGCTCGTGCCTGCTCTATCGTCTCTGACACGAAACAGAATGCTTCCGCCCGGCGGAGAAACGGCGGACGGGTGAGAGGGAGGCTTCATTGTTACAAGCGTCGGAAGCTTCAGCCATTCCGTGGTTAGGTTGACGTGCGAGGGAATGCTGATATCGCGTATCCGTCGATTATTCTGCACGTCAAGCTTGCGCTTCGTGCTCGAACTCGATGCCTTATTGTCACCAGCATGGTACGAATCACTCTAATATTAGTCCTTCCACACCGATCTCGATGTCACCTCAGTAGCATCCCTGGGAATTTATTGCTTCAGCATTGATTTCACAGTGATTGATTTCCCTTCTATTAAATTACCCTATCATTTCTGCACACGCCGAGTTTACATATCGATGGAACATTTTTTAAACCGGTTCGCCTCTCAATGCTTTTATTCGGGCAGCGCCCAATCGTCGAGAATCCAATAATAGCTGAATGTCACGAATTTTAACAAGCGGCGTTTTCGTATAAGTGAATGAAAAAATGTATTATTCAGTCTGTGTTATAAAACAGCATTGTTTTCCTGCTATATTCTGTCAAGCGTCCCAATTGCGCTTCTATCTCGTGTCATGAAAGTTAATAAGGAAGGAGTAACTGTCGAAAATGCACAACAATTACGTTCATGCAGAGTTGTATTTTATCCCAATTGAACACAAATATCAAGGATTCTTTCAATCCAGGCTCGATTAATATTATTTCTGCCCCAATTCAACTCCATCATTACTGTCAACATAAAAAAAAAACAACAAAAATCGAAAGGTTCCTACGAGTACTTTAATCCCAAAATGAGAACACAAGGAATGAATACACGGTACTGTGATTTCCCATGTACAGAGCTAACAACCGGAGCTTTAAAAGCCGCACTGTTTCAGCTGGCCGGTTCCATTAGAAGACACGTGTCACGTGAAACGTTATCGCATTAGCAGGGCGAAGCAAGGTGACTGTAAAATGTCACCAAATGAAAACATCGCCACGTACACTTGTTATTCCATCCATTACCACGTAGAAGAGTTGTGGTGAGTGAAACGCAGCGTGACGATCAATCTCGCATCAGTCAACGCGCAGCGTCGAGTGAACAATATTAACAAGGTGCGTGAAAAATGCATCCCCGAAATTCGTGCTTCGCGCGGAAGCCGCGTTGACACACCACCGAATGCCGCGCTTATTTACAGGGAATGTTAATTTCAATGCGTGTCGCTCAACCGCACTGACCGGCAATGGTTTTCATTCATAGATCGCGCGCCACCTCACACGTTTTCCCAACGAGCATCCCTCCATGCTGCTGTTTGTTTATTCATTTCACCACCGGAACTACTTTACCATAATTGTTGGCAGTGTGTTATAATGTCTGGCTGGGTAAATTTCGTTAATCATTGGGAGGCTTTAAGTATAATTTCTCATTAAATGTCATGTGAAATTAGATTAATAAATTGTGTAAATTTATGGTAACCTGCTCTTCTGTACAGAAAATAGTCATTGTCCATACTGAATTGTTTGCGCAATTTCTGTATGAAAAAGTAGACTGTAAAAAATTGCGTAGTAGCAATTTCACAAATCCCCGACAATTTTAATGCGAAAAATGCTCCGCGCCGCAGGCACATCAGCCCGGCTTGTCAGTTTTGTGCGACATACAGCCTGTCTCGTATAAAACCGAAAGATAAACGAGCCCCGTCAGATCCCGCTGCTGTAAATTCTGCAGCAATAAGAGTAGAAAATCTCCAGTGACACTGGATTCCCGAAGATATTCGATTGGTGTGTCCCTTGCGCACTAACTACACGTAGGAATTCTTTGATTGGTTCACTAGACCGTCTTCTAAATATGTAGCCACAGCTGATGTTCTTCCGATACCCATAGAACTGCCGCCGCAAGGTAAGGAAAGGAAGAAGTTCGAGGAAACTTTGAAACAAGCTGCTCCATTGCACTCTCGGGAAAAAGATTTCCCTTTTGCAACTTATCCAACTTATGAAGTTCTATTTAATGCAGTCATATACATTACTTACAAAACAATGGATACAAATACTATTCAGTGTTCATTTATTAAAGTACCATTTGGAAACTAATTTGAGTTAGCGAAAACTAGAAGTGCTAACCTGGTTTCAATGATGCTTCTCGAAAACGATGAGACAACAAGCTTTGCACCCTCGCAATGGCTAATTTTCGTTTGCTGAGACAAAGTTTTCTCTCACGGGAGCCGAAAGCGCGAAAGCGGGTTGGAGAAATGGCAGGGTGGCAGCGTGAAGGAGATACGCTTTAAGTAAAGTGTCGCAAAGCTCGGCGCTTTACTTCGAGTGAAGGTTCCGCCGAGTAGATTTACATGGCGGGTAGCAGTGCATCTACGTTCAAAGGTCCCTGTGGATTACGTATTTCTGTCGGGAAACGATTTAAACAGGGTTAAGAGTTAAGACTAAAAGCTACGAGTCAATCTGAATTACATTAACTCCCGCAGTCCTCCATAGAGACACTCGGCGAATGGGAGAAGCACGCTTTGCAGCTGGACCAGAGTTGAGTTTTCAGCAATTCCAAAGGGGGGGTGTTAGCTGCTTAAGCAGGGATGAAAGCAAAGTATATTGGAATTAGGCGAAATCTGGTGTTTCACGAATATTTGGAATGAATTACAAGGTGCTCCACTTTTCCAACTAAATTCGATGCTTCATAGAATTACGAGAAATCCCCAGTTTGCTTAATATTAGAGACATACTGGGACACAAACATTTTCCTGGTTCGTTACTTTAACAAACCTAGCAATGATTATACTTAATAATAAGTAGAGTCGTCTACTAATTAACGTAATAAATAAAAAGAGAGTTGTAACAAGAGTTAGCAGGACGAATAAGCAAGGCAGAATCAGTGCTGCGGAAAGTATCGTTCGAGCAAGTGAGTATGAGAGCGAGTAGAAGGGGTAATGAAAACGCGCGAATGCACGGCGCAGCTCCTCCTTACACTGTATAATGTTAGTGATCTAATTATGCCAGTTCCAATTAGCGCGTCGTAACACCAGTCGGTCTCGGAAGCGGGCGCATCCCACGCTCAAGTGGTTGCCGAGTGCAATAAACAGAATTCAAGCGCAGCTAATATCGCGAATTCCAGTGCACTTCCCTCCGAACTGAAGATACACCGAGCGTGATCCGAATGAATGCACCTAGCCGGAAAAAAATCATTGGCGAACCGCGTCGTGCTGTAATGATACTGCTATTCGAGATGTAAGCTGAGCCAGATTTCATGCGTGATATGAACCCGGGCAGCTGCAAACGCTACAGTTTTTTCGAGCTCTCTTTCAATACATTTACAGTTCCGGATTTCTGTACCATAAACATTTTTTGCAAATAGAAATGTATCCTTCCGATATAACAACGAATTGAATTCAATTTGCAACATTCTTTTCGTCTTCTTTTCCCTTGTTAATAATATTTCTTACAAATATCTGTATTTATAAATTACACACTTACGATTCTGACATGTTAATGATTAAACAACGAAATAAATAATTTCGAAATCCACTTGTGAAAGACGGTGGGAAACTTTCCCCAGACATTTCCATCCAAATGTGCGGGTCGCCATAAAGCATGTATCACAAATGACGGTGGCGGTACAAAAGTTTTCGGAAAACTTTCGTGAAGGAGCATCGCGCACCGTTAGCTCCCAGCTTCCATCCATGTATGCACGTATGTGCCCTGTCATAAGCGGGGTAGCGAAGCAAAGGGTTTTCAGTAGTATAACCCAGCCACTAGTCAGACCGGCGCGCCACATATGCATAGCATGGGTGTACAATAGGAACTGCCTCTATTTAGACGGAGTAGTATTAATTGCGGTGCACTTGCAACAGGAAACTTTCTCGTTCTCTCGATCGCGGGTCCGAGACACACCGACATTTAGGAGGTAATTACTCTTGGCTCGAGCAACCAATCTCACCGCGAAAGCAACAATTCGTACGGAACGAACTGTCCTTTAAGTGAAATCACTCCATCGGAAACTGGCGACACGCTGCTACTAAGTTTCCCGCTTAATCAGTGGATTTTCTCATGACTCATTGCCACTGAATCCCCACAGTTTTTCTGTCCTTTGTCTTTTCGTTCGGAACTTTCCCGGATTTCGGGCTTAGACTCCTCGGAATTGGTATGCTTTAAAGCTCCGATCAATGTTTCGTGGAGTACCGGTGAATTGATTTGTAGAAGCCCAATTCTAGTAATGGGGATGGTTTTATTGAAATTGGGAGTTTCCGATTCTACATGAATCAATTATAAAAACAATTATTTTATAATAATAAAAATAGAATCTGAGACATTAAATTTCTGATGTGCGTTGAATAAGTCAAGAGAAATATTCTTAAATTTTAAGACTAGTTTTTGAAAAAGAGCTTGCAGTGCACATATCCTTTGAAATTCAGCTCGCGTGTGGATTTTCGAATGTCGACGCAACACAAGAAGATGCCGATAGTACAAAAGGGTTGCCTCTTGACGCGAGGTGTTCACGATGCGTCGCGTCGCTCTCGAGTCATGCGTCTCGGAACGTTGGAGTCGTTGTTTACCGAGACAGTAAAGGGTTTCGAAATGGAATTGCCGGATCGGGAATCGCGACGGCTAAAGGCAAGAGTAGAGATGTGGGCCGCGCGATAGAGAAGGGTGAAAGAGCTCGCAGTGCGAAGGAGATATACCCAAGTAACGCTTCGATCGTAAAGTCCCGGGGTCTCGCTCGATTTCCTCGAAAAGGAACGACGACGCCGTCGACTCCGACGCCGAGCTGCATAGTCGGCCTCTCGCAGACGTCGAAGCAACGACCTCGCTCAGTTTGCTGCTCTCTTTTGCGAGAAGCCCTTTCGCTAACTCCGGCGAATTACAGGTAAGGACTCCGCTTCGCTCTCCCTTTTCCCACCCCCGACTTTTATTGCAGCCACCCCTTTCAACTGCAAGGGAGTTCGAGCGGTGCCGATTATGGATTGGCTGTGAAGCGAGACGCTCACCGTATAACAAGTTCCGTAGCATCCCTCGCGGATGTCCGAGTCGGGAAAAGTGCTAACTTCATCGGAAGATTCTCGAATCTCAGTTACGAGAGCTAGTGATTATTATTATCGCCCTTTCTAGATTTGCTGATGCAGTGGAAATATTCATCGCTAAGGTACGTGATTCTCTGAATCTACGTTAATGAAATATGAAGTTTAATGAAAGTGTAACCTGATACAATTCCGCACAGGTTTGTAAAGTCTAGTCGTACTTTCTTTACTCTTTTATTATTAACGTGAAACGGTATATCTTTCGAGATAGTAATGCAGGAATAAAATATTCATGATTCTTAATGATACCAGTAGAATTAATAATGACGTAATTATTACCATCCTGATCATACGCTTTCTAATTACAATGTCGGAAACCTTTGTACGTGTCACCGCAATTAAACATAAACAGTTCCATTTTCTCTGGGCGCCTAACAAGGATCTTGCGACAAAGAAAATGCTAATTACACCGGTTTTAACTTACCGGATACACAAGAAAGTACGGTTTCCTGCGATGAATAGGAACGAGGGGTTCCGCCCTCTTTCAAACAGCGCATTTGTTGGGTGTATGTTAGGGATTGCAGTAATGTGTGATGGTGTCTGCATCAACAAAAGATTATCGCAGCCTCCGCCATAAACAAGAGTAGAACATGCGCGTACCGGCTAGTTCTCAGGCACTCTCAGGCAGCTCATTAAACAGGCGCAGCATCGCGCACCCGCTGTATATGCTAAGCGTGTTTATCGGCCCGCTGACTATGAAATTTAATTGAGATGTAACTCCGCATTAGCGGGTGCGAAACCTCTTCTTGCTGCTGTGAATATATGAAGGCGTGCTATTGAAAGCCTCCGCGTGACGATTTTCGAGTGGCGTGCGTGCACGCTGGCTGAAAATCTTTTTAACCACTGTGTGACACGATACGACATACGACACATTGAATAAAAAGCGAGAGCATATATTAAACGATTGAAATGTCTCGGTATTTTTTTAGGTCGCAATTAGAGGTGGATACGGAAGTAATGTGTGAATCCACTATAAAAAGTTGGTAATGACTTCATTAATGTACTTCAAGAGTATACATTTTTGGAAATTTTTTAATGGCCACTATGCTCTGCTCCACTAAGATGACAGACGCATAAAGATGAGTATTATTATTACCGGTGATAAGTGTACCGACAATGAGTCATGAAAGACGGTTTATGCAGGCCATGTGGTCGGAAAGGCACATAATAGCCACACGTTTTCAGTTACGTAGTACAATTTTCTCACCTACAGTGAATATAAACGAGATTTTACCACTGAAATGTTCAACACAAATCGTAAGTTCCTTTCGTTTCCATACCAAGTGTTTCGAACTTCTTCGAATATTAATTTTAGTTAACATCAATTAATACAATGGTATGACGAAAGTTTCTTTATGCAAAAGTGACTGTAAATAGTTATATAAAGAAATAGTCGTGAAACAATAGGGGAAAGTGTATCGGGCCGTGTTTTGTGGGTCAGCCTGTAGAAGATTAAGGTAAGAAAGGGAGGAAAGAGGCAAGAGAGTTTAAGATGAGTAGGGAGAGGACGCGAGAGAGAATGTCGGACGACGGCGACGTGGACAAGAGGTCAAAAGGCGCGGCATATTCTCAAGGTATTTCACTTTGTGATGAAAGCGCGGCATTCAATCAACTGGCAACGTGCCATACGCTTCATTCGATCTAGCGCTTTTGCGCAACCTTCATTTTTTTCTACGTCTACAAATATTCCCGGCGCACTTTTCACCGGGAAGATACCATGCTGGACACGCTCCATGATCCAGTTTAATGGTACGAGCTCGAGACATGTATACTGCCGCATTCTCCATCTATGTAGTGATCCATTTTGCTAGGAAGATTACGGATCATATTTTCAACCCTGTCTAGCATACGCTATTGAGTACAGTCTGTAAGATCTAGTTGTGCTTGATATGAATTATGATCCTTCTACCACTACAATCTCATAATATCACAATTCTAAAAAAAAAATGACTCGAATAAAGATTGATCACCTTCACAATTATTATATTGAATAATATAAAAGTTCAACTTATGTCGCGATATAACGCAATGCACAATATCTTACAAAATTAGTATAACATAATACAATATCCAATAATAATCAGGGTGTCAGTAATAAGACTTCTTAAAGTTAATTATCTGAAAGTTGGAATAAACTAGTGAGAGCGCGAAGTGTCTCAAACAAATTTCCTGCCAGATATAACAAAGGGCTAGCAATTAATGAAGTTCCATAAAGTTGGCATTGGATGGGTAACAAGGCTCTATTACAGCTAGGACGTTACAGATTAAATTCTGCGTTAGAGGGAGGATGAGACTGGGGGGATTGTCTTTGGGGTGTGCCATGCCCGCAGCGGGACGATCTAACTCCGTAATATCGCGAGTCCTGTAACAAGGCGCTGCAGTTTGTTGGCGGAGTTATGGGCCAAATGTTACCCACCGCGCCTTTACTAATTTCACATTCCACCCAAGTACGCGCGAGCGCGCCCGGCGTGCACGCTCTCGTCCCCGAAACAGAGAAAAATTCGAGTGGATTTAATCCGGCACGAGCGAGGAAAAAGACCGGAGTCCTTGATTTAAAGCCATCGTTCTTAAGCGAGATTCTCTGGAAGTCACCAACGATGATTAAGATTGCGGATATATTTATGCGAAGGACTTTTTTATTTTGCATATTCAAGTCTCCGAAGTTTCGTTATTCAGAATAAAGTCGTCGCGCGGTAGAAGCCAGACTTGCTCGGTATGATTTACAGAGATGAAATATTTCATAGTTCCAATGGGAATGGTGGTGAATGGTTGGCAGGTCTATTGACTGGATTCCTTTGTCTAAGCCTTGACTAATATGCATATTATGGCAGGGACGTAATGTGAGAGATTCGTGGTCAAGTACAATGGTTTAATTAGGATTAGCAAAATCGCTGGTAAATAAACACTTGCTATCTGAACGTTTTATCGCTCGAATAGGATGTTTTCTTCTGGCACATTGTACGTGGTTCCTTTGTTACCGAAACACGTACAGTTCCGGTTAATTTCCCCCCCATAGAACGGCGTCCATTCAGGATGATACGATATTAAATTGACAACGAATACCTTTAAACAGTGTAATGCTTTGAAGATTGGAAAAAGCTGGCCCGAATAATGAGAATAAACAAATATGTTGACCATCTTTCTGTTGTAAATGGTAACTTATATTTCTTAAGGGAAAGTTCAATGTTTCGCGATAACAAGGGACGAATAAGACGCTTGTTGAGAACTATCGTCAATTCCACAGAGTTTCGCCGCCATCGATCGTGCAACTGAAACACGAGAATACGAGAAGTTTTGCGAAGGTGTTGCACCGACGCGAAAGTTTACTTGACAAATAACTTTTCCGCCCTCTTCATTCAACGAGTACCCCTATAAAGTAGACAGGCGATTCTATCTTCCAGTTAGTGAATTCATAATACCTTCGCCTGCTCTCTCGAAAACTTGATATGGGGCGAACGAAGAGAGAATCTCATTGAATTTTTAACGATCTGAAGAACTACGATAGATTTATTACTTATTTAGGAGCTACTATCATTTAATATTCACACAATTTTCTCTTTTAGACTTTTTCCAATCTATGGAACCATAGAAGTTTTAAAAGTTTTTTTATGTCCCGGGATATTTATACTTTTTAATTTTTCACTTATCCAACTTTTACGTATGGATAAAAGTTTTATGTGTGCGGGAAATTTCGATCTCTTTTTAGGTACATAAAGGGATAGACAAAATGGGTACATCTTATACTTGGAAAGAGTTTCATGGCGAAGTATGGGATCGAGTCAGCAAAGAGTGACCAGCGATTTCCCACTATCATTCCAATAAAGGGGGAGTACTATGGCACAAGAGAAAATTGTGTGCGCTGGCTGCTCGATTTATTAAATGTCGATGATCGAGCCGACCGTGACTGTCGGTGTCCTTACTCCCTTTGAAGTGCTAGAACAAAGGCGCAGCCCTAATCGAAAACGGATAGCTCCCGGCGATTATTGTCCTTCCCCGAATTATTCGCCGACCCAGCGTCTCTACCTGGCAAAGTCATCGTGTGCCAGAAAAGAGGAAAAGTCCTTTTACTCTTTTCTCTACTTAAAGGGATCCTCTGAATATTAGAAACGAACCGAATTCGATTCTAGTCTTTGCACTCCTTCAGTCATCCAGTAAACTGCACGGTGTACATATTATACAACTCAAAGATCTCAAAATGTCTTTTCAATGAACAAAGTCATTTCGGTAGAAGTGTAAGTAATTTACACAGGGTTTATACAGGTTGCTATGAAAGTGTTGTGATATTCTGGTAACAATAAAAGATTCTGCTGATGATGCAACGACAGCCAATTTTTGGAAAGCGATATAGTGTGAATTCAAGAGCAATCGAGGAACACTGACGAATCTAATTACAGAACTCTCATAGGGATATTTACTACTCATGCCGGGTCAGCCGTGCTAAAGCGGATACTTTGGATGCGCGATGCAGCGCCTGCTACGTGTGTTATCTTCACTTAATAATGCGCCCAGGTTTTCATAAAACCAGCGCGACATTCATAAGGAGCACTTTATCGGCCTTACCGCCGGAATAATATCGGCGGCCCACCGGAATCTCCGCTCGAAAGACAAAAAGAGAAGAGATTTCGATGCTTTTATCTCGCGCACCGCGCACCGAGCCTACCGACTTTTCTTTTTTCTTTCAAGTGCACCAATTGTCCTCCGAAATTTCTTACCCGCTTCTTTAGTCAAGTTCAGTTTTTGTTATTTTATTGTTATTCCTGGTTCGATGGAAATTCAAGCTTAAATTGAGAATTTCATAAAAGCTCTCGATGATTGCGAATACGTAGAATAGGTCGATGCACTGTTCTCCGTTGCGTATTGGATATATCGAATGTTTTTCAATAAGATTTATGAGAATATTCACAAAGGGAAATCGTAACTCGAATCATAAAAGTATTGGGCCGTCTACTTCCTCAACGAAATTCGTCAGTCCTTTAGCCGAGTTAGGGGAACTCGTGATGAAGCGGTTGCCAACACCATCGAGTGGTACAAAAAAGCAGTAAAGCTCTTGTCGAACTTCTTTCGCCCGAAAACTTTTCTCCTTTTTCTCGATCGACTGCGGGAATTCGCTTCCGGGAAAACGTGTACGTGTACACGTTCGTCGGCGAAAACTCGCAAAAGAAACTCAATCGATTACACGCAAAACATGCGCTCATGTTCGCGGAGTGAAATTTGCTGCACCTTTCTTCCCAAAGCCATCGCTCGCCACTCAACCGATATATGTTCCTCTGCATTCTGCACACGCACGCCCTCTTCACGATTTGTGTGTTGAAAATATCGTGCGAGCTGGACATTGCATTATTGCTTGCTACGCCACTCGCAACTTTATGAATGTTTGTGCACTCTTTTTTCTCTATAAACCAAATCCTGCAATTCCTCTACGCAATTTCTCCAAAGAAATATTCCAATATCGACGTACCCCATAGCCATACTTCTCTTTTCGAGCAAACAAAGCTATAAAAAACTGTGAGACAGTTTTTAAAAATCGTTAAAGTCGTAAAAGCTCCGGCAGCGCTGGTAATGCAATTGAAGTAGAAAGAGTGAAAGCTCAGGGTGCCAGAACAGGGCAGCACTTCATTTTGCGAGGCATTTGTTACGTAAATAATAGGAGTGGCACTTTTCGGACACTGACTTTTCCACTTCCAACCCTTTCGTGTGACAGAAAGAGAGAGAGAGACAGAGAGAAACAGAAGAAGGGGGAAAAAAACATAGCGCGAAAAGTATGAGACTCACAGAATGCGAAAACAAGCCGTCTGCAGCGAATGCCATTTGAAAGCGGCCAGCAGCCAGAAGCAGCACGGCGGATTATTATTTTTCTCAGAGCGCATAAGTTTTGCCCACGCTGGAATTTACGAAGGCACTAATTGCCCGGCCTCCTGGCACCCCGGTAGTGCATGCTCACGACCAAGAAATCAGCCGTAATTTATACGAGTCAAGTTTCTCTCGAGCTTAACGACCGCGCGGCCCAAAGCTATCCGTCGTATTCTTTAAAAAAAAAATTCCCCCCCGCAAGTTATACTTACGATCTACTCGACCCGGACACTCGACAGATTAAAAAAGGAATTCAACCACATCACTATTACTTCTACCCTTCAAGGACAATTCTTATAAGATTACAAATGAAGAACATAATTTCCTACTTAGTTACAACTTGATCCACTTTGTACCCTAAGCTTTCAAGATAAGTAGGAATTACGAATAATCGTATAATTCCCAGGAGCTCATTATCATTGTCCTTGGGAAGGATAGTTAAACTTTTGTCTATCATTTATTTCGTGTAGGGCAATCCAGGCCGAGTGTAACAGCTCCAAGAGAAAGTTGCACTTTAATTACTAAGACGTTTCAATTGCATCTGCAGCATCCTCATTGCGATGGCAGTGACACGGGGGGGCGCCAGTTCTGCTGACTCCAAGGAAAGAGGGAAAACAAGGGGTGGGTGGCGGGGGTTGGTATACTTCGAGCACTATTGTGAAATGGAGATCCCGGGGGAAAATAATGGCCGGATTTCGCGGTGAGTTAAGGGCAGCCGGCGCGCATTTATTGTTTGCTCATAAATGAGATAGGAAGGGAGAAGAAAAATGCGGGGGGATGAACGGGGGCAGAAGGGAACAATGGGGCGCCGGCTAAAAGTCGGTCATGTATGGGTGGCCTAAGGCGAGCTCGCACCGCGCAAGAAGCTGTCCAATGCTCTCCGGCTATTCTTCAACGATACTCGAGGATGCACGCGGACATTCACTCCTTGAAATCGCCACGCTTTGGTGACATTGTTTCTTAACGAATCACAGCTCTGACACAGAGGCGAAGTTATAAATTGATGAAAGTTCCAAGCTGTCGTCGACTTGTTTTAATTAATCACGAAGTTCTTCTCAGTACGTAGTCATTAGCTATGATAGTTGCAATGTTCATTAAAGCCCTGACTCTTTTTCTACACCAATCAATTTAATTCAATGACTATCTGCCAATAAATTTGTCCTGTAAACACAAGGTCTGCACGTGTTGGAGGGCTTTGCGCCGACAGTTCAGTGGATGACGGAAAATCAACAAGCTGGCATGAAAGTGCAGTGTGTATCGACACTAAGTGTTAGTTTTACATGGTGGACACTGCGGCGGGCCTCAAATTTCCTGTCAGTAACCGGGCGAGTCCTCAATTCGCCGACCGTGTGTATCAAATAAACTAAGCAGTTCAACTGTGTCACGTACAAGCGCTAACGCCAATTGCACAGATTATCTTTCGACCTCCCTTTGGTTCATCCTCGGTTTCTCTCGCGCTGGTCGGTTGAATTCAGCGATGTCAAGTGAAAGAGGTAAATTAAGCATCGATCTTTTCTGTCCCACTCATTGACAGTGGACCTTGAAACACATCGGAGAGAGCGAGAGGGATAAAGAGAGATAGAGAGTAGCGGTGCAGAAGGGTGGTAACGAGGGTGACGGAGTGACAGAGTGCAAGCAAGGGAGTGAGGAGACGCTCGAACGAATGGCGGGGAGGATGGATGCTGGAGAAGTGTAGTGTTCGCCAAATGTACGTCAGACCAGTAACGCTGCTGCCGGTGGCTCTCTCGCCTCTTGAAAATTCCGATTCCAATTGCAGCGCGTGGCTGATTGTGCGGCATTACTTTCCGATCGTTTTTCAAACCCACCCCGACATAAACCGATTTAATTTCTAGCCTGGCCGCGGACAGGGACGGAAAACGAGAGCGAGCCGAGCGCCAATGTGAGAAAGAAAGAGCGAGAAGATATTTCGAGCGCTCTCTCTTTTTTTGTCGAAGACAGGAAACGGCAAAAGCGAACTGGCCCGACCTCAATGCTATTTCCCTTGAACCCTCGCCCCTCCAGCCTGTCCACCCGACTTCACAGTTCTCCGCTCACGCTCGCTTAGTGGGTAATAAAAATTGGATACTTCATTTGGCCAGCGATATAAAAGGATATCGAGTGCTTTGTGACCGAGTTCGACACTCGCCGTAAATGATCCCGATACTCAGAGGGAGATTTTTGTTCTTCAGAATGCACTGCTCGCATCGTAAGTATTATGATGGATTCATATTTTAAAGCATTATAATAGTCAAAGTATGTACTACGTTCTCTTTGCAACGTGCACTGAGTATTGAAATGAAACGCAATATTAACTTCCCCTTTAATTCCAGTCCGTGCGAGGCAAGAATAAAATTTCATGCAGCACTTGAAGAGGACAATGCAGTCTGATTTCGGTGTATCTCCTTTAAAATGAAATCTTTGCCCCTCTCGAAAATCACTGTCATTATTTTAAGCCTCACAAAGTAAATACTCTCGATTCCATTAGACGAAAATGAGTGCTGAAAAAAATAATAATATATCATTAGTTCCAGAGTCTATGCAAATATCCCTTTGGCGATTACGTGCTCACATTTGCGTGGAGTTTCGACCTTCCTCGCACAAGTTTATTCTATTTGCCTATGAGCGGAACGCGCGTAAACCGCATCTGCGCCTGTAATAGCGGACACATAGCGCGAGCTTGGCACGCAAATTTTATTGCGATCGATACGCGTTTCAGACAGATAGGCCGAATGGGCTTTGAAAATTCATTTTGCGTCGACCGCCAGCTAAACGAGGCCGCACACTGCGTTCGCCTGTTTAAGAAGGCAAACAAACAAAATGAACGCACTTTATACGTTGTCGTTTCACACTTCCAACGCTCGCTCGAGTTTACACAAGATTCATCCGCTTCACGCGCCATTGCGATGTTTTAAGCACCCGCTGATTTATTGAGATCATCAATCAGGATTATAGGCTTTGTAACGCATTGCATTTTTCGACTTGTCATTGTAGTCACTGATTTATTGGGTATGTCGCAATTAGTACTTTCGCGGAGGAACTTTGACCTAGATATATATAAAAATGAAAAATAAAATAATTGAGCCATACACTTCTCACTCAGATATCGATGATGTGACAGTCAATAGTAGATATCATATTAATACAATCATAAAATGTTGAATATAATTTCCATCTCAATAACTCTAATCAAACTATTATACAAGGAAGCTGCTTAAACTCTAAAATTATATGAATATACTATTATTATGCTACAGCTTGTGTCTATTGAACTATCTGTAGAATAATTATGCTGTTTCTATGCAGTTTACATCGATTACATAATACATACACGGATCTACTAAATGGTTCCTGTGAAGAATAACATGAATTATTGATTTCCTCTCGAGGCAACAATATCAAAATTATACAAGAGCGTAGTAATCGCGATAATAACCAGCTAATGCTGGGGAATTTAAATGGAAGCCATTACAACCGACAGATATATAGTATATATTTTTTTAAATTTCTCTGCACGCATCGCTGACCGCTGACACTCGCAAATATGGCTAAATTGGCCGGATAAGGTTAAAATTGCCCGGCACTTATCCGATTACCACCAAAAATATGGTCATTCGAATTCCCAACGGGAGATGTATTAATTACAGAGAGCGCTTTCACGAGATATCGTGGACGAAATTTCTGAAGCACCGACTGCCGCACTTTCTACTTGTCAGTACATTACTTGGAGTTGCGTAATTAGTGGACGATTGGTATACATGCCGAGAGGCTTAATATTTGACGCAAGTGGTAGGTCAGTTACCCGAAGCTCGATAGTGTAAATGGGCTTGCGTGTGGTACGCGTAATTTTCATCATTAAATCCAAACGCACACTTAATCTGCGTAGTTTTATCGCCGGTTCTATTTTCCTGGAAAACATTTGCACCTTTTTATTATTCCAACATAGCTGGCAGCTAGGATACCGAAATTTCAGGGGAAACTATGGAGGGGCAATCACTTTTCGGTGAAAATGTATGGAAAGTTAGCTCTCCAATAACGCCTGTTGTGATTTGCGATCGAGTGTGATTTGCAAACGGTTGGGCGGAATCCCTGAACATCTGTACTCGAAACTCAACAATACGGCTAGGTAATTTTTACATCCAATTAATTTGAGCAAATAAAAGTTTGAAAGTTGGTAGAGGGTAGGTAGGTGTACTTTGCATAGTAGAATGGTGATTACTTGAGTATCGATTTTGCCGAACTTCATTAGCGCTGCCCCAGGTTACGCGAGAATTGCCTTCCTAATTTTTGATCATCGCTCCATGTGAAGTAATAATCAGAAGACACGTGCTCGAAAGTTTTAAGCTTCGCCATATGGAAAATGAAATCTTTTTTGTACTATTCAATACTAAATTTCATTAAATTTTATTTGTTTAATTTTCTCAACCCACAGACAACATATGAATCTTTTAACACCGACAAATTTCAGACTCGTCACTTGTACATCCAGTATACATTCATTGTTTACTAGTCTTTGAGAATTGCTTTTACACCCATTTGCATTGCAAAATAAATGCTTCGACCAGCAAGACATGCATATACATGTTTCTCGGTGCATATTTCTTCCAGTCACCAAACCTGCCAAGCCATCTTCATCGTTTACCAGTGTGCGCGCGACGACTTTGAACCTCGTAAAGTATGTACATGGATCCCTTTAAAGTGGGGGGAGGAATAAAAGCGTCCACATGATCAAACGCCAGTCAGAAAGGATTTCAACATGCGCCACTGACGCTGATGATTGTAGCACGCAAAAAATATCGGCAACACAATAGTGCATGTAGAGAAACACTCGGACATCGACGCGCTCCGGTTATCTAGTGGGCTTTGCGTGGGGAAATAAGTGTGCAACGAGCTAGAAAAATCTTTTTGACGCGCTGGTGTTGCGGTACAATCTCTGTTGTGATGAAAATGGAAAACTGAGTTAGTACATGCTAGTGCGACTAGCAGAAGAAGGAAGTCGGGATGCGTGGATTAGATTCACTATCGAAATTAAATATTGATCTCTTGCAAATTAAAAAGATATGTTCCAGAATTCGTTTTTTAAAATGTATAAGGTGGAGAAAAGAATTTCAGTTGCTCACAGGGCATGGTATAATAACTCGAGGAATTAAGTAAAGGGTTGATCCCTTATCAACCTTATCAATTCGAAGTCGGGCAGGTCGATGCAGCCCAATAAGCAAGGAGAAAGCCTAAGCTCGACATAAAATAAGACGAGGGAACTTAAACCGAATGGAGAAGAGACGGGAGCGCTCTCCGGAGGGCTTCAATTACTCGAAATGAGGAGGAGACATTCGATCCTCATGTCTCCGCAGATGCTTGACATAGAATTAACGAGCGTTTTTCATCCTGAAGGGCAGTCATACTTTTTAATGCGTTTCTTCCCATCCGGTCCAAAGATTGCATGATTATACGAAGACCCTCTCGCCGGTTTGTTAACCTGAATCACGTGCAATCCTCCTGAAGGAAAAAAGGTCAAGAACGCAGAGCTACCACTGGTGCATTCTCCTTTCGAGTTAGCGAGTGTAAAAAAAGTAAATATTGACCTTTGCATCCTCGTTGTTTTCGTGATTGATAGCAGCGTCGAGGGAAACGACCGATACGAAATTGTGTGAGAGAACGGACACCATGAAATATCGCGCGTAAATTCCGAAAGGCAAACGGCAAATAGTATTATTTCTGCTGCGACAGTTTTTACTAGCCCATTGGTGATGCTTCGGTAAATAAAGTTACTTTACAGCCGATAATGTTAGTTTGACGGTTTTCGGATATTGCTACGACGACTTAAGGATCAGAGGGTGTACATATATGTCCTTCACTACCACTTAAGCTCAGCATCAAATATACAACTTTCCGGTTTCGATACTAGTTATTATGGAGAAACAAGAGCATGTGAAGCTCCTGAAGCTTACTCATTATCATCCAATTATTTTATGCAGTACTCCGCAGAGGCTTTACCGCTTAAAAAAACATACCTTCATAAAATATACAAAATATTAATGGAAACTGGTACTTAAATATTAAATGTTTGCTTAGGCCGGAGAAACATGGTAATATTTAAATTGTTTGAAGTAAAATATTAACGTTGTATACATTAAGCTTTAGTATTAAAATATTAGCAGTAAAAGTACGAGATGAAGTTCAGTTGCGGGCTTAGCTCGATAACTGCCGTGCCGATGATTTTCCCGATCTCGCGAAGTGTCTGACACGCTTCAATTGACAAAGTCGTGCACTTGCAGCACGCATCGATAAACAATCGAGTGGTATTTATTTACGCGGTATAATCGTTGCCGCCGCGGCTGATCGACCTGCTGCTGCATAAATGACTACCTCGGATGATCGGCCTGGCAAATGAGAAATACATGGCGCATGCCTATGTGCATGAACACGTTTATCGCACGGATGAAAGCTCGTACGGGATGCCGACTGGAAATCGGTAATCGGCGAGCATATGTCGTACGAATAATGTAATTATTTGAGAATGTTTATCCAAAACACTTCACCGTGTGGAATTGATTTAGATGGAAAATTCTCGATTGTTTAAAGCTTGACGAGTGCCAATTTAGCACACGCTCATATTGACAGGCAAACTGTGCTGCAATATTATTCTGCAGCTTTCGATAATTATGATTGCTTACTTTGAAAATATAATAAATTACTAAAACTATTATAAAATTCTTTCCGTCAATAGTCGTCAAATCAAAAGTTCCATTCAAAGTAGTAAATACTATTTAAATAAGTAAACGCACTTCAATTGCAAATAGCTTTCAAGTGAAGTCGTAGCTCATCAGTGTATCGAGAGCGCAATTACTCCGAATTTCTATCGGTCCATTCGATTTCATGGCAAGCGGCTACAAAAGAAAAAGGGCACGGGTGGGGGCGGTGGCGGGGGCGGGGGCAAGGCTAGCCATAAAAGAATAGTTAATGGCGGCGCTCTTTTTTCCGTGCTTTAGCATAATGATGTCGAACGATCAGATGCGTATCTGGCCCGATGGGAAAATCGATTGTACACTGGTAAGCGGGCGACACATTCAAATCGTTCTGTCTTCGTTCATCCTCTCGTCTTCCAGTATGACGGGAGAAGGACGCGTGTCCAAGATGAATAAAGTCTCTTTCCGGCGTGCGCGCTTGAACGACGGCCGGGATTGAATTTTGCAAACCCGTGTTGTATTAACGACCCATGTCACGCTTGCGAATCCTGTGCCCGCACGCCCGGGCCATGGCTAATCCAGCCTCGAGTACGTAATCAACTTTAAAAGGCCGGCCGTCGCTAGTGGATGCAAGGGAGAGGGAGCCAGACAGAGTAGAATTAATTTTTTTTCACAACACGTAGCTACGTAACGCGCGAAATGGATTGGCATGTAGCGGCGAGCTCTTCTTTCCGGGAGAGCTGCACTCCCTCAATTTCATAATATCCCGGAATGCCTGAAAAAAGTCCCGGTAAAATGTTGTCATCGCATTTTGCCTCGGCACTCGTTTTCCCTGCAACTGGTTTGGCGAAGTTGCCCGTTTTAATCGATGCTTTATTGCCGGAATTATACCCTTTCAGTATGTACTGTAATAATACGTTGAGTGCTCGTGGGAATGTATAAAGTAGAGATGTTAAGTCGAGGGTTTCCGTTGGAACTCACTGTGGTAGAATTGTGAACTTTGAGTGCTCCTTTGGGGAGTTAAATTTTAAGTATACAAAGCCGATTAAATTTTGGTGCACTACATGTAATCTTATTTCAAAGACTACTGGTAAGGAATACTCCTCTGTTTAAGTAATGTAAGTATTCATTGGCTTCGCTTTGCCGTAGTTGTTAAAAAGTTGTCCTCACCAAACTACCAGTCTAACTCCTTCTTCAATCAACGTCACTCTATTAGTGAACACTTTAAACATAAAGTAGGCTCCTGTACTCTAGCTAATCCCTTGGTATTACGAACGACATAATAAATTTACAGTATCCTGTACATGAAAAATTGATCAGAATTATATTCCACATCCCTTCGACAATAAAATATACAATAGACTTCTTTAACACTTCGGAGTACATTTGAGAGTATATTGTAGAAGATAATCTTAAACACGCACTATTACACAGATCCTCTAATACGTGCAGAAAAAATCAAGGTGAATATCGAGATATCAGAGATCCGGCTGATACCTTACGACTATCTATAATATAATATACATCTCTTTACATCTCTACTGTGGTACATTCAACTGGAAAGGGAGATTTCCTTGGCGTTGAAAGGAACAGTTAGACGTTATCAGTCGGTGTATACGCAACCCTGAAAGGATCCAGCGGCCGGAAGCTAAGAGTATGATTGAATAAGGTAGCCGCGACATCAAAGAGTCAAGGGCTCAAAGAAACGCTAGATATGATTTGAAAAATCGATTTTTCCACTGATGCTTTCCACTGCACTTCGCAAGTCTACTTTCGACTTCGAATTCTATTTCGAAACCATACATATGTATATTGTCAAGGATGGTGCACCCCTTTTCCCTTTGAAATCAACTGACGTTAAACTTTATGCCAGTTGACGACGGATTAGAAAGGATGACCAATGATCTGAGGGAGAAGCCTACCTCTTTCTCGACTCGGCGATTCTCAGGCTTCAAGCGTTCTCCGGTACGGTGCAAGAAGAGGCTCTGACTCTTGAGGATCTCTAGTTGCAAGGACGTAGGTCCTGCAGTAGTGCTGGTGTATTCACAGGCGAGTCAAGTCGGAGGCAAGTAGTTCAACGATGTAGCAGGGTGCCGCGCGCGCGGTTAACACAAACACACTGAGGGGGGGGTGGCACGTAAATAGACGCATAACAAGATACACACAAGCCACAATTAGTCCCCCTCCCGGCGGTCAGCCATACGAGGAGCCATTCACACGTTTCTCTGCCGCTTAATCGCTGTCCCAATTACATTTTCCTCCTCCGGCCGCTCTCTCCCCTTGCGTCTAGAAGCGATCAGATATTCCCGTCGCGCTCCCACCTACGGGACGATTAGTTAGTCTCGACGAAACACTATCGGGATCGACGAAAGAGCGTGCAGGGGAGTTGGATCTCGAGTGAACTGGCAACGATTGACTGGTTCGAGTGGCGCGTGCGAGAGACATTCGAAGGATGGCACTGGGGCAAGTGGAGGCAGGCAGTCAGGCAGTCAGGCAGGCCGCGCGAAGGGATGAAGCGAAAGATACTAACGTGTATATATACGCGTTTGCATGTGTGTGCAAAAGTGAGAAAGAGAGAGAGAGAGAGAGAGAGAATGAGAGAAGAGATACAAGAGGGGGTGGAGATGGGAGAGCGTCGCGACGACGCGGAGGCTGACGACGCACTGACTACTAGCCGCCTCGGTGCTCCCGACAACCCCCCGACAGACCGAGTACCAAGCGAGAGAGATCGCGCGCCCCCGACGACCGAGGTAGAAGGGGTTGAAAGAGAGAGCCAGTGTTCTCCCTGTCCCGAACTCTCCCATTGCACCGACACGCTCCATCCTGCCAAAAGCCCCCGTACACCCACACCCGCACTCTCGCATCCCTCGCACATCCACACACACAACCGCCCTCTCCTCTTCCACATATACTCACTCACACACATCCCCGACCGCATCACTGGTACACTCTGTACCCTCTCGCGTTCACACCCTATTTCTTCCTTTCCCTCGCTCTTTCCACCCCGAACCACCCCCCTCCGCAGGTCGCCCGCATCTTCGGCCTCGGCGAACTCCTCTTCCTCCTACGGGAGACCACGATGTGCACGCTGACTTGTCCTCTTTCTTATGTGTGCCCGCCTTCCTACCCACACCCCCGCGCACCCAAGCCACCCTCTCCCCGCCCCCGCCCTTACCCTCGCCCTCGCCCTCGCCCGCTTCTCCATGTCCACCGACCCCCGAAAGAGAACCGCAGCCGGTGCGCTCGCCCGCACATGAACACGCGCGCGCCCTCGCTCGCGCGGGAGATAGCGCGAATCTCTGACACACTTACCGCCCCGCAGGGATTAAGGCCGCCGGATCGTCAAGGGTAATTCTACTAGCCGCGATGGACAGCTTTTTCTTCATGGCGCGAGCTTATTTCACTGTTTTCCGACACTTCCCGCTTCGGAGTGACGGGTTTTGTTAGGGACCTTATGCTTGTTGAAGCAAGATGATAGTTGGTTGATATTTTTAATGGATATTTTGGATGATGATTAAGGCCTGGTTTTTTGGCGGTTATTTTTTGTATATTAGAAAGAAATAGTTGGAAGTTTTTATGGATGTGTTGCAGAAAAGAAGCAGGATTGCTCTGTTGGAGACGTTAATTTTTCGTGACATACGATGCACATGGTTGAAGATAAAAGCCACAGTATTCTGATGCTAAGTTTCGCAAATAAGACCGGCGGGTCCATCCATCCTCTTGATCCAGCTTTCCCCCAATTACCCTAGACCTTCTCCATTTTGTGCATAGGAATGGCCACTTACTGGAGCTTCTGAGAACGTAGGGCGATGTGGGAGGAAATCGCCGAAATGAGTACGATTACAGGATTCCTCAATGATGGACGTACAATGCAATGCCTCAGGGATTCCCAAGGAAAATTTTTGCTTTCCTTTCGGGGCCATTTATCGCCAGGGGCTTAGTGGCTTTGCAGTTTAACTGTGCGGAGTGCCGCAAGCCACAAGGATTGATGCGCTCGCTTCCTTTCGTGTTTCAATTCTAATCTTTACGACCGAGTGATAACATTTAACAACAGCAATTTCTGCATAACAATAACTAATATTAATTTGAAATCGTAAAACCAAAGCACCTGATCACCCAAGTAGAATCATTGCAAAGGAATAACTTCTAAATAATATTCTTCACTTGCCAGACTACAACCATTTCTATCTGTTCAGTTTCTGTAATTTCGCGTGGCTTAATTTATGCAAACTATAAAATGCTGATCCAGCAAAATGAACAGCTGTCGCAGTGAATTCCCTGGCAAGTCCCACGGGATTATGCGCGATGTCACCAAGGGAAATTGAGCAACAATGCGACAGGCTCGCGCCCGGATGATCCTTATTCTTCTGGGGATTATCGTCAGCGCCGATAGGCTTACGCGAAATCCAGTATTCGCCTGCTTCGTTCTGCTCTCCTCGTTGCTACCGCATGCCGAAGTAAATAGAACACAGCAGTCAAGGCTGGAGGCCGAAGGCGAGCGGAGAAGTTAGCGCAAAGAGTATTATTCCTGTATTCCCGTGGTAACTGCTACGGACTCCCTCAAGGACAGCAAAGGCCAGTGGATACCATTACGGCATCATCCCTATAAAAGTGCTAAGGTAGGCAGAACCATTAATACGAGCGGTGACTCCATTAATATTTATATAAAATAATGAAGATTAATAACAAACCCTGTGAAAAGGTCGATCTCTATAAATTAAGCTAGAAATTCATTCTTTTATCATAACTTCCATTTGAGGTTTCAGTATGTCGAAGTTTAGAGCAAATTTTTAATTGTAGCTGATTTTGGCAGCTGTTTGGTCGAAAGTTTGAATATTCTTGCATTTATTGAACCGAGCATCGTAAGGTTCTTTTTGGCTCTGCGCCTTCAATGCTGCATGTATAGATCTTAAGAACGAAAACAAAGTTGTCTGTTTGTCTACTCCTACACAAGCGATATGTATGATAATCAGGTTTCATTCAGAACTCTACATTGACTGCAGATACAACCGTAGTTCGTAGACACAGTCAGCCAAAAGAGTATGTATACGAGTGGGAAGTATTTTTGAGTAGAGTAATGCCCATTGAGAGGGTCGATTATTCCTCAATTATTCATAACTCAATCACGTATAATCGGTTTTATCAATAACAAATGGGTGATGGTAGAATGCATCACAATAATTAATAATTCTATGATTAATCGACACGACAATAATCTACAACCGATGAACAATTCACAAAGAATCCTACCAACCGCAGTATGAATTACTGCTTCCCATTGCACCACATATTACTATTAATTATATTGCTATAGTGAGTGATCAATTCATTATTACCAAGTGAATTCCGAATAATGGGGAAGGAATAAATGCATTTTTCCAGTGAGCAAGAGCTTTTCAGCTCGCGTCAATGTCACGTTCGCCGTGGCAAAGTAAAAGTAGAGCTCTATTAACATTATCATAGAATGGAGTGGATATGGGAAGGGGTTAACTATTGAATCCAGGAGCCGAGGGGTGCGTATTGCAGTAACCGGGTTACTTCAGCGTTCCACTCCGATCGGTGCGAGCATCTGTCTCTCTTCTAGGTGGATTGACGTTCGAACGGTTTGTCTCTCTCAATCTATGCGTCTCTAGCGTCTGGCTTGGAGTTCGACAGACTCGCTGTGGTTGCGGGGCTTCGCTGGAAGCCACTGCGAATCCTCCGAATGGCAGTGTGCTCGGAGACCGCCGCGATTCAACAGGGTTCGCAATCTCTCGTTCTCGTGTTACTCCTCGTCTCGTCTCTTCCCTTTCCGAGCGCGGTTCTCACTCTCGCTCAGTCGCGCCGTCTAAAAACGCCGCCAGTGAAAAATGGCCCTATTACAAGGCACGAGCTGTTTCATATCGGTTTCATAGCCGCACCCAATCCGCCTGCAGCTGCACCCACCGGCTTAACCTGCACCCTCTTGTGCCGCCCGAATTATTCCCCGCTCGTATTATAAGCGTCGAAGGAACTTTATAGTCCTTTGGGGCAATCCGGACCGAACGCCTCGTAAATTAGAGTCTGCCATATATATATTTGCGCCTTCTTGCCCGCTCCCGTCGCGAAGTGCACAGCCCTTAATAGGTCACCCTTCGCTGGAGCGGAAAGCGATCGAGTAGCTGCTAACTCTCGCCTTCCACGTAGTCAGTGATTCATCGTTTGTATGCTCTTTAGTCACTAGTTGATTGCACAAGTTCAGGCAGAGCTCCGCTTCGACTAAGTCTCCGCCGAACGTAGCTTGGTAATTCGTAGATAAGTGGAAATGTAGCTAAGCTTTGGTTCTTCGGTCCTAGCTAAGAATAAGTATTGGCCTAAAGTATTTCACAGGCAAAAGCGTAGAATTTTCCTTCTATTTAATGAGGAGAAGGAAAACATTGAAGATTTGTTGAGGTTCTGCACTTTGTGGTATTCATTCGCGTATAACTGCAACTAATCGCATTAATTGCACGAGAATTCATCATGGCACTCGCTGATTTGCCGTTGAAATGGTGTTAATATAAAGTCTCCTTCAGCAGCATTCCTTCTTACCATTAAATGCACTTGAACTGTCAAGAGGAAATATTCCCTATCAGTAGCGCGCGCTGTAGAAATCCATCGTAGACCTGAGCGAATTTTCCGAGCAAATCTAATCGAATAAATCACGAATGCCAACCCCTATCGTGGTACGTGCGAATTGCTCGAAGACCTCAAAAGTTCGAAGTTGTTAGGAATGTGAAATCGAGAAATGTTGATTATCGTAATAATTAATTCTACTCATTACCGGTGGGATCTAGAAGCAGAAGAAGAGCCAGTGCTTCCGAGCTAAGATGAGATCTCAGGGTTTCTCGGCAAATAAAGAAACGTTTCTTCGAATTACAGCTGTTCTCCTGATCGCCAGCTTGTCCAGGGTGATTGGGCACGAAGACACCTTCGAGACGGAGTTATCTGTGAATGAGACCAATTCTACCACCGAAGCCTTTATCCTGCCGGCGCCGAACGAGGCTCATCGTGACGAACTGGATGTGGTGGTTGATGTGACAGTGGAGAGCCCGAGGAACGGCACGAACATGTCGCACCTAAGGACCTTCATCGCGCCAATCGACTGGGACGAGCCAAGGCCGAAGTTGAACTTCCCTAAAACTACGGCCGACGAGAGGTACAAGATGGCCAGCCTCCACTTGGACAAGGGCTGGTTCGTCTTCGATTTCTTACGAGGCTTTTTCTCCATTATCCAGCCTTACGACATTCCCATAGGTAATCATTTTATTATTATTTCTTTATTAATTAACTAACTCTTTGCCCTCTCACTTTATCTTTCATTTATTAATCTATCGAAATGAAAAACTTTTCTATCGATCGCCGAATAATTAACAGGTAGTGTTTATGATAGTTATGAATCATTTTTGCTATACAGATTTGCTGACAGACACAATAGAAACCCGGATTACCACGACAAAATTAATAACGGAGGTAAGTAATACGATGAGCGATCGATATATAGACATAGTTAAAGGTAGGCAACCTTTAATAGGGTTGCGTAATTCGAACTCTATCCATTGATAGTTGCATGTAGTAGTAGTCACCTATATGACTGTGTGTGAATAGAATGAATACATGTGCAACGTAGTAAGTACACTGCATTCTTGAATAAACATACGTAATTACTAACGCACTAATAATGACAAATAATAAAATAATGACAGTGTTCTCGTAATTAATATTTCTTGGCTGAGGCTGGAAAGCATTTTACAGGAGCAAATAAGTCATATTTCAAACAAAGTCTCATTATGACAAGCTTACCAAGCGCCATCTTGTTAATTTACTTTATACTCGAGTAATTCTCTGTAGGGGCTGCGCATCCCTCTTTGTTATTACACGCATAATGTTTAGCAGCGCGTGCAGGGAACTACTTGGAGTTTAAACTTGGTCCAAAGTACTAAGAGCGTAAATAGAAAAGTTACCCGACAAACACATACCCGGAGAAGATGGGATGTTGGGGTCGACACTGAGTCACACTTCAGCCAAGCCGAATTAGACACGCGTGCTGAATAGTTTCGGCAGAATGTCATAGCTGAACCGTGCAGACATTGTTACCAAGAAACTTCTGCACATAGAATTTTAAGAAAATATCAAATTTTATCTCTGTCTCTTCATACACATACTTGCTTTAATTAGTTAATAATTACCGTAATGCAAATGCCTGTAATTCTGTAACGCACCATGTTTCCCAACATATAATTTATTCCCGATTAATTGTAGAAGCTTCGTGTAATTTATTTATTATTCATATATGCGTATTGGTAACTCTGCCTTCTCGCCGGAATGCATTGTACAGTGCATATTTATGTTTAATGTATAAATAAATACATCACCCCAATGCGCATAGTTTAACCAAATCGGTGTTATTTTTCGTAAAGATTGTATCACTGGATAAATCGTAGTGAATAATAGTGATACAAAAAAGAAAAAGTGATAGTTGATGGTTGCTGCATATCATCCAGTGTTATTTATGACTAAGTGAATACGGGATTAGTGTGAGAACTGTTTGAACTTTGAACTGTTCCAGTCGCTACACGTGGAAGCTGTGTTCCTGGGCTTGGTTTGTGTTTGCTGCATTCTGATCTTCGTGATACCTGGCACCGAGCTGTGGCTTGCCTGTCGACCGATCAGGGATGATTACAAACCCTCTCGTCATCCGGGTGCCCTCTCTTTCCTCCTTGGTCTCTTCGTTTTCATACTCGGGTACGAGCACACACTCCCCCGAATTTCCAGCTTTCACCCTGAATTTCCTTGGGAAAGTAATTGCCCTCTTCCGAGCGCACTCGTCCTCTTTATCCGTGCCACTAGGAATGATCTTGGACCGCTTTGCACTCCTCCTCTTAAAGTTCCTCCTAAACTCCCGGCAGCAATTGCCTCGAATTTAGGAGGAACTGCGGGTATCCGAGCATTTTCGAGCGAGTCCTTGCTGGCTGCCCACTTATATTTGATGATCGCAATTAATCCTATTCGGTTTGCTATAGTTTAACTATCTTAGTTATATTTTAAATCATTCGAATTTTAAGTGGATGTTGTCCCAATGGAAAATCGGTTAATTATAATTGTGAGTAGTGGTAGTAAATTCGGAATAAAACTATAAATTATTTACATCATTTATAGTTGAGTAAATTTTAGTGGAGAATAAAGAATAGATTCGGATGTAAGTGTAGAGTCTATGAAAATCACGTACACTTTTCTCGCGGCCTATTAAACAGCGGGAAACTCAAAAAGCAAGTTACTACTCTCTCGCGCGCTTGCCAGGAGTTACACTGCGCTCGTCCGGCAACTTTTCTCATTAAGACTTGCATTTTCCCCCGTTGCACCATCAAACGTTCTTGAATACTTTCATAGTTCCGTTGCCTGAAACAGTTCTGCTCATAACATTCCTCGCATTCTCTGTTTAAACCGAGGTGCCTTTCACTATCTGGCCGATTACTCCCCAATGTTAATGCCCCGAGTGATCTTTGGATTTTGTTTGAAATCTTGATGATTGCTGTGATATATAAAAGTTCATCTGATAAATTATGCAATCGACGATTAAATTGGAAATAAATACATCGATAATAATATTGATTCAAACTTCGAGAAACTATTATAATTATCTTTTATTCATAAAATATTAACAGTATTATTTATGTTTTATATTACATGAACGTCATGATTTCAGGACCTGCATGGCAACGATGATAGTATGCAACGAGTTCGTATCGTCGGGCGTCTCGAAGATCCCACTAACCATCGAAACAGCCATACAAGATTTCAGTGATTTCCATAGTGGCACGACCCAACAAGTTCGCAGATGTTTAACAAGGAGTTTGGACGTCGCCACGGAAGCCATTCTCGTGGACCTTGATAGTAAGTCACTTCCGAACTATCTTCCTAGCAAGTTTACTTCCAGATGTTTCGTTCCGAACTATTTCCATCCTATTTACAATTCTCCACTAATACCTTTCTTGTATTCTATACAAGTTACTTTAGCGGTAACTCTAGTTATGTTTTATAAGTATTTACTTGCTTGGACGCTATTATTTTAATTTAATTTGAAAACTAGAATATTTAGCGATTTTCTATGACTGCATTCGATGATTATTGTTCCCATTCTCGAATGAGAGCAATCCCAGAGTGTTTGTTGGCCGCACGAACTTCTAAGAAGGCTAATACCAAGACTGACACTGCTCCAGTAATCTTAAGAGCAATAATATTTCGAAGGCTTCGTGCTGGCATTGACCGAAGTGCAAATCAATACCATATAAAAACGATTATCGCGTGACTGACATACGATATTACCTGTACATACTTCTGTCGAGTGCTTCCCAATCCCCGAGCAATTGAGTGTTTTCATTATTCACTCTCGATTGTTCTCTCATTAACGCCCTTCAGTTATCGTCGAATGGCTTCAATCCTAATTGGCATGCGCAACATTTAATTACTAACCAGCGATCAAGAGAAGAGTGAATCACTTACCATTATCACCGTTAAAATTGGATTCAAACGAACCGATTCGATTATAAAATAACTCATGAATTACAATTTAATCCCTACTACTATCACACTAACGAGTAACTATCGCATTGGAGATCACTGGAGCAACAAACATGGAGCTTTCGCTGCAAGTGTCAGGAGGAGTTACGATTAGACGGAGCATTGATCCGGGATCAGGTGGTAAGATGTCTTAATACCTGGGATGAGTATGCACATGAGTATCGCTAAGCATAGAGGGATGCTGTGGGGATCGCCGGATGATCGAAGTCCGATCAAATGTGTTCGGGAACTAGGAAGGATTAGTGTGGAGGTGTGCGAGGGTTCGCTAGTGGGAAGGACGAGGCGTAGGCCAGCGTCTAATGATGTTCATCGAGAGGAGAGGAGCCGCGTTAGACGTCTAATGAAAGCTATCGACGGACTGTAATCGTCGGGTAATGGGTCCACCGCCAATGCTGCTGCTGAGTTAACAACCACCCTACTGTAAATCGAGCTCGTTAGCGACGACCGGTCATTGCTGTTATGCGCGTCTGCCGTCACAAAGCCTCCATCCTCCTCCTCGAATTACCAGCTTCTCTCCAGCTCCGCACCCCATTAAGGAAGTCTCTGACATATCCCCTACATAATCTCTGATTCACCGAAACCAACTGCACGCCGGCCACGATACATTTGCTGTCAGAATTAATAGTCAAGAAATCATACCTATTATAATAAACGGATCTGTGTTCATACGGTTTAGACTATATCTTGCAGTTTCTATGTAATTACATGAAAAGAGTAGATTTGCAAATGAGATCAAGGCCTCTGTTTAAATAATTCGAAAGGTTTCTTCGTGATGTCGTGTAGCTTTAATATAATTGACACAATACGCTTAGGGAGTCTGCGAAAGTCCTATCTTCGATTAGTCTGCGGCCGGTCGGATAGAATTCGCGGAATTCGAAAGGCAGGGCGCAGCTGCGACAAGTTGGAGAAGTTAGATTCCCCCTTTAATTATTGAGCATTGATCCCAGCGCGGCTTTCACGATTCCCCGGTAAAACCACGTGCGCGCTCCCGTCGCACCCACCCTTTGGCAAGAAAGGGTGCAAGGTGGATAAATTATTGTCCGGCGGAAGGCGACGTGGTTCGATTCACAATGTCGCTTGTTGCCCTGCTACTCACCCTGTTACCAGCACTCGGAACTGATCGTTAATCCTCATACGTGAACTATTATCGCATTCATTGAAGCTTGCATTTTTCACTCCCGAGCGGCTTTAAGAGTGCCCTATGGCATTGAGCTCTCAAGGGAGCTCCGTCGACGTTCCAATGCAAATTTAATGGGAACCCACTCGAGAGGTCGAACTTGCGAAAAAAGTTGGGGAAAATCCTGGCTACCTGTAATGAAATCTTATGCGTAATGCTCCGTAATGTTCGACGAACGAGCCGAGTGAACGACACTTCTGAACTACGCTTTTACTTCGTGATCCTTCATAATGGCCAACCTTTTTTTACAACACTATGGAATAATGCAAATGGAAGTGCGATTTATTCAATAAAAGCCGGTGGGATTATTGAAATAAAAAAGCAATAATGAAAAGCAGTAATAATGTAAAATGGTGAAATGAAAAGTAATCAAATGCAAGGACAAATATTAGGCTAACGAAGTATTATGTGGATTTTCCTGTATTCATAAAGCATTTCCATGAGTCTACGGGAGCGTAAATCCCGCTTCTTCTGTGAAACATTAATAGTTTCTGACATTGTTCTTGCCCACAGATGTGGAAGACATGCTTGGCAAGCCGGTGCAATTGGAACTTGCCACGGAGACGGGTTTGGATGTAGCACTGGATGCGCTTCTTGACCTTTCAAATGGTAAGTAAATTCCTTGTTTACGCCTCGACGATAAATGTATAAGATGAATCACTTGATTCAAAAGATAATAATATATTAAATTACTGTTAATCGCGTAATATATTAACGCGCGCAAACAAGGGTGAAATAAAAAACATTGAACGAGTTATTACAAATGGGTGTTAGTTCGAACCAATTTTTTCAGAAAAGGCACAATGGCAGTTTTGTTTAGACTGCGTTATTCAAAAGTAATAGGGAGTTGCCGCTCAAACAATAAACCTACCATGAAATTACTGTTGTTTCGCGGGGGCATTCTAGGGCTGCGAGGCGCGTGTTGCAATTCAGGCAGGCAGTTATTCACCTGAATGCAATAATTTACTTGTCACGGCATTTAGCCGAGTGAGAAATTGGATTGCATGATTCTCTCCATTCATAGATTATGACATGAAGAATGTTACTTTCCCAGTAGCCGAGCAAAACCCTGCACTTCTAAAGCCAATTGCAGCCACTGCAATCAAAATGTGAATCTAAACAGTCAGGATGACTTACCGTCGTTCTACCACTAACTTACTTTCAAGCAAGTTCACCTTGGCCGCCGAATTAATTGCAAGTGGATCCAGTTACGGCAAGAAAGGACGCTCGCCGTTTCGGGTGGAAATTAAATTGAGACAAACGTTTCATTCAACCCGCCCGACTTCTTGCGGTACACCGAACTAACCCATTCAGATTAATTTCGAATAGCAATGCTTTGTTTTACGAAAAACCTTTGATAACAAAATGTTCCTAACAGTATTTCTCTAATAAAAACAAGTAATTAGTTAAGAAGATTTTCTGTAATGCGACGGAACTAAATTAACACTATCCAAGAGAAACATGCACAGCATATTAACACTCCTAGAGAACGAAAGTTTTTATCGTTCATAAGTATCTGGGTCGAAGATGTTCGTCGTAAATCATTTATTTCCGAGGTTGAGACGCTAGATTCTCGAGGAACAGGTAACTTATCTTATACTGTAGAGCAGAATCGACGTCGATTCTCGCCCCTAACAAATGATTTATGCACCCGACAGGAAGCGGCAATCTAAATATCATTAATTTAGTTCGTTGCCTGTCCCTGTCACTTCGTAAGTATTAAGTTGTCCATCTGTAGATATACGAAAAGTGTTTGCTCGTTTAATTCTCACTCAATCTTGATACTCGATCGACACAATGATTAACACAGTTTCTTTCCCACAATAACAGTGTCTCGTAATAAAAAAAAAAAAGACAAATCATCGAGTTGGAAAAAGCAAAAAGCATGTTGAGTTATCAAGATGGTAGGTGAAATTGTCACGCTCCAGATAGCGGAGTATGTCTGCTGGTCGTAAGTGACCTCCTCGAGGTAGAGTGTCACTTAGTTAGCCACGGTAGTAAGTTACTAACAGTGCCCTAACTAAATTACTATCTGTCATCGTGGCCCTGTATTACACTTGCCAACGCTTTGCGGCCGGGCCCTCTCTACTGCCGTAATGATAACACGTGTACATACCTATGACACGTATATCCATGTCACCGACATACGTGGAGGCGCGCGCGGCCACAAACCGTGCTCGGTAATTGAATTGCACTCACTGGCTATTAAAGGTAAATGGATGCCTAAAATATTACGTTCATCGGTCGACAGCCACGGATGACAGTTCCATTCCATTTTCAGTATTTTCCATTCTGGTATTAATGTAATTCGAATGATTCACTGGGGATTGACTTGAAATTTGTATGTGAGGTTTAAAGATGCTTATAAATTAAAAATTAAAATCGGTAATATGTCAGAGCTTTCAGTGTCACTGATGAGAGGATTTTTGCCTTAGACAAAGGATAATTATCAGGACATACAGTTGGCGGTACAGCTAGCCGCTATGAATGTAAACTAGTCGAAGGGGCGGAAGGTTAACGCTAAAGCTTTCGAGGCAGTAATAAATATTGATGAGCTGCAAGCTTCCGAGGCAAAGGAGACGCTCTTGAGAAAGTTTCGTCGGCGCTCGAGGACTCGAAAGTTTCATTGGGGATTTGCGTTATTGCGCTACAGGCTGGGAAACGTTGAAAGTGGTTACCAAACGAAATCACTGAATGCTCGATGTATCGCTAATTATATCTAAACGATCGCTATCAGTGATAGCGCTATCGCTTAGCCTATCGCACAGGATTGCCCAGCAGCTCGGCGATGCGTATTAAAATCAATGACGACTATTAATTAACAAAAATCAATTTCACGGCCCAAACACCTTGTGGTAATCTAATTCTAAATTAAGCTAATTTATTTTAATTACTACTAAAAGTGTTACAAGTTCAGTTCTTACTAAATCAGATAAAACGAAAGTTTACCACTTTAAAAAATGATGGTCCCTTTTGGCTTTAATGAACTTGTACTCCAAGTAAGTTTTCACAAGCTCCGAGTCAAGTTCCGCGGTTTCATGGGAGCGAACGAACTTCAAGAGACTCAAAGTACTAGTGCAGCCTTCACTTGCGATGTTTCAGCAAGCCTGGAGCTGTCGGCACGTGCGGAGGCACTGCTGGACCAAGCTGAGAAGGCGCGTTATCTCGCCTCGCAACTGATCAGCGAGATCGATGGACTGCGTCGCACGGTGGAACGCGTGGTGAGAGCTTGCACAGGCCAAGATCGTTCTCTTTGCTCGTTCGTCGACTCCACCGATGTCGAAGTGACCTTTCGCATCGAACGGGTAAATAAACTCTTCGAACGACACGTATCCCGCCCTCGCTCCCCTTTCACAGTCGAGGAAAGTTGGAGGCACTTTTTTACCAGCTCTATCGAGACCGCACCGATAGTATCATAGATCACCGATGGGACTTTTCCACGCGGAGATTCGCAAACACACAAAAAGCTAGCTGCGCTTGGTGGAACATCTCAAGTCCCATTGTATTTAATTTAGATTTCTTATAGTATTATTTTAGTAATACTGACTTCTTTATAGTGATCGATTTCTTTTTCTAAAGTTTCTTCTTTAACCTGATAAACTATCAATGCTTGTACAAGCTGCTGCTAGAATTCGTTATGGGCTTTACACGCTTGTTAGAACAGAATTTCCTGGAGTGATGGTAATTTCTCTCGGCCAGAGGAATTTGTCAGTGGAAGTCTAAACTTGTCACTATGGATTTCAGTTACAGCGGGACGATCGTTTGTCACGTCTGCGCGGCTCTAATCGCGAAAACCTCACGGAAGCTTGCCGTCAGGCACGAGGGGAATATCTCTACGTTCCCCAACACATCGCCAGGAGTACTCTGGATGCCAGAAACCGTAAGTGAATATATGCATTCTCGTACTTTTAACGTCGAGAGAAATTTATTCATGCATTCATTCAACCATGCGTATTTTAAATGCATTTGTATCTTTTATTTTCCCGAAACATAAAATGAAAATGCCGCATTTCGAATGCGATAAAATACGATACACTTTTAATTCATTTTAAATTATTGGATTATCGTATTATTGAATAACCATCGAACATACGAAAGGAAGAACACGCTTAAACACATCGACAATATAATACATTAATACGTCGATCATAATCATTGAAGGCTTCTGTCAATAGTGCTTTCGAGTTACTATTAACTCACTGTCAGCGCATCGGCGTCCAGTGATCATTTGAGTCCTCGAGCGACAGGCGGCGAAGTGAATCCGCGTCATTAATGGGGCGACTCAATGCGTCATAAGCAGGCTGAGTAAACAAGCACGACCAGGGAAAGTTTCGCGACGTGGATTGATGACGGATGGCGAAGAGGGTGGCTGTGCCGTGTTGACAGGACGTCGTGTCGCTGCCCTGTTGTACAGCTCTATATACCCTCCACCAGCAGACTCTCTTAAATCCCCCCCAGCGACGAAACGATCGCGCATCCTCGTCCCCAAGATGTAGTATACTTGCTCCTCTCTACAGGCTAATCCAAAATTGCACTTCACTCTATTCCAGAACGTCTAATGCCCTGCAACCCTTAATTACATTTCTCATATCCAGGGAATATAATATATTTAGTGTTATTAATTTAAATGAGTATAGTTATTTATATTCATAGCATGAAAGTAGAAATTCTACGCAATAGAATATCGTATTAGAAAGACAGAATATTGACTCGAGTGGTGTCGACGTTGGAGCGAAGTAGAATAAATCTTCGAAGTAGAATAGGTCCTCGGAAGCATTCCACTGGTATACAAATCATAGTGTTTTAATAAAATTTACATCTTTATAGTTAGAATAGCACTGATGAGAAGGTAACGCGTTCTTGTGCAGTTTTGGACGAGCCTGTATAGTAAATCTCAGACGAATAGAGAGGCTCGAGTCTCGCCTAATGCGAAATCCATATCCCGCTAATACTCGGCCTCGGGCAACTGACACCGCGCGACAAGACGAAAAAAGGGAAGGAATTCTGTAAGGCTCCACTGGCTTTTGTGCGCGCCACTGAATAACTGGAAGGCCGGCCCTGTCATTGCGAGCCAGATTGATCCAAATATACGACGATTTATTGACACTGCCAGGGGGGGGGGGGGGGGGGGTAGGACGCCACCGCGTCATCAAAATTTTCCTGACGCTTCCGTAAGTCTTTCAGGAGCGGAGTCGTTGTACCGCGAGTTATGGGGTCTTAAAGAAATATCAGGAAGGACTTAGGATGATTTGTGTCGAGGTGGCACTTCAGCATTTTCATACATAATAGAGCTTCAGGCTGAAAAGCCATTTAGATGAATATTTAATGATGTACTTACACGGTTGGTTGATAGGAATTTAATGGTGTACTTACACGATTGGTTGATAGGAAATAGCTTAACTTCGAAATTCGAAATCGAACATATGTAAACGTTAAACAGAGACGACAGCCGTAAAAAGAAATCAAATGGAATCAGATTCGTAATGTTTTCATGTAAAAATACGTGATACCGATGGAAAACTACCGAATGGAGAATTCCATTGCAAGCTAAATGAAATTAGATACGTGACACCATTCGAGTATGTCCGCAAGTGTTTTCATGCTCGGTAGGACGATGTCCAAGCGATAGGCGAGTCATATGAAAGCGATATAATTCTCGATATCTGGGGTGAAAGCATAAATGCCCGATATCGATCAGATGGCAAACCCTTTTGTTCCGCAAAGTGGTCGTAATGTCAGTGAACAGCCCGAGTCCCTCTCTCTCGTTCCCCGGGGGGCACAGGCCGAGTCTTTCCTGGTCTATCTCTGCCCGCCACAATGCGCCATATTTCACTGTCTCGATAAGCGGCCGGTCTTCACGTGGCAATTTCACTGATAGTCTCGAAATTATTAAAAACAACTACAGGAAGTGAAGACACAATAAAACCTCGTTAAAACTATGTGCCCAATTGCTTGATTATCTACAACTAATTGAAAAGTCATGTTCCTTTGTTAGTATGGCCAGAATCATTTGTAAGAATAAGAACAAAAAGATCGGAACTGCCAAAACCCAGGGGTCTTTTTGGTAGGAAAGTCGTCGCTCTTTGAGCTGCCAGTTCAAAAAGCAGTTTCGGCCAGAACAAATAGGGCGAACGGGGCGGTGGCCATTGTTACGAAGATTAACGCGTATCGACGAACTTTGCTGTTTGATTGTTACTTTCTATTTGAACGAGTCGGTGCGCTCTTTCATTATAGAATTCCTTTCACCGGTAACAAAAGTCGCCGATGCACTTTTGCAGTCCGCAGCTCAACCATTCGATTGGAGTCCCGGAATGGACATCTCTATTTCTCACGAACTCCAGACTCCCACAGTCGTTCATAGAACTGCATGAAAGCTAATACAGTTTTCAAGTACATTTTGTCATGAAAATCAATTTTATCCCGATAGAAAAACGTTTTTGGCGACAGCAAAGTGTTTGTACTGTGAAGAAGGCGAACTTTCATTTGAACAATGCATTAAACAGCAGTGGGAGAAGTGAAATAGGGGAATCCTATTTTCCCATGATTCTAGAGATTCGCCGGGAGATCAATAGGGCACGTGCCAAGATTTTCGAGGAGGCTCGTGGCATCGAAGCGAGCAGCACCGAGGTCGCCATGCAGCTCGAGACCGCCAGAAGATTGACGGATTCTGCATTACCCTACGTCAACGCATTCGAGTACATCAGATGGTACGTGGGCTTAGGTACGTCTTCCTATTGCCTTCTTCATTCAATTCTAGCTCTACCTATTTCCTCTCAACTCGGATCCACTGCCATAACCGCATGTGTCGGGTTGCATTGTGCGGCGACAGACTGGTGGCCAAACATGCTCATCTCATATCAACTGGAGCCACGAAATTCCACTGGCAAAGCTTGATAAATAGTAGTTGAATATTTGACAATGTGAAATAAAGTTGTGAAATCAAATCAGGTATCCACGTATGCAAATGAGCAACATGTTTGCGCATACGTAAAATAAGAAGATTCTTCGTTCCACGGATGCTAATAGGAAAAGAGATAGTTTTACCATGCTAGAGAGAAACTTGATGTCGTCTGCAATTATCGTGGGCCGAGAGTATCAAAATACCTCCTGCCTCTAGCCAAGATGTATTACAAACTTTATATACTCGGCAATTTAAAATCTAAATAATATAAATTCGTAACAACTTCCAATAAAATGTTAATCAAATTTAATGGTTCTTGGAGAAATCGCTCTCAAATGTGTCGTGAAATCAGTTGAAGCGAAGGCATCAATTGGCAGTACAAAATGGGTCGCAAATGTAACCTCGACGCTGATAAAGACGTAATAATTGTCTCGTCTCCGGCATGACGACTTACTATCGATCTATCAGCCCGGCAGATTAGGAGTTCGATAGGAATTCATCGGAAGGCTACCGGATACTGCCGGCAGAAGCTTGGCATCCGCTCCGTTCAGCCTCGGATCCCTGACGGATGTCGCGGAACGTGACTTTTAGTGGAATTTTATGAAGGCGCACTCGCGTACTCTTCTGACTCTCGGGCGGCCTGAAATTCGATAGATGCACCACCCAACGAAATCCGATGTACTCGCAGCGAGCAAATTGAATCGCAGGCACTAATACTCCCGCAAATGTTTGCAGTCGCACGACGGTAACCAGAGCACGAGAATAAACCAGTGCTTTTTCCAACTTTTTTGAGGAAAAAAAAAAGTCCGGGAAAAAGCTCAAAGAAGTAGGGAAAAATACATCAAAGTTAACAAATACGTACCCAAATTATTATTGGGAAAAAGTCGTTTGGCGAAGGAATTTCAGCAGTTCTGAAGTAAAGTTTATCAATTTCCAAAATCATTTGGCCGATCGAGGTGCATTTCCCACGAGTGAATTTCCGACCAATTTTCCTGATCGACTGAAATTAATATCTGGGTCATGCGTTTTTTTTCCCCCCACGTGTAATTCAATCGCTACGTGGTTCGCGAGGCATTGGAGTTTCCTAGCAATGTGAAACTTTCCCTCAAGAGTGTGAATTCGAGCGAAACTTCCTGATAGGCTTTCACCTACACGACTGTTTTCGACAGGCTTAAATTTGATTTCGTGCATTCACCGATTCCCGCGTTAGTTCTTCCTCGACCTGTCGTATACTTTCCGGCGAGGACGGAAAAATAGGAGCGAATGCTTTTTATTGGTTTGTCGTCAATAGGCTGATAATAATAAATAATTTTATCTGTATGTGCAGGCACTGCCCTCTGCATTATACCACTCTGGTTGATATTATTTGGGGCTTTATGCTGTCGCTGTGGATCTGGCGAAAATAAAATCCGACCAACATTACTCTGGTTTGTGTTTCATTTTATTTGTCCAAGTATTCAAACATTTTTTATTCCTACATCCATTTAGCGGGCATAGGTGGTTTAATATCATTAATGTAACCCTGTAAAATGGGATTGGCTATAAATTAATGAATTACGATATACCAGGTGATTCGTATAATGTGCATTTATATGGAATGTAAATAGAAATATGATTTTGACATTTCAACGTCGGCTACAGCGTCCAGGCTGTGCATCGGAAATGCTAATAATTATAGTGTCATGAAAATGCAGTGGTTGTCACTTGATAAAACGGATATACTGTGCTCGCAATTGTCACTTACACGCACACTACTGACATTTTCATAATTGTTGGAAACTCTATGTCATAAACAAATGCACGTAATTTATCGAAATTAAGCCCTCTATTGGAAACTTTGAAATTGTTAAACCAGTAGAATAGTACGAAAATTGGAGTAATAGCAAAAATCAATCGGTATTGAGAGAACTATCAGACACTGAAGAGCCGCAAGCCTTGAGTGACTTTGTACGAAATAGGGAAGGCCAGTGATGTAGTTCAGACTGTCTATTGGGTTTCAGCGGTGTCTTTACGAGCTGCTTGATCTCGATCGTGCTATGGGCAGTATTCATTCTGGCCCTGGCTATATCCAGCCACATCGAGATGCTGGTGTGTCGTCCTTTGTACGATCCGAACTACCGCACGATGGAGGCTGTTCTAGAAAGTCGGGTGTTCCTGGGAAAACGACTCAGTGCTCCTCTCAAGGATCTTCTCGAGTAAGTCTAAGCTCAGCTCAAGTTATAAAAATATGACGCGAGAGAAAAAGATAAAGTCAAGATAAATTCTCCTTTTTAAATTGATATGAAATTACCAATACGATTTATTTAGTTATATTATTTTTTATTAGAAAATGCGAGCAGAACGACGCAGCCTATCCCGCATTCGGATTAGGCAATGCGATGAAGTTGGACCAATTGACGGCACACTGGTCTTGGTCCAATTTAGCAAGAGCGACGACAAAGCTCACTGTCAATCTGAAAGGCTTGAAAATATTCACGCCCAACCTTCAACAGAGACTGCAAAATCTTTTATACGCTTGCGGTCTAAATCTTACAGAATACAGAGTTCAGGTATTGAAGATGAAGACAGAATACCTTAACATATATTCCCATCTTCTTCCAAAAACCAATTTTTTTTAAACTGGTTGCTGCACAGGAAAATGTTCAACCTAATGAGGTACTTGTAACGATTACTTTTTGATGATCCTACATTAGATCCAAGGCCCGGTTTTGAATAAGGATTTGGACGCATTGGCGACCCAAGTGGATTCAGTCGCTCGACAACTGAGGGATCGAGTGACAGCGAAAAGCTTGTATGATATTAGCGGTACGATGCGAGAATTGACCTCGAAAATGGTAAAGCCCCTAATGAAGCTGCAGGACGATCTGGTGTATAAGCTCGCCGTGCTGGAGTTGCAAGTGCAGCCACTCCAACGCCAGGTCAACCAGTCGATTTCTCACCTAAAGACTATTCAGTACTACATCGACAACCAAGGAGGAAAGATCGCCCAATTGGCACGTAACACCTCGTCATCCCCCATATTTACATCTTCATTTAATTATATTATCATAGTAATGTGAATAATCTTCTACTACAAATTAAGTTCCATGTTTGTCAACACGATCGAGTGTTGTTGAAATTACAGTCTCGTTTCCTGTTTGTACATCAGAAAACGAAGATGTACACGGATCGATTCGGCGACTATCTGGATCAATGGAGAATGTACGTGCTCTCGGAATTAGGCGCCGGTCTTGCCAAGTGCAAACCAATCTGGGATATCTTGGAAGGAATCCGACTTCTATTCTGCAGCCACATTCTCGCTAACTTGGTACGTGTACAAATACTTTGTACAAATACTGTGTACAAAAAGGGAACACGCCTCGATGTATTGTGAATGGAGAAATATTTCTGTGGTTCTTTTATTCGTACTAGGGTGGGTTCTGGTTTGCAACGTTTGTTTCTTTAATCGTCATGATAGCCGGCACGCCAATGGCCCATACTTTGTCATTGGTGTACAAAAAGGCGCCGGATATGTCGAAGGATACTAATCTGTTGCCACCGCGCTCGTAAGTTCATTTATTAGCAATTATTGTAACTTAAAATTGCAAATGGAATTATTATAATTGAAATGACATTTCAGAGAAAGTCCAGACACAGTGATCATCGATAGAGCCACTTGGCAAACACCAGAGTGAGTATTGACATTTTTATTTTCCCCTTGCACTACTCTTTGTTATGCAATTAATGCTTGTTACACAAATTCAACGTTGTCTTTTTTCTAATGACTTTAGCAATTAAAAAGCTAATAAAAACAGAATCTCACTGCCTGCAATGCCCGGCATTATTAATTGTCCAGGGAAATATGCAATAAAGGGACGCTTATATTTCAGACCACCACCTCCTCAAGAGGGAGCCTGGTAAACCTGGAGAATTGCGCTAATTGCAACAACAACAACGGCGGACTTCTTCCGCTCAGCCACAACGAGCACATATATTCAACTTACCCAGACACACACACACACACACACACATATACCACACCACACACTGTGTTCCCAACATAGGAGTTTCATGCACTTAATTCTCACGACACTACGGCTTTACACCAACCACAAACTGTCATTTGCATAACATTCGAGGATTTTCAGCAATTACACTACACAGCGATTCGCATCGCTAGGATAGAATTCTAGGGCGCGAAGGAAATGAGGGAGGAAATTTCGAGCGCATCATCGGGAGACACAAGGGATATAATCGAGAAACCACCCACGTCTTGTTCGTTCTTTTGTATAAGGGATATACTCATCACTAAATGATTTGAATTTATTGTCAAGCTTGTGCACCGTGCGACAGTGTTACAAATAAAGGTGGGCAAATCATGACATCGAGACGAAGGAGACTGTGCTTGTCTCCCCTATTGAGTTGTTCGCGATACAATGGTACACGCCGGTTTGCTGCTTCGTCAAACGGGGCAGTTGCATCCAGGATGTTCGCATCAAGGCCTCCGGTCCGTCGCTCGTGTGCACCGTGGCCTCGTGGTTCTCGCCTAACATGGATTTATGCAAAGTTCTAGACTCCGTCAAGGCCAGTAATACTAGCATCACCAAGTGTTCATAGTAAGAAGTGGTAAAATGTTAAGAACAATTATCCCAACATTATGTCCGAAGTGTTCACGAATTGTGTTCAAACGAATATCATGAATTAATCGCAGTTTCATATCCAATCCTTAGACTATGTATAAGTTTAAAGTTTAAATGTATGTCTGTGTATTAGTAGAAGAGGAGAATGTATGTACAGCGGAAATAAAAGACTACCTTCTGAAAAAGAGTGTCTCTACGAAACAAGCATTACAAAAAATTGTAACGACAAAGTTACAAACGCAATAAATGAAGTATCAAGTAAATAACATGGAAATATATCGATGGAGTAATAAGTTCAATGAAGTAAAAAAAAGTAAAAAAATACTAAAACTAAGAAATACAAGTGGATAAAGATATTTTACCTGGTAGTTTGATCACCCTCGAGCCATCCGCCGAGTGGAACTCCCAGAAAATATCCGGTACCGGAAATCCCTTCGCCTCGCAATTGAGGGCGACTCGTTGGCCGAATCCTAAAGCAACGTCTTCCAAGGGAGACAATATCCACGGTCGACTCTGGCATGGACCAAGATGCTGCAGTTTCAAAAACGACGAGTTCCTTAACTTCATTGCTTCTTCGTGGAGTGCACAGGGTGTCGTGTACGTTTCGTTGTTACTTCCGCACGCGTGGCTTTGCTCCATGCACACGCAGATTGATTCTGGGTCATCCTGCAGTTGCACAAATAAAGTAATAATTAAATAATGGCGACCCCGAAATAATGTCCAATTGAATAACATTTCGATTCAGCTAAAAGAAAAACAGGGAGAATAATACAATGGAAACGAATGTGTGTAATGAGAGTTTTCAGATCTTCTAAGGTAATGGGAACAGCATTCAGAGAAACATTTGCATTAGTTCCCTTTCGGAGCAATTAACTCTTACGCCGAGGCAGGTAAAGTCTCCCCGATAATGGACGAGAGGAAGTTCAGATCTCTGGGGCAAATAGAAAGCGATTAACCACCCCCGCGTTACATTTTTCCTCGAGAAACTGCCGGGCTGAACGCCAGCCTGGCTAAATGAGCCGGTTAAAGGCAATGCGTTGTAAATCACGTTTGTCCCGGCGATTTTTTCACCTGAATAAATAAAGGCCAGTGGAAGAAACGCATTTCCTCGCAAAAATCAATAAACGAGAAACCGGAGAGAACAGTGTGGCTGCTTAAAATTGTACTCTGCAAGCGCATAGTTTTCAGAAGCACGCCCAGTTATTAGGGTTAATAGAATATTGAATAGTTACACATCAGGTAAATTAATGACAAATTGTTTCGATGCAACTATGTTGTCGAGGGTGGAGCATTCTCCGAATTAGTCAAGGGAATATAACTACTCGACCAGGAGTATTTGGCATCATAATACGTGGACTAACTCCTAAATGAAGGAACTACTGACCCCAAAGTAGTAACTTCTGCTCGGCACACTTAACGAATCGGGGTCAACCTGCAACTCTCTGTGTCTCGCACACACAGTCGGCCGAGATTGAAAAAGTGCATGCTACCAGAAGCTAGGAAATTCTCGAGAGCACTTTCCATACCGACCAATGTAATCACGACTTACTCACAATCTTCTTGAGTGAATGAGTTATTCGATTAAAGTTGCAATTTCAGAAATAAATAAGTCAAGCTTATTCTTTGCTTATTCTATCTACAAGATTTAGATTCATTTCATTGTATGTTATTTTATGTTACATTCGAATTGCAGCTCGTAATTGATTGATTCACAGGATACTCCGAGTTAACTCGGCACGCGAACGAGTCTCGTCTTGAGAGGCTGTAGAAAGGAACCCTCTTATCCTGGACGCATCTATCACAGACGACCAGCATGATTGTTTGATTGCACGATACGCGTATGTGGTTGCAGTCATATGTGCGTATTGAATACGTCCGCGGCCCACACGATCGCTAACAGAGAACGCGAAATTATGTGGCGAGCGAACCGGGAGCGGCGGGTCAGCGACCCGTTCGTCTCTCCGGCACTTGGTCGTCTTACTACGTCGATAGAGCCAATGGAGCAGACATTACAAGTGGCTAGACGATTTGGACCACATATTTAGCGATATGACCTAACATATGGCGGAGGTTTGCTACCGAAAATAACCCAGAAAACGCCTTGGGACGCTCGTTAATCTCACTTAATCGGGGACTCCGCGCAGCCTCTCAATGACAGTTCGATTACGCTCCCGGTGACCGTATTTCCGTAATTAGAGCAGAGGATGCCCGACTGAATTGAAATTGCAGGAGAGCGAGTCGAATATTTAAAAGGCCATTAGCATTGGAAAATTCTACTGAAACTTTTCGTGAAATGTGTTGGAACTATGTGGGGAAAAAAACGAGGCAACTTTCGGTAGTGATGTACTTTTTTTTAGTAGAATAGTATTCCTACCGTTTCCTGGAGATCCGATCTCAATTGGCAGAGGTAGTTTCTCGCGCAAAAACCGTTGTTGCGGCTCTTCGAGGATAACCGGGGAATACTGGCATTCCAGCAAGGCTCCCCTTCGAGGCGGGCGCATAAACCAGCCTTGCAACAGCCACAGGGATCAGGTACCGATCCCAAAGGACATTTCCCCGGGTTTTCTGGGCATCTGTATTCATATACCGAATACACAACAGCATCCAAACGCGTCGAGCAACAAGTATTCACAATACGTTCGAATAATACAAATGCGCATTAATTCAAAGTATAATTCCAACTAGAAATAGCATCGTTCTATTGATTATTAATTCAAAATAGAACGCCATTAAAATTTAACAACTGAAACAGGGGACAATTCAAAGTTCAGTGGATGAATAACTTAATACATTTGTGTTATACTTGTAGAAGTATTCTATAGAGAATAATTGAATTAAAAATAATAATCCAACTTTTTGGCTAGAGTATTCGGTATTGCCAACAGTGGAAAGTGCGTGGAGTGCTCGAGGGCATACCTGTAATCGCCGCACTCGACGCAGCCCTCGATCCAGCCCTTTTCCGTCACACTCTTGTTCTCCGTTGTGCCGGCGAATGCGCTGTCACCTAAGCGCAACATGCCGACGACAGTGGCACATAGTAGCAACGCTGATGGAAATGCTCGACGGCACGTCATCTCGCTGACTGACACGAGCTCCCGAGGAGCACACACCGTGTCTCTCCTGCTTACTGACTTCTCACTTACCGAGAGGGAGCAGGGCTACCGAGCAAATCTATGTATGCGCTTTGCACGCTCCAATGCGCATTAGGCGAACTCTACGGAGGTTCATCCGACAAACTGTCGCATCTTACTTGGTCCACTTGAATGGTCGAGCGCATCCAGTGTATCTCGAGGGTATTACACGAATTCACTGAAGTTCAAGTCAAGCGCCTTGATTTCATGTTTGTCTTCCTGTTTATCCAAGTATTAGGCGAATTAGATAGTTTTGCAAGTGCTGTCGTGCGTTCCACTATGACGAAAATTAAACGAACTTAGTTGGAAATATGGGTTATTAGTCGTAAATATCACGTGCACAATAGCAGTATTCGGTTTCAGGTAAATTTGACAGTATTTCAAGCGACTTTCCCATCTGTGGCCCGCAATAGTCAAGATTTCTGTCAACTGCTATTCTTCTCAAGACGAGAAAGTCTGACGGTGAAATTGTACGGCGACGATATAAAGCGGAGAAGGATTGATGCATGCCATATGCAAACCCTGCGGCACAGACGCACAGTGAATCATATTGAATTACTTGCAGGTATATTTATTCGTATTCGGATACAGGGAATCCATAAAGATTGCAAGAAAAGTCTGCAGCCTTCGGTATGCTGCGCCCTGTTTCATAGGCATTACACTCTTCACATGCCTAGACAAAATTTCCATCTCGTCTGGCAACGTCTTCCACAACCACTAGCATCTAACACGAAGAAAGTAACGTATGAACACGTGACAGATTTCAGATGTGAAGATTTTAGGAACAGAATTATTTATGTGACAAACGCTCACAGCGTTGAGTTCGTCATGCACTTAAATTAAAGAAAAATGGTGCAATGGTGTGACACGTACGTAGACTACGGAGACGTGAAAAATGTTGCTCTATATTGGATTTGCGATACTATGTCACCCAGTAAATTGCAACGCGCTAATTACCGCTGAGGGAATGCAATTAACTAATTAACTTCGTGTGGTGTTAAACTGCGTGGACAATTCGTGCGGAGTATGCGTACATTATCTCGTTGAGTTTGCATCCATAATGACGCGTCACATAAATTAGGGTACACTGTTAGTACTTATTTAAAAGGGATTAATTTTTCTGGAATTGACTTTAGAAACGCTAGACTTATCTGGTTAATAAGCCTTTCAGTAATAGCGAAGCATAGATGAAAGAATAACGCTAAAAGAGTGCGAAGTTGCACTTTAGTATTCACTAGAGACTCGTTAGAGCGCCGAACGGAAACTTAATTGTATTAACCACCCTTTATTATCGCAGCCCTCTGCTTCAGAGGTAGAAGTAATCCTTCAATGTAATACTGCATAACTCACTTATCGAACTTTCACTTTATCGGCCTACTTATTCCACGAAAAAATCCGATCTCTTCGCAACGCTTCGGCTTCCGGCCGTAATCCAGTTCAATTTCTGTAATTAGTTTCTTAAGCTTCCGGCCCGCGAATTTTCCTCATGACTTGCTTCGCAAATAGAGAAGGCAGATGTTGTTAAGAGAGGAGGGTGCTCGACGTTGTATTGCGCTCATTGGCTCTCACGAACACTTGTTGTATATACACCAAAGGGTAGAAAAATACGACCTTCCTCTGCGATGTAAAAAGTTAAAGCTAACGTACACTCTGGAACTTGCCAGAACAACTTCCGCGTATTGCAATCCCTATTAAACTCAGCAATTAATTCGTGTGCCGCTAATCGGTAAGCCTTGAGGCAAAATTAATTAATTTCTGCATGCTCGGCAAGTACTTGTGCATGCATTTGCGCCATAAAGGGATGACCGTAAGAGGATTTCGTAAAAGAAGCTTAAGGACTCAAAAAAATAACTAGGCATTACGGTTTCCTCACTAATGAGCGGATAATCAATGTTTAATTTGTTATCCCTCATTAACAAAGACTCTCCTGTCTAAAAGATTCACACGTTCAGAGCTGCTCAAATGTTCCCTCAGCAAAAAACCACGTTTCTGCCCGAAGTGAAAAATTGACACGGCCACGTTCATTAACTCGAGAAAGAAAGTGCAGGATAAATAGTTTTGGATTAATTAGTCGCTGAAAACTGTACCTGAGGCAGACTTTCTTTGGGGAAGAGTAACAGCGGTGGATAATTAGACTGGTGGACAGGCTGAGCGCGAACAGGACGAATAAGATGAGGGACACTAAAGCTAGGGGACCAGGAACAAGCGAGGATTGACCAATGCCACCCGTGTAGGATAATAAACCGCAGTATTCACCCCTTCTTCTTTTGTCTTCTCTATTTACTTCACAATTTTCTTTCACACACGTGAGCGATGTTTTCTTAAACGGACCACCTACTGGACGTACCAGAGGACGTGTCACATTGGTCCTTTGGTTGCAGCAAAAATGCAAAAGGTCGACATTTAAAATACATTTCATTTACATTATAAACACGTCAGTCAAGTACACATCACATATGTCGCACGGAATGTAACATTATTTCCCCAAATGATACTTGATTAATTTCCTATAATTAAAACAGGATCAAAAGATAAACTGACCTGTCTGGCAGGATGGTAATTGAAGTCTACAACAGCCAGAGCGTTTGGAGGGACTCTGCTCTCTCTTCGAGTCGCAGAAAACCGCTGGCATCTTATTACACCCATCGCAAACGGGTGGGGCATTACAACAGGGCAGATAGTGAGGATTATCATTGAAGGCAATAGCAGGGCACTTTCTGGGCGAGCAAGAGACGCAGACTTCAGGTTGACACGGTTGACATTTGGGGCAGCAGCACTTAGGAGGAGGCCTGCGACGACAGACTCTCCCATTGGGACAGGGAACGACGTTCCTCCGAAATCTTCTCTCGCTCGGTGGGTGGCAAGCACACTCGGGAGACGGCACACACTTACAGGAACACTCTGGATCAGACTTCACGTCCACATGGATGGGCGCAGGGCAATTGCAGTTACGGGGAAGCGGCTGGCACGTGCAATAGCCTGGTGAGCACCGGCAGCAATCACGCTTCTTGAGGATCGACCTCGATGGTAGTCCACAGCCTCGGCAAACAGCCGGCGACCCGCAGCATCGCATCTTCGATTCTGTGATTCCCGGACACCAGGTTGAAGAGGTGCTCGAGCAATTCGTCGTGGCGGATGTACGTGACACTGCCGCTGGCGATCCACCTCCGATGCTCTCTTCCGTGCTGGGACTCCCGCTGCCGCCGCCCGATTCTCGTTTCACCGGAACTTCCTCGAGAGATCGTACTCCCTCTTCGGTAGACTCCTCTGCTTTCTCGATCGTTTCTCCTGACAGACGCTCCACCTCAGCACCCTTCTCCTGTCGGATGCCCGGAGAACAGGCAGCGAACCCACGTGAATTGTCGACATGTTACACGCGCTTGCTATGCTATCTGTGCCGTGCGAATGTTGCCACTTCACGCGGCAAGTTTACTTTGGAGCAGCGAGTACACCAGATCGATGCTTTTAAACGCGATCCCCCGGAGGACGGGACACGTTGTTTGCTTGCGAGATTGAATGGTGTTGCTCTCTCGGCGAGCGCTAAGCTTTTTGTTTCCTCGATTCGATTCCTCGGAAATTGCAACCCGTGAAAGCTTCTGAGTGAGAATATCGAGAAAGCTGATAAGAAATTTCATGTATTCCTTAGCTACTTATCCGTTTCTACTGTTATTGTATGTTTTTTAATAAAAGGCTTTGCTTGTACGTGACAGCTGAAAATCCTTGAATCCCTTCTCCCTTAGAGAAAGGGTGTAATAATCTTCTGGATACAGGAATTTAATGGGTAATTCGGGTGTCCAGGAATTATTATCCTATTATCCTATACCCTAAAGAGTGATTACATATCTATTGGTAATTCGGGGAAGCCGGGGATTAAAGCGGGACACTCCCTACGCCAGGTAAAACCCAGGCCGAATACTCTAAGCGTGATAGACGAAGCTTATCCTATCCAAAACTACCTCCACAAATCGTTTGCTCAGGATTATTTGTAAATTCGACGTTGCAAACGCCGATAAGCAAATGTAAGCTGATATTAAGTGTCCCCATCGGTCAGCCGAGTCTCCTGATACCACATTCACGCGGAAATCGAATATGTCCGATTGATATCACACGTACGAGTTATCACCAGTGATTTCTGTTATATTCGTGCAAGGAATCCGGGCTTAATCATGAAGTTTCACAAAAGACATGGAACATATGTTTCTGGATATCGGCGACATGAAAATACTGTTCGCTTCGTAGTAAATGACAGGCTTCGCTCAGAAGATGTAAATTCCTCGAAAGGTGCTCCAAAGTAAACGTATCTGAGGGTCATCTGCACGGCTGGCACGTTGACAAGGGAGTCACCATAATAAATCTACCTCGGTGTACCTGACACTCCGGCGACGGCAAGCTAGTGGTTGAACCGCGGCAGCTCGTTGGCCGAAAGGGTCGACATCCCGGGGCTGTTTTACTGTTAAAGTAAAGTGGGGAAGACACATAGAGAACAACACACCACAGCAACTACACAACTACTGAATGTCATCAGAAAATATTGGGCGACCGAGAAAGTTCCGGTTTTTCTCGTTCCTGGTGAGATGAAACACATGAACCGTTTCGGTTGCTTGGTATCGTCCCTGTTACATATTCAATTAGTCTGTGGGATATTGAAGGGTTCGACATTTGAATATGTAAATAGGTCTACTTCGTAGGTACGTGAGTCAACATTTCATTGTCCAATCAACACACACTTGTTGACAAAAGTGTTAATCAAGTGCAAGTTGGTATTGCGAATTCCTGTGTGATACACAATTGCTTAGATATATTTTCCATGCTGGACTTAGAGTAGAAGCACATTCTTAGGTCTAAATTAGATCCCACTTTACATATTAGTAGACGAAGTGCAGAGGAAAGCGTCTTCGGATTGTGTCACGTCGTATTAGGAGACTTCTAATGATAAGTAACAGTGAAGTTGGTGGCTCACCAAGGTCTGCAGTTGCAGCATTTGCAGTTCTGCTGACGAGCGTGATCGCTCCACTGGCGGCGCAATTCCGAGAAATTGCTCAGCCACTTGCAGTTCGGCTTCGGTGGCACATTGGTGTTCCAGACCTCTTCCTCGTCGCACTGGCAACGACCCGGGCATACACCTGTGGCTGCCGGGCCCGTAGGCCGAAAACCTACGCAATCAGTGCGACCCGAGCAATTTCCGCTCGATTCGCAACACGAGGAACGCGTGGACGTGTTGAGCGAGCTACACTTTCTTCCTCCTCGCGAGCTGTTGTTTTCTGCAAGAGAATGTATGATATGTTTCAGATATTCATAAAGTTGGAGAAGTCCTGTAAAGGGTTTACACAAGGACGCCTAACCACAACAACTTGTGTCAGAGTATCGCGAAACGCTGCCTGTGTCTTCGCAACAGGACATGCCGGATTAAATTTGAAATGGACCTTGATTTCTTTTTGAACAACCGGTGGTGGGATAGTGCCATTTAGATTCTCTTGATATCAAACAAGCACGAAAGATTTTATCGAATATGGTTTACATGATCATGATTTACATTGGTATGGTTAACCTCCGGAGGGTCGAATCGATCAGTGTAAAAGAAAAGAAGGGAAGTTAGCCTGTGGTTCGTCGGTTATTAAACATGTATTTAATACTTTGGTTACCCTAACGACGGAAAAACAACTTTTATAACTAACGCAATCTTAACCGGAAGTTTCGATTGGAAATCGGTGATAGTTCGATATTCTGTATCATTTAGAAAACATTCCATACTCACATTCTCTTGACTATCAGCCAAACAGCAAGATACAATCGGAAACTGGACGAAGTCCAATTCTTATCACTATCAACAAACTCATTTCACACTGCAACTCACTCTCGAAACTCGAAAATTTCAATTTCGTCACGTAAACTTGTTATCAATCGAAGAGTGACTGCCGGACAGTGCGCGAGAAGATTTGCGCGGTCGGTACACCGAATAAAGAGAGCAGCACGTATCAAGGAACCAAGTGGCCGGCTGCTCGTGGAATGTCTCTGCAGCGCAGCAGCCTCACAGAGAGAGGCGTGAGCGGACGAGAGAGGGTGAATGCCGCCGCCGGGAAAAAGTGCCGAGTGAACGTGTGCTGCTTCCTACACGTGACGTGACGCGCTGTCGTGGAAGCGTGAATGCGAAAATCCCGATTGCCCGGTGTAAGTAGCGCCCAGGAAACGGTCGGAGGCAGGCAAGAATACTGTGCGTTGACCGGCGAGTGTATGCTGTTACGTGAACACGTGTTATTTATACCGCGCTTTCCGTGCTAAATCTGCGAGCGGCCACGCCGGACACGCAAGACACTTCGCACCGACACAGGCCGCGCGCGTGCCACGAGCCAGCGGCACATTGTCAGCAGACGTTGCAAGCGTGAAAGGGCATAGACGAGCGAAGCGGCGAAACTTTGGGCGCAGCCCCCGGCATTAGGATTCTGGGGCGGAAACTGACCTAAAACCGGCGGTTAAGTCGCCGATTAAGGATTAATTCAAGGGGAGGTGTGGCGTCCGCGTTGCCGCAGTCAGCCAGGCAGCAGCAGCAGCATCGGCGGCGTGCATGTGCGCGCGCACACACGCACACGTGCGCCTGTGTGCCTGCTGCTCACCGAACGAGCTGCTCTGCGCCTATAGGGACGTACACGCGAGCGACTCGTGTAGCATCGTGGAATCGGAGTGTTGCCCATGCGATTTTCCCAATCTTTGCTTGCTTCCCTTAGTCCGCAACTGTCCAGAGTCGATGTTTACGTCCATTTCTCTTCCAACTTGTGCTGCCTTCCTCGCGTCATTACGTAATAACGGGGGCTTCTACTGACAGGTTGGTCGCAGCAGTGCATTCACGTGCTTCTCCCCAGGGGATAACGGTACCTCGTGTCTTCCTTGCCGTCTGCCGCCCGAAACAGTCGCTCGCCGCCAACTAGCACGCTCCGGTTTGCGGCAACTAGTCCATGCACCCAGTTCGCGCTAATTCGCTCTAGTTTTCCATTGTTTTCGTGCACCAGACACTCTACGATTCGGTAGGTTCGAACGCCGCATGAACACACGTGTCGGTCGGTGTTAGTTTCGCCGTGTTCGTCGGCAGGATTTCCCTGCCGCCGCTCCTCCTGCATAACCTCAGAGGAGAGCGCGTGTCTGGCAGATCGAGCGACCGCTGCCGGACACGAGTTTCTCGCCATCCACGAAAGCCACACGTGTGCCACGCCGTGACTCAAGCCTACGAATTTCCTCTCTTTCAGATATTGGTGTGTGCGTGTATGTGATAAGGATCCCCTGAAGTGATTGTGATCGTGTCATGGAAACTGGATTCTTGAACTTTCACGATGAGGAACACTTCTCCGATTTCTCGCTATCGCTGGAGCAGGTGAGTACTTAATGTCGAGGCGTTTTGGAGCAGACCACATGGCTGCTATTTTATATCTACTCACTTGATTTTATGCATAACACATGCTTAAATGGAGTGACCCTCACATGAATATTCCTTTTTGTTCCTTGTTGTTAATTTTATCTGGCAATCGTCACATTGTGCAATCCTGTTGGACTGAATTGTGATGATAACAGTGTGCCTATGTAAGCGTCTGTGTACACACATGTAAACATACTGACTTTTCTGTGATTGAGATGTATTATTGCTTGAAATCTGTTGTCCCATTAATATTTCTTGTTACCGTGTTATGATGATGTTGTTTTATAATATTGATTAACATTTGCCGCTTTCTATGCTCCATTACCCACTCGTACAATGGCAAAAGCTATTGCCATTCAAATCTTTTATTTGGTGTTTCTTGACCCCACGATTCTTGTCAGCAGAACTTAATGGAAAAACCTCAAGACTTGTTAATGCACATTGTTGAAAATGACTTTGATTATATGGAAACTCACCTTGATGTTGCAAACTCTGATGGTTTGTGGAACAATGAGCAAGAGTGAGTAGTAATTTTACAATCGGAAATAGGTGGTTGCATGTAAAATGCTGATTTAATATTTCTGCTTGCATTATGATAGGCACAATGAAAGCATGTCAGAGTTACCCATCTCTGACCTCAATACAGTTCCTAAAATTGATAACATTAAGGAAGATTTTGCAAAGGTTCTCACTGATTGGCAGGAACACATTGGGTACCTGCAGGTAGTACGTTGTCAATGAGTATATATTATAGCTCATTTCTGTCTATGTTTCTTTGTAACACATGTATTTGTACATATAGGCATCGGATATGGATGAATACATGGATATCATAGGGCTTAGTATGAGCAATGCAGACAAAAAGAGTTTCTATAGTACTGAAAATATACTGCAAGATGAATTGCCATTACCTAATGCAGAGTCAGACTTTTTTATGATGAAGGAGGATGTTACAGAAAAAGATGAACCACAATCCAGTCAACTCCTGGAAGCAGAAGACAGCACAACAAGCATAGGTTCCCTTTGTTTTAGTGTGTTTACATTGCTGTCCAATGTAACATTGTTATTTAATCGCATTTCTGTTTTATATAGTTAATGATGATATAGAACATGCATCACCTGAAAAGACTGATAATGTTCTGCAAGATGATGATGATAGAAGTAGTGTACAGTCTATGGAGAATGAAGTGCAGGAGGAAGCAAAACCTTCACATAACTATACTGTAGACTGTAACGAAGCCACAAAACTTATAATAAAGAAAATCGAGATTCCTACAAAAACCTTGCCGAAACAAAAGAAAAAGAAGAGAGGACGGCCTCCCCTTGTTAAGCAAAATATTGAAAATGAAGACTGCATCGATGTTGAAACAGTTCAAGATGAACTTCCTGGTAACTTTGATTATAAGCAATAAACTGATCCTATCAGCAAAGTTTTGTTATGGAGGCAGAGTTGTATAATTTATTTTTGTTGCAGTCCTGGAGGCGAGAGATGTGAAGAGTCTGTTAGAGCAATTTGAAGCCTCTGAAAACAGTGCGATATCAACAACAAAACCTACCAAATCCACAATAGAACCTAGCCAAAATACACGATTGAAACTTAGTAAAACTCGCCAGTCCGCACCCCTGTCCCAATCGGTCGTAACTAAGAAATCAACGACACAAACAACGAATCTGCACAAGAATATTAGAGATTCATTGCCGAAAGAAGTGATTGATAGGATAAAGGTGATTACAACACTACTTCTGAATTTAGGTGCAACTAATTTCCAGCTGGCGGGTATTGTTTCATTGTTGTTGTGTTGTGCATTAGGCTTCTGGACGTAAGAGAGTGATTTCAGTAATACCAGCAATGCCCAATACACAAAGCAGCGGTCGCAGTAACGGCACGCGAATGCAAGACGCTGCGGCAACGCTGTCACGAAATAAACTATTGAAAATAGTAAGTCCTGTGTGCTTGGTATTGCAGCACGATAGTTCATTGTAGATCGACATGGTACCACTCAAAGCGTTATTCCAATATTAGGTAACAAAGAACACCAAAAGCAGAACAGTCAATGGTGGATTAGTGCAGCTTGACCATGATTATTGCAGTAGCGCAAGTTCATCAATTAGCAGTTCAGACAGTAATAGTGAGTTTGAAAGACACTCCAGTGACAGTGAGAAGACAACACCGGTCAAGGATGAAGAATCTCGGCAGTCTCGTTGTTATGCAGCATATGCCAAGCAAGGTCCTGTAATGAACTCCAATTCAGTCAAGGATCCAGTAAAGAATGCCGACTGTTGGGCTGATGGTAACTCCAAAAAAGACAGTGGTTTAGAGTCCGGAGAAGTGAGTGATACCAATGAAGAACAGACTACAGCGACTTCGGTAAATGGTGTATCAGTTAATACATCGGCAAAAGATTCACAAAGTGTAGTGAAAGAGTGTCGAAATGAACAACTTTCAAACTCTATCCCCGAGCAATCCCCAGTTTCCAATAAAATTGCAAATAGTAATAATAAACAAATCCCAAAAGAATCCCCCTCCAAATCCTCACCAGTACACGAGATGAAAATACGTTCAGCCCTAGCAACAAGCATCTTGCAATTGAGGCAAGGTGTGTTGTCGAAAACCAAGAATATAAAACCAGGGCCTCACAGGGTGAAACAAATGGTTTCAGTGCTTAAAAAGCCACCAAACGCATCGCAACCGCCTCTTATAACAAATCCTAATGAAAGTATAGTAACTACTACAAATAGCTCAAATAATGAAGTGCAGAACATAATTGTCCAAGAAACTCAGGAAATCCCTCCACAAGAGGAAGAGAAGAAGCCTCCACGAAGGAAACTGAATTTGGCTGAGTACCGAAGCAGAAGAGAACAGAATCGTAGTGATAATAGCAGGACCAATTCACCTATACAGCCTATGACACTAGTTTATGTGCACCATGCCTCAACTACTACCGAACCAATCAAAGATGACCCCGAGAACTTGATTTGGTCCGAAAGAGAGATTGTCTCAATTCTAAAACCAAAAGTGGACATCGACGAAGAAAAAACAAAACCGAAACCGACTACGTGTGACGTGGGAATACAAACGTATGAGACAGTTTTTGAATTTCCTACTAAAGCCTTAATAGACGTCGACGAGAGAGATGAAGATTCAAGGTAAAATATGAAGAAAATTTGATGGAATCGTGACTAAATGACTGTCAGGGTTGGCACAGCAAGTGAGCATATTTTTGTTTTTGATGGTTTACAGAGAGAAGCAAGTGCGGGATAGAGTTCAGCGTTCATACAGAAAACGTAGGATGAGTTCTAGCTCAAGTCGTTCTAGATCACGTAGCCGAAGTAGGAGCAGGATTAGGAGTAGAAGCAGAAGCAGGAGCAGAAGAAGCAGTAGGAGCAGAAGCAGAAGCAGAAGCAGAAGGAGCAGAAGTAGAAGTCGAAGTAGAAGCCGAAGTAGAAGTCCCACTCGAAGCCGATCGAGGAGCAGGTCTCGCAGGCGTAGTGGAACTCGTCGCCGAAGAATAAGTCATCGTCGCAGTTCAGTTAGTTCTAGCAGCAGCTGGACCTCTCGTTCACGTTCACAGTCAAGATCCAGTTGCAGCTCTAGGTCAAGATATTCAAGGTCTCGTTCACGATCATCTAGATCAAGGTCCAGATCAAGATCCTCCTCGCGTTACTCGAGTTGCTCAAGGTACATACTCTTCCAACAAATTTTGTAGCTCGTGCAAAGCAGACAGGACCATTCGTTTTTCAAGCTAAAGGGCTACATAGATAGTGCAGTGTTACTAGATTACTTGGAGGAGTTCGAGAAAAGCCGGGTTATGGTTTAGTAAGTTTCGAAAAATCGCGTGATTGTAGGTCTTCCTCTCGTTCGAATTTGGGAAGGAGTAGATGGTCGAGTCGTCGACGAAAGGGGAGACGCGATCGCAGGAGAAGTTATGGTAGGCACAGGCGGCGCTCCTCTGGGAGTAATCGCGGCTACAGGGACTGGAGGAGGTAAATTATTTGGGATCTCTGTTCGTGTTCGATTTTTTTCCTTCGGCAAATACTACCTGAGTTCCAAACATTCTAACATTAGTTGTAACAGTGTTTACCTCGTACCGGTTGATACTTAGCAAGGGAAAACATGTATACTAAATACTCACATTTTGATGTGTTTACCTTTACCCCTCTGTTTAACTTTGCTTGATTAGGTCGCCCTCGAATTCCTACAGAAAACCGTACGATACTTGGTACGACCGAGAAAAACAAAGACAAGTCGAGGAGCGCAGAGTCATCTATGTTGGTCGATTGGACGAAGGAATTACCAAAGCCGATTTACGTCGGAGGTTTGAGGCCTTTGGGCCTGTGGTGGATATTAGTATACACTTCCGCGAGCATGGGTGTGTTTACATCTCTAACTCAAACAACAGGAAATATTAACACATCTCACTTAATATCAACATATTTTAAATAAATATTACTTTTATTGCAGTGACAACTACGGTTTTGTGACATTTGCTTATAAGAATGATGCGTATGAAGCTGTAGAACATGGTAATGATGACCCAACATTGCCTAGATACGACTTATGCTTTGGAGGGCGTAGAGCGTTCTGCAAAGTCAAATATGCCGATTTGGGTATGTTCAGATTTATAATGTTCCCTTAACATGTCACCATTTAAATGAGATAGCAAGAATAGTCTACAGTAGCAAAAATTGTTTTACAGATGGCATGGCAAGCACTTCTCCCACTAGTAGTGGTGGCGGTGGAGGCGGCAGTGGCGGCGGCGGCGGCAGCAGCAGCAGTATCAGCCATCTCCCCCCAAGTAGCGAAGATAACACATTCGACCTTCTGCTGAAAGAGGCGAAGGCTAAACTGCGTAAACGAAAGGTTTGACACACGTACTGCTTCTTAGTTGTAAATGTAATTTAAACAAATAGTAAGGATGTCATTATGAATAATGCAAAGTGAGGGCTGGGCAAACAGGTATATACTGTTTTGCACTGTTGCCGGCCGGTATATAGCAAAAAATTATATGAACGCTGTAGAATATGCAGACAGTGCGATAAAGACGGTTTAACATGATTCGTAAGGATATGGCAGCAGCATGCCATGTATACCCTCCGAAGCCATCGGAAATATAACCAATATTACCGATATATGCATAGCTGACTTAGGATGAAATTCTGGGCGTACCTACTGCGTGCCATGCGCAATCATCCAAATATTTCCCGTATCCTTACTCATAGAAGTTTTTTGGGGGGATATTAGTTTTCTTAACAAGCTTACTTGTCTGGTACGTTATTTATTTGTTCAGGTAAGTCATCATAACTTCGCTAATCCTACTAAGAATGTGCCGTATCGCATAGATAGAAGTTTTTCGATTTATTTCCTTTGGTGCATATGGTTTCTTTATAATCCGATGTCCGGTCGGAGTGGGAGTTGATATCAGTCTAATTGCACATATCAATGACCGCACCAAGTTTCACTGTTGCATCGAATTTCAGTGGGTGATTTCAGTCGCCATTTTCTTTTAACATTTGGGCAATGTAAGGAATGTTAACGTTTTTTAAAAGAACTATTCTTTTTCATTAAACATCCGGGTTTCCTTGGAGCATATAACGAAGAATTCGACTTTTAATAAGGAACCAAAATCTTTTTAACTTTTTGAATTTTAAACTAATTTTTCTACATTCTTTTGAATGTTCTAAATGTTACCTGTGAGTTTGGAGGTGCACACTCTGTTGGACCTCGAAATAATATTGTTACAAAGAATAAGCGAGCTAAACAGCTTTTATAAGTCATGTACAACCCCCATCTTATGATGACGTGTTTATCACAAAGAATTTTCAGCTTACAACATACACAATTTTTACACAAACAAATTACTGAAGTAAGAACATTGAAACCAGTATGATAGGGGGTTTAATGAAAAGAAGCACACGTTAAAATCATTAGCACTCAAACTTATTGGTGACTGTATATTCAACTACAGTAAATACCTCATATATGTAGGATTTTCTTTAACATTTATTCAGAGCGACATAAAAAAGGAACTGATACCTTACTCTATTTAGTAAGCAGAAGCATAGGTGCATGCGAGTTAAAGATTGTAGACTCTAATTGCGTTTACCCAAAACACTTTACGATTTATCTGTAAAGGGTTGTCTTCTGTTTGCGGTAATTTACATGAGATTAATCTCTAATGTTTTAGTCAGTTGTAAGTTATAACACACACACACACAGACGTACTGGTACAACTTTGTCGATACGCATTTTGATTCCTCTTTGCTCACATCGATGATAAACGCGCCTTTTGTCCCTATATTTATTTAGGAGAGTGCATTCAGTAATGGTGTTACAATGATGTTGCGTGCGATTGTTTAATGCGAAATCAGCGAGTGACCCATTTTCATGAGACAATCGTGAAAATGACACTAAGTTTGATGATGATTCAACTAAGTGCGTACTGCATACACTGACAAATTTACATAGCTCACCTCGAATTGCTCATTGACACTTCAGACGAAGATTCGTCCGCTTTGGTAATAAGTGTGCGCGCGGCTGTTGTTGTATCGTCATCAGTTTCTTTACTGCCAATTTACTCGTTGGTCGAAGCTCGAGCGTGGAGCTCAGACTGTGCGGATCAATCGCCATCATCCGGTCATACATTGTAGAGTTACTATACAAATGATGAAAAGTGGCGAGGCGGATTTTGTACTGTTAGCGGTCACTCGTAGAAAGCGAAAATTGTGTCATAAATCAATTAACAGTAATCATTGGCGAACGATTAGAAGCAATACGTCTTCGGTTGATTGTACATTTAGAATCGTGGTTGTCTCATATTTTGATATTTCAACGGTGCCGAAAATAAGAAATTCAGTTGCGCTTGCAGGGATTTATGGTTCAAATGGAATTGGTAATTGTAGTCCTCAGTACAGGCAATAAAGATAGTAGTGATCAGTGGTTAATTTGGCGCGTTCCAATGGACCAGAGCCAGATTTTTTCTATGATTAATTAGACGTTTTTTATTATTAAACCGTGTTGATTATTGAATTGTTGTAATTAATTGGCTCTGGTGTTTGCGGCCTGGAGTGTTGCAGCAGGATTTACCGACGTAAAAATAAGAACTCTATTTTCCAATTTGCGGTTTCCTCTGTGACAGTGTTTTTACAGAAGAATGATTTCCATCGTTATTATTGGTTTCGTGCGGCATCACAGTGGAAATCTCTACAGTTACTTCCACCACGATTATTTGTATACATCTGTATAAATAGGTTGATGCGGTGAACGCATGTACATTAAAAACTCATGTACGTTAGCTGGCGTGATTATTAAATCAATCTCCCTCCCCCAAGCACGTGTATGGTTTAATTTCTTTATCTAATCTCATTAATTTTCCATCTAATTAGAATATCATTCTCTCATTAGTCTACAGTTTTCGCTAAACTCCCATTAATAATCACAGATCTTCCATAATACGCTTTATTGTACCATGAATTAGTAATCTCACGTACACTAGTACAAATCATTCATTTATTTTACTTCTCATTACTTCAAATGCATAAAACGCTCACTACGTATAATCGTCTTTCCCTGTTGCTCATCGAATTTAATGATAATGACATTTCATACAGCCCCGAAGAAATTTCTGGTAAGTGAACATTGATTGTGACGGTTTTGTTTAGTGGTCTCACATCTGCAATAATGAATTATTCGAACTTATGTTGTCTAATTATTCGATCCGTCGAAATCGATTCTCACCTTCTATTGTTACCGTTTCCGGGAGTACGACCTGACTCGATTTATCGGAAGTCGATACATTGTACGTGACTTTTGTATTAAAAATATGTGCGAATTCCATGGCAGCTGTGTCTGTGGTGTCTCCCATTAGCCAATGGATTAAACGTAGGCCAATATAAGTATCTGTTACGAAAAGAGAATGCAGGAAGTACCTAGCTATTAACAAGCTATTGAAATGACATACCAAAATATCGAGCCCAAAATAGACGTTCTTGTGGATCGAGTGTTTTTTCAAACATTTTGGACACACAATTCCAAAGTTGTGTGTTCCTTGAAGGAATAGGTATAATGATATTACGAGGACAATCCGATCTGGTATCATCAGCACGTGCACTTGTGCATGTGCATTCTTTATCATTCGCACACCATTCTATGACGATGCGATCGGTGATAGACGGTGCCCATTCTGAGTTTATCTAGACAGATAGCGAATAAAACAACAGTTACATTCAACTGTAATTAATTGATTAGGTACCTGGATTATGAAATCACCCAGTTTCGATTGAAAAATGAGCCAGAAACTACGACAACTCGGTGCAATGCACGCCACTGTGGCGGTGAGTTCAGTTTCCTGAGCGCCTTCGGTCACAACAACGGATCTTTGGTTTAAAAAGAGTCTCCTTGGTATTTTCCTTGCAATCAGATCACTCCATTTTGCCATCTTTAGAGTATCTATTACGACAGAGATTAGCACAACCGTAAGCATGGTTTACAAGTAGAAGGTATCTTTTGCAAAGTACTTGGTTTCGTAGGCTGCTCGTCGGTCATCCAAATTTCGTACTCAGTCGCATACTCATATGGTACACTGATCTTCAAAGTTTTTTCTACGACTTGGTAAAGTTTCGTACGGATTACATATTCATTAGTGATACGAAGATTATCGACCCGACCTTCCAAAATGAAGGTATGATTTCTGCCGAAATTTGGTCCAATCGCTGATCCACAGAGCAGCAAATAAGCTGGCAAAGTTCCAACAAAGTTATTGGAATGTACTGTAATTAATAGAATGTAGTTTTCATGTACCCCTTATTTTACGAATTTTCCTAGCATGATACTTTATCTTCAACTGAGCACCATCATGGCCATTTAAGCGCAGCGTGGGTTGAGGATTGAGGATAGTGAAGAATCCAGCGTCGTTTCCAATAAATAGGACTAAATAACTTACGCCGAAACTAGTTGGATTCGTAAAGCTTATTTGACGATTAACTGTTTCAGTTAAAGGACAACAAAATTTTATCTGGAAGCCATAACAGTTTTTTTAAATATTCTAATGTTTAATAAAAATAGGATCTTTGATTAAACGAACAAAGTAGTACTTTTGCTCGTGCAAGATAGGTAGGCAAAGTTTCAAAAAGATGTTCAACCAACATCAACATCTGTATACAGTTTGGACAAACGATTTCCGTCGGTGTGATCATGAATCCAATACGAATCCTTTTCCAGGCATCAACGATACAAATTGCGTTATGAAGTGTCTGCAAAGTAAATTGGAAAAGCTTCATTATTAATTCTAATTGCCCTTCAATAGATTTAATTACTTCTTCATAGCTGCGCGGACAAATGTAGAGATTACTAAAGTACTCTTCAATCAAAAAAGGACAGTACGCCGCAGTTGCAGTGATCAACACCAACGAATCCAAAAGGTCAATATCGAAATTCAGTATAAGACGACGTCGTGCGGCTTCCTTAGTTTCGTGGGGATTCAAGATCAATCTTTTATCCCTCATCCATTCCTGCTGGCACTGTTGATCATAATTATACTGCAACCACGATAGTAATATCGCTTCTTCATTACTGTTATTGGCGAGGAGCTTTCGCCGATTGTTCGTCAAGTCCATCACATCGCGCATAGATCGTTCGTGCACTTCGTAGTCTCTCGGAATGCTGCTTCGGGAAGACAAATTACTGAATATCGCAAAAACATTTAAATCATGGACTATCCTCGATTTTTAATTAATAAAATGTTTAAATGATAGTTAAACCTTGCTACAGATATCGAGTCTCGCAATAGCATGGATTTTCTTGGCATTAGAAGCCCTTGAACGGTACTTATTCTGTCGAATTTTAATCCAGAGACTCGTTTTAAGACAAAGCACTTGTAGGTTTGCAAAATAACGTCGAGCCAACACTGTTTGCTTCGGCATTCGAAGGCTTGTCGAGACATTTTCTCGATGGCTGCCAATTGCACGTCTGTGGACTTAGCGATGACAATGATAATTGGAATGGAAGCGAGAAAAATTGGCCACGCGTGCGAAGAGAATTACTAACTGAAATCTGATTCGATTCCTTAGTAATTAGGTAATCATCGTAGCTCAAGAGTAATTGTGCTGGAACGTGTGAGACACAGGCACCTCGGCTTAGGAGAAACAAAAGCATTTTATCGCATACACTGACCATGTATTGCGTCCTCTCCACTTTATTTTGGGGAATCTTTTCTTTCCTGAGAGAAATATGAAATAAAGCATTTGTACTTTTTTAAATTGATTTTATGCTACACTCACGTGTATCCAATAATAGAATTGAACTCTTCGCCCGCCAGGGAAGCGATCGCGTTAATAAAAGACCAGTTAAAAGTGTGATGTTTCTGCTTAACAGCAGACGAAAGCACTTTGCGGCTTTCATACTGGTTACAAAAGAATGTACTTATACCATCCAGGATGGTCGGATAAAACTTAAATTTATACGGACCAGAATAAAGCCACTTCTCGGCTGCTGCCATGGTCCTTTTCATATGAATTTCGTATTCACTAAAATTCGATTCCAGATGAAATAATTAAATTTAAGGAAAGTCTTAATTGAGTCAGAGTGACACTCACTCATTTTGCACATCCATTGGGTACATCAATTGCCTGGATGATGCCTTGTAAAGTTTCAAAAGTGACTCAGCGGAGTGGAATGAATCTCTCTGCTCCTGATGGAACTCAAGATTCATATCCAGCTGTTCAGAGTCGCGATGACCATCCTTACTGTCGTTTTCTACATTATGTTTCGTTTCGTAGAATTTAAACTTTGATTCGGAAGCTTTCAATATTGACCCTCTCTTCGGTGTGCCGAAGTATGCGTGAAAGGAAACCCTTGCCTGCGATCCACGCCTCTTGTAAAAATAGATGGAAGATTATCACTTATTAATTATTAATTTAATCTAAAGTCATTCTAAATTCATCAAAGGTTTTATTAATTTTATTGCTTTACTTACTGGACGGATTCTCTGGGAAGGATTCGACCCTATAGGTTCGTCATATTCTTCGTCCTCTGCTCCGTCAGGAATAGTGGATTGCGAAAGTTTTGAAATAAAGCTCTCGCAAGCCCAAGCCCTACGAATGTTATCAATGGACTTTGTTGATTGCACATAAGTTGTTAGTAAATTGTTATCACTCGTCAAGTATATTTTCATCTGGCATTTTAAGGCTTTGGATTCGATTCGAAATTCGATGTTGAGGCAAACGGATACCGATTCCACACTCTTAAAGATCAATCTGACATCCACTTCCTTGAACCTTAAAGTCCCCAATCATGATTAATAAAAAGGTAAATTATTAAGCTTAGATTTCTTAGTTTCCAACTAATATTTGTAATCGAAGGCTCATTGTATGTCCTTAAAATTACTTACGGACCAGGTTCCACTTCACACCCGTGTGGAAAGTCAATTACAATCATACTACTTCTGTACTCCCCACTAACACGATCATACTTCGTGATTCTTGCTGATATAGTAGCCTTTTTTCTAAAATGTTTCGCCCTCAATTTGAAGGTCTCCTCGATTGAAGAAGACAGTGCTATCGGCGACAAGTATAATTCTGTTGGATTACATTCCAAGGAAGTGGGAGGATTTTTAGCATACAGGCACAACTTGTTAAACATTTTATCACCGCATTCACCGGGGATGAATATCGGTGCTTCGATCATAAAGTCTCCCTCCGAGACAGGCTCGGACTTGAGAGAAAATATGACATACGTTTTAGGCTCCAGTGAACATGTGATTGAGCTGCCGCTTATTTTTGCTTGGACACCGCCGGTCCATTCAATGGAGAATGGTGATTCTTCATTCAAGAATTCATCGGTACGTATTAATATATTAACAGTCGAGGGTGTGTCTTTATTTTCTATCTTCAAGTCATGCTGTATGACAAGTGGCTAATTGATTTTAGATGCAACATTTATTAGAAATTTCGTTTACCTCTTTTGTGGAGTCATCAAACGAGAACAACAAATTGCTGAAGCATATTATGTGTTTGGCGACAGTGCAATCGATAAACGTCGAAGGAAGTTTAGCAACACGTAATTCTTCCACTTGGAAACCAGGAAATCCAGCATAGTATTCTTCATTCGGTTTTGTGTACTCGGAGAAGTAAAGAGATTTTGGGAAGTCAGCCAAAGCCGGGCCAAACATGTCATTAATAATGATTGGCAAGTGAAAGGCGTAGCTTGCGAGATCGACTGGTTCAAAATGCAAGTAGAATTTTGTGATTGTTGCTGGCGCAAGTACAATTCCTTCCTCACCTGTATTTTATATAACGCGTAAACAACAATGATTTTTTTTACGAAAGCAACAAGTAATAACAGTACCAATAGGTGTGTCTCTTCTGGTCGGTAGCAAAGATACCCAAAATTCGGCGTAATCGTTGAAAATGAAGTTTAACTTCAATCTAGTCGTTCCAATATTCTTCGCTATTATTTCTTGACAGTTATACGCAGCTGCACTTATTCTTCTAAGATTAATGGATTTCGGCGAGAGTTTCAATCGTGGGAAAGGTACATTGCCACTAATCTTCAAGGAAACTTGCAACCTTCTTTGAATTATGACTCGAATCGTTATGGAAAATCGAACACACGCATCCAGTTTTAGTGTTATCTAAATTAAAAGTATTGAAATAATTCTCGCCAGGTTTTTGAACCAATTAAAAATACGAAACAACATATTTAACATAATTTACTTCCATTCTGACAATGCCACACGGAGGCATAACACCTTTCGAAGGGTTAATGTCGCATCCCCGGACAAGTCCAGTAGAATCCACTTCGAAAACGTATTCGATTGGATCGAAATTCCGAAGGATCGCGATGCTCTTCGATGACAGATTGATGGGAATATCGCCAAAGTCGATTGAATCGCTTAGAAAAATCACATTCGGCTTTTCTGCGACCATAGCCATTCGTACAGTGATGTAGGTGCCTCCTTCGCACTTCATTATCGCCTCGGTGAAGCTGGTTTTTGAACTGCTTGGTTCGTGGTACGCGTAGACCGAAAGGGTGCTATTGCCACGCACAATACCTCTTGATGGTTCTATCATAAAGCCTGACGTCGCTGGAATCTCCCATCTAAATGAAGTGTTAAAGTTAATTATACTCTAATTATTATTAGAGTACATCAAATGTTTAATATTTTATATCGCATATTTATCTTTAGTCATATGTCGTATTAATTCAACATAAAGAACATGAAACGTAAAATTGGGAGGAACGCTTTATTATAACTTATATTTAATTATTAATTAATTTACTTGAAAGCAGTCTTCGCATCCAATTTATTCTTTATTTGAAGGCTCGCTGCCAATGGTCGATAGAGTTCTTCTGACAAGAATTCCGACCCAAGTAACACATTGCGTGTGTAAAGGGACAATTGTTTTCCCACAACATCCGCCGTAATACTTAGCTCAAAAGTATGATTGTCATTGATGACATAATCAATGTAGCCATTGAACTTGCCGATATCAGTCGCGTGAAACTCAACCAGTCGAGCGACGACTGAGCCAGCTCCCAGGATTACCATATTACCATCTGGGAAACTAATGTGTTTAGATGATGTATTCAAAAGTCGAATCATTACAGGGAAGTCATTCGAGTTTTCTACTATTAACTGACGGTAATTATTACTCTCTGGCGCCACCTGGAACAGATGGCCAGCGATGGATAGTTAATTAAAACAGATGATTAAGAAAGGTTCAGGAAATATTAGGAACGAGAGAATTCTGTACATACTATCCCGAAAGTGAACATTGTTGGAAAGATATGTACATTGTAGATCTGGATTGGTGATAAAGGAATGAGAACTTCAGCTTTCGACCCAAATAATGGAGCCTTTGCTTTACTGCTCGATGGTAGCGAAGTACAGTTCACGTTTTCGGAAGGATACTTAAATTTCCATTTAGGAATACGTGTGACTCGTTCAACAATATTTTTATCGTTTTCATCTTCTATTTCATGGATTAATTTCTTCTTGTCGGCATTGAATTCCGACCGCATAAAGTTCATCCAAAAGGTACGATGTTCTTGTAAGTTTTTCATTTCCTGTTTCGAGAGTTCCTCAGGATGAATAGGTCCGGAAGTCCAACGCAATTTGCCAGTAAATATTGATCGCACCTGTTAGTATAATTTAGAATGATTTTTATTGACATTTTAATATTGCAATATTTATTACTGACTTACTGGTGGCCCAGTGTATCGTCTTAGCGAACATTGAGTGTCATTCGGGTAAGCAGGCAAACTATCAGCCACAACATTACAGGAAAGCAAATGTTTATTGGCCCAGGGCCTTTTTTGGTCACTTTGTACCATCAGCATTGCTTGTCGAGGTTTCTCTATATCCGATTTGAAAGTTACTTCGTTCGTATTCAAGCCAACTTGGTTCGTAATGACAGGTGTTAATCCTACAAGATTACTCCTAATTACATTAGGAGAAATAATCAAGAAATGTTAAAAACCAGTGGTGGTTCACCTAAGACGAACTGGGCTCTCGGTTTTTCCAGTCGATCCGATAGAACTTTGACGCTGCATTGCACAGCATATCTTTTTGCCGTCACTTTGACTTTCCGTCTCCTTGGCGAGGAAACTTTCGAGTCAACGATTGCATCGAAGTATATGTTGAATGATGATAGTACTGTGAAATGATTACTTCATAATTTTTTTACGGTTTCTCAAATATAAAGAATTGAATATCAATAGTATAAATAAGTTCAAAAGATACCGTGTTCCTTTCCCTTAACTTTCACAAGTACTGCCACCGAGCCTTCTGGTTTTAGTCGGAAGAATTTGGGTTCGCAATGTGCTATAGCGTTTGGGACGTGTTTAAAGGACACCGGTGTGAAAGAGGATGCATTCGAGATACACACGACTCTCTGAGATGTCTCGCCAATGCGAAGGTCGTCAAAATAAAGCTCGTTCGGCTCTAGATTTAATTGAACTGGTTCGACTTCTCCGTGTAAGCACAATCTCACAGTGTCCTGTATTCCTGCGACGATACTTGATGAACGGGACGAAGAAAAGGGCGTAATGTCCATTATAGCAGTGTCGACTATAACGGCAAATTATAGTTTTATTAATAAATTTACGACCTCTTACTTTTATCAACATAAAAAATTAATATACATACAAATGAGGGTTTTGTTATCTGGAATTGATTCTTCGGCCGTGTCCTTTCTAATTTCTCGTTCTAGATAGATAGCCTGCCATATTACTTGTTTATTATTAAAAATTATTATTTATAGAAGAGCGTACTTAAGATGTCCTTCGTTTCTGTACAGTGTACCCTGACAATTCGCATGAAAGCCATGAAGTCGTTTTCTCGATTGTCTGTTTCCTCTTGTCCTTCGAGGAACTGTTGTTCCATCCATTTCTGTCGCCACTGCATTAATTCTTTGGTTGGAGAAAATCTGTAAAGGTGTTATTAATATTATCAAGCAGAATAGTAATAGATATTAACGATTACTATTCAGGGCTCACTTTACTTCGAAGATAATGCCTTCGAAGGGATCCATTCGCCCTTCTACTGGCTTGATCTCAAATGTACTAAAGACAGGATGAGCTTTTCGATCGATGTCCTGTAAAATTAATTTATTACATCTTTAAAAAAATATCCTGATTAACTTTGATATCTGTATATATTAATTATCCTAGTGCTCAGTCGGGGAATTATCAAACACGTGTTCATTTGATGTTAGAGTGCCAATTATTGCTAGGTGAACACATAAATTAAGGCAATTGTTAGGATTGTTAGTGGGCTTTACCCGAATGCATTGAATATCATTGCCGACTTCGCCGAGGACGACGTAACTAGCCATTTGCGATGACAAGTTTCGCAGAATGAACGTGTCGTATCGCTGAGTATTCTCGAAGGTCGGCGGGAAATCCATGAGAGTGAAATCGCCGGTCGTGTTCGGATGATAAGCCACCAGCCGAGGCACTATCACATTCACTGTCAAGGGAACACGGATGTTCGGTGTTGATTTTATCCTGTAACAATAGCTTGTGTAACTCTTGATTGCAGCAATGACACGTCATTTCGCAAGGGTGCAATTAGTGAATCCCAATGAATCGTTTAATGTATTGCACGATAATATATGTTATTCATAATTTACTGCAGTTATAAAAACTGTATGAATGATATTTTTTATTAAACTCACCAAAATTCGCCGTAGTAAGTTCCTTCCCACAAGCCAATCAATTCTACTTTCAGTTTCACCACTCTATTAGGCCTGACAATGCCACGTAATGGTTTTACAGTGATTTCGAGATCATTTTTGCCCAAATCGATCGAGAATCTAGTATAAATTTGTTATAACTTCAAGTATATATTCAATTTCGGTGATATCTAATTTTTTTAATACTCATGTTAATATTTGAATGCTTTTCCAAGCTGTAAAATATACTTGGTGCTTTTTCCGCCCTCGTTACTGATAGTAATGACTTTCACTCCGGACGAGTAACCGACGTCGATGGTGCCAAAGTCAATGGCTTTCGGCTCGATGCTAATGTACTCGGTGGCCAGGGTGCATATAACACGGTAATTGATCACTTTCCCATTGATCTCGATTGGTATTGTCGCGCGCAGCAATGAGGGTCTCTTAAATGTATACGAGACTAACGTCGACACAGAAAGACCAGGATTCAGCATTACACCACCTTTTAATGATTTCACTTGAAATGCCTGTAGAAAATTCGTACTTGTAAGAGTACCAATCTTTATACAATTGAATTTCTGCTCCAATTATGATGAATACTTGCAATGGACTTTGGATTACGAATCCTCACATAGGCAGATTTACGACCTGTGTTTTTTATGGTGATTCGTTGCCGGCAAGTAATACCTTCGGCGGCATCTTTGAACTCGATGTAACTCGGTGTAATGCTGACACCATCGCAAGAAGCACTTAGCCTCGCCTCACTTTGAGATTGGTGGACACTAGTGACTTCGGCGTTCTCTTGCATTAGGATTACTGACTCTTCATGCTGGAAGTTTAAAGTTTCGAATTGTAAAACAGTTACTGATATTGTTCAATTTATTGTTAAATTTAATATTTTCGTTACGAGTGATTGTTTCCTCAGTTGCATTGACGAAGATTTCAGTTCCTGGTAATTATCCTCGTAACTGGCCCTAGCCAAACGCGAGGCAGATTTCATTTCTCAATTTTTAGCAATCTACACTTTCCACTTATTGTACAAATGATACTTTTTGTAATAAGGCTACATTTTCTGCACTTGAAGTATTTCTACGGTCATATATTTGTCAATCATAAAGAAACGATTCTACCCGAAGTTCTAAGTCAAGTAAACTTACTTGAAGTCTGAAGTTTGCTGTAGATAAATCAAAGTACCATTGATCTGAAGTGCCATACAAATTTAAGATTCGTAGTATGATAAAAGAACATGTGATTTGATAATTCATGTGCTGAATCGTACTTTATTGGAAGATAAAAGATTTATTTCGGGATTACAGTGACTTTTTAGGCAAATATCTGATAGAAGCTGATAGTTCATCAAATCAAAGTACTTGTCAATTAGCCAAAGTTTCACTTGTAAATGACAGTCACTACTGGTCAGAGAGAGGCCTGAAATCGTACAGGTTTTATCTTTATCTTGTGATGGACATGTTTTGAGACAAAGTAACAGTAGAGAGATCAAATGTACCGATCCGCTTTGCATGCTTAATCCCATTCGCTGTAACGAAAGGCTTAAACGTAGATAAAGGTATTAAGAGTTCAAAGGGACACTCAATTAGCACATCCGATATAAGCACCGGGCTACCTTTTATCACTTATGTTCTAGAGATAATGAAAATCCCTAACAACATTTCTGCGTAGCAACACAAAATCTTTCATTACTCTCCAAGGTGAAGGGCAACTAATTCAATCATTTAATTATAATCGAATGAAAGTACAAAAATAAAAGTCTGACTCAAACTTCTGTGAATTCCCTCGACTAAATTATCGCTCGACACTTATCACCATAATTTAGCGACCGTTCTTATCAAAACCACAGGAACCAAATTTCGGGGCCAAATTGGTTTCCAGGCAATTGGGGGCTTCACACAACTGACAGGGGAATTCATAAGTTATCAACATACTTGACAAGTGTCCTTCATAAATTCGGTTTTCTGGGAGGATACAAGGAGCGTCAGCGAAAAAAAATAATAATCCCAAACGCTCAGGGAACGCAGTCATTCTGGTTAGGGCGTCGAATGGGGGATCGATTGCTCTCTGTGCACTTGGTTGCTAATCCGTCTAATCTGTCGCAAAATGAAATAGTTGCGATTCTTTCGGTGGCACCCTTCGTGCTGTGGAAAAGGGCACGTTTAAGTGGGTGGAAGCACTTGACCCTGATGTACCCCATGTGCCTCCCCCTCTCTCTCTCTCTCTCCATCTTTTCCCGACTAGTTTACAGTGGGGGATTATATTCGGGGACAAAGTGACTATCGTCAAGGATATTGTCATCATGGGACCCCTTTATTGGCCGCGAATACCGTGCCAGGAGCTGGAAGAAATTACATAAAAAGGGGGATCGTTACTGACAAGCTCTTCTGTCCTTAAAGCTGGGAGACGTGTTGATAATCATTACATACTACGGGCGATCCCATTGTCTCTAGAAAAAGTCTAATATAAAAGATAATAAATCATGCTATGTTTTTACATTCTTTATTTAGGAACATTTTATTAAACTTCATAAAATATGAAAAAATTATGTAAAGTATCAGTATTTATTAGAGTGTTAATGATCAGCATTTACAAGACGTATTGTTACGATCGTTTCAAAGTCAAATCATCCCCTGATCGCAATCCTTTTATCCCTCTCAAAGGGGCCGATCAGTAGCAATAAAATGTTTGAACTACACACTCGGAATCAATTATGCGTAACGCGGGCGACGTGTCTTCGAGTCTTGTTGAACAGGACTTGGTCGAGAAGAGCATGTAGGCACTCGAACAATGGGGGGGCCCACGTTGGTGTCCCGTTGTCGCTTCCCGACTAAACCTACCCCTCGGCTAATTCGGGGGGTTGAGAGAGCGAGGGGTGACGGGAGAACGAGATAATGGCTGAACGGTAGGAGGGGGTCGCTGACTTTTATTACCCCGTCTCTGATGTTATGAATGCGAGTCGCAGGCGAACCCTGCCTGGCCACCCTCCCCCTTTTGCGATCGCTTTTGCAGACCGGTTATGCTTTTTTGCCGGGCACGGCGGTCGCGATTAGTGATGGCTTAAACCCGTAAACCATCGGTAAACAAACAGTAATAAGAACCAATCATTTAATAAAGACTCTAGGGAATATAGCTGGTTATAATTATTTTAGTAAAGCGAATGGAAAATGCCGAGAATTTTAATATTTAATTTGACTAAATGCTTGACAGTCTTGTGGCTAGTATTACAAACATTGACGTTGAAAGATGCTTCTTCAAACGATCGAATGAATACAAAGCGAACACCGCTTCCCTCGAAAATAGTAAATCTTCCCCGAAAAAGCCACAAGCCAGCCAGTAAATCGCTGCGATCCAATATTCGGTACAAAAGCTTCTCTTAATAATAGAAGGTATTATTGATAACCAAGCGTAGCGAATGGGAAAGGACGCGGCACCCTTTGCACGTGGTCGGTTCGAAGCCAGCCCTATCTGGCGAGAGGTGGCGAGTTTGAATGAGATTGCGTCTCGTTATTGAAGGCCTCCGCTCGAGCAGGAAAAGAGGCGAGTGCGAGCACGCTGGTGGCATGATCGAAGATATGACACATGGTGTTGTTGCTCACCCGAGTGCAGGTTGCCCAGTCACATTCGCACGACTAATTGTTGCGAAAATATTTCTCTCTCCGCACGAGCGCACCCCCGGCAACCACCCGCGCGGCTGCTGCCACCCTTAATAACGGCGGGGAACATCGCTCATGGTCTTCCGGGTGGACAGCATCCCGGCGTCGCCCGATACGTGCCGACGAATCTCGCAAGAATATTGCAATTCGCATTCGCCGGAATTAAATCGGCGGATCACCACTCGGCTCGCGTCGCATCTCCCTGCGATATTAATTGGAACACTCGGCTCCGCGCGAGCACAATCACAAAGAGCGCATCAGATATCCACTGGCTCCTTTACGAGTATCCCGGAATCCTAGGATTTAATAGCGAGAATCTGGGAAAATGGGTCGAGCGAAACCACTATAGCTTGCCGATCCTTTGATATCTCGATGCTGGGATAACTAGGTTATAATTTTTTCTTTTGTAACTTGGACAATGAATTGCAGTAAATTTCATTTTAGTATCTAAGGCGGTTAATGTTCCAACTGTTTAGGATTCCGGAGGATTCCAAGTGCAATAATTTGTGCACGCGTGTGCATGGTGGTTTGAGAATCCGTTTGATATGAATCTAACGGAGGGCTCGAGGTTATTGGCATATTTCAAACGAAGGAATGCTCTTTGATCACGGAGTGACGTGCATTATGGTCGGTTACTATGATTGTATCCTTGAATCACGTGCTCTTTGCCCACTTCCTATATTCCTTCGCATTCCTAAGTGATATTGTGCCAGAAAGCTTCGCTCCGAACAATTTTATTTTGTTTATTATGGAGAATACATGGCCGGGGGCAATGGCACACCCGCTTATGGGGATCGCAAAACGGGATAATCACACTTACCAGCACTCGCATTTTAATATCCCAGAATACAACCGGAGTTTGCCATTAATTATTCAAAGAGGAATAAAAACGAGCGCTCGCGCATTTCATACGGGACGAATATTTAACTTTACGTGCGCATTAACGCGGCAAGTACCATCATAAAGATCGCAGATTAAACTGCAGGCAGAATATTTTCCAGTGACATAGCTCTGTTTGTTTTCCCTCTTAACACTATTTGTGAACCACTGTGAAATATCGAACGAGAACAGTCAATATTTTCTGAAACGGAGTACTTACAAATCCTGTGAAACCAGAAGTCCTATTAATTCCAGATTATTTTGAAACAATCGTTCAACTTTCAATCCTACGAACAATTTCAGTATCCACTACCAATCTTGCAACCACATTATTTGATTACTGATCGAAACCAATCGAAGCCCTGCCTACCTCCTTCTACTTTTATAAGGGATCGATAGCCCACTGGAAACCGATAGAAATAAAAGCAAGAACGAAAACGAGGATGCAAAGAGAGATCGACTGGTTCGAGCCTTTGAATCCTTATGAGTTTAATCTCGAAATGAATTCATCCGGCTTTCGTTGAAAAAGCTACGTTGGATTTATGGAAAATTGGGAGGGACTGCCAAGTGGCTTTCGTTTCTCTGTATTCGAACATCGCACACACACACACACGCATACACATCGTTGCGAACGTAAATTCGCCAGGCAGTCACGGATAACTGGAAAGAGGGTTGGAGGGGCTTTGAAGGGGGTGCGGTAGCGCTGGCACGGCGACTGGCAATTTTAATATCCGCGAATGATAAACAAAGTGGTATCTAACGAAGTGGATAGAGGCGCGCCGTAATAAAATTTGCCTCGGTGAATCTCCTCTGCCCCGCCTCACCCCTTTCCAACCTATCCTGGCTCTGTCCTGCCGTTCCAGCATCCACAACGAGGATGCTGTCTCTTTTCACGACTTCAAACCAGAGGCCGCTCGCTCGGCAAACATCACGAGAGCGTGGTTTCCTCTGATTTCAATTACTGCTGTGTCAACTGTCATATACTACATACACACATATACACACGTATAGCCGAGCGAATTGTTGTGCAAACTGTGCTGGGACAATTGGTGGGGTAAGCGGCAAATGGTAGTGACAGAAGAGGGGGAAAAGTTAGGGGGAAATCGTAAGAACGGAATCTGGGCAATAGTAATGACTGATATCCGAGATGGAATGACCATTATTATTATTATTTATCATTTTTTTGAAAGTCTAACGAAGAAAGTAATTATTAAAGTTTAGTAGTATGCGAGAATCCGTTAAGGGTTGTGTTATTTAATATAGTGCGAGATCGTCTATTGGAATTTATAAAGGTACTATTAATCAGTTATCAAGTTAGTAATGAAAGTTTGCGGAGTGGTCTTCTTCAGTGAATTCGCTTTTATTACTAATATACTTGATACTATTATCAGTGCGATTATCGAGCGGATCGTTTTGCGGTTGCCTGCCATTCTGAGAACGGCGGGTTATTGCAGGGAAAACTGTGCGGCGCGAGGAAGCGCGCTGGTATGCTGCAGTTTGTTAATATAATGATTTCGTTACTACTCCGAGATAATCAATGTTAATCTGCTAGCTGCGGTTGCGTACGTTCGCCTAGTTATTCCTGGCGTTTCCTGTGTTACGAGTATGCTGCCGTTAAAAGCTATGGCACATGTTACCTCTGGATTCTATGCACCGTGTCCTCGCCCAGTAAACGCGGAAATACTTTACTCATGCATAGAGGGGAAGTTTGCAAACCAATGGAGTTTGTAACTCCTGCAGAAATTTGCGTTTTCACAGCCTTGTGCCTTAATTGGCTGATCCGTATTAACTCGCCAATCAACTAAGCAATATTTAATTAGAACACAGTGATTTAAAAAATAAAACCTCAACTAATATACATAATACTCACTTACTCTTCATTCTTCGACCTAATACAACATCCCACAGCTTAATTCCAATTCACCCTGCAACCCCCATAATAAGGATCCCAAAAAACAGTGGAAACACCCAACACGCAACCTGAATCAAGACTTATCTTTCGCGGAACGAGGTGGGTTAAATGTAACAAGGATCAGTAATACAAGGATGTAATGGGGAAATGAGCGGGTGCTCGTTCTGGCGGCGGCAACAAAGGAAATCCGACGGACAGAACGAGCAAGAGAACGAGGCTAATCCCAGGAGGCACGGACGAACGCATAAAAGGTGGAGGATAATAACGCGCGCGATGAACAAGAAGCAGGAGGGAGAGGGAGAGGGGGATGGTTTCGGTGGGGGAGGGTTGGCGCGAGGGGTTAGAATGAGATAAGCAGGGATGGATGGATGGTTGGAGGAGAGGAAGAAGGCGAGAGGGAGAGAGACAGAGAGAGTGAGAGAGGGACGGGGTGACGCGGACGTGCGAACGATAAGGGTGAAATGGAGAAAGATGAAAGCGCAGCGCGCGAGGGGCCAGAGGGGCGGCCGGAGGGTCGAAGGGGTGGTGGACTGTTCAGAGGGGGTGGTGAGGATGTTGTAGGATGAGAGAGGCCACAAAGGCAGTGGGGCTCTTTTGATTCGCGAGCTAATTGGAATACCGCGAATGCCAACGACGATGCTAACCCCCCTCGAGCAGCCTCGGCGTACTACCTACACACCCCCACGGACACAGAGCCACGGAGTGGGGCTTCCAAGATCAGCTAGGAAGCACGCTGTAACCGGTGGAAATAGGCGGAGCTTACATCACTCGCACGCAACCCTGTGCTTCGAGATATCGAGGCTTATAGCGTTCTTTTCCGGTCCGAACTATTCCCGGGCACCGGGATCGTTTCACCGAACCTTCACGCAGATTTCTTGATAAGAATCGCTGCTGGATTGAGAAAAGTTCAGCATTTCTCGGATTTTATAATTAGTAGATATTTGAAAAAAATATTTGTTGGGAATTTTATTGAATGTAAGTTGATTGTTAGTGGGAGTTAGTTATGATATAATAAACGTTGAGGTATTGGAATGTTTGTTTAAAGAGTTATTCGAGAATTATGGTTCAGGATGTATTGGTTTATTCTTGGTGTGTTTATTGGACAGGGTGGAAAATCCGATCGATACTGTTTCACGGTGCTTTCATATGATACAGCGCGGAGTGCCGCACGATTCTCCATCGAAGGTTCGCTTTCTTTGTGCGCCCTTTGACATGGGTCCAGGGCTAATTTATCACGGCGATAAAGGGGGCGGCCGCACATAAAGTGCGGATATTAGTTACCGAATGTCATCCATGTCGAATTTTTGCGTGCCACAATTGCACTCACGAAACCACACGTGAGACTAATGATTTTAAATTGAACGTTTATTAATAATCATCACCTGTCTGTTGACTTTGTGATCTCCGGCGATAATAGCATTTTAGTAGTTTCGTCGGTTTTATGGGTTCACCATCGCGTAATTTACAGTTTCGAGAGGAGAAAGTTATTCACCGAGCCACCAATGAGCTTTCCAGCACGGAAAGCTCTTAATATCCTTTCGCGAAGACCATCTTCCGTTAGCGCGCACCCTTGTCGCCCGCCGCAATAAATAATATCCGCTTTCGACACGAAGGTATAATCAAGACATTAACTTTAATTGGACAAAGAGCAGCTTGCCAAGCTGGCGTGCAGGCGACAGAGTTTCCTCCGTTATTAATATTTAAACAAAAGCTCGCCTCGAAGCTTTTCCCCTTGTATCAGCTGCTTGCACTCCCCTTCCGCCACCAGCTCGCTCGACCACAAATGGGCGGAGATTAATTCTCAGGGATTGGTTCATATTATGCCACTAATTTTGCGTTTAAAACATAGATTTGAAAGGAGGTTTGCAAAAATATTAGGTATATCGAAAAATACGTGGTTAATTTAATTAGAAGGATAATAAAAGGTTCTTAAAGTTATCCCTGAGATTGGTTGCATAGTTGCCTGGAGGGGGTAATGAAAGAATAAGCAGTAAGTCTGCAGCTTCGAGATTTATTCTCCGCAACATGTACGCGTATATGTATATAATTATGCGCTTCGGTATCACGTATATACAATTGATTTCGCGTGCCAGTGCCAAAAAGGCGAGTGTGTATGTCTGTACGTGTGAAAAGCTTATCTCAGCTTGAGATATCGTGAAGTGAGTGGAGGAATGCTTATTTACTGGAAGAGTAGTTTCTAGCCACTTACAGCCCCCGCTAAAGTATATACAATCGTTACCACTAATTTCGGCTACACTTGCGAGATTTCATATCGGAGAACGTAGAGAACGACACCTACACCGCGTCGAAGACAGTTATAAAAATATATATTACACAACCAGTAGCAGGGAAATCACCTTTAATGGTAGAATATTACTACACCGTGACGCATCTCTGGCTTTGAAATTACAAGGACCTTTCGGGATTACAATCCTAGAGCAATCGATAAATTTTCCAGACGTGTCAAGTCGATATATTATTAACAGTTCATCATTTCTGAGAAAGTATAGTCAGGGATACAAGGAAACCTCCGGTTGTTGCCATTTCGGAAGGTCACACAGTACAAATACAATGAGAAGTTTTATTTCACACTTTTTCTTTAAAGCAAAGCCACTCTAAAAAAAATCATAAAATGTTCTAAATTTACATTGAATGCTTTTTCGATTAATTTAGAGTCAATTGACGAGATTCCAATGGGCTTACTTACACGGACGACTAGTAATTAGTAACAGAAGAATGTAATTGTTAATATCGAGACGGTAATCTTGTCGATCCGTATGTCGGTGTCACCAAACGTTTGTTCTTGTCGGGCAAAGTTTCAGAGGTCTCCCGAGTGTATCTACGCGACGTCGGAGCTTGATCGGTCGGAATCTTGTTCAGCAGCCGGTCGTGTTCTGGACCTTCGTAAGTGGGCGATTTGGTGTCCCTCGATCTTCGTGAGTCCATAGTGCATGGTGCCGATGATGGATAATCGCAGCCGGCACTTGGACTATGCGCGTTGTGCCTGAAGTTGCATCCATGGAATGTGTCGTCTCGGAATTCATCACCTGGAACATCAAATTTCATTGTGATTAGAAAATTAATTGTTCCAACAATTTCACGAATTGTTTTCAAACAAAAATCCTACTTGACAAATACAATTTAGATTGGCTTACCTATCGAACCTTTCGTGTAGAATCTCAAACGATCGTCGAATCTGCAGTTATGCTTGTTCGTCAATGGTGTTTTCTTATTGGGCACGTAGCCACAACGGCTGCACTTCTTCGTCTTGTTGAACTCCAAATCGAAAGGGGCATCCATCTCCGGCTTAGTACGGGCACGTCGATTCGGGTGGATCGGGAATGTTGTTGGGTCATAATGATCGATATAACTTCTCGATTGTTGCCAATTATAGTAATCTATCGGTGATCTTCGTGGATTCCTCGGGGATGCTGCTGCGGCGGTTATCTCCTCGTCCGTCAGTGGATCCTGCGTCTCGCGCTCGATCGGGCTGTAGTATCGCCTAATCACATACAATAACTAATCATGCTCAACAACAATTTGACAATCACCACATTAGTATTCCTTGTTAAGATTTAAGAATTATTTCTTAATATTTAACAGAAGTAGTTTGGAAAATATGCGATTAGAAAATAATTTTTATAAGTGTTCTCTTATAAACTAATTTCATATAAATGCATACCTTTGTTGTAACGGATGAGACTGACCAGCCCAGGCTTTTTGATCATAACTTCGATATCTACGCGCATCTTCTTGTTGCTGCTGGTCCATTGCCTTCCATCGCTGTGCCCTTAGCAACGTATCTTTCGACAGAGGTCTGGATCCTCGACGAGCTTGCGGAGACGTATCTGACTCTTCGTCGATCTCATCGTCAGCCTCGTGGTCCTCGCACTCCTTGTCCGCGTATTCGCTCAAACCCTCGTCGTTATTTTCCGCTAGAGTAGAATTAACACTTCTCAAAATCCGATTTGATTTATTTGAGATTTGCGTAAAGTGTGAATTTAATGTGAATAATAAGACGAAGGTTTATAAATACAGAGAAATTCACTTCGAATAAGAATGTAACAATTCCTCATCAATACCTTCCTCTCCGGCGTCTTGACTGACATCTTCAGTGAGGTTGTCCGTCTCTTCCCCAGCATAATCCTTCTCATTCTCATTTTCGGTTTCAGGCTCGTAGCAACTTCTTCTTAAAGGGGTGGCAGTAGGCGGGTAATACTTTTCCCTGTTGCACGTCATATATTTCTCAGGAATTCGATGTGCTGCGTCCGCGGAGCGTGTCGGAATGTGCGGGAAGTAGGAGGGTTTCGGGGCGCCGTGATTTTTGTGCGCCTTTGCTGCATAGTAGTTCGCCATTTGCTCCGCCGCCGTCGGACTCCTGTGAGACAGGCCAAGTCAATCCCCACGTTTTTCCCTCTCTTTTCCATGAATTTTCTTGATTTAATTCCACTCGAATTAACCAATTCATAGTTTAAGAGAAGCAAGAACATCAAAAACACTTGCTAACATTTTTTAGGCTCAGAGTTAGAATTAATATGAGTGTCATTTGTAAATTCAAAATGGAACGCACCTACTCCTGCTTAGTGGGACGGTTAGATTCTTTCCTTGGGAATATTTCCAATAAGTATCGGAAGCATCGGTGTTAGTTGTGTACTTCGGTGTCCAGGATTGCGAGGAGCCACACTTGGCTTTTTGCCTGTCAACCTGCTTCATTGTCCTTTATCAAGTGTCCTTTATCAAAAAGTGGGAAGCATTAGCATTCACCAGTCATATCCTTTCCTATCTAAAGTACAGAGTCTCCCGAAGTCTCATAGTCTTCGAACTACGATTTGTCCCTTTGGCACTTTCGAGAGTACTACAAAAGTCCATTGTCATTTTATCTAGATAATATTGCACTTATTGATGACGTAAAGTTCATTCTTCTTGTACTCTCTCGTTAAAAGTCTTCAACAGATACGCTCAAGTATCTTAAACTTATCACACCGAAATCACTCTAATGGTCCAAGTCTTATTTCTTGAACTTCGAACGCGTTTCAAGTCCCTCAACACTGAACCTGCACACTTTCGAGCACGCAACCCCTTGGCAATTGAAAAAACTGGTAAGAACCATTCACCTAGACAGTCATTGACCTGTCGCGTAGTCATCGCCAGGGGGGAGGGGGCAAGCACCCCCGAGACTATTATACGGAATTCCTAGACTAATTTGGGGTACGAAGAGGAAAGATTGAGAAAGAGAGTGAGAGAGAGAGAGAGAGAGTTGGTAATTACTTGTGCCGGGCAAAGTCATTAAAACGGCGCCAGACAGTGGAAGATATCCAGGGAGGGGGTGGTTTTCTCGGGGTGCAGGTTTTTGATCTCGGAGAGAAGAGTGTTGGGTCTCCGCTTTCAAGGTCTAGATCAGTAGGCGATGCGTCTCTAGATTCGAAGAAAGGAAGAAGCAGGGCTGCTGCGAAGGTTGGGGACGAAGAACGAAGTGGTAGCAGATCTGGCTCGAAGGACGGGGCGATCGACGCCCGCGTCTTTTCACCATTTGTCGGTCTCGTTGCTGTCTTCGTGCTCGAGCGACGTGCTCAGTGAACGCTGGAATTCGTGCACCCGCTGACTCTGTTGTTCGTGATGATGCTTTCGCCACTTGATCCGCCGGTTCTGGAACCAGACCTTCACCTGTGCCTCCGTCAGCCTCAAAGCGTGTGCCAGGTACAATCTTTCTGGGCCCACCATGTACTGCTGCCGCGCGAATTCGCCTTCTAGCCGCTCCAACTGCTCCGCCGTGAAGATTGTACGCACCCGCTTTAGCTTGCCGCCACCCCCGCCGCTTGAACACGAACTCGAATTGCTGTTCTTCGTCGCGCCCTCCGCACCTGCTCGGAAAAACCCATACACCCCATAGAGAAGCCACTCAATCCCAGACAATCAATTTCGTATTTATTGCCTAGGATTTGTAGTGCAATAAAAAAAAGTCAGTTTGAGAGAATTAAAGTGAAGTGGATGGAATTGAATTTTGTGCAATTTGCCTGTTTTACATATGACAGAACAATTTTTGTAAAAAGGTTAGCTAGCGCGACAGTACGAAAGTTTTTGGAGTATCCAAGTACCACAATCTGTTCATGTTACCTGTATAATGTAATTTAGGATGTCGAAAAATCCTTAATAGTCTCTCATTGGATGCGACATAGTGACGAATTTGGTACAATTTTGAAGATATACTTTTTTCAAACTAATGTGAAATTGACACGACAATTTTTTGTAAGACAGACGAAATGAATTCGCTGATACTCGATTGCGAGTACTGTGTGCTTTCTTTTGTTATGGATTAATTTTAATGGCGCGAAGTATGTGGATCTCTGTATTACTTACTTTGATGTTTCCGATACTGTTGTTGCTGTCCTCGCTTCTCCCTTTGATTATTCCTTAATCCTAGGATAGCGTCGATGGTGAATGATTTTGCTTGTTGCTGCTGCTGTTGCTGAGAGTGTTGCATCTGGGTGAGTGCGTGTGTGTGTGGCAGTTGGGTGGAAAGATTTTGTACCGACAAATCAGTACCCAACAATTGGGAGCGTCTCATACGTTCAAGGGCGATTGCTTCCAGGTCTTGATTCCTCGGTTGCACCTGAATGTTCTTGAAATCATTGGCTTCCAGGATCGATGAATTCTCAAGCAAAGCGCCACCACCACCGCGTAATCTTTCCAGAGCGAAATTACTAATGTGGCTGTCTCTCATTCTGTCCAGGGATAAATTGAATTCCTTCATACGTTCAAGACCGTAACTCTTTAGCATCCCGAAGTCCTTGATGTCCTTTTCCATGGCAAAATTCAGGTCCTTCCCGTACCTGTCCAAGGATGACAGGGTGCTGTGTGTGCTCTTTTGCCTCCCTTCACGAATATTGAACAAATCCTTCGGATTTTTGTTCCTGCGAAGGTTTTCTGTCGTGTCTATCGACTCTTCGTTTTCACTGGGTCGGTCCAGAGGGTAATTCATCTCGTTCAAGGTGCTCGAGATGTAACCAAAGTCCTTGTGTTTGTTGTGAGTCATTGAAAGGTTCCTTGTAGTGCCTTCGCATGTGAATTCCTCGAAACGAAGCGGCGGTCTGGTATCCAAACCCAGGTGGAAGTCCTTTGGTTCTATAATCGAGTCCTCTTTAGCTTTTTCCACTGACAGATTTAACTCTTTGATTCTTTCATAATCTTGAAACGCTCGTATTTGAGTCTCGGAGTGGCTGCTGTCGCTTCGACAGTCAGACAGGTCTTCCACGGTCAGTCGGCCCGACGGATCGCTCGTCTCCATAATCGTTCACAAGAATCTTCTCCCCAATTCTCCTTTCAATTCTATTCAACGTTTTAATATGTCCAAATGGATGAAATCCACGTTATTCTAAAGTCAATCATGAGTCACTTTCTCAATAAACAACACTTATTCACATGTCGCTTGGAAACCCTTATAAAAAGGCAGTTCTTCGATATTACTCCTCTGAATTCTCCCTTTAACCAAAACTCCAGATATCCCCCATAAGAGAATAAAATTCTCAATGAAGTAAGATCGAGGAAATCACAGTTTTCGATTCACCGGAACGTACTCTGTGGCGAGCGTCACCAACACTTTCCGAGTCAAAGTCCGACGGTCGAGCAGGCTGGAGGGTCCAGTAGAGAATCCAATCAGCAGGGCACAATAGCCGAAAAACCGCACAAATCCGGGCGCCGCAAATAGAGCGGATCCGAGTGAGGAGAAAAATGCGAGCAGTGAAGGTGGAAGGTATGACTACGGTGAAGAGGAGGCGAAGGGTCCGGGATGGCGTTGGCGTACTTCGGCAGGAGGCTGAGAGAAGGATGGCTGAGTCCGGCGCTGGCGCGTTGGAGCATCCACGGATAATGATGTCAGCGAGGAAGATCACCGGGCGCGCTATCAGCGGTGCGGGAGGGTTGGCCGACACACGGCAGCAGGACCAAGGATATATCCCGGCTAATGATCCCCTGCGTGACAGGCGAGGGGGGTATTCAACGTGGCATCAGGGCCCAGCCTCCCGCGTCCTCCCGCGTCCTCTCCATCCTCCCGAGGACGCAACAATCGCCCTGCCGGCCGTCCGGCCGCTCCCCTTTCACCTCCGCAACCCCCAAATGGACACCGCAGAATTCATCCCCCGCTCTCGCTCGCACGCGCGCGCTCAATATTTTTTCGCTTGCCCAGACCAGCGCGCATCATCCCTTCGCCTCTGATTGGCCGCCTGGAGCTTTCACCCTCGGCGAGCGGGCACGCCCATCCGGCCGAGCCGCCGGAGAGCTTCGCCGGTGGGGGTGCTTTCTCGCCGGGAGTCTGTTACCCTTTTTTCCCCGTCGTCGCCTTCCTCGTCTCCAGCTCGAGTCCGACAGATCCTCCGGCTGCGTTTAGGGTCACCTTCGTCCTTGGTGTCCTCGCTTGGCCATCCCTACCCCGCATCCACCCCCTCCCCTTCCACCCACATTAATAAGCTTGCCTGCAAGCTTGAGAGAAGCCCACCGTACGTCCACATCCACATAGATACTCAGTGGAAGGGTTGCCGTGGATTCCTTACGCCAGCTACTCTATTTCTCCGGGCACGACGTCAGCCGGCGTCTAAGGCGTTCTCGGTAATTAGGTGCTCCTTCTAATGATGATGAGCTCGTTTAATTTTGTCACACCCCCTCGCTCGCCCGCCTCTTCTTGATGCGCTGATCTTTCTTGCACCGTCGCCTGTGATGGAGATAGTGGCACTCCTCTGATGAATACACTCCAGACGCACGGCTATTTGCAATTAATGCTGCTTTTGACATTTACTTCTGATGATTGTGGTAATTAGTAATCTTTAGTCAGCAGTAGTAACAATATAAGGTGAGTGGGAATTCATGGGATATTGAAACTAGGAGTAATTCTCTTGTTGAGTCTAGTTTTAAAGGATATGCTCGATTATTCGAATATGATTGAAAAATAATTACATGTGCTGTTTTATATGATGCGAATGTGTTGAAATTGAAAAACTATCAAATCGAAGCAAGGACCGATGTTTATGCTGTGTTTGGTTTTGTGTTTTTTATGGCGTATTTCTTGTAAACCGAATCAATTTGTTTTCGACGGTAATAAATTAATATCAACATGTATCCAAGACGCAGGAGCAAATAGGGTTTGCTTAATTGGGCCCTTCTTGCCAGAAACTCCATCCATAATCCCCTCATTAGACGTTGACGGGTATGTGGGAATTTTAGTGCCTTGGAAGACCTCTAAAGAGCTTAAGCTCAAGGGGAAGTCCTTAATTACGTCTGGATTTCATGCCGAGCTAATATTCCCTTGTTTCTTGGTCTTCTGTCGTGGTCGTCATTTCCACGCTACAATTTCTAATAAAACTCAACTGCATCACTTTAATTCTAACACATATACTTTCATTAAAGCTCACACAATATTTATGAAATTGCATTGTGAATGAAAGAAAGCAAACCTGTTTTTACGCGATAGCATTAATTTGTAGAGAATACTTTTCCACCGAACTAGCTGGCAAAATGGAAGCCGGGCTCGTGGAGGGCAGACATTTTAATATCCCGGGAGAATGGAGAGCCCTCCCTTACGGGGGTGGAAAGCTCACTGTATTCAGGCCTGACAATTATTAGCCTTCGAGTAGGAAGCCACTCTCAGAGGGGATGGTGGAAGGTGGCAGAGAGGCGAAGGGAATGTTCAGGCACTCAATGAGATCGGCGACAAATGTTTAAATTAAACGACGTCGGCTAGCGTCCGAAAGAATTTCTATTGAAGCTCGATACGACCCTTCCCCACCCTCCGCTCGCCCTCCTCCTACCGAATCGCAGCGCCAAATGACTTGCGAGCCACCCTTATTACGGCCTCGAAATTTATCACGGAAATTTCGGGGAGTATTTTACCCGGATAATTGCCGCGCTTTATAAGAGCCGTCCTCGGGGTGGGAACGCGAGGGGTAGCAACTGGGAGAAAGAGAGAACGCAAGCCAATATATGTGTGGAAAGGGCGAAAGACGACGATCTTAGACTACCGGCTTGAGTTTCATTCGCTTTATACCGAAGTTTCACCCTCGATTTCACTCACCAGCCACCTTACACCTGCCATCCAGCCGTTTATCCTGAAATTTTGCGCTCAAGACAATCTTTAATTAGTTCTTAACTCCCGCACCTTCAACCTGCCAAGGAACAATTAGGGATTATAAAAAGATCAAAGGAGAGACTTATAATTCCATTCGATTTTCATCTCGTTCGCTCTTTAACTATTAGATACTAGCAGAATTAGCAACAAAGACATATTTCGCACCCTACAAAATGATGCATCGTAACAATCCGGTATTCGCATTCCCATGATCGCGTCAGGCTTGTATGGCAGAAGAGGAATGGGACCCTGGAAATGCTCGGACGTTATACTAGCACGATACATTGAAAAGTGTAGCCAACAGTGAGAGCAGGCTGGCGGAAGGCAGACTGGAGCGTCCACATTCTAGTGCCTTATGGCGTCCCTCACCCTTCGGTCCGGGAGGGAAAAGAGAGGCTCATTCCATAGGCGAGATTAAAGCAGCGGCAATTAGCGGTGGGGGGTGGCGGGAGAGGTGGAAGGTAGGCTGTGCGAGAGGGTAGAAGAGGAAGATGGGCGAGGGAGGATGCGAGAGAAAGTGCGGGAGGGTGAGGGCCGACGGTGCAAGCGACAGTTTCGCCGAGCTTTCTCCATCTGGTGGGGTTGTCCCGGATATGATTGGCTGTCAGCCAGAGGGGTTAATCCCCGAGCACGGCCACACCCTCGCGACATGTCTCAATCCACCCCCTCCTCGCCCCGAATTCGCCCGAGCTCTCAGTTCTCTCTGCTCTCTCTTTGCCCTTTATCTACCCTTGCCCGCACCAACGCGAGATGAGACCGAGGAGCGCCCGCCAACAGCATCCGCACCATGGAATGGAACGTGCTCTGCGATCTTTAACGCGCCGCCGTTCCCCGGAACGAGAAAAATTTTGCCTACACTCCCGGGTAATCTTGATTTGCTTAATTGGAGTTAATTGGATGAAATTATCCTGGGGAGCCCCGGCTTCTCTTGCTCGGAGAGCATGCTTTGATTTCTTGATAATTGATCACTGCATTTTTTGCGTTGTTATATATTTCATTCTGGTAGTAAATTAGTCGCGCAATTTAGCGTGTATTTATGCTATTTGTGTTTCTTGATTGATTTAAAATTAATTTAATGCGTGGAACAAAGCAAGGAATAGCAAGCGTCGTTGTAGATGTAAGGAAACAGGTGTTGTACGATTTGCCGCAAAAAATATTCATTCTATCAACGAGGCGCGCACATAGATCCATTCAAGTACAATTGTAGTACATTCAGGAACCACTGAGTGTCCAGCGCTTACGATTAATTTTTTTCTTAAGTGACATGGTGATGTCACGTGAGCAACGGCAATTACGGTTCACACAGGTGGACATTATTTCCTAGTACAATAGAGCAGCCGCTTCAATGCGTCCTCTGCGTCAGTGGCCATTTGCTCGCGATCTGCGGAGAACTATTTTAACCTTGTTTGCCACATTTTCAGTCTTCTCATAAAGTTCTGATCAATTTTTCGGATTTATATTTGACGAGTGAACAATTGTTGTTAATTGTTTGGTGAAATTGTTCCAACATGCCTTGGAGTTTTTGGAAAGACGAAGCGGAGCCTTCTACGCAACTGATTCACGATACGCAACAAAATAGGAGTAACTGGATATCAGCCATTCCCAGATTCCTTCATCTACACACTTGTCCAGAGTAAGTACATATTTTTGTTTTGTGTGTTTCATCAGATTTATGATTTGTTTCGACCAAAGGTAATGGCTGTAAAGAAGTACACGAGTTACGAAATTCTTCTACTTGTAGGAAGGATCGCATTATATTTCATAATAGGAATCGTAAAGTTGTCTATTATTATCGCTTCTAGCACGCGAAGCAGGATATCCGACAACAAAGTGTATGCCCGGCGAAAGAAAGAGGAAACTCCATTTAATAAGTACTCGCCTGAAGAGTCAAAGTTTTTTCATCTTGCCGCTCGCCTCGAAATGAATCATATTTCCTTCGCTCAAACAAAAAACTTTCGCCAATTCGAACGGGGATCACTTTTTCCCTTAGCTCGCGTACACTCTTTGTTTAGTTGGCGATTAAATAAGGATAAAAATACCGAAGTGCCGCATCAGGAGAGCCGGAAGTTGCGGTCTGATGCATATCGGGGAATCACGCGTATCTTTGCGCGTCTATTTGTATACCACGCTCCGATATATGCGGTCCAATATAGATCTGAGTTTGCACCTTTCTTTTCCTTAATCGTGTGTATCAACAATGTAACATTTAATACTTTATATTTCCTTTTAAATCGATAATTCAGTTTACTAGAACTAGAACTATTGTCAAAAAATAGTGATGTCTATGTTAGGCAATTTGTCTGAAACTGTTATAAGTTCACTTTTTGATTTTCGATTGTGTTAAATCAATTTTCATTATAAATTCATCTCTATTCTTCATTATTCACAATGTGAAAGTCAAGATATTACAATGCCCTTGTGAATTAAATAAAAGAATGATACCCTGACAGTTTTTATATTCCTTGACACCAGTTAGTTTTTCTTACGCATGATTCCTTCGTTGGAGATCCGAAACTCGGGGAATTTCAGGCCGATTAATCAAGGAAATCACAGAATCTTGGGTGTTCGAGTACTCCCACTCCTAGCCACTTATAACCAGGCAGCATGCTTCCCGCCAGGCAAATGTTTGACTCGCCAGTTGTATTCAGTTGGCCTTTTTCCTGCGAGGAAAGCACATACGATTTCTGTGAAAGTGCCAAGCCAATAAATGTGTATCACCGATTGTTTGAATCATTCTTTGCCATGTGACATTTCGTGAAGTTCGCCAAATTTTCAGTGTTTCCGTTAAAAAGTGAATCTGATACACAAAAGTCAGTGCACATATATAATTCCGTGCAGTAAAAATGTTGACAGCTTTAATGAAGTCGAAAGGTCATCGTAAAAAGCCAAATTCAACAAATACAGACCCTGAAACCGACAGTAAAACTACTACTTTTAAAACTGTTGAACCAAAACCAAAAGATTCATATACAGCCACTAGGAGTGAAATAAAAAATAGAAATCTATCTATATTAATTGACTTCGAACCAGACTTGTCCATGGAAAAAACTGTTTGCTTGCGTAAAAAACAATCGAGTAAAGCGAGAAACACAGGCTCCTCTTCCTCGTGCAAATCGGACTCCAGCGATTCATACGTCATAGTGGCAGTCGAAGAGAGAACAGCGACAGTGACATGTAAATTGCCAGCTACAAATCCCGGTGATAAAAATGAAAGTACGATAGTTAAAAACAAGCCCGAAAAATATGGTGCTGATTCGTGTAATCGTGCGTGGTACTCGAAGATCAGGCGACAAATTTTGAAGAGTATCAAAAATAAGGTGTACCCTGAAGTAAGACTTGGGTAAGTGAAACTTGATTAATTAATAAAAAATTAGAATTTAACTCAGTCAATGATTAAAATACCAGTCAATCGTAATGTTAAGTTTCGCGAAGCATTGCGAGTAAAAATAATCATTCTATTGAGTTACTAAGTATGTTAAGTCAATTTGAGACGAACGTGCAACTACATAATGTGCAAATTAGTAGACATATAAGTTGTAAACTTTGTCCTAGCTTCAGACCCTAGTCAAACAGCGACTGGTGATTACGGGAGCGATTTGACGGCTGGTATGAAACAATTACTAGTATCAGGTTTCAAAATTATTCACACAGCTGCTCGCGCTGTCTAGCGATATTATCTTATCAATGATTTGCCAGTGAACACATTTGCCTGAATATATGAATTTAGAAAAAGCGCGTGTCAAACTCATAATACATTTCCTATTATTTTTTTACTATCATCTTATTAAAAAAATCTTTATTTTCTTAAACAATCAAAGTCAATGGGAGGCGATTTTAAAATGTAGTAAAGTAATTCAATTTTAACAAATATTATGCAGTAACAGACACATCCCTTACAATAGAATACCGTTCACACCAGAACGATAACGTTATCATCATAGGGATTGCTGCACATGAAAAGGCAGGGTATTTTTATCTGTTCTTGGAGAGAGTAAAACGGATATTGCTTAAAGATAGTGCACTTCTCACGGTCTCGTACGCACTGTGCGTACGTGGAAATGCACGTGGCTGGGGAGTTTAAAGACCCCCAGTGTTCCAAGGGAAAAGCCGCACTCTTTCTGCTAGGATTCCCGTGTACCCACGCATGTAGGAATGACTCATCCGGGCGAACCGTGTCTCCGAATGACGCTCACGTGGCTACCGTTAAATAATGACTGTAACAAACCGGACGACCAACACGAACCACTTCTTTCTCCTTCCTTTTGCACGTTCTTTGTCATAGAGTCGTACAAGGTTTTCGGCATTGCTATAACAATGTTCTTGAACCCTGAAGTCTTACTTCATGATGTTGTAAATCTACTGTGTGATAGTCAAGTGGAACACTTGTGAAATTTCGTAACTTGAAGCCACTTATGATTTAATCTAGTTGTTACAAATTATCGTAGTTATACTTTGTGTAAAATTAATTTATAATCGTTGGCTCTTCAAAGAAAGCATTAACAATTGATTGTGGAATATGGGGAACAGGAAAGTTGTAATCATTCCATTTACACTCCATGGTTTCCAACACACACGGTAGTGAAAGGTGCAGCAATCGGCATTCGTAATGACGCATTATTCAAAGGGCTTTGTATAAATTCAATCGAGCCCTAAGTACACAGTACGTGCGGCATGCGCGTGTGTGCGACAGGATCTTGCGCAGCACATAAACCGTGGTAATGGACTTCCTGCGTGCATCGAACCTGAACGCAGGAGGGTCTAGACTTCGTCATTTCATACATCGCTCGTGCCCATTTCCCGTAAACACCTGTTTCCAAGCAGCACGGAAAAGATTCTTCTATTTATTTAGAAAATTGACAAGCTACTTAACAAACCTTCTACTATCACTTCGACATTTTATTGTAACATCCTTTATATCATACATGACTATTTAATTCTATAACAAAAATGGGTTGTAGAAACTCGAAGATTAGAATTTTTATTTTATATATTTTTTATTAGTATTTATTTTTATTATCCGTTTTATTATAATCGAATCACGTTCGATATCCAATCAAGATAGTTCGACACATTCACATAAACTCCTGGAAATTCTCCGCATCGTCTACCGAAGGATACAACGCCGAAAATTGTATTCCCGTTTGCTAACGGACCACCCGAATCCCCGTAACAGGAATCCCTACCGAAACTTCCGTAACATAGATGATTCTCTTTGTTCACAACCGCTTCGTACTCCTGGGTGGCGTTGATACAAGATTGAAACGGTACGCGTCGCACGTACACACCCATAAGAATATCACTGATTTTCTCCTACAATTAGATGAGAAATTATTATTACAATAAATAATAAATATCGATCAACAATTGGAAACTTACATCACTTCCTAGTTCTGTCACACCCCAGCCACTTGCAATCAAATGACGCGGAGGTTTCCTATCTTTCTTTGGTAAACGCGCGGCGCGCACTCTCCTTGAAAATCGAAAGCGAGGCTTCACTTTGAACAGCGCAAGATCGTGCATAAACATTCCTGTGAATGGATGAGAATATGTTGTTGCATTATACAAGCAGATTCTTCTCAGTCTGTGAATGGATCCGTTTCTGAAAGGGTCGCTCGAACCAGCGCGAACGTAAAAGTCCCTTGGATTTAATGATGTACTGTAAAATACAGAAAACATTTTCAAAAATAAATTTGCAAGTTCAGAAAATAGAAATAGTTTATTTACTGTACTCACAAGCAATGGAGAGCCGTGATTGCCCATGATCGTGATAGAATAGTTGCTCCACATGCAAATCCGTGTGGCGAATGCAGGGAAAGCTTCAATTTAATAAATAATATGATAAAGTGCAAATGAGTCAATAATAATAATTGGACTTAGAATAAAAGTATGTAATACTTACCATAAAAGGACGTTGTCTAATACTAACTGGCTGCCCACCAATAATTTTCTGATTTAGTGTGGATTCACTTGCTGCATTACTAGCAAGTAGGCCTAAAATAGAGTATGAAAATCGTAATTTCACTAACTTCAGAATATGTTTAATATTATTCATTTTAAATACAAAATACTGTACCTACGAGGCAGATGAATCCCAGTACTCTGAGCATGCTGGATACAACTACACTAGTACAGCGAGTAAATCCGAAAAACTCTGGTACCCCCTTCGTATTCTTTATCTCCCCGAACAATAAATCTCGTCAAGTCTATATATCATACAATTTTACGAAACAAGGTCTGTTTATTCTTATCTTATGACAAGAAAGACGCTGTAAATTCGTATTATCTGAACGGTCCGGGATGGTAAATTTAAGAGTGGAGATGCAAATAAAATACCAGCACTAAGTCTTGTAAAAGATAGCAACAAATTTGATGTGGAATAAAATATAAACTAAGTGGCTATTATAAATGTATTACTGTAGTAACTAGTAGATTTTGTGAAAGGAGAGAGAACATCAAGTAATTATCATTATATAAGTGGATGTTTATTGTCCAGTTCATTTACACAAAGGAATGCATAGATATTTATAAACACTATTACATTTTTATTATACTATATTCTTTATCAACTTTTGTCTTTCGCTTAAACTAAAGTTATTTTTCATCTGCAATATTACTATTTATTATAACTGGAATAGTTTCTGCAAGGTCCTCTTGAATAAATTCAGGATACGGTATTAATTCTTCATAAATTTGCCAATCAACACTTTCGAAATAAGTGATAGACGCATTTCGATCTAATTCTATCTCAAACGGTGGATGATCCAGAACAATAGGATTAACATCTGGATTTCTTTTCTGCCTGTTCCGCCAACTGTTGTACATTTCCTCGGAATTCGCCTGATTTTGTTGATCATTCCCAACGCAGAATAAGGTTGAAATGAAACCAATCGTTTCCATGAACATCGCTACTAATAATAAATTGTTGGCGAGACGAGCTAGAGTACTACGGTCAGTTGGACTTCGATATTTACTGACGTGTTGCATCGATCTTATTAGATCCTTCATCGATCTATCAACAAGTTTAGTCATTGCTGCAATAAGAATATGAAAAACGTCGAGGTATTATATTTTTGTTCAACTAAACGCTATCATTTATTAACACACCAACCAGTTTTTGAACGAGAGATTGGTTGTTCTGCATTTTCTTCATCTGAAAAATCAAATGATTGATCAAATACGTCAGACTTTTCATCTGACCAAGAATTTTCGGCCGACGGTGGAAATGCAGTCGTAGTCGTAGTTGTAGTCGAAGTTACTATTGCGGAAGTAGAATCATCTTTCCCAAAGAGTAGTTGTAACACTGTTACCATCCAATTAGCCAAGCATGTTAAAATCCCAATTTGACCAAACCATCTTTCGCTCGAACTTCTTCTCATTTGTTTTACGAGAAGTTTTTCGAAATTGTAAGCAGATGTGTGAATTTTTCCAATCGCGTTCATAGTTCTCGAAAGTAAACCTTGTTTGTATACTTGCAAAGCTTTCGATACTTTATTAAATCTATTCAGTAGAAAAAGTGTTTAACAAATAATGAATAAATATACAAAAAGTAGTATTCTCGATAATCTTTTCAAAAAGCACAAACCTCCCACGAATTTTCGCATCTGTTCCAGCAGATTTCGAGAGCCTTTTTAACTTTTGTTGACCTTCTTCGTAAACAGCTAAATATTGCCACAATTCCGTAGCAAACTTTTTACCCAATTCACTTCGCGAAAGTGCATCGCCAAGTTCACTTGCAACGCGATGCAACGAAGATGATTTCGGTACTTTTTGATTCAATATTCTCTCGTAAATATATCTCACACGATGTTTTATGTTAACCGGCATTTTTCTTCCTGATTTGCAAGTCATATATATTTCTCCTTCTTTTCGTGCATCGACTTTGCAGTCGTCCAAATACGTAATCGATCTAATCCATTGTCTATCGAAGGTCCTCGTGCTAATTGCCGACTTTATTGGACGGAATTCGTAACCAGCCAGGCACTCGCTCAGCCCCTTTAATTGTTCAATGCACTCGGAATATTCTCCGCTGCTGCTTATTACCGACGCACAGATGACCATGTGCGCGTGAATGAACCGATGACTAGGTGATCTACTCGATAAATTCTTATCGAGTCGGCTTCTTAAAGTTCTGGTAAAATATCCTGGCGATCCTTTTAAAAGATCCAGTAGAACTTTCATGAGATTGAAGCCTTTTCCACTTTTGTCCGTTATTTCCTTCAGACATTTAGTTAATTTATCGCTGAATTCAGAGAAGTCATCGATTGCACCTAAGAATTGAACACTATTGTTCCGCAGGATTAAAGACTGTTAGGAAAGGCAATACATTTTACAAAAGAAAATTATTTTAAATTGGAGAAGAAGTTCTGTGACAAAACATTGCCCACCTCGTCTTCTGATAAGATTACATCGTGTTCATAAAAGTAATTTTTGGTCGATACTGACAAATGATCAGCCATTATTCCAAGATCAGTGAGTACCAAAGAGCCTTGGAGCAAAATTTCCGAGAACCAATCGTCCGTGGTGTTCGAATGAAATTGTTCGGACATCCGCGCTGCTCTATGGAGTCCGCAAGCTTCCGCAAATTCCAACAGTTTCTTCCTGATCGACCAACTAATTTGGCTAATTGTTCGTTGCAAAGCTGTATCATTAAGTGAAGTTGATCTCAACGCAACAGGTTGTTTAACAGGCGCGGCTATTCGCCCCAGCAATAGTTTAATTGTTCTTTCTAACTGCACCACTTGTTTAGGGTTTACCAGAGTAAAGCCCAAATTTCTATTCATCGAAGTATCAGGATGAATAACGTCATTTCTTCTGTCACACACAGCCAATTGTGTGACTCCTGTGAATAAATCTGGTCTTTCATTGTATTTTGTTTTTTAGTAACAAAGTTTATTCAAATTCTACTTACCTAGGAGTGATAATATTAGAAGAGCTCCGAACAACATGGTGTTGCGAGTGCAAATTCATGTTTCAGCAGCCTGCGGTCTATTTAACCGTTTCTTAGAGCTGTACAAAACTATTCACACACGTACTAAATAATCTGTATCACAGAAAAACTGCAGGAGTATTGCGTTCGTTTGTCACTAATAAGTTATGGTTGGATAATTTATGAGAAACTTATCGCTGAGTACCGTAAAGTAGGTGTTCTTTTGAGGTATTCATTTTAACATATCACTATTAAATTAGAACTTCGATCACAAATGCAAAAGTCACAAACATAAATCAATCCTACTAAAATGACATCACATATTTAATATTTTGAACACCACTCATTGCAAAACAATTTTTTAATGGCGCCGAGACATTTTCATAGTTGGATGATTATTTAAGCATAGCATATCAGGAAACAAAGAATGATCTCACTATGATGACAGAAGAATATATCCAGCGAATCTTGAGTCACCTATTATGCATAACATTCCTTAAGAAGACTTCCCCCACCATGGTTTCTTTACTTACGAATCTAGCCCAAATTGAATCATCTTATCAGAAAATTAGATTACGCCCAAGTCATTTAACTGATATAAAGAAAAGCTATTTTTCATGATAGTAGTATCAGTGAAAGGTAAGCAAAGCATCAGTAGTTTAAGCCGCATGTGCTGCTGCCATCTCTCGTCGTATTTCGCCCGAAAACTCCAAGTGTCTGACTGCAACGACAGTATCTCCTTGCTGGCGCTGACTTACCGGCGTGCATGTCACGCGAACAATCTTTAATGCAAAAGATAAACTTTATTCTTATTCGCAAAAGTACGTGACAGTGTCAGTGAAGGCCACACATCTTTGCACTTCGATTATCAAATTTTCACGAGTGAAAAATTGTGCCTGAATATCAACAATTTACGCAAACCGTGTCACTAACGGTACCAGAAAGGGAGTTGCCTGGAGGAGAATGCAGTAAACTTTCTCGCATCACCGGTACTATTTCAGACAACGCAAAAATGGATGAGGAGGCGATGTGGAAGGGCTTTTACCAAAAGATAGTGGCGGAGAAGGAAGCCAAGGAAAAAGAAGAACAAGAGGAAAAGACAGAACATGAAACGAGGTACACAATGCGGTACTTGGATCAATATCCTTGGAACAAACATTATAACACATTAAAAGACATGCAAAAAATCATGGAAGAATTTTTACTAATCCTCATAGTATTTATTAAAATAGATAACAAGTGACCATTATATCTAAAAAGATTAAAACCTCATCCATACAATATTTTAGACTATGACTAATACAAATGTAGTATCAGAACATTGTTTGTTACATTGAGATTTATTGTGATGCACGGCCTACTCTGATTGGCAATTGGAGAGGTCTTTTTAACCGCGTTGCATTTTAGCATCAACGCTGCTAGTCGTTAACAGCAAGACTATAACAACAAAAGAGACTATTACGACCAGATGCCAGGGGTGCACGTAGCATTCGTCGGCTCTATGTGTCTATTCCGGTCTATTAATAAGGCCAGGCTAATACGAGTTCACAGAGAGCATGTCTAGAGGAGAATGTCGTGTTCGGAGTATTTCTGTGCCTTGGATGGGTACAGTCTTCTCCATCTGTGCGGTGCTGTCAAACAGCTTCTTGGGAGTCAAGCTTCAAGGTCGTCAGCGATCCATGAGTCATGTTACAGTATTACGTCAAGCAATAATTAGAAATTGATCGATATCCGTGCAACGTCATCCGAGAACATTGTTTATCGTGTAGTAATCGATACTGATCGACTCGGTACTAAAGAAATAGTTATCATGGAGTACGTAAAAAGTCAAACAGGATAGGAAAATTTCTATGTTCCAATCAGATAGAAATTAATTAATTATGTAGTTAAAAATAAAATGTAAATTAAAAATAGAACAAAGTTGTATTTATGTTGGAAGCATGCACGTGTACATAAACAAGATTCGTACACGTGACGCATAAAAAGGAGATTCCATTGTTTACTAGAGATGCATTCACGGAAGTCTGCAGACAATGATGATTCTAGATTCCTCGTGCTTCCTTAAACGGACACGAGGGAAAGGGAACGTGCACGCAATGACAATTACTTCGCTTCTAATTCCATACTTCGCACGTAATACTCTCCCCAGAAGGAAGAGGAACATTATGAGTCTCGGGAACACAACGTACAAACTATGTTGCTTTATTACTCATTGTCAGCAAAAACCGGTTTGACTTCATGGATGTGCCCCAAAAAATACAGATGCGAGCAGCATCTTAATGAATGTAAATTGATACCACCCAACCGTTACACATAGTTAAAATTTCATAAATAATAAGCAGAATATGAAATCTACGTGTTATTAATCTAAATCAATCGAGATATAAGTTATCTAAATTAATATGTACAACATTAATGCAATGTTTATATAATCATTCGAGACAATTTGGCGCCCACAGTGAAATTATCGCAGGGATTACCGGGAGCGTCAGAGCAATGCAGTTAAGGGGAATTTCTCGTTTCCCGGTGAGCCAGAATACGACTAATGAGGAAAGAGAACGCTTAGGTCATCACAGTTTGAGTGAAGTGCCGCCAGAACTTGATCCAGTTATCATTGCAAAATATTAATCTGACTTCTTATCTTTGTTCGAAACGAATTTACATAATTCCTGAATCCAATTCTTGTTTTCAACTTAGCATGTAATTTATACAATGTGTGCTTGTTATTTATCTATTTATTGCTATACTTGTTCCTGCATCTGATAAATCTCTGGATAACTTGAGATAGTGAAGCATGAAAAAGTAACTAGACTGAAGCCGGCCAGACCTCGTTTCGAAATCGCTCGCTACTCAAGGTTATCTGTGATTTACATCACACAAGACCTGCTTGCTAGGAGAAAAAGAACCCGATGCTTTCTGATAACACGACTGAGTAATTTTTAAATGTACAAAACAATTTTGACTGTTTAATTGTTCAAAAACTATCGCAAAATGGTGGTGATTAATTAATTTTTTATTTAAAATAACACAAGGCATTGACCTTCAATTAAATAAATAAGAACAAATATTTTTCAAGCCACTTTTGACTATAAATCGAATTCTCCGCTTATCGCGAAGCGTTCCAAACGCCATCAAGTTCACTTTTTACGAACTGTTTTCACGAGACTATACAGACAAGAGTGTCGTACGCCAGCCGAAAAGAAAGCAAGCAGATAAACACGTGCGAAGAGTTCGTCCGAGCGGAACGCTACCGAGTTAAGAATAAAAGAGGTCAGCTAGCAGAAGGTGCGCAGTCTGTTAATGCAAAACGATGTGAAACATGACGTAAGAGAGTTTTTTGGGAGACTCGAAACGCAGACAGAATTCCTCGTGCATTTACGTTCGTAACAGAGAGTTAAGTGGCACTGTCATCATTATTGTAATACAAATGACTACAATTCAATGGCGCTATAATACAGTTTAGTCAGCCTATAACTTAGTCAGCCACTAGTTGGTTTAGTTGTCACGTATTGTAGCAGAGTTTATTCTGCTTTTTTAATAGTAATTAATGTATTATCAAACAACATTCGAATATAATGATTGATAATTAGAGTCCCCACTACGATCGCGAGCCATGTCAGCAAGGGGAATATCGCTGAGAAGCTCATAAAATTATTTCTGCCTCGATGAGACACTTAATATCTGTCGTAAGGAACTGCTCTCTCGGAAAACAATGCCAATCGAGCGCGGAAAGCGCATCAGTCAAACAGAGTTTAATAGTTCGCATGAAGCGATATGAGTCACTTACACACATGCGTAGATGCACATATGTGCCTGGACGATTCTGCCGCGGGATTTCGCGGCAATCGCTAATTACACCAGTCATTAGTGCAAATTAGCAGTGATAAAGGGGTGAAAACATTGTTGTAAATTTTCCTCCTTGGAACACTAGGGAAAAGCTGACTAAACCTTGCTCGGAAATTACGTGATTCTTATCAGTTGATAATGATATGCTCCCCAATGCATTATTTTATTATTACATATGCTATGTATTTAGATTTATGGGGAAAATGATTTCTAGCAGGATGTCAGTATTGAATGCGATTAGTCTTGTTAGAGAACCCACGCTTATTTGCTCTTCGGGTTTTCCACCAGTTGGGCGGACGCACACTCGACAAACAGTCGGCTGTGCTAATATATCGCACACATCTCTCTGCCTCCTACTTTATCCAGCATATCCTTGCGATACCTGCCTCAAGGTGTTCAGTTCTCGAGCCGACCAGCTCTACACCGCACGTTTTTTCCGGTGAGAGAACTAACCGCGTGCAAACTCCACGCGAGGAGTTACTATTTTAATGATAAATATTAAAATACATCCAAGGATAAATATAAATCACGAACTTAAAAAGTAAGACTTCGTAGTGAGTTATTAATGAAGATTAGAAATTCGTAGGATCTTTTTGAAATTTTAATAATTTGTTATTAGTGAAATAATTTCAAAGTATAATCAAATAGCAGAATGAAGCTTCGAGTGTTATAATGTTCGATCGATTATCGATCATGCCAAGTGTAAAGGCGTGTTAAACTACAGTGTTGTGTCTGGTTTGAAAGGATAAGCAAGGGGAAAATGGCGCATTTCGAGAAGCTGGACGAAAAGCACCCTTATTATGCGATCGCAGCTGCTCGCATGTGGCAGAAGCCGGAAACGAAGCCGGTGACGACCGCGCGTATTTATTGGAAATACTTGGCGTTCAACTTCCTTAACAACAGGTGAACTTTCTAATGAGCACGGAAACTGCACGAGTTAATTCTGCTTTCACTAGAAGCTTTGCTGGCTTTTGTTGCTATTATCACAGCGACTGTTTTATAGTTATTTCGCAATGAGGCGAGCACGTGAGTCAATCGAAGGAAATGATAATTTTTATTGCCAAGTGTCAGTCTGAGTCGCATTAATATCATGCACTCCTTGTATTTTGACCGTTTAAAATGACCTCCCTTTACGATCATTACTCGGGTGATGTTTATGGCCAATTGATCTTCCTACAATTTGGGAAATGACTTACATTCGCTTAAATTTATCTCGCCTGTACAGCTTATTACAGTACTTCTTCTTGTATCACAAGGCCTCTTACAGCATATTCCCATGTTTCTTCCTGCATTACAAAGGTCTCGTGCGATTGACCGAGGGTGACATGTGATTTGATCCTCTTCCCAGAAGTTACATAGACACGATGCCATTAATGAGAGTGATTGCTAGCTTAGATGCAACTGCGTTTGCTTGGCAATCCTAGTAGATTAATCTGGCATTGAAGCGTAGATGCAATATTGCTCCAATTTATAGTGTCCTACTCGCAAATGAAATTGTGAGTCCAAAATGATTGAATACGTAGTCCTAAATACTGTCAGTAACCCTTTGCACCCTAACGACAATGCTTTCAAAAGCAATTCCCATCGGATCAATTCGCTATAATTGCCAAGGTATCCGGTTTCCCATGATTGTTCATCTACCACAATTAAGCCTCGAATGATTGCCACTCTTAACAAAAGGGAGGCCGGAAAATTTCCGTGATAAAAATATAACTACGAGAAATCTTCCTGTGAAGTAAAACCCATCAGGATTTGCATCATTTGGTGCACTTTGCGCACTCCTATTCCTCAGGAATCATCCGGTTCCCGGCTTATCGTTCTGCAGTCTGGCATGAAGTAAACTGTCGAAAAAGTTGCGCGAGATTTTCACGTCCCCTTTCCCCGTCGAGGGGGCAAAAAAGAGAAAAATCTTATGTTAACTCGCAGTACGTACAAGTACACATTCTGAAACGCAGGGGGTGCGGCTATCGGATTGCTGTGAACTTTTATTGCCTAGATTAGCCGAGCAATAATAAAAGGTGAGGGCGCAAAAACAAGGCCGGAATAAAATGCGCAATGTAAATTGATTTTTGTACATGAAATATACGTGTGTGTACACTCGTGTTGGTTGGGCTAATCAATTAAGGAAGATACGCATTCCAGCGGGGTTGAGAGTGGTATCGACATGATAGCGCCTCAATGCGCTTCTGTTCGATACAGTCATTTCGATCGTTCCTGTTACACCGTTATCGCGCTCACATTATGTTCATTTCTGTTTATAAACTTTGCTTGCGCGCAGACTGTCTGGCTGTGGTGGCTCGTGGACACGTTCTACTGATTTTTGCCCCTCAATTTCTCGAGGAATTCCACCGCCAACTTGTCGACTTTAATTTTGATATTTTACAGCTTGAATTATTAATCAAAATAATTATTTACAATGTAATTTAATTCTTAAAAAGTCTTAGAACAGATTGTGGCACTTTGATTGGTACTAGCAGTGAGTAGAGAAGTAATGGAACTTTTGTTAATTACAGAATACAAGAGAGTGATGGAGGCTTCTTCGAGAATCTCGGCACCCTATTGGCGGAGAAAGTACGTGCCCAGGAAGAAGCAGAAGGACCCTTGCCGAAAAAGAGAGAGCAAGAGGTTGAGGAGGACAATTTGAGCGAGGAAGGAAGCATTGAGGAACCCACAGATGCGCTACTCGAGACTGACAGTGACAGGGATGAGAACGAGCACGCGAGGAATTTTCTCGTGGAGTCTATGGGCTGGAATGTGAGTAATAAAAAGTACACTACTTGCTAACTCCATGGAAAAAGAACGAAGGATCATTACGTTCAGGCTTAAAATAAAGAAACGGTACAGTTCCTTTAAAAAAAAAGAAATACTTTAAACTTATTGTCGAAATTGTACGATAATTTCTCAAATAACTATAAATAGACATGCGAAATTCCTGTGTATTCAACATACCACTTATATATAAACAAAGCGAGTCAGTACTTAAAAATACCTGATAATAAAGCTGCCTTTTTATAAAGACGTGTGTGAACAAGCAAGAAAGAAAATTCAATGGATTTGTTTTGTGTAAATGTATCCCATGACGCACATCGTGCTTCTCGTCGTTTTGTTAACCCAAGATTTCAAGGAAACTTACGCTATTTGTATAGAATGGCCTAAAAACCCGTCGATTTTTTACAACTTGTAACATATGCGATCAATTTGGCAGTGCTTGCAAAAGAAGTTTCAAGCACACGGCACTTAAGAGTACGAAGTTTATGCGAACGTCACATTCCGAAGATTCTGCGTCAGTATGGATAAGGGGTGGTCTGTTCAGTGTAACGTCCATCATAGTCAGAGTGTTAAAAGCCCTTTTACGTAATCTGTTGCTTCGAATCAGTGATAATGCGAAACATATTCCTCGTGATGTCTGCCACACAGGCTGGATGCTATTTCCTCGTCATTGAAATCCCTCATCTCGTCGGAATCGTGCGAATTCCACTGAAAGATCGTCTATTGCTTCAACGAATATAATTGATTCTATCTTTTTTCATAAAAAAAAAGATATTCTTTAACCAAGTTTCAAATATTCAATTAAATTTTGTTCTACAAACTGAATAGGCTCGAATTTTATTGTACTGTATAAGAATAGAACTGGTTGGAGACACCGATTGAAATTCCAGAGGAAACAATGAAATAATTTTGACAAACGAGGGTCTCAATAGCAGCAGCACACGCCTTGAAACTGCAATTGCACATTTCCGACTGAAATTGAAGTTCATTGCATAGATAAGGGTCAGTCCGGAGCTCGCTGACAGAATAGTGAAGTGAACATTAGCAATAAACTTCAACCTTGATTCCTCGGCTTGGATGATCACACGCAACGTATACACATACATATATGGCGAACTCGTGCCTCGCATTTCATTCGCTGCCAAATCATCTGCACGATTAATAGTGCACATGTGGTAGGCATATCTACTTGCTACTTGAAATGGCAGTGAAAGATGCTGTTGTGAAAGATATATAAATGGATCTTCTGTCTTTTAAGCTTTTCACACACCATTTTTATTCACGTATAAATTCTTTCCGACTATTTCAAAATGAAATAAATATTTTATCTGAAGATTTGAAAATTCGATAAATGTACGTATATGTATTTGTTTTTTAAACGTACTCTACTTTGGATGAATCATTCAACCCCAAACTCATTAAGATCGATCCGAGTAAGCATTGTGCACCCTCACTCGAAGTATGCATCGTTCATATCGATTTCGGCGAGGTTCCCAGCGAGCTTCGAAGGGTGAGACCAGTTACACGCCACCAATCGGTCGCATCGCACGAAATGCGGCAATGACGACCTTCGAATACGAAAGTATTATTTTTAACTTGGAAAACATTATTTATATCCGCCTGTCGCTGAGTGCCTTTGCATTGGAGTCTCACCTCCTTGAATGATGTGTCTGGGAAAGGGATGTGTATCAACTGCGTGTCAGCTCGCTCAAGACTATGTGAGTGCTCAAAATGATCGTTTATACGAACGTACATTATCGGACTGGTAAAAAAAATTATTCTACTGTTTTTGAATGTTCAATTATTGCTCGGGGTTTTAGAAAACTTTATTTTTAATATTCTATTATTTCCTGATATTGTAACATTCGATCAAATGACGATATTAATAGTCAATTGCATTAAAAATTCCTACTTTCTACGCATTACTTTTCGCACAGTGGGTTGGTCAGCGTTACGAGCAGTATAAAGCACATAATTCATCACTCACTCTTTGTGGAGAAAGGCTATCAACAACTTCCGAAAAATCGCTTGAACTCTCGAAAAAAAGCCACCAAAAGACAGAGAAAAACTGAGAGAGACGGAAGCCGATTATCGGCTGCCCGCGATTCCGTCGTATTTCACACTTGCGTTTCAAAACAATTAAGAAATTCAATTGACGAAATACAGAGGGGGACGACCTCTTCAGTGTGAGATATGGAAAATTGCACGACTGCATAAATAACCGGACAATCTAATTGAATGTGTCGTTTCAGCGAGTGTGAAGTAAAATAAATAAGACGTGGTTGCTCGTGTTATCACCGGTAAACAGTGGAAGCTCGAGGCAATGGCCGGCCATTTTTATGTAATTCGACAAAGGCTTCCATGTGTCAAAGTCCTCCTCAGTAATATAAACAATTAACAGTTCTCCGTCCCGGATAAAAATTAGCGAAATTCTTATGGGATTCCTTGATCACTAAAGAGCTATTAAAATAATTAACATAAAATTACAACGTGCTAAGACAGTCTCTTTTAATTCATTGTTCTTTATGCTTTGTGAATTCGATGCACTTGAACCTAGTTCCCATAAAACATAGCTCCCACACTTCATTACATTTCCTGTCGAGTGGAAAATGAAACTCTGGATTGTACACCCTTCGTTAGCGAGGCAACACCTACTTCCAGCGTCGATTGCGTAACAAGCTAATTGCTTCGTTCGTTCCAATTCGCACGAGTGATAGTACCGAGGGTCATAGGGCATGTAGGAACAATGCAATCCAAAAAATCCAGGCAGCAATTATGTCACTGACACACGAAAACATGGTGTAAAGTTGAAGAGAAGAGGAGGAGGTGTGTTATCCTCGAAGTCGAATGGAACAGTTAAGCTCAATCTGAACGATCTGCTCGTGTGCCAGGCAAATATACAGGTCCATTCAAAAATGACCCCACTTCAATATCGCAATACTAGAATTCCTACGATTTTTCAAATATTTTATCTTAGTTATGACATTTTTTATTTGATTTATTTCGAATCAATTCGATCTTACAATGATTAATGATTATAGTACTTGAATCATTGGATTGAGTTTAACTTAAGATTATTTCTGAGCGAGCCTGTATACGTACAGATGTGTACGCCAGTCGTCGACGATGTTACACCACCACCAGGGCGAAATCGTCGACGTACAACGACTCTGATCCGACGTTCGGTCCATCTATTCCTGGCAGTGTTCGCCTCGCCTCTGTCAGGTTCCTGTCGACTCCTCGTGTCCGGAGTGTCCTGCTGGACGTTTCTCGATGAACGCTCGAATCCCGACTGATTCGAGGAAGTCTTAGTATCTGGACAACCCTTGCTCTTGTAATTTTCAACGCGAAAGTCGACCGCAAATCCACTTGGTTCGATAGAACTTGAATGAATTCGTGGAGAGCCGCCGAGAGATTGATTGCTTCCGGTAAATTGTGGGAAAAGTGGGATGAAGGTGCAAAGCGGTCACGTGGACCGCCGGCGATCTCTCTCGATCGTCTTAGTGGAATGAAATAGTGATGGTTATTGTGATCATTGATGATGGTTATTGACGACATAACAAGTAGTTCCGGAAATGTGGTTCCAATATTTATTTTTAAGATAGTAAATTCGAAATTCTGTTTTCAAGTTATTCATACTAAATTTGAGTTAACAGATGTTTATTTAAAATCACGAATGCTGATGAAATTAAAGTGTAAAGCATATCCAACAAGCACTAAAGAATTCGAACTGATTTCTAATCACGTTGAATTCATTCAGGATCGAGTTCAACTTTTTGAGTTTAACAATTTGGCAGTCTGGTTGTTGACGCGACCCAAATACGAATGCAAAACGTATACCAACGGCTCCGCAACTTTCCCAAGCAGCTGAAAATTGGCGACGCGCTGAAAATGTGTCAGATTTCTTGCATGAATCAGCGGGAGCACCGGGAAAGCGCAAGTTTCATCCGCAAGTGAATCCGACCGTAAAAATAATCCAGTCGTACTAAGAAAACCGGGTTAGGCAATCGTGTTCGCCGGCTCTTACTCAAAAACTGGCAAGTTGTCAGAGGCTCGAGGGAAAAATCAGGCATACTAGAACCACTCAACAAGGCGCCAGTAAACCTTTGATCTTTCCACTCGCATCTCATAATAAACAAACTCCCAGAATTAAACTTCGAAGAAGAAACATAATCATTAAATCTATTCAATTATACAAGAATAAAAAAATACTCGAATGTCATAGAAGCTCGTGCGTAACAATGTTAATTATACAATTACGCGTCCGAGGAAGTGGCACATGTGCTTCGCTTAAACGACTCAAATTCCCGTGAATCTAAAGCGAGAATCCGGTGACAAAGTGGGCGTAAAGTTGGACACCGAGTAACTTGCATAATATAACGAAAATTGGGTTGTGGCTATGAAAGCAGACTTTAAAGATATGCACGTTTTAAAAGTAAAATGATTCCTGCGACAAATGTACACCGGTGACAGTCAAGGTTGTTAAATTAATATTAACGACAGTATTATTGGAGATAAAGGTTTCGGCGTTGCAAGGTAGATTCGTGTAATTTATAGGATTCACTCAATATATCTGTGAACGCATGTAATTCAGATACCGGGTGTCTCCCGACGCCTTGGCGGACAACTAGCTAATTGCTGGTGTATCAATTTTCATTGAGTACAATTGCCGCGAACGCACCGAACGCATTGTGGTTGCACTTGTCCCGTGGGTCAGTTAAACAGGATACGGTACAGTTTCCCATTGTGTCGATTCATTAAGCGCCATTTCTGCGTCTTCGGTTCCACCCGCACAGAGAATCTCTACGATTAGATCTTATTATTTTTTATGAGCAAATAATTCGATGAAAGAAAATTTCTAAAGCAGTCATTAGCTACAGATTTACCAATAGCATTCGTTAAGACATTTAAGTTTTAAAAAATCAGTCATTAGAAATTCAAATTACAGTTCGTATATGCCGGAAATTGCAATTGCACTTTGTGTTTGTCCATATGTTTCCATGTTAATTCAGCAGTGTTAAAGGTTGCGTCCCCGTTTCCATTCTCCCTATTGACCCACTGATCTTCACGTCTTATCAGTAAACAGTGCGTATGAGAGTTATCATCTACGACTGCATTGCTATATCAGAGTGCGGAAGTCGCGCCACTTGGAAGATGATCCAATGTTCTCCGTCCCAAATATCAATAAAGATCTACATTAAGACCTTCCGGTTGATCACAGTCATCAGTACGAAAAGAAAACTAACCAAGAGAACTGACTAAGAATGGACTATTTCTATCGCACGTTACCGCATTCCCACCGCTCTCCTCTTCTTCTATTTCGACCACTTGGTAGCCTCTAAAAAAAGAGTCGCAGAAATTGATCTGGCGGAGCGAAAAAAAAGCCGGCAAACTCCCGCCGATTATATAACACTCCTATCTATTTTCCAAGCCACTTGACGATTTGTCTATTTACCCAACACCATCCAGTTTACACTAGCTTGCATCTTGCTACATGCGAATCAAGTGGGAAATGTAGTGTTTGTAAAACTCGGCTAACTTCGACAAGACGATTTAATCTAATACCTGCCACACACTGATATAATTAGCGATCGCCAGTTGGTCTGGTCTGTAATATTATAAAAGTAAATATTTCGTCGCGAGCCAATAAATTGAAGAATTAATTTCTTCACGCGTATGAGGGAATCTCGAGCGAAGCTTGCCCGAGAGTTCATTACCGATACCAGAGAATCACTGTCCGCCGAGGCGCGGTCTACTACGGCGTCACTATCGAGCGTCCGAAAGAATGTCACACTTAATTAGCAAGGAGGATCGGCTAATTACAAGTTCGCAATAAGAAAGAGCGCGAAATGCTATCGGGACAAGTCCAAGTGATCGACGTCGATGGCACTCTGCTCGTTGGCTGATCAGATGGGCCCCGATTATGCATACACCGAGAGCGAGTAAATATGCGCTTGAGGATACGTCGCATCGCCGATAAACGGGGTCGCGGCCGCAAAGCGGAGTTCATCTCTTAGTGACAAAGCGCTCGCTCACTCGCTCCCTCGGCGTTTTCGTGCTTTTTCGACCAGCGCATCTCCTTTATCGGAGCAAGTCCGATAAGCGGGAGTTGCATGCACCCGGCTACTGACGTTCCCCTGACTGCTACCACGAGCAGTCATTCGTCTCCGGACACCCAAGCCGTGAATACCATTTGGTAGGCAGATACTATCGGGATAAAGTTCGAGGGAATAATTGAAAAGAACGAAAACGCGATGAGTGTCAACTGGCGAGTCGAAACTCAAGGGAGCCTTTGTCCACGTGTGAAAACGAAAGCCACACTATGGGGATTTGGTTTGGTCAAGTCAAAGTTATGCTCGACGATCAGTCGCTAGTGCCGGATAGTGGATATTTGTACGAGGGGCAAACGAGCGAACGTCAGTAGATCGTGGAAGCCTCGTTGGCTGGGCTGTCTAGAAGTGTTCGGGTCATTGTCGCGCCGTTCTACATATCGCCGTCTCCAAAATTACTAGTCATTATTCCCCCGAAATCAGTGCCAAGTGCAGAGAACCACTACATTTCGGTAGGTGGTGCATTTCATAGGTCTTTCTAGCCCCTGACACTTGGACCTCGAGACATTCCTGTGGATCGTGAGAGTACGTCAGTATGATACGATTAGACTGTGAAAAGAACTGGCTATTGTTTCCTCGGAATATTTCCATTTAATTGAGTGATCGCGCCAACTAGTTGAGAACAATGGTGATGGTGTAAAAATCCGGGAAATCATGGTGAGCACTAATTCGCCCTTAGGGGCGGCCAACAACCGGCCCAGAAACACCTTTCGCGGAGTGCCCAAAGCTGAAATCGAACGGAGAACAAATGCCCTGCTTCAAGCAATGACGGTGAGTTCATGTTGCCTTGGAATCTCGAAATAAATCGAGGATCATCACGAACAATGCAACATACAATGAAATCCTATAGAAGAGAATAACAGAAAAAATTTCAATTATTAATTATTATCACTCAAAAACTTTGTATTCAATATATTTATTTAGAAAGTCTTGTAAATTATTATCCAACTTGTAAGCAATGAGATAAACAGAATTAAGATCATCGACGTACGCTTGCGCCGAAGATAATCTACATGCGATTTGAGACGCAGAATACTGTCTTGATACAAGTTCGCGCTCTCAATAGTCTATTATTGTCTTAAAACACGTGGCCGCATCTTGACCCGAGAACTTTGAACCGCGAGTTCCGGACGTTGCTTCGGGAAGCGTTGTCATGATGGTCTCGTGACAGTAGACCCGCAATGACTGCAATCGCTGCGTGCAAACACAGTGAAATTGCCTGTGTGTCACTAACCAGCAGTTGCACGCAGCAGTAGTAACAGTAGTTTAACGCTGCCACGGCGATCTTACATAAATCGTTATCGAAAATAATGCAATGTTTAAATGCCGAAAGATGTCCGGAAACAAGCATCATAACCGAACATATATTAATACATTATTTATAAAGTATGTGAGGAGATCAAAAGAATTCGTGACTTTTATTATCTCGTAATTTATTCATATTTTAAATAAGAATTTATTAGCTATTCTTATCAAAAAATTCGTTTTTTTAATTTCTAGATTGAAGAACTGTACGCTGCCTTAGTATATATGACCCAACACCAAATCGGTTACGATGTATCGAACGAGTGTAGTCAGGAAGCATTGTTAAATCATTTGCAAGGTGCCTTTAAAGTTGACAATGAGACTCACGAAAGAGTTTTGGATGAAACGAGAAATATGGAGGTAAATTTGTAGTGGAAAGAAATATTAATCCATTATAGGGAAGACATTGAATAAATTGTATTATATTCAGCCGCCAGAAATGCATCTCAACATCGAGGTGATCGAGGCAAAGGAGCTCGCTTCTAAGGACTCCAATGGGAAAAGTGATCCTTTCTGTGCCCTATACTTAGAATCTGCTCCAACTAGGAGGTATAACACTGCCGTTAAAACGTCCACACTTAGTCCAATTTGGGAGGAACACTTCGAATTGTACGTTCCAATATAAATTTTTTAAAGTATTGATAACAAAAGATCTTATTAAGTTCCAAAATGACAAAATCATCTTTTGTATTTAGACCGTTGGAGGATCCCGAAAATGACGTGCTGTACCTCGAAGTCTGGTAAGATTGGGCTATCACAGCTCGTACTATGAATAATTCAATAAGTGAGCAGTGATATGCTGACAAAAAGATCTCCGCTCCAATTCAGGGACTTTGATGCTGCCGAGACTGTTCCTGAGAAAATGAGTAAAGTTAAAGACGTCAAAGGAGTTCGAGGTCTGGTGAAGCTTGCCAAGGAGATCGCGGTTACTGCTACCACAGGCAGCCACGACAACGAATTTATCGGCCGCTGCCGAATACCACTTAAGGTCGGTCGAGTGAGATGGCTTTCTCTACAAAATACCCCCATTCATCTTCAGAGAACCTCCATTACCTTCTTAGTCAATTACACAGTCAGTCTAATAAACGTCCAGACTGAATAAGACATCAAACTTCTGCCTCATCTACCTAAAGAATAATCTTAAACTCATTGCCTTCAGAATCAATAGTAATTCATTAATTATACTTTATCTTACATATATTTATAATTGCAGGATATACCAACAACAGGGCATACAATGTGGTACGCCCTCGAGAAGAAGAACAAGTCTAAGCGCAGAGGTGTCGTCAAGTTGCGACTTGCTTTCAGTGCTGAGCACAATGCCCAAGTGGCTGTTCAGGAACACAGACATCTAATTAGGGTACTCCTGATGCACGAGATCGAGATGGAGAAGTTGGAGAAGTACTGCTGGTGTGGAAGATGGTCGGCGCCAGCGGAAGTCCTGATTCTACAGCACAGCGCACAGAGGGGTTTGCTCGCGCGGAATGTCACATTAGCAGAATGGGTGGAGTATGCTAGGATTCATCAGGAGCATCCCCTTAATTTCACCGTGTTCAATAAATTGGCAATTGATCTCCTGAGACCGATGGACAACGGCTTGTTCTCGGTAGATGAGACCAGACTCTTCTGGGACGCAACTAAGAAGATTCTGTACTCGTGTTTCAACAGTATACGGAAGATCAGGAGACTCGACCTTACTGATAAGAATGCGATGATCCAGCTATCTGCCATTTTAGGGTAATCATTCAATTTTCTCTCTGCGTCAGAATATAATTGATTTAGTGGTTTAAACTTGTGTATTTTGACTTTTAGAATACTTTCATCTATAGCGAGTCTGAAAATCCCTGAGGATATCGAACTATTCCCACCAAAGATGTACCCTTGGTTCCTAGACGACGAAGATTCGAAACCGGATGTCATGCAAGCCCTCGAATACACTGTCGATCAGGGTGCCGCGGAATGGTAAACACTTGTTCAATTATACATTGGAATAGCTAATTAATTAGATTGTAAATAATCCTTGATTGATACACGACAGGTTCGAGCATGTAGTTAGCAATAATAATCCTGATAGCGAGTCGGATGAAGACGCGCTTAGGTACCACATTAAAGTGATTCAATTAATAAGGGCGGATATCCAACGAGCAATCGATTACAACGATAAATTATTTATTAAGTATGTTCGCCAATATATTTCCACGTATCATACGCCGTTCTTAAAGATTGATTGTGATGTGATTTTTAAATACTTTTATAGGCGCATTAACTTCCCATACGCCAGGACGCTGTACGCTAAGTACGAGAAAAGGATAAGCGATATGTGTACGATAATTACAGAAGACGTATGTGCGAGACTTAAAAGGATCGAAGTCGAAAATAATAATGCTGAACTCAGTTTAGGAACAACTCTATTTGAACTGTACCTCACTCTGCAAAGATTCGCAATGTAAGTAAAAAGCAATTTTTTCAGTAATGCGGTTTCTGTACTGTAATTATAGCATTTAATTGATTTAATGATTATACAGGCTGGGTCAAGTATTGTGTGCGGAAAGCCAATTGGAAAAGATGAAAATCCAAAGCTACCACGAGTGGTTCCGCGCTGGAGTGGCGCACTGGTTGGACATTGCGGTGTACAAAGCTCTGAAACGAATAGACAGAGCCGTGGAATTCGATACACTACAGGCAGTAGATAATACTGTTCAATATAGTTCGAGTGCGGTTGACACGCTCACGATATTCTATCAAATCAAAGTCTTCTGGACCCAGCTGGCCTGGCCGGATATCGAAGGATCATACACGTTCATCGCAAAAATTATAGACGTGAGTAATTAATTCCACAAATCGAAGATTTGATTGATAATGAAGATCTAATGTTCTTGTTATAACCATTCTAGGATATTTGCAAATGTTCCATCGCTTACGCGGACAAAATGGCGAAAAAGGCTGAGCTCACGACGGAATTGGAGCAATTATCGGAAAGCAGCGTGTACGAGAAGAAATTCTACGTGTCGACCGCATGGTGTTTTGCAATCAACAATATTGATTATATCAGGACATCATTAGCACCCTTAGCGAGTGATCTAGGCTTCCAAAGTATTATAGACGCCTTGGGTGAGAATAAGACTCAAGGAGAAGCAGACAGATGTCAACAGACACTCCAGCTGATCATTGACAACGCGACCGATACCGTCAAGAACAAGATAATCGACCTGCTGCAGGTGGTCGCAAGCAAAATGGCACCAGCCATGAGCAGGTAATACTTTATCTTTAATTCCTCAGAAAAATAAGTAATAATAGAGAATTCTGAGGCAAATAAATTTTATTCCGATATTTATGACTTTGTCAATAGGTATCTCATGGAAGGTGCTGAGTTAATAGATACCACTAGCAACGCCATGGACCGTCTGCTGCAGTATTTAGATAACAATCTCACGACACTTCATGACAATCTCAACGAGGACAACTTTGAGCGAGTGCTTTTTGTCATCTGGGAAATAATGTCCGAGACACTGTACCAATTAGTTCACAACAATTTAGAGGTAAGAGTTTTAATCTCATATTTTTCTTATCACCTTCCTATGTTATATTCATTTTTGAAGAATTGGTAAGTTCACATGATGACTATTGTACAGAAACGAAGACCCCCATCGTTCTACTCGAATCTCCACCGCACGCTTCACACGCTCATCCGTTTCTTCAATCTGGGTGCCGACGAAGCGGCGAATGTGCAAGTTCTGGAGAAAATCGAATACCTGTTGAAACTCCATGGACTGGAAACGGCGGAACTAATCCATCGGTATCACCATGAACGTCTGCAGGAGCAGGAAGAACTGGAGGACACCGCCTACGGCCTCATCACCGTGAAGGCACAATTCATCAACAATACTCTGAACATTCAAATCCTGAATGCGAGGAATCTCAAACCCACCGATAGCAATGGTGAGTTTACAAAATATGTTTAATGTTTAAATTAAGCTAAAGAACATAACAAAGCCACTTAGAAGTATACAAAAAATGATTAGTTAAAATTACTGCAGTTGCTCAATGATTACTTTACTGAACCGAAAGAAAAAGCGATAGAACGACATAGTGATTCAGTAAACCGCATATAAATTGATTTTCAATTTATTATAGGCGATATAGTAGGCAAGCTGTCTACTCTCGAGCGTAAACTGCACTCAAAACCTAAACAAAAACAGAAAGAAGGGAGGACAAGTATGTAAAAAAAAGTGGATGTAAAATCTCTTAGGGTATATGTCATTAAATTGCCTGCCTTCGTCCGATTAGTATCTTCAAAGTGCATGACCCGAATAATTCTTTACTATATGTGGGTAGCAGTCCTAGATGTTACCCCTAGCTTGCACAGCACGGAACCCGAAAGATTCTCATAGTTTTCTATAAGGTTCTTTTATGTAATAATAATGGAATGCATTGAACGTACAAAAAACTTCCGCCCAAGAATCACATGCTAGTTTATAGATTTCACGTTTTCCCGAATGTTGTTGGAACCTCATTGATATAAGATCCATCGACAGTGAATCTCTCAGCAGTGCATGACTCGTTCGAAACTGGGGTTTAATTGGAGCAACAACTTCTTATTCACTCACAAACCTGGTTTCCTCTAATTACAGGTAAATGCGACTGTTACGTGAAGATGAGACTTTTGCCCGAGGAGAAGTTCACGGGTGTTAAACTCCCGAAGACTCAGGTGCAGAAGGAAACGTTGTTTCCTCTGTTCGACGAAACCTTTGACATGTGAGTGAGAATTGTTCAAACAAATTGGTATAAATTGTCAATTTAGCAACAAATGAATGGAAAAATTGATTTCCGTTTACAGTCCTCTCACTCCGGAACAAAGAGCGATGGAAGACGCGATAATAGCATTCGAGGTGAAAGACAAGGATTTCCTGAGGTCGAGGTTCATGGCTGAGGCCTTCTTAACATTCAGTAAAATCCCGGAAGTTGACTCGGATCAGAGCATCGACACCTTAGATCAGATACACTTGAAATTGTCACGTCCAACAAAGAAAAGTAAGTGGAAAATGTTATGAAATGTACCTTAAATGTTGCTGTATACCAAAAATTGATCTCGCATTCAAGATATATAATAATAAATTGTAATTACTTTATAATTATCAATAGTGCCTTTATTTGTTGAAGATACGGATGTAATCCGAGCATTGGAGCATAGGAAAGGCGACAACCAGGCGACGGACTTTATTTCGAGACTCAATATAAAGGCGCAAACGAAATAGTCGTTCATTAATTTATTCATGATTGATTAATCATTTCTTTGAAGTTTGTATATGACAGCATCCATGTATCCATTGATTGTTGTAAAATATGGGAAACCAGATTACTCAGTCCATTAATAATCTAAACGCTCGAAGTCAATTAAATGTTAAGTCTTAATTCTGTAGGCTGTGCATCGTACGAGATTTCATTCGCGAAGTCATCGATCATTGATTCTCGCACTTTTACACGAACAACCTGAAGGCTGACTATGTGCTGTGAATCACAGCTGCCTTTAATAAAGGATCGAGGAACTCGTGTAAAGGAGATATTTATTAATCGTTTCAGTGCCAAGCGAATAAATCAATTAGCAAAAGAACTATTTATCTCCCAGTTGTCATTCTATATTACTTTGCTTCACCTTTTCCAAATAGTTGGAAGATGATCAAAACAAATACACCGTTTCACGAATTTTAAAAATCAGGCGCTCGGCACTCAAACAGCTAAACTATTTTTTGTAATGAAATATCGATTGTGTAAAAATATCTCATGATAAATCATACTCTATGTACATAGTAGTGATGCAATCACTATCATCCGAATGATACATAACTCGTCTCGTGGTAGTATTATATTTTTCTATAAAATAAACGAAAGGCGTGAAAAATGTAGAAGACAAAGTGCCTGAAAACTTATGCCACTAATTGTATACTGAAGCGTTATATTTTTGTAAATAATCCCCAATACCAGAGAAACGAAAGCCAAAATTATTATTACCTGCAACAATTTTTGAATGTCGTAAAGCATCAATAATATAAGCGCAATAAACAGTTTTTCTAAATGAATCTAAAATAATCTTAAAACCTTCACCTACATCCCTGAGTTTAAATTCTTATAAGGAAAAGGAATAACAATGTTTAATGAAAAATATAATTACAACTACATACAACTAAAAGAAGGGTTGTTACTGAATACACCAAACGACATTTCTGCATATAACACTATACTACTTTTAATATTTATTGTTTATTATCTAGTATTTACAAATAACATTGTTCCCACTTAACCCTTAACTCTTTGCAGTTTTGCTTCCTTCTCTTCCTGCTGTTTTGCCATGTACTCATCGTATTTTTCCTGCCTCGTTTTTAAAAATTTAGCATAGCCTAATGGATGCAAATCTTTAACTATTTTAATGCCACAACCACGCGCAGTAATAATTAATGACTTGCAGATTTGTTCGAGGCTATGCAACTGCAGGTTGTAATCCTGTGACTTCACTTTTGCAATTTCATATAGATGTTTGTGGGTAATCTTTCCTGCCACCGATTCTACAATTGCATGTAATCAAGAAATAAATTAATAACTGATTCACAGGCTCAATTATTGAAACTGTCTTTCATTCTTCCGTTCTTCAATTACAGGATTTTGTGTCAAAACATTGTAGATTTCTATAAAATGCATGTAATGATTTTTAACACCTCGGGACTAATAATTTTGAACAACAGCACTTTAAAATATACTTCAATCCATGACACAACTTTATCTTGTAGTAGTAAATGCTTTTTATGTCAGAAATATAGAAAATTAATGGACTATAAACTTAAGGTATCAAAGCAGTATCATACATTCATTAATGATTCTTCACAGCGAGCTGTTAAATGTTGAATAATTAAATTAGTAAAAAGTGGTACTCACCGCCGGGAATCCTGGCTTTCATTATGCCGGCCGCCTGCTTCAATAGAAATGAGCCCGGTGGTGTGTTTATTTGGATGTGGAATTTATTGTCGGGCAAAACTTCCACCCGCGTTGGTATTGGCACACCACGCTTGTGGTTCTTTGTCATCTCGTTGAATGTACTGCAGAAGTTCTGGACATTGATGTGCCGCTGCAATTAGAAGAGAGCCAAACGTTATTGAAGTTCAATTGGATTAAAAACACTTTCTTCTTTCTAATGAATATTAACCTGTCCGAGTTGGGTACCAAGTGGCGGTTGCGGACCGGCCATCCCAGCTGGGATATATGTTTGTAATTTCGTGCTGTGTTCAACCTTCGGCCCTCCTTTCTTAACTTTCATTCGAGATATTACTTTCGACATGTTTGCAAAACTTTTGTCTCGTTTTAATAAACAAGCTTTTGAGTTAGGCAACAGAACTACGAGCACTATTTACGAACCATGAATGGAAATGAGAGAATTTCACAGTGCCGCACTCATCTGGTAACGTTTACCACAGATAACTGTTCACAGATGGAGCAGCAGTGCAGTAATAGCGTACGGCTGCGTTCGGCCGGTGACCCTACAGCTGGCGCCAACCGCCTATCAGCTGACTGTGCCGCCCACGCCTGGACACCCGACAAGGTCACCGACCGCACGCCACGAAGCGCCGGCGCTGCTCACTCTAAGTGCAACGCTCGGCCGGTACGGATGAGTGCACGCGGTGCTCTCGATTAAATGTCGCCTGTTGGCGCTGCATGTACTATTTCACCGCAATCATCGAGATTTATTTTAGTAATATACAAATATCGTATTTTTGGTATAAAAGGTGATACAATCATGGTCAATTCAGTAATTGGGCAGTCCAATTTATTCATTCCAACTGCAAAGTACTACTTGTGTATATTAAAAACTAAATTTAATTATTTCACCATGATTCAACATCGAATTTAAATTTCGCACATCAAAGACGAATTTCAATCTCGAAAGGATAGAAACATTGGATATTTTAAGGAGTCTGCATTCTTCAGTAAAATTAAGTCATTATCATAGACTATTGCGACTCTTAGTCCGCATGGGTTGCGCTAAATACACGCAAATGTCCATCAACGAAGTTACCTGTGTGTTTCTAGCAATCCAATGTGGGTTTCCTGCAAACCATAGTCAGACCCTGCATACTAGTGGCTCTGTGTCGAACGCACAATACGTAATTACCAGCAATGTCGATCGATACGGCCTATAGCTATGTAAACCGACCAATGATGATTGTTGACCGATAACGATCGTCCCATTGCGCCCAGCGGTCCGGTGTAAAACGATTCGAAAGTGTCACCGTCGTCGGCAATTGTGCAGGACTATTAGAGTGCTGTTCCGTTTTAATTCCTGGCTGACACGTCAGGCCATTTTCGTCGCCTGCACGACGGAACACGCAATGCACGCATAATGCCTGTTCTCAGAATGGAATTAGACACAATGGATTGCTAGAAACAATAGTTGACCGCGGCAGCTGATAAATTATTGTCCGTATTTATCGTCCGCTCTATTCCGACTGTCCAACCCGGCTCGTGTAATACCAGAGCACGTACGATGCCTGTTAGCGCGCTGTACGAAATACTGAAATGAACTGTTTGTGAACCAACATTTGTTCACTGCCCGTGGAAGCAAAGAATAACAGTTACAGAATAACAAAGTACGTAGAAGTACGACTGTTATTTTATTTATTTCTACTGGTTAGAGTGCTCGTGTTATAAGCGACCATAATATGTATGTTAAACATTGGCGCTTATTTAGTCATTGTTAATCTTTAATTTAGTTCTTTGTAACACAGAATTGGTCCGATTAAATAATTCAATATTGTAGTGCTCAATGTTTTTTAATTTTGTTTACAGTTCACTTCTGTCTTCATTTTCGCAGATGCACGTTTACAGATTAAAGGGTTAATAACTGTCAAGGATACGTCAAAACCGGTCCGAAGTGATACGCACGGACAAAGAGTTCCTGCTGGCCAGCACTATGGCGATTGTCATTTTCATTGAGGAGACAGTGTGAATTGAGAACCGGATTTTAATCCTGTGCGACAGAGACGAGACGACGACAGGGCCGATCCGTAGGAACAATTCATCTGGCAGAACCCTTTCCTAGTAGTGAAAGGCCTCGAAATTAGCATAAGCGCCACTGTGGGTGACACGGGTGTCGCTAATGTGTCTCTGTGTGACACTTGAAATGCTGAATAAAAAATCAATATTTCTTTCAGGGCAATGCAACTTATTGTTAGTATGGACGAGGGATGAAAAGAAGAGAGGGTTGCATTTGAAACGTATGATATAGTATATAACAATGACATCCTGTCACAAACAACTGTCTGATGCTTGGATTTTAAGTGATTATTATTTGATACTAGTATTTATTATTTAATCGTTAAAAATGTATTACATATTAACTCGACAGAAATTTCCGCAAGAAGTACAAATCACCTTTTTCTATCACTTCATTTAAATTGGTAAACAGTTTCCTGGTTCAAGCCAGTCATATTCGTCTGACAGATGTCCGTGCTAAGACCATGAGAAAATCCAAGTTTACACGTGCCATTTATCCAAATGAGATGTTAACGAGGAAACAATGTCGTCCACGTATGAACGATGTCCTTGTCACTCTCCCACTAATTCAATTTTTTATAAACGCAGGCAGCAGCTCATTTTAGGTATCACATTGGATTTAAGGGTACATCGTGCCACGAGACTTAAGAAACTCGTGCCGCAACAGCATATAAATCCCAGGATCTCTGCGACCACAGAACTTGATCGATTGACCATGCGGAGAAAATGAGTCATTAATATCCGGACGATGGCATCATTCCAACCGCTCGTTGCGCCCACTTATAATTCATGTATGCACCCCTTATTAACAGAGAAATAATAGATCGAGCAATAGATCTTGTTGGGTGATCCGACGGTCGGTGGGATCGCCACGGCGAGAAGAACGATTGACTGTCGGGTGCGCGTAAAAACTGTGCAAATGTCGCGATCGCAGATGCAATTACCATCAATAGAGGGGCGGGTCAGGGTGGTGGTCCAGAGTCGAGTAGAGCGAGCCGGGCAGCATCTGCTGGCGGAGCTCTCGGGGCTTAAGCCTCGAGCGTTTTGCCAGGGCACGCACCGCACCGCCGGCAACGGTGATCGTAATTTCGACTTACCAGCGATTTATCGAGGCGGCCACGAGTACATACACGCAAGGCGAACTGGCAGCGCACCTCTCTTTTTTTTCTTCTCCGGACGATCGCAGTGAGTAATAGTGTCGGAGGTGCGACGGTCACGTTCCTCCTATCAATGGGCGGACGGATCTCCTCTCGCACCGGGAACTCCGGCAAGCATACACACTCGCTTGCGCCAGTCTTCCTTCCTTCCTTCCTTCCTTCCTTCCTTCCTTCCTTCCTTCCTTTTGCACTGTCATACCAGCAGCTCTTTTTCTTCCTCCCTCCTGCGCTTACAATCGGCCAAGATCCTCCTGGGACTCGTGACGAGTATAAACGCCGTCGGATCGACGATCCCCCAGGCCTTTTGTGCGTTATGCCTTCGGTACAGACGTGATCCTCCCTCGAGGATGGACTTGTTTCTCCAACTCTTTCTCTCGTGCGCAACTTCCTCCTCTTGCGAAATAAGGTCAGAACGCATCACATGGAATCTCTGCTTCCGGGCGCCGATCCTGCGTGGATGTTGTTCATCACGTTTGGAAATATTGGTGGAAGATTGGGACAGCACGTGCATTTGTCACGGAATGATAAAGTGATCGCAGGGACTTTTTTAGTATCTGTATTGGTTACTGGAGAAAGTGTTTTCCTAGAATTATAACTAGAACACGTCGTTCAGTAAATACTAGACTATTTCTGTCTCGGCTACTACTGGCTGAGCAGCAGTGCAATTTGAAAACAGACGACAGAACAACAATTACGAGAGTGTACATTAGCAGTAGAAAAAGGGGAGCGACTGCCATTACTCGCGCAGCGGGCAAATAGTAAAGAAGCGCTCTGATTGCGCCGTAAAAAGGCCACACCTCTGCAAAACGACATAGGACAAAAGCGGATACTGGCGCGTGCAGCGCGATAGTCGAAACAAAGTGGTTCGTGCGCGTCGATCCTAAGCGAGCCTCAACGAAACTGGTTCATGTGCCCTTAATAAATTCGATAATCTCGATGAAAAATGAGCGAAATCACGAAGTCCATTTTTACGAAGGCCGGCCGGATCTTGATAAATCGGCGATCGCGCGGCCACAAATAGTAGAAATTGAAATGTCTTGCCAACCGATTCCCCTTTGCACGAAGCGCACACACTTGGAGATATACGTACACCAAGCTCGTAATTTCCATTTCGCGTTACCGCAGTATCGCCCGGTAGAACTTGCCAGAATAAATCGCAGATGATAGTTCGGTTCCTCTTCTCTTCCTCGTTTTGTCCTTCGTCTTTCAGTCCTACCAGTTCCTTTGCCGTCTTCTTTTCACCGAGTCCTTCTCCGCAGAATCGCCGCCCGGACGGAGACAAATTTTGCGGGGGGAATCCGATGCTTTTAAATATATCGACGGGGAATACGGGATCCCTTGGTTCCCGGTCGAGATGTACTCAAAGGCCTCATTGATTATTTCGTCCGGGCTCCGAGGATGATAAAACCGACCGGCAAATAAAGTGGAGAGCTTATAATTCAATCGCAACGCGCCCGCGCACTTTCTATATCTATCTCTCTCTCTCTCTCTCGACGAATGGGTCATGAATATAATAACGATTCTCAATATTTCCCGATCAAATACGCGCCACGCCGATATCAGCGCACTCGGTGCCATTATTCCGGGCGGCGAGTATCGGAAAATCTATGCTAATTTCTCCTCTTTCGCGCATTGTCCCTGTAATTGCATAATAAAGCCATAATGGCGCTTTCGCGTTTCGGCGCGTCGCTCGACTTCGCACCCAAGATTAATCTCATTGCGAAATGTGAAAAGTCAGTCGAAGCGAACCAACGCTCGATCGAAGTACTGGGAATTGATCTTAAATTTGATATAAATCATCGCAATGCGAGAGCTAATAAATATTGGATTAATGGCTATAATGGTAAGTAATGGTTATCGAGGAGTTATCAAATTTCGAAGCGTTTGAAATTCACTTCAACCATTCGTTAATATACGATTTTTGTTGATTCGAGTTCCTCGTAATGCAATGATTTCATGATGAATGCTTTATCTTTCGTTTACTCCGACTGAGAATGAAATAGGCTCGAATCTGATTACAGGAAATTCGTCGGCACCGAAAATGCACGGGATGAAATCAAAAAAATCGAACATTTAATACGAATGCATGATAATTAATAAGGGTGTACTTTCATACGATGAAAATGACTGGTGGCGCGGCGGGTCGTTTGGGTTCGAGTTAATTGGTAGGAAGCTCCGAAAATGTTTTCGCTTTAACAGAAGTGCCCGGCGAAATTTATATTTCGGTGAAAAATATAGGAATACCTTTCCAATTACTTGCCACGCTGGGATGATTTGAAATATTTTATTTTTATACTATTTTATACCCAATTACATTAACGCCAGTTCATAGAATGTTTCGATACGCGGCAAACATACTTTGATAAATTGGCAGACTGCAATGCGTTGCCATAGAACATTGCTCGACAGAATTTATATAAAGTGTCTGAGTAACTGCGAGTCTGCCATGCATATTGCTTAATGCAGAGCATACAAGTCATGTATCCAGACAGCAATGCAGTTCACACTCTCTGTCTACACCTGCACGCCCGAGTACTCGAACAACATGACTCCGACAATATTATCCTTGCCAGTCTTCCACCTTGAACGCTTGGGCCTTCGCTCTTGGAAGCCGGAGTGTGATACTTGTCTCGTTTCGGCTGTAAAGTGCGGGGTATCGAAGGAAAATACAAATATCCCCGACGATAACACGGAATGGTCTGCTCTGGTGAGAATAAACAGACTTTGGCGACGTCTAAACAAACCCTGGGGTAGCTCCTGCCGATAGGATGAATTGTGGCTCTAATCCTGGAGAAAAGGATGACAGGCAATCGGTGAGTTCTAGCTAGGACGAGTTCTTTCCGGCTTTTTCTGTGGAGAGAAGAGTTAACCGCGAGATTGGCCGATAAGAGGGACGACGAGGTGGTCCAGGATCGTTCGAGATGCTGGGCGGAGAGTGCGAGTTCTTCGGCGTAAACTCGTTTACCGAGTTTGGGGCGGTGAGTTCGTCTTCGCGGCGAATGCATTAAAAAGTCTTTACGTCGCCGGAGAAGAAGAGGAGACAGGCGGCACTCGGAATCTAATCTAAAACTCTATTTCGGCGATCAGATAAGATCGCCCGATCTGCCAACTTTCCTTGGACTTAAGTGGACCGACGCAGGTATTAGCCCTTCTCTTACTGGCTCTTCAACCGGCCGGATAACGGTAACTAGAAGCTCGTTAAGAACTTACTTAAATCCCACTTGTAGGAAACAAGTCGGTCCTCTAGCACTCCGAGTACAAACATATACCTCTTCCTTCTTCAGGAAGTGCATCGCCGGTGTAACTGATACACTTCCGGAGAGAGAGGTTCGACGCGCGTGTATGTGTTCGTGAACGATTCAGCACGTACGCGAAATCAAGATTTTCCCGTTCAGGGGTTAAATTAGCCAGCAAGTTTTTCGCACGGCGAACTGGGTTATGCACTTGCGCACGTTTAATTGGGGCGAAGCTACTAATATTGTAGGGATGATCGTTAGTTGGCCCGATCGTCGGTTGATAAAAAGAAAAAGGCATGATAAGAGCACTCTTATATCAGAAGGCCAATTTCCGAATCGACAATTTTTACTGCTGGTTTCATTGGAAGCTTTTTTTTTGTTGCACATTAAAAACCGAAAATTCCTCTGGGAATTAATAATCTATGATTAGTCGAACATTTAACGATCCAATAACGTGTGGTAGGAATATATAAATTATAACAGTGCGATATGTCTTCGGAAATTTGCAAATTTCTTCGTTATAATTTGGCCAGACCCTGTCATTGGCAGTCACTATAAAGGAATGACGTCTATTGCGTAATACAGGATTCCACAGGCATAGGAAGTGCAGTAGCGTGCACCGGTTGAATTCAAAATCAATAGTACGATTCGAAGTAACATTCCAGGGAAGTTAGAGCTTTCGTAAAACACGTAGCGGCGAACCGGATGCCGGGATTAATAGCATCAAAGACAAGCGTCGGGCAAACTTGTCGGTAGTACAAAGCGAGAGAGATCGCACGTCCGCCCGGGCAGAGAAGGCGCGTTCGTGTGCTCGCAAGCAAATACCGTATTGACTGGTGTCTCTCTCGACGGAAGTAACAGTAGCACTCGCGCATCGACTAGGAACTCTCGCTCCTTCGAAATCCCATTCGGCCGTTCTGGAATACTTTTACGATAGCCTGTGCAAGGTCGTATCCGGCGTGCGGGAAGCTTAAAGTCACCATCGACGGCTCGACCGGCCACAGAAATTTCCCGGACACCCGGAGATTCCTAGGAAATTGTCTATGTATTTCAGCGAGCAGGTAATACTGTCAATGCGCCAGCGGGCTTAAGGGAACAGGTAGGAATCAGTGCGAGAGGACGCTTTAAGGAATTAGGGAAAGACTGCAGTCACTCGGCCTCGTGTGTGAGCTCGCAATCGTCCTCGGGAAGCGATGTCGTAACGCTTCCCGGGTAATATCACTATCTAGTAACAACCGCAACACGGAGCACACACATACTCGCACGCGTGTATCCTCGTAGGGAAATATAGCAGGCTTTCACCCTGTATTTTCTTAACATTATGCAAAACGATTCCCGACGGAATTACCCAGGGTACACGTATAATTCAGGGAAGTGCGCTTCGCCTCCGGGCGGACACCGTCTCTTTGCTTTCGCCTCCCTCCAACTCCTCCCTTCACTTACTCTCTCTCTCTCTTTCTCTTTCTCTCTCTTGCCGTGTGTTCCGAATGGAAAGTCGTTTCGGGGAGAGAAAAATTCGCATCACTCTGGATACTGGTGGTCCGCGTGCCGGGCTACCGACAAGTGGGGGGCGGGCGGGGGTGAAAACAGCATTATGTCGAACCCTCGCTGGAATTACTAAGGAGGACCCACCAACCAGACGAAAGAAGAGGGCGAACCAGAGAAAAGCAAGCGGCGAAGAGAGAGGGAGGATGAACGGAGGGAGAAAAGTGTCGAGGGTGTCGAGAGCACACGGAGGGAGGCCCGGCTCGCAAGTGTACTATACACGCGTCCGAGCTCCGTAATAAACGGCAAGTCGATGTGCCACGAAAGAGGACTTTCTTTTCAATAGACCTGTTTGCGGATCCGCGTACTATTCGGACCCTGTTTATCGCGTATCCCTTTATGACTGCTCAGGGGGTTACGTAAGGATTACGCGATACTCCCTCGCACCCCCAGACGTACTCTCGTAGGGGGTGTGATCCGCAAAAGTAGGGAAAGATGGGACGAGAGAGAAAGAGAGAGAAGAAAGAGAGAGAGAGAGAGAGAGAGAGAGAGAGAGAGAGAGAGAGAGAGAGAGAGAGAGAGAGAGAGAGAGAGAGAGAGAGAGAGCGAAAGCCAATCGACAGTTTTGCCGGGTTACTACATGCGGGTATTTTGTATCCCGCTTATTTCCTGGCAAATTGGGTGCCCCGTTTATTTGGAAAAGTGGCGCAGATGGACGCCCGCCTGCCCGCTTCACCGTGACGATGGACTATTTTTTTTTGCGAATTATGTGTATGCTCCGGTTGCGTAACCCGGTTTTCCCTATTGCACTCGGCTTCGACACTGTTGAGTGTACAACTCAATTCCGAGCAGGAATGCGGCGCTCGATTAAAAAGCTTGAAATTCGAAACGTCACCGATTGCATTCTTTACACCTTTGGTGATTGCCATCGATTCGAGGGTGAAATGCGTTTCGACTGGTTAACGGGCTGTTATTCCACGCAGAAAAGTTAAATTCCACACTTTTGACCAACTATATTCCAACCAAAATTTACATTAAAGTAATAATCGGCGCCTCGGAATAAAAAATATTCCAGTGAAAAACGCCACAAATTAGTTGAAGCTAAAAAGAGCATTTTATCAAATAGCGAGTGAAGCAAGTCAAATTGTGGAAGAGGATTTGGCAGGAAAACACGTCGCAATCTCAGCACGCTGGAAGGAAGGTCGGCGTGAGAGAGGTTGCGAGTCGATTACGTCGGAAATCCCGTAGTTAAACAAACATCGAGTTTACACCGTCGAGAACAGGGATCAACCGCAGGGCGCTATTCAAATCCGTCTAGAAATTCGCACCTGAGGTAACCCGAACGCACCAGACGCACACACAGCCAACCCCTGACAGTCTGTGCTGGCAGGGACCCTTCGTCCTTCTACCGTAAATGCGAGAGAGACAGAGAGAGAGAGGAGAACGGAGAAACAGAATCGAGAGAATGCTCTTTAGCAAGAGACAGCTAAAGGAGGGAACAATGGTGTTTCTTAACCAGGGGTGATTTCACTCCCCCAAACTGATTCGTGGTGGGCTTGAACCTGATTGCCAAGGTGGCCGGATTTATGGGAATCCTTGTGGCAGGGACAGTTGAGTCACTTGAATCTGACCTAAATCTCGAATCTAAAGTATTTGACTTGCACACTTGCCACGTACCGATCACGCGTCATCTGCGTTACTATTGATCAGGACCTCCGTGGATGTTCCTGATACCTTAGGGAGTGATTACGGCACAAAGGACCAACTGTCAGTTAAGATCATCGCAATGACAATGGGAATCCACGCAAGGGGCGTTTTACACGGACGAACATATTTTTCTTACTTAGATTATTTAGATATTGAAGTAATAATAATAAAATAAAAAGGAGGAATTATTAAGTACAATAAAAAACAGCGAATAGATATTCCGCAGTCAGCACAATATTATTCAGAGCAATGTTTCACCAAGAAAAAGCAAATATACCTAATTAACGCATTAGCGAAACAAATATACGTTCCACATAACAAAGCCGATAAAAAAAAAGAAGGGGGTAGTTCATTTCGCAGCTCTGGCGGGTGGCAGTGGCGCGGACAATCAGTAGAAGTCGTTGCATATTAATGAATGCCTCCGCATCGCGGACACTCGTCTCTGGCAGTTAAGACCCGATACTACTTACAATGCATTGTCGAGGTCTGCGTAGGGGGAGAATATGCACGGCGGTGCGCACAGTGCGACTCTCTCCCCACTGGCATGAACCGGGGGGGTTGAAGTCCGAGTGTGGCAGAGGACGCGTGTATGTACGTGCTGCTTGGTCGGAGTGTTCGTAGGGTTTGGAAGCAGAGAGGCGCAGAGTGCACGAGGCAGGAGAAGGAAGCGCCGCGCAGTCTCGGCTCCGATTGGCCGCAGTGAAATCCGCGCGAACCACCGGAGACCAGTTGAGCGCGAGACACCGAGCTGAACGGTCGTACGTGCGAGCGCAGCGAGCGCACTCCGTCGGCAGACTCTTACCATCCTCCACCGTACGAGGAGCACAATTATTTCCTATAAATTCAGCTTTCCCATACAGTCGATTTTCACTTACTAGTTATTGATTTAATCGACCCTAGCAATTCCTCGCACTGTGCCACTGTGCAATAACTCGCCTGCTGTAAGTTCGCCTACGCGGGACACGTGAGGGAGAGTGCCACGATTTTAGGAGTTCCACCTTGCATCGTCCTTGACACCGGCACGCTCGGTAAGTCTTATTAGATTGCCATGCGGGGTTGGGTGATAATGTTGATGATGCGATGTTTTGTTGTCTGTGTTTTCCTTGGTGACTAGTGGTGAAGTGATATATCTCGCAAGGGGGTTGATTACCCTTCCTGCGGTAGTCTGCGCCTTTCTCAGGTATCGACGAGTGCAAGGTGCCGGAGCGCACCTTTTCAATGTCCGGAAATGAGAACGAAGACCCTGTACTCGCCGAGGAGAGTTCCGTTCCGCCAAGATACTGTAACGGGAACCCAAGGAGAAGGGTGCGAGTGTGTTCGAGATGGAAGATCGTAACCTCATGTACGGAAGAATCTGTCGGATAGAAGATAACATCTTCGGGAGGAGTCAGGGTGAACTTGCTGGATGTAACGTTCGAATTAAATGTGCATTTCGACGAAGAGTATCTCGTCACTTTGACAAAGTGATCAGAGTCAGAGTCTTTAAAATTGGAACACCCAGCATCCCAATGACATGGTATCCACGTGGTCCAGAGAGGTTCAGCTCCTCACGCTGGACACGTGAGCGCATCAAAAAATCGATGGGTGCAAAGTAGATTGCCGGGGAGTAAAAGTGAAAGTATAGGAAATGTAGAGCTTTGGGCACTTTAAATAACTATCTAACGTTATTTTGGCGGTGTTTGGTGTGCCAGCACTCTAAGTGTTCCTGTCTTATCGCTGGCCAGACACCGCCAGGAAGGCCTGGGATTCGGGACTTCAAAGTGCTCCTGGATGTCTGGCACACTTCTTCCTCCCTTGGTAGACCAAACACGTTCTGCGATAATTCGGATCCTTGACTCCTGGCTCTCAGGGCGGCTTCTATGTTCTCGGCTTTAGTGGTAGAGCCAAGATTGCTGTGTTTCATTCTCTGTCTCAAGTGAGGTAGATCTCCCAAATGCCGGTAACTACACTTTGTGCGATGGTGTACGATTTTGTATTGACAGAACTTTATTAATACATAATGCCGTGCGTGCGGTTGTGTATTCTTAAGCGTTAACTTTCTAGTCGCGAATCGAAAGATGCGCGGTGCAATTTGCCGAGGAATCCCTCGCTTGCTTGCGAAAGATCCAGTCAGGATGATACCCGCTGGCGAAATTACCCGGTGTTAATTCGAGAGTGTTGCTCTTTTATGAATCGACTGCGACGCTCGTGAAACGTTGCTGCAGTGACGGTCATTGTACGTAGAGAGGAAAGTTCTTAAAGTGCAAGATCTGAGATAGTGAGTGGAGTGTGTGTGCGGGCAATCGCCTCCGGCAAAGTGAACATGAAATGTTAAATTCGTACTTGCTTCAGGAATGCATGCGTATTTTGTGTATGTTAGAAGATATATTAAGTGCATGGAAAGGTTTGCGGTAACTTGCGTAATCGATTTGAAAATGAGTTAACTTTTCCTCGCTTCTAATGATACAGATATATACGTATATTATACGCCTAATGCTTTGAATTCCTTATTATTTAAAAGTATCCATAAAAGACTCGGTTTTATATCGAACGCGCAATAAAACTGGCATCGAGCAGAATTTCAATGTACCTAATACTGTTTGAGTTGGCTCCTTCAGGGAACTTTCCAAGAGAGCCACATAAAATACTCTAGCACGAAAAAGTTGGTGTTATTTAACGAGGTGGAATGTACTATAGTCGAACTCCTGTACTTTGTTTCACTGCATCACAACATTAAACTCTTGCATCTAATCCAATCTACTTTGATTACTCTAAACCTCTGAGTGCAATCTCATCGAGAATAAAATTGCTCTCCCCAATCGGAAGTAACGATAGTTTCTGTACTCTCGGCGTGTCACAGTTAGACCAAGTGCACTCGTACGATTAAAAGTCTCGAGGGCAACTTGAAAACAAGGAGAGGAATGCAGCATGAAATAGGGATCCGAGAGATCTTAGAAATGGAGCAGATCGTGGCCCAGTGAGCGCGAGATTCACACATCTTGTTGCATCGCGCGGAACATGTGTCCCGGAGACACCGAGGCATCGAGAGCACAGAGAGTATGTACACTAAGAAAGGAGGAGGAGAGAGTGAGAAGTAACGGTAGGAAAAAGAGGAAGTCGGCCTTTCGGAGACTAGTAGAAGAGGCTTGCGAGTAAAAAGTTTCGGAGTTTCCTTCGCAAGTGAAACTGGGCTTCTCACCAGGCTGGATAGGTCCTTCTCCTTCGGGGGTGGGAGATTCGAGGGAGACACTGACGAGATCGATCCACTTTGTCAGCGTGAAAAGAGCGAAGGAACTTGGCTGGCGGTAGTGGAGGGACACCCTTTTTAAAATCAGCCGGAGACAGTGGGCCTTTCAGTCGGCAGAAATCCTACTTTATCACCCCCACAGTAGCTCCTTCGACTAGATCCTCTCCGTCGCTACTTTCCCCGAGTGCTTAGCTGTTTACTCTCGATCGTAGGAACTCCCAAAGAATGGATCCTTCGTATCTTCAAACAGTTTCCGAGCGTCTGAATATGGAGGGACTTTCGAGTCCCTTAAATTTCGACTTTTTCACCATCGTAGTATGAAAAGCATCGTTACTTTTCGGCAGGAAGTCGAAGGATGCTCTAAGTCGACTAAATGGTAGAAGATGGACTATGCATTTAGTCCGAGTGCTATGACACTCGATGATACTTAGGAAGGCAGGACTTTCTCTACCTTCCTCCGATAAACCTTAAGTTGGCTGACTATCTCCATTAGCGAGAGCCAGACCCTCTCGCATTCCGGTGGCCCGATAATCACGATAGGGCGTTATCGTCACCGTCGATAAGCTTGCTCCACTTCGGAGAGCAAATTGTCAGCTGTCAATCATCCGTACAAATATTCCTCGCTCTGGATCTCCTAAATATTCCTCTTCCCTCCAAACAGACGGACGCGCGCGCTAGTAAACCAGGCACGGTGACACATTCAGAGGCGAAGGTAGAGCTGGGCGAGTTTGGAAAAAAGTCGTTGATGGTGAGAAACGACACCGATGACAAATGGTGGTCGCCCTGGCAAGGATCGCGGCGGTTGGTTCGAAGGGAGTTTATGAATTGCGGGTACGCTTTTAATCTAACCAGTACATCACTGACAAAAAGGCAGTGAAGGACGCCGGATTTATCGGGCAGGATCGTCTTAATGCGCGCGCGCTCCCATTCACAAATATTTTCTCAAGTCCTTTATTACTGGTACATCTATTCTCGCTCGACTCCGGCTGGCTGGCTGCTCGGCCGCCCGGCAAAACGAGAAGAGTCCGTGCTGTGCTGGCTGTCGGTAATGAATGTCGCGGCAGGAAGGAAACCCGGCGAATGTATAAAACTTATATATTTATACGCGCGAAATATAGAGCGGCGTTCAATGAACTCTTCTGGTGGCCGAGTGGAAGGAAGGAAGGCCAAGAGTGAGTGCGCGCACGGAAGAACGGTGGAGAGGAGGTGCGCCAGTCCTGGGACACACACCGGGCGAAATGAACGGACGCAAAGGGAAATAATAAAAGCGAGAGGAACTCTTTGCTCCCTGGCTGCGAGGAGGAACCTGCCTGCTCGCCCGCTGGACCACTCGCACTCCAGCATCTCGCTCTCTTACCTCTCGCAAACCTCGTTTCGCGCGGAGGCTCTGCGGCCAGACGTACATACCTACCCCTCAGGATTAAGGCTCCACGAAAAAGCGGGGAGCTCCACTCTTCCAGAGACCGCACTCTTCTCGGACTTTAGTTATATAACCCGTAAATACAAGCGCGCCGACCAGCTCTCCTTCTTGCTCGCTGTTTCACCCAACATCTGCTCTTAGAATGATACTAGGACCAACCTGCTACTGCAATCTTAACTTTAATTGTACTTTATTCTCTAACACATAGCTTTACTTTTGAGGTATGGCACTTCGTGTTACTTTACACCTAGACTCCAATTTATTATATGTAGAACCTTGCCGGTAGCCGCTTGTAACTTGTATATTCAAGTTGTTCGGTACAAAAGTGCTAAGTAATCGCTCGGGGTCTTAAATCATAAGTGTAGTTTAGTGATCCGAAAATAATGCGGTGGCACGAATTAGCTGACACGAATTAACTAAGACATTCAAAGGTGACTAGTCACGCAAGCTTTGCCGGCCAGCAAACGGCACTTCCCTGTTTTGCAGTTGGAGTATAAGCGCGTTCTCTCACCCGCATACCGGCGTTCATTGCCAATTTTTGACTTCCCGTCGTAAATCGGATGAAACCTAAACGCATCGGCGAGAGAGAGGCGCTTCGCCGAGACCTAACAAGCCAATCGTCACAAATATTTAATGCTGCTAGGGCGACCTGAAATTTGACGCCTGCGCAAGTATAACGCACTTGATTCGCCCTCGCTCCAAGATTTACACGCTTCTTTTTCCATCCACCTTTTTACCAAACATCAAAACAGACACGCGTACATACATATTTTCCGGTCGAGTTGACTGTGATGGACGTTTCAATTTCTAGTTTAATCTCTTCTTAGGCTGATTTGAATTTTTTGTGCACGACAAATGGAAACCCGTGCGTGACGCACGTGGTTCTAGGTGGGGTAAGAATGCGTAGGGTGAAGTGTGCAACAATGTTCATTGTACTAGATAGTAAAGGGTCTTCGGCTGATGGAACGAAATCCATTTGTCTCGGATCGGCTTAAAAGGTTCGCTTTCCATCTCATCTCGTCTCTCACTCATTCTTGCACTAGGTCCAACTCTCTGCTTCGAACGCGTTCTACGTCCGGACGAAAATTACGCGTAACAAGATTTATTTCATTTAAATGAGGATGTGCTAGGCGCCCGGCTAGAGAGCTGGCTCTATCTCGTGCTGGTTCCTTCGGCCTCTTTTTTTCTCGCTCGCGTGCGCGCTCGCACGAGTAACCCTGAACAATGCCAGTGTGTGAAACGAATTGTCTCTCTAAGCAGAGCAGAGCTCTTCTTCTCTGTTTGAGGACTCACTTCGTGCGTGCCGAGTGATTGGAGATGTTTGCGTTGGGGAAGGTATCGATAGGAAAGCTTGGAGTCGCACCTTTCGTTACATAATGGATGGAGAATATCTAGATCAAATAGCTTCTCTGGAAATACAGAGCAATCCTTAAAGACTGGACTAACAAACAGAGAAATACTACTAGGAAGAAAAGTTGAACTTGTTAGAGCGCGGCTGAGTGAACTAGTATATAACAGTTAGCAAGAGGAGAACTAGGTTTCTCAAATTAATCTCGTTTACCCTCGATTCCTTAAGCCAATTCCCGATGAATTCGTCCAGATGTATTTACCAACGGGGTTAGATATGGATCGAACAATTCCAGTAACAGTTTATCCTCTGGTAGGATCGAATTCATCTGTCGGATTCACGATCGAAGCAAGATCTTCGCTTTAGCTCGGTTTAACTTGGACCACTCGAGTGCTTCAGCCGCATCTTCAGGTTGCCAGATATTACAAGGCGCTCTTAATAATCCCAGTTACAACTTTCTCGCAAAGTAGCTTCGGCAATTCTCCCTCTGCCGTTTCGCGCAGTAAATCCTGGCGGCTCCTTGTACCGAGATCGGCAAACTTGTAATCTGATTTGCGAGTCTTGTCTCCTCGCCGCGTTTATTACGATTCTCGAGGAAGAAGAATCCAGGGCTGCGAGAAGCTAGCACGGTACACGCCTGCTTTTATGAGCCTCGGTTCACATGTTTACAGTTTGACAGAGAAGGAGAAGGGCGGTCGACCCAATTGCAAGTTGGAACAGCGCTATGTTCCCGAAGTAACGACAAAGAAGTAAAGTAAAAATACATTATAAAAGAGCGTAGTATCGGAGCCGGTAGCAACACTGGAAGTATGGCTGTTGGCGAAGTCGTAAGCCGGCAGCTACGGCATCGAGTTCACCGAGAATCGGACACTTTCTTACAAGCTGTAACGAGCTGGTAGGTTCGTGAAAACTCGCTTTAGGATCTCGTATACGGGCCTTGCGTCATGCCAGCCTCGATTTTAGGCGACTCTCTCGCCCCAAGAACTTTCGGTAACTTGGAAATTATACTCGGTTTTAGTGGGACTCTTGAAACAAACTGGATCGTGTTGACTTATACGAACCGGCGCCCATTTCGATGAGGAAGCTCGAGAATTCGATGGATACTATCGTTTGAGTCTGTGATTATTATGGAATTATTAATGCATCGACTCGACGAAGTTCCACAGTTTATGTTATTCCACAATTAATAATATTCAGTATTATTCTTGACCAGAAACAAGTTGTTCTAACATTAATTTTATATCGAAGAACATAGAAAATTTCGCTAGCATTTTATAAGGTCCGATTTTTCCCGAAGGGTTGCTTTTACATGGATAGAGGTATCTGGCAATCGTAAAGGAGAGTAGCACGAGGGAAAACGGTTGTTATTACGAGGGACGTAACGAAACTTACGCGTTATAGCTGCGCGAGCATAAATGCATTATCCACGTATCATCGGGTCCGCCGAGGGCTTTATCGATGTGTCCGTTCCCCGCGCGATATGAACTTCTCGCCGGGCAAATAACCGTAAAAATAAGCATCCCCGATCGCGGGTAGTAGCAGCTGCCCATAAAATCTTCTCCATAAACTGAGGCTTGTGATCTCTCTCGTCGGCGGTGGCAGCGGTGGGAGATGCACTTTTTAAGTGCTGCCTTTTGCCAAACGAAAGTTCATCCGTATAGGTGACTGCGGGAGACTGCTCTGCCGAATATTGGCGAGAGAGTATCCCTAGGAATCGGTATTGAATATTTCATGTCGCCCTGCTGCAAGAACGAAGTGTACATCGGGCGAGCGAGGCCCGCAGTCGAAGTGCCAATTTGTGCGTTCGCTCGAGTTCCCCGCGTCGAATCGCCTCTATAATCTGCATAAATTCGACTCGCCTGCGTCGCCCGTGATCCTTTGATTCCCTGGTCCAACACACGCAACGGATTAGAACGTGAGAATGGCCGACTTTCCGACTCCGCTCTAGCCAACCGCACTTGGTACTATAGCCGCATTCGCACGGCTTCACACCTTACGTTTAACCGGAAGTACGAATTATTACGGGAAATCTTTATAATCGTATTTAATGATACTGGTAATTATTGTTAATTATTCTAATACCTTGAATATGGTAGAATGATTGGGATTCCCGTAATTTTCATCGTAATTTCGATGATTTTTGATAGAACGCAATCGCATTAAATTACCGGACTTGAATTGTACCGTAAAACGGAACACCCACTTCTATACTGATTGTCGGGCGCTTTAATACCTTATTGATTAACTCAATATCAAATAGATATTAATGCTCGAAATTGTTTCATTATGGCGGAATTTAATAAATTTATCGGATGTATGGGTCGTTTAATGAGTCCGAATGCGTCTGTGGAATTTCCCGTTTTAATCGGGACTCTTTTTTAATTACATATTTGCACTATTCGGCTTTTCCCTTGTTTTCAGGAATTAATTATAACGAAGCGCTCGGTATGCCAAGGTGTTTGTAGAATTTTACGATCGAATAAGTTCTCTCTCAGTTTTAATTAATTAAATCCAACTTTGTCTTGCCAGCTTTTTTTATACTGCGTCAATATTTGAAGTGTTAATATATTCTGTCTGTGTCTGAACTGTTCAAACTGATTCGTTAAATGTTTTAACGTGTAAGCTCCATTGGAGTTCAATTAAATCTGAGTGAAGCAGCTCCTTTCCGTCTTTCACGATACATGATCATTTATATTTGGCAGACAAGAGTGGAACTATTGACAAAATTGCTCGCACGTATTGCTTATCCGAAATGATACCGTCGATTTCTATTAAAGGATCGTTAACCCGATATTTATTCGAATTCTGGGAGCGTCGTTTGCTCGACTGATATAAATGTATCTCACGTTTTTTCCCCAATCTCGGCTCGGCCTTATCCGCTCTTTCTTCAATCTCCCGGCCGTGATGATCCCTTCCTCGGCCCGCCATCCACGAAAAACGCTTCCTTCCGCCAGCGAGCGTATATAAGTGCACATTTTTCCGATATCCAGCCGGGCTTTCACCTGTATTTCAGTCTTGCCAATGGAAAAGGAAAGCCACCGCCGGCTCGCACGACTTCGTGCTCGCCGATCGACGACTGGCTTGATCGACTCCCTTCGAAATCGAGGCATTCACTGCACTTGTCAATTGTCAGCGATTGTCGAGCCGTTTAACTTCACTGGCAAACGTATTCCGTATCCTTGTTACTACCGGAGCTTTTTTAGAATTCGAAACTGTAAGAATGTCGCTACGAATACTGATAATAACTATATGGGTAATTAAGACAGAAAGGTCTTCCCTTAATTATAGATGTCGTACAGCGGTCGTTCGACGATAACATTTATTTGAAATATTAATGTATCGCTATAAATATAAAAATATTCATAGAGCATCAACTTTAAAGGACAATATGTCAACATTTCCGGACATGTCACTGCATCTCTATACATATGTATAGACCTGCTTCAAATACTCGCAGAATACTCGAACAGGCGTGAGATCGGTGAAACAGAAACGAGATCTTCCTTTTCCTTTCGCGCAGTATGCGACACGTGTCGTCGACATCCGTCGTCTGTCATCGAGCGTGACACGCGCGCGTCACAACCAGCAACGCGTTGTCGTAAATGCGTGTCAAGCAAATCTGATCTTTCGTCGAGGCCAGGAATGCAGCCTGAACTTCCTTCGACTCTTCCTTTGCTTTCAGCAACCAACCTTTTCAGCCTGCTTTCGCAAACATTGAAAAATTACGTATCCAATGTTAGCCGGACGCGCGCGCTCGCACGCTCGCGTTCTTTCTCTTATTTGGTGTGTCGCCGAGGCCGAGCGAGCGGGCGAGAATTAATTAGAGGGTCTATGTTAACCGCGTTTGTAATTAATGAGGTTTCAGCATGCACGCCCCGGAGATGGGATCTTAATTAAGGGACGCCGATGTTTTTCGCTTGCTTACATAAGTAGATAAGTACAGGTGACACAGTGGTGCGTATACCCGGCCGATCTCTCGACGACATGTATAACCTTCGTAATCGTAATGAAGTCTCAATTTCACATTAATTCTATCCGCGTTAAAAAAAGATTGGTTCCAAGTAATTGTATAGTAAAGGCGAGCAAAAAAGAATTGTAATCTTTTATCTACAAGTTTTATATTCGAACATAATAATTGTATGCTTTCCTCTTTATTTCTGGTAAGTCTCAAAGGAAAATAAACAGTTTGTGCTTTCGCGGCCGTTCTGCTAATGCAACCAGCACATTTTTAAACAACGGAAATTGTACGAACATTTGGTGCAATTTGCCAGCCGCAAGTGCTGTTCCGGCACGCCCGGGGCCGATGGTAAATAAATGTCGGCATTGAATCCCAAAAATGGGAGAGCTTTGTTATCACTGAATCGCCGATTTACAACACCATTAGCCGGCTACCTCGGCAAATGGACACTGTCTCCCACTCGCCGCTGGGTCAACCAGAGGCAGAAGTGCATTGTGGATGACAGAGACGGCGTGGCGAAACAGAGCCATCAATAATGAACGAAAGAGGCAGAACACCAAAGCGTTCGGTAATGTCATTTGAGCAGTAAAGCCTCGGGTTAATGCTTTAAATATCGCCCGATAAAAACACAACACGTTCTCCCAGGAATTTCGTCCCCAATATGATCATTGTCCATTGACACTGTGCTTTCCCAGTCAAATATTGCCTTCAACCATTTAAATCATTAAAAGAAAAACTCGCTTTCAAATTCATAAGAATTTCTAAATGTCAGTTCGATTCGAAGTCAACTGGCATGAAGTCATCGAATCGGAGAATCAGAATCAGAATCATAGGAATATCGGCAGGCTTCATGCGCGTGGTTGCATAGTTGCGTCATGAAAATCGCAGAGTGAAAATCGAGGATGAGACCGACAGAAGGCATACTGGGAGGAAAAAGGGAAAGCGACAGGGAAAAGATGAGGGGTGAAGAGGCAGACTAGGAACGGACAGCCAGTGGGGGATGTTCTGCGTACCGACGCGTTTCACCTCGGTGTCCATTTGAATTTTAAATCTTTCCTGCGAGACAGAAAGAGCGCGAGCATCGGGCTGCGACGACTACTTGACTAATTTTCAGCCGAGCCGTCAAGCACCCTGTGCTAATTCACCCTTCGGTAGCCAGCAACCCCTTCCACCGACGTCTTCAGCCCTATCATCGCTGGAAAATGCTGATCGCATACATATACCTAGCTGACACCGCTGAGTGGTGGTTTTGTCGGTTTTCTACTAATAGGCCGCGAATGTTTAACTATCCAACGATTGATTGGAACGGTGGTTGATCGCGGCTTGGACTTGTGCAGTGATGTACACCGGCCTGACCGTCGTTTAACCATTATTTCAGAGTGTTTGCCATTAATTCTATATATGGAACTATTATTTGAAATGGATGCAATGATGGAAGGTTCGATCCATTTGAATATTACAGGAGTGTTTGAAAAAATACAGTATGGAATTCAGTTAAAATGTTACTGTGAATAGTATGAGAGTCTGGCAAAAGTTCTCAAAACGTAAGAACGCAAAAGCTGACTTCTCGACAGGCTTCCATCGATCGGCGGTGCACGTAAAAGCACCATTTCTCACAGAGCGGCGCATAATTTAATCGAGGAACGAGCAGCCGGGCGAAAAAGTGTACCTGAATAATAGGTCTTGAGTAATGAGCGACGGAAGACTTTAGCGCGGCAAGATTAATCGCTCGAAATTGCCAGCTTCCACTTTTAAAGCTTCCATCAACAAACTGTAATTCCTCCGGTTCCAAAACAATGCATAATTCTTTCGACTTGCTATAATTTCCGTTCTTGTCAAAAGTAGAAGTCGTGGCTTTCGAAAACAATAATTCCCGGGCATCGCAAACTGGATTTTGCGCAGGCCGGACGATATATCGGGCGGGCAACGCTTTTCCCGTCAGAATTTCCCCAGCATCCCGTTACGGCTCTGCCCGTTGATTTAGCTGCGATACCGCACTAAACTGGAGCGCGCGCGCGTTGCTATCCGGGGATCGAGAGGCCGATACTGCCCGTTCGTTCAACTAAATTCATAAAGATAATAACGCGCTTTCCCATCGATTTCTCTTTTATTCGGCCACTGCTACGGTGGACGCTTGACTCTCCTGCAATCGGAAGGCACCGATACGACCGGGAACAATTCGATTTTCAAACGGGACGCTCGCCCTTTTAGCTTAACTTTCTATAATCAATTCCCGAAAGAGGAATGAACCACCTAAAAAAAAACTCGGGTAATTAAAACGGACACCACAAAAATGTACGAAACATACACGTCAGACATATATTCCGTATTTTATAGGGTGCATTACAGTTTCAGTAACTCGGTTGGTCAAAATAAACGCAAAATATCTTCGATTTGTTTCAAGCTGAATTTTGACATTATTCATATGTAATGTGGAGTACTCGTCCAATAAATGCATCCTATAAACGTACGCGATATTTCTGGCTGGTTCCTTGATAATTTTGGACAGTTTTCACGTGAGAAATTTAATGTTCACGGTGAGGAAAAGATGAGGGAATTCGTTGGTTCCTTCGCCCCTTTCTCCTACGTTTCATTCGGTTTGCAGTGCTTGCAGGCGAGCTTATTTCGCGCAAGCTTGACCCGCCAATCTTTCACGTTGCTCTCCTTGGTTTATCCAGTGCGTGCGCCTGGCTAGTGACCGTCTACTTAACTTCACGCTGTCGCGAATCCCAGACAGTCGAAACCTAGCTTAATGAAAATGCGGTATTCTACGAGTCAAATGCAGACTTTGGGTTTCAGCACTTTAAAAACCAGAAAGAAAATGAATTTAATGCTGTAAACTTACTTTATCTTGAATTAGTAGAATATAATCATGTTAATAACAAAGCCTTTAAGATAAAAAGTGATTCACACGAAAGATCAATTATTAATCAAATAGTTCCAAATGATCAGTCTGGTTACAAGCGTCGTCTATTAAATAATTTAGTTTCCAGTGCGTTTAAACAGCCAAGTGTAGTAATTAACGCCATGCCAAATATTAGGGAATTATTGTAGCACGGTGTTGCTTAAGTTCGCGCCATCCTGGTCGAGCTGCTCTCGCTGGCATGTCCTCGTGAAACGCGATGGAACTGCACTTCAATTGGAGGAGCTCTCAATTTGCGAACTAGTTCGCGCTTTGTCCGGACTAATCAGTTTCGCGATGACAGTTCATGCTATGTTTTCCAGCTAATTGTGCGATTGTTGATCACTGCAGTGTTGGCTGTACACCTCCAGCGTAATTAATAACAGGCATATATTTTGAAACTTGACCCAGGAACTTTTTTTTGTAAATTATAACTACTCAAATTACAGCTTAAGTGACAACTTGTTTCTATTTTATTATAATTATTCTCGTATTACTATTATATAAAAACGTTGGAAAACATTTTCAAAGTAATAACGAGCCAATTATTCATTCGATACAATCTTGCTTATTCAGGTTTTTGTAGAGAAGAAGATAATGATTTAAGAGCCTTAAAGTAATCATTTTCGAGTTTACATCCGTGGGATCGAGCTGGAAGGAACGCACATAGATTATGTTGGTAGCCGTAACCGTAATCCTGATGACGTTTCATGAATATTGACGAGGCCCTGTGAAGACAGTCCCTGTAAATTATGCATAATAACCGGTAAAAGTGAAAAATATACCGACGCATTGGCGACCGCGCCACCGGAGTCGCGCATCCAACGTAATCATCAATTATTATTCATAAAATTGCTATTTAAGTGAAACGGTGAAAGCTCTTTGTACTCTAAGTAGATCCTGCTTACCATGAAAGTAGCAGTCTACCTTAGACTTATTTTCATGCGACTAATAAATTCCACGACTAAAATGTGACAACAAACTATTAAAGAATTTGTGTGCACTGGAATTTATATAGTAGCATGTATTTGGAAATGGTGAATCATCGAAGAATCATTAAAGAGTTACTCTCCTCCGATTCGCGTGAATTCTTAATCATTAACCACAGCATGCGCGTCCACAGTTTGCCAGTAGAATAATTCATTGCAGACACAAGAGTAACGCCTTGCGAACACGTAAATTCGAACACATTTATTTGCGGAATTCCATTTCACAGCACCTCCGCCTAGACTCTTTGTAATTTCTCGTGTATCAAGATGCCCCCGTTGCGCCGATTTGCATGCCGGTATTTTATTCGTAAAAGTGTGTGGCTGAAAAACGCGGGCATTAAATTTTAATGAAACTGCATTTAGATGCCCAGCCGCTATAATATGCGCATACATTCCTCCGAATTCGCTTTGCCAGCGAGGATTTTTTAATCACGCGCCCTCGCAAACGGAAAGGAACGCTTGCCAAGTGCAAAATTAAAGGCTGGAAAACACGGCCTTTTAATTCCTCACGGCGGAGTCATAAATCACTTTCTCGAGCACTTTGCCAGCACCTTCACATGGGAGTTCATATTCTCTGGAAAGCAATTTTTGAAAAACGAGCGTCCACTAACCAAGCATACGGAGTACATATGAATGATCAATCCCATCTTCCTCATACGTATACATATTGTCCATATTAATGCTATAAATATTAATGTTATAATATTAGTACACGAAAAGAAAGTAATTCAACAGCTATTCGATCGAGTAAAAAGTTCACCGCAAAACTTTCGTTTATTGATTGCGGTGCGGTCTACCTGTCGGGCTTTTGGTATGCGTGGAAAAGCAAGCCCCTCCCTGCAAACGTATCGGTTCACAGAAAAGGGCAGGACTCCTCGCCAGCATAATCGGCCGTCTGCGGCTCCCGAGGGGTGAGCAGCATATGCGAGCCCGGCTAAAAAAAGCCTAACGGTCAATGGATTCAATCTCCAACGCGTAACAATAGCTGAAACTTGCCAGTGAAACAGTATCTGGTAGCGAGTGCTCCTTATCCAACCCGAGATCTCGAAACTCAACGAACAAAGGGAACGAAATACTCCCCTTCCATTATTTTGCGTGGGTTCAACATGTTCTAGATCAGTTTTAGTTTATGCAAATTGATTTAAAGCCCCATTGACAATGCCGCGTATTGATTAGTGAACACTGCAAACGGTACTCATCGTTTGCGGCTCATTTGTGGTTCTCTATTGACAAATACTCGTTTTCAGTTGGTGTAACTTCGGTGATTACTGTGGCCGTTTAATTCGACTGTTATATAAATTTGAGGGTTCGAATGACGCTTTTAATTGCTTGCTAAGAGAAAACAGATAAACATTTCAAGTGAATTTATGTCAAAATAAAAGCAATTATAAATACTAAAGTCAGTATTTACTATTTTAATAAGAGCAGGGTTGATTTACCGTTTATTTCAATTGGAGGAGAAGTTGAGTCATATATGTGGTACTACGGGGGTTGGCCAAGGTCGAGAAAGGAAACTAACGCGAGGACACACGTCGTCCCGGCGAAGTACGCACGCCGGTGGTTAACAGTTTTATAAATTGAAATTTACGAGTGCGCTCCTTGCAGTGCGGGGAGCAACACCAGGCATGGTTACGCCCTCCTTATCATCGGGTTCAATGCCGCGACCATGAATAATTCAGCTCCCACGGTGGACCTGCGTGTCCCTCCCACCTTCATCCACCCTCGACTCAGCTCGAGTTTACCTTTTTTTTCGCCGCGGCCCACTGTAAATTAAAGGTGAGGACCGTCTAGGGCGCCGATAATCGACGAAAACATTAGTGTCCTCTTTAAGAGGACACCTTGTCCATGGGACGCCGGCGACACTTGTACAATCCCGGCCCTTTGTTGCCCCGCATTCCTCACCGTCGATTTATCGCTCGTCCTTCGACTTTGAACGCCCTCCTTTACGACCAAACGTGTCCTTCTTTTCACTGACCTTACTAACTACACGTATTTCAAAAGCAGAGAAAAAGAATTTCAGGATTTAAAGTAAAATGTTTTATAATACAGTCAATAGGTATTGTAATTAGTAATCGAAGATCGGCTGTAACGGTCTTTCATTATTAAAACACGTTTAATTATAAAAGTGCTATTCATTATTATAATTTGCGGTTTGTAAGGTTTGCCGAGGTCGTCTAATGATTTGTTAATTCATTTCAAGCTTTATTTCAATTTCCCCAAGTGTCCCGGGGCTCCTGTTGGCTGGGGTGCGTGTAATACAACAAGCAGATCGATCTCATTCGCTCCTGCAGGCTGTCTCCGTCCCCGGCGCGTCCACCTGTCCGTTTTACCGGGTTTCCGTCCCGCTGTAACCATAAAACGAACCCTCGCGGACTCCCATGGGGTCGTGGTAATACCCACAGAGAGAGGATGAGGAATGCCTATATATAGGTGTATACTTCACAGGCACAAGCCCACTCCACACTTGGCTGGAGGTCCCTGCCTGTATAATACACTACCCGCCACAAGTTTCCCGATCTCTAATTACAAAGAAGCAAAACTTGCCTATAAAACTCTCTCCTCATAAACTTCCCATCGCGTCAACCTGCGCATGAGAATAATTCGAGCGAAGAATCCACTCTACGATAGAATAGCAGTGAATTCAAAGTGATACATATTCACAATACCAATGATAGAAAGAAAATTAACGAACACTCGAAAATATGTATATTTTTTTTTATTATTCGCAATGAAGCAGAATGATTATTCCAAAAACACAGATGGGACTCAGGGACTTTTGGTTGGTAGTGTATGCATACGCACCCAACAGGGGGTGCAGTCCGCATACCTCAAGCGGTGGCTTTCCTTCCCACGTTCCGAGGGGTGAAAATGCGCCCGCGGCGCTCAGGAAGGGTAGGTAATTGTTTTGCCCCAGGTATCACACCCGCCCCTTTCCCCGCCGCTCTCCTCTCCCTGATTATGGAGAGTGACTTGTCCTGCCTATCTCTTTGACCGAGCCAAGTCGTTTTCGGCCTATCTAAAGTCCTTTATACAATTCTCCTATAAGCACACTTGCTTCCTCGCTCGAATAAATCTTTCGCGCACTACGTCCTCGAGAAAAATGAATTCCTCTGTCCTTGCATCACCCTGTAGATAGCCGTTCCTACGTATTCAATTAAGATCGCTGAACGGGTAAAAGGAGGCTCGCTCTGGCCAGCACCTGCAGGCCATAAACAACGCGGTTGCGCTGATGGACACCTGCGCAAGTTGAGTTATGGGAGAACACTGATTTGCTTCGACGTTAATAAGATGGTAATGGGCCTGCGTGTGTAAACCGTTTACGCTTAACTTTAACGGTGCGGTAACCAACATAAATTTCATACGGTCAAACAAGGTTTAGTAAAATTGTTATTTTAAATGATTAGATCATCGACCATCACTTTTGATTATTCATGTGTATTGATTGTTATCAAGATTTATCTTGTCAAGTGAATTCTTTGTGTTGTCGTTTCTGGTGTCAGTGGACGAAAAGGGCCAGATGGAAAGTGGCCGAGTCATTGGTTCGATATTTATCATAATTCACAGTAGTCGACATACTTTTCTCCCGAGGCCGACGAGACGGGAATCTCAGGATAGCATGGCTCTTTCCTTCGTGCCTGACTTTCCACCGATCGCTCCTCCTTTCTGTCTCCCACTCATCTTGTCTTCTCGCACTACTCACTCCTCCCCGTTCGCTGGATGCTGCCGATGTATCTGCCTGGTGATCCAACCTCTCCTGGACTCCCTGCGTGGAATAAAGAATAAACCTGCGAGACCCGTGCCCGATCGCTATCTATCGTAAAAGTGTACATCTCCCTCGTGGTGGTAGGCAACCCGGCGCTGCTGCTGTGTTACTGCTCGTCGTGATTCCGTGTGTGCTCGAGCCTCCATACACGGTGTACAGAAAGTTCTCACAATATTTCATACACTCGTCTCCTATTTTCTCCTCATTTTCCATTTTATAATTACATGTTTATATTACCACTTCTTGCATTTCAAATATAATTACGTCACCGAAATTTGTGTAGCTCTTACTTTAATTGCTTTAATTATTCCCAATAGAATTAATAGTGCGTTATGTTTATAACACAAAAGAATTATTACAAATATGATTTTTGCAGTCGATATATAATTTCTTTCGTTTGTATTTCAATTGTTTTACACGATTGTGACATTAATGTTATTTTGAAGCGATGCAGAATTCTTTATAAAATGATACAAATTTGTTTTGAATATTAGTAATTGAGGAAAGATAAGTAGTGTAAATGAGGAGCACCCAGTATATGCCTGTACGAAGAAATTTGTGCGGGGCAGAAACACGTGCGACGAGCACGTGTGTGTCTGTACAGGCTGGCCGGGGAAGATGGGGTGATGTACATCCTTTATCCTCAGGTAGCACCATGCATTATTTTCATGCCGTACCGCTGGAAGAGTTTTTCAGGAGACTGGCGATGGGTAGTTTCACGCGTGTATGTATATGTGTGTGTGTGTGTCGGGCCGATCCGAGCGAGCGCGTCGAAGCTCAAGCGTTCTCACGTGAAATGTGCGCGCCTCGTACACATTGCCCGTCTATCGATACTCTTCCACTACGTTCGACTTTATCTCACGAAAACACGTTATTAACTCTGAAAAACACAACTGCTTCCAATAATCCATTCCAAGGATTCCATTTTGTTCCATGCGTAGGAAATATTTTGCTGCGTTGGCATTGTGTTGTTGCACACAGTGGATTTCGTTTAAGATTCAATTTCGAACGCTTTAACTTTGTTGTGAATGGACTGGCAAGAATATCTTGTGTTCAAAATGATAGAAGTCTATGGAAAATTAAATCATTTCCTAGGAAACTCGGAAACGCGGCTGTTTGCAAAACTTATCAGTCCTGGGCGGACAATTCCTCTCACGTGCCAGTGCTTCCTCTGTTTGTTTGGGCAAAGTCAAAGCGGCGGACTATCAGGAAGTAGAGCAGAGAATGTCCAGTCGCAGCTTAAATTCCACGAAGTCTGTTTATTGACGATTAGCGAGCGGCGTGCATGTACGAGCATGTACCATTAACAGACAACATCCGTTGTCTGCCGATTAGATAGGCGTGCGCGCTTTCTCTACAGGAAATAATCGAAGGGTCGATCGATCTTAGTCCTCTGGTTCTCCCGGCGATGGAAGATGTCGCCTACATGAGTGGAGACTCACTGGGAACGACCTGAAAGGATTTGACGCGATGTCGGGCAGCCAAAAAAGTGGAAAGAACGAAGGTTGAGAAACTGTCGACCTCCGTGAGGCATTATAGGTTTACCATTAGCACGCTGTTCCAAGATCATTTTCTTCTAGGTGAATGCTTCCGTGAAGTGGCATAGAAAACCGTATGCTTCGTCGGGAATTGGGTTTCCTTGATATGGAAATTTGAGTTTCACACGAAATCTGAGATTCGATCTCAGATAAGTACCTTTCTTTCTAAACTTACTAGATATATTTCAATCTATCCTAATTTCAATTCAAAAGGCGATTTTATAAAGAAATATTTATTTAACAATCAATAAGACAGATATCATCACAAAAATTAAACTTGTATGATTTTGTAACTAGACGATCATCCATTTCATAACATTTCCGATCTCGTCATACGAGAATGTATAAGTTCGATCAGTACTCTCGGACGACTGTGATTGATGTCGGTGCACACGTGAGATAAGTCAGCGTGTCGGGTCAATATCGAGGTAGCCGATGATGGCGTGGCATCAGCACATTGTCGATCGCATCGAGACGGCATTCAAGCGGTATCTGTACTACGATAAGTGGTGCGCTCGCTCGCCCGGCCGCCCCATGCACCCGTGTTCGTCAGTGAAAAGTTTAACGACCCCGCAACTTCCACTTCCGCCGTGTACGCCAGTGCGGCTTTCATGGAAACGGTTATTAAGTGTGTAACGAAGTTAGCGCAAACGAGATCGATGAGCGGGAGGCCGCCGGGGCTTGCGGGAGGGAGACACCCGGCTTCATCCCGATGAGCCGAGTGCTCGGAAAAGCGAGCTTTATATTTGACTTCATCATCCGTGAGCATAAAAATACGTGTTCGATTGAACGTGTTAAATAGTTTTACATGAAAATTTACACGCAATGCGGTAAACAGAATATTTGCAGACTGGACGTTATTAAAAAGAATTTATTGATCAAGCTTCTTTTATAGATTAAACACTCGACGATGTTTCTTTATCCAATAAGAGATTTCATGTACTTTATCCGAAGTTCAAATACAATTAAAGTACCGATCGATTGCCTAAGTAATCAAACTATTACACAAAGAGTAGAAAATTTATTCTCTTACCAATGATTACGTTTCATTGTAAATAAATGTATCCGATAGTACTACCGGCGAGAATCCCATGAACAAAACGCAGCAATAAAGATCGAGTGTCACGCAGCATCAATCGAGGATGAAGTGGGCGGAGCCGAGCGGATATTCGCGCGCGGAGAAGAGAGGACTTTGATCGAAAGGAGGCACTCGCCCGTAACGTCAAACGGAAGGCATTCGAAGGGATTGCCGCGTTAACTTTAGCCGGAGTTGGCGACGAGTGGTTCGCGCAGCAAGAAAACGGACAGTCAGCCAACGAGATGGTCAAGTTCACTTAGAGTGAGCGAGCGAGCGACAAGTCTTCCGAGTGAAAGAAGAAGAAAGGTGGGAACGTCAGCTTCTCTCTCAATATCGGAAGTTCCGCTGGCACATCCTGCGCGTGAGAGCCGTGTGCCCGGGCGAGATTCAGCATCCATCCGGGGTGGACCAATTGCTGACGTGTCCCGCGGACATTTCGCAGGACACCGCTAAGAGAACTCCCAGTCATCTTTCTCTCGTTGGCGTAAGTGAGCTTGGAGGGGAAATCGGAGTACGAAGAAGCCTGGCAAAGGGAACGACAGGATTTGCGAGGGAGGCAAAGAAGAGACAGGGACGAAGAGGAGAGTGGAGGAGTCTAGACCGATTAGCGTTTGGTCGCCGGAACTTTGGGGATGGGCTCAGGAAACCTAGGCGGAAGTGGCCGGACTTCTTCCACCCTCCCCGACCGAGTAGATATAGGCGGGTGGGGGTTGGAAAGACAAATAGAATTCGGAAGGAGTTTTTGTCGAGCACGGTCCAGATTTAATAGCCCTTAGTCCGAGGACCCATGACTGAGCGAATGCAGACGACACTTTCTCTATATCACCGTCTCCTCCCCTTTCCTCTTCCTACCAACTGTGGTTCCTGTAAGTCCTGAAGGAAGGAGAGGAGCATAGAAAAAGTCACGTAATGGAGAGATAAAGGAGTTGGAATCAAATATTGATCGACTTTAAGAGCACGGTTCCTACACACTCTTTCTATCAATATAATCAATATTTAATTATAGCAAGAGAATTCGGAGAACGACGATGTTCCAGGTACTCAATCGACCCACGCAAGGCTCCGATTCGATTCTCGTTCTCGCAATCGACTGTATAAGCGCGCGCTCGAGCTAATCAGCGCGGTATCGCGCGAGGAAATTTATAGTTCCGCTATAGGTGACTGGTAATCTAATATGCGATAATGCATACATGGATAGTTAGCCGCAGGTGGCTGTTCCAGAACAGCGCTCACTTCTCTCACTTCTAGAGAAGTGTAGTGCTGATCCAGGATATCCCGCAGCTTCCTCCTTCTCCGTTAGAGGGTGCATAGATCTACCAAGCTTTTTGCGTCTGCAATACCTAATTGAATGGCCGAGCAGCATTAATCGGTCGGAATTATCATAATGGACGGTAAAAAGTGCATAAGTTATTGGCGCGTCCCGCACGTTTTTCTCACTACGACTCGATGCACTGACATTGGTGTGAGAGAGTCGAAGAGTGCACTGGTGGAATTCAGTGCAGTTCGATGTGCGAGACTCCTCTTCGCTGTTTTGCTTTGGAGAATGCGTAATTTATGATGGCCTCGTGATATAGTATTTCGTGGACTTCCTTTTTATCGGTAAACCCGTTCGCGTCGCTCGTCCTTTCCCATGTGCCTTGATTAGTCCGCTCTGATGAACAGCATCCTTAGTTCCCACTGCCATTACTGTCCACGGGACTTTTTAACACCCGCCGGAATCGCCGGATCAGATAATAAACGATTAACCATGGAATGCATGCGGCCTTAAAACTCTCATTCCAAGATACGCTATAGCATTTCCAACCTTTTTTCAGAGTATCCTTAATAAATATTCTTGAAACACGGCGTAATTAAAAATCGCAACCTTTGCGTTCCCTTCGTACATCCCTTCTTAATGTTAAAATTTAAATGAATATTAATAATATGGTTGATAACATACTACGCCTCACTCGATATAGCCATCATCATCCCTTTGATCTGGCAACCGGTACCGAAGCAATTCGCAGCGCCAGCAGGAAGTTGGCCAAAGTCCGAAGTATCTCCTCGTTATAATCCACAAAGCGCAATATTGATCAACAGCGATCAGCATTCCCGCAATTTCCCGAGCGAATGTGTTCGTGGAAAAGGGGCGAGAGAAAGGGAAAGGGGGAAAGATGGAGAGAGACAGCGACAGTGATAGAACCGCGAGAAATAGGAGTCCGTAATCCTTTCTCATCGACGTTACTCCCGGAGGACCTCTCCGAAGGACAGGGGGAGTGGTTCCAAGAATGAAAGAAGATCCTGCAAGCCCGATTAATACGGAGTAGCGTCTCGATGTCGCCAAAGAAGGAGTCCTTCCGTTGCCGGACGCCCGAGGAACTCTTAAGCACGTCGGGAGGTGAAGTGGATCGAGAAGAAGGCCTCTGCGTTCTTCGCAGGGCCGGGGGTGGAAGGAAGGGAGGAAGGGAGGGAGGGAGGGAGGGAACAGGAGGCGAGATGGGTGGAGGCCTCCAATTCGTATCTAGTGTGATTTCCCCAGGGTAAAGTCGAGCGATCAGCCGATCGAGTGGGTGGCTGAAAACCGCACTGGGAAACCTAATATCCGAAGGGTGGCACCTCCCCCAACCTCCGACTTAGCTCATCGCCATCCTCTCGAGAAAAACCACGAGGAAGTCATGCTTCAAGTAACAGTGAATGGCATCGAGGTTTGGAGTACGAAGGACGTGATACGTGCTCCGAACACTATTCTCACTGTCCAAGTTATCCTCAGGATTTCCAGAAGGAATTTATGCGACGCCTTCCTGAACACTTCTTCTTTCTCATCCTTCTCCACCTCGTCGTTTTTTTATTGTTTTTTTTGTTAGACGGTCACTTTCGTCCTTTTGCGTTAATGCGCACTGATTCCACAGAGCCGAGCCACTTCCTGCACTTTTATTCGCGTTTGCCGTTTAAAGACTTGGAAGGACGCCACGGAATAGTAATTCCGAGCTGCCGGCTTTTCCGTGCCCCTTCTTTTCTCTCTCGCTCTCTCTCTCTCTCTTTCTCTCTTGCTTGTACTGTCTTTCGTGGAAAGTTCCGCCGTTAGATGAATTATATTCATTACCGGAATTGTGTAATGAATGCATTTTCTTTTGCCGGACTGCAGGGACGGCAGTCTGGCGGCGGCAGCGGCGGCTTCTAGAAGATGCGCCATGGACTCTGGCATTATAGTAAAGTGTACGATCGGAACTAGAGCGGCGAATAACAGGAAGCGATCTGCAAGAACTAGGAACGAAAACGATGCTTGGCACATAATTAATGTGACCCGGAAGTATATTGGTGCTTCGTCCGAGATTACCTTTGCCGTCACGAACTTTGTGGTGGAATGGCAAATAAACGAAATTAAAAATGAAAGAATGGGAATTGAGCGTTGGAGAAGATACTTGGCCATTCTAATTAATCACATCCGATTGCGTTTCGTGCTGGCTACCCGAAAAAGTTCCGGACCTTCTGGCGATCGGTGAATTAATCGAACCGATCGGGAAAAAGTGACCGGCCGGTAAAAGATTGTTAAGGCATAAACTTCCTCGCTGGCGTTACTTAATTTGACTGGAGTAACTACCGGGTGGAGATGGTGTTAGTGGAAGTTCGACCGGCGAGTTCAACAACTTAGACGCTCGGGTAATTAAATTTATCGTGGAGCATAAAGCGAGTTCATTGGAAACTTCGCCGTATTTCGCGATCGCCGTCCGATGATTGAGAAATCGCGAATGGCTACTCCTGATTTCGGCTGGTTAAATCTGTCTGGAATCATAGTATTACTCGCAAGTTTGTTAAACTAAGTACTCGCTAGAAAAGCAGAGATCAGTCATGATTTTTTTTGTGACTTTATAGCGATGACTTAAACAAGAACGTAGTGTTTAATGCGACCTAGATTTTCCCGAAATTTATCTTCCACTTGTGATGCTTTCTGAAATGCTTTCGAACCTTCCTGCATCATATGCATCCAACGTGACAATAATGGCACCTCGTTGCCATCGACTTTCGATCACTCCTCGTCGAGCTTGTAATACCGCTCTTCGAAAACATCGATTTTCGATGTGGGAGCCGGTGACGATGGCTACGTGCAGCACGGTGAGACTGTCGCAAGCTTGCACTCAAGCTCGAGCCCTTAAAACGAAGACCTTAAGAATCCATTTCGCACGGGCCATTAGGCACACATGTTAACCAAATATCGTCGCCACCAAAGCAAACTGCGCCACCGGCGGCTTTTCCGCCCGAAAATCCCGTTGCCTCTTCTCGCTCTTCCGGATGCGTGGACATAAAAAAATGTTATGCGGAAAAGCCTGGGGTGATGTAGGCAACGTGGCTTCTCCCATATTTATCCGGGGTTATCGCACGCCTTTTGGAAAAGGGTGCGATGTTTTCGCAAGCCCCCCGACAATGTAGAAAAAGACAGCGGAATTGTTGTGCTACCGGTTTACACTGGCAACACTGCATGTGCAAAACAGGAGGAAGACATATATTTTCGTAGCTGGCTTAAACTATATCCCACAGGAACTCGTTTCAACAAAGAAAATTGAAAATTGCAAACCCCAAACAATGGGGAACTTTCCGTTGTGATTCACGAGAGTCACGAACGATTGTTTATATATTTCAACTTTAACTCCTATTGGATCTTAACGTTACAACAAAATATTAAAATAAACAGTGATTCCAAATTCTCAAATACAATAAAAAGTGGTTATTTTAAACTGAAGTGACAAAGGAAAAACAAAATTAGGAATGTGGATCAAAGTGGAAATAAAGCGTCGGTATTAGACGAAAGGAAACACGTGTTCGTGTCTTGGCGCGAGACTTTCCTTTCCATCAATCGGCCGCCTTTCTTTGCCTGATGGAGCTTTTGACAAATAATCGGTTCCCCACGTACGATATAATGATATACCCTCGAGGAATATGCCTATCTATCCACCTGGCTACATCCATATATACTTCGGAGACGGGAATTGTCTTTCGAAGTGGCTTACAAATATATTACAATGGGAACGCAATATTCCCCCCTGAAGGGTGGCTGCATTCGATGCTGCCGGATCGTCTGATTTGCTCCCGCTCCCTTTTTCTTCGGCTCAAAGGGATTTGCTACTTCTTGCGCGGGATACGCGCCCGCCAGTCATATCTCCGTCGTGCTTTATCTCTCTGCTCGAACTTTACATCGCTCAATGCCCACTCATAATTATCTTTCCCAATAATCTTGGCGTGGAAGCGACGGAATCATTTATTTTGCATTATATTTAATATAAGAGAAAGACTATTTTCCAAGCTCCTCTTAAATATTAAAATACGTAAATATAAAGTAAGGAAATGTACGTTTCTAAATAAATTGCTTAAGCCTAGAAAAGTAAGAGTTGTCAGGCATTGAGTAATGCAATAATCAGATAATAGGAAAGTCACCATTCTTTGCACACTATTCTTTCAAATGTTTGCGGATCTCGGTGCAGGTGAATGAAGTTGTAAAACGACCGGGCGGCGGTTACATTACATTATCGGGGCATTAACTTAAGGGGAAGTCGAGGAATTTAATCAACGGCCGGAGGAATTAGTAGAATGGAAAGTGCATTTGGAAGTTCATAGCCGGCGCGCGACGCCGGTGCAGATAGAATCGATTACTTAACATTTGATTCAAGCCGGAAAGCCGGTGCGAGCGGACTAGATAGATAGCGAGGGCGCTCTCGTTTCTCCGCTTGCTCGCTCAATTTCATTAAAAGCAGCCTGGCATATGCTTCCTCGTTTTACAGCGACTTACTTATTGTCGGTGAAACACTCGGGTGTGTCGTCGAGGGCTCGCGTATGGTTCCGATACCTCTGTCAATATTCACACTAACTCCCTTTTCCCTTCCCCTTCCACTCACAGAACTATCCTAACACTGTTTGTCTAGGAACTTTAAAAGCATTAACGGCCGGCGCCGGTAGTGGAGATTTCCAGGGGATTTTTAGGGACTAAGAGATTCACTGTGCTCAAAAACTTAACTAGTGATCGACAGGTTAGTTAGCACAGGAAATTTAATCTCCTCATGTCAATGTGAGCGGTTTTTCAAAGTATGAGAATAAGAGATGTTTAATTAGAACTGTTTCTACACATTATCACAATTCTGTGAGTGTGTCAGAAACAAAAAGGAGTTCAGTATTCAGGAGGTAATTCATTTGGATTTGTCTCAGTATCTACAACATGGCTGTCTTGGCTGCTTAGCAAATAGTTATATTTATGGAGTACGAGAGTACTGAATTGCCGGAAATGAACTTCCGATGCATTATAGTTACAGATGTAACCTAGCAGCATAAATATCTTCCAAACAAATAAGTCGAACATAAATCCTACCTTATTCATGTAGAAAGCATCCTTCCAATCTGGATCTAACATTCAGGAACGTCTGTCAGTAGGGATTAGATGAACTTTCCATACCCATCAAGTGCATGGAAGCGCGTGTTGCAAACTGCATGTGCTTCTTGCATGCACGAAACTTCATCGAACTGTCACTCGCGCACCAAGCCTTCGCCAGCTGAAATTCCACTCGCCAACTATTCACAGTGTACACAGCTACAGTCTCGCGCATTTTTGGTAAAAATCTTTGCACTTTTTCTAGTAGAAATACTTACAAATTCCACGGGAACATGCCGACGCAACGCAATAATAAACGCGGGCACTGAATGCGACTGCGCACGCGCAATGATGACGCGCCGCGCCAGCTGGCACTCTGCTGTACCGGCTCATTGCAGGACAATACACAATGCAACGACAATATCGATATTTATCAATCACTAAAGAAATACGAATTATGTATTATTAATCCATCTCCACTCTATATTTTTAAACAATACATATCATTCTAAATCAGAAATCCTAATAAAGTAAAAATTGCTTATCGATAATAATTACCGTGCAGTCGATACATTGCAAGTTATCGATTGTTCATCGCATTCCCGCGCGAAATCCAGTATGGCGGCGGTGTCATGAAGGGTGCACTGCATCGGTCTCGTGGCAGTGTGATCTTTTCCGGTTTTGGTATGTTTGGCGAGAGTCTCGGCGCCTAATTAAGTAGTAAAACAGTGTACTTGAGCGGGAGGAGTATGTGCGGCATGGAGTTCCGAGCGGAGAGTGGCTCGCCATGGGCAAAGGCCGGTTGGTACTGGCGAGGTGTGGCTGCCTGGGGTGAGTGCTTGTTCTAGCGTTTCGCCTATTGTTTCTACTGTATTAGGAACATTGTTTACCTGCTTCTAATGACCTGCGCTATTCATACTATGTTCCAACTGTATTCGACTGCATTGAATTCTACGGTTGCCCACGGTATTTACGCATATATCTGTACTACCTAACCCTGAGTGCAATTGTATGTACTTGCGCTTGCGTGCTCAAGTGTGCGTGTGTCTAGCAAGTTCGTAGTATTAACTTCCTTAGAACTCACACATGTAAGTTTGATTTTTGATTAAATTCATACGATTTTTATAGAAACGAGTGGAAATATCATGCTTAACTATTTCAATATCCTTTCAGATTGCTGCTTTAATCGTTATGCATTCGGAAGCAATATTACTCGAGCAATGTCTTTTGGGAGGTTTTCAACTATTAGTTACAAATTTATATCGAATATATTCGACTTCAAATAAATCGTGGCTGAGGATGTTAATACGTCTGTGCTTGCTAGGAAGCCAAACAGGCCGGAATTGAGCTAATCGTACACGAGCAGCACTGGACGAAGGAAAAGAGTAGCTACACTTGCTTGCACGTGCTCCGTACCGTGCAAGCGGAATCACATGGCCGCCGACGGGCCGGGAATGAGGCTGGAGTGTCAATCAATCGATTCGACGAGTCAAATATTTATCCTCGCTACAGTCGGCGAGAGGCCGCCGGCGAACAAGAGAGCTGCTAATCCAATATCGCGGTGTCGCTTCACCGTGATCCGGCGACATTCGCTCGCGAGCGCCATTTGAAGCTCAATCCTGTCGAGTAATTAGGTTAAATCGCATCGCACTGAGAGTACGGGCACATACATGGCATATGTGCCCGTTGCCACTGTTGATCGAACTGATATTAAAGTCCCTACAGTACATGAGCAGCATGTTACATGCTTCAATTTGACATAAGGACGTAGTCAATGTGAAAGGGGAGGAGGTGTAAATAGGGGTCCTTTAGAGTGGACAGCTTCTATAGAAAAAGTATTTAAGCACTGTATTTATTTAATAGTAGATATTACAAGAGTTTTCTTGTATTATGTACGAAATGTAATCCCTATATTTAGTGCAAAAAGGATTTTTGTTTTATACAAGGTCTAGAAAAGATCAAATTTCGTTTATGGAGTTGGAACATGGATGTCGTCGATAATGGAACATTCGATAATTGCTCAGAGAGCTATTCTATTCTCCGCTAGTTCCCATCTTGCGAAGTGGGCACGTTTAGATATTGAGCTGCGAAACTGTAGATACCTAAGTGCACCATTATTCTTTAGAACACCTGCCTTTGTCGATTTCACTTGAGAAATTGATCGGGAAAAAATCGGTAATTTGATTTCTCAGCGTCGAACGACTTTTCGATGTCGGTGGAAAAGAAAGAGTCTGAAGTCCTGGCGGGTTCTGTGCGGGTTCGCTACTTTGTCCCAATTAATATACGCTAACGTTGTTAATTAATGCGGAGTACCATCGAAAGGGACTGAGACAGTGAGAGGCAGTGGTCGACGGGTAACGGGCAACGGGGACAAGAAATCCTTTCTCGCTTGCTCAGCTTGCACCTGCTCGTCTATCTATGTCTTGTCGGGTGCGCTACATTCAGACGATGTTCGCGCCACCCTAGTCACCTTAACTTCGACATCAGAGGCTTGCAGGACCCCCGATATTATCTGGTGGAGAGTGCTCGAGAATATTATACGTGCGTGGTATACATCTCCCCTCCTCGCCCACCCAGTCCCGTGCATCATAGAGGCCAGGCTACTTTAGGCGCACTCGAGAGAGCCCCAAGTCAGGAGAGGACGGAGACTCGCTCGCTCAACGGATGCTGGAAGGCACCCACCTCCAAGCGTCCTCAGTAGCGACTGCTGCTAATCGAATTATCGATCCCCCGTGCACCCCCCAACCGGGAATATTAGATTTTCGACGAATTTCAATGCTACTCGCGGAGAGACGCGTGTCCTCATCCTCGAAGCCCCTCGACCTCCAGCGCTTCTTTAGAATAGAACCCTATGTGGACGATAGAGCTTCCTATTGTCCAATAGATTTTCATTATTTCCAGGGAGTACCTTTCCTCGATGTACAAACTTCATAGGAACAAAAAGCCGACAACTTTCACTTTCGTCGCATTCTCAAACAGGCGGGGAAGAAATTTCACCAAGGGCGAAGTAAGCTTGGTAGAAAGTCGTGAAGCTTTCGTGGCAATGCTAGTTCTGTCCGACAATTTGCAAGGTTGCCTCACGCGCAACACCTTCGCAACAAACCTCATAAACGTCAAATATCTGTAGCTTTATCCCGGGCCGGATATGAAGAGGAATGACACGCGTCTCCCAGCGACTTTTTCCTTTGGAACAAATCCGGTGGAACGCGCGAGCATATTACTTTGTGGATGTTAGGGGCGAGCGGACCTCGACGCAGCCTACGTCAAAGTGCGTCCTCGGCTGCCAGTGATAAATCGCGAGAACGTATCCTGGGGCCTGGAACTCACGCAACCCGGGAACATGTATATGAGGCATCACGTACGCGTTGGCGGAGCGGGCGGTGGAACTAAGTGTGCAGGGAAAGAAGGAAAAAGGGGAAAAGCGACGGATGGAAGGGTTGGCGAACGGCGAGCAGGCGCGAGAGAAGAAAGCCGAAGGGAAATGTCGGGGAAAAATTCCAATATGCCTCGAAACTCAGTATGGCCGTGCATGGAATGCGTTCGAGTCCTTGATTGTGCTTCGAAAGCATATTTCTCTCGTACTTCCGATATTGCAGTGGCGAGTCGCTTCCCCCTCTTTCTTTGTAACTGCTTGCCGCCACCGTCGTCGTCGTCCTCCTCCTCGTAGTCGTCGTTCGGTTTCCCAACACCCTTTCCTGCTTTTCCTTCCGCCTTCGCCCATCTGCTTACCAGGATGGGACGTGGTATTTTTTGTGCCACGACACGTGCTCGCGAGATACGAAGAAATTGTCTGACAGTGAATTGTAGCCTTGATGCCTTTCTCTAACCGAGTACCACCCTCTATTTAAAATGCCCTCGTCAACCGGCATATGTGCACCCTCAACGGAAACTGCCTATCTCTCTATCAGACTCTATCGTTTCATATCGAGTACCACCTTCCAACTGCTTCCGAATTGAATGTGTCTAAGTATCCGACTGAAAATATACTGCATCTGGGGACAAAACTTATTAACTGTCTCTTATCAACCACTATTTCGTATAGTGTTCTCTAGAAATATTAAATTTCAAGTGTCAATTTGTTTAAAAATACTTAGTCAATAAATATAGATTAAGTTACATAAATTTATGGTGTATAATTTTAGGGTCCAACGCCAAATGGCTAATAATACCGTTTGGCTGGTATTTATCTGCCTCCGTCCTTTCAATAAATCGCAAACACACCCCGCTCACATTCCGTTCTGGCTTTCTTATTGCAGGTGATGCTCCTCGGCCGTATCAAGCACTCGCAGAGGCCAACGACAAAATCCGTGGATTTATTGCCCCTTATAATGCCAGTGTAACGATCGCATTACAGCGATTCCCGGCAGAGAGCGAGCAATTAGAATTCCGCACGACAATACAGACGGATTTCGGCCAACGATACTCTCCCCGTACGTGTTCGCTTCTTGCGATCGAGTGGACCGAGTCCCAGTCGAATTCCGCGGTGACACTGACAAAAAAAGGCAACGCGCGCGACAGTAAGTGGTAAATGATAGTGATTGTATCGGGCGATCGCGTGAGGAGGAGCCCCACGTACCCTCAGGGGTACGCTAGATCCTAGGGCCAAAACCAGCATCAAGATAAGGTCTGTGGGAGCAGTGCCGCAGGATGCGCGGGAACCGGTGGTGCCATTAGTGCTGAACGACAGTACGGTAGAGAGGCTTCCGCAAGAGGAAGGGGGCCACGAGGAAGGCCCCCAAAAGGGCCTGCTGGATGGTCTGGCAGAATCGCTAGGCTCTAAACCCACTGATCTAAACGAAACGTCCGAGGAAGAAGCTACCACGTCTCGCCCAGGTAACCTGGACCTGGATGTTGAAGTGGAGATAGTCGCCGTGGCTGAACCAGTAGGAAAATCCCGGCAGCGCGAAGAGCCAGACACCGACTATCCGGAACCCCTGAACGAAGCGACGGTTCTGGTCCATCCGTGGATCCATCGGGAGCAAACCACCGCCACCTTGGATCTCACATTGTGCGAGGAGACAGTTCAGGTGCACTGTAAGCGTCCAGCGAAGAGGTCATTCAGTCCGGAGGTCTGCGAGAGGCGAGTCTGCTCGCATCACAGGCATACGAGGCAGCAGGTGGATCCAGCACGAAGGAATCCCAGCAGGTCCTGCCGGGTACATGGTCGTAGGCGAGACTGCTCGCGAGGAAAAGTCTCGGGTAGGCAGGAACCAAGGCCAGTGCGGAATTTGACGGCCAGTGAGTTTGAGTGCTCGGTCATCCGACTGGAGCGCGACCCAATCCTCGAGCCAGTGAGAATCCTGGGCTGTCCTCCCGCGGAGGGTCTGGAGATCTCGTCGTTCCTGGAGCCAGCAGCGCCCAGCTACGCCTACCACCCGGCTGTCAACGTCAACCAAATCGCAGGGGAGCCGGCCTGCTTCGGCCTCTACGAACCGAACAATATTCTACCGAAGAGCCGGGCCGCCGGCTTCGCCAAGATCCTCGAGGGACCGAATCGTGTTGTGAAGGACATTAATCGGAAGGTCCTGGCGATGGCACGTGCCATGACGCCGGTCTGGTCGCTCCGCTTGCTTGGCGTCAGCTGCGGTTCTGTGGTCTGCGCCTGGGGACTCCTGCTGATCCTCTCGGTCCTCGGTGGCGGTGCTTCTCACGGTACAAACTTTGATATTTTCGGCCTACGGGGTTTTTACGACACCACGGAAGTGCGGAATCGCGTCCAGTGCCCGTCGATATGTTTCTGCGGAACCAAACACGTCAACTGCTCCCATCAAGAACTCACCCAAGTACCTGCCAAGCTGAACGCGCTACCCGGCATCGAAAAACTGTAAGTCTATTTATTTACGTTTACTGAAAGTGATCCACTTTCACATTTTCTAGAATCCATTTTCTCAAGTATTTAATGCATGCCAAATATAATTAATACTGGAGCAACCTGACAGTGTTAAGGACGCTTTTAATCCTATTATCACTGTCATATCTTAACCGAATAAAGTACGAGCGCTACTCGTATGGTGTAATACGCTGCATCTTGTAATCCGCATACACGAGATTGAACGAAAAATAGCTTGGCTGTTGAAGATAAGACGTGTTAGAGAAATGGAATTGGTAATGGAGTTAAGATAATCGGCTTGACCTTATAAATCACCAGGGCGTTTGCTTTGTTATTCGGCTCATTTCCTATGACAACAAGTTGTTGCTTTTATAAGGGAGATAGAGTATAATGAATGCAGCTGCTGCCGCTTGATAAGCCCGTCGTTCACCCGCGTTTAATCGCGTACATGCTCGTTCGGGGAGCCGATCGAATCGTGGTAAGGCGCGTGATCCAATTTCTCCCGATCAACGCCGTGCTTGAATCCCACATCTGAGGCGGAACCGGAACCATGATTATGCGTTTCCGTGCATGATTCTATTATATTCGGTGTGATGCTGTAACCAATCTCTGTGCAATCTGACTCGATCAATGGAAATCTCATAAGCACCTTAATAACACGAGTCGAATAATTATTGAATTAAATAAACCGGGTTTTTGAAATCTATCCAAGTCTATTATGGAGAAAGTCTCTCTCTCAAAGGAGAAAGAACGGTCGAAATGTTGGGTTGCCTGTTTCCTGTTTCGATGGGAAACTCAGAGTAGCGTAATAAGAATGCGAGCCGCAATAAAACAGCGGAAGGAGAGGCCAATAGAGTCGAGCCACTCGGGAATATTTTCTCCTCAGGGAGATTTTCTCCGCATTATGATAATGCGGTTTCTCCAGTAACGATAGAAAAATTGCTGTTGCACGTAAGTCGCGCGAGCGTGAAAAAAGGTCTTGCGGCTTGCAAGGCGATTCACTTGACAAGTGTTCCTTGAACTTTCTTGCAAAGAATACCGTAACATTTCTCGGGTGCCTGTTGCAGCTGTATCTTGTAAAGAAACTGCTGCATGTGCTAATTCAATAAGATATTGCTTCTCACATTAAGTTGATTTAAATTAATCCGGTTACAAGCATTAATTTCGCAGCGTTTATATAAGAAGTAAGAAACAGGAAAATTATAGTTGATTAACTTCCGTTAGACTCATACCTTAATTATTTCACGCAAAAAAAACGATCGTTGGCAAGGCGCAATTTACAAGATCATTAACCAAGTGTTTACATAAGCGTGTAGGGGACTCTCCGAAGGGTAATTTTGAAATAGCAGCAAGTAGAGTGACAAGACGAGGCGATTAAGTCCACTAATTCGTACAAATTGCATTGGCGGTGGTAGGTAAAACTAACCGGCAGTCTCTGCACCATTTTCCCTTAATTACACGTGCTCCCATCGTCACCGTGCAATAAATTGCGGACGCGTTGACGGTTGTCCACGAAATTGCTTGCTTACGGGAATCGAGGTGGGAGCGATTTGTCAAATGAATGGGAGACTCCTTCCCGTGTTCCGCCTTGGGATATCGCGGGATATCCCGATGGCGGCTGTAACGCGCCGCCATTAATGACGATCGATTAGCATACGATTAATATGCCGCCGACAACGCGGGTATGGCGAATAATTAAATCCCCGGAAATAACATTATTGCCACGCCATCGGGCGCGCGTTCCTGAGCGAAGGAGAATTGCCCACGCAAAAAGCCTCTTTAGCCCGAATACGTGATTTCACGCTCGCGTGATGACCATTTAAAAATCGAATATCTGTTTGTTGAAGATAGAATCCGAACTGATTTACTCTCAATTCGAATTAGCCAACATTTCTATAAGAGACGCGAGGCATAAATCTTCGGCATTTGATACTCGTATAATTTATGTTGCGAGCAAATTGTGACATGATTAATTGGAATCAACAATTTTGTTATCACATTGTTAAAGATGAATTTGTCAAGGGAGCCTGAACTCCCATAAGTCTTAATGCCACTTTTACTCCACGGCTGATTGAAACTTGATTACAATAGTTGCGCAGTGGCTTAACCGAGCGATTTACGGGACGAGTATTGACTAACAGGCCATTCCTGCGATATGAATCAGAAGCGATAGTATAAACCACTAATGATTCTTGATGCCGGGGTTAATGCCTCCGAGTCAACAGGCATTTGCCAAGAGAAAAGTAGGGTAATAATTCACATCACTGTCAAATTATGAAAGCTAGAACCGCAATGTTAAAATAAAATCTATATAAAAATTAAAAGATTATGCTTAACTCATTAACTCTTCAACCTAACAGAAATGCATTCGAAAATTATAAAGAACGACTACGTAAAGCGATTACTATTCTTTTTGGTCGAGGGTTTCTCTCCAATTTACCAAGTTTGCCAGTGGGATGGGCGACTTGACAGTCGAGAATTACAGTTTACCTGTAGCTGTTAGGCAGCAACGGGCCCCATGTCAAGATAATTAGGGATTCGGGCGGGCGGCAGCGCCAGCAGATTTCCCTCTTCGCAGGTAACCTCCATCTAAATCTGTGGTCTGCGGACAGCTAAACACTCTCGTGTTATACACGCCCGGTACATCGATTGCCAGTGACGCGAGCCATCAGAGTTTCCCGTGAATCTCAGGGGGCCTCTGCTCCGCCGGGGCTTTAACTTGCTCGAATGTTGTATCTATGCGATAGCGCAGCATCCCAGTCTTCTTCAGTTTAGCGTCCCGTTTTAATGAAGTCATTCACTTTATAAGCGGCCACTTACTTCGATCAGTGCCAAGCTGTCCCGTCCAACAGCCATTACTACACACACACATACACAGCAGCACTTGCCTCCCACTTTTTTAATTGCTGACTATTAAAGCGCAGCGCTTTAGAGCGGGGAATGCTGGAACTCATCCAAACTAGTCTTTAACCATTGTGAATAATAGATATTGTATAATATGTGTTCTTTCCGAGTGTGGTTAGCTCGACTTTTTCTTGCTTCTCTGGTACAGGTTTCTATATATTTATTTTAAAGGCAGTGCAAAAAACGCGGGAATGGGAATGTACTGATGTTAATTAAAATCTCGTATTTTTAAATTAGAGAATTAACAATAAAGTTCATTTTGTGAGCATGTTTGCTTCCCACGAGTAGAGAATCTCAGTGTTACGTATGATAACTGTATTAACAGTGACGGGCGCTTCGTATTTTTCGATTTAAGCCACATAAACAGGACAGGGAAACCTAAACAGGCGCGCGCGTAGTCAAAGTGTTTGGGGAAGGCAACGCGCGATGTTTTCCCAAGTAACATTGAACGTCTGTAAAGCGTTGCCCTACATTTGGTTACATCGTATGCACCACGAGAAGTGGCGGGCGGGTATACATTTTGATGCCATAAATATCTGGCACATAGCACGTGGAGCCTGCGGGAGCAGGCGATCGAAACTTCCTGATCCTTAGCGTGCTTACACTGCTCGTAAGACCTCAAAGACAACCCTCCCTTTTCGTCGAAACCCTTTGAGCAACGAGTTTGACGCTCTCTGCACCATCCTCTGTGTATGCGTGTATGTGGGTGGATGTGTGTATGGTACGTGTGTGCTTTTCCCAGCGTATTTCAGCGTATAAGCTTTCGGAAGCCTGCAAAATGTGAACTCAGAAAGCTCACAAAATATAGCTCACTAATTGTCAGATTCTGTTTGATGTTTTTGTGTTCAATATTTATGAATCATTTGCTCCATTCAATATTTTAAACACCAGCACTCTCCTCTCGTCGGAAATAGAGCATATGCGGATTCTAGTATGTTGACTATGGCGAGCGGCATATGTAAAGCAGAGAACGCAGCATACTAATTGTCACATCCAACAGGAATTTATGTTTCTCGCGTATACTCTGCTCTCGTTCCATTTCTGCCGACAGGGGAAAAATGACGAGTAAAAAATGGAATGTGGAATAATTTTTTAAAATAAAATATGTTGATGAGAACTCTTCGGGTGGCTCGAGATCTGAATTTGCAAATAAAGTACCAAGTATTGTTGTAAGTAGCAAGAGGCGCTTCCTTGATGAAATCTCACTGTAGCCAGAGTAAGGCTATGCAATAAGGTCGGCCGCACCTTATCATCCAAGTTTAATTACATTTTTTTCGGGCCCGCCCGGCACATTTGCTGACGTGCGAAATCGTGGCTAGAGGTGTTCGGAGACAGCAGGGGGGAGGCTTCCCATTCAGATTCCTCGAGTGCAATGTGGTATCCCGCATAGTTGCTCACACTGCGTGAAACTAGCGGCGGGGAGCGCAATACCCCGGCACAAAAGCTGGGAAATACCCTTGAAAATACGTCGCTCCTTAGTTTCGACTTTTTGGCCAACCGCCGTCGGCATATTCTCACGCATTCACGCCCCGAGAAGTCCTCCACACATCATTCGGAATGGTGTATACAGACGAATTCCTATTAATATTTAGTGAGCTCCCGAAGTGTATTAAAATGTATTAGTTATTGATTCCATCAAGTGCTATTATTTTTATTCCATTTATTTATATCTCATACTTCAATTCATTTCAATTAATATACATAGTGCAGTGATTTAATTAATAAATCATATATGGAATCACTGATTTAATTAATAAATGGTTTGATGCTCCATTGATTTCATTATTTAGTGCTAATATAGATGATTAAAATGCACGATGTATTATTCTTCGCTTGGATTAAATATAACTTTAACACTGTAAAAAGTAATATTCGTCTTTTTATTAGAGAATAAATCGGGGTTACCAGCTTTTTGTTTATAAAAGACTTCAGCGTAATGTCAGTTGCCAGTTTGATGGGGGGAAGGGCGGTAGAGTTTCAGGGGAAAAAAATATATTTTTCGAGTATTTTGGAGAGCTGCGGGAAACTGTGAGCCGGGTGGATGATAGGAGTGAGCTCTGGCATCATAGATAGTAGTCGGAGGTAGGCCACGGTATATTGGTGTATGTATGGTGACCGTGGACTAGTGTGTGGAGGACCGGCGGTAGCAGCATTTTGCTGCCGCAGAACGAGGAAATACTGGGCTAACCGCAAATATTTTACGGCACCTTCGCCGAGCGGATCTCTCGCGCCCGTGCCTCCCTTTTGAAACCGCGATCCTGATACCTTATAACTCCGCCAGCTCGGTTGAACTTGAAACGTTTATATCGCCTCGACGTTATACACTCCCTGGCATTAATATCCGGATACCCCAACTCTCACCAGCTTGTCATTTTTCCCTCTGAATTTTACACGACTTTTGAAATTGGATTTTACTACACCACATTTGTTTCTCGAGCTCTTCTCGCGATATTTACAGCATTCACACTTGGTATTTTTAAATATTGAATGACATTTGGCATTCACAAAATGCCATGCTAGGATGACAGATAAATTGGGTTTAATAAGTTGGTTATATTCGATCGGGTTTGGAAATTGTAATTTTCTAGTTGACTGGGTGACTAGAAGTATTTATATTTCCGGGTGAACTACAAGCCTAGAAAGGCGTTCTATAACAGATCGAATACTTTTGCGGTAACAACCAGTGAAACTCGAGAATATCCTGCGGCTTTTCCTTAATAGATTTCTCACCTTCCTCACGAAAGTCTGAACACCGGAAAAGATATACGAAGTTACGTTTCATAAATAGTGTTCTCGGATTATTAATAAAAATTTACATAGATATTTCAACAATTTCCGGGCAGGCTTCAGTTATTCAGCAGGTGTAATATTCAAGGTTATGGCAGCATAAAGCCGTACATATATCGCGTGTCCCCAGAACAAAAAACTCCTCCTGAATCATCCTTCCTGAAATTAGTATGCGGCAGACGTAGCCTACCCGAACTTTCGGGTCTCTTGAAAAATGCATTCGCATTGTTTGCCGGCAGTCTATTTTCAAATTCCACAGGGAGTACAGCTTTCAAGACAGGCCGAAAAGTGGCGCCGAAACTTTCCCCCGGAACATTATCTTCCTAGGAATCTGCTGTGCTGTCGTAGATGCTTGAACGTTATAATTAAGCCAGCAATCTATAATTAAGTCGATGATAAACGGAGTGCCTGAGCCAGAATTAGCATTATTATTTATAATGACACGCCAACCTGTCCTGCGTAACGCGCACCTCCGAGCACAGTGCGCACTGATTCTCTCTCCCTTTCTCTCTCACACAATCTCTGCCGCACGCCGACACGACAATTAATCATCTCTCAAACAACAATTACGCATGATTATAGTGTAGACCTATCGAGATATGTTGCAATTAGTCTCGTTAGTTACGATTAGGCTTGCTTCACTGTCCATTCACCGTTCTTCCGAATGTAACGCCTGTATTATGCTTAATTAAACTTCCAATGCGCTGATTACTCGAACAAAGAGAACAATTTGCCAAAAATGTCACAGTAATTGAAGCTGCGTATTTCCCGACATTAAAACACTAATATTCATTACTTTCTAAAACATAGAATATTTGCAAGTATCGAAGGAAGAATTCTGCTTACATAAGTCACTATCAAAGCAGAAAAAAGAGAGCAAGATCTTGTAAAATACCAGCAGGCAATACGTATCGGTAACACGATCGGAAGTGTTGAGTGTCGGGCGTTAAATGTCACTTAAAGTATTTTTATACGGCTGCACTGGTGTATTTTATTCGAGAGGAAAGCCCGGCGTGTTCCCAGTGGCCACAGTGCTCTTGTATTTTCGTTACAGACTGCGCTCTGTTTCCAGTAGTACGCGGTGCAAGCGATTCGCCAAGAGTTCTCTTTTATTGTTGTCTGCTCGAGGCAGAGCTAGCCGCGCGGCGCGCTTTCATCGGGATCGGCGAAACTTCTATTAGACGGCTGTGGAGCTTCTATCGGAATTCAGGAAGGGTGTCGATATGTCTGCCCACCAGGATTCCCCACCTGCCCGGCTGGCCAGCACTTCTTCGATCCATTCTGATGGTGAAATTAATGGTTCCTAGCCCGACGTGAGAGTCCGCAGGTCAAACAAAGAATTATTGGAGAAGGGTTTGCGCGCCGCCCGCATTTTTTCACGCCCACGGATTTTCGAGTCCGCACGCACCACTTTCTCTCTCTCGTCGTTCTTCATCGTCCTCCTGTCCTTTTTCTTCCGGTCCTCACTCCTGGGACTGACCCGACGACACGCAGTCCCTTGAGCAGTTGATCAAGCATTCTGAACATACTTTATCGTAGTCTTTTATCAGTTTCTCATCATCCTCCGATGAAACTTTTTGATTAATTCGCTCTGGAGTTCCTCCCTTTCTTCTATCCCGTGAGACTCCACTCTTGACTTTTATAAGTGGAACCGTTGGGATAGCAAAGTCTAAACAAGCTTGAAATCTTATGAGTTTGATACCTTTTTTAATCTATTAATATATATTTTTACTCATACGTGTTCCCGAGGGTAATTTCAAAGGAAACGTAGTATCTAATAAGTAGCAAATAAAGTTAATTACAAGGAGTGGTAGATCGTAAAAAGCAGACGGTCATGATTCGTAACATGTCTGTACTATCATTAAATACACTGACAAGGATAAAGAGCACGTCATCTCCGAAGGAGTCTGTTACATTTTTTCACGTTCGTCGAGTCCTTTATTCGGCGCAGCATCCTCAGGTCCAGTATAATGCTACCCCGCTGTGAGGATCCCGCTCCCGGATGCGCTCTGGATGTGATACGTGCGCGATTCGCGGCGGAAGCTGCCGGAACGTTTGGGAAAGCAAAGCTCCCGGAATTAATTACAGACCACGCGCCAGGTAGCCAGAGGCGAATGAGCACGTGGCACGTGACTGCGCATCGGTCCAGGTTACTCGGGAAATTCGAGAACATTTTATTCCTTTCTCCGCTCGTATATGCCAAGCCGCCTCTATGCGTCGACACGTTTACGCATTTCGCTTACTGCATTTGCCACTATGAATCGCTTTTTATTCGTTTCCGGCTACGACTTGCCCGCTATCCGCCATTCACGTCCGCTGTAATTAATTATTCCCGACTGTGAATCAGAGCACACCTTGGCAGGATAAAACTCCACGGGACGTGACTCTTAAAGCGCCGGGGGAATTTTCTGGGCTATGGGGCGACCATTTCCAAGCGAGATTAAGAATTAAAAGTGCGACTGGGTTAAGCATAAATAACCATTTTAAGGTCATAAAGCACGGAATTATATTAAGGCTGACCTATATTTTTCTGTAATTATACTTAGAGTAGTACAGTAGTGGACTGGAATGAAAAGTTCTTAGTTCTTGACATTTAACCTACCTCTGTATTCAGTAAATATTCGAATTATAATTTAATTTCTTAGTATGACATCATTAAAACTTAAGTTTTCAAACTATCATATTCTTTTCAACTTTCGTCACAAGTTTTAAAATTCATCCATTAACTTGATCTTATTTTCACGCAAAAGTGCGTCTAAAAGTGTCGGACAAAAAGGTACCTTCAAAGTTCACTTTTCAACGGAGGAGTTACGAGGACGACTCAACCATAAAACAGGTGAGCATAACGGCTGCCGATCTCAGACGCAATCATCATAATAATTCGGTAGGCGGTGGGCTCGCATTATACATATATAGCCTTTCGACATTCGGAAGGATTATGCACCTAGAAAATGACCTGAACCGTCTGGCGTTGGTCGGGCAGCATATAGTCGAGGGGGCCATTGTCGTCGAAGATTATGCCCCCGACGGTAATAGGCCAATAAAGAATCGGTCCGATCGGCTGCGAGAGCGATTTGCGGCGCACGATGAAGACTTTCATCGCGTTTCGCGTGAAATTGCCGATAAATCAGAATTAGAGGTTGCGCTCTCCTCCTGCAGCCAGCGAGCTCCTGTCCCGCTCGATTTAGCCCAAGGACGATGAAAGCCCTCTCTCACTCCGAGGGCGGCCTGTCAACGGACAAATCTGCGTTTAGAGGGGCCATTGTTGGGGGATTATGAGGCCCATGGAACCTTTCCAGCTCTGCAGCACCAAGAGAGAACTAGAGAAAGAGAGAGAGAGAGAGAGAGGGAAGGATAGGAAGATGAGAGGGGATTTCGGATTTTCAATTGGGAGTGAGGGCTACGTTGGGTACCTGTTGAAGCCAGCGGCAGGAGCGGTCTAAAACGAGCGGGCGCCTTTTACGAGATTATCGGCACAGTTAATCGAGCGGTACACTAACGATGCTCGAGAAGCATTCGGTCTTCCCTTCACATCGGGAAATCTTCTTTCTGCTCAATTGCTCGCCGCCCGTCTCCTCGCTCATTCTGCGCCTATGGAGCGCTCGGTACACGCTCTCCCGAGCACTTGTCATGATTAACGATTCGACGGTCATTGTGGCCGGCGGGCGTTTGTCGATGATAGTTTTCTAACGACAAGAGCGAGAAGCATCGGCTCAGCTTTCAGCGTGACGCTCCCATTTAAATATCGATTTATCATTGTTAGGTGGTCCTGTAATCCTTTGGCTGTTGTACGCGTCTCGGACTCTCCGTTCTCGGATCTTCTGGTACGCAGTGCAGCACTGCACTAATTCTCCGGGTAGAAATTGGCTTCCTTTGTCCCTGGTTGTGTCTTCCTTTACATCTCCTTCATTTACACCTTGCAGTCCGCCTCGCTCTCCTTTGGCTCCCGTGTAATTGGTAAATAATGAGCTCAGTGGTAACGACTCGACAACTGGCGGTGCAAAGCCCAAGAGAGCACCGGCGCGATTCACAGAGTACGAAGGCGGACTTGATATTGTTTGAGGTGCTCTCGAGCTTCTTAAAATACGAAACACGCGTGTGTTTGACTGGCGGCTCTCTAATTCAGAGAGGCGGTCGGAGTGCGCCGCAAAGGGTAAGGGAATTTCGCGCGGAACACTCCCACCGGAGCAAAAGAGTATAAAAGTGGAACACGGACTTCTTGGCCTCGGCAAAGCTCGGCAAAGCTCGGCAAAGGATCCAGGAGCTGGCAAATACTTCGATGAAAATAGCCTGGCTAACACGAAAAAGCAAGCGAGAGCGAGGAAAGGAGGAGAGAGGTGTCTTTCGCACGGAGATAAATCGTGTTGACGCGCGTTTCACCGTAATTTTCCAAGGGGGGCCGGCACGGGCGCATCCGTGTAAACAGGGTTAAGGGGCGACGAATGCCTGAGTTACGCCGTTAAACATCGAAGTTTTTCCGGGGGCGGACGCCTCTCGGACTTTCGACCAGCAGTTTGCTCCTTTCATGCGCACCGGGGCGGCAGCGTGGTGGCGCTGCTCGCATATCCGGCTGGATATGAATCACCCGATGTATGCAAATGAATGGCGGGGGCAGCGCGGGTGGACGAGAGTCTCAAAAGGACGTGTAAGTGTCGGGTGAAGGAAGAGGAGGAGGAGGCAGCGAGAGATGCGAAAGGGGGCGTGCGGATTCTCTGGCAGGGATTCTTTTTCATTCGGGACAGCCGGGCGAGTGGCGCGAAAATGTTACTGCAAGCTACGCTTGCTCTCTTCCTCCCCCCAAATTTATTACGGCGTCACCTTACAAGCAACGTTTTGGAGCCGGGCAGCCTCTGAAGCCAGCCTTACACTCATTTTTCCCCACAGGGCTATTTACTCCTACCGCATCGTGTGAAAGAAGAGTTTAGGTTGTACAGTGTTACTAGTGTCTGGTCACGTGGCTCGAATAGCTTCCAGTTGTTTTAGAATTCCAGGTTTTACTGCTTTCCGTGCGTCTAATTACTAGCGAGTTTTTGACTCCTCAGCACACAGCATACGAAGTTTCGAGTGCTGACACAATTTCCGGAGGAGAATAACGTGAAAGTTTCATGCTTTTGAATATTCGGGGGGAATTTAATTGCTCGTATTCAAGTGGTGCTGATGTATTATGCACCTAGCAACTTCACACCGTTTTGTTAGGGCTATTTTTGGAATTTCATTATGTCTGGATTTACTATTCAACACCCGAAAAGGAATACAAGCTTGGTTGTATTTAATAGTAAAGGAAAAGAAGTGTCACCCTATGAGAGTGCGTGAAAAGAAGTTTTTGCCTTTTTGTTTTTTTATCCCAGACAGGGTCGACATATATTCTTAACGCGTTCCCATCGATTTGTATGTGACATTGTATTAAGACGTCAGGGTATAATGATGTACATATTGCTCCCTTAAGTCGAACCGTTATGTCGGTTAATTCACCTATGACTTGGACCCCAAGCGGGAACCTGGCGAGAGACGAGGGGACGAAATAAAGAAGGGCTCGCCACTTTCCTTGCGGTTTTCCTATTGAACCGGCTCCTGGGAGCCGTAACGTCTTCGTTGTTCCCAACCTCCTAAATGATTTTCTTTCTTTCACTCCCCTTCAGTTAGCGCGCGCGCGTTCTCGCGCGAACGCGTCCAGTAGCATTAACATTTATATTGCTCGGCTTGCTGCTGCGGGCGCGCGCTCTACATTTTTCGGACAATGGCGACCGCCCGTCGAGAACTATGAAGGATCTGCCGTGCTGCACGGTTTCGTGAGCCCTTTATTATTCGATGGCGCGCCGATCGTGCTGGCAGATCCGGCACGAGTGCTCTCCTCGCCGTGCGAATTTGGTCGCCTTGATGGATCGCTTCGTGTTTGCATATATACAACACACGTGCTTCGATCCAATTGATACTTTAGTTAGAATTCTATTCCACAAAATTTCTCTCGAACAAATCAAAAGTGTAGAAATAGTTTTGGCCAATGCTTGTTCTGGAAAACTTTCATTCATTCCTGTACGAGAATCCACAACACATCGAGTACAGGAGATATTTGTAACTGTCAACATCCGGTTATCCACACTCGACTGGCAAAACCAATCTGCAAAAAGAAATAGTCGGAGCGCGAGTTCTCCGATCGCAAAGTGCGTCCCTAAATTCGCGTGCCCGGGGCTTTCATCAGGTGGTGATTACCAAGCGGATCCAGCGCTGACACTTTTATTCGACGGCCGAGAGACACCGGTGCGCCCGCTCATCTTTCGCTCCGCAGAATCCGGTGGGCGACGACGCGCGGATGTGTCATCCGACGATGAGATTTATGGGGAGCGAAAATAAGTGTATGGCGTAGAGAAGGGGAACATTAGGGGATCGAACGAGATGACAGCTCGAAAGGGGAAAGGTGTGCGCGAGAGGGCCAAAGGAGCGGACAAGAAGGTGAAGGAAGTGGGTCGAGCGTGGCCAAGCAGGACGAGCAAACAGAACAGATTCGTATATCTCTGGCGTCTGTCAAAACAAACGGTTCGCTCTTGTAAAAGGGCTCCGACACCCACCGCCACCTTTTTCTTCCCTTTTTCTACTTCCTACAGCCGGCAGTCTTTCTTGCCGGGCTTTTTCACGCGCCTACTTGTAGTCGGCCGAGATCCTTAAGCTGACAAGGGGCCTCCGATGGCCCGAGTGTATCGTTATCGAGTTATTTGTGGCGCCTCGATACACCGCCCTGTTTATCCTCCAAACACTCCGCCCAGCCAATTTTTTCCCCCTGATTCAGCCAATTGTTCAAATACATCCATAATAAGCTATTCAAAATAATTGGCTATCCTAAAATAATCTTTTTAATGATCATAAAGAATGAGTTCAAAGTATTTGAAATTAGAAGTATCGTAATTCAACGAATTAGTTGCGAATATCGGGAGATTTTCGTTGAGCATCCTTGGCTGTCATTCGGTGTATCAGGTAGTCGTGTATTTGGTCGTTTTTCTCAGCAGTTCGTTATTGTTTCCGCTCGTGGCGAGACGGGCAGGATCGGCGAGGGGCCGGTGGAGAGAACTTACGCGAGGAACTGAAAGAAACGGGCTGGCAGTACTGGCGGAGTTGAAAATAATGGAATCGAGGAAGAACGAAATAGCGAGTGAAAGAAGCGTGGGCGAGGCGAGGCACGAGTGGGGCTTCGAGAAATAAAACACATCCGTGGTCTATTAAAGTCCGCTGGCCAAGCAGTGTCTGCCCATTACGCCCTACTACTGAGATATAGAGTTGGGAAAAAAGTCCTCCATACACCATCCCGCGGAACCAAGCGTAGGTTGTTTTGTCGTGTGCCCAGCAAGAGGGATAAAGATCATTCAGAAGTCGTCAGGAAAGTGCTACACCCTGTCGACTGTCAAGGGACAAACATGGGGTTTCAGTTGTTTGGTTTGAGGAAAGTAAAGAAAGGGGAATACTGGAATATATAAATGAATCGAAAAACGATTTGATTTTAAAGGATGTAAAATGTTAAAACAGTCCATCAAATAGTAACCCTTTGTAAAAAGACGTTATCCAAATCACTTAAATATTAAATAATCATAGTTGGTATTTTCTTCATGTAAAATACATGGGAAGTTATTAGTTCGTCTCGGGGTTGTCAGTGAAATGAAAGGAAGTGCTTACAGCCAGGCGAACCAGTGAAAAGCTGAAACCCTGGCTGTTCGATACCGAAGTATAATCTAGAAATTCGCGGAGTACACGTGTAGAGGATTCTCGCTCAGGGGAATACTCGTCTCTGCTGGCATCAAGTCTTGACGAATGGAGCGCAAGTTATGGGGGTATGGAAGGGAGTGTCACCCCATCGGCAAGAGTTCTCCCTGCCAGGATATCATTTCCTCCGGAAAATTACCATCCCTTGTGTGCGCATGGAAGAGATCTTTCCATGGGCATGACAGAAGCGCGCCTCTTATTACTACGCCTAAGACGCGAACGTGGCGTCGACACAGATTTCCACGTCGCGACGACGTCGCCGACGACGCTCCGAGCATTTAATCACGCCTCACGGAAAGTGCACAGGAATCGAGCAGCTTATCGGGCATTATTACTCCGGTGCGTTTTGCAAAAAAAAAAAAAGCAGAGCTCGGCAGACTGAAACCTGAATGGCGCGCTCGCTTCGATTCAATGTCGCCTTAAGTGTGTGTGTGTGCGCCCGTATTAGCGAACCAATATCGCCCCGAGAAAAACTCGGCTGTGTTTGCCTACTTTTTAATCTCCATCGGGTTGGAAGTGATATTAATTGTAGACCGTAAATCATCGATTATATCCACGATTAAACTGTAAGAGAAATTTCACAAAGCGACGCAACATTAAAAAAGTGCAATAGACTCTTAATAATTGAATAATTCCACAGATTGCGAATCACGATTTTTCACCGATGAACTTTTTCTCCTATTGTATATTAGTTTCGACTTTCGTCGATCATGGAACAATAGATGGTGCGATGGCAGAGCGTACGAATTTTCTCTGGGAAAATAGATGTTCGATTTAAGCTCCAGACACGCGGCAGCGACGTTTATTCGATGCCGCGTTGTTTCCAGAAATATGTATGAAATTCGCCCGAAATATAGGCGTTTCAGCATTCGCCGGATCTCGGCTCCATAGAGATATCCGAGGGAGTGAATGGAGCCATGCTATAGTCGGCCCTTTTTCCGATAGCCTCTGCACACTCTCGCCTTCCTTCCCTCTCTCTTACTCTCTCGTTCCCCGCATTACATGCACGTCGAATAAAATGATTCAATGCGTGAATCCCATATGTAGCATTTCTGTTCCATTTATTCGGGACAGCATTGCGGCGTGATTTACCAGCAAGAATGGGACGGGTGTGTAGCGTTTTCGCTTTGTGCCCTCTTACCACATCGAACCAAGTGAAATTCCGAAGGAAACGTTCGTTTAGAAGTCTACAGCGAGGACAGAGCAAATAATAGGAGAGCCTCTGGCTTCCCGATACCCGATATATCCGGGATAGCCGTCGAATTTGCTTGGACACAGGGTAACTCCAAACTATTCTTCGCTTCTACCCTCGACACTACAATACCCTGTCCCAATCACAGTTTCCTGTATAACAATTCATTTGTTACCTTTCGTTCTCGACTAGTGATTAATACACTGTTGCGAAAACTAGTTGGGGCTATGAAATAACTGCGATACTTCATACTTTTCGAGTTTAATTGAATGGCGCTCGATTCACTTTCATTGTCTCTTCAACGACTACTCCATTTGTAGATACATCCAGTCACAATTGGGGTATATTCTGTATTGAGTGAATTCTATCTCGCAGGTCGCTTCAATACACAGTTGTTATAAAATTTGGGAACTTTTTATCGATAGTAAAAGATTTCGAATTCTTTTCCTTGTCGAATGAAACGAAGTTTAACGCTATTTGACTTTATATTGTAGATGTCAGTTCCTTTGTGTTACGTGAAAGAGTCGGGAAATTGTGCGATAAAGGAAGTCGGAGTTTGATTTTCACATCGAGTCCACCCTATAGGGTGCAAACCGGATGGAAAAACCTTGGTGAGGAAACCAGGTCGATTGTCTCGGGAGAAATTTTGCGGTCCGCTGAGACTCTCCGGTGAAAAATTGAGGCAAACAATTGCCGGGCTCTTACGTAAATGATCGGTGCCCAATTAAGTAACGATTCCGTACAGCTTATTGAATACCAAGGAGTAGGTCACCCGGAAGTCTAATCTGCTCCTGCTGGATTGACCTCAGGTTTAACACTGAATTATGGTGAATTCGCGTCCAACCTAGCTTTTTAAACTTGATTACTCTTGAGATTTGCCTCAGGCTTGAATTTTTTGCTTAAGCGAACTATAAAACACTTTTCTAAAGTAGTACCAATATTGTCAAACATATTAAGACCATATTAAAACTTATTTTACTATTGCACCTAATGAAATCCAATATAAAAATCATACAAATCGACGTAGCTCTAATTAATCAAGTATGCAAAATACATGGGAAGGTCGAAATCAGAATTTACCTGGGGCAAGACGTAATTCCAAGATGCTTTCGGTACGGATTATATTATGAAAGCGTCCGGAGTTTTCCTGGCCGGATGGGTAACTGAGGGAGAAGGTAGCCCGCACGTAAGATGGATGTCAGGTAGAGAGTCATTTATCCAAATTAGGCTTTATGAGGCCTATAATTCTCCGAGGGTGAATAAACTCGGCCGCGCGCGTTTTAGCGAGCGGCCTTCAATTTATTTGGCGGCTCGTCGTTCCCACTTCGCTTCGAGAATTTTTCATTATATACTACGTGGCTCTAAGCGCGCGAAGCTAACGAGTGCGCTTTGCACTCGGCCGACGAGTGGAAACGGAATTCTAGCCGGCTTTCCCTCATGCGGCTTCGAGAGTGCGATATTTATTCGTGGCGCATTCGTCAAGCTGTCGTAGCATACGCCTGCTCTACTCACCGAATAATAAATACAGCCACGAAACAGCTAAGGAAAAACTGTGCCGTTGATCGTGAAAGTAATCTAACAAGCTGTCCTATATTTTTTTTCTACAACCTATTCTATTATTTCAACTTGTCACTCGTGCCACTTTATTAATTATTCGGTCAATCTCTATTGAAAACTGGATCGAATCAAGCCACCTAGTAGTTATTGAGTTATTGGAGTTAATAATTCAACAAAAGCCATGTGAAATCCAGGAAGAATCACCGGAACTATACAGCAATAAGCAGTGCGACTGTGGAAAAGCCACTCGCAATGAAAGTCTGCCAATAGCATTGGGTGCGAAAGTTATTTGGGTGGCGGCATAGCATGCAGAAACGTCCGGTTGGAATTATCCGGCCATTGATTTAGTATCGCGGCAAGAGTGTTAATAAGCATCGCAGATGCCTTTCTCACTGGATTGGTAGTGCGATAATACAATCCGGCCGTATATCTCCGGGCGTCTCTGCAGATTAGTATCAGCGGGCATACGGCGATAAATCTCCGTTTGGGGAAGAGCGGATCAAACCGAAAGCAATTACGCTCGCCGCTATATTCGCGGCGTATTGGTGTACAGGTGGTGCCCGGAACCCGAGAGGTACCTGGCTGCCAGAGAAACTGGGCCTTTTAATAGCCCAGCCAGCGAGTAATAAAGTTAATCGCGGCCGTATTGTGCTCCAGCCAATTCCGGGCGCAACCTTATGGACCGCTAAAGGAAGAGTGCACTTCTTGGGAAAGGTGTGGGCAGAGTACCATAAAATATACACTCCCAGATAGCTCACACCTTCCAATTGGCCTGTGATAGTACTACGAGTTTCCTTGACTTTTATTAACAAGTAAAGCATTCATACTCACGATGATCCATCTAATTTAATCATACTTCTCGAGTTTCCAAGATTAGGGATATATATATTTGAAATAGTTCTCACTCATAGAAATATTATGAAATTCAAGTTATAATATTGTACTTTTATCAATGTATGCTCCAGTTTTGCGAAAATTTAGGTCAACATTTATGTTGACTGATAGTTATTCGTGGCTGGTAAAAAAGTAATGCTGATTCACATACGAGACTCATCAGCTTGAATATGGCAGGCTGGAGGGTGGTGGGGTTATTCCTGGCTCGTCGAGGACGTCGGGAAGCGTCCTCGTCAGTGGCGCCAGCGACGAAACTCAAACGTCAAGTTACGGCTTGACGGTTAAATTCGTTAAGAGGACTGGTAATAAGGTTGAGACAAAGTTTTGCAATGCTGCAACTGCTCCCGACTCTCTCGCCAGCCTCCGTCGTCCCTTTTCTCCCCTGCCGCCTTCAGTCGACGTCCCTTTTCCGTTTGTCTACGATGTAAACGGATGTTTTCGGCGAACTTGGAAACACGATTAGCCGCCCGCGTGTTGCCAGCTTGTCCACGAAAAACACTGATTACCATAAACAAACTGGTTCTCAGTGCTAAACGGATTATGCAATTGTTCGACGCTTCTCCGGGTAAATTGGATTTGTTGCCACTTTTTAAATCTCCCCCATTTCAGTCAGTTTAAAATGCAATTAGATGCTTTCAATAATCGCAACGGCAACAAATCTTTGGCTTTCTTTGTATCTGTGATAGTCGAGTGGGTAAACTAACGATGAGATTTAGTAAAGGGAGTTGGGGCGAATGAAATAGCGAGCGTCCGAGGGACTCGGGGGAGGTGTTGAAAGTAACGACTCGCGGCGCCGGGCGGCGAGTTAACCTAGAAAGTAGCGGAAAATTGGTTTCCTCTCTTTCTGTCTCATAAAACGTGTAATAACCCGTGCGTCCTCCGTGTCGCCTAACAATGTGCCGCGCGCGGCATAATAAGTACATATTCATGCAAAGCTTCTGTGACATAGGTTATGTAAATGCTGGTGAAGCCGTGTAAGCCTCCTTACAGGGGTGCAAGTAAGGTCGAATCATTATCCAGTCAATTAAAGTAAAGTATCAATGCTCCATACATGAAATGGCTACGGAAAAAATGTTTATTCTTCAACAATGTACTCATGAAAGCATACATAAACATTTGAGTACAAACAAGTCAAGTAGGAAATGATTGAAGAATCCGATTATTATCTAATACCGAGAGAAACTTGACATTAGAGACACGGCGGCACTCGATATTTATCTATAAAAATATCTAGTCTCACTCTAGCGAAGTCATTAGTAACTCTCCCGATCGCTATCGCATCTTGAGCCATCTAGCCGACAAGTAGCCTTTTGCATTGCTCCCGTCGGCAACGGTATTCCATTCAGACATTAATTAGAGTTAACATTAATTAACTCTAACGAGCCAGCGCCGCTCGATTCGGCCACTAATTGGAAGCCGCGAAGCTGGTGCTCGGCGCGGGCCTCTAACAGTATTTAAGTAACAGTACAAAAGTATCAGTTCCTTCAGTTGCCTTATTTCGACAGGAAAAACACGTACAGAGAGAAGGAAGAGGGAGACGCCGGCGCTCTTTGGGCGCGCTGCCCTTTTAGGAAAAGAGCGTAGCGACGCTATGATTAAGCGTAGGCACATTCATTTCTCGCCGGGCAATTTGTCGCGTTAATTAGCCGTGTAACGAGGGCTCCGCGGCACACGCTGCCTTTTGGCAGCCATCTCCCGCACACCACTCTTCTACAAGCTGCCTACCACACTCGACTCTACCGCTACCACTATGTATAGCTCAGCCTAGAAAATAATACCCTGCTATTCCGTATTACCTCCATTCAGTGCGTCCTAACTCTCAAAGTGTACGGTAATTATGTACTCGCTTATATATTATGTGCGAGTGGTTCACATCTGTTTGATACTCATCTTCTTAAACGACCTGGTTATTTTTCCCCTCAATTTATGAAACGTAAACTATATTACAAAATTGGTGTACCTGACATTCTTGTTGAAAGTGGTGATTTTTTTCTCTCTTGGTTCCCTATATTTAATAACTGGCATTTTCCTGCCTTTGAGAGTAATACGGAAAGCGATGAATAATTGTATGTTATTATTTCTAGATTAGTAATTGCTATGTCATTTCTAAAACCAACTAACTTCTATGATATAATGGTATTCTCGTTGCTTGTTGCAATTTTTCTAGCACTTACGAATAAATTAGAGAGCTGCCGCTACAAATATTGTTCGATCGAATGTACAAGGAAATCATGCATATTCTATTACACGCAAGTGTCAAGCAAACAGGACACTTTGATTGCAAATCTTGACAGAGTCAATATTACGAAATGCGATGGGTTTACAGTGGGGTGTAATAGGCGTGTTGAGTGAGTTTGACGTTTGCAGGTCAGTTACTTATTAGTTCCTTGCGGGTGTGCGTTCTAGCGCGTGATTAGAAAAATGGTGACCGGTCAATATGAGAACGGCAACGAACCAACCATAACTCACGTCCGCAGAATCGAATGAGTTACGGATTCCAGTCATTCCGCTCGTTGCCGTTCCGCTACCAGAGGCGGTTGCCAGTGGTGGCGAAAATTTTAATTCACCTATTCTTGCCGGGCTTCGAAGTCTGACGGCAATGATACCCTTTCTCGGTAATGGAAGCACGAGCTTACTTAACCATAATTGGCCTTTCGGCATTAATCAGGAATGCCGAGTGAACTGAGCTTCCGTCAGATTGCCGCAAATGCCGGTCGACTCTGTAATGATGATGATATAGGAACGCATTGCCACTACTTAGCCCAATAAGAGTATACTCACAACTAATAATAGTGGCATGCTTCATACGGTTATTAGTTCTCCCAATCTGGACATGCTTTCTACTTGTATGAGAAACTCTTCATAAATAAATGTCGCTAACAATTAGTTCAATGAAGATATGAGAGGGAACTCTCGGAGAGCAGCACTTTGACTTTCAATTAATGAGTATTGTTTGACAAATATACTCCTTCCTTGCATGGCGCCTTGTCGAAAGAGAGAAATTTCCAGCTCGGGTATCATTAATCACCACGTGAAAGGCTGCCTGCCGGAAGAAACACGCGCCATAACGAGATTTCGACGGCGAAACGTCCGGCAGCCAGTTACTTAAATATAACACGCCGTTAAATTTTCAGCGGCCAGCGCAATATGAGCGGCGTGCTCCATATGAAACCAAATGCTTTGCTTATTTGCCCCGGGGAATTCTATCCCGGAATAAGTCACCGGATTTTAGCCCCCGAAAGACCCTCGCTTACCTGCTCTGCTCCAAATTCGCTAAACCTAATCTTTGCTCTCCCCTAATTACTCATTCTCCTCTGATCGATACATTCATGGACTAAAGTTTCCTTGGGCAACTAACACAGCTACACCAAACTACACTTTGATGAACTTGTAGTGAAAATTGCAGTGAAAAGGCAAACATTACTGGAACAAAATTCAAAGTTGAACGTAACAAGTTTATTTATTAACATACATATTATACAAGAATATCTGATACATTTTCCACGAGAGAGTACACACTGCAACCAGAAAATATAAGCATAAAATTACTATCACTTATATAATTGGGGGTACATCCGCAGTCGAAACGTTGAAACGTTGAAACGTCGAGGGGGAACAATGGACAGATATAATTCATAGAATAATATCGGGCTCCGCTTTCATAATTCGTGGATGGAGAGTAGTCCGAGGGAGAAATGACCATCGGGAGCATCGCATTTCCTGAAATGCACCGGCTGATATACCGATGATGGCCTCTTCCACCCCCGATGGAAGTGTGCCACGCACATGGTACCCTACACTTAAGCCACGCGATATGATAAAACGAACCCACACGCGCACCACCCACACACGCGCGCACATATGCCGCCCTGTCCTCTCTCGCGTGATACAAGCTTGACACCCATTGCGCGAGGCATAAATCTCGCCGGGTGCCGCGCGCAATTTTATAATAATGCCAATGATTCATCGAGGTATCGCCGCGCGGGCTTTCACATTAGCGAGAAAAATCTCGTGATTTATTGGAGCGGACCGGCACCACCACCGGCACACGCTCTTAGCCAGACCACCGTGAATAATGCATCTCACACGGAAGTTGATGCAACTGTGCCACTGGAGTAACGAGAATGAAATTGCCCGCGGTCGAATATGCCGATTCTCTGAAATCATCTACCAACCAGCTGCCAGATAGTCGATCCTTCCCCCGCAGAAAAGTCTTACTATTGTTCGCCCTGAATTGGATATTTAATTAACACGAACGTATTACGTAATTCAAGCGCCATTGAAACGATCTGTCAGAACTGCCAGACATCTGCGGGTTTAGTTCTGAGAAGGTGAAACTTGAGATCGTGAAAACATTCGTTAACTGAGATAATTAATCAAATATTTTTTAATACAAACATCGAATATGTATTCTAGTAATATTCAATGTTAAACAATGAATTTTTACATATTAAACACGAGTGAAATCGATCGAAGATCATAATCATTATTCATCATGATCAAGAATCACTTTGGCTCGAGTATAGTTTCCCCGAACTCCAGCTATTCCCCATATCGGAAATCCGATATCGGTTACAGATCACAGTACAGTCCCGTGGCTTATGTAACTCGTTTCTGCAGAGGTTACGACGGTCTCTCGCGCGCACATTACATACCTCGAGTGTCGGCGGCAAAAGCGAGAGAACGAGGAAGCAGGTGCTACAGGGAAACGAGAATGCTTTATATGCGAGAGGAGGCTGGAGAGGAAGTGAGGAATGGCGATGAGGAGTAGTCCGCTCCTCGCAGTCGTCGTCGCCCGGTGCTCATCTGAAACGCGCTTAACGCCAGAAGCTATTTATTTCCAAGGAGGGTTATTCCCTCGCTCGGCGTATATACTCCTAACATTTTTGTAATTAGTTTGCTCGCGACTCCCTAGCTCTGGAAGTGAACGATGGAAGGGAAACGAAAGAGAGGCATTTATGGGATAGAGGGAGACAAGATGAGACACGCATAGGATGTCTGTGGGTGGTGGTTTGGCAGAGAGAAGGCCGAAAGTCTCGCGATAGAGGAAGGAAGGGTTTAAACGTAGGCAGAGAGAGGAAGAGTAAGAAAAAGTTGGCTGGGGGCGGTACCACTTCGACCTGCACAAAAGGAGCGGAGAAAGGGAGAAAGTGTGTTTAAGGGAGAAGAAAGAGGAAAGCTAGAACGAGGGTTGTGAGTAGTCTACGGCCAGCTGGAGTAGCTGGCCTTCACGATAAAGAGAGAGAAAGAGATTGAAATAGAAGAGTTCGGCCCTCAGGGAGAGAAAGGAATTACGACGTAGGCAATGCGAGCCTCTAATTGCTGACCAGTGAGCGTTACCGGTGATTATTTTTTAATTGCTACGATTACCAGAACAAGATCACCACGCATTGCTGCGTGCAGTCAGGCCGTTTGATGTTCGGCTCTTCCAGAAGCATTGGAAGGGAGAAGTCAAGGAAGGAGCAATGAAACGAGACAGGAAAGTCTCCTGCGACGCTGGATGGGAATATATCGGGCTGTAGTCGAGACCGCAGCGAACGCCTGCGTTACCTCAAATTGTTCCGAGGGGTGCAAACCCCTTCGCAAATAGTACCGGAGCCCTCTCACGCGCGGATCATCCACGCTCGAAATGACGGAGCGTGATATTACTTGCTCATATAGATGCGGGATCGCTAGTACGTGAGTGCGTGTGCGCTCCGGCGTTCATTTGACACCCACTTTAACCCGGCTGTTCCCCGATCTCTATAGCGCGATTAAACATGAGAATGAAACATGTATATCTCCGGATTTTTCGTGATATATATGTCCTCAGGATTTTGCATCAAATATTTTTGGCAATTTTATTTCAACTTGTTTAAACATTGAAACTTTCAAAGTTCCATGTTATGTCTTTCTCAAATCCTTCTTTAATTTCATTTATTGTGATTAATTGAACTATTGACAGTGTAAAAATATGTTTTTCATAACTTTTTAAAAATTGTGAACTTCGACCTTTCAAGTAAGAATAGCGGGGGATCAATTAAATCGAGGCGCACACGTGCGCCAGTGGCAGAGGGGTTTAAGTGGCTTAAAAAAGGATACGGTGGAGCGTTTAATCAAAATTCTTGGTGCACGCCGATCGTGCAGGGCAAGGTGGGGTGCGGCTAGGGTTTCGCGCAAGGGTGCAAGACTCATGTTAGTTTACCGCGAATGCGAGAGGGTGGTAAGTGGGCTTAAAGGAAGCGGTCTTCGCGCGCCTTTGTCCCCCCGGCGGAGACCTCCTCCTGCTTCCTCATCGATTTTATGCTCCGACTTATTTACATACTTTATGCGCTGACGCTGACAGCCCGCCACCACCGACAAGTCCTTTTCTACCCCCGGCAAGACAAATTCAACCATCATCCACGCCCCAGTTTATCGCAGTCATTACACGCATTGCTCACCGGTGCGATCAACTGAATTAACTTCAAATTAACTTCAAATTAACTGCATGCAATCATTCTACGAATCAGAATATTTCTATCCAATATTCCATCACCCAAAAGTAATTTAACACCGAAATAGAATTCCTATACAGAGAATCAGTGAGTTTAATTCCATTTAATAAAACAGATGCGGTTAGAGTTTCCCGGTGAAACCAGGAAAAATGCAATTGAATTTCGTGCGGTGCTCATCGCCACCTTCGAATTAGGAATGTGTTGATGCGAGGGGTGGGGCGCGTCCAAATTTTCCGGTAATGCGATGCGCTTTGAAGCGTTAGACTGGCATAGTGCCGGTGGCATCACCGGCCAATGCATTAGACGAGACATTAGCGTAGATATCGGGGCCGGTTATCGTATCGCATCGTCATCAGCTCGGCATGCCAAAATACCGTGTAATCTCGAGGAAATTACACGCTCCGTCCCCTCTCTGCCAACCCTTCGCTTCTCGCTCTTTCTCGCACATACACATACGCATATGCCGCACGTATGAAGACCGAGAGGAGAATCAGCAAGTTTCACGAGACGTCGTTTCGCCACTTCTGAAAATGACACTAATACTCTCTGTGTTCCTCGCCGTGCAATATTTATTTGGCAAGCCTGGCGGGGTAGTAGTTTGCAGGAAAGAGAAAGCGAAATCAGTTGCTGGGTGTTGATATGCAGATGGCAGTGCAGGCGGAAGAGACTGGGAGAACGTGGGATGCCTTAAAGCGAATTGCATCGTTTAAAGGGTCAACTGCTGTCAACTGGTTCGAATCAATAAACTCCTTTCTTTCTCTCCCGAAGCAGGGTGTACTCACAATTAATCGAGTGGTTCACTTCATTATTAACAAAGAACGATGTTTCTACTTTGGAGTGCTGTCCTGCAGCCTTACAACTCGTCTAGTATAAGTGAGACTGAAATTAGAAGAAATGAGAGGCGCGTTGTCTATTATTAACATGTCAAGCGTTGATGGTAAGACGTCAGGCTTTTATTTCTTGAATACACAGACTTCCTAGTCAATTAAAACCTGGAAATGGAATCGAAACTGGATCCACAGTGAGTCACACTGCAATTCTACTGTCTTTTTAAGTCGAATAATAGGAGTTGGTATCATCATCTCGAGTAATCGCCAAGTTGATCGCCTTGAGATACAGTCAGCATCCATATCTTCAGTTATCTCGTCGGGAGCTGTGTTTGCCAGCTAATGAGCCGCTTTGAAATGCCGTTTCTCTCTTTTCTCATAGCAACCGTCCTTTCCTGTCACTCGGTGCACTGTGTTACCGGCAGGTTCTAGGTGGGAAGAGGCCGCTCGGTGGATACGAGACACGCGGGACTATAGTAATAATTAATTTCGAAGTCACTTTGAAGTCAGCTGGTGGGAACGTCGCGCGGCGCTTTGAGAGGCGTAAACGTCAGCGACGAATATCCGCACACCTACGGGTATAACCCCTCGGATATATCCGCTCACTCTGCCGATTCACCCTCGGATTGCCGATTCGCCACGTCTACGAGGATAAGCTACACACCGCCACAAAGAGTCCAATTTTCAAAGCGGCGGTACATTGCAATTAAGCCTCGCCGAAATTCACGTAAACGCTCGCTCCAGTTGGTAATATTATAATTACGAATTCGCTCCTGATGAGCCCAGGGACAATCCTCCTCCCTCTTCCATAGCCATTTACTGAATATTATTCCATGCAAGTTTTGTTGCATGGATTACACGTTGCGCACAGTTTGGTTATAAATGTCTGTCATTCGGAATATAGCTGTGCGTTATCTCCCATCGCCCATGGACTTCCCCGATTACCATTTACCCGTTTTAATTACGCGTGCGCAGACACTTAAGGTGCGGCTGGACGGCCATGTCGGTGTGGGTATTATTAACTTGTTAACGAAAGGGAGGGAATTCGACGGTGATATGCAAATAGCGGGTGCCGGACAGCGTGAAAGTGAGTGGCAACCTGTCACTGATAGTAGCATCCGTCGGCTATAGCTGTCCATCAACAATTGTACCAGATGTACACATATCGAACTACTGATTCAGCATTGATCTGTGGCTCCGAATGACCCCACATACTGGGAGAACTATGTTCGAATTAAGTAAAAATATCAATCACAACCATCTCTAATATAACAGTAATCAAATAATTAATACCAATAAATTCCTCAATCGTCCAACATTTATTCATTAATATAACTCCTATAAATTTGTAATAAAAATTACTCAGTCATAATTGACAGGGTTATATTATAAATACTAATTAGCGACGCAGTTAATCTTCCATAATACAAATTAATTAGAAATAAAGTCAGATTGACGGGGAGGGTGCGTAAAAACGTGTGCGAGCGAAAGTACGGTGGCTGTAACACAAGCTTGATTGACAGACGGTGCAGTTACAGGTAGCCAGGCGTTCCAGCGACTGGCGTTCGAGTGGCGCAGTCGTGTTTCCATGTTTTGATAACGAAATCAGCTTCGCACTCTCGAGACGGTGACGTTTAATCCATAACTGGGGGCTGTTGTATAGGCGAGCTGAAGTTGATTACTTGTACGCATGCAAGAACTGGTAGGCGCGTAAAGCCGACGCCTCATATACAAGGCTTAAAGCAGCCTCCAGCGGAAGAACAACAGACAGAGAGAGAGAGAGAGAGAGCGAGAGACTTGAAACAGTCTTGTTTAACATTTCAAGCGGGTCTTAAGTTCTGCTTCAACGATAAGGATTACACGCGTTGACGATAAGCCGGCATCGGGTCCGATTTTAACGAAGTCGATCCACTCTCTCTCTCCTCTTCCGCGCCATACACAAACAGCCGCGACGCCATCCCAATCTTTGCCCTTCATAATTCAGACGGTTCAGGCCATCCCTGATCGCGTCGGCCAGACTAACTTTGAGCGTAAGCCGCAAGATCCTGCGATCGTTTGTTCTCGAATTTAGCGCAAATGAAAAGCTAATAGTGGGATGTACGCGTAATCCTAGCGAACACAGTCGAAGTGCAATGGCTTGCAGAGTTAAAATTAGATTGGAGACTGAAGAGATTGCTGCTTGACGTGGTAAATAGTGGAGACTTATTGTTGTAGCATTTTGTGCTGTGAAGGGTTAGAGTGAGTTGATAGGACGACTTAAAATATATATTCCAAGATAGAAGTACCGCTAGCATGTGCCACGTGTCGGAGAGCAATTCCAGTAGGAGTCCTAAAAATGCACCAACACACCTCCCATAAAAGTGTTAACACGGAAACATTCGTTCCTCTTTCACGCGTGCCTGCTTCGTAAAGTTGTTCTTTCCAAATGGGCGTTGAGTCACAAAAAGTGGATCTGGCTTCTCAAAACATTGGGAAACGTCGTGTGGGGCGTAACCCTATCAATATCCTAGCAGATCGTCACCGGAACAGGATCATCTTGAAAACTTCCCTCTTCCTTGTAAGAGGGTGGTTGCGAGTGGTACTCGTCGACGTCGGACGAGGACGCTTGTCTCGCAAGTTTACACGCTCGACGTACAATTTGCGGTCCGAAGCGCGTGTCCCTTGATGGTTCGCCCAATACATCAACAATCTGACGTGCGAGCTTCGTATTTTCCGGCGGAACACGATCCCATCCACCTGGCTTGCTGAGAGTAAGTAGAGTGAGTGCCCGTTAAGGGATGCCCGTCCCTTTTCGCAGCCCGCGCTTCTCTCACTCTCTGCGGTTCCTCGGCGTTAACGACGTCGTTACACGAGCACCCCTTTCGATTCACTCGAGCATCCGAATCCGCACAGGTGGATGCCTCCACCGAGGACGTGAACTTTGACGGCGTCTGACAGAGATCAACTAGAGAACTACTTCTACTCAAACTCTATTTCGCAGAAGAAAACTCCTCGTTTTTTTTCCTATTCGATTAATCTAACTCATGATTTCCATTTAGTTGATTTTAAATATCTCGTAAATTTGCCCAAGTATTTCCTACTTTCAGTATTGGACAGTTTTAGCGTTTGCCAGAGATCTCACTGAGTACATTTCGCCACGTCATTCGAGAGAGCTTTGGCTATCGAAGGACGCACACATAGGGTGCAGAAGTTATGACTGCTCGATCGGCGTTTCTGCCTCATCAGCGATCGTAAATCAGGATTAAAACATCGCATGGGCGAGGGTTAAATCATGCCGGTGACAGGATCATGCCCTTTACAGGATCCTTCGTCAAGTATCAGTGAATTTTTTATACCACGCCGTTATGGGTGGTTAGAGTCGCGATTACGCGTCTCTAAATCTTGCGGACATGCCGGCGGAATATAAAACATCTCCTAGAAAACGTTCCTAGCCGACTAGGATCGACTCTTCTTGCAATCGAGTCTTTCATTCTGCGTTCTCATAAATTAAAGCAGTCGCTGTGTTGTTTAGTGAATGAACCCCGTAGCGAATTCTTCAGGGTAAAAAAAAACGGAGTTATGGAGTCCGCCGGTTATTAAGTAATGAAATACTCCTCGGAGGACTGTAAAGACGCGTGACGGACAGCTAATGTTGCCGGGATAAAAGCCGGCGACAAGAGCGAGCCAGACAAGAGCCGTTTCTCAGCTCGACACGCTCTGCCTTGTCGCCGAGCGAGCGAGATAGCCAACCAGCACACAAAGTCGGCTGTTTGTTTCTGCAAAACGATCCGATGCTCAACTTGAGTTACGATCGTCTGGATCCGGGCTCCTCGGTGTCTTCGGTTGGCTTCGCCACGGTGTGTGAGGTCCACTCGACTCGTTCCGTCCTCCAGATGACGAGAGAGCCCTAATTACTTTCCCAATTTACACCCAACGTCGCCGCTAGCTAATTGCTCGCGCAACTTTCAGGATTTCGTTCGACATATTCAGTAGCGTCGTTGGCTTTGCGTTACTGTAATTGTAAAGAGACATCTGCTCACTCTGGTAGCCGGCTCCCTTTAGCGGATAGTTTTTGTCGTATAATAAAAAGTTTTTGATTGACGTAGCTTGGAAGGCCAGTGGAAAGGGAGACCACGCGCTGATTAATTGAAGATGGAGTTCTCAGGCAAAGAGAGGAAAGTTCCTTTTAATTAGAAAATCCATGGTAGGAACCTAGAAACGAAAGTAATTTCCGATGGTAGTTCACAGTCTGGCGACTACCTCGCTCGCTTCCTCTGTATACGGGAGAGACTGTGTGTGTATGTATGTGTGTGTGAGTCAAGATTCCTCGCTCTCGGGGCCCATTATTTACATTGCACACGTCGGGTCTCGGGAGCCCTTTGCTCTTTACTCATCTTTCTCCTTTGCACCGTTTCCCGGTGCTCGTCATCACCTCGAGCGCCAACCCGCTTGCTCGCTCGCTCGCACTCGCCAACACCGACGCGTCGATGCACCTTTTGCTCGCTGGCCCCAGCTAACACCTTCATCCGCCTTTGGATCCACGCGTCTCTCGTTAGCGCGAAGCCAAGAGTGCGCGATCGGGTTACTATGACCAGAGAGGCTTGATGTCTCGTATTCCTTGCCTACCAATTGTCTTCCGTAGCTGAGCGCCACGTGTGTGTCTCGCGCTCTCCTGTCCAGGCCTCAATTCAGCCGCACTGTCTCTCTATCAGAGTTCATCGATCTTGCTGAGTGGCCCTTTCCTTATGCGCCAGAGAAGCCGCATAAAAGCCGGTGAACGTCACGCGGCATACACTTCCGCCGGTTCGTAGGTGGTACTCTCTGGCATATATCGCCAGGAATAGGATTCATCCGAGCAGACTCGAGGATAGAGCAGCGAAGTTCATGGCGATTTAAAAGGGTAATCTTCCTAGGGAAATTTCGATCGACGTATTGGGATTGCTTAGAGTACCCTTTACCTGGGGGTGTGTTCAGGTCAGCCTTAAGACGACAATGTCGTGCATCCGTCGTAAGGTCCGAGAGGCAAGCACAAGCAGGAAGTGCACGAGCATCTCCGTCGGAGGTTCCTCTCTCACTTGGCCACTCAGACGGTCCAAGAGTGCTTTGAGATCCCTCGTTTTCCGGGGCGACTTGTCCCTCCAGCCGCCAGAGGGACAGAATCCTCCGACCGTTCTCCTCCTGCTAGCTCGCGACATTTCAGCACTGTATCCCCCGGGTGCTCCAATTACGAGTAGGAATGCTCATTTAGCGGAGGGGGCGCGCGCAACGGGGGAGCCATAATGGTCAGCAGGCTCTTGAAACTATTATCGGGCTGCGAGGGCAAAGGACTGCTCGCGCGAGAGGACACCCTATGGTGCAATGCTGGTTGCACGCTTCTCCTTCGACTCCGAATTTTTAATCCGCTCTAACCGGACCGACCGACTGGCAATCTCGCCGAGAGCACTTTCCATCTGGACCGCAGGCTGCCGCTGGTGATGCTGGATGCCAGTGGCAGTGGCGAACGACGCTTCCCCCGTCGGTGTGAGCCGCTTGCATTCCTCATCATGGTGATGGTGCACACCACTCGAGTGGAAACACCAATCGAGCGATGGAGATTGCGATGCTAACCTCCGGGAAAAGCCTTTTGTAGCTGAGGAGTGTTTCCCCTCTTGCTTTCTCTCTCTCTCACTCTCTCTCTCTCTCTCTCTCTCTCTTTCTCTTTCTCCTCATCCGCAGCATCCTCCACCTCGTCCTCCTTTGCCTTAGTCTTCATACTCGAGACGCAGAGATCCCCAATCTTGCATATTCGATGCGTCGCTTCTGAGAGATTAGATTCTGTCCTTTCTCTTAAGCCCCCAGACCGCTTTCAGGTGGTTTCTAGTTTATAACGGACTATCCGATGCTCTCTCCGCTTTCCACTGCCCCTGAACGACGAGGACATGGAGTCCGGTGCACCTGGTGGTCGACGCTGACTGTTGAATAATTAACGGACACATCTCTCACTGATGTGCTTCCATTCGATGTAGATCCCTGGAAACGATATCCTTTTGCTTGCCTACTCACTATTGAGATGACCGACGGCTCAAAGATCGCTTCGACTTCCCAGAGAAGTTGAAAGTCACTTTTGAGCGTTACAGTAAAACTATTATCAATTAACGCGAAGCAGTAGTCATTATTGATTACTCATTGGCTCGCCCTTTAAGTTTTGTCCGACTATAGCTAAGCTAACGGGCCTTTGATGACAGTGAAAACATGACTAGCAGAAATTCAGGTTTACACAGTGAGTAGTTTAAACAAGCCATTGTCATTCGAGAGGAAGGGCAAAGGTTCGATGATTTAAGAAGGAAAATATTCTGTCCCCAATGACGAACGTCCGAAAGGTGCGTAACGAACAATAGCCCATTTCGGCAACAGGATGGAACAAATTGGTAATGAACCGGCCGATAATTGTCCTCTGCTTCTTACTGCTTTATCCTCTTCTTCCCGTTCCTCGCTACTTTCTTCCGTATAAGTCATCGTTCCGCCGAGGCGACACGGCAATTCCCGACGCCTCTTTGCACGGGCGTGTGCATGACTGATTGAGATGTCATCGCCTGGAAGTCCGTGCGACCCTCGTTACATTAGCTCGTGTAATCATCGTGTTCCTGCAGACTCTTTTCGCATGTAGGTGTGCCCGAGCTAAGGCGAGGTCCAATGACGTTCTGGATTGTTTGATGCCAAAACACGACCCACCCTTTTCGGCTTCTTTGCTGTCTGAATTTAACACGATGTTCCTCGCTGTTTTCGTTCTCTCTGTGTTTCCATTTGTAATTCAATTAGTAAAGTAATATTTTATTCGATATTATTTAATAATGCAGAGTGGTACATTCATTATGTTATGAATTGATGTTCTAAATTTATCAGAATTCCTCAGAATTATTGCATCAACCAGCTAAATCAGTATAATGAAGAAATTTGATAGACGAAGACGGATTCCCGAGACTTAATTTCGCCAGGTTTCCCAGGATTTACCTAGTGGATTTTAATCTACGGGTCGAGCATGAACGCGCAGGTTGCTGGAGATTGCTGTTAGATACATCAGACTGTTGATGCACATGCCGAGAATTCTCCCTGTCGTGGAAATACCCTAGTTTCTCGGTCTCCCTCTCTCTCTCTCTCTTGCTCCATTCATTGAAGGACCACAAAATTGCCCGAACCATACGTTTGTCACGCGTGTGTTACGCGGAGTATTGTTTTCTGTAATTGTTTCGGGAAACAAAGGCGCTCTAGCAGCAATTCAGCATCATGCAGGTGCACTTAGCATCTCTCTCTTCCTTCTCTCGGTATTGCTCTGCTTCTCCTTCGCTCGCTCTCTGCTCGGCAGAGGCTTGTTCGGCTACGTATTGTCGTGGTAGAGTACCCTATACGTACTAACGGGACACCCATATTGTTGGTAAGCTCGCACGAGGACCCGGCAAACAGTTTTCTCATGCTGCCCGAAAGTTACTCTTTAGAGACGTGAACCCCCTACGCGCAACGAGCGATCCAATTAACGATCTTTTCGACTTTCTCTATTATCCCTGGGGAACAGGCATCGTTAAGCTTTGCGAAAACTGAACTGTAGTCTCGTAGACTTGACTTTCTTTAATACTAGATCATACAAGATTGTAAAACTTCGTTTCGTAATTATGACTATTTTAAAATTGATTCTAATTAATTTTGTATTCTCTGTTTCAGGTAAGTCTTGATTGACCTCTGGCAATATTCTTGTACGAATTAGTGAAGGAGTGACAGCAACTGTAAGTCAGAAAAACTAATATAAAAATCTTACTGATTTATCAACATTTAAATTTAATCTTTCGCAAGATGAATATTGAAAAAAAAAACAATGACAAAGTGTCGTCGTCGGTAATGATCCGAGCAACGGATGACACTCTTGAGAGAAGATTCCTATGCGTGCTCGATCCCTCGATAGTCTTTCCTCTTCGTCGCTCGGCTGCTCACGGCCCAACGGTAATCACGCTCGATCTCTCTCAGATCTTCGGGGCAATTTAAGAGCTTTTTAAGCGCTCTCAGTGGGCATAGATGTGAGCAATGTGTGCACGTACACGAAGGCCCGGTGGCAAAGGCCGGCAGGCTTGGGTCCACTTTTACACGGACAAAGAGGGCCGTGACGCGGCTGGATACGCACAATCAGCCCGCAGTGATTGAGGCATTCAAGGCGTGGGCACGCACTCTTGCGCCCTCTTACGCACGCTTACGCACAAAGCCCCCACGAATTCTCACGCTCTCCTCGCCTCTATTTAGTGACACGTCCTATTGAGAACAAGACCAACCTGGTGAAGAAACGACCTTAACGTCCGCACTGACTTCGATCATGATATTCAGCTGATTTAACTAGCATTTGCGAAATTCTTCGCTACAACATTCTAAGCTGATTAATCAATTTTATATATGTAATAGTTTTATTATGATCAATGCAAACGTAAATTGTAATGGTTTGTCTGCTGAAATTTCTACTGTAACTATAAGCCAACTGATGCAGACTCCCAATGAACTCTGTCAACCGCCATAAAGTCTCTCGTCAATACGGCAGCTTATTTCAGAATAAAACCAAGTAATTAAAGTTCGCGGCGGGGACGAAGGAGGGACGGGGTCGTTGCGGGAAATTACGCGGGCGTCTACCCAATAACACGCGGCTTGAAAAAAGGGGCAGCAACATTGAGATTTTGCGCTCGAATTTACTAATTGGACCTGTCATCCGCACTGCCCGTACTCTCGTTGCGCGCCGGAGAGTTTGCCGGCTGAGAGTTCGAAAACTCTGCTCAGGGAAATCATTTCCTCCTGAGGGAAGTGGCGTTCCACGGCTCCTTGGCGCATTCTTCTGCCAAGCTGTGGATCCCAGCCCCGTCGAATTAAGGTCCAATGATTTCCGCGGAAATTAACTATGCTGCCATGCAACTTTGCCGGTTGCTTCTGCAGAACTGTCTAATGTTTCAATTGGAATTTCTGTCGTACTTTCAACTCACTAAGTCTTGTTAGTCTGATTTCAATCTCATATCGTGCTAACATATGTTGAATTATGAGTGTATAATTAAAAGAAAGATGAATTGTAAGATGAATTCTTTTCTAACAAAGTAATTATCTTAGAAGCAACAGTTTAACGAATGTTCGGATCGTGATGTGCAGGGAGATTATTCCGGCGATGTTTTTCCTCGGTCTTTATTAACTCTGCTCTCATTCGAGCCCTCCAATATCGCGTTATTGCACTCGGCCGCCCGCAGTGTCACCATAAGCTCGTGGTGATAGCTGGTTGCTCATCCAGCTTGGCGACTCTTCGATTTATTTCGCTTTCTTCATCGCCAGGTCGAGTTAGGTTTCGGAGGGGTCAGGCTGAGAGAGGCAAGAACGGTCTTGCTTTCGATCTGCTCTATTTCCACCTGCCGAGCTTGTCGACAATGCGCTGCAATAACCAAGAAATTGCCGGTTAGTTTGATACCGAAGCGTATCCGCTCGCCGAAAGCCATGACAAAGCGGCCGTCGTCCCAACGTCTCTTCGACGGATGGATCACAATATCCTTTCGTGGTTTTTCATCGGCCTCTCAACGCCTTTCTTCGCTCACTCTCTCCTTTAGATCGCCTTGATGCTACGCTTTCGCTCTATCGCACCATCTAAATCAAACCAACTCTCCCTCTTGCACCGCTTGAATCACTCGCCAATAACTGGACCCGACCTCCTGCGTCGGGATTGGCTCGGCCGCACAATAGTTTGCCTCCTCTGTTCGATTATATTGGTGTTTAGAGCACAATTGTCCGGGAAATAGGAACGTGAGCATTAGATGCGAGATGCAGGGACTGGCAATCGATGTAGATTAGATTAGACATGATCGAGTGTTCGGTCCTGCTAAGAGCTTATGGCGTTCGAGTTTAGTAACGAAATTGCTGTACATCTGCCGTCGCCTCTTGATTGCACTTATTTCTATTAACGACTTTTGATTTGTCGCCAATTGTGTGTCCTTAGCTCGTAATATTATAATGTATGTTGTTTTATTGAATATTACGCTCGATTTGCGTGTCTTTTATTAGCATTTCTACTTGCGGCGGTTGGTTCTAAAAATAGAACGAATCTTTCCAATCCCTTCATGCCCACCATTAATCGTGCGGGAAAGAGGAAAGACGGAGCGTTGGAGAAACGATTTCCAAGCTCGCTTAATAGAAACCTAATGTCCATAACCAATGACTCTCGGCCGGTGTGGTATCCATCAATCGAAATTATCTATCTCTGATGATGTATGCCACTCCTTTTTACGCTTCTTCCCCAACATTACTCACTCCCGTGAGAAAGGAACCTGAGGACGGCTTGCCTGCCGCAGGACATCCCTGCTGATTGGATACACACTTCGGAAATGAAAATTAATGATTTCATCATAATGGTTTTACCCTATATTTATTAATACAAGAACATTGAATACACTGGGTTTAATGTGGGATTGAAATATAATGTACATTCTTGTGGAATTATTGATCCTTTTAATGTCATCGATGTAACTTTGTCTGAAGCGCAAAAGGATTGAGGTTCCATTCTTCATTGACCGTAATTACCTGCTGGTCAGCAATCGAATGCACATGGATAAATGCGGCCCTTCAGTAGTCGTTACACCCAAGCTGCCGAGAATGCCTATTAGTGTCAACCACGCCCCTGCGTGTTACCTCGCTGGATATCTTCCTTTCATTCTCCTTTTACCCTTTCGAATCAAGAACCCATACCCTCCGCGCTCCTCACCACCGCATAACCTTGGCTGGTCAATTTCATAAACCGAAAAGCCTGCCGAAATCTTTCTGGGAATTCGAGAATGGTAGAATCTCATCGCGATTAATTGTTAGCTTGGTCGGAAGAGCGTGTGAAATGATAAGGCGATCTCTACGAATGGAGAGGTAACCGAGGGAATTTATGATGGCGGAGGATCGTTGACACTGGCCGGGATATAAGACACTTTAGCAGCTCGTATAATTCCCTCGTTCGGGCTCTTTTACTAAATCACGCGCGCCTCTATGAGTAATGGCCGAGGGAATCCAGTCGAAAATTCCTGGATGCTGGCTGCTCTTCGGAGCGAAGCGCGCACCTAAGCTTTCTATGGGAGTGAGAGTAGTTATGATCTCGAATTACATTATAGATAGAGCTGAGACTGCGGGAGGATCCGACGTATTTGTCAAAAGAGATCCGGGCATCGAACGGGGCGGGCATCGTATAAGATTACCACCGTTCATATCGAGTTCGGACACATTGTCTGCACTTGCACACGTGCGTCATCTTCGGCATTGTTCCTGCGATGCACTCGGTGTTCAGTGGTTTAACGGAGCACAGTTCATTCGCATGAACACGTCGCTGGCACCCAACTGTAATTTCTTGGTGCGCATCTCATGTGTTATAACATTCTCGGTGTGTTATCATAGTGTGGCGACCTAAATTAAACGAGTACGCATTAACACCTGCGTGACCGTGGAACCGTCCTATCAGAGATTTATCTTCTGCCTTGCCGGAAGACCCATTAACACTAGAATTGTACCTTCCTTCTAGAGCCGTTACGCTGCACGGAATTATTGCTGGTAGATGCTGGATAAAGTATGAGTTACAATTATACTGCCATAGTTCTTGCATAGTACACAGCGCGGCATGGGAATCTTAATGGCTTGGGAATCTTGAACGAAAGAAAGTTCCCTCTGTCGTCTGTCTGCTGGGAATACACCGTTTACTAACGAGGATAAAATATAGAAGTTTCTGAGTACGTCGATGATCTGTCGAGATTCAATGGGAATACGATGAAATCGATAGAACCTGCTTGGGAAACACTGATTATCATTCCAGATTCAACAAAAGATATCCCGTTATACAATTATTCTCCACACGTGGCTAGGTTTATATATTATTTATTCGAGTAGCACCACATCTCTCGAATTCGAAATCTTGGCTGGATCTTCCGTACAATACAAATCTGAGCACAGAGAAATTAGCAAGACTCTATTCAAGTATGCCACACAAAGTGCTGCGTCTTGTTGCGCGTCTTGCGGGTTTAGAACGAAGTTACGAAGTAAACGAAGTCGCAAACGAGTCCAGTCACAAGCGGAGCGATAAAAGGGACCACGCGGAAACTAGATACGATCCTAGTGAGAGACGGAGACAGGCGTTTTTGCAGGATGCAGAGACGATAGAAGTGAGCGAATCCGGAAATTCGCCAGGCGTAGTAAACGAATTAAAGTGACTCCGGGCTATCTGCAAGGAAGAAGCCGTCCGATAGTTGCGAACCTCAGGAGCGAGAGGAGCTGGGATCCTTTACGCTAGAACAGCCGGTAGGAAAGAGAGTCCTTCCCCAGGCAGGATTAACAAAAGCTCTCGGTTGAGGTCCATTGTCTCTTAGGGCCCAGCATCCTCCTCCTCCTCCTTCTTCTTCTCCACCTCCTCCTCCGGCTCCTCTCCCTTCGATCGTCCTTCCGGACTTTCTTAGCTAATTTCTTGGCGCGTGCTGTCGCTCGCCGGTGCACCGGGGGAAATTGTGCGCGCTCCTAACGCTATCGCTGAGTTGAACCTTCGGGAGATACTGGGAGACAAGCAGAGGGAGTGCGACGGGGATCTTACGGATAAGGCAGAAAAGGTAATCAAACTCTGCCGGGCGTGGCTATTAATTACTGGCAGCCGCTCTCACGCGCCACGAATTCCAAAACTCGAAGAAGACTCGTGTCGTCTCTTGAAATTCGAAGCTCCCACCTTGCCAAACTACACCCACGATACAGGCCGACACTAGCGCCACTCGTCTCCTCGCGCGCCCGCGTGCTCTCCTTCAAGGTTTGACTTTATAATCGGCCGGGTTGCATGTCTTGCCCGGCAAAATTCCAAGTGACAACTGAGACCTTTTGAATAAACATGAATCGACTAAGGGCTCATGGAGATTCTTATATGTGCGCTCGTCGCGTATAATTGTCCGCTTTTATTGGCTGTGCCAGAGCGCAATTCTCCATTGCAGATATTAAGCGCTTGTTATTCCAAGTGGGTGTAATACCTATAAACTTCCTAGAATTAAATTCCTCTCTTTTTTAAAAGTAGGTTATTCTCGTCATTATTATGTGCAGAATGTTTTATTCTCATATCGAATTTCTCTAAACATTCAGAGCAACATTTTCACAGTCATTTACTTGTGCATAAAGCAGATAATGCTACATATGATTTAGCCGACTTAAGAGGTCAATGGCCTGCGTAAACCCCGGGCCAACGCATTTGGGAAAGTTCCTCTCTCGGCTCTTTCGCCGAGTGCGACAGTAGTTTCGTATTTTCAGTGATAATCCTTAATATGTACATACACACGAAAACAATATGATTCAACGGGGCGCAATCGCTCGCTCGAAAGGAAAGCCGAGCGAGCGCTGAAAATTTCACTCCGGTATCAGTTCCATGACGCAGAAAATCAGTCCGGTATTGTTCCCGCTCGGCATCATAAAGTTCCGTCGCGCACAGTTTGCCGGCTGCGCCCGATGCTTTATTCCGCAGGAGCTCAACCCGTCAGGACACACGTTCACACACACGCAAACCGCCTCCCACGCTTGTATTTCCTCTGGCGGGGCAGATATTCAAAGATAGATTTGCCAGTTAACGCGCTCCCCCAAATCGTCAGGATGACGGTGCGCCGTTGGATTCATATATCGCGGCGGGCGCATCGCTGGCGTCGAGAATCGGGATCAAGTTAACCGTCCGGCAGCGTGTAACAATTGTCGAGTGCGTGGTAAGCGCCTTACAGGATGTAAAGCTTTAACGCATCGCTAGGGTGCAAGGAAGGATCTTCCCCTCTTCTCTTCTGCTCTTATCACCACCCCCGCGCACCAATGCCACCTCTATTGTTTTCGGCTTATAGCCGCCCCTACCACACACTGAACTCTCTCTCTTCACTCATCTCTGGTACTCCCGATCTCTTCCTGATTCTCTCTGTGTGTCTCTCCCTGTTCTCCCGGGGTCTCCGACACAATGAGCCTGTCTTCAATGCTTCAGCCTCACCCCTGCTCCTCACCCGTCCCAGCACACCCCCTTCTGCCTCGACGATGACGCCGAGGTTGATCCTTTCGCTGCGTTCATCAACCCCCCACCCCCACCTTCGGAAGCCGAGCTTCCTGGTCTCGTGCGAGTCTCGACATTCTTTTTCGCTCTTTGGAAAGAGCGAGCCAACTAGTAGAGAGTTAGGAGGAAAAGGGCTCTCACTAAGAATCCCCGACTTCGTTTGAGACCCTGGTCGATTGGGGCTCGTTATGACGGTCCAGTTGCTCGCGCGATTAACTGGAAACCAGTAAGGAACCCTCTTCCCTAGCCGAGAACATTGAATCCAGCTACTGATCGTGGGAGAGCGCAACCCCTTGACTCACCCTGGACCACTGATCTCCCGGAAATACATTGTTCCTTGATGCAGCCCTCTTGGAGACCAATATATTCCTCGAGAAGAGGATTAATTCCAGGTCCTGTAAATATAAGTACTTTGGGTTAGGTAATTCCAGGGATTCGTTCTATATTGGAATGAGTCACCCTTGAGATTTAATTGTGAGTATTATATCTTTCATGGAGGTTTTTTTCTTTCTATGCGTTCGTTTGGAGATAATTAAGTTATAAAAAGGTTAGGTATTCCAGGGTTGAGAGACCTTCCACTCTTGAAACGTCTTTCACTCTTGGCTGTTTGTCGCGATGAAGAGAGAGAAAGGGAGAGAGAGACAGTGATGAGAGGGTGGCATACACTTGGAGAATAGTTTGAAACTAATTAGAGTTAATAAAGAAGAGGGAGGACGTGGTTGTAATCATTAGGGGGGAGGACGCCGCCTGCTCATTAGGCCATGCGCAGGTTATTCCGAAGAGTAGCTTCTAATCGACTTACGGGAAGTGTGTAAGGTATGCTTAAAATTAGAACGAAAGCGCGCTCTCCTACCCTTTAATATCATCATGGCGGACCGCCGGATGCTACGGACGCTGTAGTTTCGGAAAAGGAATGCCAAAATGGCCGGCCATTTTCGGAATTGCTTAAACGCGCGTGTAATTGAATCCGGCTGGCCAAGATGGGCCTTTGTAATAGCGTCATACAGGGCGAATCAAAAAACGCCGACAGAATTTTACCAGGAATAATAATACCAATCTAGCAATATTCCAACTACCACAAGCAAGAACTTTGTAATGATAATAAATGTAGTTGAATCAAGAAAGTGAATCTATGAAATATTCATGACCAATTTGACACAGAGTTGATTCTTACTATAAGGTCAAATGAAATTTAGAGAACGTTAATTGAGAAACTTCTGGAACATCCTGTACATCAGCTTTACTCGGCGTTGTCGACTTATTACCGATACTCGCTCTGAAAAAAAGGAAGACCTGAAAGATCATCGACGATGTGCAGTTAATAACGAGCTTCCTTGGAGAGCGGCAGGATCCGATCCTTAATTATTCCATGGAAGCTTTGCTGCGCTCGAAATTACGCTAATGGCGGCCAAGAGGTAAACGTGGCCGGCTACGATCGGAACGTGTAGTCTTTCTGAGTTTTCGTGTCGTTCACCCGCTTCTACCGGTCGTTGGAATTAATGACGGCTTGTCAGGTGAGAAAGACAGAAACGCATTACCGCTCGGAATTTAATTACGTATTTATCCTAATAGCGTTACTGCTTGTTAATGCGACGGAACATCAGGGCCTTTAGCGCACTGCCGAGCTACGTTCACGGTGGGTTACACGTTTTATGCGAGCAATATATCATCTGCATATAAATATTCTATTCATCCTGTCGACTGAAACCTACGCACGTCAGAACTTACTGACGCGTTCCCAAGACCCTTCACTGTCTTGGGCAACGACTCGCTTGTGCCCGGCGTCCTTTATGGGATAGCGATTTCGAGAAGACTGTGAATACAATCGATCGGTCCCTCAAAAATCACCGTTGCATATTTCGGTCTTCCTGCCAGGTGTCACCTACCTGTCATGCGAGATTTTATTTCATAATTGAACCGAGACTCTACGAAGGTGAACGAAGTCTTTAGTATGTCTTCGCAAAGATTAAATTCTAGGAAAGGAAAAAGTATTTAATATCTTGTTATTGCAATTAAAGAAAATTATACGAAGTTGAATCTTTCTTATTTTCTATTCTTTCAAAGAAATATATGAAAAATGGATGATTAAACTGAGCTGTTACTTGTTTAAAGATAGTTTAATAAAACAGAGGAAAGAAAAGCATCGACAGACAAGTCACTTTAAAGTACGGTCTTAGGCCCTTTGCAGTTAACTGACGATGCCAGTCGCATTACTGCGGCCTCGCGCGTCCGTTGGCACGTCGAATCGCTTGGGCTGACTTTTCGATGGTCGCTTTTTATCCCTTTAAAACCTTTAGGCGTCCGGAAGTGTCGGATTACCGAGTTCGAGTACGTATGGTCCTTTGAGCCTGCCCCCCGTGCCTCTTACTATGAAAGATGGCCTTAAACCTTTCCTTCCTCACGATTTTCCTTTGCAAATCGAACGCCTGCGCTGGCTTAACTCTCCCATATATCTGATTTAACAACCGTCCCGGTGTCTAGCTTGGTATTTTTTCAAATACCTAACAAATGACGCATTCATGTTTTCCAAGAGCTTGTTTATACGGTGAGAAACATTTATTATCCATCGAAGTATCCAAATAAAACTAGAACATACTCCCTATCAAAACTTCAAGATTAAAAAACCCACGACTACTTCATTCTAATTAGACACAAATTCCTCCAAAACACTAATGCATTTTTATACCGAAAGAGTATTCTTTAATTTTGCCCTGTCTTCAGTATGAAAGGGTCACTGATCCCTGTCGAATGGGATGAAATTTGGAAGGAATAAGAGGGCTTAATATCCGCTGGCTGTCACTCACCCATTGTGTATTCTTCTCCCACGTTCCACCGGCATTTACTCGTGGAAAAATGCATTCAGCTTTCAGAGCTGCGGCAATCTAAGTCGTATGCAGGAGATACTAGTGCTCTTATTAGATGACGTCTAATGACACATGATTCCACAGGGAATCTATTAGAAACTCGTCTACTATCCCGATCATTCGAATATCTGTATAAGTGGAATGAAATGCAGGCTGGCACGCTGTTCACTACATTTTCATGCATAAATCTGCTATTCTCTGCTTGAAATAATAAAGTGGAAGTGGGAGAGTTGGGAGATATATCCCTCGTAAACCCGGTCTCGTCCTAATCATCTGTACATCGCGGGCGAGCGAGCAAGCGAGCGAGCGATGCTCTGACGAATTCAAATGCGGCTGGAGTCAAGAATTAAATCTCAAGGCCGCTCGCGAACTCCGTGCAAATTGAGCGTCGATCGCCCCCGGCGGGATGAATAATTTGCATCGCATTCGTGGGAACCGAACCTAATTCCCGGGTTAATTTCTACCGCGGTGATTTGCTCCGTAGAACTGGAGGGCGAGAGCGAGAGCGAGAGAAGATCAGTTGGCTAAAGTTTCAATGGAGCCAGAAAACCGTAACGTTAAGCCTTTACTCAGCTGTGAGTACACCGGCACACGCCATCCAATTAATCTCGACATTGATATGCCGAGCTGGATGAGGATCATGTGGATTCCGCAAATTATTCTTTCTTGCCCTACATCTCGGTGAAAGGGAATTCTGGAATAATTGGCGGAATTATAAGAGCTTGTAAGAGCCTGCATAGCTCGTGGTATTCCCGATTTACAAGTTAAGCAAATGCATATATTTGTTACTCTTATTTTAATAATCATTAGTACGAGCTTGTAATGCAAATATATTATGCAACACAGCCAACACAGAGGCAGAAAGTGTACACTCGGAAGAATCTATGTTTTCCACTTGCAATTAAGCTCGTTAATAAGTTAGTTGCTGCACGAACCAGCAGCCCATTGTCCCTATTTACTTTGCAACGACTCTTTCTACTCGGCAAATGTGCGTGCTTCGTTCGCTCGTTACACTTACGCACCACGCGCTTAAGTAAAGTTTTTTCCCTTATCAAGGGGAAACACTCCTTCGACTGGAGCTAGCTGCGCCATGACAGCCACTCGTAATTATGCAAAGCTCACGGTGCTTTCTCGGAGGTAGCGTATCTTGCGGTTGTGCGGAAACCGCGCGCGGTATCCGCGTCAGCGTTGTACAATAGGTCGTAGAAATGCCACTCGCTCCCTTCGATCACGTGCCATTGGCTTTGCCCTTTTATTTTCTCCGCATCTCCATTCCCCCTTTTATTTCCCATTACAGATGTCATCTTTTCTTCTCTCGCACAGTGTTAACAAGAGATCAGGTTTGCTGAAGGGTTGAGAATAGCTATTCAAATATGAACAAAGTGGAAAAATCTGAAAATTAGACTATTCGCGCTCCGAATGCAATTTTATTATTATTCTAAAATGAATATTATATTACTAAAACCCTATTTTCACTAGTTACCGTTTGTATAAATCCTCTTTTAAATGGAACATTTCATTTTTAATTAAGTAAAACTGGAGTGGCCGCTTAAATCAAAACCATGCAGGATCACAGCACGAGAAGAACGCAAAATAACTCGCCGGGGTGAAACACCCGCTTATATTGTGCCTCAAAATTTCGCGCGACGAGGGTGCGAGCATTATTTCCGCACAATGCCGCCCGCGTCGGGACGCGTCATTGCGCCCGTCCGCTCCGAGGGCTTTTCCACGTCGCCCCTGCCCGTCCTCCTCCTCCTCCTCCTCCTCCTCCTCTCGCTCCTGCACTCGCTGGCAAGTTGAGGACGCAAATTAACCGCGGTAGCGTGCCGTGGTGGCGAGCATTATGCAGATTCGTCCTCGCGCAGTAGTATAGGATGCCGGAGTGCCGGTGCGACGTCAGTGCACCGATGCGGTCGTCGCATAAACTTACGGGAGTTATGCGCGCCCCGCGCCAGAGGGCCGCCGCACTGCTAGCTCGGATTTCGAGCGTGCATCTTTCGAAAATGCCGAAATGCCAAAAGGGTGTGTGCGAGAAGAGGCGAGCAGGAGCTCCGCACGAACCCTTACGGATTCCACAGGTTTTACGAGCCGAAAGTCATTTGCGTCCAACGATTTACGGCTGCTGCCCTTCGACTTTCCATTCACTGCCCAATACTCCTCGCTTCTCTCTTTCTTCAGCTCCTTTCAACCTCCCTGCCACCTTTCCGCAGGATCGTACATCCTTTTTTTCAAGACATAATCGAGCTTCCAAGTGGATTCCCATGGAACGGGCTTGGCAAGGATCTCCCTCTTTTCGATTGATCGTTATCCGTAAGGTTTATCCAAGAATTCCCACTTGTTCCTTGAGCAAGCTTCGTGCACCATTCCATTTCAAAGTAAAAGTAAGTCGTAACTCTTTTGAAAACTGTCGTTTTAACGTCGAGTAGGACATGTCAGAATTGAGTTGTGGTATTCAAGATAATTGCTTATAATTCAATCGATTTTGGCGGTGTAGTTACACGCCTGTCAAGATGAGTGTCAGTTACTCAAAGTACTTGGTTCGCCCCGAGGAGAACCACTTCGCGCAACATGCCACATTCGCTCGGAGGCAGGGCACGCGAATGCCATGATTACTTGCCGTCAGTTCGAGCCATTTCCCTCAATCGATCAATCCCATCTTAGTTAATTATGCATAAGCACAGATACGTAAGTGCTTATACATAATTGCGCGTAACCCGTACGGACAGATTAGCCGGGCAAGGCGGCATGTCGGTATCTATAACAGGTCTTAAGAAGTTTCGTTGTACTGCCACGCCGGCTGCAGCTGCCAGTAGCACGGCATTGCTCCAAGTTTTGGAATATTCCTCGGAATATTTTCCGGCCCGATCTTTTCATCAGTGGTTCTTTGGATGGGGCGGGTGCGTGTCGGCATGGACTACTCCCCTCTACCGGCAGCCAGAGAAAAACAGACTCTCGCCGGATGTTTGTTATACGAGTTGGGAAGAAAGCGTTTCCTTCAATGCAGAGCGCGGTGAGCCTGAAATTACGAAGTCCAGATATGCAAGAAACTTTGCCGGCCTTCGGTGAAACAAAGAGAGGGAAGAAGGGGTGGAGGATGAGGAGGAGAAGGAGGAAGAGGGTCGAGGCGCAGAGGGTGCGGAGAGGGCTGAAGCGAGCCGAACAGTTTTACAGGTGCTGTTTTGAATTACTTTCGCCCGAACTAACTTTAAGTGAAAAGTTTCCTCGCCAGACCGCCTCGCTCTCGTTGTACTCACAGTTTAAAGAGGAATCGGATCGTGTCTCGTTTTGAGAACCCCTGCGTCCCAGGGATCGGCTATAATCATCGGTGATCTCGCGAGTCTACGTGCAAGGTACGTCGCTCTCGTGACGTTCCTTCATTCGTAGTGAGCCTAGTATAAATTTTACTCTCGATCCTGTATTACGCGCGGTACGATCGCAGCAGAGATCGAGGCGCGCCTCGTGGGTGGAACAAATGGGACAGCACGGAAAACAGCATAGAGGAGGGTCCGCACGTCATGAGATTTCCGTCCGGGAAACAAACAACCGTGTTTAAGGGCCTCCGCTAAGACTCGAAGTAAGCCTAAATGGCCCGTCTAATGATCCATTGAAACACAATGTAAATCTCGAGCCCTTATCCACCTGTAAACCCTTCAAGGACTTTTTAAATACGACCCTTTAAAATGACCCTTTGCCGTGCTTGATACATGTTTTACGATACAAGTACAAAGTTAACTTTATTTCAATCTCAATATTCGTTTAATGAACGCCCAAGTCGTTGGAGTAATTAAGTATGTAGGTAAGAAGTTTGTTGAGAAGTTTATTAAAAATTAGAGAGGTTTCTGTGTCAGGCACGTTTCCAAGGCGTAACGCGAGAGAATCTTCATTATCCAAATTCAAAAACCTTCTGGCTATAGTCTGATCTCCCTAATCCTGGCTTAAACACCTCCTGTACAAAGTATGCGCACAGCCAGATAAAGTTTCACATGTAAGAGCATCCGGGAGCTTCTCTTATGAAGCTGAAACTTCAAACTGGGCTAAGAAGTTAACCTAAGTTATCAGGGGCTCAGAGGTTAGGTCGGCGTACTTTCCTTTCACGAGAAATCGACACGTATTCACGGAGACAGGCCGACTAGCACGATGGAGATAGCTTTTGTGACTAATTTGGCGCAGTACTTGCCAGGAAAATGGCAGCGAAACTTGCACGCGCTCTTGTAAATTCCAGTCGGCTCGCGCGTGGCTTCACGCACCGATATAATTTCATTAGAGCATTAACGAGGACCTTCGTTAATTAAGCTAGCATAAACGCGATAATTCTCTATATAGCTCCGGCAGCTTAAAGACTCTTGACACGTTTCCTGCGTGCCGTGATAATTAGACCTGAATACGACGCCGGCTCTCTCCCTGCTTTTCTGTGGAACAGGAAGCGCTCGGGCGGAAGAAGAGATTTTTGTATGCCTTTTCAAATTCCTTGACCCGAAAAAAGTTTCTCTCGCTATGAAAATACTTATTGCGTATCAAGATTCATTCTGAATAAGGTTAAAGTTCAAGGAAGTAAAAAAGAATGATTTTATTGAAGCTTTTGGAAGCATAGAATAGTCATTTCGGCACTTTGACTTCTCACTGAGATAAAATCTCGACGTAAATGTAGAAATTCCGGTGGTAGCGTGCAGGGCTCCGTTTCGGCTGGTTATATAATAGTCCGAGGTAGGAACACTCGAGGGAAACTGGATCAAAATCCGGAGTTCTTATCCCCGTAAATTTCACGTGGCACAAAGCCGTGCCGGAGTCCCGTTGAAAGCCCCCAAAAAAGTCTCCCGTTCCCTCTCGCACTCGCTCGTTCCCAAACAGGAAGAAGAACGGCAGGCTCCAATGGGGATTTCAAATGTTTTTCAGCTCACGTCGGAAATCACCACACATCTGTTGCATCTTGGGTATTAATTGTAGGATAATCCTTTTGATACTGAACCCTCGGTAACCGTACGATTCCCGAATAAAGGATCTTCCCTTCTCTTTCTCTCCGCGGGGTTTCACGCCGAACCCAACATTTTGCTACCTCGAGTGCAGCGACATCCGCGTCGAGTAGCCGCGTGAAAAGCTGGAAACTTTAGGAGAGTACGCTTAACGGGTTATGGGATCTCGGAATAAATGTCTTTGCAACGAAAGTTTCGTCATTTTTCCGGGGAGCTCCCCTGATTGTACAACTGTGCGACGACATGCTTTCCATGCATTCATTCTTTCTGTCTGGCGGAACCAGGCGCCATCGTAAGAGAAGGAGATAAAGAGAGATTAGCCAAGCAGGCAGGTATCCCGTTTTTCTCAGATTAATTTAATGCGGCTTACCGAGACTTACAGTTCCCGAAGAGAGAGAGAGAGCCTCGTTCCCATTGTTCCGGCGGGCTAACAATGAGGCCATAGTACTGGTCGAAGGAAATATCTGTCAGCATCTTGTATCGATTATTGAGCGTGTGATACAGTCATCGGCCGCTATCCACCGATAATAGTTCTGGTCCGACCTGGTAAACAAAGGGATATTCCGATAGAAAGGAAGAAAAAAGAAAGCTGTCCCACAACACTGCTGCTACTAGGAAAAATCCTCAGAATGTATTGGGTAGTTAGAGTGGAGCGCATAGTTTCATCGGGAATTCCTCCAAGCCAAAAGAAGGAGGAATTCGCCTGGAGTATGCGAGAAATGCTGGCGGATATTCGTTCCCGTTGTTCACCGAAAATATTAATACGAGAAAAAGGAAGGATTGATTAAAGATTCCGAATGGAGCACGAGGAAGATTGGGAAAGATCAATAGGAATCATACTAGCAGATCACTAAGAGGAAGTTTTTGAACGCGTACGAACCTACCGGGAACTTGGGATTCCCGGACAAATGTAGAATAAAGTTCTTTCGCTACTTTTCGAAGTAAGGTTAAACACCATTAGGGCGCATATCCGTACCCGGCTGCGAAGAGCGACATAATTTGGCCGTTTGACGGAATCTCGCGCGCGGGTAAATAGGAAAGTTTCGGCCTCCTGGCTGTGTGTATGCGATACTAACGAGCTGGCGAACTTTTCAGTTTGCTCTCTCTTTCTCTCTCTTTCTCTCTGGTTGGACACGCGTCTCTAATGGAGGAAGGGAAGAAAGATCGGGGATGATCAGGGTACGAACTGAAGCAGTAGACAGGCAACGAGTCCTCGATTTCTTCCTGCGAGCAACGGAAACTTCCTCTCTCGGCCGAAGAATAGTCCGACAAGGAGGATGAGGGACACACGCGGGCATTTCGATGCCACGGCTGAATTCGGCTTTCACTCACGTTCGCTTGGATACAGAGTTGCAGTCTGGGAAAGGGGGTCGATCGCCATCGTTACCGCAAAGTCGGACAACTTATCGCGGCAATTAGAGATCAATTAACGGGCACCTGCGTCGACTTACAGATCGATCTCTAATTGCTAACTAAATTGCTCCCGCCCCTCGAGCGAAAGATACTCGATCACGAATCGGAATTACCTGGACGATTACGGGAATGCCAGGAGGCCTGTGAGAGAGAGTACAGCGCGCAGCGTGTGCGCGCTCTCATGGGGTAAAAAGCTTTCACTAAATCTGCCGCGCAACCGGTAATTATCCCGAGATTTACGCGCGATTCTCCTGTCCTGCTTAAAGGATTTTTCCCTCCTTCCTTGAACCCTGTTCGCAACATCGTGCCTTCTCCCACACAGACATACTTGCCTTGCATCCTTTCGAAGCCTCCAATTCCAACCTATCTTCTGCTGTTGATAGCTTCGCGGTAAAAGCAATTAGAATGCCTAGATTTTTCACAGAATACCCATAGTACTACAGTATTATCATAAAGAGCTTCGATAATTACCGATACTGCGTGTATTAATCACTCGAACATTGGATCTCAATATTCTCGTTATTTCAACTACACACTGCGTGCATTCGGCATTTCCTCTTCAGTTAATTCGCTGTGCCAGATTAACCCAAATAGATGTAAATCGCTCGAACAAATACTACATGCTAATATCTCTTTCATAAAAGTCCGTTGCCCGAAAGAGTTAATTATTTAAAATACCTAGAGGCTGTATGCCGCGCAGCAGGTAATCAAGAACTGGAAAACAATCACAGTTCGTTTCACAATCCAAGCCCGCAGACATCCTGGGTTGAGGTCAGCGTATTCGGACCGTCTGCTTGCAAAATTATTTAATTTCCATCTTCCTCTCTCTTTCTCTCTCTGTATCTCTCTCTCTCTGCTTCCATGAAAGGGAGTCTCGACAGTGTGAAGGGCGGTGAGGTACTTCCTGGCGGAATCGTTAGTCGGACTCGTAGACGGGATTCTCCGGATTCTCGGAAAACTGAATAAAACTCGCGTCGTTTCACGGCTGGTGTCGCGAGGGTTCCGGGAGGGCGAGGAAAGCTAGGGAAAGAGGGATAGAGACTCGGACTAGGGTTGGGTTGGCGGCGGCGAAGCCGAGAGAGGCGAGGAGCGGTGGAGGACACCTTTATAATGCGTCCCTGGATAGGAAAAATGTGCTTCTGGTGGATGCCTCGAGTAGGATGAGGCCGGGGAGTCACCGCGACGAGTTGATAATTGGACGCCTCGTTACTTCACGTTACTTTCTCCCCCTCTCCTCGCCCGTCCCATCCCCTCCTTCTCTCTTTTACGAAGAGTCCTCTTCCCGCATTCTCTCTTTCAGGCCTCTGTCTCTCCCTTTCGTCGCTTTATTCCTCGGCTTTCTCTACGGACGCGCTTCTCTTCTCACTCTCCTCGCTCTTTCTACCGGGTGGCGCGCAGTACTAGTAGTCGGGGCGCGCGAGGCACCAAAGATCGCACCTCGCTCTTTAAATCCTGTTGCACGACGACGACGGGCCACCTAGCGTAGGTAGGGAGCGGTGTCGAAGCGGTGCTGCTCTCTCCATGGAGGAAGGCACTTCGTTAGCTCAGGGAAAAAGCAAGGAAGCCGGCGACTCTCGTTAACGCTCGCTCTGACTGCTGGCTGGCTGGTTGGCTAGCCCGCTCGCTGGCTGGCTGGCTGGCTGGCTGGCTGGTTACTCGGCCGCCTGCAGGTGTGCACTCCGTGAAATTGCATCCTCGGCTATCTATCGCGCGCCGCGTGTGTGACGTTAAAGAGCCGCTTCACTCGGCGACCCGCTTTTTAGGTAGTCATTCTCTTTATGCCCGTTATGCCGAGCGAAGTGGCTAGTAAATCTACTCGCACGCTAATAAGATTTACGGTCCTGGTCCTTCGTTCCTTCGATTCGCCACTATTTCCATCTCGCTCCGCCAACCACCTTGCCTCCTTCCGTGTTACTCGTCCGGTTGGCGCGCGAGAGTGCATCATGAATTATTCGGTGTCAATGGAACTTTTGCGCACCTATTGCTCGCCGAGGTTTGTTCGGTCTGCCATCTGTCTGGCGAATCGTGTCGCTGGATTCTTAGCGGAGCGACGACACAGAAATCCAATTAGGTAGATAACGCGCATTCCGCATTAATAATAGCTTGATAAGGCTTCGGTATTCAGCGCGGTGAATCGATAGGGGGCGGAGCCGTGCCTCGGAAGAAAGTGAAGGCGGAATGACTGCTTCCTTGCAGATTGCCTTTAAATAGAAATCATTGGGCGCCTGGCGTTCGTTCCTGCTAATCGTAGCAGCGCGGCCGCAATTAGGCGGAGATTAGCCTGAAACAAATTGAGAAATTAGTGCGTTCATTCGCCCCGAGGCGAAGCCAGCGAGAGTCCGCCATGTAAATTCCTTTCTTTCGTGGGAATTAGCATAACACTGCACTCTTTCGCGCCTTCCCCGTGCATCGCTGCTCCGCTTAAGCTTGACAGTAAATCCGCTAATAAAGATAACGATAAATAACTCACTCGTTAGAGCTGCGAGGAAAACCGCTCGCAAAACGTTGTAATTCAACAGCCAGATACCACTAAAGTTTCCTACATTACTTTGACTCATCTCACGGGTATCTTTCATCTTACCATAATTACCGAAAGATCTAAAATGTACTTTTACCCTGGATTAGTGTAAAACTGTCGAACTCGACGGCGTCACTTGCACAATTCCTCGTCGAAGGAGCCGCATTACTTGCGAAGTGACTCAATACTACTTGGAGTGTAAGTTGCGGAAGTGGCTTGTTAAAACAGTGGCATGTGTCGGTGGTGGTCAGGCGTTGTAGCCAGTGGTAAAAAGTGAGCGAGAGACGCCGAGGGAGCGAGAAAGGGCAGTGGAATGGGCGCACGGTGTGCCATAAAATTCGCTCGTTAAAAGGACGTCGGCGCCCTGGGTTTCGACGTGTCCCTATATATCATCCGTAAACTGGAAGAGGCTGCGTAACAACCTCCGGCAATAGCCAGCAGGAGGAAGTGCTGAGCCTTGGCGAACGCCCGCTGAACTTTGACAGGCTGTCGAACATCGGGTATCACGATATCCATTATCCACGCTCGATCATCGATTATTGCTCGCTACCAGCTGCCAGCCAAGCCATACCGGAGAGACGGAGACCAAGAGAATGGCTATCTCTCGAATCACGATACAGCCGGGCTACTTCCCGTGTGCTCGTCACTGCTCGTTTCATTGACTGGCGGCATCAAAACTTTCCTACCGAGAACCTCGTCAGCACCCGTGGATTCTCAATTACCGGACTTCACGCTCGGTGAAGTCAAGTAGCCGGTTTACCGGACATCCCGACGCGTCCCTCGTTATCGTCGCCAGCCTTTAAACTTTGCCGGACGTGCTCTCGCCGATTCTTGGATACCACCGCGTTGTAGGGAAATGTGACGTGCTACTCGCTCGCCTTTTCAATTCAACGAGACGGTCGAAAGGAATACGGAAGTGGTGAAAATTTTTTTGTCACCGTATGTGTGAGTTCCGCCTGTTTCCATTTATACAATGGATTGCTTGTACACAGACTGTTGAGATACACATTGCAACTGTCTTTCTACTTGAAACTAATAGAAAAATGACTTTACCACACAAATAACTACTTATCAGAAGCTTATATTATCTATAATTTCGAATCACGAACTCATATCAAACATTATTACACAAGCAAAGCGACTCTTCCACTATGCAATATCGCACAAGTGTGTGGTTGATTATTCCAGTAGACTTCAATAACAATTTTTGTCGGGCGTGACTCGCGTCTTGGGGAATCCAGGGTGCCGAGAGTGGCTATGAAATTCCCACAGGTGTGTCGCATGGTCCCAAGGTAATAACTGAGGGGCAGAGCTGGAGAGGGATGAGTGAAAAGAGGGCGAGGGTGTGGGTGGATGTGTAAGGGATGCGAGAGGGCGGTCGAGGCTGCGGTATGGCAGACTCCGCAGAATTTGTCTGGCTTCCCGTGGATGGCATGTGTGACACGACGTGGACGAGAGGATTCGCCCGACACCTAGTATGCGCTCGGACACGTGGTTCGAGGGTGGTTTGAAGGTGTCGAGGGTACTGGTCGATGGAAAGCGGCACATGGGAGATGCTGACCAGCTCTGTATCGTCGTCGCACTTTCTATGAAATATCGCAAGCAAGGGCTCGAGTTGTCTACGTGTCACTGGAAAGGATCTGGTCGACTCTCTTAACAAGGAGAACTCGAGCCGCTCCCCTTTACTCAGGGGTTTACCTCCCCACTGTAGCAAATACGTACTAGTCGGCTATGGGAGCCTGAAACTGTTATTTATTTCATGGTCAGTCTCAACTTCATCCAATGAAAGCCTTTCCGCTACTACTGCACGATACACCCCCGAGGAATGTCCGGGGGTAGTAAAGTGATACGGAGTCAAGATTTACACTATCCCGAAAATCGTTACTGATTCACTGTACGAGAGGGGAAACCCTTGCCAAGATATCGAATATAGTACTTTTTTTTTAATGCGGCCATGCTAGATTAAATTCGATAAGAATGTCTGGATGGTGAGATACGCATTAGAATCTGTCCCATCGATTCAATAACAAGTGACCTTCTCGACTTGAATCGAACATAGAGCGAGAATCATGGACATTCCTCCCATTCAATTAAAAGATAGCCGGCCAATCGGTATCCAAGGAATGCCAGTGAATGGTTACTCCTTTGAGGAGAGGATTGGTGCTTCGGAGCGAAGAAAAATCGGAATCCCTCGTTAAACTATTCCAAAGGACAGCAAGGCAAAGCGGGCTCCCTCTGGCTCTTGCGCCCGGTGACACGTGATAGTGGAGGTGACCGGAAACGAAGGATTGAGAGGATAAGGGAGAACAAAGAGGGCGCAGTTAGCTCGAAACCACTTCCGATCCCTAATTGAGGAGTCCGTCCGGATATCTACTCTTGTGGATCAGAACTCTATCTGTACCCTCCAATCTCTCAACCCTCTCTCGCCCGTTTGTCTCTCCTGCACACGCACACACACACACACACACACACATCTAAAACTCAGAACAAGACACATCCTTCTTTCTTCGACTGGATGGGTGCATCGATGTTGGTCTCTATCTGGTTCTCGCTATCTCGCGGTATCTCGCACGGGTTGCTTTGTGTGTGCGTTCAATGGGAGGACGCACAGGCATCCCTCGATATCCTCTCGACACCTCCGACACATCGCCGGGAAAGACAAGTATCGTCCGGCTGGTGAGTTCTATGGCTCTTTGTTCAGAGTTTCAACAGCGGCTGGGATTCAGGTCCTCCGAACGCTCGCTTCCACCACACAGTTTACTGTACCTGGGCCCGAACGAGAGAAATGCTCCGATCCTCTATGTGTGTATTGAGAGTGACGTGGAAAGTCTGCTGTCCCAGCGTGAGCATCGATCGCGCTTCACGGGCATAAGGCCGCGCTTGTTTACGAAGCCCCTTTTAGGCAACTGGGTGGTACGTGTACTGTAACTGTAACGTTCCTGCTCGCTCGCTATCACCGCATTAGATCTAGAAAGCCGAGATGAAGGTGAGCGTCACAACATCCTTGGACCTATCAATTGTATCGTTTCGTTGTCTTCCTTCTCTGGACAGTGTTGATTTGGTTATCAGAATGTCGAGAATTTGTTGTCATTTAATATGGAACATCCGATGATAGTTTGTCTTATCAACCCAGTAAATATCATTGAAATGAATTCATTTGAACGATATTTTAATCTATTAAAGTGATAGAAGTGAATTTGCTGAATAGGTTCGATGAAATTTGAGGTAAATTTATAAAATATTGAAATGTCATAGTCGATTTGAATCCAATTTGTTTATTTTATACGTCGTACAAGTCAGGCTCTCTACATACACAGTTCTTTCGAGCGGAAGCACAAAGTTACCAATACAAGTACAACGATTTGCATTTATCACCAGGTGTGCAGTAAGTCGGGCATGTGCCTGAGCGAACAGAACGATTCTCCCGATCTTGATCGTCAGGTATCACTGCGGAGAAAGCGCCCATATCGTACTCCCACGACTTTCGTCGACTATCAATGCGCGATCTCTCGATTGGCACTCCTAAAGTCAGCCGAGCCTTACCAGAGCCGTATTTGCTGCTTCGAAGCAATAACTTGCGAGCCCTTTCGAAACTGGAGCATTCCCTTCTTTACTTAAGCATCGACATTTCACCGCCAACACCCACAAGACACACCTTTCTCTCAACCTGCTTTTATTTCCATAATTAACTGTATCATTTTATTCCAGAAAGACATATACCCGAACTTTTTATTTAAACGAAACTCCGACAATAATTATACTAGGAAAGTAGTAGTTGTACGTGCTGACTTGAGTAATTGTAGCCTTCATTTTATTTCTAACGAGTCGTCAGATCAGGAGACCGCAAAAGTACGATGGTGATGAAGTTTATCGTCATTTGCTCGAGAGAAGAAACGAACGGCACGCTGGATCTCGTGCAAGCGATCTCTGGCGGATCGTTTATGAGAGCCAGTTTGCAAGTATCCATTTCTGTAGCACATACTTCCTTCGATCCTTCCATCTCCAGCGAAAAGCGTGTAATTTTCGTGGAAGCCAATCGGCAAGCGAGCCGGTCATTATCATTATTATCATCGGCCGGGTAATTGCAATGGATATCTCGATGATTGGCTACAAGGCAGAGGCGTGTTGATCGTGTTCTCGCTGGTCAGAGCGCGTCTCGCTCTGGATGCCAAAGAGAAATGCTCGCAATTAAAAGGAGAGGCTGCTCGTTACGCAAGCCGGCCGCTCTGGATATTTATTGTTCAGTTAAGATAGCAACGCGATAGAAAATCGAAGCCTATCGGCAGCGGTGATTTAAACGAGAGAAACCCGCATGGAATTATTTCTCTCTCTCTCTCTCTCTCTCTCTCTCTCTCTCTCTCTCTTTCTCTCTCTCGCTTTTCATGATTAATCAGGGGGAGGAGCGAACACGGTCGATTGTAATTAGCGACAACAACACAACTAGCAAGCTCCAATATTCGAAACAAGCGTGATATTAAATTGGAAAAAATTCTATTTTTCTCCAGAGATAAATTGAACTTCTGGAGCTGTTTATCCTAACAAAAAGTGTTTCGCAACGCGTTAAAGTTCTTGGAATCATTATTTCAAATCAGAACATGCCAAGTTCCTGGAATGACCATGTCCAGAAGGAAATAAGAAACGAATATACCTTGATGTATCGGCGGATTATCGAGAGATCGCCAGTGGTATCGATGATTCACCATTAACCGGCATCGCGTAGACGTTTATCGTTATGGTGGCGATTTATTATCGGCCTCTTCCCAACGCAGCCTTCTTGCGATCAATCCCACGATCCGGCGGAGTCTTTCTATGGTGTTCCGACCCCTTGCTATTCGTTAACACTGCACGTTAAAGCTTACTGCGCCACTCGCAAAAGCGAAACGATAAAGTCAGTGATTGCCTCCTTGCAATTGGCGTTCCGTGCAGTTATTCATTCGCCCTGTGATCCCAACTTTATAGTGTATGAATGCAAAACCCTTTCTAAATGTACAGTACAACAATTATTTACAGGATTTTAAATCCCTTCTATTTTTTCTAGCATCGTCGTAAGAAATATTCTGTTTTCACTCGGAGAAATAGTGAACCAGATCGCATGTATACAGATTCTTTGTGCAGAGGTTAAAGTATAGTTCGCAGAATTAAGCACATAATCCTGTGCCATTGCATACGAGCACTCGGCTCTCTTATCTTTACCGTGCATCACTCTCATTACAGCATTATTCCACTCCGCTGGGAATAATACTATTACTTTCACTGGCGTTTCCGTGACTTTTTCACCGCGATCGGACTTACATTCCAGTTCACACGATCCGCACGTAATTATATACCACGCAGCAGTGTCGTTACAGTTTCCTGTCCTCATTTTTACCTTTTGTATTCGCATAAATGAGGAATAATCTCGAATAATTTCAGTATTTAAAGTAGAAAAAGAAATTATTATTCTTGTCGACGATCATTTTATTTTAGTCATTTGTGCTAGGTTTATTTAGGTTGGTTGCTGAGTTTACAAGCACTTGGGATTTAGTCGATGTTACATATGTTGTCGATAGTGTGCTACTGTTTAAAAGAATATACTTAATGCGGCGCGTGGCGGCCGCGTGTCATTAATGGCGAGTGCTCATTGCCGTTGACTCGATTACAGTTTGCCCTTACTTCTCTGCCAATCGTCCGAGCGGAATCACCGGAGCTCGCGTGCCCCCTTAACGATTTACATCATCGAGCACTTTTGTTAACATCCACTTCACCTACCGGATACAATTCGACGGGAACTCTCCTCAGTTGACGTAATCAATCACGAACGCCTCCCTATATGTAATACTATAATTACTCAACCAACTTGAATCGATCATGAAAATAAAGGGAAATTAGTCCTTAAATTTCCATCATTAAATCAATACTCTCACATTTTTACTTTTTTGAACTCTACCATTGAATTAGACAATATTCCTAAAAGAATTACTATTAATACATACAACTCCCTGTTAATATTAACATTTCCTGTTAACACGACGAATATAGCACTCGCTGACGTATCAGAAGTGAATATCTCTCATTGCCGACATCTCTCAATGCTAATACCGACTTGGCTCTCGGGCGATCGGAAGCATAATTCCTTGGGAGGCTGAATTAACAGTGGCTCTGGTTGGCAGCGGTGTATCGAGAGCGAGGTACCAGGTGGCCCGTGTCAAAAGGCTCTTACTCGTGACTAGAGGCAAGCCAGCAGGAACGGCGGCGTGACACTTCTGCTGGCAGTGCAGGCATCGTTAATCCTCTTTCGTCTGTTCGATACGTTGCACTCGGCCTGAAAGAAACGAGCGCGCGACCTGTAGAAGGGGCCTCCAACCACTGCCAAGCTGGAGAAGAGAGAGAGAGAGAGAGAGTGAGAGAGTGAGGGGAGGGGAAAGAGGATCGTTGGGAGGTAAGAGAGGAAGGCGAATAAGAACGGGAAAAAAGGTGGAGCGAGCTATGTCCGTGCGCCGAATGGAAAGAGAGCGAAGGGGGAGTTTCAAGCTGAGCAGGCGAGGAGAGGCGAAAAGCACGAAACTCGCATTTCCCTAAGTATAACGTATGCTCTTAATCCTGGAATTTATGCGGGCGGAATTAACGCGTGCCCCGAGTCTCCGGCTTCGTTCTACTCGAGACTCGAGACTCAACTTGACTTGACTCTCTGCAGTAGTATCGCCTTGCCCAGGTCGCACTGCCATGCGAGCTACCATCTCACCTTACTCACCATGGAAAAGCATCAACCCCTGTGTTCTCCATCCTTTTTTCCTTCTTCTATCTGTCTACCCTACCTTATGACGTCTCTTTTTATGAGAATTACATTGCTTTATGCCGGCTAGCGAAAAAAGTTACCGGCTCTCTCGGCTCCCTTTCTTTCCGCTGTACCGCGGAAGGCCGAGAGTTGCAGGTGCTTTCTTTGGTCACTGGATACGAATGTTGGGAATTCGTTACAATGCGTGGAAATGTGGATCGATGTGTTGAGACTTGAATGGATACAGAAAAAAGAGAAATAGTAATTCAGAGATCACAGTATTGATATAACTTTGATATAAACTCGAACTGACAATAGTAGCAATGTAAAATGTGGTTTAAATTGAGTTCAGAGTTCCGTAAGACATCGGCCCAGATTTCCCCTCGACATCTCGATATTTCCACGCGACTATGAATCCGTAAGGAACAGTCGGCATCAAAGATCAAAGCAAATAAAATAAAATTGCTGGCTCGCCGTGCAGGGGGTACTCTAGTTACTACCGGGAGAGAGGATTCGCACGGCCAGAATCCCCGAAAGTACTCGGGCGTGTATGTGTACCAGGAGACTCAAGGTCCTCCGGCGTCTCTTTCGCCGGCTTGCACTCTTGCAGCACGGCACTCCTGCCGCCATACACTCGAGAGAGGGGGAGAACGGGAACACATAAAGCCGGGGAGAACGCATGAGCGCTCTGGAGCGCGCGGGAATCGTCTTGCTTCAGGTTTCGGAACGAGGAGCCCTTTCGATGAGGGTAGCCGAGTTGGCGAAGGGTTCGTCGAAATCCTCACGTTTATATGTGTGTGTGTGTATGCTCGAGCGAATGTATGAGTGATCTTAGCAAGGGACGCCTTTTCGCAACAGACGCCCGAGTTATTTGTCGCTGATCCCGCAAAGGAATTCCTTGGCTGCCCTCTGTTGCGAATGGACCACGCGCGATTTACTTTTGATTGCGAAATTTGTGGCCAACTTCCCAGTCCTCTGAACCCTCAGTCTTGAAGGGGTCGGTGTTACTTGCAGTGAGAGCCTTGACTTGTGGCTACATCCTTCCACCCTGCCACCAGTAGCCCTTTGCCCCATTCCTGACAAGCTCACTGCCCACAAAAAGTCGTCCATTCCTCGGACGTATTCATCTGTGTCTTGCTTGGAGCAAAGATTTATTGCAGCTCCTTTCATCTGGAGTGCGAGCACTTTCGACCCTTAGCGACAGAAAGTCATGCCAGTTACTTGGTATTACATCAATTTCTAGTAGAAATGTTGTATTATAGTTTGCCGGGAAAGAAGAAGAAAGGAAAATATTAAGGTATGAATATACGAAGGAATTTTTCTACATCAAAGTTGCAATTGCGAATGAAATATGTTCTCAATCGAAGTATTACGATCTCTAAGCATGATAAAAATGGCTTGATTGACTAGCGGACAAAGTGAGGGGCCGCTGCCTTCAAAGAAGTCCGTTGGATCGATGATTCTCCGTTTGATACGAATTGTATATAAAGGCCGATTCATTTCCGAGCGCGCGGGCTTCGGGGTTATTTCCTTCTGATTGCGAGTGACATGCTCGGATAAAGGGACTTCGTTTCAGCAGAAGAAAACCCCTGCCTCGAGCGTTCAAAGTATCTACTTCACTCGTTCACATTGCTGCCTGCGAACCAGTTGACCCAATTTCCTCTTGGGCAACCTGTCCACGTTAAAAACTTCGCAACAAGTATATTTTCATCAAGAGAATTAAAAATGCATCTCGCTTAATGGAGCTGAAAATACTGGACAATGGGAGCTCGAGTGCAGAGATGCGCGTCACCGGTGCGGGTAGAATGCAAAATTCCTTATTACCCAGCGTTTTACGCGTGAAGTAAGCGGAAAAAGACTTTCAGGCCTCCTATTGTCCCGTCAGATCGCTCGTAATGAAATCTGGCCTGATAATTATTCTCGATGATGCGCCTGACATGATGTAGATGATGTAAAAGCCACTCACAACCATCTCTTCCATAACTAGGTTAGCTGGATTACAACGTCACTCAGTGCACAGTGTTTCTCGATGTTCCAATTAGCCTGTTTTTCATTTTTGTTTGCTATGTATTGCTTGCAATGCATACTCACGCTCTTATTGCAAAATATCGAGCAGATCCGGGAATACTATTGCAGTTATTAACAAGCTTGCGAAACTTACGAAACCCTATGTTGAATCGTGTGTGGCAACGTACGGAAAGTAGTTATTGGAAACTAGTAAAATGTATTGATCAATAATGTCCACTAACGATTACATATTACTATCAGCATATCGGCTTCGCATTATTAACACCTAATCCGTTGTAGCGGAGTGATTATCTCTCATTGATTTGCACACAATTTCGATTTGCATTTGATCTTTGTACCAGTTAGCAATGACATATTCCGCCATACGCATCGATGTCAGATCGATTTATGCCTCATGACTTAACAATTTATCGAACTATCTATTGCTTCTTAATACCAAAGAGATATCTTAGGTTGGAAAGGGTTGAATGGTATTTCTAGCAACGTATTCGGGAGTTTGGATTGGTGTGCAATGGAATTCCAATCGGCCAGGTGACTATTGGAACAAATTATTTCAGCAGTCCGATATATGGGGATTTATGGTACCTGTTACTCTATCCGCCATATCGGAAAGCCTATCAGGCGTTGCGCAAAGTGCGCTTGTCAAAGCTGAGCGAGATCGAGCGGAGTGTGTAATCGGCTCAACATACCTCTTAATGACCGGCCCGATTTCCACGGAAGTCTGTACGAGCCGAGAGCGTGAAAGTAAGCGTCCTGGCACCCAGCGTGCTGCTTGGCGTCTTGAAATCCAATTGGCAGGAATTTTCTCTGGGTTTGCGTGCACGCGACGCCGCCGAATGATCGTTCAATCTGACGTGACAGAAATTCCAAGGTGAACAGTGCGCCACCAGATAGCGAGGATACATGGGGCGCGCATTAGCGCGGCGGAAATCAATGAGACACGTCGATCGGCCGGCCGAGTGATTTGCGGGCCGAGATTAAATTGAAACGATAAAGCCGATACGTGACGAATGTTGTAATGATCGATCGTGTTGGGCAAGTTTTCACCCGTCGTGAAACCTGCACTTCTTCGATGACCTGACTCTTTCTTCCATTCGTTCTCCTTCATTTAAGTTCCAATGTTAATTTTAAATCTCGTTGAATCTGAATCAAATCAGCATACAATGGCTTTAATCATTTCTTTCGACGTCGTTTCTTAGAAAAATCATAGAATAAGAAAACTAGATGAATAATTTGACAGGGGTGGTTTTAAATTATCGGAGAATGATATTGTTAAGGTTCAATCTTAATTGAGGAAGTTGCGGATTTTAAGGTAATAATTATTATCTCTAATTAGGGGACCTTTGCCTCGATTAGATCGACAGTGCTCGATGCAGTGTGAGAAATATCGAAGGGGCAGCGCCCGCTCGAACAGAGGGGATTGGCAGTGCAATCTAGTACGTAATTCAAACTAACTCGAGTAATTACTGACGGGAATTGCATCTCGCACGCAGGTCGTGTACCCTGTGAATTATAAAATTGCACCCAGGCTTAGTCTCACTCGTGTGTTGCGGCAGTCTGCCATCTACATTAGCGTTCTTACTCCCAAACCTGATGGGACATCTCTCTTAGTTCAGAACGAAAGAAAACTACACCTCATTTTCTCTTTCATTTTATGTAAGTGACCCTACATTTCATTTCACATAACATTAATGGCGGGATTTCGATGCCCTTTGCACTTTCAACATTATCGCACTTGTCCGAATTACGAATTAATTTTCCCCAGTTAAGTAAATTTAATTTCCCTCTATTTCATTACGTTTCACTCTTCGCAGCCGACATTTAAAAGGGCAATCCGGTTAATGCATCGCTCTGCATGTGCGATATAATATTGGCAGTTTTAATGTAAAAAAAAAGGCGCCGGGGGCGAAAACTCGATTTACCTGTTGCGCGGTGCAGACATTTTTAATAATTATAGTAATTGAATTCTTTATATTTCGTGTCAAAACTGAAAGTGGAAGGGATTGCGGGAAAATTCGGATGTCGCCATTGTAATTACATTCACGAAGTTGAAATTGCCGATTCGCAGTGCGGTGAGAAGCGTCTTTATTAACACTCGGCGGTGGAGGAAGCTGGCAATCCTCGAGCCGGAAAATGGGGGAGGCTGAAAAGGTGCGAAGAAAAGAGTCTTGGTAGTCGGGTCGCGTACGCACTCCTCGGCCGATTATAATAAAAATCGCAAATTGCGAGCGGTAAGAGAGAAAGGTGGTGCGATTCGTTCCCTGCGGTTTCCAATCGCACGGATTTACATTTTTAATTTCCGCCACCGGAGAGGAGCGTTCGACCCTTCGACTGCCGGTTTAATTAACTACGCTTTCTCACTCCTTACATCGACTTCGTCTACTCCCTGCTTTCCTCTCTCATCCTGCCTTTCTACAGGCTTTCTTCTTGGCAGCGTCTCACCCCCGCCGAATACTGCTGGTGCTGCCACTTCCTCCCTGGGTATCGACAATTTTTCAATTACCCGAGCGTAAGCGAGGTAAATTAATTGTTACGTCGACTTAGTTAGTCGCCTCCACCTCTTCCTTCGAGAACAGAATGTTTCGTTTCGAAGATCCGGTCCATTGCTCGTCCATCTCCCTTTTATTCGAGGATCCGGGGAAGAACGTTCGAAGAAACAGCTACGCCGGCTTGCAGATCATTGAGTTTCGCTTGCTCACTCCCCCGGGCCAGGATACTTCATTAAAACTCCTGAGACTCTGTATATTCCCTCTCGCTCTTCCGCATTTCGCAGCGCTAGACTCCCGTCCAGACGGGAAGAAGGATCGCCCGGCTCTCTCCGGCGCCGCCGCTCAGCATGATCGGATGATTCGGCTTCAACTTGTTAAAGTGTTACGCCTTATCACTGCCAGAGTTCTATGAGATCGAATTTCCTCTTCTGAATCCCTTGGAATGATAGTCTGAATTGTCCTTTTCTGTATTGATTAAATACTCTCAGCTAGGTATGTTTAAATTAGTCGACCAAGTATTACACTCAGCAAAATACACTTCTATTTTCAACTATTGACATTGCACTTTTACTTTGTTGTCAAAAAATTGACTGCTCGAAAACATCAAAGCAGGTGGGTCAGAGCTGATTTCCCTTGATTTATTTTTAAATAAACTGCCCGTTGAAGTATTGGAACGTGTCATACTCAAGATCCTCGAGGCAAAATTCTCTTCTGAAATTTTTAAATAAATATGTCAATCAAAGCTTGACTTTCAAAAAGGCGATACTCAAAGTCTCTAGGAGTGACGCTCGATAGGTTGATGGGGATTAATCCTCATTTTATTCCGCGATCGTTTAAAGTCAAAAAAGGTTGGACGTGTTCGTGAGAGACGCATGCCTGCGATCTAATTCCGTCTTCTCAGTGGCGTGGATGTGACAGTCGATCGAGTCTCTCCACTCACTCTCTCTCTCTCTCTTCTCTTCTCTTCTCTTCTCCCCTTCGACTCCTGCGAAGATTTCTCCGACGGTGGTACGAAAAATTGATAGAGTAACTGCGCTCCCCACGCGGGAAAGGGTGGGCGTGGTAGATTTCATATTTTTTCCCCTGTCCCTCTTCAGGCCGCGCCAGTGGAATGAGAAAGAGCTAATGGCACCAGGTGCGGGCACTCGATGGAATATAAATAAATACGCTCCGATAGGCCGATCGATCAAACCATCGAACGCACTTATATCCTATGTGTGCCTCGGCGACACGCATCGCTGCTCCCCGCTCACTACTGTATGGGGTTTGAAAGTAGCGATCTCAGCATTTCCAACCTTGCTCCGAACCTCTCTGCCTCTGGGAGAGGTGTATGTTCGTTAATAAAGCCTGTTCCTTAATGAAGCCCAATGATATTCTCTCCAGTGGCAATAAGAAAATACGACTAGCAAAACCTGGTTGATCTCATTTGATAGCGTATCTTGTTCCATATGTGTATAATAAATGATATACTACATCATGATTAATTTACTGCACACAAATTGGTACAAAGACAATTGTAGACATTGTAGAAGCTGGAATATTATAACATATGTTTTTATTAAAGCGATGGTATTTATTGTCATGTTTAATTTTATTGACTATGTAAATTAGTACTGTATTTTTAAGATGAGAGTATGTCCGGAGACGCGTCCGGTGAAGTATAATGTTCAGTAACGAGGCTCTTTCCTAGTGATTAATCGAATCGCATCGAGTGCGAGCGTGCGGCGTCCAATTGATGATGTCCGGGTAAAAATTCGGAATCATTTTTCTTCCTGGCACGGTAAAAGCAGGCAACGCGCTGAGTTGAAAGTGTCCTGACAACTATGAAACGTGATACTCGCACGAGAACTGGACCCCCTGTCAATTCCTTTGACCGTAACCTTGTTGGTCATCATCGGACAGACGTGTCGCATAAGGGAAGGAGACATATTTCATAGGAGGTTTCAAAGTCTCCTAGTACACAGCTCATTATCCGCACTTCATCATCATTCAATGCTGCTAGTATCAAAATAAGAGTAATCGCTACGTCATTGCAAACCAAAGTGACCACCTTGAATTAAAACTTTCACATAGATGGTCGATTTATATACGATCTTCCTTGTTGACGTTGTACAAGTTTGTTGTTTTTATCCACGTTAATTTATTCGCCTCTGACAACTTGAATTCCGTAGTTCCGTGTATGAAACCCGAGCACAGGAAACCAATATTGCTTGTCCCAATATCGAAGACACGTGTTAAGATAAATGATCTCGTGAAGAGATGATCTCTTCGTGCCGGGAGTAAAAAGTTTCAGTCCTGACAGGCCGTATCCCGAAAATGTCCCATCTAATTAAACGCGAGAACGCCACTATATTCCTCGAGCAGGCACGACACTTCCCGGGAACAGGAACAGACGTCGTTCATTGGAAGCCGAGTTTTTTTTAAGTATTCGTCCCAAGGCTCGGTCCATCTATTTCTGACCGGTTGTAACGAGAAGGCTCGACGGGGAAACTAAAAAGATGGCGGAGGGCGGCGCGCAGTGCGTAAATGCGAGCGATTAGCGTGTCATCCATCACTCGGAGTGACGTTGGGTTACCAAACATTCGTTTGGACAACGTCGTCGCTGGTGTCGCGGCCAAACTGCGGTCGAAATAAGATCCTCCTTCATCTCTGGTGCAGCATCCACCCCGAAGTCCTTCCCACGATGTCAACCGCATTGACGCCGGTCCTCCCGACTTCAAAACGAACTTTTTATCGCTAATCCGATTTCCCGCGCGGCATCCTTGCCAGATAAATAGATTCGGGGAACCGCCTCTCGTCAACAATCTCTCATCCGGGCTACCGGATGTGAATTTCTGGTGAAAGCTGCTCCGCGCGATCACAGGCAAGATCAGAGGACTAAGAGAGAGGTAACGAGATCGATGAGCCAATCGAGGCATCGTGCGCCCAGGAAATAGAGCGGAATGTGAGAGATGCGAGTGGTCCTTTGAGCCTGCGGCCCAGAAGAATTGCGTTATTAACGGAGAATCATTCCTCCCCAAATGATAGTGTAACACACTCCTTAGTCCCAATGGATGTCCTCCACAGCTCGCTCTCGACGATCCCTTTGATCATCGCTTCCATCCCTCGTGCCGGCCAACAATAATCTCGCCAAATTTTCGCCCATTTTCAAAATTCCCCTAGATGTGGAATATTAAAGGGAGCCTTTGTGCACATTATTTCCGGAGAATTGGGAATTTATGAAAGTCCTACATAGCTATTTATTAATGTAGAAGAGCTTAGTGATGCTCTTGATGAAGGATTATATTCTTGTACAGCCTTTGCGGACTCTATTACTTCTCATCTTGTGGGTGCGACAGGATCAAGCTTCTCTCGCCTAACCCGAAAGTTGCTCCCACAAATTCTCGATAATTCATCGCTTCCTTGCTCGCCAGCTTACTCCCCGGGTGCCTTTTGGGGTTTGTCCAAGAAGGAGCCGGCCCCATTACCCTCGGCCATTTCGTCTCGTTACTGTGCGAAACGCACTGTCACGAGCACGCTACTGCCCTGGAAAAGGGAAGCCATGCCGGCTATATTGGAATGAATATCTCCAAACATGCTTCTCTTTCTCCCTCGTTCTCAGGATTCACCTTCCAACGAATGATAAATGCCTGTCTCGCCGCCCTATCGACGAGGGTCCACCGCAAAAAAGTACCGCTCAATTGAAACGAATATCTCCGCCGTCGCAATTTACAATGACCCACCGCGAATGAAGTCCTACCGAAGTCCCCGAGTCCTTGGGAGATTGATTCTTCGACTGGGGAAGAAGTGATATCAGGGAAATCTGAGGGAAATAAAATTTATTCCCTTGGATTCTTGCATCTCTATTTACATGACTGAAGAAGTTTCACTCTGAACTAATAATATATATCAGTTGAGAATGATTGATTTTCAGAGGAATTACTTTTCATTGTGAAATCCAATATTTCGTTGGTTCTTTTCTATCATTTTCATTATTGTAATAAAATATTTTTATGAAAATCACAGTAACAGAAGAAAGATTGGTAGTGAATAATACTTTATGTGCGATAAACAACGTGTACCAGGAAGAAGAGTATCGTGACTGAAACCGTCGGATCAAAAAGGGTCATGTAGAGCAAGGCTTATTTTATCGTACCGGGACCCTTCGCTTATCCGAAGCAGTTGATGCGAGAGAATAAGGCATCGAACTACATACGTATATACGCGCATAGATGAAGGTGCGCTTGAACCCTCGGTGTACATGTACCCAGCCACTTATACGTGTGGGAAAACCTTAGCCACCGAGTGAGGGAACGCCGAGAGGCTTTTCCCAACACGGCAAATGAAATTGCACGCGGTGCCTCGATTACACTCTTACTTTCAGCCACCGCGTTCCTCTTGCTCTAATAAACCAGATTATGATCTCACGGATCTTGCGATAATGGCTTAGCAACGAAAGCAGGGATTTTCTTGTGCCATCAAAGTACAAGGTTTCCACAGTCAATTTGTGAGATTTTGCTCGGTTAATCTTAGATTTGTATAGCACTGTTTTTGATATTCCAAAAATAGTAGAATTGTCTGGGTTTTTGTATTAATTGCTCCTGTTTTTCTTTGTTTCAGGTAAGTTCTGATCCACTCTTGGCGCGCGATGTTTTTATATCTTGAATTATTATTGAATTCTTGAGCCTCGACTTCATATAAAACAGTTCAAGTAAGTTTACTAAAGTACTATTAGAATCCAAGCACCCATGCAAAACTCGAGAAATCAACACGCAAGACTCTATTTGTCGAGTCAGCAATGGCCTCACACTATTACCTACTCTGACACCCATAGAACTCGAGCACGACACTTCCGATCTCCTACGTATCCTTTATCCAGCGACTAGATTGGCCCCCTTTTAGCACACTCGTGTCGACGTTTTCATCCGACAGTGCACAAGCTCTGCTCGGCAAACAGTCCGTCAAATTGCGGTAACACGAGCAACTCTGACAAAGGTGGCGCTCGTTTTTCGACGATCGATCGGCCGTCGTGCTCGTGGTATCGCGGCTGAAAATCTACGATTCCCTCGACGGCCCGGCAGTAAAAGTCTCCGCAAATCATGCGGCACGCCAGCTTTTTCTCGCCCGGCGATTTCCGCGTTTCGTTTCGTTTCACTGCCGCTTCATTTTCCAACTGGCTCTGGTGGAAAGGCGATGAGGACGAGGCGGGCGGGTGGGGGAGGGGGTGGAATGAGAGGGGTAGGGAGGAACGAGGGTGCTTGGAACAATTAGCACTTGCCCTGCGGCAGCCAGCAAACACATGGAGCCACACGTATACCTTTTAGCCCTTTACACGCCCGCCTATCTCGGGAACAAGCTTTTTCGCGATAGCGCCACTATTAAGTGGTCGACCTAACTCCGACCCATCGATGCACACCCCACACTCTCTCCTATCCTTCTCTCTCTCTCTCTCTCTTTGCCCGATCTTCTTCCCTCGGGCGAATTTTCAATCGCTATGGTACACCCACTCGCTTCGAATGAGAATGCTTTTGTTTAAAGTATTGCGCCCAATCGATGCGGAAACCGAGGATTCTAATGACATTGGGGTTGCAATAATGGAGGTTTTGTAGGTGTTCGTGTGTAAGGCTTTCTTTTTAATGAAACGTTTTATCCGAGACTCACCCTTCAGGTTCTTTTATATATCGCCGAAATGAGATTTATAAGACGTGGCAGTGGAACTATTCGTCGACAGTAGCCAGAGAGCCGAAAGCCAAATGGCGTTTAAAGTGTTCTTGATTTCGCGCACGTAGCGGCGCCGGAAAAATCGAATTAAGAACCGCTCATGCCCTGTTATTTTTGGCAAGCCGCAGATTGAATAGGAGCCAAGAACACCACTGCGGAGAGCTGCTAGTTGCAATACGGGCGAGCAACTTCCTACGGCCACTTTAATTGTTGGACGCTTCTTTCCGCCCCTCCCCCTCGGCCTTGGCAGAGAGGCGAATCTTGGCTTTAAAGGGAAAAAATCGCTGACAGCCTGCAGAACTTTCAACCTGACAAATTCCCGCTGGAAAATATTGTCTATTTGCCGGTTGCGGTGTACAACTCGAGATTGCCGTGGCCAATGAAAGCGAATAAATCGTCGGTGCAAGAGGCCACAATCGGACTGGCATTAAATTGAGGTGGTAGTCGGTAGGGGGCGCAGTGAATTTTGTCGACTGACGCACTCAATATGGATGTTTCTTGTCCGGTGGCTCGGCTGGGAAGGATCGCCGTGCGGGAGGCCACTCTGGCAAAGCCAACCTCACTTTCGCGAAGGGCCTGTTGATGCGCTTTGGCATCGGGCGAATTTAGTTCCGGCTTTACACCGCCGGAATATTAAGCAATACCTCGGCGGGGGTGGCCCTATGAAAATGGGGGGCTCGGTGGGTGCAAAGTGGCCGTTATCAGTCAGAAGCCGTCAGCGGCAAGGCGGCCGGCCGCCCCTGGGTGCCTTCCAAATCGAGCAAATAAATTCCCGTCACGGCTACCGGCTTGCCCCTCTCCCTCGTCCTCTCTTCTTCTCCCTCTCTCCCTTCTCCCCCTCTTTCTCCTACTCTGCCTCTTTGGAATAATCGGTTATTTCGTTTCGCCAACTCTCCCTCGCCCGCCTCTTTCCAAGCGAGTTTTTTTTTCTTCCTCCCGTCCCGTGTACACAGCGTCTGCCACATGCTACGAATGAAATCCATTGTAACCAAGTTACAAATATCGCGACGGCTTGTTGCTCCCACAAGTAGCCTTCGCTCTGCGTCTGCCGCTGGCTTTTCTGCCTGCCTTTCTCACAAATGGAGTTTGGCTGTTCGCGAGCACGCGAAACCTTGATCCCTCGCGGTGCAACTTATTGTGATTCGAGGACGCATTTAATATTGATCGACTTTACGTGGAAAAGCGAGCAACTATTGGTATTATGCTTTCATTATTTCTATTTATGCTGGAAATTGGAAATAGTACGATTTTAAAGTTTCTTTTTTATAACTGTGCGAATTCTTGTATATTTATTACTTCGAATCTACTTAGAAACTTAAATGAAGCTTAAGGAAGGAAAGAAAAACTTGATTGTGTATGTGTCGGAACACACAGTAGATGATGGTGAGCGAGTGAATGAGGGACGGAGAAAGAGTGATCAGCAGAGCTTTTGTCTCTCAGTCGCCGGAGGGCAGCGATCGTAATTGAATCTCGTTTTCAAACGGATAAACGGCGGCCCGCAAACGCGTTATTAACGCGACATGTTAGAGTGGGGGAAGACAAAAGCACACAGACACGGGTGGAGAAAGAATGAACTTGACAGAGGATGCTAATTTCACACGCGTGGGATTGAAGAATAGAGAAAGGGCAAATCTGTCATTGCTGGCTCCATAAGATATTAAACACCATTGTCTTTCGACACCTCACACTTCACACGAGAAACAAATACTAACAAAAGCATAATATTATTATTAGCACATACGATTAAGGATCAAAAAAGTAATCCTCAAATGAGCTACAAGTAGCTTAGTTTTAACTAGATTTCGATGAAATGAAAAGAGAATGAAATTACGATCGAATAAAGCTACCGTCGATCCAGCGTGCAATCCTTTTTTCCCATTAAGCCGAGCGGCTTAACTGCATAAGTATCGGATGCCGAAAAACCGTGGCCGAAAAGAGGGGTTGACACCCCCGCAGACAGGGAGGGTCGGGCGGGCGCGCAGGGTGTCAAGGGTGTCGGGTGGTGCGTTCGGCGCTGACGTTAATTACGCTCGGCCGTGGCCGTCGGGCGCGGGCATACGTGAATTCGAAAAAGTAAAGTGTGTGTATCGGCCGGGGCCGCGGCCGATCCTGTCGGCGCTCGTTCATCCGCAAATGCGAGCGGGGATGAAATTTCTACACTGCGTACTCGCAAGCGAGCGAGCAAGCAAGCAAGCAAGCAAGCGCACGCGTATGCTACTGCTCTCTCGCGCGTGTATTAAAATCGAACCCGATTACCCGTTTCGTGAATCGGTTAGTTCACCAACCCTCCCCGCGGTTCCCCTTTCCCCGTCGGTTCAGCAGGCGCTCCCATAAATATCGTGGTGATTTCGGAGCCGAAATTGAAACGACCGCAAATGCGCTCTCGGCATTTTGTTCCCAGCGAATTTCGGGTGCACGAAGATCGCACTGTTTTCTCTCTCTGTCTCTCTTTCTCTCTCTCTCCTTCCGCACCTGTTCAACTAAGCGGAGCGCTGCTTAATCATTGCCCGGTCCACGTACCGGCATGTCGTGGCCATTTGCAATTCGATTTGGCAAACAAATTTGGGATTTTGCCGGGCTCAGCCTGCTGGATCTTTTGTCGAGCGGCGAAAGTTCGATCGGCCGTGGCTCATTGTTTGACTGGCAACTTTGGGGGAACTCGTGCGATGCCTGTGTAATTTATCTTTTTCCGATGCATCGTCCACTGGATTGTTAAAATATAATATGGGAATTGTATTATTTTGAGTGGAATAGCAATTGTTTTAGAAAAAAGTGGCTTAGTATTTACATGAAAAATCTTCAAATAGTGATTATTAATTTATGCTTTTATTGGAGTCGAAGAAATAGTACACTGAACAGACAAAAATATAGAAATATCGAGGTATTGTATTGAAATGAGTTGCAACTTAAAGCCTTTCTGAAAAGTGTGGATCCGGAACGAGGAGAACAGTCAATCACGAGGAAACTCTCGGATACGCGCAGTCACGAGATATACTCGAAGTTTCTTTGCACGGCAACCATTCGCCGAGGGTGTCAGTACAGATCGACTTCTTCCGCGAAAGAAGGAAGTGGCTACCACGACTCTCTCTCACACGAAAAGTAAGTCAAAGCCAGTTTGTGAACTTTTCTACCACGCCTGGATTTCCTGGTGTCCTCAAAGTCACCGCGTGTCTTTCTACTGATATGTCGAAGGTGGAACCTTCGAATTTGTTACTATAAAAGCCGACACTCCTCCGAAACTCTATCGAATTCCCAGGTGTTCAAAGAAAGAATTTAAATAATGGAATCGCCGCAATTCCCACGAATTCGTTTATCGGTTAAAACAAATGAAGAAAAAGAACTGACACCTACACTACTTTTACCAGTAATCGAGTTTGTGCTGACGCGATCGTATGTTCATTACTACCAATATCATCGCTTTTCAGAATCGTTGGATTATTCCGTGCTGAAATCGAACATTCCTGAATCGAAAGGTACGCGGAGAGTGCTGGGTGAGAAGCTGCCGAGTGACTCCCAGATAGTTTCTTGCTTGGCTCGGTGCACGTGTCCTTAATTCGTTATTAGGCTGGGCAGGTTCGCGGAAAGAAGGGGGAGTGGGAGGGGGTGGGGGGGGGGGGGGTGCGGCAAGATCTGCAGGAGTCGAAAGTGGGTAGGTAGAGCCCAATGACGCCGGTGGAGGAAGACGCGTGACTAGATGCCGTAGCGGGAAGCCTTTTTACGTTTTTCCGGGAGAGCCGAGGCGATTGTATCGGCGCTCACGATTTCTGCGCGGCGATCGTGTCGAGCGCTCGACGACGTCCTATCGTCGGACGACATAAATTATTAATGTGCCGCAGCGCGCGCCTGCCTGCCTGCTCGGCATGATCGTGAACCCGATGCTCGGGAGGATGCCTCTGCCCACCTCCATCCACCAGAGAATCGTGGTCGTTAAAATTACTCCGAGCTGGGAAAAAGGCGTCCCTACCTCCCGGATACACACAGTAGCCAGTAAAAATCACAGAAGTTCTGGCAGTTCCCTATTAAACTGACACACTCCGAATTCAGTCTGTCATTCCTGATTTTGGTAAATAAATGTTCTTGAAGATCTACTTTGGGAAATATTATTTTTCCTATATTTTTAGCTGGTGTAATAATGAAGTGATTCTCCAGAGACAGTTTTTTTTTTAGCATTTTTTAAATCATATGAATTGAGGAAAAGTAAGTTTTATTATTGTGGACGTTGGATAGTTCGCAACAGCTACTCGAATACTGATTGTATGTTATATTGCAAGCTTTGATTTTTCCTGCCCTGTGTACATATTTCATCCCAGCACAAGCACTGAATCGACAAATTCGCGTGACAAAACAGGAATTACGTGCGTGGAATGATCGTTCTTTCGGCCAGCACCTCTTTGAAATGGAAATCAAAGTACACGATGTTAAAATGTAAACATTGCATTGCGATTCTTTGCCCTTTAAATCAGAGAATGATTTATATTCAGTAGTTATAAGGAAGTGGGAAATAAATATAAATTGTACGACCTTAAGCAAAGGCAATTCTAAAAGGAGAAATTGGCAAATTGTAGAATGAGAGAGTGGACTTTTATTTGATCTTGGCTTTGGCCAGATGTTCGGAAGGAACCAGCAATCAAGGAAGAAAGGAACGATCCGTGAAATTTAGATTCCAGTGCTCGTGTCTAGGAAGTAAACCTTAGTAGACTCGTCAGCAGGCAGAGGTCTGATCCGGCTCTCCCGCTCAGCCGTCATTAGATGCAATTTCATTCCTTTGGGTCCTCCGGCCTTGAGTTTACTTCATCCGATGACCACTGCTCTTAGTTCATTCCTGGCAAGCTGGACGATGCGGTTTATGTGCGTCGTAAATCCCAGAATCGAATCTTCCCTTCCTTCGGATTACTCTCCTCCTTTCCTCCTTTGCCCTGTTCTTCTTTAACTTAATCGGCTCGACTCTCAGACCTTTTCATTTCATTTCGTCAATGCTTGATTTCTACACAGCGGAATCTCTCCTGTTTTCACTCCATGCTTTTAAATTCGCACTGTTAGTTGAAATATTCGAAACAATTTCAGCAATCCGCAAAGCTCCCACGTATTTAAACACTTCACTACAAAGTGATGTTTGCCTGTGGGAATTTCAGAGGCACAGTCGGCGCCCCGTCTCTAGAAACTGTAGCACCTGCTTCAAAAACCAGCAGTGCTCTCAGCAAACACTTTGAAGCATTCCGAGTAACACTCAAAATCAGTAGAATGACTCATCTCTCAACGCGCTACCATCAACCCTTCTACTTTCATACTCGACTTGCATTCCTCCGACTGTCCGTGTCGTTATTTGCTTTTACCATAGCGAACAGACGATGATGTTCACGCGCAATCTACTTTCCACCTTTGTTTCTTGGCTTACGAGTGCACTTTGCTCGTCGAAAGTCTCCCTCTGGCATGCGAGCGAGCATTAGCCGCGCGACAATCGTTTTCGAAAGTGACTCATAATGTACGTATGCTGAATAAGCGCTGCCAAAGTGGGAAGTGCTCTCGCACTTTGGAGAAAGAGGGCGAAAATAGATTTAGCTGGAGAACTTCACAAGGACTTCGCCAAGTTGAAAGAACTTTCGCCTCGCAGCCAACTCGCCGCTTTCATAATATGTGCACGCGGGAACCGCCGCCAAATAATGCTCTTATCGCGTACTACGTTAGCATACTTATCATTCTTTGTACTTTGAAAGCTATGCACTTCTGTAACACTAGCCGCATCAAAGCTAAAGAGACTTGAATTGCAACGCAAAGGGTGAAATCATAAATGGTCTCACTTAATATAGGCTCCATTTGTTTCATCGTACGAAATTGAAATCCTACTCAAACTTAGTTCGACAATGCATACATTTAGAAACGTTCTAGAACGATCTATTTTCCATTGGTAAGCGGCATCTGTGGTTGGGAGACTGCGTTGGCAGAAATTCGCGGATAAATGCGAGCGGAATCAAATTGCGAATGTAAGCTGCACGCTTAGAAGCGGCGGAAAAGTAGAAGGACTCTGACGGTGGCGCCGATCCCGTTCGTTTATGGATTTTCGATGCCACCCTCTCGGCTTCGGCGTTCTACCCTAGAAAATCTCGGTATACGTATACGTGGCATTCGTATATCCGCGTACACCGGCGCACCCGAGAGGAACTTCCCTTTACGAAGTGCTTTTTATCGCTGAGATATCCGACGCTTGTCACCGTAAAAACTCCGCCCGCCGAGTGTCGACGGCGTTAGCCGCAGCATCAGCATCCCCTCTTTCCTCGGATCTCCTCGTTCCTCTTTCGTTTTCCAAGCGGCAATACATACATGTGGTTGGCTCTCATCGAAAAACTGTGGTTTAATACTGTATTAATTGAATATAATTGATTGGAAACCCGTAACATCAACAGGGGAAAATAATATGTTGTCGCAATGATATTTAATTAATTTGTAAACGATGCACACGTATTTCAATACACATTAGTTAATTATAAAAGTCATAAAAATAAATAAATAAAGCAAAGGATATAAAAGAAAAAGTATTAAGGTAAAGAACAAAGTAAAAAGTGAATGTTTTTACTGTTTAGTATAAAAGAATACTAGAAGTTATAGAGAATGTATATCGAATCCAGCCACTTCCACTGAACAAACGGAGTGCACGAAAGCTTTAAAACCTAGAGCAGCACGAGGAAACAGGGAGTCTAACTGAGTGTTTAGAAATCGTCGACAGGCGCACATACACTTTTCACGGCTTCTCCCATCGGCGATCGAGAAATATTGTTTTGAGGAACACTCTCGGACTACCCCCGCTCACTTCGCCTATTGCTTCTCGCTCCGCTAGCCCGGAATACGATTGTTTTATTATACGATCTTCCGTTCGAACTTTCGAGAGTTGGACCGTCTCCTTTTTGCCCCTTCGCTCGAATATTCTTCGAGATTGTTCGCGTTCCCCTCTCGTTCTCGCGCCGATTTTTGTGACTTTACTACTATTTCGTATATCATCGCCTTAGTACCGGGCGGGTCACCCATTTCTTCTTCCCTCGCTACTTTGAAAGCTGGAGCTCTTTTAAAGCCCGGTAATTTGGAAGTTGGTAAACAAGCAGTCGTTTTGACAGCGGTAAACTCCCTCGAGCACTCAACCACTCGCTCGAGACAGCGTTTACTGCAACATTCTCGAGTCCCGCTCGTTCTAGCTTAAGCTACCTGTTTTTTTTCTTCTCATCATCGGCAGTTAGTCATAGTGGGTAGTTATACGTGAGTAGTTGGTAATCGTGTCGAAGTTGTTAGAGTGTGATAATTATGTTATGGAAGAATGTAGTGTGTAGTTGAGTGACCTGACACACCGTATGGTTGTTGTCATCGTGACTTGATCAAGTGCGAACTTCCGCGGTTCGTGTGAATAAAACGATGCCTATTATATTATCATCATCGTATGCATTACTCCATCACGCGGTGATCATGCGGTAAGTGCGCCTTTCCTTCCGCGGCGACGTCCCCTTTCAATGCACATTGCTTTTTCAATGTACAAAGTTAATTCAATCGTCCATTAAATAAAATGGTATAACTTTCTGGTGATATTTATAAATTTGCATGCAGCTTCCCTCGGCAAATGGCTTTTAAAACCCGAGGCAGGTTATTCGAATTTAATTTATAGGTTGATAATTTTAATTTCAATATTCATTAGGATAGCTCTTTATTTTATTTTATTTTTTTTAACTTTGTTCGGCCGAAAATGATTATCTAATATTCAATATCGAAAAGGTCCAAGTAAATTAGGTTTATCGCCGTGCTTTCATCAGTGCCGGCAGATTAATAGCGGAGGATTTCATCTAGGTCTTTTTCGGCAGCGAAATTGCCGACGAGCATTAAGCCTGATTACATGGAAATCGGCCCACAAATTGATATACCCAGCCTTTGCCCACCTTCTTCCGTCGCTTCTTATTTCCCGAGTAATCATCGCGATGTATATATTAGCGGCTTGGCTCCCCGGAGAGACAGGGGAAGCCCGTTCAGCCGTGCGTCTATTTAAAAGTATTAAGCCGAGAATCTAGGGCAGGGAGGCGCGTGTACGGGAAGCGCAAGTAATCATCCGGAAGTCGCGTATCGATTGTGCACGACCAATTTCTCGGGGAAATACTAATGCACCGCGGTGGCCGGCTAGCTCGAGAGAGGATGAGAAATTGAATTCCCGGACGAGCGGCGAACGAAAATCCCGCAAGATCGCGCGCAGTCATCGTGTGTCATGATCGCGTGGACTTCCGCCACACGCTTGGCACGCGCGCGTCATCAGTTGACTCTGCTAGATCCATTTTTCTCCTGCCCAGAGTTTCAAAAGGTCGCAGTCCCCAAAGGAAGGTATCGACAAAAATTCTAAAATTGCTCTCTTCATCTTTAAAACATTACTCGACTTTATTTGACTGGAGAAGAGTCATCGATCCAATTAGTTAGGACGTACGAAATTAATGGCAGTAAAATGCTGGATGAAGAGTTGATCTTTCATCCCTTAACTTTGGTCGGCAAGGGAGAGAGACAGAAAGGGAAAGAGCGAGAGGGAGAGAGTTTGTGTGCGGTAGAGCTCGGCCGTCGTTGAAACAAATTGTCGTGCTCTGTCTTCGTCAGGGCGGCGAATGAAAAACGGCATTCCTCAATCGGAGCGAGCGAAGTCCCGCCATTTTTCTCGGCGCCCCGTTCCCGGCAGGCTGGCAAAAACTGAAATAATCACACCGGAGGCCTCTAGCTAGGTGAGCAAGCTATCTAGCCGGCCGATGGACTCTCTTCATTTTTCGTGCGGACGCCCGCTGGCTTTCGATGGAAATAGGCAGAGCCCTCTACCACCCAACTCCTACCGTCTCCTCTCCAGACACATTGCTCACTCTTTCTCCCGATTCGAACAGTTCCCCATCTCTTCCGCTCCCCACCGGATCCCACAGTCGTTCTTTTTGCGCATTTCCGCCTGCCGCTGATTCATCGAATCTGCGAGAGACGCGCTTCCGCCTCTTGATTCCATTTTCTCCCAGTTATCGACCTTTCATTAGTACACCGACTGTTATATCATCTCCTTTCCTTAAGAGACTTCACTTCGACGTGTGGATTGCATGGATAACTTCATTTTCAAATATGTTAATTTAAAGAAGACCTTGTATTAAAGAAGATATATCAAAGAGTAATATTCTTTAATTAATTCGAAATTCAATCGAATGACATGTCCGCCATGATAGATCAATTTGCCTAATTCATAGTGACTAGCGGACAGAATAATCCCGACACGATCTATTTTAATTACCAGCGGAGAATTACCAGTTGATCAATTGGCGAGGCGGACACAAGACTGGCACACGCTGGCAGTACTAATCTTTGCATCTCCCTACAATTAGTCTTTCCGGGGACATCACCGCGCGAGATTTGTCGTCAAGCAGTGCCGATCCTTTCTGGCTGGAAACGAGCGCGATACACAGCCGGAAAAACAATCTCGCCTTATTGACGCGACGCAGGCGGCAGACCCTCGAGGGGGTTCCGTGTTATTAACACGCAAATGAGGCGCCGCCCCCCACAGTGAATTCACACCGGCTTCACACCGGCTTCACACCGCGTGAAATGGAAAAGAAGCGGTGATTCGACATCGCCCGTAGAATCCAACCTTTTGAATAAATCCGAGTATCAACGAATTATAAACCGCAAGAGAGGGAGAAAGAGAAAGGGGGAAGGAATTGTAAAGGCGAGTAGTTCGTTATTCAAGAATTACACGGTCGTTTCAATACCGCATCGACGTTTTGCCGAGCGTCATTAGCAGGTCCCCAGTGGCTCCAGTAGGATATTTCCCTGGCCGATAGAAAAATGAGAGAGAAAGACAGAGAGAGAGAGGAGGGGAGGGAAGAAGTACGAGGAAATACAAGTGTACAGCATCGTCAGTATCGATGTGACGTCTGCGGTTCCAAATTAACGACACGCAAATGAGCCTCGCTTCCCGCGTAGGATCGACGTCGACTTCCTCGAGCTGTCACTGCCGAAAAAAAGGAGAGAAAAGGGGAGGAAGAAGAGGAGTAGGAGGGATGAAGCGAGGAGACGATTCCGTCGACGCGGCGTATCTGCTTATTCATCGGGCGCGTAATGGGCCGGATCTCTCTTCTCTCCCTCAGCAGCAGTAGCAGTAGCAGCAGCAGCAGCAGTAGCAGGGCGAACAAAGCTCGGAGAGAGTGAGCGAAGAAACGAATTACCAAGCCTCTGGCAGTAGAGAGAGGAGGGTTGGAAAGGGCCATCGGCGTTCCGGTAACTAAGAAGATGGAGAAGCCGGTCGCAGCCGTGCTAAGCCCACCGAAAGAGCGAACGATCGCGCATCGCTGGAGATGGTTAGGATGATGGTAGATGGCCACGATCGTTCTCCTATCTCCGGTGAACAAAGCCCCGGCTAACCCCGACCTACCGGAAGCTACATGCCGCCCGGGACGGAAAACAGTCTGAGACTTCGACTTCCGCTCCGGCTTCCTACGATCCTCGAGTTGAGCAGGGCCTACGGCATCAAGGAATCTCCGGCTGCTACTCTGCCACTGCCGCGCTCACCATGTATACACACTGGTAACCCTTCCTATCCACGCCACCGTCATTCCACCAACGTCATGTGCCTCTCGCTGGTACACACAGTTCAGACACATGCCGAACTAATAACTCGAATGGAAATTGGCTAGAGGCAAGCACACCTCCCCGAGATATCTCTTGCTCCCATTCTGCCGACGGTGTCCCTCCTTAATTATGCGTCTTCGCCAAGTCTACGCTCTTTCTCTATCTATCTCTCTTGGCATGAAATGCCTCGCGTGCCATGGATCTCTCTCTCTCTCTCTATCATGCTCGGCCCCATCCGGAGATATTGCGGGCGGAAATTTTACGGGGGAATTACGGATTCGGGCTTATGTAAATAATAATAGGGGCCGCTGCATTACCCTATAGCTGGAACGTGCGAGAGAGCATACGGACACCACAAGGTAGTTTGTGATATCGCGATGATATTGTACATTCCTTACGAGGTTCGCCGGTGCTAACCTACCTCGAGCGAGCGAACGGTGTAAGGTAGATAAATGGATCCATCGGTAGTACACCTATAGGAACGTGTTGGCGAAGGCCTTCCTAATGGAAGCGCGCGCCGATTTACGGTCTGATTCTTCTTAACCAGCTGGTGTGGAGCCTCGCCGGAATAAGGTGGAGGGACTACGGTGTGCCCGCAATGTAGCTCAATAGCGTGTAGCCCTAAACGGGTAGCAACGGCTAACGCGTGATTTAACGCCGCCGCCGCCGTTCTCTTCTTCTCTCTTTCTCTCTTTCACCAGGTATACATACAGCCTCTGAATCTATCCTGGCTGCGAAAATCCTCCTCATCGGCCGGAGGCGCACTCACCTCGGCCTCTCTGTTATATCGGTACTTTGTCGCTGTCCTCGTAAAACTACCTAGACTTCGTGGCTGCGGGGCCTTAACTTATTTACAAGCCGGGCCCGGTTATGGTCGTGTAAACACGTCCGGCGTATTTACAGGTCCATAACGCGATGGCAGACGCATGTCCCGACGCGTTTGGCACCAGTCCATATCTTACGCGCCTCTCAGACATCCTAGTATGTCCCTCCTACTCTTGTCTCTTCGTGTCTCCACGTGTCCTAATGGCGTTGCTATATGTACAACCCCCTACTAAAATATAGTTCATACCGATGGCTCCAATCAGTCCCGTCACCGATCCGATATTGCTCTCTTCGTAAGGTACACCTTGGAGTTACGTCAATCCTTAGGGGCGACTGGACCAGAGAAATCTCCGTGAAACGCTATACCCGTTCTTTATTGATGAAATACAAGCTCCGCTCTCTTACTTTCTTCTACCACCAAAGAGAGTCCTAGCAATGGTAGGCCAGCGAAAGAAAGAGATGAAAGAAGTCGCAATCATAGCGTGTACTCAGGATGATTGCAGCACCGGCGCGAGTTACTTTTACTGTTCGTTTTACATTGTGAAAATTGATATTTTTAATGGTAGCTCCACCCTCGACTGTGCTTTACAGGCTGCTCGAGACGAGATAGCTGAAAATATGTTTTCTTTAGTACGTCCTATTCGAGGGTAAGTGTGTGTACCAGGGAACTTGGTGTACCATAATGGCGGCATATAGGACCACCCGTAAAAGACAGGATACTATGTCGGCCGACGGCCATTAAGGGTGGTCGTTTCTACCTCGAAGGACAGCCTCCGCAAAATCAATTACGTCAGAAGGGCTAGTAACCTCTCTCTCTCTCTTACTCACTCTCTGAATGTGTTGCCCTGTTGCAATGTAACGTACTGGAAAGATCAGAAGTCGGCTGCGAGGTCGAAAGTGCAAGACCGCCGCACCTACACCCTTCTTCCCTTTCCGGCTGGGGAGAAGAGAGCTAAGTCCATAATTCTCGGAAACTTGCGGGAGAAACAAAGCGACTCGAGAAACTCCCGGCACACTCCTCTTGTTCATTCGTAAAAGTATCGTGGTTTCTTCCTCACCTTTATTGTCCCTGTCAGCTAAGAATCCGCCTCTGCTCCCTAGAAAACTTACCGCTCCTCTTCCCTACTGTTACGCTGTGTTTAGAATAAAACAGTCTGAACTTTGGCGACACCTTTCCGGTTTGGTGTTGGGAATATTCCGGAGTGTCAATGGGATAGCAAGAACTTTATTCTAAAGGGAGTAGTTAGACTTATAACTAGGTGTAATTGAAAGAGGAAGCAACGAGTAATCTCGGAAGTAAATTATAATTATACGACGTTCGATGAGAACTGAAAGAGCGAAGCCGATCGATCCTCATTTTCATTCCTCCTCCCATGATCACGTGAAATTCAGAAACTCATTCGAGCACGAACCGATGGCCCGAAATTCAGGAACCTCTACGAACTATGTTCCGCTGGAAGTAGCTGTTCAGTGACGCGTGATTCATAGTTCCTTCGAACTAGTTGCTCTCGGTAGAATCATCCGACGGTGGAACCGATATCAGAGGATGCCACGAGAGACTTTAGACTGATAGATATATCGCTGGGTATTTCGTGCTTTCGCAAGAGAAACGAATCTTGTCCAAACTCGTCTCCGAACGAACTTCCTACGTTGATAGCTGAGAAAACGAGTAAACAGCAATTTCTAAAGCAACGCATTTAGCTCGGAGTCGAAAGCAAGCGCGGTGCAGTACGCGCATTCCAGAAAGGAAGCACTCGAGTCTGAATCTCAGCCGGACATTCTACTCGCTTCGTAGAATCACTCGGCATGGGATTCCACGTCAGTTGTATTGGCGTTGACAAATGCCGGCCGATTTATTAATTGCCCCGCTCGGTTAATCATAGGGGCTTCGAGGGTGATTCATGTGGTGCTAGGCTGGCGTGAAGTATGCGCTAGATGTCTTCTGCTGGTCTCCCCACACTCTTCCCATGGCATTTTCGGAAGACATTCGTGCGCTTTGATGAGCCGCAACCGCCTCTGCAATTGCCGAGGTAGTTCAGTGGCCTTAATAAGAGCGAGCATGGCAAGAACACATCGCCACAAAGGGATGCCAGAGGAAATATCTATGTCGCGAAGATAGAGTAGTCGAGGGATGTGAATTCACCGCCTCCACGTTCGCTAACCTCGCATATAACCTTTCCTTTCGTTTTCTCGACCTTTGCTCCTCCTTTTTCTCCCGCACCAAAAGGATGAAACCTCGGCTCTGAATGCAAATAATGCGATTACCGTGGGTCGAGCGGGTAACAGGTGCACTCGTTCGACAGAAAGCATAATTCATGTGGAACGGGGAAAAGGCCTTGGGGGTGAGATGCTCGAATTAATTTCGGATCCGATTGGGCTTTGGTGCGAGCTATTAATCGAAAGGATTTCCTTGTGTCATGGCCTTCGGGAGGGTGAGCGCTCGCTCGTGAACACGCACAGCCAACCGAGAACCTTCTCTCGGAAGCGTTAGCAGCGTGATCTGCAAGAATTTGACACATTGAAAGATCGTGGCTGCCGTTCGCGTTGTGTTCCGAGCTTCCGCCCGGGTAAACAGAGATTATGGCAGTGAAAATCATTTCCTCGACGGTGATCCACACTCAATAACGCCGCTCCTGGAAAAACTTGAGTCAGAATCGGCAATGTGCCTTTCCCATTTCTGTCTCTGGGCGCGTGCGAGTGAACTTTCCGTCGACAAAGCGCTCCAACTTATTCGGCTTAAGGCTCCGCCGGAAAGCAATTGGAGCGGGCGCTAAGAGAGATTAAATAAAAAGCGTCGGAAGCGGCTTGTTATTCGCAATGCTTGCGCGAGATCCGCTGTGGAAAGGGACAGAGAAAGAGAGTGCAAGGAATAAAAAAGGAGGCTCATGGGAGTTTATAGGGTAGGTTGTTGCGGGATGTACTTACGGGACAGAAGAAGTAATCAGCGGTGCTCATCTTCGGCCGGGGTGTTTTAACAATTACATTGTCCCCCGCAAGGAAGGAGCTTCCTGACGCATTCCATTGCGTCTCAGCCGCACCCTACTCTCTTAGCAACCCCTGTTAAGCTACTGCCTTGAAATTCCTGGGCTAGCAGCAGTTTTCTAGCGACTCCTTTCCCTCGCGACACCATATCCATTCTGTCCGTGTCCGCTTTCCCTCTTCCATTCGTCAGAGCCGAGCTATAGCTGTCTTCTCTCGCCCTATACTCTCTCCACCCTTATTTTCCTATCGTAGCTGGTCCTTCCTGGTCCTCTGCCCCCTTTGTCATCCGCCACGGCTCGTTTCTTAAGGTTCCCCTTGCTCGCAGCTTCCGCTCGAGACTCCTCGCCCCAACCCAGTCTCCTCTCTTCCTCCCCGCTGCTAGTGCCACCCTCGAGCGGGAGGACGCTCAGGGCGAATGAAAGTAGCAGGCAGCTTAGCTGGCCGGCAAATTGATATTAAATGCTCGGCCTGGTCACCTTGTATATTTCTTTATTAACCTCGCGCAATGGCCTCGACCCCAACCACTGCTCTTCCTTACAGACCTCCTGAACCTTCTCTCTTTGTCCCCTTTCGTCTTCAACCTGCCCCCGCTTCCTGCCGGAGAACGCCACGAGAGCTCTGATTACCGGCGGGCATTTTTTTCTGCCTCCTCCGCGCGAAAAGCGTACGTGCGCGCGTGGGCAGAGGAGGGCCGGTAACACGACTGATTAATTGGCAAGCACTCCGGAGAGGGCTGTAATTGAAAAAAATCGACGCTGGAAGTCTCTCGCATAATCGACGAGGCTCCGGCGTCCTTTTTACAGGAGTGAACACTCCGTAGCATCCTCTTTTGAAGCCTCGAAAAAATGTTGCGGTGATCCCGGCATTCAGGGGTGCGTGTCTCGAAGTTTCGAAGGAGATCCCCTTAATCAGAGCGGCCACGTGCGTCTCATTAAGGCGAGTTCGAGCCACAAATCACGACATAGTCGGGCGCGACCAGTGCCGCTAGCATAAATACCAATTATGCGTAACTCGCAGCTCACTGACTTGATGGAGGAAGCGAGTGAGAGGGTTGGGGAGGGTTTAGAGTTGGTCGTCAAGCGCCGAGCTCAAACCAAGGCCGAGCGAGCATAATTGTAATGCATATAGACTGGCGAGGGGTTGCTCGAGATTAAAACTCCTTTCTCGAAATTAGTCTGCGAGGCCTTCGCTCGCTCTTTTCACGTAACGCGTCCTCCTTTTCCCACCTTCCTGCGTCTCCACGCTCTTGTTCGCCCTTGTGTCTCTCGCCTGTCGTCTTCGGCCTTGTCCTCCGGGGCTGCGGTAAATCACCTGTTTCCTTTTATTTGCCCGCTGCGGATTCGTCGTTGCGAGACGCCCAGCCGTAATTCATCTTGCGAAATCGTTCAGTCGCATGTAAATCATGGCAGGGATAGTCTGGCTTCGATTTTTATGGTATAAGGCACCTCAATCTCGAGGCCGCGCGATGAACACGCGCAATATTCAATACCCACCTGTCGTTACTCGCTCCCGACACTATGTGTCATCTGACTCTGCGATTATTTGCTGTGACTGCCTGTCCTCGACGGGACAGCCGTACTTCGCTTAATTGCATTCGACGCGCTGCACTGGTTCACCTTAGAGTTATCCTCCAAGTTGCGAAATAGAAATCGATTTAGCTTGTTAGAGACCCGATAAGAATATTCAGTAATGGTCGATGATATTAATATTATGATCCCTTTGAAAGCTGATACACTGGATCTTTTCTTTGAAATAAAAGATAAGGAAGAAATGTTTCCTAAAGGGATATATTTATTCAGGACTCCAATAACGACAGACACTCGAAACTCAAAGAAGTACAATTATGTTCCGAAAGAAGCCAATTGGAACTTGAACTCCTACAGCATTCAATCTTAATGAAAATCCAGTACAGGAGGCAAAGGGCGTCGGCAATATAAAAGTAGCTTGCCGGCCACGATCAATCTCACCGGCCGCGGCCGACAATAATTTCCTGGCTGTATAAATTAATTAGCCGTGGCTGCTGCGAGCTATCTACTTCTTCTTCGTGGCGAGCGGCCGCCCTGTAAATTACACGGTGCATTATGCAGCCACGATTTATTAATACAATTTGCAGCGGGTGGAAAAGGCGCTGGACGCCAATTATCGTTGGCTGTCCTTGACACGGCGCGTCGCCACCGTAGAATCGTCACCGACGCTTTTTTACATCTAGAATACCGTGCGTGTGTGTTTCCCGTGTATACATATACAACACCGGAAAGCCAGCTACGCGTTGCCGACGGGTGAGAGAAAAACAAGTGGCTCCTGTGTCATTAAACTTCATGAAAAACTCATATATCGTACCCGTTACTTTTCACTCTGCCTAATTTCATCGCAAAATGCTACTAAAACATATGAGTCAAGCTCGAATTATAAATGAATGAAAACACAGACTCTATACAAGTTTAGAGAACCCTTGATATCAATAATAAGAGCTTTCTAACATTTTATCGGTGCTCTTTAAGGTTCTATCTCGGCGATACGCCTAATAAAGACATCGTAGGGAGTCTGCATTTGCTAGAGGCCGGTGAGAAATGTACGTGCACTCCGCACCAAAACGCTCTTGCGAAGGTGGAGAGGCGGGGCGAAGGGTGTAAGGGATCGCCAGGCACCGGGACGGTGATATTGCAAAGTGTGTGCTTACCATTGCCGTACACGAGAAAGCAGGCACTCTTATCTCGGGCGAACGTGCACGTATGTATCAGAAGCGCAGAGAGACGAGGAAGGGTTGGCGAAGCGAGCGCTCGCTGTGGCAATGTCAGGAGCGAAATCGGCCCTTTTTACATCCGGCCACTTATCACATCGGATGCTCACCCGAAACGAAGCGCGTGACTGGATATTTGTCCAACTTTTAATGCACAAAAGGCAATAGACTCGAGGATCTCGCAACTGCCAGGCAAATGCATTAGAGTCCGTTTGCGAGCACTCGGCGACTCTCTCTGCCATTAGCGAAGTTTCAGCCTCGGTGATTAAACCTCAAGCGAGTCACTTCCCCGAGCCTTTTCGGCGTTGACTCCGCTCGCGCGCGCGCGCCCACCCGCCTGGTATTCAAGATTTCAAGCAATTTCGTAGAGCCGCCTTCTTGGGAGGAGGAGAACCAGACGATGGCGTCGAGTCTTCCTCTCAAGCCTCTTCATCCTTCACGCTTGCCACCGGCTGATCTTCCGCAATGACGGCGCCAAGTATTGTTCGGCAAGCCCGAGTGATTTCCGTGCGCGACTAACGTGAGAGCCAGACTTTCCTTTCATGGAACCCCATTGCCAAGACTCTGCATTTGGAACTCGCCGATTCTTATAATTGGGGGGGAATAGCAGGCGCATTAATTGTAACAACACGCAGGCTTACATTAAATATTGGCAACCCTAAAAAGAATAAAAAGGGATTAACAGTTTCAAAGAACCTTAAATCGCACAGAAAAGGGAAATCCATTTATTCCGTAATCTCTCCTTGAAAACGACAGTGTACCAGTGTGCCACGTAACCATGTCTTTAAAAGCAAACTCACACGAATACGATGACTGCGCACTAAGTGCGAGAATCACTTTCGCTTCTCATTACATTCCATCCGATGAAAACAGGAAGCCACGAGGGATCCTTACATAGTACGGCGTTGTTTACGGAGAAAACAACGTAGCTCTGACATCCCAGCGATCGCTTGGCAAGCCGCAGGCGTTAATTGAAAAAAAATAGCTTGGGAGTCCTTCCGATCCTGTGCGGGGTTTCTTAATGGGGAAGATTTATGCGTGGCGTCTATATTACATAGGAAGGCCTCGTCTCCGGAAAGCTGGCCATTGTACGGGATGCCACAGTAATTCTTTCCAAGGTTATCCCGAACGCCGCCGCTGCCTTCCATTCCGTTCCCCTCCCCGCCGAGGGGGAACTTAAGGCGGCGGCGCCACCCTCGGCGAAGCGCAGTCCGAACGCAAACATAATTAAAATCGCAATAGTCTATCCAAGGGCCGATATCGTTGGGAAGGGCGAAGGTATGGAACGAAGAAAGGAACGAAGCTTGATACTGGACTGCTGGGTAATACAGCGTTAAGGTGGATTCACAGGGTCTGACTGAATAGAGCCATAATACCGGGCTGGTTCGAGCGGGACCTTCTTCCAAGGAATACGTGCACTCGGAGGGATGATCGGTAATGGGCGAAACGATGCCCGAGGCCTTCCCACGGGAACGCGGGGGATTCTTTATTTAATATCCCCGGGCTCTGGTGTCAAGGAATATATATTACCAGAGCCGTCTTTTGCCTCGCTGGTTATTCGCATCCTTGCCAATTGCTTTCGTCGTTCTTCAAACTGAATTTTTACTTCATCCACTGTATAACAGTGTCATGCGTCAGAATTCCTAAGATTATACTTCAAGTGAACTTATGATATTGCTATTGACGATTGTATATTGATACATGCTACTGCCAGGCACAAAGCGAACAAAATAGCATTGGAAAAGATATAAATCTGTCCTATTATTATATGGACTAGAAGCACAGGGAATACTTCTTAAGAAGAGAGATTAGAACAGTTTTAAATAGTGACGATATCGATAGGAAAAGTTAGCCCGCGGGAAGCGGAACTTCGTTTATCTGCTGAATTCTAGGGGCCAGAGCACTTCGATGGCGGATACTTGCCCGATAGAAAGAGGAATGGCACTGGATAGAGCGGAAGACGTCGGGCGTATGTATTTCTCGCACGTTCCCTCCTAAGTTCGATACGATGAACTTTGACTGCCGAACTTGCCCGGCAAAACTGTTACGCACGGCTCTTTCCAGTTCGCCCCGGCTTCTATTTGATACGGGATTCTCGATTCGCGGATCCGTTGAACAAGGTGGCAGTGTGATGGTGCGACTGTGTGTATACATTTCTTCTGAAAGAGCGGGAGTTATACTCCTTAAAATTGCATTTCCACTTTCCGCCTTAAAAGTACTAGTATTCTCTGTGGCTCAATGACAAAATAAAATCCTGAATAATATCCAATTGGGATAATCATTGTTCCATTCAATGATTCTATGTATACTTAAAGGTTCTTATATTCCTGCAGGATTGAGATGAATAATTAATTTCTTTCTTAATAATTCCAAGTGTAGGCGCATACCAATATTTTCTCACTTATACTCCTTTATTCCTGTCGCCCGTAATTAACAACAAACTCAAACTTCATAATACAAAGTGCTTTTGGTTAATCTTGGAAAGAAGTCGGATAAAGAGTTCCCGATTCCTCATCCCTGTTCTTTACTCCAGAGCGCGGCGGGTTCAACGAGCGTGTATTTACCGGCAGAGCGTTTTATTAAGGTCGAAAGGTTGCGAGTGGCCCAAAAGAACGAACTTTTCGCAAGCGTATAAAAGAGAGTCTTGGGAGCGCGGCAAATAAATATCCCTTGCAGGTCGAGATTGTCTGTTTACAGGAGCCGCTTGCGAGCGAGCGAGCGAGCGCGCGCGCGCGATGTCTGTTAGCAGCGGAGACACGAAGACACACACGAAATTGGGGGGGTCACCCTGAACCGTGTATCGCGGGATTGCAATATCCACTGTCAGTTTCCCTCATATACACACAGCCACAGCCAAGAATTCACGTACACGTAACTCAGTGGGACTTTTTGCCAGCTCACGGCCGCTCGTGTGCGCCGTGTACGTGCGCCAGTGGCTTCACAGACACGCGTGTACGTGCGAGGCGGCGGGAAACTCGGCTAAAATCACCTGACGCGTGTAATGCGTTTTTTATTAAAGTCCCGACCGCCTCGTCGTGGCTTGGTGCGCCGCGCAAAACATTTAAAATATAATACACAGGTATATGTGGCCGCCAGGCTAGACGCGCACTTCCTGCCTGCTTGCCGGATCAGCGTGACTTTAATTTCGCACGTACTCCCCCGTCCGTTGAATGCGCCCACTAATGTTTTGATGTTTCTCTTTGTTTCAGGTAAGTCCATACCTGCCTTTCGCTTCTACCTCTGCTAGTTCGTGTTGGGTAAAATAGTGCACACGAATTTTATCTAAGAAATTTATTTAAACAATTATTTAACAACTCTTAATATATATCGGATGATTTCAATAGTAATTCATTAATTTGAAAAGCTTAATATTGTTTTTTCAAGCGAATAATCCATGAGCGACTCTTACCTTAGCAACTAGTTCCCGAATTGTTTAACTGGAGCAACATCCTATATCTACTAAATGACGTTACAACTGTGGTCACACAACCACCACTGCCCTTTGTCCACTCGATAGCCTGGTGCCCCTGATAAACAACGAAGTAATTATCGCCCTGAAAGCGGAACAATTATTGATACATTTTGTAGTACAATGCGCCTGTCGATGTAGGTTGAAGCTTCCAATAAGCGCTTTGCAAATTGTAGACTCTCTGCAATTGGGTTGAAGTCACCTAACCCATATACACGCGGATCACGCAACCCAATAGTTGCAATTAAATATTGCGTTACGCGCTCAACCTGCAAAATTAAAGTACGCCAATGAGCGATCTCGCTCAGTTTATCCTATCGAGTTCAATGACGCGTTAATTACATATTTTTTCTGGTGCGCTAGTGACAGGCCTCTTGGCACACACAGGGCCGAGCGGAAAATTCGTATTCATTTTACGGCTTGGTCGAGCGGACTCTTTTTCCCCCCCTCTGCTTTTGCCATTCAGCCGGGCGTGCGTAATTCGGCGGTTCATCCGGCTATAAAATTGTTGGAAGTAAAATAGCGTGTTTATCGCGAGCCCCCTCTAAATCCCACTCACCCCCTGGTGCACGGATTGCGTTCCTGAAGGGCCTGCGTACACATACAAGCCAACTTCTCTGTGTATGGTTTTTTGGTCACAGAGCGTTTTCAACGCGTCCGCGTTAAAGGGATTCACTTCGTGACGAATGCGATGTGTTTCGTCGACACACAGGTGAAAGAAGGAACCATGTCCTCTTCATACATGGTGGTTGTCGAAAATACCATGGTCAGAATTGATTTCCCTTTTTCTTCTCTAGTTCCCATTGTAGAATTTTACATCGTACTATAAATATATCTTGAATTATCAACATTAGTTAATTCAACATTAAAGGATTATTATTATTGGAAATCATTTACAGGTATTATTTCTGCATCGAATCTACTATAAAATATATAACCAATTTAGTTTCTATCATGGTGGCACTTTAATCTCGCTTGGTGAGTTTGCATTCCACCAAACAACGGTGTTAACACATTAGCCTATTATTTGCGGATATTTATTTTCCAAGACAAAGCGCTCGCTGGCCACAGAGTTTATGCTTGCACCCTAAAGCGTGGAGTTTGAGGGTCACCGTGTACGTCCGCGCGGCCATATATACATGTGCAGAGATAGCGGAGCGCGCCGAAATTGTGGTCAGTGTGTGATATGTTCGTTACATAGGGGAAACTCGGCTAATACCCTCCTACGCTGGATTTAGTAACAGCTCCCGGAGTTATATCTACGTGTACACACGTACGTGCACGCAGCTTACAGTGGTGGGCTCTATTGTCCCAACTGGACTAGAGTATCATAAACTATCTAGAATACTGCATTAAAATTAAAAGGAGCATTATGCACTTCAAAGAAACAGTAGAATCAAAAAGTTGTACCAGTAATGATTTTTTAATTCATTTAAATCAACCAGTTTAATCCTCGATTAATGTTAGAACGCATGACAATGAATTCTAGTAACTTTCTCCTATACCTAAGACTGTTTTCCAAAGGCTATTACAATTACTAATACTAGAACTTCGAAAATCTTGAGGAAGCCATATCTACTCCAAATCCTACGTATAATCAGCCTGATATTATCAAAAGCACCATCATAGTCACAAGTTTGAGCGAGGAAGTCATGGTTTCCAATTCTAAAGGAATAGTTTTGTTCGTCTTAGGAAGATCGAATCTTCGGATCGAGAAAGCTTTGAGATGAGGTCAGGTGAGAGGAGGTCGAGGAGGGTTGGCGATGATTCTTGGGTAGTGGGTGGCAATGTGGAGTTGTGCACTTGCCAGTGGGCGCTGTCTAAGGTGGCGCAAGAGGTGGAAGGGTGTCAGGCCGTCGGCGTCGGTCGTGTCGCCGGGAGAAAAGGAGACGCGGCTTTGCCATTAGCCGACACCCGTCGTGCAACGGCCTCGGCCGCATGAGCTCGCTCACTACTGCACGGTGCTTCACGCTAATTGGCAAACATCGAGCTGGCCAGCTTATCGCGATCGGCTTGGCGATTTTTGCAAATTACGACGCTCGTCCGACGCCGCGCCGAGCGCAAACTCTCTCTCTCTCTCTCTCTCTTTTTCCTCTTCCTCTCCCCGCTTGCAGCAAAGATTCCTGATAGCGCTCGCCCAGGCGAACCCTGATATCGGAACCACTCGCTCCTGTCCTCTCGGTTACACTCTCCTCTCTCGGCCTGTACACGCGACACCATTCTCTTCTCCTTGCCTCCTTCTTTATCTCCACCGACCCTTTCGCCTATACCTCTGGCGTTTTCTAGTTTGTTAATTAGACTGCGTCTGGCGGGGGTGACGGGATCTAACGATAAAGAGCACAGTGATCGTGGATAATCCAGGCGGAACGACTTTCACGATAATTTGTTGCGATTCCCGCAAGCCTTTGTCGAATTTGTACAGTGTACTATAATCTGTTTTTATAAATAGCTATGAAATCTGGTGGATAAGAATTTTATATTGTTAACTTTACTTTAAAATGAAGTCATTTCTGTTGGATTTGTAAAGTAGAGATTTTCTGGCATTGTTATTGGATGATGGTAAAAATCTTCTCTGAGAATACACAGCGACTTAAGCCGTTGCTTTTTCATTCGCCCTGGACGATTCTTGATGAAAAGCAGAAGAGAGATTAAAACTTCAAATAATGAAGCATCTCTTAATCCCGGCGGACGGTTAAGCTTTTTCACGTGGTATTCTAATCTGCAGAGAATCAGGCTGAATCGTGAATACTTTCGAGAAGGCCGTGCACTAATGAATGGATTTTATACGTTTGCGCGGTGGAACAGCGCTAATGACGCTCTCACAGACAATTACTTATTCACTGCCTAAAAATCTCGGCGTGAAAAGATGCAACAAATGCCACGGTAACACATAGTCGCCCTTTCAAGCGGCGTTTCCACTGGCGAGAACAGACTTTAACTCTGTCCATTGAATTGCATTCGATTCGAACGACAAAAAGTCTTTTATATCGAATCCTTCGATTAATCAGCTCTTAGATCTTCGACTCCTCTTATTAATTACTCTCCTGTATCGTGTGCGCCTTTTTATCTGCCAAAACCAGTAGAAATACCGGAAAGACGATTTTCCGGTGGCAACTAAAGATTTAAGCTGGCACAATTCTCCGGATTTATTACAGGGGGATAATAGGTGTGCATAGAGGCAGCGAAGCATCGTGGACAAAAATCGAATTTTCCATTCTCCGGGCAATGCCGCCACCGCCGCCGCCGCCGGCTTTTTTGAGCGGGTTTTTCACGTGACCGGCGTCGCCGGCGTCGACACTAGGAGCACGCTTTTGTGGCTGCATGCGTGCACGTCGCATGCGAGAGGGTAAAAAAATTCGCGGCAGGTGGCAGGAAAAAATAGGCCGAGCAAACGGCGCGGAAGCGGTCGCGCCACTTTTTCTTCCCCTTTCTGCCCCTCGGTGACTGCGCGCTGTCTTCCCTAGCCGTTCCAACTCTTTTTTTTTCCCACCGTGTTACTCCGTCTCCCTCGCTTTTTCACGGCCAGTCTCCCACCTTCCCCCGCCATACATCTCTCTCCTTGTCCTTTAACAGACATAAAAGTGGGCGCGAGCGCTAAATAAATTTTGCATTCCTCAACTCAGTTAACCGAGAGTTTCACCACTGCCGCCGAACTATGTCGTAACTACCGGCTCTCTTCCGTAGAATGGCGTGAATTTCATAAAAATTCCGGCAGCTGCTTTTGGAAAATTTAGTGCCCAACGTGTGGCTTCACTACGTATTTTCCCTTGACTGCTCATGTATGCATTGTTACACATTAACCTGTCTAATATTGTACAACAAATTTACATGATTAAACTAGTCAATTATATAACCTTTCATAATTACTACGTTTTGTATTACAATTGAAACGACAGTGAATTGCAGTACTAGGAATTCAAGAGTAAGCTAGCAATTCTGTTTTAAAAATTGTCCACTCGACAGCGACTGGCACAAGTTATAGTAAGTGCTATCCGAACTAGCGATAAATCGGATTGCACCCCATTGAAGCCGGCATTAATCCTAAGTTCCCCGTTGATCTCCCAACCCCTTTCTACGAATCGGTGGGAGCTCCTCTGCGGCGACGCGACGCAAAGCGACGCTTTTTCGTCGGTTTCTCCTCGGCCTGTGCTTCTCGGTGCGCTGGGTAAAATTAATTTCACCGTTCCACCGCGGCGCCCGTGATAACTCACGGGTGGTGCGCGTCGACGCTTTTGACGAGAGCGTAAAAATCTCCCTGCGGTCAACTCTTGCCCTCGCAGCATCCCTGGACCCGTTCCGCTCTCACTCTTTCTCTCTCCGCTCTCACCCCGCGTGAAAAAGAAGGACTGTAAGCGATGGTGGGGAGTGTCGGGAACGAGCTAGCTCGACGAACAATGCTCTGCCACGCGGAGAATTGTCGGGCGAATGTAATTTCAAATTGTCCTTGCGAGCTGTTAAGTGCGCTCTTTGCGATCTGCGGCCTTTAAGTTGCAGCCTGCCTGGAAGATATACGTCCGTCAACGCGCGCGCGCGCACCGTCAACGTAATTCGTATTTATACGGACACTTTATATGGGGGTCCTTTGTACCACGAGATTCGCACAACATTTGCCCCACGCTGCACGACTCCTTTCCTCTTAAATCTTTCGTACACGTGCTGCGACGAGATCCTCGAGTAATTTAGAAAGCATTGCACGTGTACTGCAATTATTCTTCCTAGTAGTATCCATTCTGTTTAGACGATTTCATAGAAATCGTATATGTATAATTTATGAAAACACGTTCATGCCTTTCAATATAAAAGTTGCATTTATTAAGAAATCTCACGAATGAAAGATCCATTAAATTTGGAAGCTAGTGTGTTTCCATTAAATGAAAGCAGAGTGAATTCAATAGTATCGAAGTCGTTGAATAGTAACAGACTGGTCTGAATTAACATGGCAGCCCCAGTTTATGTCCTGAATCTTATTACATATCGTGTATCCCATAACCTTAGTCCGTATGGCGATTTCCTTGTCGATGCTGGTTGAGGGCAGAGCGGTCGAGGGAAAAATCGACTCAATTGCACCGGTCGATATACGATCTCGCGTCAAATCGCGTGAAATAAGCGGGCGCGGGTTGAAAACGGCCCGATTACCACACAATCGTACCATGGAAATACAGTAAATTCTGTGCTAGCCTCTTTTTGCACTGTGCGCGCCAATCCAGGCGTTCCAGAGTGTATCAGATATGATGTGAATTTTTAATCAAGTGCTCCTCCACTCGGTTTCAAAGGGCATTCGACTGCCATTCTGATACGTTTCACCTTCATTAAGGCTGCGCTGACGTGTACTATCAGTCACATCAGTGCCACGACCACGCTTCACTTCACGCTTAACCCATTGTATTGCCTTCGACTCTCTGCTTATATTATTCCCAGGCCGAAGTACAATGGAATCCCTGCCGATATACTACTTATTGGCAGTTAGATGCCGGCTGACTTGTACCATTTCAAGTATTTCTGAATTCGGTTCATCGTGGATTAATTTATTTTGTTAATCGCAATTAACATAATAGATAACAATAGTTAACAGTTTAAAATTTCATAAACCAAAATCGATTCTTTTAGGTTCGATTTTTATTTACTGCTTGCAGTCACAAGACCCAGTAATCAATCTCAAATATCCATTAAATTGACTTGGAATTTACTGAGTGATGGTTAACGAGATCATTTGAAGTAAGATCACGATGACATAATAGTGAATTGATTCCCAGGCGGGGTCGGCGCGGCGCGAGGTCAAAAGGCATTCGTAAATCGTATTAACGATGATGCCCACCGCTGAGTTAAAGCAGCGACGACTCGTGCAATTAGACCATTACCTCAATTACGCTCTTATTATGTGCCGCATCTATACGACGAACTTTCGAGTCCCCTCCTGGGTCTGCATCCTCATTCACGCGGCATTCCTAACCCGTATTACAGTTCTACAGTGAACCTAACTGAACTCGGGTCACCAGTCGCAAATAACGCAGACTTTCATGCAAGACACTAAAATATTTCTTGACATTTTCATTATATTTTTAGACTGCAAGCAATTATACTTCTTAATTATAATTATTACAGTCATATTTTTAACGAGATTTGTGATTATACAAAAATATCTACTCTGATTGAATGAAAATTCAACCGGATAAAACTCAAATGCAAATCAGGATTATTTATTACTTTTCAGAGTTGCTTGATCAATCTGGCGAAGCAATGGCCTGCATTTCATTATACGATACTGCATTATTGTGGTGCGCGTTAAAAACATCTCGTGACCGTGTCACGCTTTTTCCTACCCGCCTCGCTTGGCTTGGTAAGCGAGAATCGCCAAATTCAAAATCCATGTTCGCGGCAATAAATTCTGCCGTCCGGGAATTCGTGTTTCCCTCTGGCTCGTTCCACTCCGCACTTCCGGCGCTGTTACCCCTTTTCCCGCTGGCGCGTGAAGAGGAAAGGGAGGAAATTAATGAATGCTGGACGAGCGCGCGAGCGAACCGGAGATATTCTCAGTTGAGAGTGCGAGAAGGACGCGCCAGACAGCATACATCTATCATATCATAACATGGAATGAAAATGAATGCATCAGCCTGGCTGATTGGAAGTGAAAATTTTCACATTTTCTTGTTTAGTTAATCTTGATGTATCGATAAATGTTATTTGTTTCACGTTACAATTATTTTAAAAGCCACAGTTAAACCTGGTGCCTTGTATTAAATGACATATTAATTATTGCTTTCCAATTTCAAGTTATAAATATTTATATCTAGAACCTAAGAAGAATTAAGATCTAAAGAGATATAATTTGTAAGACAGGCCGGATAACGTTCACTTCAATTCCCTGGTCTCTTTGACGGGTGCTTGGAGTAAATTCCCGAGTTAAATATTCACACTCGCGGCGACACGTCGCATAAAGCAGTTGCAGGGAGGGTTTGGACCGAGAAAATAAGAGTAGCCGGAGGGAGAAGGCGGCCACCAACATTACAAAGGGGTCTTCGAGCGAGGCGAGCGCCGCAGGTATTTCAATTCGCGCAATTCCAAAGGGACCACTATGCTTTAAAGTTTAAGGACGCTTTTACCGAAAAAGGGCGGTGGTGAGCGGGCGGGAAAGACAACGGGGCAACCAGCGAGAGTAAGAAAAGGACAGGGTGATAGAGCGAGAGAATAAGCAAGAGAAGTGCTTTTGTTTTGGCGTAGGCGGCGGTGCACACATCCAGCGACCCGGAACCTCGGACTTTCCTGCGACCGGCAAATCTCTCTCTCCTATCTGGCGTTCTTGCTCCTCGGACTCGTTCCTCTCCCAAGCAAAACCTCCTCCTCTCTTCTCATAGTGCAGCACGGCCCGTTCTGCATTTACCTACCTACTTATCTCGTTAGGCACTCCTGGACGCCACCCTCCCACGCCCGCCAACCCTCCCCTTCTTTTCGACCTCGTAATCTCTCTGCCAAAGTTCCCGCACCTCTTTTTCCGAAGCAACGTCACTAGTATCTTGTGCTCTTGCCACTCGTTTGCATTCCACATCTCGATCTTACTTGTACCTAATAAGTTCGTTGAGAGAATTCACTTGAATTCAGAAAGTTAAGTAAATATCCTAGTATTTATCATAATTTGGATCATAAGAATTCCGGTACTCGAACACCTGGGACAGCAACGTTTCATAAAGAAAGTTCGGTTCACACAAAGCTCTGCTGTGAATAATGGGAAAAATGCACTAGCACCTTGAAATATAGGGAGCGTGCTTTAGTACATTAAAAGATTTACTTGTAAAGTAGAGCATGGGTGCCCTTGATGAACGGTCGGCTTTTCAAAAAGTGAACGGGAAGTTGCGGCGGCAGCCGGTTATGGCTCGTTTAACCACCCGATGGAGTAGCAATTTAGTAATTATCCGATATTAGCGCTCTCCCTTAATATCTATGTGGGCGGCAGCTCTGCCAGAACAAGCTTTACGATCAATAAATTTAAACTAAAGAAACTCCGTCACCTTTTTACGAGCGAAGCTTTATGGTTTTACCGTAGGACAGAGCACGCGGTACATGAAACTTGCGCAACCGATAAGTCGTCCGAACTTGCTTGCTTGCACGTGGCCTACGCGGTCCGCAATCTTCGTACTCTCGGAATCTCGGCGACATGACCTCAATTACGAAGGCTAACGAGGTTTCTGAGAAGTGCGGGTTACATAGAGACACCTTGAAGATCATTAGGAAAGTTTTCATCAAGATCGAGAAAAAGCGAAAGCATCCAATGAAATAAATAGAATAAAACAAATATTAATAATACTGTTATACAATATATTCACAATAATCTTTCTCATACACCAAACGTTCGAAAATTCAAGATGAGTCACTAAATTAACTCATAAAAGCTCGCGAGCTAATTAACATGTACGTCGGTTTAACTCTTCGTAACGACTGTCCCGCAAGTATAACATCATCCCAACGAATTATACAGCGTGCAATAAACTTTTTCCTCGTACCGATCTCCGAGTTCTATCCGACTTTGGCGCTCCCACGGGAAAGGATGCAGCGGTGGCGGCGGCGGCGGACGGAGGGGAATAGACAGATCATATTTAGTAGCTTGCTAGGAAGCGGAGCATATCGAAACTCCGAGTCGAGGCTCGTCGTTCGAGTTAAATTGTATGAATTCGAAATGCGCTCGGGGATCTCGCCAATCCTCGGTAAATCTTAAGACGCTCTTGCGCGCTCGAGCGGTACATGAACATCTTCGACACATAGAAACAGAGACACACACACAGAGATAGAGCCTCGTACAGGTGGCAGTGGCAGTTAACGTGCGAGCGTTCTTATCTCATTAAAAGTACGTCGAGAGTCTGGGTATACGTGTGAGTGTTCGGCCGTGTCACACACCTTTGCGCCGGAGGCATTGTGCGACTTCGTGTACCGAAGTTGAGAGGCTGCGCGGGAGGAAGGAAGAGGAGGATCCGCCGAAGTGTTTGGCTGCACGATGAACAGAGCGCCGGAAAGAAACGCCGCCGGCTTTATATCTCTCCCGTGGAATACGGGAAGAGTGGCCCAGCTTGGTGGGGGAAGGAAGCTTAAAGGACAATAGAAAGTTTCACGGTAGTAGTAGTCGCTTCTGTTAATCAGGATAAAAGTCTCGCGAGCCCGTGCGAATAGGTAACTGTTCTCGGCTGCCTGCAAATCGACTGGTGGGCGAGCTTTTCTCACGGAGACCTTGTTGACGCGCCTGGATTACTAGTTCGCTTGTGAGCTCGAACCTCTGCACTTGGATCATCGCTCTCGTATCTTTCACTCCAGTTTTACATACAAAACCTTCCAACCATTCATTGGCAAGCTTAAAACTAAAAATAAGTCAGTATTATTAACTATTGGAAAACCGTTGCTTTGAATTATTAATGCGTCTTGTAGGTTTATGATATTTTATCAAATAAGACATGTTTATTCAACTTTGTGAAACGGAAGTTATTCGAACCGATGAGAATAAGACTTAGAGAGATTCCTGGAGTATCAAGGGCGGTTGGGGTTGGTGAACGGCCACGTATTCCCTATCCGCAGGAATCAGCAGGCGATCCTCGATCTGATCTATTCTCATAGAAAGGTATTTACTGTAACCTAAGCTGGTTGCAGTTAGTAGCTGTTTATCTCGTTAGAACGGCAAGCCTTTAACCTTCGCGAACATCTACCACCACGATCTAGTCGTAATCTCGTTCTGACTCCTCGTGCTCCCTGTCCCTGTGGAATCCTATTACCGACTGCATAATGCGCTCGTTTTCTCAAGATAATGCTTATACACGAAGAGCACCGATGATTTTTCTTTGACCGCCCGATGACCGTAGTTCGATCAGTACAGCAGCCTTTTTTTTCATCGCCAATTGCATTCGGAGTTGACCAATCGGGCGCGCAATCACGTGTGGCATTGCTCGCGGCTGACAATTTTTCCGAATCCACCGCCAATTGCCAGTTTCCACTGGTATCGGAGAGCAATTCTTGCGTTTTGCCTGCTATTGATCACTGGTTTATGCAATATCAGCCTGTTACACCTATTCTCGGCAATCGGGATTGATCCTGTTCGATTATCCACTTTCCCGTTCAATCTGGATTTGTAGCGGCCCTTTCGAAATTAATACTAGCTTCCGCAGTAGCTTTCATCGAGAATAACGAGCTTGTTTACTGCGAGGAATAAGAGATCCAATGACGAATAGATGGTTCAGAGGGTTTTAGTACCTTTTAGAACTTGTCCCACAAAAAAGTCGTAAAGGAGAATTTATTTGAAAGGTGGTATCAAGTTGGAGAAGACAGGATCGGTGAAATAACTTGTCGTAATGTTAGAGATAATGTATGTAGTCGCACATCCTCGGCATGCATTCCCTACATACCCTCATAGGGAGATAGGTGAACCTTGTGCACACCCACGTGGCTCTGCCTACCTGCAGTCTCGAAAAAAGCTAGCCATTGTGTCGAATTCAAAAAACCTCGCTGGATGAGCGTCAGTAAAATTGCATTATTGTGTCGCACCTCTAACATAGAACCGAGTCTTAGAATATCATCAGGAATAAATACCGTACAATTTCATCTTCTACAGACTGGACAATAACAACCTGAAAAATTAAATGTATACCTGATACTTATAGTTAAAATTACAAGTGAATTTACATCAGTTTTATTCAAGTACTTTCGAAAGAGATAAATCAGTGCTATGGTTGGGCGTAGTCAAAGGCTAAACTTTGTCGACATTGTCCGACCCGCGAGTTTTAAATTCTTGGCGTCCGGGAGAGGAGAAAACTTTATAGCATAATAGCTTGTCTCTTAGTGCCTGAAAAATTCAGACGGACGTGCATATCCGCCTGTGTACAAGGATCGAGCGGCTCGACGAGTTAATAGGACTGTACTAATTAAATTTCGACGGTGCTATTCATTTCGCTGGGACAAAATTAAAATATCTCGTATGAAAGAGCACTTAATGTGGACCCACTTATGACTAAAGCCTCATAAAGCTCGGCAAAACTTTTCCCTCCCCGCTTAGCGCTCGTTACATTCGTTTGAATTATCGTCCAACCCGCTTTCCCCCTCGTCCTCCGCAATATATCCGGGCATTTCCCAGCGACAAGTTTACTCATTAGCAAATGAAAACTGCAATCGTCGTGCAGCTGACTGGATATAGTGCCGGAAGCCTTTCCGTTCTATGTTTAGATCTTTTTCCATGCCGATTTCATGATAGAATACCAATAGCACGTCGCGTCTATAGGATGAACCTATCCGTAATAGCACCGCTAGCGGTAATCGGATCTTGCTTTTTCAAACATTTAATACCACCGTCGACGATATACCGGCTTTGGACAGTTTATTGGAAACTGGAACACATCTTCGACATGTGATTCCAGGGAATTAACTTCGAAATCGAAATCCCATTGCGCCACAAGTGCATCGGCATCTATTTCTAGTTGGAGAATCCTTCAATTTTAATATTAGCTTCATTTCACAACGGTCACTCGACTATATTAATCCCTTTCATCTTCCTACCGATCGACATATAATTTAATAAAACCTATTACAAGTCCTCGAAATACAAGATCGAATAAGCACAAAGAAGAATGCAAAAAAAGACATTTCAGATATACAAGTTTTTCGATTCAAGTGATCGAATATCCTTCTCATGTTCTCTGTTGCGTTCCGAATGTACTGATTCTTTGCCGGGGGCGAAAGGGGACGAGAAGATCTTGAACTCTGCGCCCTTGGCAGGGCCGGTGGCTCGAGCGCTCGAGTTGCTCGGAATCGCCAAGAAGAATCTGCGAGGGTCCAGCTTGTGGTTAAAGAGTTCGACCCGCAGTGTCTGTCTGGCAGGTGTGTTTTGCCGTGAAGCGTGTGCCACGGCCAAGTCGTCGAGGTAAAGAAACGGCAACACGTAAGTGACCCGCGACCTCCACGGACTCCCTGCCATTCCCTGCCTTCCTTCGTTCCTCTTCTTGCATCCAGGATATACACGCACACAAACATCCACCTTGGCCATCTCCGTCGTGCTGGCCATTCGTCTTCGTAGCCGAGTCGCCACCATGCCAACCGGGTACTTACCTACATGCCGTCGCGTCTCCACACTATTCTCGATTGATTTTCTCTTACAAGAGACTCCCTCCTCTCATTCCGAAGAGGCTCACTACTGATGATGTTCGGCCAATATCTTTTAAAGACGCTAACGCCCTATGAATTTACCCACACACCAGACACACTCAATTTCTAGGGCGCGAATAGCTCGTTAACGCTTTTAATTCGTCTCCTGAAGATATGAATGTATACATAGAATTTCCACTAATTGGAATAATTTTAAATTAGATTTTAATATAGAACATTTTTTGTTATTGACGTTATACTCGATAAAGTCTTTTCACTACTTATTCATTAAATCTAGGTCGAGTTTGATGAGATATTTGTGCCTCAATAAATAATTATAACTGAGAATGTAGGTAGCCTGGTTATATATTAAATTCCGAGAAAAAAGTAAAAATTTTTTAAGTGGCAAGATAGGAATTCTAATCGGTCAAAATCGATCGAAAGGAGCAATCGCCAAGTATTCGATATAAAGCCGTCAGGAGTGTGGGTCGTTCATCCTTTTAGAGGCAGGTCTTTGATGCATCGGTGCAATAACCGCTTTCGATACATTTGCTTGGCGGGGAAGATTAATATGTTTATGAAGCAGCGAGCTTTCGCCCCTCGAAGCCACATATTTCAAGCGCGATACACCGCTTCGGCACGTCTTACGTAATTCACACATAGAGGTCGCATCATTTATCGAGGTCGATGTGCGCTGCCAGCAAAAAGTGGGTTGCCGGCACGGCGGCGTTCACAGGGATCCCTTTCGTGACCCAGTGCACATCGCTCTCCATAACAATAATCCTCGATCCCCAATGATATTCCCTGTTGGCCGGGTAGCCCTGCCAGATATCGCAGACATTGCCGAGGCCAGGAACGTCGGCGCTCACCAGCGCAGCAGACAAACTACCCACAATGCAACCGCTCGATCCCGAGCTCGTATTTATGGGAGGCTGGCCCCCGCCAGCCACTCTTTCGCTTTCCTCGAGAGATTCGCACACGTAAATCGTACGGAGATGGATGCGTTTGGAGGCGGACGCCGCGCTGCGCCGAGTCATTGGCAGCATACTCGATCGAGGGGAGGTTAGGTGGGTCGATCGGCTCGATGGAAAAGGTGGGCGCAGGAGGCGCACATACGAGGGTTCCCCATAGAAACAGCAGGGTCAACACTCCTCGGGAGGCAAGGCGCATCTCGACTGTATGAACGTAAGGTACTGTTAATGCAACCTCACGATCGCAAGCGAGCAAGATGAAGCGAGAGATGAGCCAAGAGTCGCTCCGAAGAGTGGATGCTGGCCTCTTCCAAGCCTTTTCGTCTCCAGCATCGTCACGAGCTCCTCCTCGTAGCAGCGGCTTGTCCACTTTTCCAGGCATTGCGGCTCCCTCGATTGTCGAACCTCGCTTCGCCACCCCCGAACCACCCCCGAACCACCACCGATCGACTATTCACCGCTGCTGTTACAGGGCGGTCGCCCGGCCCTTTTTTGTGGCCATCAACTCCTGCAGGTGAACCACAAAATGCGAGATTTCTCTTGTTCCCCGTCTCACAGATGCTGGCCTCACCGCTCTTTCTCCGCCGGCTGCGGTCGCCACGCCCGTTGTAAACATTGTTACGCTGCGACAAAGCCTCTCTGCCGCTTGGTGGTTTCTTGTTATGCTTCTTGAGACAGCTCGCTCGCTAAATGAATCGTCTAGACGCTTCGTGCTCTCTCGGCTTACTCCTGAAACTCCTGCCAAATTGCATTAACTTCTATCGTCTATTCTCTAACTCCTTCTTCACCGCATGATTTTCCGTGTAACAAGACTGCGGCTCGTGTCAATGTTTACAGGAATTATCGACTATCTCTGTGTCTGTGAATAAACACCGCAAAAGAGTAAATATGAACGGTATGGAAAACATTGCTTGTGTGTGTTTTGGAGCGTTTGGTTTATTTATTGTTGAAACGGCCTGTGAAATAATGTAGAAAAGCATATCGAGGTAAAGCGTATACATGATTATTCAGTGTGTTGTGTGTTTGTAAGTTAATGGAGAACCTCGGAGGTTTAATGACGCTTAGTATTAAGAAGTAGTTTGAAAGGCTGAACAGTAAACGAGTACTTGGCCATTACGAGCACGGTCTCACGGAGATAACCGTCGAGCAGGGGGTCCATCGATGAGTGCACATTATCTCTCCTTCTCTCTCTCTCTCTCTCACTTTCTCTCTTCCGAATACGAGCGTTCTTTCATTTTCAGCGGGCGCGTAAACGAGGAAGGCGAAGTCCCTTGATAGGTAAATGTTTCGCTATTTCCATTCCCGCTGCTTAATGAGTCGTAACAGCACGCGTCGCCAGCTCCATTTACATGGAAGATCGAGCGCAGCTTCTCCGTTTGGAGACCGAGACCACCACGCACACTCTTCGCCTCTAATGTTCATTGCGTAATAGGTTTATACGCGCCAAATGCTCCGGCGGACAATTCAGTTAGATAAGAACATCGGGCGAACATTAGCGAGAGGGTGTCGGCCCGTTTTTATCTTCTACAGCATTGCTCTTTGCACATTCTTACCACAGTTTCCGAGCATTCCAACTTAATATGCATTCCAAGTAGCATACTTTCATAATAAATACTTCGAGCATGTTTTCCGGTCATCGTAAAAAGCTCCTCCCCAGCATATGTTCCGTTAATCAAAATCTTTTTTAATCTTATAAGAATGAAATTTACATTACTGCCTTACTAAAAAGTGAACATTCTTCTCGCGGTCGAAATGTCAATAAATGTGACAAGGCATGTTCTTTCCGTATGCATATTGCAAGTCCAAAATGACGCAAAGCTACACACACGCTCACCGAAGTGGAATGTTTATTTGGCATGCGAAAAGGACTGGCCGGCCATGATTCCGCAACAATATTATGCCTGCGGAGTCGAAGACAGCGATAAAAAACTGGTGGATTGTGAAGGGCGGTAGGAGATGGCATCGACATTCCCACGGCGAGTTTCTTGGCGTTCTCTTTGCGTAATCCCGACACGGTGGTCTTCGAAACAGCTTAGAGACAAGTCGAACTGGAGACTCGAATCGGCCATGAGGATCCTCCATCCGGTGGATCAAGGTAGTACATACCCTCCACCATCGCTCTATCTTCTTCTCTTTCTCTATCTTTCTCCTTTCGTTCCATCGAGCAGGGAGGACGATCCTTTGGTCTTTGGCGCGAGTTCCTCGGTCCCTCAGCGAATTACCACTAATCTCCTACACCCCTTTGCCTTCTCCTCTCATTCTACGACCCTCGGCCCTCTCCCACCCACCCACAACCCTCCGGCAATCGCCATCTCCCTCTCGACATAGTTTCCCGCACGAAACACGGCCCTCGCTTTATCTCGCTCTGTCTACTTCCTGACCCTTCTATCCAGTGCCTCTCACCCTTGGCGAGATTGAAGTACCGTCTAAGCGCGCTGCTACTGAAAGTGTAGTCGACGAACCAACCGGAGAGAGAGAAAGAGAGGAAGACAACTTCGTTCGTTCAGCTCAGCTTCCTGCCACTGCTTCGGCGTTCTTCTGGTTGCATCACTGCTGGATCCATCGTAAAGTTAATGAACCTTATGCTTTAGGAGGCCGCTCCGCCGAAGACCCGACGCTTTAATTCGCGCCATAAAAATCCAGATTGAGTGAAAATTAGGCTGGATGAGCTCAAGCTACTTTATCGCCGGGCGAATTGCCGGATAACTGCGTTGATGGGATTTTGGCAGCGGACTTTCTACTTTGCGGTGTGCGCTAAGGTTTCTTAATCCGAGCGTTCGACTGGGTGCGGGATAGACGGCTCCATTTTAGTAGGAGTTCAGGGATTATAGTATCGAAGAAGTGCTTATCAAATTAGAGGAAGAATGATTAACAGTAAGTCGTGTTTCGTGGAATGTAATTTAGGAACGTTGCTCCAACTTCAGTCCCAACCTGCTGGCTCTACATCGACCTTATACCGTTGGGAGTAAATAGGAAATACCCATGCGATCTCATCTCAGAGACACAAATAGCCTCTACTGCAGTCCAGCGCAATGTCGATATTACAGTAAGGTTACTTCCCCCCACAGGATTACATGTAATAGTTTGCCTATTGTAATAATGTCTCGAACTTCTACCAAAGAATTTCTAGACCGAGGGAAAAAAGCTTGGATGGCAGGTCTCTAATTGTCAGTGGTCCGGTCGCCACTGTCTTTGGGGCGGCTCTTTATCTGAAGAGTGTGGAGCCTAGAATTCCACGTGAGCTGCCACTTCGCCCCCGGCCTTACTTCTTTTCTCCGAGTAGTCAGACTTCCACTCGAGCCTTCCACCTTGGAGCGCGCGTCCGCTTAATGACGACGATAAAAAGATTAACGGGGATTGCAGGCCGAGTTGGGCCTACGCAGGGCCCCGGATGCCCAAGCATTCCGAGTCGAGTGGAATTAGCTAGCGTTGGCAGGAAATGGCGCCGGCCGCACTGTGGCAGTGGAGCTCTGATTTTAAGTACCCGAAGGTAAAAGCCTTCGAAGAGTCTGCCAGTGATCGAGCACTTTTACCGAGGTCGAGTGTTATCGTTAATAATACGATTTTCCAAGCGGCCTTTTTACAGCATCACTCGAGAGCAACCGATTGCTCCTGGAAAACGTCATCCTCGCACCATGTGCCAGATCCACGCGCATGGATGCTGCACTCTTAGAAATCATTTCTCTTGGAAATTCTAAATTAGACACAGAAAAAGTATAAAAGTGTCTGAGATACATAATTATTATTACATTTCAATAATTAATTATTATTAATGATTCTCTTCTTTTTGTTTTAGGTAAGTCCTGACAAGCTTCGAGTATCCAATACTTTTAAGTCATCGACTAAGGTAAAAGGTTCAGATGAAATCGGTGTATCTTCCGAGAAAAGTGTAACGCTGAGAACTTAAAATAACTTCTCGTATGAAGTACTCGCTCGAGATGAATCGGATTCGGTTCAAAGATACCCGATGGTTAGCAGTAGAGTCCAGTTGCCAGTGTAAATATTGGCATTGATTTGTCCGTCAGTTTAACGCTTGGTAAGACGAGCGTCTATTAGAAGATCGTACGATTGCATGTTGCGTCAGGTACACGTAGCACAGAGGTCCGCGTCTAATGGAGATGTCTATCGGTCAGTGGCTTGGCATCTGCATTAGCGGCTTCTCGTTTCAATTCACTCGGGAACAGCATACGTACGCGCGTCCACCTTCCGACATTTGTCACCAGTAACAAGTAATGACATATTCATCCAGTATGATATTCATGATTTCCTATTATTGATTAATTAGATTGAAATTTAGCTTGAATTCGATCCTTTTATCGAATGAAGATTAAATGATTAAAACTTGAAGTTAATTGTCGTGTAAAACGACTGATCCAAAGAATTGATAACAAAAGGCCATAAGTGTGAGAGCAGTCGTTGGACAAACATCAGAGAGCACGCAGTGTTTATCGATGACCAGTAGCATAACGGGCACTCTGCCGGGGCGGCGTCGAAAAATAATTGATCGCGCGTTAATTGCAATACCGCTCGCTCCGTAACGCGGCGAGCAGCTATACCCGGCACGAATTATATGTAAATAACAAATGGCCCGACCCGCTTCCACCCGGGTACGGCGCGCACACCAGCCAAATGACAAACGCCCGCCGCCCAAGCGACGAGCGTTTTCCAATTAATGGATTTCCGGCTTTATCTGACTAGCAGCTAGCAAACATCTCCCAGTCGTTCGTGAGAATTAAAGCGGGCAGTTCATTTCTAAAAAGCAATTTTTACAACCTATAATTTCATTTTATTTCGAGAAAAAAAGCCATATCAAGATTTGAGGCGATAGCTTTTCTTTAATACGAATTTAATACTATTCCGATAGCTTTTACAAATGATTGGTGTTCCACTCGATCCGATAGCTATCCATTTATTACTTATACTTCTTTTCGTTTAGCGGTTCGGATCGTGAGATCGAAGCGGCGTACTTCGTACTTACAGTTACAATTAATCGGGGTTTCTCGCACCGGTTATGATACCACGGAGCTTTCACGAGACGACAGCGGATGTAATGGGTTTGTGTGTCGGCTCGCAAAGCTCACGCGTGTTACATTGACAGGATGGCAAGCGGGAAAGGGAGCAGTGCGTTGAATCCGTCGCTAGTTTAATTGCATTTGCGCTTTGTGCATAGGAAGCGTGTAAATTACATATCGTTTCCATTAGAGCGCCCTTGGAAAAGCGAGCGATTTTTTCACCCATCCTGACACATTTCGTGTTCGGGCTCTCGCCACATATATTAATGATTCGGTTAGTGCACTGTCGGCGATGCTTTGTCACACACGCACATATTCTCCGCGGCGTCACTCAACTCGCACATGGAATATGGCGATTCCGATGGCGGCTGATTGCGCGTTCTTCTAATTGGAGTCGCCATGAGGCCACGCGCGCACGTTTGTACACACGTGCGTATAGAGTCGCGTAGGCCGTGTGAGTGGCTAAATTATAGGGCCGCTTCCACGAATATTACATTGCACGCCAACGCGCCATATTGGTTTAGCCAAACCCTCTGGGCGAGATTAATGTGCTAGTAATTCGTGCTAGATGGATCCACGAATTTCACACACATAAAATGTTTCACAAAAATCTGGACTTACCACCTTAATAATTATCGTTAGGCAGGTGTTTTGTAAAAATATTATGTTTTATTTGTGTCAATTTTTTATGATAATAATAGAATTGTTTGGATGGAAGGAAGAAATTAGAGTTGTTTGAAATGACGAATAATAAATTTTAGTTATAATAATAATAACATTTCGTTGTTAGAGGTATTCAGAAACAATAATGGAATAGTATTTGCGAAGCATTGTTCCTGCGGGTGAAGCTCGGACAGTGTTCTGGGCGAGAAATAGTCGAACTACAGAAACCCTAGAGCGTCCTGGCACCCCTCGGTTCGTTTTAGCTTACCCCAAAGCCGTCTTATGTGGTTTACAGGATCAAGCGAAATCTAGACGCGAGTCTGAATGGGCGACACGTCGGCTTGATAGCCGGAAACGCGATCTCCGATTTTCCTGTCGAGGGATTCTATTGTTTCACCGCGGACATGAACAATACGGGTGAATCGCGAGCTTGCCAGCCTGAAACTTCTATTAGAAGCACTGTGTACTTTACTCTGCACGCAGCTTTTATCCCCTCAGTATTTCAGTTCTCAGCTATAAACACTGGTTTTTCTAGCGTTGTTTCATACTTCCAAATGACAATCACAGTTATCCGATATCCCGCGGAATAATGAAACTTTTATTTCTCGCCGTCTCTCTTAAAGCTAAAAAGACTATTCCAATTCTGGATGAGCTTTTTTAAAACTGATTTTCATTATTAATATGCCATATCAATTTCTGCTGTCCAATTAGTTATAATTACAGAAAAGGCAAACTTTTCAAAAATAGCTCCATTACGGAAGCATAACAAAGCTAATAAAGCGAAATATTTTCAAAACCATGGTAGTCCGGCACACGAAGCTCGAACTCTCTCAAGTGGAACTTCATCGAGCAAAGTTCCACTCGGAATTTGCGAAAGACTTTCGTCTTCTTTTTGCACTGGGCGAACTTCTCCGCCACTTTCTGCAGCCGCTGGAACAAAAATAAATATCCGGGTTCAAAGGTCCAAAGCTGATTTGTCGTCTCGCGTGTTTCCCTGAACCCGGCGTCGAAGAGATCGCACGATATATCGTGCTGGGGCTTCGTGGCTTAGAATTACAAACAAACGCGATTACCGCGCCACCTTACGCGTGTTTCCAATCGTGGACAGTGCTAGACGATGCCCATTCATCGATCTGTCTTGATCGACACTTCCTGCGGTGTTGGATTCCACCTGTTCCCCATGGTTTCCAATTCCTATTGATTTTACTCGCGCCCAGCCGCGCCAGGCAAATAACGTGGACGAAAGCGGTTAAATTAAAGCAGTCACGTTTCTGTCCAAAACGTATTTCGTAGGTTCAACATTCGAAGTGAAATATTGTAGAACAGAAACGAAGTTAATCTAACTTGTATTAGTAATTAATGTCTCCTAAAAGAATACCATTTATATTCAGTCTATGCGATAATAATCCCTATTAACATTAAATTTGACCAATCCGTGAATTAGCAAGTTATGAAACATTCGATTTCCAATTGATTGAGCAAGATCAAATGGATATCGAGGACGGTTTAATTAATTCGACTGGATTCATTATTTAAAGAAGTCCTTCAGAATTTCTATCATTCATTGCTATTTAAATATTCTCTCATTCTTCACTCTCCTAAAAACGATCTATTTTTACCATAATCTTTATAACGCAGAATTTCGCAGGTCGAATAGCAGTACTCGCGTCAAATATTAGAGGAGAATTGAGACTGGCGAAGTTCCGCATTAACATAAGGCACAGTAATATCGTGAGAGTGGAGAAAATGGAACTCAGTCCGTAACCGCATATATTTCAAAGATTTCGTGGCACGACGTCGCTTTATAAAGTAAGTCTCGGTGACGAGAGATGCGCCACGATTTCGTCTCTTTCGCCCTGGCTTCACATACCTAGCCGTACCTGTATATCCGCGGCACATTTATCCGTGTCAGTTCTATTCGCAGGCGTGCCAGAGAGTGAGAGAGAGAGAGAGAGATACGACTGGTACGGCGTTTAGATAGGATGTCATATCCGCCTGGAAAGTCGAATGGAGAAACTCGTAAACGCGACACCGAGGAGGTTGGAATAAAAATCCCGGCGCCTCCCGATTTCCTACGCGGTTTTTGGCAGGTATATATACCTTTCCATGCTCGCTTACTGCCGAACTCGTGAAACAAGACGCCTTTCCCCAGGCTACGTGCTATTCTAAATGTTTCTACTTCCTCTCCCGCTAGCCTAGACTCCAACTCAATTTCCTGAAAGAAAAGCTAGGATTTCTGGCTTGTTTGTTTAAATTTAATACAGTTGGAACAAACATAACTCTAGTTTAGAGAAAATTGTTAGGAAAGATTCGAAACTGTATATATTGAAATTAACTGTACTTCGAGTTCACTTCATCTTTCATTGGAAAATAATGCAAATTGGATACTGAACATGTTCCCAATACCACAGAACGTAATTGGAGTGAATGGAAAAATTCTACTTCTTATCCGTATCGCAACGACATTAGCTTACCAATAAAAGGTAAAGCGCGGTAGGAAAAGCGGGGGAAATGAGGGCTTACTTCGAAAACAGAGGAAAACTCGGTAAAGGAGGTTAGAGTAGTACCGGAGCCGCTAATTACCGTTAATAGTGGAAGGCGGTACGTGCCTTACGTAGAGCGATTGGAATTAATCGGCGAATTACTGGCGGCCCGATAGCTTCATGGGCCCACTTCGGTCGGCGAGCCCTTAAGTATCGCAATTATGGGCGAATCTATGCGGACGATGTAACACGCGAGCGCGCACACCCGCGTACACCCGCGCACTCCGCTCTTTCGCCGATTTAATTAAGTCTCTGCCATAAATTCGACGCATTATCCTTATTGCCACTCCGTAAGGATACTCCACCCGCTTAATGCCACGACGATACACTGTAGTGCACGTGTGGAAGGAGATTGTCGTGCACGATCCTCTTGACCTTGTTGACGCTTTTCCGATAGTCCTTTTTACTTTGCTGATCATGAGATATGACTGAGCAACTTTTTTAATCTGCTCTGTGGTGATACAAGGAAAGTTCATGGATTGGAAGTTTCGTTTATGATGGAGCGTCTTAAAAAAGCACAGTGAAAGGTTTTACTTTTAATTTTTAAGAGTTGCTATAATAATTCATAAAGAAAACTGTACGTGCATTGTTACAAAAAAGAAAAGTGCGGTCTTTTTCACTCCTATTGAGTCACCTAGTAGCGCAAGTTTTTCGCAGTGAACTTAACTCGGGCGCCAAAGTATTCTTAAGATTTCTCGTCCCATAAAACGCAAAGTTTTCGCGTTTGCGGGTATCCGCAAGGTTCGGGCTTATCTGCAGATTTTATTTCTGTTGGAACGTGATTTCCGTCTAGGAAAAAGGGACGTACATACGAGGTGTGCGCCACCTGTACGAAGCAACAGGCTGCATTAGCCGGTTTATTGGACACCTGGTGCTTTTTCTCCTTGGCGCAATGAAAGATGCGCAGATTTAATGCCACCGGGTCGAGCACGCTCTCTTTCTCTCTCTCTGTTTCTCTTTTCCGGACTCCCTGTCTCTCTTGCTCGCCGTGGCACCGAGTTTTTTCTCCTCTAGCGCGGAGAAAATATGACGTATAAATATTCTCTGCCGGCAGGATAATGTGGAATGGATGTGAAGGGAACTCGGAAAAAAGTGGAGGCGATTAAAGCTTGCGAGGCTCCTCGTAAATACGTAACTTATTGCTACACGGGCCGGTTCGATGGGATGCGCAGTCCGTACTGTTACAAGTTGAGTCTTCAATCTCGTTTTCCTATTACATTATTTTCCTTTCTAATACGGTACATTGATTAATCACTAGAAGCACTCTTAATTAACCACTTGAGTCTTTTATTTTTATCACTGCAATTGAGATTTATTGTAGCTCGATGAACTTATAAATCGTCCAGACCTTTCTAATTGCAGCAATGCAACTGTTTGACATTCGGCCTGAACAGTAAATTAGAGTCTGGAAGGGTGCTGCTAATTGTCTAATTATAACGATGAACACGTTCCTCCGAAGGGAGCATGTCCGAGTACTCGCACCAGGGAGTAAATCTTCGAGGCGTGTTGTTGCGCGGGTGTTTCGAGACGCAGCTTTCCTTTTGGCAGTGCGAGTGTTATGTTCCGCCGTTGTTTTGACGGGCGATATATTTTTCGGGAAAGCCGCCAAGTGCTTCCCGGGCGAACTTCTAACTATAGACTTGCGCAGCTAACGCGCTGCGCAAGTATTTACGTATTTGCTGATGCGGCTCACTGCAGCGGATCTATGCCACTTGCCGCTTGCACTTGCGCGCACCCGGTGTCTTTTCAGGATGAAGCGCGCTGCGTGCCGCGGTGAGAGAACGTTGCGCGTTCGTTTTATGCACGCCTCTAATCTCAATACAAAGCACGAGTGAGATTGTTATTCGTGGAAGCGAGCGAACCCCCCTGCTTCGTGCACCGATTCGCGAGCGTCAGGCTTGATTGTGTGTTCATTGACCGTCCGATCTCTTTTAGACCCTGTTTAAGGCTGCAACTGTTGTTTCATCTTATCATGATTTCAATGCAATGAATTGGTAATCATTCTCATTATTCTTTAGTAAAAATTCGAGGGAGAAAGTAACGATACTTCGAGTATAATTATTATATAATTATGGATTGTAATAGAATAGAAGAGAATAAAAACGAGTAAAATTGAATTTGGTATGAGAATCTCTGCAGAGTTTTTTGACAATACGTAATGACAACTCCGGTGTCCTGTCGTTCGAATTGCCGGCGAATTTTGGATATCCGATTAGATAGACAGGACGGAGTAGAGCGGATAATTGTCTGTCGAAGCGCGTTTCATAGGTAACCGACTCGCTGTCCTTCATTTCGTAAACACGTTTAACGGGCTTATTGCTTTGAAAGCTCCGGATTCGATGGCATACTGCGAGTTTCCCATTGTCCCGCGTTCGGAACATTACGCGTGCGGCTTTTAATAACAAATCGACTCTGACATAAACCGAACGCATGGAAAATCAGCTTTTACGTTTCCGAATTACATGAATCTTACAGTGACCATCATGTTCTAATCAGGCATTGTAATATTGAAAGTTAAGCACTTTACGTTCGAACAGTTTCGAGCGAAAGGTAAATCAAGGGAAGCAGAAAATCAACCACCAAGCGAAGCAGGAAAACGCTGAAACAATTATGAGCGGGCGACGATAAAGCACTTGGCTGCCTCGCAGCCATTATTTCAACGAGGATGAGAGCCCGTTGATGGCGTCCCGATGATTGTTAAAATGTTCGTGATTAATTGGTGCGCGTAAGGAGAGTCCCCGACAAACTGGATAAAAATAAAGCTGGCAAATGTGATTGCTGGCCGATAAATGAATTTTAATCGCACACCTACGTTTCCAAACGAAATTGAAGTGGCGTCGGCCAGGCGGATGCTGGGCCTGCTCCTGCCCGACGCAGTACCAACTAATCGAATCTGCGTGTTCGACGATCTGTTGACGAGATCCCTGGATTTCCCCCTGACGCTGCACCGTTCATTCTTCTAGCTTTATTTCGAACCCCATCTCACTCTTTTCGTGCATCACCTGTCTATGGTATTTGCTATACCGCGCGAATACAACCTTCCCACTGCCGCACATCTGTCATTCGATGGATTAAATCGATCGTCAGTACTGCCTTTCCAGCCTCGTGTTTCGAAAAGATTGACATTATTCTACAAAAATTCAAAGGCGTCTATATTTATAAACTATACTATATTATATATAGCGTGTAAGTTATGTGAAGTTGTAAAAAAATCGACAATTTTTAACTACGAAACGTGATTCATAAGTTGAGCGATTTCTTTATCCGTTAATTCTACTTGTATGTTTCATGTTTGAATAATTCCCTGAGCAATCACGACAACGTCAGAGCGTTTCTCTTAATGCCAGGCTAAAGATTAGCGGGTTGTAATAAATAAAAGCGAGTTAAATCAGAGAGAGCCCTATCAAACAGCAGATTGCCATGGGATAGCTTAGAGTTCGGATTTTCCTCTCTAAAAGGGAGATCCAAAAATATCCCAAAATCCGACAGGCGAGTACATATGCGCGCGCGACCCTATCAGACTCCACTATCGGCCCATGCGAATTTCGGCTTCATCCCGCGGGCAGAAAATATTTAAATGAACCGGCTGGCGTGCAGAGAGGTTCGATACATCGCCAGAAGTGGAATCCCGATCAATATAGTATGTGACATTTCTCGATATTCCTCGAAACAATTCGATAGAGTGTTTGCACCCCTAAAACCAGTATGTTAACATGCTCAGAGAACGAGCTTCAATAATTCCTAGCAGCCAACTCACAAAGTGAATACTAACTATACCAGAATTCAATATAAAATTACTACAATTTTATTCACTACTTTCTTTACTATATAAAACTAACTTCACTCCTACTTTTCGATTTTCCAATCAAATCACCGCTATAATGATTTACGATTCCATTCGAATTGCATTCGCTATGATTGCAGGATTGCTCAGAAATTACGGTAGCTCCTATTCAGGCGTGATTAGCGGAACTTCATAAATATCCTGTAATAGTGGCGGCTACTCGCTACTCAGAGGCAGCGGGGCGCAATTTATAACCCAGACGAGGTTGAATCATGTTGAGTCCAGTCTGGAGTAACTCACGATGATAAATACAATCGGCTCTCGCGTGACTGCCACGTGTGTGCTTGGAAAAAGGGTGAAAGGAGAAAAAAGAATAAGAGGCATTGCCGGCCGGTATTATATCCACGTAATAGTGTAATTGAACGCAGAACACGATTCCTGCGGATATGGGTGGCTGAGAGGGGTTTGCGGGGGACGTCTGGATCGAGAGACTTTATCGGCATACTTGAGCCTTAATACACCTTTATTCCCGCAGACCGACCGTGAAATGTCCAGGAGAGAAGATACACGAACGATTTCCCGAAACGCTCCCTCTTCCCTCTCGACGTACTCCGCACGTACACACACACACACACACAGCACATCCGAAGCCCCAACCGCAACATAAATGAACGTGGCTGTTCGGCTGCGGTTAACCCGCTTTAAACACCCGTGAATCTACGAAAAAGTCGGTGGGTTCGGTCTGGTTTCCATTAAACCTAGCTACCGTGCGATAATATTACGTGAAGTTGAGTATCAAACAGGAAGCTTCCATGTATGATTTTTTTTTCTTTTTTTTTCAGGGAATATAGTTGTTTGTATGATAGCTATTATTTAAATATATGTTAGTGCTATTATAAAGTTTAGATTTTCGCGGTAAAGTTGAACTAGGTTATCAGGAGTGAAATATAATCGTATTAAGTCAGTCGTAACCGCAGTCGAGAACTTTCCCCATAAACTTTCAGGACCAATTATTTTTTTACGACCAGGCAAGATACGAAGCACGTTGTTTTTCGAAGCAGCATGTTCCACGTACTTTCAGGTGACAAGTGCGACACATTTAGACGGCGCGAAGTGTTGCAGGCGTTCGAGATAACTTGGATTAATCGTGTAACTTTCGCAGCGATAATTTCGCCTCAGGACGAGATCGCACTGACGTTGGAAAAGGTTGGGGAGTCGTTAGAGGGAAATGGAATCTACGTTAATTTATGAGGAATCTTGTCATGCAGGACTAAAGCGTGTACGCGCGCGGTGCCTGTATGCGTGGATTTCGAAGCCGGCATAATTATACCGACAGAAAGCGAAGTTATAATTAGGCGTTAACACCTGGGAATGCCGGTGAAAGATGAATTATATGCGAGCCGGCTGATAATGTAAAGAGAGCGTGACTCTTTTGTGCGCGCCGTCGGCGTGGAAGTGACTCGGCGCGCAGGTATAAGCTCGTCTACGCGAAAACCATTTGTTCTATTATGCAAGCTGTCTAACGAGATTCCATTCTATCGCCGCTACTTTCGGTATTACTTGTCTACCGCCGACACTAATTCCTACCAGCGCAGCGCTCGAAGCGGCAATAATCATTCCGAGGCTCAAAGCACTCCGCTGGATTGCGTTTTGAGGTTATGTCGGGCTGGCTGCCATTCGAGGTTATGCCAGTGCCAGACGATAATTCTTGCTCCATAAAGGAGAAAAATGGGCGGGCGTATCGCGGTCATTGTCGTTGCCGATGGCTGATACTTAATGAACTTGTAAAGTCTACCTCGATGCCAATGCGAAATGACTTTTGTTTCGGGTCAAACTCCACCTTTTTCGCCCAGTTTCGCTTCCCCGCTGGCGATGTTAGTTCTTAAAGCGCAGTTTGCCCACTTTAACTGCTCGCCCGCCTCGTAAAAATGGTTGATGAACGCCTTTCAAGCGGCCAACTACTTCCGTGTGCCGCGACAACCGGGATGAGTTTCCGATTGTTCTTTTCATGTATTTCGGAAACTGCCGCCTTTTGAAATCGACATCTTTGTAACCGAGTTTAGCAGATTAAATGGACCACCCGGGAACCGGGCGGAAGTTTCCGGGACAATGAGCGTCTTAACAATTGCACCGGCGCATTGTCCCGATATGATTTTCAGTCGACGGGCGTTATGGACTTTTTAAGTACTCTCACTGCCGAGCGCTACTCGGGAAAGTGACCCTTAAAACTGACTTCAGCATTTTATACTGATTAAATATTCGGCAATGGACTTCGCCTAACCTGCCGTCTTTCTCCAACTACTGAAACGTCTCAAGCAAATTTAACTTTCTTGAAAAGTTCCGAGCAAACTCAATGTCGACATAGAACTCGGGCAAATCCGTTTTCCAAATTACTGTATTCAAAAGATCCAACGTCTCTTGAATTTTCAACCAGCGTACACGAATCAACAAAACACTAAAACTATTTATCAATTAAGAAGACAAACTTACTAAATCATAGATAGTGTCTGCTAGCTTTACGACAAAATGACGAACATCCACGATAAAATCATGAAACTCGAGTACTGTCGTCCCCGACATTCCGTTGCAAAGCGTACTCCAAAGGGTGCATTGGGACATAAAACGTGGGGCGTCGGCGTCCCGGCGGTTATGTATACGAGGCGTCGGACGTCGGATGATCGCGTAGGCCCTTCGAGTTGGATTGTGTGGAGGCAAACGGCGCCGTGAAAGGGTTGTACGAGGGCGACAGTGTACGAACCCGACACTATCAGTCACTCGGCAAATGGACTGCAAACGTACCGTGCGCTTATGTCAATTTCACTATCTGCGCTTCAAGCGCGCGCGCGTCCGGCCAAGATAGCGTGGAATTACGATAACGTCGCCGACTATCTGACGTTGCGATTCAATCTGGCGTCCATTGCGAAATTTCCCTCTCGCATTCTCTCAGCGTAATGCGTCCAGGGTGAATCCTCACCGAGGAAATCGAGTGAAATGACAACTTCATTACGTTAATTAGCTATTATCTGCTAGTAATTACATGGTTTTCGTAGCGCTTTTTAAGCTGGTCGTTTAAATCTTCAGCCATTGACATTTTACTCGAATTTATTTTACAGAGATATATTTTTCAAAAAATACTTTTGAATATAATTAACAAAGTAGAGAAGAAACTAAATGAAGATCAGTTCGACACTATTAACACCAGCTTGATAACGGGTTATACATAATCCTGTCTGGCTAGTGGAAGCGAGGCGTGTATAAGTTCCCGCTAAGTTTCACAAGCAGTGTGTGCAGTGGAAATTCTCATCGAGCAGGGGAGGAGTAATTTTCGAAAGGCCCATATCCGGCCAGCGAGGAGTCTCTAGTTATCCTGGCGGAGAATCCACGGGAAGTCGTTAGCCCAACATCCGCGGTTTCGAAGCACCAGCTGCCGAAGCTAACAATTGCTTGGATTAGAGCTTCGTCCGCGGGTCTTCCTCTCACTTCATTACCACCGACCTTTTTCATTATCCGTACCAATCACTATCAGTGTGATTACAAAAATAGCCGAGCGGATAATTCTCGGATAATGCGAGTACAGCGCCACAGTAGTCGCCGCCGGATAACCAGAGATGAGAGAATGGTGGATGGATATCACGAGACTATCCCCGACTATCGATCGATGGGATCTCGATCGATTGGTAGGAGGATGCGTTTAACCAGATTATTCACGCTCGAGCAATGAAAAGGGGCCAATGAAATTGCGATAAAGCTGGGAATTGTGAGGCGGCGCGGTTGCGAGAGGTCGAAAGGGTTGCCGGAGAGAAATGGAGCGAGGGTCGAGAGTCGAGAGACAGAGATCCATGCAAGCGCAGAGGAAAGGAGGAGGAGGAGGAGGAGGAGGAGGTGGAGGAGGGGCGGTGGTAGTCGGGGGCGATCAAGCCCGCCAGCAAATATCGCCGGCTCGACTTTCATTTTCAGCGCACTAATTATTCACCTAGGGCCCGGCGGCGTCGGCGTCGGCGTCGGCCCCGACTCGCACACGTTTGCTCGCTCGTTCGTTTGTTTCTGCTGCTTTCGCAAATAAAAGCGCCATGCGAAATGGACGACCTCCGCTCTGATCCATGGAGCGCGCAGAGGGACGAGGACGAGGCCGCTGCGAATCGAGGACAAAAACTCTGCGGCTACGATTAATGATGTTTCCCGGTGACGTTGTCTCGACGCCCTCGAACTTGCCTACAATTGAAAGTTATTAGCTTTCCTTGGCAGCGCGAGAGAGAGCGGCTTTCGCCTTCTTTTTCGATGAGAGCGAACGGAGTTAAAGGGGCTATATTGTAACGATTCCCTCGGGAGACTGCGCGCCAGACTTCCGCTCAGTTTTATGAAGCCCCGTCGAGCATAATTGATGGGGGCCTTGCTCGGTCCGGCTGCGCGTGATCGTTAATAATTTGTTGCTGGAATTAATTGCGTATTTGCTCGCAGTCGGCGAGTGGCACTCGTCAAATATTTGTAGGTCACGAACGCGCGCCCCTGAAATTCGCAATGTTGCCGGCGCCGAATTGTTAGCGCAATTGCCGTTCGAATGAAAGCGAAGAGCACGCGGCGTTGAATATGGAGTACTATCATCGGATATATATGGCTGGGAGCTTACTCCACAAATCAACAATAGTACTGACGCAAGTTTTCGGCAACAACTCCTACCCTGGAACTATAAATTGCAGGGCAGGGCCAGTGGTTATCCAATACATGCTAATGCGGTGAGTAGTTGCCAGCTGCTAATTTAGAGGGTTCGAGCTAGTAAAGTTGCGTCGGTTTACGGCCCGGTGGTATTACGCAATAAGATACTGTATGACGATTAATATTCGAAGAGTCAACCCTGTTTACCTCAGGTGCCATTAAGTTCCGCATGAATCACGTAACACGCTTTCGTAACACAAGTACACCATTTTTCATAATTGAACTATCATTAACAATAGATTTATTCTATCTATTCGATCTATATTTATTAGATCTATTTCGAACCCAAGACATACACGAAAGTTTATCAATGCAACCACATGAGAAATGCTCTACTTTTGCCAGTCATTTAATCGTACTCGCTGCAGTGTGTAACTTTCAGACTGAGCATAAACAGAAGCCTGGTGACTCATCAAAGTCAGTGGCGCTAATTTGCCGAGATTCGTCGGCTAGGCCAACACTCTCTGGCAACGAGAGCGATTTGTCTGATTACATCGGAGCACTGCGGCGTTACAGGGAGTGTTGTAGGTGGCGCTTGGTGCCACAGGAAATTGCAGCGGAGCGAGGAAAGGCTATGGATTAATGGCCTTGCGGATGATATGTTCGACGGCGCTGGCCGCACGGTTAAAAGCGATAATTTCCCCGCTAATCCCGAAACGTCCTCTCGTTATTATTAATTGCCCCCTGTCAGTTCACTGGCTCGTATCGGCCAACCCCTGCGCCACCTAGTCACGACGGATTGCTGCGTTTTCTCGCCCCGCGTCCTGCGGGGGAAACCCTGAATTTGTCTGGATCGTGTCCACCGATCCTCGTTAACGCCCCAAATCCTCTAAGGTTACATTCCAACCTTGCCAACTTCATATCGAATTCACTGGCAACCAGCTTATCAAGCTGGGTGTTCAATTAACCGGGATTTATTCGGTGTCAAGGTTACTGTACGCCAGGGTCAAATGCCGAGTTCGAAACATTCGGCAGTAAATTCAATTTGTCTTATAAAACTCTGACAAGGTCTTGAGTGAAGTCGAGTGTCTTGAATAAACAATGATCCAAAAGAACGTCTCAATCATAAATGAATACCTACGGATAATTTCATGAAATGAACTCAATTTAAATGGCACTCGCTCGTATTTCAATCGAGTAACTTTAGCAGTCATAAATCGATATAAAACTTTAATCTCCATTTACTTAATCATTAACAACGATCAATTACGAGTTCGCATTTAAAATGTAATTCTGCTATCGGCCAAGTGGATCAATGCTCCAACTCCAAATTTATTAGACACCAGGACTGATAGGGTGCTCGATTCCCAGCACATCAGACAGTCTTCTCCCAACGCTCTCTCCTATCCTCTCTCCTGTCGTTTCGGCCGTATTCCACAGATAAATTAACATCGCGCCACTGTCGGTGTGCAGTCACGCCACAAACTTCGCCGGCCGAAAATTTTGCGGGGTTAGTCCTCGCGCTTGTATTCTCCTACCCTGGCAAACAGAACGACCCGCACATAGACCGAACGATGAAGAGAGAAAGAGAAAGAGGGAGAGAAGCGCCGGCGACGCAGACGTGTGCAGCGAGAGGACACAATGCGTCGGGACGCGATAATTGGCAGGCGCGTTGCCAATTCCGCGTTACCTCTCTCCTCCTGTTAATTGATTCGCCAGAAAAGCGAGCGCCGCTGCGACCTACGACACACCAAACCGCCCGACCTGTTAGCGGATTATCATAGTTTCCCTTTGTGCCTTCGCTGATCCTCTCACTCTCTCTCTCTTACTCTCTCTCTCTGATAATCTGTACTCTCTTACGATAGGTTTACACGCCTGTTAACAGAGTCATGCTCTTGATTTATCGCGGTTGGTATGAAGTGTGTCTGTGGCTACTGTTGCAATAGAGACCCTTCTAAACCTTCTAATACACCCGCTATGTACTCCGATCCTAATGAGCTGGAGATGATTATATGCTATAGGTTTATCATTGATCGTGTACCATATCCTGCCAGAGTATTAATTCCCGCTGGCATTACGCTGTTGAAGAGTAGGTGCGAGAATTGTTTAAAGTAGTCAGACTTGTGATATATTCAAGTATTTTGAATAGCTTTGAAAAGCAGTGATGATGGTTTTCTTATTAGTAGATGCTTTAATTAATGATCGCACGGGAGATTGTTAGGTATAAATGTTCAATGGCTTCTCGTGTTACTCGAATATCGAATTTCAAAAGCCCGCACAGCTACCTTTGAGGCGGCAAATTTGATAAAAGTATTAGGCTTTCATTGTTCGTATGACATGAGATTGCTGGGTTGCCGGGGATCGTATTAACGAATTTGCTTTTGTAATCGCGGCCTCTGTTTGCTGCGGGTTTCACGGACCACTGAATTTTCTGCGCCGTCTTATCGCTCACGCTCCGATGCCCGCGTATGTGCCTGCCACACCCCCTCCACCCAATGAAAGCGCACTCGAAACATCAAAAGACTCTATGTTCCAGGCCCAACCCATTAGCTCCTTTCGCATTTTCGGAATGTGCCCGCTTCTAACTGGATGATTCATCAAATACAGGCAGCCCGGCTGAAATATATTTACCGCAAAAAATGGAATTTTCCAGGGGTACTTCGCGTTAAAGGGGTTCAACTATTAAGGGAGATGTACCATGGCATTTATATACTCAATTAAGAGTTCATTAATCGAATTACTAGGAATGATTGCTAGTGAATTAGTCCTCCTTCGAAAGACCTCTGTCGAAAGAACGTCTTTCTTTTTTGTGATTCTATTTAATTCGATGGGGTCGTAGAACTGGAAGTTCGTTTGCCCCGGTCAGTCTGTCCCACAACTGTCGACAGGTATTTCTTTAGCGCGGAGAGGACACGCAATGAACACGACGATCATCAAGCAGGGAATGAAGGTGGCTTCGAAAGCACTGGGAGTGGACGTGGAGGAATAAAAATTTCAGCGTTCGGAGTGCTTCGTCCCTCATTGCCGGTCTGTTACGTCCTTCTTTTTCCCGGTGCGTCCTCCTCTCCCTGTCGCATCAACGCAACAAGAAATTACCGGTCGTTTGTTGTCCCGAGGGGTTAAATAAATAATACGCAAGTCGTTGCGTTTCCCTGGTATTCTCGTTTCTATAGTCCCGAGTGGGCAATCGATGCCAGTTCGCTCGGGACGTTTCGTCACCGGAGCGAAACCCGCTCGCACTCTTATCAATAACGTCCCTTGGGAGCGAGACGTAAGGCACGCAGCGATCCTTCTCACCTGAACAAGGAAGGTTAAAGCCGTCTCTCTCCCTCTAACACTGAGGGAAATCGATCTCAAGTCGAATCGATGCCGCAACAGTGATATTTCCACACCAACTTACTTTATTGCACTTTGCGAACCAATGTAACACATCGTAATTCAAGGAATTTCGCGACGTTCTACTTACCTACTTGTGAAACTACAGTTTTCGAATTATGTTTTTAAGAATAATTTCGTATGATATAATTTTTTAGATTCTTACAATGATAAATACAATCGAGTGAACAAGTGTATTCTAGAGTGGTGAATATGTTAAAAATTCGGAGTCCCGGTTACTCTGGAGTATACTATGAGTCGACGAGGCGTTAGTCATTAAAAGTTGAGCAAAATAATTGGATCAGCCGGGAAAAACAGAGGGAGTAAGTGTTCGCGTCACGTAGGCTTGTAACACGTTTTCGATGGCTTATGCGGTGGGTTTTCACAAAACCTCATTTGAAAGTTTGATTAAAATCTCCGTCGGACCTCCCACGTAATGGACGAACTTTCGAGTGCGCCCAGGAGTTTTATGCACCAACTACGACAATTTTATAAAGCGCGATGCCGAGGCTCTGCTAGCTCTGCCGACGCATAAATCTCATGTCGGAATGTGTCGATGTAACCGAGTCCCTTGTCACGAGGAAGTGCCGCCGGCTAGCAGAACTCATTTGCCAGCACGCTGCCAGTAATATGAAAAAAGCACTTTCAAATGGAGAAGTATGCGTCTGAATTCCCCGCATCTCGTTACTCTTAATCAAATCACAAAGGTAATATCACTATCCTTTAATCCCAAAGCCCTTTCTAACTGGATCGCATAATTAACGTCACTAAACTCTCCTGCATGAGTTACAATTAAACCTAAAATTATTCAAATCTTTTCAGTATAACTTTCTCCTATTATTACCAACGATTTCGAATCCAAATATAGAAACTACTCTGTGATTATTCGATGATGAAACAACCCGATATCAGTCTCGATCAGAATATTCCCGAAACATCTCCGGTACACAGAGCCGAGCAACACCCAGAGGTCGTAGAGATCATTCTCTAGGATTGATAAATCCCTGTAGATCGTAGATGTAGATTCCGCCGTACTCCCAAGTGCACCTGCAGTCAGAGTCGCCTCCTGCGGTGCACTTAAACGGGATGAGAGCGGCGTACTTCCGTTTTTTCGTGGGAGGCGGAGGACGGCTAAAACGCGATCATAAATCCTCCGGGGACAGACAGACTCTATAAATATTGGGCCCTTTCTACGTGCGTACTACGAATGCCAGCAGGTTAGGACGCGACAGACTACACCTTCCGGAGGCGCCAGTAAGAGAGAGAGAGAAAGAGAGAGAGAGAGAAGGGAATGGAAAGGGAGTAGTTCGGGAGGATCCTCTCAGCATCCCTTGGATGCTGCGCTGCCCTCTCCGCTCCTCGGGCGTACGTGCTTCTCGCTCTCTCCGACTTAATTAAGCCGTCAGAGCTAACGCGTAGCATCCAAACACGTGGCACCATGTCAGATTTCAGTGTAGCAGTGGCCCCGAAATCGCGTCGGGCTGCTGCTCCCGCTGTTACTCCCCTCTTCCTGGTTCCTGGGGGCGAAGGTGGCGCACGGCTTCAACTTGGCACTGCCGTGGAACTTGTTAAATCGGCCTGGCATCTGCTTCGAAATTCCCTGTCTCCAGCTTTAATTTACCCTCCGCCCACGCCTGTGTAATCGCGCGACATTAACGTCAGGCTGCTTTTATTTCGGCGAATCCGCTGGTACGGAATATCTTACTACTTTATCACGCTCCGCTTCAGTTCCGAGCGTCATCCTCAGTAAATAGTCTTCTGGAAGAGAAGATCTTTTTCCTGATAGTTACCTAAACGCCTTATGTTTAGAAACTATATTATTTAATTGGCTGATCCATTCTTAATCTCGATTTCCTTTCACATTTGAAGTAGTAAAATCAAATATAAATAAACAATAAATTCTTAGTTTATATAATTCTCTTTAACCGCCTAGCATAGACCACCCTACGACTACACATCGTTGTAACTGGGTTACTAATATACCTCTCATGCTCGTCTTCCCACACGGGTTTAATTAAGCCGTCAGCAGCAGCATCAAAATTCGACTCGAAGGATGCCAGTTTGAAATCAGAGCCCAGACCAAGGCTTCTCGAAGGCAGTAGAGGTACAATGGCCGGGTGTATTATGTGCTGAAGCTCCGAAATTCCTGATGGCTCGTGAGTGGATGCTGAAGGAGGCGCCATGCCCGGGACCTGTCACCGAGCAGTGGGCCCTTAATGGCGGCTCATTACCTTCAGCATCAACGCGTGTTAAGCACCCGGGACAGTCGCTCGGCACTCGCTCCTTTTATTTTGCTCGAGCAGTTACAAATGGTCACACGATGTTCCTTCGTGTCGGGCTAAGCGGTTGCCTCGTAGGTGGAGATGATAAAGAATAGGCGACGACGCGCGCCGCCACTATGTCCCGCCGACCAAAGAGATGATAGCCATTACCTTGCCAGAGATGAAACACCCGGCACTGTATCAGGAACCGTTGATTATTTATCGCGGACCCGAGGATAATTGGCTGCTCCAAAATCCAATCAACAAGTTCTTTAGCTCCAGGTAACCTAACCTCTCAAGCCTCGCTTCTTTGTTTCAAAGGCCCTCACCCCCACTGGAATGTACCTTTCTTTTTCGGCCTCCTCCTGGGCCTTTCGTTGGCCACCCAGAAAACTTTATTATGTATTGAGATATATGCCTACGTGTCCCGAGTAGGAATCCCGCTAGGAATGATTGTGGTGATAGAGCTTTCAATATCAGAGATTGTTTAGATCTCGAAAACTAAATAATTACACTTACTTAACACTTCTCTGTTTAAGGGGTTAATATATTTGAAAAAGATTGAACTAAGTTGGCATTTATCCAGAAGTCAATATATTTGACAATTCCTATTACGTTTCAACTCGAGCCTTCCCCTGAAGTTTTCCTGGCGACATGTATCAAGGCGCACTTGTCCCATTCACGAAGCTAATTAGGATTCAGAAGCAGCCGGCGGAGCTAGCTGAAAAGGAGCATGAGACGCAGAAAACGCTCGTGACGTGATTCGGTCAGAGTGACGCGTAGTAAATCACGGTAACGTTGGAAGGATGATAGCATCATCGTGGCAGGGTTGGAAGCTTTCAGTAGAGCTTCATTTATGATCGGTGACGTCGAATGAATTAAAGTGGGATGCACGACTGCGACAACGGTGGTAATTCACCCCCCTCGCACCATCGAACCCTGGCCTGCCTTGTTCCGTGTTACCTATGTGCATTAATGGGGGTAGGCGAGTACAAAGTGCGGCACATTTGTACCCGCTGGCAACGTGTGTGCCTGACATTGACGTCCTTTGACAATGTTTGACTGCCAATAGCAACGCGAAAAATCCCTTCTCTCTTCGCCCACGTGTACCCCGCGCTGGACAAACAGCGCGCCGATTGTCTGCGTGGCTGTTGCCGCACGAATTAATTATGAAACATCTTGTTTAGATAGACCGATTAAACATTCATTGCCTTCCCGGCTATTGAATCCATGGTGAGCAAAATTTCGAAATTATTTTGTCCACTGCGATGGATAGCACATATGGAAATTCATACAGGCTCGATCAAAGGTATACTCAGAGGTATATGAACCAATTGGGGAAATGATAATACGATCTGTTCTTCCTGGATTGTTTTATGATTCAACGTGCTATGGTTGGGATATCCTTTTCTAATAACTTCAAAAAGCAGTGGAAGTCTGTCAGTATTTCTAAAGTTTAACATTATTGAAAGTTGGTTAAACTCAACTGCTGCGACTATATTACGAACGTTATCTTTCATAAATTATTATATGCTGCAGAATATAAATCACTATCACGTGACGACAGCCATCAAGATGTTAAGACTGATACTCTAATATTAAGTCCCATTCCCCATTATGTTCGACAGGGTTTCACAACCTTTGGATAACCCTATACACGATTCTGTCACGCTACAGTTATGCGCTCGGTGCTTTCCGCACAAATGCACGGCGATGCGCGTCGGCAATTATTAACGGCCATTTGCTCTCGATGGCCGTGGCGCGGACGAGCAACGTGAAATGACGTTGTAGATAAACATTTGCCATCGTAGAATTTTAATAATCATTGTCATCAAAGCGGCGAATGGAATACGGCGGGGATAGGGTGGTTGGTGGGGGCTTAATCGACGGGCGGCGAAACTCTATGAAATGACAGGCCCATCCTGCATTGCATTCAGCCGTACTTCATCCCCCATCATACCCTTTCCTCCTTCGGTCCGATAATTGCGCAAGCAGCAGGGCCAGCAGCATTCAGTAGAGGAGAGGGCCGTTAATGAAATTCTTGACGAGTTTGACGGGTGTCGCGCGACCTATCGATTAGCACCACTTACACTTCTCTCTGGAGGTGCGAGCCGACTGATTATCGCACTGCGGAGAGCCAGCGAGCGAGCATTCCCCGGGTCCAAGCAAACAAAGAGTCATCCAGATTTTTCTGCCTGCACTTTAGTGCACTCATGGTGTTTCCCTGCACCCTGCTGATCCTCGGTGTCTACTCGGCCTCATCGCTCAGCCTGGGGTGCTAATGGTCCTCGAGGTCGTCCCACCATCTATCATAGCACTGAACGCTTCCCTCTCTTTCTCTCTCTCTCTCTCTTCCCCCCCAACGACGCTTGCCACCTTTCCAATATAATACTTCTTTTGTTCATTTCGTTCACCCACATACCCACTTTTCAGCGCACCAACATGTTTTGCTCCCAGGTGGAATCCTCTCTGCCGGTGCCGAATGCCACCAAACTCGTTCCGCGAGAAGAGAGACTCGGTCCTTCGATTATCTTAACGACGCTCGAATTCCAGACAGTAACTTCCTCTTACTGCGCACTCCGCTGCTGAGAGTGTTGGTTTAGTGCGCTTTCCTCGGCCTGTCTTGGTGTAAGGGTCGTCGAGGGCTTACATTTCCGTGAGTGAATGTCACTCACTACCAGGGAAATACATGGTAGACACAGATAGATGGGATACTATTCCACTGGAATGTTGGAATGTCCTCCAAATAGATTGTACGGTGTTTTTAGGGGCAAATACAGAAAATTGACTATTAACTTTGTTTGCTTTAATTCGATATTATATTATTTATTATTTTAACTAGAAATACAAAGTTTGTAATTAGTTAATCAGAGTCCGTCTGCTTTAATCGGAAATCGGTGAACAGACACATTGCACTCCAGTCTCCGGCTTCGGAGACCATTTGACATACGTGCGCGGGATATCCCGAGTAGGTACAAATGTTGTTTGCCTAGACAAGTGCCGATTTGAGCAATAGTTTCTGCACGAAGGGTGTACACGCACGTTCGGGATCGATCAACAGTGTGCACCGCAGGTGTTTAGGTAATGCATGTATCCCATGAGCATAGTGAATCAGCAGATATCGGGTGTTCGATGTTGGCTATCCCTCGGAGCTTCATTCAGCAGAAGACTCACCCTCGGATTATGTTAACACACGGATCCCATCGAAGCGTATGATTCGCCGGACCACTTTCTCCCATAAGTATTACACCATCGAGCACTCGTGCACGCAAGAGCGCAACACTGAGAGGTTAAAGAATCCGCACCCTGGATTTAAATGGGTTGGCCACATCCTCTATAACCGATTTATTATTGAGGAGCATGGATTACTTTCGAGAGATGGCAGACCGGATTGGCTGTATCGGCGAGCAGGCTTTATTTACGAGCTAAAAAATGCAGACAGCGAGCAGAAGCCTGTCTCTGTTGTAAGCATGGCGAGATCGTTTGTCCTGTTCCTCGCTCGCCAGGGGCATCCCTCGTCCCATCGGTCCCTCATTCTTCATTTGCCTAAAAGAGACCCCCTTTTGTATCCACTCGTCTTCGGCCCGAGAATTTCGCTCCACGCCTCGCTCTCATTCCCATCGAGTACCTTTTATTTTCCAGTTTCCACCGCTTTTCGACCCCCTTTTTTCCCTTTGGCCGCCCGTCGCTTTCGAGGGAAAGCTCCTCCGGGAAAGGGTACTGTTAGCGTACTTATCGCCGATACTGAAACTGCTCCCTTTGTCTCTTGATGATTCCGAGTTCCACGGGGGCGAATTGAAATAGGGAGAGATTTCGATGAATCGAAACAAAGGATTTGTTCACTGGACTACGGAAATGGAATCCCGGTGCGATGTTAAATACCCAAGTTGATACTTGATAAGTATGTCTCTTTTTGATAGTACTGATACTGATAATATTCTTTCTATTTGTTTCAGGTAAGTCCTCTTGGCAATTCATCTTTCTATCATTCGGAAGGTAAAACAAGGGAATTTTAATAAAAGATTTATAATTACGTAATCCGAAATACTGACAGTCTACCTATTTAAAGTAGTAATTATTCAAAAAAGCGACTGCCAGACAATCGGCAATCCGATGAGTAATTTCGGAGCTGTTTGCGCTTGCCGAATTATCCGTTTGATTGCTTATTGCTTCGGTTGATAATCCAGTAGGCGTACTGAGGCCCCTCTGGATAGAAGGATAATAGGGTGGCCGTTCTTTCCCGTGGTCCGTTTTACTCGGCCAACACACACGCATGTTTAATGCTCCACTTAGCCCGCGTGCATTATGAGCATTGACTTATTAATGAGGCCGGCTTTACCCTAGGCTGGTTGTGCTACAATGCAGCGCGCAGCCGAGAGCGCACCAAGTTTATGACTGAAACACGCTTATTAGCTTTAATGAATAGAAATAAAAGATTCAACTGGCTTTCGCAATTTAGCCACCTCCGACGCGCTCATGGTCTAACAGGCACCGTGATTATTGCGCATCGCTTTTGTCCTGGTTGCTGATTAAACTATTTCCCTCAATTATTAGCTCGACCTCGCTGAGCTCGTTCCCGCGAATCAATTATTTTGTGGTGAATTGTTCGACTCAATGCTAGCCGAATATGTTGGCTAAATGTATCTTTAATGTTTAATAAGGCGAACACTGTTTGAAATAATCTGGACGAAATGCAAAGTTAAAATATCGCGAATTCGATGGTATATTTTTAGACAAAGTATTCTTGGTTGGTTAAAAGAGTAGTGGATAGGCATAGTTTGGCAAAGTATTCGCACGAAACACGAGAACTATGTTTCACGCAATGCTCCCTTCATCAGAAATCGACGTAATGGGAGCTCGTTAAAATCCTTACGTGCGGCGAAATGGCCAGTGAGTCTCTGGTAAATAAAACATAGTCTCGCGGATTCAATAAAAAGTGGGAAAATAAATGGAAAGAAGTAAACGCCGCGTGCAGACTGCAAGCTGTTTCGTGACGGATCGTCACGATCCATGGATCTCTGCCAAGAGGTCAGCATTCCTTGAAGAAATCCTTGTGACTTGTACTTTTTCTCCTGGCATTCCTGCTCGCTATCACATGATACATTCGAGCAAGCGGAAAATATTATCGGATTAATAAAACGTAGCCAAAGTATTCAACAAGAACTAGAGCAATAAAAAATGCAATTCATATAATAATAATTCAAAAAACCATTTAAATTATTATTATACAGCTAGCAATGTCAAGTCAGATCATTATCATAACAGGAAGTTTTCTCATTAAAAAAATGACTGAAATAGGAAAGGCATTAAATATTACGAGACCCAAGGGGATCTAATAAGGTTCAGGCTGAGAACGAAGCAATCACGTTAGAGGGTGCAGCGATCGTTCAATTCGGCGAATTGCGTAGGCGCTCGCGTGACCCGGGAACGTTCACGCACGCTGGCTATGTAAAAGTACGAGCTACGTAGTTGCAACCCTGTCATTTTTTCCCGTGTCTCGACGGGGTCGGAGCGGTCTCTTCCCACTTGGCACACGTTACATGCCCGGCCAACTGGCGGCTTACGATTTCCTGTAACCACTACTGCACCTTCTCACCGGCTCTCCTCTTCTCGCTCGGTCGTCCTGTCACTCTCTCACACGCTCGCTCGCCCGCCAGATAAAATCGCCTCGGCCCCGAGGCCGGCGCTCACGGTGCATTCGCAAATTACACGGCTAAACACGGGGGTTATCGGTGTTATCGGCGGGATAGAGCGCCAATTAGTGTGACGCGCGCGTGCACGCGGAAATTCGAGGATCTCCGCTTGGCCGCGGCCTTGCACCTAACGCCCACGCCACTACTGAATCAGTAATATCGAACCCCTCAACAGTATTGATCCTACAAATTCTCTTGTTATACTTACAATTGTTTAGTTTGGTTTATGGAAATGATCGTTTGCATTTATTATAATCAAGTATTTCAATTTAGCTTGTTGTAATGTTAATACGATTAATTTTATAGGTGTATTGTGAAAGGAGTTTAATGTACTTTTGTAAGCGATGTTGTTTGTTTCGAGGGAGAAACGTAGATTGTCATACACTTTTTACGACTTTTATATTGGCTGGCTGGCAAATTAGAACGATCGGTTTCGCGTCGCGGGCTTGGCAAGTGACCCAACTGATCGTATCTGGACCATTGACGCGTCTATTGAGAAGCTAACGAAGCTTAAGCCTCGCGGTTCTTTGTACCGGAATCTAAATTGTAAATGACACGAATGAGCAGAAATTGATCGCGAGCCTTTGATAAAGAAGGCAGGGGGTGTAATTAGTGACGGGTTTAACGGCTTTGCATGTAAGTGGAACGTGATAAAGAACAGTCAATGCCGCGTGCTTGGAAAATAGTCCCTGTAACGCGGAGTAGTTCTCTGAGAATAGCTGAGAATTTCAGGATTTAGCAATATGTTTTTCACTACACGAATTTTGAAATACACCGGTGTCTTTCAATCGGGATTATTTAAATGTTCAGCTTGAAAAACTTTTGCAGGATAGAATTCCTGACGCCTGCAATTTCGGGATTTCGATACTTTTTGATTTTAAGCCGGCGCACCTGCAAAAAATATCGGACTTTCAGATTTAACGCCGGGAATTTCACCTGTGCGAGACATTTCCCACCGCGCGCACTTTTTCCACCCCGAAAATAAGAACTTTTTTCTCGCTGGCATATTGATAGGATCGTTGTTACCGGAGAACACACAGTACGAGAGATACACTGGAGAGAGGCCCGGGACAATTTTTCATTTTCGATGTAATCTGCGATCGAATGAAAATGCAAATAGAACCGACGAACGAACGGAGTCAAAGATCATAAAAAACGCCTGGGAAAAGTCACACGTCGTCGCAATCTCATCGGATCATTTCACCGATATTGGCAAAAAGTAAAGGTCATTTCATTCTTGGCGATGCACGATCGATTATATTGAAAGTAATATATACAATACCATCAAAGCAATTATTATATTGATGGCTGTATTTTTTAAACGATTTTTTCCAATACATAAGCAGCTGTCGCGTGACTGGGATAGCATGTGCATTGATTAGCAAAGAAATTCGGATGTCATCATTAATCGTGGCGGTGCGCCCGGCGGATATCAGCATGCAAGCCTCGTAAAAACTGTCTGGGAGAGGTCTGCACGTTCTCCACATCGAAACGTGCATTCGAGAGGAGCAAAAGGAGCTGCACGAGTTTGCCGTGGCCAAACAGAGGCCTCCCGGCGTCCTCCTGTCATCTTCGACAATCACGACTGCCTTGCGTGTGTACGTGAGTCCCTCGTGCACGCCTTCGTAAATTTGCGAGCCCCGCAAACAACCGGTCAAACAGGAGGTAGCCCTTAAAGGAAAGCGGAGGATTGGAAAATTGAAAGACAGGAGTATCGACCACGCTAGATTTACGACTAACCTCCCGTCAAATTAGACACAATTCTATAGTCTCTCATTTAACCAACTTTAATTTGTCCAAATTATCGAGTGACCCTTAAACAAAATTCTGTCGAAACTTACTGTTTCCCAATTACGATGAAAGTGAATTTGACTATTAAATAAAATGACACAAATGATAAAGTTGCAGGATATTATCTGGCAGGAAGATAAAATGAATTCACACTGCTGTATAAAATAATGCCTGGTATAATAGTATGCTCGATGATATCATGCCAATAAAAATCGTCGAGCTGCGTGACTTCCGTGGATTACTACTGCGCGAGAGGAAGCAGAGCGCAATGCATACGTACGATACACGTCGGCGGACAGAATAAAGTGCGAGCTTAATAAATACACCCGGGGAGTTTCGTGATCTGGAAAAGTATATTTCTGGTCGCAGTATCGCGATCCTGCAAAAAAATTAAGCCGCGCCAGTGCAAAGGATTTCTCAAGCATGATGTGCATATTATACATTGCACTTTGCACTTGCCTGTCATTAACACGCACGAAGGAACATCACTCCGAGAAATGCAGTTTTTCATGCCAGTCTCTTCATCAACTTATTACTTGTCTAATCATTTTGTTGATTAAGGTCCTTCCTAATTAATGTCAAGTAATTTGCTTTATGATCGCAATCACTATGGAAGTAGTTTTCTATTAATTATTCTATTAGGAATTTATAGTTGGAACTTGAGCTTGAGGCTTCTGCGTAATTCAAAGTTCGTATCGCGTCGTTCGATTAATATTTCTGAAGTAGTTTAACAATCATGACGCTTTCAAAAGGCGCAGAGTACACTTTCGACTGCCTGCCGTTCGATAAGGTTTTAATTAACAAAGTGGTTCAATTAATATCGTATTCCGAACTCGACAACTGGTAGAACAGTACATATTTGTCTTGCAATGTTCTGTGCTCGGTGTATAACACTTAATCCTGGAAAAACCTGGCTGCGCATAGTATTGGAACATGAAATAAAGAACCGACTGTTTATACTGCAGTGCTGCTCGCATTTTTTCCATTGCCGCCCCTATTAATCCTGTTTCTCATACCTCTAAAAGGCGAGCTTGATAAATGTCCAGATCGAGGGAATTCGATAGGTAAACTTAACTGCCAGGAAGCACGAACGCCAGTCTGGACTTCAACAGTGAGTCAATGCAGTAGGAAAAATGGGCCAAAGTTCTGGCTTCTTCTTGTTCCCTTTGCATTATCAAAAGCATTATGAGAAGCTCGACAGGGGTCTCTCGGTCATTTTCAGCACTGTCGCCATGTCGAACACGTAGCCCATAACCACCCTCGACGAGCGGGGTGGTTGCGGTTGCTGTGCGGTGAGAACTGTTAGCGACAGCGTGAAAAACAAGGCTACAAAGTGACTTTTTCCCTTCCACGGAACTACGGGCGCACGAAACACCAGCAAGTATTTCCATTAGGGATGCGTGTATTTCATGTTCGCACACCCTGCGCCTTTTGGCCCATTTGAATTGTAAACCATGATTTTCTTTCCCCGCCAGCCCACTTTCTTCTAGGACGAACTAGGACTCGATATCGAGCGTCAGTTATTTTTGGGAAAACAGCATTTCCATGCGCGCTCTTCCGCACCATGTAGCTTTTCGCTCCCTCGTGCGAAAGGAAAATGCGAGAAGATACGAAATTGTGTTCAAGAGTTGGAGGATAGTATTGATAAAGGAGTTCAATTTTATCTAGTTTAATGTTGTTTCAATTTAAACATTGTACTTATACTTAATCTTTAATCATTTTGTATTTCATCCTCATGAACCATCTAAAAAATCCAGCTTAAAAATACTCATCAGTTTCTTTCAATCGTATCGAAGTAGAATAGACTGACGTTCGAATTCTATCAAGGTTTAAGTAAAATGAGTTCAGCTCCCATGACAAAAGAGATGTGCGCCAGAAAAGCGGCGCTATTTTTAAGGAAATGAAAATATTCTTTGTGTCTCGACGCGGAAGGACATTCTTTCGTTCGAACTTTTACTTCCTCCTTTTCCCTCTCTCTTTCCATCCAACGACGCCGTCGCTTTTTCGCCTCACCTGCTCGTTGCCCGAAAGGAAATCCAATTTCCCATCTTACAAAGATCATCTTGAATAATTATTTCAGCCAGCGGGAATAGAGCACTCGGGTAGCCGACCGGTTGCCTAGAAAAGCGCTTGTCTGCCACCGGATATCTTCGTTGAAAATTAATCTCACTCCTTCTTTTTCCCCTGCTATTTCACTATCGCTCGCCATTCGTTGCACTTAAAGTGCAAGGAGGAACACCGAGTGGTCCCCTAGTTCATCTGAAAAGTCACTAATTCCAGTGATAAGAGGTCTGGTAATCTCGCTTTTCTGTCCAGGACCTAAAGCCGCGGCCGTAAAACGATCCCGCAGCGAGCGAGAAAAGAAAGCTTAAACTGTGTCACCCCACTTTGCAACAAATACGAGTAACAATAATTTAATAGGAGCTTCGCGTAAAATAGTTTTCAGTAAGCATTTCTAATGCTTCACAAAATAGAGAAGAATTGGCAATTTTTCTGTAAATATAAAAACATTTACATTTATTTTAAAACAGCGTTCTAAGAATTCTGAAGTGCGTCATGTCCAAGTCCGGTCTGATTAATCTTCCACTGAAAACATTAAAGTTCTCCGTGTGGCAGTTTCACCAGTCTACGTATTATCTTTGTGACCCGGCATTCTAATAACGTCCAACCGCGTTAATCCCACAATTTATTAATGCAAATCCGCGGTTCGTGTCGATGAGCGTTATCGCTGGACTCAATTCAAATCAGCGCTCTCTACCGCTTTTCGTTTTGCCGGGTACTTGCCCGACCCAGAGAACACTGATGTATATGAAGTCCTTTAGTCCGCGAATGCATGCACCTCGTTCCAAGCGAATTAAGCGCACTCCACGAAAAATCCTTCAGGCTCTTTCTGATAATCTAATAATCAAGGCTTTTACGATAACTGGAAAAATTCCCAACGATATTTTACAAAATCTCGACAGCAATTCATTTCAATCCGAAATCCAATCTTTCTGATATCACTTGACACTCGGAAAAGTTGCACATCGCGCATAAAAGCCTTCGAAGTCCAAGTAATTATAAGGTTTTGCAACTAAAACTCTCGCATAAGTCGACGCTATAAGAACTCTTAATTGTTTCTCTCAGACGCGAACTTTCAGATTTACAGTTGCGCGCGACTGAACTCGACTTTTTAAGAGGAAGCAGTTTCGCATTGATTCGCCAGGGCTTTCTCAGAGGAATTTCAATGACGAGAGGACATTAAGCTCTTCTTCTGTAGGGAATGAGCGTGAAGCTGTCGCACGCCGGTATCGTATGGCGAGACGTGGTTGGCCTGGGTATGCGGGCTATGCATTTTCCATTATTATCTCGACGTTTTATAACGGGGCTTACGTGGCTGATTAGCTGTCACGCTCACACACACACGTTCAGACGTTCGACCCTCTCTCTCTCTCTCTCTCTCTCCGTCGCTCATTATGAATGTATGGATCTACATCTGATCTATGAATAATGCGGCCGGGCTTAAACTGATGCCCGTCCCATGCAATGGGCATAGAATATACATGCCAATCCCGGACATAATTAGACCACTCCGTACTATGTTAATTGACCTCAAACTAGTGAATAGCCGCCTCGTAATATCCCAAATATCATACCACTATTATTACTAGTGCTTCATCCGATGGAATTGTTACTCGCGAAACTGTATCGCATTAACGAAGTTCCTGTAACTGAATGAGAATTCCTGATTTTCACGCGGGAGATAATTTATTAGAATTGAAGTAATTATATTCGACTTCACGCGTTTTAGATCGATGAGTTCTCAAAATGATTTCTTGATAACTATATTGTATTACATTTTAGAAGCAGTGATTTCGGGTCGGGAGAAAAATTGATTGGGATGCGATGGTTCGTGAAAGAATTGGTGGGATTCGCGAGAATTGGAGGCGAGAGTGAACAGAAAATGTAGCGGGCAGCGCATGAACGATAGTCGGTGAGCGATAGTGGCAGCCTGGCTCGAAAAGTGTGTCATTTGCCAGAGTGGCAAGCGGCAGGCCGGCCTTTTTAATGCATTCGCTCGAATGGAAGTAAAACTTATCACGGCTCATTGCGAGCTCCAAGTGCACTTGCAGGGAGAATACGGCACACACCTTATCCGCCCGCACTCTCTCGAAATGCACGCGAGCTTCCGTTTCCCTTGGCGGCGTGCAATAATTATTATCTATTGCCCGCTGCCTTTTTATCCGCGGCGTACAAGTTAGTTGCATTAACATTATCGGCTTCTCTGGGAGCCCTTTGAAAAAGCTGGCCGTCTTGGAGCTTCGATAAGCGCGGGAAAGCGACGGGTTTTCGCTTTCTTTTTAAAGCGTCTGCGTAACGGGAGTAAAAAGCTTCGCGTACTATAAAAGTATGAAACAAAACAAGTCTTCGCTCCTACTAATTTCAGACATTCAAGAAGAGGAATAAATGTGAAAGCTGTGTCTGCCATGGATGTACTATTTGCAAAAACTGAGAGGAAACTTTCGCGGAGTATAAAAATTCGACTTTTTATTTTTCAAAAACTCTGCAAGCTTAACCATTTAATTCACCAGTCCTATTCCAATTGATCGAATGTATTTTATTAGACTAATCCTGAAATAAGTTTTAGTATCCGATCTAATCGTTCGAAAGCGTCGGAGCAATGCCTCGACCAGAGGAAATTCCAAGCGGCAACGAGCTTTTGAACGAAGGACTCACTCGACTCGGCCGAATCGTATTTACATTTAATCTTCCAACCACGTTAATTTCGCGCGCGAGAAATTCCCGGAAAATCTGTTTAGTTTCCCGCAAGACGGCGTTGGTGAAGGTGGTGGTGGTGGTGGCCACAGTGGCACCAGTCCACATAAAAACTAATATTAGTCCTTGAGGGAAATGCGTTTTACGAGCGACGGGTCGCCGGGAAATATGCTGCCAGATTTTCCTCCTGCCGCCGCCTGCCGCCCGGTGAGCTACAGTTCAAGCCCGCTCTCACATTCACCCGGAGAAAATGTACTTCCATTTCTCCGGGACAAAAATGAAAAGCAGGCAGAAGCCCTCGTTGAATTGCTTTCGAGAACGATTCTCAAATGAATGCGCTTTCACGCCGGTCGGCTTTCACATTTCCCAAATTACCGAAGGAACTCTCGCATCTGTTCTATATTCGATATTGTCTTCTCGAATGTAAAAATTTCTCTCAACAAAGCAAGCAGCCACGACTTTAATATTGAATTCCAGCAAGAGCCAGGCGAATGGAGTTCCCAAGGTACACAAATTAAACTAGCCGGTGGTGTAGTAGGCTATGGGAAGTTAGGGCGAGGACGTAGCCCATCATCGACTGTTTGTCAAACTGGGAGGTTGTTTGGTCAAGGCATGGAGATGAAGTGGCACCAGGCGAAGGGCACATCAGGTCCATTGCACTTTTCGCAGCATTTCTTTCGCCCCTGAGAGCCTGACACAATTAGCCAGGCTATTAATGGCAATGCATGCGGTGTCACTTAGCACTCGACAAGTCGGCGTGCGAGCGGGCGAACGAGCGAACGAAGTGAAGTTGGTTGGTTGCGAAGAGATGGCCTGCAGCGATGCCATTAGTTATACACGAGTGAATACGGTCGACGTAGTACATCGGTCAGAGAGTCAGAGGACTACTCATTCACTCCCTTGGGACCGAAGGGTCTCTCCCGAAAGGGTGTTCCCCTATTTCAAGGACGAGCTTCAAAAGGGTATCTCGGTTGGCCGCATGCCCGGCAAGTTGAAAACCCCCGCCCAAGGACTCACTGTAAACGACGAAGGTGTCTCCGAGCGTATCAGACGCCGACTCGTTTGCTCCCCGTGCAAAATCAGCCCAACCCTTTACTCGCTGATCCGGCCAACTTTCCACCGTACTGAAAGCCGAATTTAAATAATAATTAGAATTTACGTCCTTCACCTTAAAACCTGGCCGCAAAGGGTATGCCTCGACAGCCTAACGAGGTTAGGGGCGCCCCGAAATGAGGTCAAATTGGATCACCGAGACTCTGGACTTCCTCCCCCTTTTTCACTAGTTCATTCAACATCGATGGGTTATATAATAGCTATTTTGAAGCTCTCGAGTGTAAATACAAGGGAGGATAGAACCAATATGAAATACGGTATAACCCTCATGTATGAATACTTGGTTCATAAATATTAATATTAGCAATTCAGACCCCTAAAGTTTGTATCTAAGTTCAAAAAGTAAAAGACTTATATTAACGAAGCTTTACTTTTTTTTTCATTGGTAGATTGAACATTACTTGCAAGTTTTTCAGCAGGGACAGAGATATAAAGAAACGAAAGGTTCGGATAAAAAAGGCAGTGGAAAGGTATTGAAATAATGGGAATGAATTATACTTACATTCGAGAAGTAATTAATGTGTATATTGGACATCGGGAAATACTCGAGAGGAAATAAAGGCCGAGGAAGGTTAAGCGTTCCATCGTACTGCCGGCAGCGCTCTTGTTATTCCTTGCTTTTCGTATTCAGACGGGAGGGAAGGCTTTTTCCGCCAGGGAACAATACATTTCTCATCGACTTCAACTGTTTTCGTTCATCCGGCGTGACGCGACATTCGCTTCGCAAATTTTCCATGGCGCGGCTCACGGGGCCGGAAATGAAAATTTTATTCGTTTGTCCGGCGGTTTTCATTAAATCCGCAGACACCTCTCGACCGCACCGCACTCGTTCTACCTGCTCTCGTCTCTTTGAAGGGACGACAAATATTTTCGTAATAGCGGATTATCGAATTCCAAAATGCTCGGCAGCCACTCCCCCAATGGAAACAGTCTCGAGTGCCGCGTCCTCGAAGCCACACGACTACGCAAAATGTATCCGCATTTTCAGGGTTCCATTGCTACTGTAAATATCCAGTTTTAATCAAATGGATATAATGGCGCTCGAATCATTTAAAACATGTAATATGTAATAACTTTTTACAAGCTACAAGTTGTCAAGGGAATTCTCGATGTTTTTACTCGTTACAGTATTGTGAACCCGCCTGCATTTAATAACTCCTCGCTTATTGGCAATGCCGCGCCAATTACTCGGATTTTTGGATCGGCAAATTAGCGGCGATTTTGCGCGCGGCGATCTCGCATTAAACCGCATCGGAGAAGGAAACCGGTTTTTGCACGCTGCATTTCGTTGATTATGCTGGAAGCAGCTGGCGGCCATTCATGAAAATGCATACTCGCCCTCGGGCAGGATAAAAAGTATCGATTCTCGCTTATCATGTTTTATTGCGTTCCAGTGTGTCGCAGCAGCGGCACCCGCCAGCTTTACAGATACTTTCTGCTAGCAGCCAGGAAGTTCGCAATGAATGCTCGATTTTCCTAAGAAATTCACTCTTTCCGCTCGACACGAAGACATGCGAATACTTCCAAGGAATTTATTTGTTGACTATTTTCATACCAACTTTTTTGAATCCTCAAAATTCACTCGACATTCTTCGCCAATTCCTCACGAATTATAGTCGGCTTCCTGAACGTTTGGAATAAAGTTCACTGGTAACGAGGCTTCTCTCTCCGCGAACTAGAGTGATGGAAAGCACAAACAGTGGATATGCACTGGACACGTAATGCCGTGCGAACTTTTTCCAGCGGCGCCGATGGATGATATTTCGTGAAGTGGCGGCGAAACCCCATGAAACTTTAAGGGGCTATCGCTCTCGCCGGGCGGAGGCCGACTGGCGCGATGCGGGAGGAAGTTCGACAGCGTATTATCTACTAATCATGAGGGACTATAGTTTGCCAGACGTGAGTTTGCGGTTCCCTAGCAGTCGCTATCAATTTTACATCGCGCTAACCCCACGGCCGTTGCCGCCGCCGAGTAAATTCTAGGCCTAGCAAGCATGCTCTACTATGTACTAGCACTTCTGCCGAGACGAGGCCTTCGTGAAGAGGAAGGCCAACTTAATACCTCCATCGATCCCTGCTTTAATTATATGTCCAAGTATTTTTTTGCTAGGAAGTCCCTCTGTTTTCCCATGAATTATTTAAAAAGTATCGATTCCCATAAATTATGCATTCGACATTTAGCTCGGTCGTATTATTCTGGGGACCACCATTAAGTCATAACGAATGCAATTTTGCTATCTTACTAGTTAATAGTCTTCATTAATTCTACTTTTAGCTAAATGCAAATTAATATAAAAGAAATAATTGGTAAAACACTATAAAAGGTATCCAAGTTTTTCTTAAAGCAAATGTCGGTGACCTTTTCGCACTTGTATGCTCTTCCTCAACCTTTACATGCTTTAACCTTCCGGTAGCGCCTTCACACCGGAGGGGCTCACACACGGCAATTTCACGACAAGCGAAGGAAAATGCATGCAATTCCAATTCAACGAAACTTACGACCGCGGTAAAATAAATCTGCGAGCAGCGAGTGCAATAATCGTCACATTCCACTGGAATCGAAGAGGGCAATAACGCGGCCGGCGAAGCGCGCCCGGGAACCGGTTGAATTCCCAAATCTCACCGGCCGAATGAAGCTGAAATTTCATTGAGAAGCGGGCCGTCCCGCGGCCAATTAACCCCGGCCCTATAAATAAAAAGGCACAGGCCGCAAGCGACGCTCAAGTGGCCTCTGTCAGGCACAACACGATATCGAGCCGCCATAGGATCCTCCAGGGGCTTGGGAAAAACTCCACGCTACTTATGATCGATCAGCGTTGCGCAAGCAAAAAATCACATGACAAATTTATGTGATAAACAGGTCGACGGTGAACATCTAACATTTTTAATGCTTGTATTATCACACTCGCTTTATTCTATTATTAATATCACCATTTATGTTATTATTAACATAGAAAATAGTCGTTTCAATGTAACATTAAAAAACTGAGCTAAAAGAATTTGTTCACAGACGAGAAACTAGTTCATTGCTCCTGGATTCTTTTTGTGGCGTGTCTAAGTAGTGGTAGTTCTTCGAAAATTATAGTAGGTGGATGGAATAATTAGGGCTGATGGTTAGGCTGGTATCAGGGGGGATCTTCACGCTCTGATTATCAGGGCCGGACTACTGGCTCCATATTTCGCCGGGTGATTGGCAAGTAGCGAGGAGGCGTATGTCGTGGGCGGTCGGCAGGGAAAAAAAGGTCAACACGAAATGGTTCAAAGGTCGTGGGAGCGTCGACCTTTGGCATTGCTCGTTGGTAACCGTCAGCGAAATCGAACGCGGTGGCTCAGCGCTCCGGCCTCTCCGGCTGGGGTCACAGGCGAAGCAGTTGGAAAGGAGAGAGGTTAGGAAATGCAATTAAGTGGATACCTGGCCCCGCTGTACTTCTGCACGCCAGTGTACGCTGCGCTCCGGAGAGTATGATGGAACGTTGAACCTTGAACCCTATCGTGCGATCGTAAAGGGACCTTCCTCCATCTCCCTCCCAATTCGTCCTTCTAATCATGGGGCTCGAATGTCTCAAGTCGACCGCAAAATACGTCCCTTATATGGCTCCGCGTCAGCCCTGTTAACCCCACCAATATAAAGGTCTTGTCTCGCCTATGCTATCCCTTCGATTCTCTGCCAGGCTTTGAAGTCCTTTTCAAGTCTTCTCGAACCGGGAACTCTCGCCGACTACGAGAAAAAGGAAATGAGGGAACCAGGGAGTGATACTTTCCTACTTTCTTTGAAATCTGATGGGTTCCGCTGGGTCGCGGGGTTAACTGGGCTCCCACACACAGAATGCATCATCATTTCAGTAGAGTTAGTCTTTCGAAGGGATCTTATAAGCCCCGAAAGTAGCAAACTAGTCTTTATTTAACATTTACCTAACAAGATGAACTCACTATTACTTCAACGATATTTCCTTAAATAATCGATTCGCAATGGATTTGCCACTTGGCCGGAATCAAACAAACTTCCCCCACAAGCGCTATTCAGACTTCTATAATTTTTCTCAAGCACGTACAACCTGGAACAGCACTTGGAGCACTGGCGTCCGTCTAACTTTCGAGTATTTCGTAACATTTAGTAGAACTTCCTTCCACGGTTATTGGGTGTTACCTAGCGCTGACATCGGTGCCGCAGACTTTCCATGCTTTGGGAGGCAAGCCACTCACCAGCCGCGAATATTACATTCCCGCAATATAGTCGGACGCAGGCAGGACGACACAGGAATATCGGGAGTACGGACAGGAGGAGGGTGGGAAACGGGCCGCTCGAGACCGGGAAGCGGAAGGAGCGCGACGGAGGCAGTCAGGACACCACAATAGCCAGGACACGGTGAGAGGAGCGAGCATAGAGAGACTCGGAGATAGAGCGAAGTCCAAGATACAGAGGAACATAGCGATAGACAGAGAACAAACTTGAAGAGAGAACATACAGAGGAACAGAGAGAGAGAGGAGAAGTGGAGGAGCGCGGGGAGAAAGTAAAGTGGTTCTTGCAATAAGGGTGAGAACGAGCATGTGCCGTCGCCATAAGTACCTGGGAATATATATCGCCGCGATGCCATACCACGATACACACCTTCCCAACGTTCCATGTAGGTACGCGTGTACCAACGCCAAACGAAGACAGACGTCCAACTCGCCGGGCTAAAGAGCGCCCCGCCAGGTGGGACAGCGACACTTGCTCTCTATCTCGGTCCCGAAGCAATTGCACCCTACGTGCCGCCGCTGGAAATGAAAGAGCCTCCTCCCTCCCTCCCTCCCCCCTTCCCTCCTGGGAAAGGGCCAAGGGTGGGGAATACTCGATATTGTTTCCCACTGGCGTAACTTGTCTTTTTCCTTGGTCGGCTATCCTTCTTCGATTTACCTTATCCCTACGGAGTTCCTCTTTCTCACCATCCTGGAAGAAAGCCGAAGCTTCCTTCCTCCTTGAAGCGCGCGGCAACTCCTTTCCGGCAGCCGATCGTTTCCACGGCTACTCGCCTGCTCGCTCTTATAAGGTGGCCCCTCCACTTTATTGCATCCGTGATCTTTTCCTTTATTACGTACCTCGCCACCTCCGCCGCGCTCTACTGCTGCCCTCTCCGGAGACAGCCGTCTTTATGGGCGCAATTATCGGACACGTCCGGTGAGCGGTGTGAGCGGACGATTCGCGGATCAGCCGTGAAAAGCTGGAACGGTACCACCACCTATCTCCAAGAGGCATTCGCTTACCTCGAATAAGTTATATCGACGCTTTTTTAGTGTGCGTGTACGCCCAACGGTTGAAAGGAGCCGCGTGCACATAAAAAGGAGCGGCGTGTGTCAGTGGCCGGCTTGACGTGTTATAAAGCCGAGCGCGAACCATTTGCTTTTTGCTTGGGAGGCCTGATTGCCAAGAGAGCAGTCAGTTTTTTTAGATACTTGAAGTCAGTCAGCTTCTGCTACTTTTCACTCAACATGTATGTGAATACGTACGATTTTAAGTATCATATATGTTTAAATGTTTAAATATTCCAGCCTGAGAGACGTTGGAAAGTGAGAGGGGAACTGAACTGCGAGGAATGTCAATGCTTTTGCTACATTTTTGGCTCTCGTTGGATCTTGTACGTGAGGCAACATCCAAAATTGTGCACGCGTCTGCTTGAAATTCACCCAGCAGAATGAGGTTAGCTGCCCAAAAATGGCGGCGCTGCAATGCCGAAGAGCATACTTATTCGCGAAGCGTGTTGTACGTGCGACGTATTTCCAGACGGGACATGCTATGTTTCGAGATATACACGTATATGTATGTATACTCGAAAAGCTGTTATATAAAAGGTGGTATTGACGGAATGCGAGAGGCGCACAATGCCAAGGCGTTATCGTCGTCATCGGAACGACGCTGATTCAATGGGCGAGCGGGCGACGAGTGTGTGCCAAGTAGTCGAGCATTCGTTGTTAACGCTCTCGAGTCTCTGCCGGTGTGTTGTTAAGCGATCGAGGCGCCCTCTCTGCTCGAAACGTTTTGCCCTTTGATGTCCGCCAACACTCCGGTCGGGACCGGCGGACAAACGGTTAAAGCGCGCTCGTACACCAGAACTTTACGTCTAGCGCGTGCGTAAGATCTCCGGGCGCGCAATTGAGATCAAAGCGGGCCGAATCGCTGCACGTCCCTGTTACTGCCGGTGGAATGAACCGTCCTACACCTTGTTACGACTTCCGTGAAGAAAAACAAGCGGTGAACTAGTACGCTTTGATAATAATAGTCATTTCTCCTCTTTATCGGTGATTCCTCTCGTATTTTCAATGTTTCTACTCACGCCAGTTATAAACGATGGAACTTGACTTGACATTTTTAATAAATATTCCCTTTGATTATTACCTGTGATAAATGGCAGTAGTTTTTTCAAAATGACTCGTATAAAAGCGAACACTTTTTCAGATCTAATTAGACGAGTATTAAGTACCAAGGAATGAATTTCAATTGCTAAACGATTTTCTCTTGCGCAACCACTTTCCACCCTAAGAGCCTACTTCTTCACAATTTGCATTTCGCCCCCGTTATTCTTTTATTATTTGAGTTAGCGTTAATTAGGACTGTTCCGTCCTCCATCGGGGGCATCGAAATGGCAAAGACGAAGGCGGCAAAGGAGCTCCCCGGAGTGCCTGGAAATCAGCCCCTTAATAACGACTCACCCTTTTCTTGGGACAATCATATCGGGGATCATTCTCGAAAGTTGGCCTTTGAAGTAGAAGGGCTCCAGGGTAGGCCGGGTCCTCGGCGCAAAGAGCATCAAAGAGATATCACGATTGCTGACAGGTGCAGGATAAATTGGCCTCGCCACGCGGTAATAAGCGATAGTCCACTCAACCGAGAGCCCAGCGGGCAAAACGATCCCGAAGATACCAGATACTTATGCGAGATCGATGCCATAAATTTACAGGTGAAACAACACGCCATTTCGACACCTCGTACATCGTTGACCAACACTTCGTAATCAGAAACCCTGATTTTCGACTAATACGTCAATGCAAAACCATCGACACTTAACACAGAAGTTCAAACTGAAAAGAAACCCCTTTTATGTTTTTTTTTATTTATTATTTATTTATCTCGCTAAAAATGTTCGATAGTATCTCTGGCTATTAACGCGAAAAAGTGCGATCCAATTTGCTTATCGAGGGCAACAAATACACTTGGCCGTGCTGGAAAAGCCTGAAACCGAGTAGCGATATATACCGAGTCGATTAATGACTGTTTGAGCAAAGAGATGGAAAATAGTGCAATTGTCCGCAGGACGTGACACATTAATCCACATACAGCGCAAACTGTTATATCGGGCACATTGAAAAAAATCTGTATAGTACTCTCACGAGCATCGGATAATCAGCCTGTCAATATCGCCCGGGAGGAACTGGTTACGTCGACACATTTTTCGCTCGGATTGCTGGTAGCTTCGATTCCCAAGCTGTTGAAAAGAGAAAAAGGAGCATTTGCCGTGCGGCGAACCCAGCACAGCAGCCGTTCGAATTAATTGGTAGCGAAGAGTTGGCTTATATGTATAACTATGTATATTTTCCTCTCTCTCTCTTTCCCTCCGCGTATTTGTATGTGCGTGCGCGCGCGCGCGTGTGTGTGTGTGTGTGTCTGTGTGTAAAGATACAGATGTACGGGTTTGCTTGGCTGGGCGTGGATGCGGCACTCGAGGAGTGATGTTTCGAATAAATCAGGTCGACGGGATGGAAACAACGAATTGAACGCTTAGTTGTACCGTCCGGCTTCCTCCATCATGCAAGGCGGATAATGAGCGCGGCGTATTAATTAATTTTTTCCCAGCACGAGTAATATTCCCGCGTGGCGTCGCTTCGTGTTAAAGGACGTTGTGCCAACCCTTTTTTCACGCTTGCTGTTTTCGCTTCTTGGTTGCGCGCATCAAGCTTGTCAAGATAAGATATAGTGAGCGTGTTTGAAAAGCAGTGCTCGCAAGAATTGGCTTCCGTTAACGTAAGAGAAAAGTTTTCAATTTGATCGAATGATGTTTTATATTTATTATAACGTTGTTAAAATAATAAATGTCAGTTCAAAGCTGGATCTGAAAGGGATGAAGTTGTATAATAATCTAGATAATCTAGAATTGGATGAGCAATACAAAGGGATTCTGTTACTCGTAATATCTCGATCTTGCAAGCGAAAGCCTGGTAGTCACTTCCATTACAGCAACAGCCATCAAACGAAGGGTGACGCAAACGGCAGCTTTTAACGGGAGTCTCCGTAATTATTATTTCCATTGCTGCTTGCTAATTGGTGAGACGGACGGAACTCATTTATGTTAATTCTGCTTGGCTTTGTGTTTAGAGGAGCGAAGAGAGGCTCATTGCGGACAGGAGGTTACGGCTTCGCCATATTTCTCGTTAACAAACCGGGTCAAATTCTCCAAATTATTTCGAAATTACTGTCCCAAATTTCGAATACTAATCATACAGAAATTCATTCTTTTCGGTAGAGTTCATACAAAACCGTAGGAAATAATGAAAATATTGATATATAAATATGGTTGGTCGATTAAAGTGTTAATGAGGCCACGCGGAGCCAATTGCAAATATGCATAGGCAAAAAGCCACATCGTCCGTGAAAAAAGGGGCAGAGCAATTCTTGCAGCTCGATTAAAAATCGGCTGATGCTGTGCCGGGGACGAGCTGTATTTATTTATGGACCCTCGGCGCTCGGCGTCGAAATCGAGACGCATTTTGCATAGCGATGACGAGAGCGCTTGTCAGGCGAGATGAGGGCGCCCTTGGCAAGCGCGTGCACTGCCGCAGCCTGGCAGATTTTTAATTAAAAAACAAACTCTATCATTGCCGGCATGCGAGAGCCTGGCACAATTTGCGCCAAGGTGCAACGACACCGGCGATAATGACGACATGCACGTCCTACCGCAGTCGAATTTTTAATTAAAACTGCTGCCCGCTAATGAATCCCTGTCCCCGCCTGTCCAAGGGCTCGCTTGATGAGCAAATGCATATACTTATTGAATAACAAACTTCCCCGATCCGGCTTGCATTATGTTAAGTAGCTGTCTTCGAAATCCAAAAGCGTCCACTGAAACTGTAATACAATTCCAGGTCGCAACTTCTAAATGACTATGAAACGAAACAACCGCACGCATACGCAATCCCCAAGCATTACCCAGTTGCGGTCTCCACTCTCGCGAATAGCTTCACAGTTTTCAAAATGAATTTGCCCGGAGTAATACGAATTCCGCCAGCTTGTTATCCATAATCCCAGTGAACGTTAAAGCAGACAGACGAGATTCCCGCGGGATCCTCGAGGGTTATACCGGGCAATGCAATAATTAATGTCGAAAATCCGGGCGCCGATTTCAAAAGGCCAGGAGTGCCAGGAACGAGCCAAGAGAGACACAGGGCTGCAGCATCAGGGCCGACGAGCAAAAGCCGAAACAAAAGCGGAGTGCACAGCGGGTGAATTACAACGTGTCTCGGAGGTACACGCGACGAACTAGGCGGCCGCCCCCAGCTCACCCCCTCGCCTTCGCGGAAGGCATAATGGATCAGGAATGGATTAACGACGGTCCGAAAGGGTAGAGAGTGCAGAGAGACGTACACAGAGCGCACTGCGCATGGAAGCCGTCTACACGCGCACACACACACACAGCTGCCACTGTATCTGTATGCGCAGGGAGAGGCAGGTGTAGCACTGTGCGCGCAGGTGGAGGCGAGCACGCTTGATTCCGGGAATGAGCCTCTCTACCGACGCCGGCGTCTAATGGACGAGAGACACGCCGGCTTCCACATTAGCTAGAAACAATTGTATTGTTTTTCTCACAATGCCTGGGCGTACGTGCTGGATCCCGCTGGCTCTGGAAGCCGTCACTCGCAGCTCCGTGCTTCACTAGACTAGCTTCTGCAAGCCACCTTCTCCGAACACAAGACGTTACTGTCCTGACTCTCTCGCTGCTGCGTTCTATGCCGGCCTTGTAAATGGTCGGCACGGATTTCCTAGCTCGGACCCGCTTCTTCCCACCTCAAGAATTTCCCCAGGCGATCCTCTCTCACCTGCTGATACTATTATTAGCTTCATTGTTGCTCGCCGAGCTTCTAACACTGGTCTTCAGAATTGACATATCTTAGAGAACAAAGATAATGCTTTCAATTCCGTATTGTCTTGAATTCTGATTCTTAATCCTCTTCTATGCATATTGATGTAACAGACAAAGGGTATTCTAACTCTTCTTGGTCCTATTTTGGTAGATTTTAATAATATCATAGTATCTGTAATTAATTTTATGAATGTTGGAGTTAATATTTAGTAGTAGAATGTTGGAATATTATATCTTCCGGGGTGTTAGATCGAAAGATTTTAATTATTTAAAATATTGCTAATTGTGAATGGCGATTCGTACATAATGCGCAGCTGGAAGAATTATACGATCATCAACGCCCCGGGAGTTGTTATTAACTGGTGTATCCGGCGATCATTTGCATGCTCCGCTCGTAATGCGGCTAATGCCGAGTTACCGGAGCGCTGCATTATTGCCAGGGAAACCTGGTAGAGACTCGACATCCAAACGATTCCACCGCGTCAAACTCAAAATTGCCCCTGAAACGTGAAACGTTGAAATTCACCTGTTGCGCGCCGCCAGAGCAAACCCAGAATTTTATTCGCCGCCCGATCCTTCCGCTGTTTTCATAATCCCAGTCTCCCAACGTCATTACGATTCGTAATCTAATACCTTTCGCAAACTACTAACGAGTTAGAGTGTCGAGCAATGGAATCTCCGAGCTTTCTACTAAAAACCAACGAAAAATAATTCTCTTGATATTACCAAGCTTTCGCAAGGATTTATCTACTTCGCCAATTCATTGGCAAATTATGCAAAGATCAGTTGTAAAAGACGAAATGAGATTACAGTAAAATCTCGTTAAATCCTTGGTTTATCATAAATTAACAATCACCGAGGACAGTTGCTGCGTGGAAATCTATGTCTACAGCATTTCCACACACTGTCACTTTGACGTCGCGGCTCTACCGTCCAGGCACCGCAAATCCAAGCTGCCTGCATTGCAGGGATTACGCTTGCCAGCGCCAGCGAAAAGAAGTTGACGCAAACTCGTCGCCGACGTATCTCAGACACGTAATAAGCGCGACAACAACTGTTGCGTAAAGTCAGAAACAGTTAGCCGCCGCTGATGCTAACGTGACGTTTAACGGAATTACGACAATCCTGCTGACGCGTCAGAACTCGAGGACTTCTAAGCCAGAGCTGTTGTCGAGGACACCTGCTTCGCAGGACAGGCATCGTCCTTGCTCGATTTAGGTGTCCTGCAATCGTTGATCTGTATCATAAAAACGGAGTGGCTAGCGAGCCGAGAATGTTATGAGTGGTGCATGCCGAGCTACCTTCTCTCATAGCGTATGCAACGCATCACTTTATGCGCCAGGTGCTGGTAGTTATATTGTACGTGGCCTGTCCCATCTTCTGACTCTCCCCCGCTCTTCCCGAATCTCTGTCCTGCTGCTGCCTCGCCATTGCAGCTTCTCTGTGTATAAGACTTTATAGCTCAGTCGCATGCGAGCACTGGAAAAATGATGACGCTCTAATTTGACCCTTACACGCATGTAGCAACGTACTTAAACCACGTGGAGCAATGAAAATATGATGTTTACAGTGATAGACGTAGGAAATAAGAATTTTATGGTGGTACGCGGTGCTTAGATCATTGTAGGAGATTAATAATGTGAATATTAAGAGTTTTTGAATTATGAAATAATTTTTTATTATGGTAAAACTGTAACGTTTCGAGATTTGAATCACAGTCTTGACATGTGATTTTCTGTGGTAGCCAGTTTTAACAGCTTTTTCTACGACTCGTGAAGAGCAATCTGAAAAAACACTGTCGGAAATAAATGTGCGGTGGAAGGAACAGGTGGAAACCATCGTCCCGTGAAAAAGCTGTGCTATGCGAGGAATCTTCTCCACTCGGCACGCGACAGGCGAAGCGTGCAACTTGTCCGTCTACTGGTTCGTCATTCTTCGGTCTGTTTGTTATTCACCGAAATCATTGACTTAGTTCAACAACAGGCTAAAGAAAAACTCCTGTCCTGCCATTTCATATATCTGTCGACACTTGGAACCATGTTTGCTTTTGCCTGCACTGGAACTAATTGCTTTTTACTCTTCCGAAACCTACAAGGTTTGAGCCTCAGAACTAATATTAGTCGCGAAACGTCAAGGTTTCTGCAGTTCCTCCGGTATTTTCATTAAGTCGGCGCCGCACCCCATTTGGACAGTAACAATTCAATTTTGTGGAGCAGGTGGCCAGCATTTCAAGAACGGAAATCTCGGAAGGAGGAAAGAATCTTTGGCTGTCGGGGAAGCAGGTTATTCGTATTCACCAATCGCATAGCTTTCCCACACCATAGCCAACCATTCGAAAGCCTCGCTTCGCATTTGCGTATGCAAATCACAATGGGCCCGATAATATCTTTCTAACGAAATCCACCGCGGAAACGTACGGCCCCATCAAATTTTCAATCAGCCGATTTTCAACAGGTTAATTTCGAGAGCCGTAAAATGCCGGTTGGTCCGCATTACCACTCTCTGGTATAATTTAGCCTCGCCGATATTAACATACTGATTCGATATTACACCGGACAGCGTTTGTTTAATGCCCTGTTTCGCGCCCACCTGTCACCGGTGACTCTAGAAATCTGCTGTGAAACTGCGTCCACTATCTTTTTACGATGGCATATTACGTGTTGGAAACAAGCTGTCGAGAATTGCAGCCGGTTCTGCGACACTTTTCATTTTATCTGAATAATTTGGAATGCGGAATCGTTGAGTGGTTGAAGAATAGGACACGTTGTCTTCGACTTCTATTTTACATTTTTCTTTTCCCGATAAATACTTATGTCTCCACTGGAATGCGGTTTCAAAGATTGCTACTGTGTGTCAAACTTATTCCACACATGAATGCTTCAACAATCAATCAACATTCACTAATTTCAAGCCCAAGAAACATTTTCAAATCGGAATCTAAACAACTTTCCTAATCCCTAATCCATAAAGAGGATTATTTCGAAAGCGAAACCGGAAGGCCATTGCCAGAAGGGAAGGCGATTATCTCGGCAGCAACAGCGGCTGCGTCTCATCAATTCATACGTCGGCGAGTCAATGGCGTTAGGGGAACAGGTGCGAGCTGTTTAGGGCTATCGAGGAATCGGTATGCGCCCAATCTCAAATCGTTTGCTCGTAAAGAGAAGCGGGTAAGCAGCTTGGCGAGTGCCAAGCGAGGAAGTGCGAGAGTGTGCGAGAACAGTGCATGGTGGGCTTTAAGGGTTTGAGCCTATCTGTGCCGGGGCAAACGGCCGGCATCTCGCCTATGAACCCGGCCTAACCCGCATAGTTGCGTGGGTGGTGTACGTGTGGAAGACAATCACGGGGAAACCCTTTGGGCCAATATTGACGCAGCCTGCTATCGTAATAATGGACAGACGTGTAGGGATAACGCGATGCCGCGGTACTCGTCGCGTATATTACACTACCGACGTGCTCCTGCTGAACCCCCCCCCTCCTCTGTTTGTACAGTTGCACGCCTGTCTGCAAGGCTTACCTGTGCATCCTGTTATCACTCTACCGGTTGCAATTCATTGGAATTATTTATCCTATTTTTTAAATCTACATAACTTAAGTATTCATAATTTAATCGACTTGAGTACATAATGCATGAATTTCTATAATTTTTTCTCACCATATAGCAGTGCAGTTTTGGCAATGCAACTCTCCAATAATCTATCAATCAATTCGGGTGATGAAAAACATGAGAGTCGAAAGAGTATATACGACTCTGTCGTTGACAAACGCAAGTAATAAATCTCACAATCAGTGGCAGATATAAAGGCCAGCTAGCTGAGTCCAAAGAGAACGATGACGATGAGCGTCGACGATTTCAAAGCGAGAACGTGAGGGCGCGCGCACTCGAGCCGTCAGTTCTAAGCGTGCTCGGGCGCGGCGGTGCGTCTCAGGATCCCCGTTGAAAAACACGGGAAGAGCTTAGCCCCGATGTGTTTTCTCTCGTCAGGACGGATCCGATCGGCAACGCAGCCAGCCGGCAGAGCAGGAAGAAGGGGTTGTTCGCCTCCTCTCGGATTTATTTAGCAGAATATCTCGAGGAGCAGTGCACCGGCGTCGATTGCTCCCCGGAAGCTTGGCCGCCTCGCTCAGACGTAAATGGGATTTTCGTGTTGACAAAGAGTTCTTCTTTTATTCCCGGAAATTGTTTGCCTTCGACGCTGGGGCGCGCGGCCGATCCGGAATCAATATTTATTCGCTCTCTATTTAGCTCAGATTTCGCTATAATAATAGGGGCCCGAAGGGTTAAATGCTCTTGGGCTGACATTCATTCGAGACGTTTCTCACGAGGCCTGTTTATCCAGGGAGAAAACTATTCTAGTGAACGTCGTCCACTGCTTACCACGATTCTTGTGGTTTACCGATGACTCGACAGAATTTTTATTAATATACTAGTATATTAATAGTTAAAATATTCTAATTTGTTCTCGGATTAGTAATATGTGCGGATGACAGAGAATAATTCGAAACGTATGAATCCTCGATAAATCTAAATTTCGTACGTGCCGATATGAAGCCAGACATGATTGATGCTTGAGCGAAACGATGAAATTCGAGTGCTTTAATCTCAGTAAAACAGGCCCCCCATAGATTGTAGACGTAATGGAAGATGACGTCGTGAAATGCAGCGGGGGCCTTGCCGGGATAAATCCTTCGAAGGTTAAAATAAATCATCGGCTAGATCTACCCGAGAGTCTCGCACTCTTTCCACTAAACAAAAGGGCGCTTTATCGGCACACTCGTCGACAAAATGATCCTTTTCACCTCCGGCAATCCACTTTCCAATTTTTGGCGAATCGCACAGCCCATAAGAACGAGACAAATGGAACGATTCGGCTAGTGCTCCGATATTTATGACCGCTTCCCCCTCCCGCCTTGTATTTACACACAAGAAATTCACCTTCCGCGTGGAAGGTAGATCTCCGCCGGAAGATAAGTGACTGTGAAAGCTGATCTGTTGTAATCATGCGAGACAAAGGGCGACGTCGAATGACGAATGGCCGCGAGATCCCTTGTCTCTCGGTTCGCTCGCTCGTTTATCTTTATCGCAGACACGCCGCTGCCGTGTTTCAATAGGAAAGCCGGCGTATTTCACTTTTATCTGAGAGACGGCCGCGTGCCTTCTCGCGCGCTACGAATGCGCCGAGGGTTGCTGGCGGGCTCCGCTCTTGAAATATGAATTTGTTTTTGAAGGATAGGCCGCCCGATCCGGCCGCCCTTACCACTTTCCAGTAGGTATTGCACCTCGAGAAGGTATTCTCTTCCCGCACCTCAAAGTCTGCCTCCAAGCATTCTTCCATCCCTCCGTTTCCCCTCCCCCCCCCCCCCCCCCTCCATCCTCATCTTCCACTCGAGGTTCCTTTGAGACTAGCGACATTTATTGTCATTATTCAAGCTGGCTCAGTTCGCCCCAATTGTCCTTTTATCTCGCGCCTTTTTTCAAAGCGATTCCCTTTCAATTGTAGTCCAACGGCTTTAAGACACTACCCTTTCTAATTGGCCATCCTAGTTTTAATAGGTCGGCCTCGCGCTAATTTCGTCTCAATGAAGAAGAACGCTGTTTTCATTTCAACCTTCTTCTGCCACCTCGGGGCTTCCGCTCGTGCGGCACATAGAACGGAAGCTATTACTTGGCGTAATCTTTCATTCCGGCGACGATTTTAATTCCATTTATTTTATACCCGGCTTTCTCTGCTAGAGGAACCGGGGTTATGTCTGGAATTCACGCGGGCGAACTTCCGATTTATATCTCGAGTGTGTCCAAGGAAATTATTGGACGGATGGGAGTCGGGCAAGATATTTTCCCCGAGGGCGGAAGCGTAATTAAGGAGGATTTGCGATGAAGTCCGCAGCGATATTAAGACCGCCCGGAGCGATCGATCGATAGAACAAAAAATGATTTTACAGTGGGCCGACTGTTCTTCGATAAGCAGCGATGGTCGAATGGAATGTCTCCAACAGAGTTCGATGCTTTTTCCCTTTGCCTCCTTGCTGTGCCTTTGTGCGCGCTCGACCGCCCCCACCATCCTGTTCCATCTCATTTCTATGACCTAAGACAACGACTCCCGCCAGCTTTTTTTGCCGCTTTCGGCTTTGTCCACCCTCTTGGAAATTGCAAGCTTCACCGTAAACATGCCTTTACACGCCCACCCACTTTCATCGCTTATATGGTTTCTTCAAAAGCATTATGCTGTTCAAACAATTTCTCTTACCGTGTCTTTTTGGTCTCTGCCATTGAGAAATATAAACGTTTATACAGCAAATATTGATTTAAGATTCAAGATATTATAACAGAATTGCATTCATTGTAAAGTTGGATAAGTCAATCATTGATTCGAAATAATACTTCTTCCAGGGATGTTTTACAGCTATGTAAATATGCCTCGTATAATGAATTCCTCGTCTTTAGCAGTGCAATTTGCATGATATAACTTTGTGATTACGAAGTACCTCAATGAAAGATCGCGTCAGCTAATGAACTCAAAGGGTTGATGTGGATGTAATTTAGTGTTACGACCGCAGTAATGTTTAGCAATACCAGGAGTGCAGAGAGCGGGTTCGACCCTCGCTACTTTCAATTGCCTCTTGCAGCCACGAACCCTCAAAACAATAGCCGGAGGCCTCGAACTTTTCGGCAACGTCACCGCGCCGATTGGCTGGAACCACGCTCGATAAGTCCCCCCCCCCCCCAAAAAAAAATTCCTATACTCGCATGGACTTTCTTCATAGTTAAGTAAAACTTCTGTGATTTATCTTTCCGCAAAAGAAGAAATCAGAATGAAATCTGCGACATAATCCTTTCAATCCTACAGTCAAAGGTCTGAATTCGTTCGCTATACTTCTACTATACTTTTTCAACTTGAATCGCCGTTGGTATTGGCAAACGAACGGATTGCGTAAAGCCGTCGGAAATTGTTGCTTCGAAATATTTCACGTCGTTGTTGACAAATCCGGAATGCCTTTGTCGTCGGCTGTGCAGTCACGCAGCGGGGTGCGCTCGATTTCAATTGGCCATTCCCTATTTTTCTTCCTTCTCGCGCACCCTTGGCCGAGCACCCTTTTCCTCGGGACTTTTTTCCTCTAGCTGAGTCCATCCATCCTCTCGTTTCCAGTGGATCGCGCCTGCCCACTCCCGCAGGCATCTCTCTTCCCATTCAACCCTTGTTTCCCCGGCTACGATCCCACTACACGCACACACGCACACGCACACAGACACACGCTCCTACATAGAATGCATCCCGGCGAACCTCCTGCATCGGCTACTCCTCCCGTTTAGCGCAATTTGCCCTGAATAGTGATTAAAAGTGTGCGCTGCATACGTGCTGGAGCAGCGCGCAGCTTGCTCGCATAATAACTACGTCGGCGGCATGCACACGCTCTCGCCGCTTGTCGAATCACGCAATTCTGCTTTTATCCGCTCCAGCCAGCCTGCAATCGGAATTATTCGCTGGCGGAGTGAGCCTCCGCCCCATTCGAGTGCCTTTCCGGGAGATACTCGATTCTATCGACAAGTGAAACTCGCTGGACAATTGATGCTTTCATTACCTTATCGCAGAACTATAATTCATAATAATTTTGAAATGACTCGTAATGAATACTAAAGAAATCTATTTTTTGTTCTAGGTAAGTTCAACTTTCAATGAAGTGTGCTAGTCATCTGGTTAGTGGTATGTCTAATTATTTAAATACCTGATCACTGTTATTAATAGGTCCAGAAATATTTCGTCAAAGTATTCGAAAGCATGGGAAAAAAAATTCCTGTGATAAAAAAAATGATATAATAAGATGCACCTGAGATGGGAGTTGACTCCCAAGGTGCAAGTCGAGTGAGTGTAATTGGATACGGGTTCGCCCAGCCCACGTTGATTCGTGGAAGCGGTTATTTAGATATTCAGTGGCCGTCGGGGAAATATATCAGTCAGTATCTAATCTCGGCGGTGAATTCATTTTTTCCATGGCGGCGACGTCACGTACTTGCGTGAGGAGAGGAAGCTGTCAAGGTGCAGACTCTCCCAGGCATTGTGAGAAAAGAAACAACTCTCCCGCCACTAGCAGAATAATTCAAGGAAGAATCAGAACCACTGGGAGAACTCGTAGACACCGGTGTCATTTTCATCCGCTCCTAGATTATCTACGACTTTAATCTCACTCACTATTTTATCAACTACTCTTCTAACATACACCAAGACACCACAAAGAAAACTGTTGTACACCCGTCAATATCCGGGGTCTAAGCGTCGAGATTGTTGGGCAACCATGCTGCCTAAGGGACAAGCATTAGCATAATATTGGTTCCGAAATATGGGAAAATAAGGACAACGACATGGAAAGAGGATACTGTACCAAGGAAAGTGTAGGATCATCCGGCGCAGAAAGGGGAGGTGGGGGAAGGGAAAGCGGAAAGAAAGAGGAGGACGCTGCTCAGCCGCCAATAATGCATAAAAGATAAGAAGAGGCTCGCTTCGACCAGCAGAGAGAGGACAACGGGCGGTTCTGCCAGGCTTATCCTCTCCTCAGTCTCCTGCCGATGCTGGACCAACCGGAGAGAGAAAGAGAAAGAGAGAGAGAGAAGGTTGAAGTAGAAGTGTGCGCGCGAGTGCAAGCCGGAAGCAGGAACGAACGAGCGAGCGAGTGGAAACTTTTGCTGAAACTCAGCGGGTCCGTCTCCGCGCTTCAAAGTTATTCCGAAGAATTATTGAAAGTCTTCGACCACCCCCTGAACCACCCCCATCTTCTCCTTCCCCCTGTTCCCCCTATTTCCTGCGTCTGCCAGTGCCTCTAACTATCCATACTTCTTCCGGGGGCGTTTCCTTTCTTCATCGTTTCACGGCAGTCCTTTTCCCCGTCATAATCCTTTTCCGCGCGTCGCCGAGAATCCTCGCCGAGTCCTTCAGCCACCTGGCTCCCCACTTGTTTCACGAAAGAAACTGTGGAGATGGGACGAAGATGGCAAGTGCGAGGAGAAGGAGGGTGGAGAAACGGGGGAGCAGAGGGAAGATGAGTAGCTAGGACGGCAGAGACGCCTCTCCCGCGGCCACTTCCGGTGTAATGAATGGGATCTTAATGGACGGAGCCTTGTTTACGATCCGAGTTTCTCCGATTAATTACCAGCATAGACGAGGGCGCGCCGGTTAACGCGCCGGTAGCGACGAGCAAGTTTCCCGGGGAGAGGAGTCATCTAGACGGCCGCCACTCAAACCCATCTCGCTCTCAAAGACGCCGACTATACTCTCTCGAGCGCGCGCGCGCGCGCGCGTTCACCACACCCCAGTCGGCCTTGGTACTAGGAGAGTTTGCCGAACTTGTATATCGAGATCCTTCAGAATTCCAAACCAATTTTTTTTGCCACTCGATCGAGTTGCATACTTGGTAGACGAGTTGACGATGTCGACAGTCTATATGAGGCAGATTCATCACGTACAAGTCTTCTTGTCTGGTTTTATAGTATCCGGGACTTGTAAGTATACTATTTGTTAGTCTGCCAAGGTAATTAATAGGTTTTTTGTGGGATTAATGTTGTATATGAATTTTCAAGAATTTCTCCAATTTCATACAAGAGAATATGTAGAATACGTCATTTGGATGGGAAATTCTAGAGTCGAAGGGAGTCAGCAATGTCTGGTAGGGCGGACGTGCAATCTTACAAGCGTACTGATAGAAAGTTGAGTTACTTCTCAACGACAAAGCTCGAAGGGAGTGAAGTTCGTCGTGAAAGTTGTTATCTAAAGCCGCAGAATAGTCCGCAACTAGTTTCCCCGAAGAGCAGCTCAGACAGAAGAAGCTATAGGTATTCCCAGGTACACATATTCGTATCGCAACATCCGCCTCACTCGGCCCACCTCCGACGTATTACATACGTACTTCTTTCCGGTGGCGAGTCCGGAAGTTGCGTTTGGCGAAATTTCTCCCGTAATACCATGGCAGAGGAATACAGAAGGGATAAGAGCCCCACCCGCAGGATTTCGCCGAGCGATAAAAATAAAATTCGCTATTGCAGGCTTTTTCCTTGTGTCTCTCTTTCTCTCGAGAAATGCAAAAGAAGAACTGCACCACGGAACTCGATCGTGCTCCTCGATACGCTCGGACAATCGTACTTACTTTTATCTTGGACACAAAGGCTCGGCGGCTATTCAGGATTTAGGGAATGTCGGACTAAAGAGAACGAGCCCTCCATATATAACCCGTCGTCGGAATATGAATAAATACCGCGCACGCTTCTCATACATACGCTAAAATACCGCTTACCCTTGGGACATCGGGATAACGTTGCCAATCTCCAGCCAAGAGATACTAAACAAGACACAGCACCCCCTTTTTTCAAGATTATCAACCCTCGTCCGTCGTTTTTGGCAACATGACACATTTTCGACAAAATAAACGAATATCGGAGGCAGAATCAAGTTACTATTCGCAAAAAATATGTAAAAATCCCATTCCTTTCATTTCAATAAAAGATTTTTTAAATCTAACCACAAATTGTCACACGAGGGACGAATAAGTGAGAAAAGCGCGGCTCGCACGAGTGTTAAACGTGGAATCTCCATATCTCATAAAACGTCATCGGAATGCTTTGAACGCATGCAGCGGCGCGTTCGGAATCAGTAATCGAAGGGAACAGAACGGGCTCCATCTGGCAGGTCGCATCAGTGCGATATCTTGCCAGAGTGGTTCCGACAGAAGCGGGGAGGCTACGCGAGCGATAGTCTCGTTCCTCTATCGGATATCCAAGCGGCGGCGACTCGATTCCCCAGCTTTTCATATTTATAAGAGCGTAACGCAGTAGGGCGCAACAGAAGAGCTCGGCCAATTTTTCCGGCGCCTGCTGGCACGTGAACGAACGTTGTATGCTGCAAACAAACAATGCGCATCGCGCGCGTGTCCACGTCGCTTTCACTCTCCATCTCTCTTTCTCTGTCGCTCACTCTGACGAGGGTAGTGCGCGCAGACGCCGCAGACTGTCTTCGAGCTGACCGTGTGCAAGCCTGTCTGCTGCGTGTGCTCGGCCCCAGCGCCGATCACGAAAACGTTACCAGGTACGAAATTATTGTACGACACACAAAGGATATCGCGGGGTCGATGATAGGCACTACTCCCTGCGTCGAAAGGGTTAGCAGAGCACACTGGAGTGGTTTCCCATTGGTTCGCGGGAACACACGCTGCAACCGTGTTTGCAGTGTTCAGAATGGACGAAGGACCCCATTGTCCCGGCGAGCTTGTTTCTATGCAGATGAGATATACGCACACGAGGACCCACCGACGGATGGACAGAGCCCAAGCCTCTCTTACTCTCCACTTCGCTTCTCTCGTCACTTCCTCTCTCCTTCTCCAGCTCTCACTATCTTTCTCTCCCTCTCTTTCTCTCTTTATCCCAGTAGGCAACGGCCTTTCTCTGGCTTTGCTTCCTTCCACCTCGTCGTCTTCACTTGTTGTGTCTTTCACGTTATCTCCACTCGCCTTTGCGCTGGCTCGTCCCGCACCTTTTCTCAGCCTTTTCAAACGCTCGGTGTCGCTCTCCACGCCATTTTTCTCGTCCATACCTACTCGGACTACTCCTAATGCGTTCCTCTAGCACACACCTTTCTCCAGTACCACCTCTCTCGCCTCTTCCTCCGGGCTTGTCTTCTCCAGCTCGATTCCCACCGGTAGACTCTCCTCGCCGTGCTTCTATCGGCCGGCTTTCACCCGATCGCTCTCCACCAACGTTCTCCTCGCGCCATAGACAACCCGTGCCACTCATTCCCCTCTTCCTTTCTTTCTCCTTCTGCTCTCTGCCATCGTCGTTGTTGTTCCAGAACGCTGCACCCGTTCAGTTTTCCGCATTCAACTTTTCCCCGAGTGCAGAGCTTGAAGAGAGAAAACTCTACCCGCTTTCTGTGCTGCCACGTACACTGTTTCTCTGTCGAGCTTCGACCAGAAGAAAATGGGAAGGATAGCCGGAGAAAGGGAGAAGGAGAGATCCTCGACCGACAGACACTCTTTCCTCTCCGCTGACTGGAAAAAAACAGTGGCGATGCGCCCAGACACGACAGTTCACCGGCCGACAGTTGCTAATAAGGAGCGCAGACCCTCTTCAGCCGATTTCAGACGGATCGCAGCTACACCGGGTCGTTTCCTGGCACGCTCCGGAAAAATGGAAGCCCGCATATTCTTGTGCAGCTTTGCGCAGCACGAAAAAGAGCGGTAACCGACCACGAAAGGGAAAAGCGCGCATTGGATGCACTAGACTTTTCTAATTCCAGCTCGAACATTACGGGACGCCAACTTTCCCACCCCTCTCCGCGCGCCCGCTCTTTCTCTATCTGGCTCGTTTTTTTTTGCAGTGTTTCTGTCTCGGTCTACCTGTTTTTTGTTTCGCACGCCGTAACTCCGGGTTTTGATGAGTCTGCACGCTCTGACGGGCGTTTCGTTCGCCGAGCTGGCAGACTGTTGTGTCGTTAGGGCTTGGTTTGATCTATGCCTGCATTTAAGCTGTATCACTTTAATCGAGAGCGTCCAATTCACCCCGAATTCCCGTGGATTAGCTATTGATATTGGTACGCGTTTGTAGTATTAGGGACAAGTATTCTCTGATTAGTCGACGATTTAATTAAATTCGGAATGCCGGCACCCGAATCCCCGCCGCCTTTGAAGCCGCTAGTCCGAATCTATTGTGTATCGCTTTATTATTATATGAATACATTCGTCGAGGGTTTATGGATTTATTATCGTTCGATCGGTACTTTGTCAAATGAATGCCGGAATCCGGGGTTATTCTTCCTGCCACAAGTATCAGAATTCCAATGGCGCGTTGGGTATTTCCCCACTCCCGAGCACGGCGAGCACGGCAATCCTTTTATGTGTATTCCTCGAATGGCAATCAAAATGAACAGAGACGGATCTCCATTCCTGACGTAATAAATGGTCTTCGCGCGATGCTTTTCACGCTTGGCTTCTTAACTATTACCGGGCATTGTTCTGTGATACGCAGACACCGGGAGAGCGGAGTTTCCACGTTCTTTCGATACATTCGCAGTCATTTTTTACGCCGCCTGTCATCTGCAGGATTTCGAAGTTGCGCACCGGCAGCCGCATTGTCCTCGCGCTAGATGCGACAAACTCTCCCGGAATTGAGGGAAAAAGGCCTGCGTTCCGATGCGTCTGTCTGGCTGCGTGTATATAATATACTCGCGGTGCATCCACGATCGTTATTCCGTCGGGGCGGCGTCCTCGCACGCATAGACGCTGGTTACAGGGAACGATGACAACCGACGACAATGGTGACAATGATGAGTATGACGAGAGCATGGGGAGAACGTTCGCGCTCTGTCTCTCCCCACACACAGATACAATGGTCAACTCCTCACGTCGCGCCCTGCCAATCCTGCTCTCTCGGCTTTCCATCGGAATCATCTGGCGCGCACTGTCCCGCACAGTCGAGAGCAGCTTATGCCGCTGACCAGACCTGTTTGAACACTGGCCCGATTGAAATCCGATTGTTTCTTCCTCATTAGTGCCCCTTTGTTCTTTCCCTAGAATCAATCGGCCTGTTCGTGGAGCACGAATGACCGCGCAACGCGCGTACCCTAGCAAAAGTCATTCATTGGAATGGCCAATGGAAAATCGTAAGGGGTTATCTCGACCCCGCTTTAATACATGATTGATCCTTCAGTTATTTTAAATACAATTCAAGTAATAGAAGAAAATGAAGATTCATTCCAATTTAAGATCACGGAACATCCAAGCATTCAATCTTCCAACACGATGTCTCATTAACAATTTAAATGAACCTGCCAATTTCTACGGTCAATTCACAGGGTTCTCTTACAACCATCCAAACGCTATCCCTGTCATTAACAAATGGCCAATTTAAAGCGAGCGTAACACGACTTCTCATTACTGCCATTGATAAATTCGTACCCGTGAGGCATCCCTTCATCCACGGCGGCCGCGGTGATTAATGAGTGCCGTATGCCACGCTGACACCTGACAAGGCGGAAACACTATTGCGCGCCTTTTTGACCGATAAATAATCGATCCGAGTGGCTAGAGGACCAGTTCTCGCTCCTCAGGCGGAGGGTGCTTATTAGGCGCGGTGAAAGTGGGAAGGAACGAAAAGCGTACACGAAACCTTCTTAAAAAGCGGGCGGGGTACACGCTTACTGCCGAAGAGAGGAGAACCAAGAGGAGGCGGAGGCGGAGGAGAGGCAGAGGTGAACGTTACGGGTGAAATATCGCATTGTGTTTACGAACTGACAGCGAAACTCACAGTCTCCCTCTCCCTCTCTGTATGCCAGCCTATGAGTGCGTGTGTGTGTGTGTGTCTGCCAACCGTGTTCTCTCTTTGCTCAGCGGGCACGAGAGCCGAGCATGCTATCAAGTGCATACACGTGAGTTTCGCCCGAGTAAACAGCCGCCCTGCCTCAACCCTCTCCTGCCCCCCCTCCTCGCCCCTCTTCCCTGTATAACGCAACGGGCAATCATATCCACGGCGGAAAATTTTGCAGCCTGCGAATTGCACCCCGCACTCGCCGATGCACCCCCTTCATAATGCAGCCGCACCCTGGGATACACGGTGAGCCGGAAATCCACTGGGAAAATCAACGATTTTACTCGAAGAATGGTTCCGAACGGTTTACCTGTGATTCGAAGATTCTTAGAGTGTTTGGGAAGAGAAGTATGTGAGGCGAATGTGGTTTTAGAGGTTTTGGGGAAGGAATTATTTAATTCGATAATAGGATTGATGATAATTCGATTTTGATGTAATTAAATATAAAGGTCTTCTTGGTGGGAGAAGAGATTGAAGGAAGTAAGAAAAGTTTTCATTGATTTTTGTAATAATCTTGATTGTTTGTAGGGTAATTGTTCAAAGAATGATTAAATTATTAATTAGAAAGTCGGGATTAAATCCTCCAATGTTTGAGGTATTTGTGAGATAGAATCACATGTCATAACAAACACTTAAAAAAGCTCTTTTCGGTTCACCCAGTATATTGGACGCCGTGATTTTTTCAAATGGCCAACATTTACCTTGCTTCCATCTTCCGAAGGCCTACCGCCGAAATGTACTCCCCTGTCGGTAGTAAACGCGTGTTTGCGCATTTCAACAAAATTCACGACGCACTGTGCAGCCACTCTCGTTTCTCTCCCCCCTCTTTTTCCCTCGCATCGCAATTTTCACCTACGTTGTTTCCCCGCGGCAATATTTCTGATGGGAAAACGCCGGGGAAATCAGCACTCGATAGTCAGAGTAAGTCTCGAGTAAGGTTGAGTGCCACAATAGAATGCTGACATGCAGGGTTAAGTGCTCACCGTGTGCAGCGACTCAATCCTCTCACTGCAAACCAGTCGTCAGTAATAGATAACTCTTGTCCACAGTGAACTCCAACTCGCACGCACTGCAGACGCACAGGCACACAGTTCCACATCTTAATTAGAAGCCGGCACTCTTACTAAATACGCGAAAACAGTAAGAAAAGGTACAATCACGGAAGCAACGCGTTACTATGGTAATCACACTGCGGCCATGTTGCATTTTGCGTGGGAAATCGATGCCAATCGATAATTCACACTTTATCGACAATTAATAAATTATGAATAATTCATAGTACTCGCTTCATTGTGATTGCCAGTGAAATAAATGTACTGTTATACTGAATGAAGTATATTGAATAAGATATAATAGGTTTTTAAAAGTAGCATTGCGATTTTCATGTATGATAAATATCGATAAATCAGAGGGTGAATTTCACGCGTCGGTATATCGATATTGTAGAATACCGGCCAGCCGGCGACGCCAGCGCCACTGCGCAGGCGCAATATCGTACACACTTTGTTAGGACGTCACTTCGTCTCGCCGGCAAGAAATCAGTGAAATCTTGTCGGAAAAAGTGTGAGATTTATTCCGGGTGTCTGGGGAACTGTAGTGTTGAGTGCCGTGAGTGATTGTCATGAGTCTTTTGGCCGGAGAAGGTCTGGTGTGTGAGTCTGGTGAATGCGACAAGTGTGCAGTGCATGCGAGGAGAGCAATGCAGTGGCAGGTGCCTTGATGGAGATGAATATAACCAAGGATATATCTAATAGACACGTTGAGACACATACCTGGATGTCGAATCTGTATTGGGAGAGTTGCAGAAATGAGGTACGATTTATGCATTCTCTTATTTCATGATACTGACGCAAATCACTTGTGCCTGAGATGATGAATAGGTTGCGGAAGTTTATGTGAAAGGACGCGTTCTCAACAATGGACACTGTGCAATACACATTGTAGCACGACGAGTCCATATTGGCTTCCTTAACGCCACATGTATATCTGCTACTTGCTAGCAATTGAAGTAGTTCGCTCGAAGCATGTATGAATGGATATTTAGTAAACGAGTGAAGATAAATATTTTACATAAATATTCGCTGTCTGAGCACCGCAAAATAAATGGGCGAGTTTATGCATTCGGTATTGAATAGGACAGCCATACGGTTGTCATATTCTCCATATATCTACTATTCATGGAACATGGCAGACATATAACCCCTAAAGTCTATGGTGTATAGAGTGATTCATTTGAGTTTCAATCAGCATTGTCGTATCCCACTTGTTATGGGACATTTATGTGTATTCTATTATGAACATTATACTTACAATGTTATATTATATTTCATATACAATGAGATAAGGAAAATTCGAATATAATTAAAAATACTGAATAAGTGGCATTACAATTATGACAACAATGACTTTCTCTTCTCGTTTTATGTAACTGCGACCATGCATTATGCATTAATCTGCGAAATCCGACTACTAGTGTTAACTGCAATCTCGAAGTCGTACTTTAGCAGCTCTTCCTCGGCTATACGTAATTCGTACGGCACTTTGTTCGAGGTAACTTTATCCTGGCGAGGGATTTTATTCTACTCGCTCGTTTTCAAGCGTGTCTCGAGGAATAACGAGGCGCGCGGCCCCTAAGCGTAAACAGCTTTGTAAAAAGAGACGCGAAAATTACGGTGAAACGCGCGCGCTTGCGCGCGTACTGGCAACAATTGCTCGCGGCGGCAACTCGCGTTAGAGATTTGTTTGTGCCCCGGGCTACGTAATTAATGGTAATTAGCACGCAATCGCCCACTAATTTGCGCCCACGCCCCCGTGCTAGCTCGAGACTTGCTTTTTCCAGGTGTGTGGATACTGTTGTTCACACTGGTCATCCACTGAATTCGAATCTGGTTGATTAAACTATCGAATGTTGTCGAATGAAATATGCAAATGACAAAGTGCGTTAGTAAAATATTTGTGATAAATAATACTCAATTTGAACAGTTACTATTACCTGTTTATATTGTTCTATCATTTCACTTGGACTGTGCAGAATGACAAAAGCATTTCAATAACTTCAACGAATATATTCCAATACCAGCATTTTACAATGGCTCGCAACAGTATCTGCCCTACGAAAAATGTAAAGGTCGCAATTGAACCGAGTGAACAGCGAAGCAAGAAAATGCAAAAGGATTTTTTGTTTGTGGTCGACGAACATTGTTTCAAGGACCACGCGGATTTTGATTGGAACGCAGTCTGACATATTCAACTCTGCTTTTCCACGTGGACGGGCCAAGCGCACGAGGGAGATCGGCGTCGGTGGGCGTCGGCGTCGGGCAGCAGCATCCTGGTGGCGCTGCTGGTGGACTTCAAATGCAAACTAAGCCTTTCGCCGCGGGTCTAATAAATGTAAACCACCATCCCATTGTGATGAAGGTCCATTGAAAAGTTTCGTATAGACCACCGCCCTCCCCGCCGATGAAAAGCCCTCCGGCTGCTGACCAGTCCACCCTTCGTCCACCCTTTTCCTCCCCTTCGCAATGTCCTCCTTGCACCCCCCTCGCGCGACCATCCTGGCCACGAGATTTGCGTTGTTGTGTACACAAAGGCGCTCCGCGAAGTTTGCAATTTTCTCACTCACTTTCACCCGCCGAAATCCCCCTTGCGCGCCACCTCCCCCTCCTTCTCTGGACTCCCTTGCCACTGCTCCAGCGAATATCAATGCTCGTTTTGGTGGATTGTCGTGGAGACAAAGGGGAAACGCGACATTGCAATTATACGCTGGTACCACTCGGTCAAAATCACTCGGACACACTCGGCGCAAAGGAAGAGGGTTTCTCAACTTGTGTAACTTGATGGGAGTGATAGTGATTCCTGATTTTTAGAAAGTTTTGTTTCATATTTTTAAGGAATTTTAATAATTGTGTTAAGTAAATTGGTGGTTATGAGATGAGTGCATTTTGTTCTGGTAATTTGATATTAATTGCGTGGGTATTTTCTTGAAAGGAAGCGTGTTGTAAAAGCACGAACCAGTTTTCGAAACTGTTAGTCTAAAAGAGCGTTTTATTAATCTGATATTGTTGAAGGGTCCACCGGCGGTCTCATCAAGTGCGGCGCACTTGCTAACTAATGTATTTAACTCTTGGGCGTATAACCTGCGGAACAGCCTCGCGAGTAATCAGTCACACATGTTGGTGTCATGCGAGGAAGAGCTGTTGAGAAGTTTGGAACATGTTTGGAAACGCTAGACAATGTAGTAATAGAATTATTAGTTTCGGCCTATGGCACCTGTTAACGATTTTATTAGAAACTACCGAACGGATGAACTTTTGGTCCTAAACATTTTGCACGACACTGTTTCCCAACTATTGAATATATTTTGTTTAACAACTATTGATATCAAAATCTACATTAAGAAAGGGAACATGGAGAGAAATCCATCTGTTCCCCTTCCGTTCCAAGCTTATTCTGCCAATATACCAGCTTATTATGAAACTTATGTTAATGCTGTTCGATGAAAGCTGCGTTCGATCATGCGATCAGTAGTGTTCCGGCAGCATTAGGCGAAGGGTGAGCCTCGAGGGCTCGTTTACCTTTCGATAGATATACACATAGGTGCACACATAGTATAGTGCGCCGTTATAGTGTGTACACCGGACTACTGTCTGCTCTGGTAACTGTGTTTGCAGCAGCAAGCCCCGTAAATGCATTCTCCACGGTGAGACGCGCTTAACGTGCTCCAGTTACTGTTTAATCTAATTAGTTGAGTAACCGTCGCCGCCGCCACTGCCGGGCCCGCACTCCGTTCCCACTCTTCCTCTCCGGATATTCGCACTTTCGGTATTGTTATTGGACCCTCATGGGGAACACCTGTGGTCGCCACCAGTCTGTTTCTCCATTCCCACACAGAACTTTCTATTGGACATTATTTGACATTATTTTTCGAATAGGGACACTGGGCAATTTTTGAATATTGGTAATGATTGTTTAATATATCATTTGAAGGAAGATACATTTATATTTCGATCTTATATTATTTATTGTATTATATTGAAATTTTTGTTCTTCCATGGTTCCATCTTATTAACATAAAGGCGTTTTCCATCTGATTAACATAAATCTACCTTATGAACACCTTCATTCGACTGCCAAACGCACGGTATTCACTGACACTGGGCTTTGAAATTGTCGAATATATTATTCTACGTTTTTAACTTCTCGCCGAAAATGTAGGTAGAAATTCTTTTCTCCCAAGAGCGAGTACGAAATGGAGTTATACGTTCCGGCAGTAGGGCGAGATATATGTATGTACTTACATACTATACACGAGATGCAAATCTACCGTGTGGCTGGCGCTCCAGAAGAACTCCACTCAAAACGGCCAAAAGTGCGCTAATTACAAGTGGCCCGCGCGGCGAGCGCTAATTAGATCCTTCGTAGGCAAGGGCGCACCGTATTTGGAATTTCGTTCAAACATTTTATTCAAATATTGCCGGAAAGAAAAAAGCGGGCTTCTGGGAATCCTCCCTTAGACACATTGTAAATCTTTGATCTCTCACAGTAATTATGAAAATTGCAAACGAATAGTAAAGCAGTTAGGAAACTCTGCAAATAAAATCTAATCCAAAAAATTTGTAGAATATAATCCTTAGAAAATGGCATTAAATCTCGCACGAAACCATTTGTTAGATTTCTACTTTATACTCAAACTAATTGACACTATTGATAAACTGCCAGTGAAGCGGCATCAAAAGAGAAGCGAAAATTATCATTAACTGACAGGTTTAAACGACGGGTATGCATTTCCATAATTCTTTCAGAGCATTATTAGTTTCCCATAATTTCACAAAGTGAGATGGCTATTCTTCTCGAGCGAGAGATAGCGTAGGAAGGAGGCTTTTCCGGGGAGCTTCCGGCGGAGCTTTCGAACAGTCTGCTAGTATCTGGGATCTGTGGATGGACCAAGCCAAGATTACATTAGGCGATAGAGCGGATACTGTAGAAAAAAGAGGTAGTAGACCGCACACCTCGGGGGTTAAAGGGAGGTATGAGGAAGAGATGGGGTTGTATTAGCGAGTCGAGCTCGCCAACGAGATTAAAGGGATAAGGGTCTAAGGTGTTTTACGACGGACGACATGAAACTCCGTTTTGTACCTTTCCTCATAAAATTCTGACGCCAGTGTGGAAAAGTTAATCGTAGCCTGTCTCGAGGTGTCGCGATCACGATTTAAGGCTGTCATAAAAATTAAATCAACAACCGCTGGTTCCTATCACTGGGCTAGCGTCTATCGCTTGATTTACGAACCATTGTTCACTGTTCGTCAAGCATCTAATCTCTTTGTTTATGGAATCCTTTTAAAGGACAACTATTATTCTTGATAAATGATTATCGTCACATAATATTAACCTTTACCGGGCTATCATTTAATTGATAATACATTACTGCATTTTATAGTTATAAAGAAAGTAAAGCTATTTTCTTGTTAAGGTTGTAACTACTTGTTTTTAATAACTTAAACAATATACCGATATTAAATAGAGTATTCTCACCACTAAATGTCAATGCAACTATATATTGCAGAGTAAGTTTAATGGCTATCGACTGTTTATGGTTAGTACACGGTGTCTGTCGATGGACACAGGTTAGCGGCGCGTTAGAGAGCAAGTTATTTATTGAAGAATTCCGTGAGATGTGCGCGGCGGATGTCCAACTGGGATGCTGTTACATGGTAGGAACCGGCGGACTTCTTTTACGAGATGTTGAATAAAGTAAAAGCCGGATATGCATGGCGCGGCTAGATACCTTAACCTCGACTACCAGCCGCCAGTAAAATTGATGGCGAGCCGTATAACCGCGAAAGAGTTTCAATTTCTGCGCGCGCTACTCCTGCGTGCTGGATAAATAGTGGAAGAAACCCAAGAGGGAAAATTTTCAGGAAAATTTCCTGCTTCCCGATATACATGTTTGGAAAAGGGAAAACCGCCGTTGCCGCCGCCGCCGCCGCTGCTCGAGTTTTATACGTGTTGGCGAACTAACTTGGTTAGAGGAACTCGTGCCAGAAATTTGGCTTTTTCGCGCGGTAAAAGCGAACTGGGAGCGTGTTTCCAGCGAGTCGATATGTGTTCGATAGTCAATATGGAATGGATATTAAATGAGTGCTGGCATATTGAACGATGGTGTAATAATATTCTATCCATGCAAACATTATTTAGCAGAGGCTATCGATGTAAAAAGTTATTAAATACTAATATATTAATATTGTATTAATATTTGCCAGATGTCCGTATAAACCACATAACCTTGCAATCTGTTGGAACTCGATCTGTAGTTATAATATAAATAGTATATGTATCGTGCATGGAAGGCTCCAATGCTTAATTTGAAAGCATCATCAAAGCGGAAGTTCAAATTTGACTGAAATCTCCGTTTTTTTCCGGCATCTCGTGCAAAATTCAAATGTCAACATTGGACTGCCTCAGTTCCAGTGGAATTTAACTTGGAGTCATATTTCAAAGCTCCGCTCGCTATCGCATTTCGCGATTATTTATCAACGCGAAATGTGAGAAAAATGGACTGCATATTTCCAGGAATATCGCGAAACAATTTATCAGCTATAAATAACGTCGATCATAAGCTTCAAAAGTGTTTCTGGCGCTAGCGCTATCGTAAAGACAATTAGTGTCTCATGAAGATTCCGGGCAACGGTTTTGCCGTGTTTACGGAAATTTACGGGCCATCCGAACGTGCCTAATTCCGTTAATTAAAATTCGGAGTGACCGGGCGTCCCGGCGCTTCAAAAATAAAACGACGACCGAGCGGACACATTTCATTCGCGACGGTGGCAGCAGCCAGCCCGGACATATTTCTTGGAAGATCGGAGGACTTTCGTAACGTCCGACGCACGTGTCCACCGTATCCGAACACCTCGTGGTAGCGCAATAAAAATGCCTTTAATACGGAACCAACACCGTTATCGTACAGTCTCGCAGCCGTTCTCTTCGTACTTTCGTGTACAGAGTGATTCAAAAGTCACTAACATGAAAAAAAAAATTATTTGGGCTGATTTTTTATATTAAATGTCTAAAGGCATTGTTGTACGGTTTTTGGTTGGTAAAAATGGCAAGAAGGGTTTTACAATATTTGCAGTAATATTATTGTTAAAAATCCTCCACTTTGTACTGTAGAATGCACACGTTTCTTCACTCACCTTGTGAAACAGAAGATGTGGTACTGTTGCATTACGGTACACCGACCGAGTTCGCATCCCAGCTTAAATTTGTTACAAGAAGCTAAAAAGTAACTACGGTAACTCCTGCCGGACAAATTGACTGCTGAAAACTTGACGGCGCCAACTCTGAGTTTGTTAGAAAACTTAGAACTGTAACGTCAGACTAAGACACGTATAAAAGTTGCTGACAACGGACGGGCCAAGTTAGCCTTTTTGAAAATTTAATATAATCGCGAACGACTATCGCAAACAATTTCTTTTGCACAAAACTCCCTCGTTTTGTATGCGTTTTAGGGAAGGTTGTATTTCGTACTTGGTTTCCTTTTGCCATGCGTATTCGTATGGGACGATTTTTAAGTGGGCGCACACTCCGCCGCATTTTTAATGCTTCCGTGACGCTCGGATGATTAAATGCCATTGTCATCGTGAAATACGATACGAGCGGTTCCTCCTGCGCTCGAAACTCGGTGTCCAGCACAACCGGCTTATTTACGATTATCGTAATAACAGCGGTTAATATCTAGATCATTTCTCAGCGGTGCGAAAAATAAAGCAGAAAGATAACTTTTGGCGGTGGACACTTACCGGAGAGATTTACAGGAAGAGTTACACTTCCCCACGTGTGACTGGACCTTTACCCTCGGCACGATATCGTCTCGCAACAAAACGGAATGCTGTTCCAACTCCCTGAAACCGAGGATTTATTCAGGAATATCGTGCGCGCGCGCGCTCGCGCCCGCGTTCACCGGGGAGATCCCTGTTGGCAAGATATCCTAGTCGGAACACATTCCGCGATAAGAATTTACTGGCGCTCGTGTTCCAGGTATGCCGAAAGAAGGGGACCTGCATGTGAAAAGGTGTAGCCATCCAGGACCCGGACAAATTATTTCGACGTTCGAATAACTCTCTTTCCCCCTCGTCCAGCCACTTTCGAAACTTCTCTCGAACCTCTCGATGTACACAAAATGTACGTGCACTCACTCGCTCGACCTTCCACGTGTCCGTCGGATGGCCAGGAAAATTCTCCCATTAATATTTCAGCTACTTCCCACGTCTTCGCAGAGAAATGTCCTGGGAACATGTGAGAGGTGAAATAGGGAGCAGTGAGGATCCCTCGATACAGTGTTTCCCAAACTGTCTTACAGTTCGAGCGAATCTAAGAAATATGGGATTATATTACGATATAACTTAGTTATTTCTAAGGTTTCCTATAAATTTATAGGCCATTACTATGAATTTCTTCTACTATCATTATTTTTATAATAATTTATTAATGGTATAAGACGAAACATTTGGGAGACACTGACCAATGTAATCGTTACTATCCGAAAGAGAGAATCTCTCTTACATTCTTTCCATATCTTATCTCCGATTCCCAATTGCTAATTAATTGATTGACCTTATCTCCGTTACATGCTTGGAAATCTTTTCAGTAACGAACACTGAATTTCGAATGATATCAGGTATCAAAAGTGAAAGGATTCGGAGGCAGAAACACATTCATAACTCCTACAAAGTACTAATTTCGAAAGAATAACACTAACTCTAAAGATTCGAAAGATTCCACCAATTTGCCATACAACAAAAAACTCTCCGCTTTCCTGGAAGTACGACACAAGGCAAGCGCAACACGAGCCACGTGGGGGATCGATATATCTTGTAGAACACGAGAACAGGCGACTTCCGCGGCATTCAGCGTCGGGAAAAGGGAAATTATTTTTGGCCAGTGACATCCACTCTCTCAGCTGGTGCGCATTCTACCAAGCAGAAGAGCGCCATGAATCTTTTAGCGTACCTTTTCCCAGTGTAATTGCGTGCTGCCGTGGATAGTTGGCCTCGGTTCTCGTTCCTCATTTAATTGGCTAGTTAGGGATTCGCGGCGGCTCGAAACCTCCCGAAAACGAGGCTGGCTGGCACGTGTAACTCGCTAAGCCGCCGGGGAAAGCAAAGCTTTTACTGCCGAACCAGCATTGACAGGAATATCGGGCGAGGCTGCCGAGAAGTTTACGATTGCCGGCGGTGCCGGCAGATTTTGTAATCGTTTCGGAATCGCACTATATCATCGACTTTACCCGCACGCTTCTGCTGGCCGTTTGTCCCCGGCATTATTCCAGGATTAATGGCACGCCTTTTTGTCTGTTACTCTCGCTTCCCCCTCTCCGCTCCTCCTCTTCTCTCCTCTCTTCCCCTCCCCTCCGCCAGGCTACGGGACTGGTCCATCCTGGCCGATGGATGGTACTGCATTCGCCGAAACTCGCTGGCGATGTTCCTCCTCGAGTGACGATTTGTGTACGACCCGTCGAAATGGATCGCGCCCACCTGTACCTCTCGCCGGACTGCTCCATGTTTACAGAGATCTCACTGCCATGGACCGGCGAGTGATGCTGATGGACTAACTGTCCGAACGTTTATTGGCAGCGGCAATAATAATACCCGTTGATATTTGCGTGTATACTTATTCGGTTTGGATAGTGTAAGAGTAGATTGTTAGATTTTTATGTTAATAATAAGAGAAAGTGGGATTATAAATATTTATGTTGTTATACGGGGAAAAAAGAATATTGTTGACTCTGGAATAAAATGTGCTGGGTTTTGCGAGCGTGTGCAGATCAGCTAGTGCACACGTGTCACAGCAGCCGATTAGTTGGCTGTATTGAGCGGCCACAGGAAAAGCGGTTGAAAACACTGGGCGAGTAAATGACAGAGGACAATATTAATGACGTAATATATAATATTGATTCGAACATTCGCCGTTACGTATTAATCGGCACAAACTAATTGCCTTGTTTGAGCGGCATCCGTGTTCAATATTGGCCGGCTACGCAACCCGCACAATCATTATTTACTAACTATGTTTGCGCGAGTGGAAGATCATTATTAATAAACTCCACTAATAGACGTTGCTCGTAATGCGGCTATTGTCAATAGATAGGATGATCAAAGTATTTGCAAACATTTTCCTGGCAACACGAATTAATGAGTGTCCGATGTATTTCCAAAGAATTGACTGTAAAAGAAGACGATGAACTTTCCATCAAGAAGTACTTCCAATTCTTGTATTACACAAGACTGTTTCGTTTCCTGATTGTTGTCGGACACACGCAGTGCTGACTGCCGCCTTGGGATCCGATGGAAGGGGCTGGTTCGCGCTTAGGAAGACAAAGCTCGCATGACAGACAAATCTCTTCAATTCGCTTCGACCAAGGAGCTATTGCTCCAGCTTCCGGGCGAGTCTTCGCCCCGCAATTTCTCTCGATAGTAGGATCCGAGTGCTCGCTCGGTTTCCGTTAAGCGTTCCGTGCAAACAGCAATCGGTGTTGGTGGCAATGGGGTGCGACTCCCCAGCAGGTTACACGGCAGAGAGGAAAGGGGAAACAGGAGGATGAGGAGAAGGAGAAAAGCATTGGAGCTACGAGGACGACTTTTCTCGAAACGGACGAGACTGAAGGATCCCCGCGGCTCCACGGAATGAGTGGATACAGCATCCTCGTCACTGAAACCCACTGAATGGGAACACAGAGAAAAACGATTCGGCGACGTTCGACCCTACCATTACGCCTTCTGCATTTCCACGAAGGGCTCCGCCAAATCTCCTCTCCTTCCACCTTATCTCCGCGACTTCATCTCCTTCCCTTCGACCTCCCTCTGCCAACTGTATCGTTCCCGCTCCCGCTGGACGACGACTCTCTCTCTCTCTCTTTCTCTCTCTTTGCGTCTCTGGACGGCGAACGCGTTAAAAAGAGGCCAGGATCCCTGGCAGTGGGCCCTGTTTTCTCAGGAGGGAGAGCAATTTGAAAGGCAATTTGTGCGTTCGTAAGAACGATCGCGATTACCGGTAGAGCGGGACTAATGATGATGGCGAGGACCCTCCTCTCACCCGACACCGTCAGTTCACGGCCATCGCCACTAAGCAGCCAAGGAAACCTTTCGTCTGACGATCTTCTCTTCTTCGCTCCCCGCCTCACTTCCCCTCTCATCATACCCCTTTCCCCTTTACTTTTCTGCCTGTGTGCATTGGTAGCAACGCCAAGCCAAGATCACCACTGTCCGTCAGTCGAGTTAATCGAAATTCGACTCGTAAGCACGAGCAACCTCTTGTAAAGCTGGTGCACGTAATTCTTACGACTTCATCCGGGCCACTTTTGCTGGCAACGCAAACCCTGCTGACTAAGTGGAATTAACCCTGGAGAGCTTAGGTGGCTGGTTGCCTACATGCCTGCCTGCCTGCATCGGGCCAGACTGCACTTTTATTCTGCTTGTTATGACCAAGCTCGAGCGACCGCGTTTTATGGACTAATGAGCTGACCATCGTCTTGGATGACGTAGATTCCTTGGCATCCGCTTGGAAGGAGATCTTGAATTCGTTAATTATTCTTAAGAATCATTAAGAGATTCTTCTTACTAATTGTGCATACTGGATTGTAAGATCGTTGCAATGTAATATTGATTTTTTGGTTCTTTGAGTGAACATAATTACAAGTTATACTGTGAAAGTAATTATTTCGAAGTTCATGGACACGACTTATTCCGATAAGAAGGGAACACCCTTGGAGCGAGGAAGCTGTTGTATTGTTTGGGTCCTTGAGTCAAGAACAGAGGAAAATCAAGGAGGGTTACGTCAGCGTTTCATCGTGCGTTTCGCTCTATCTTGATTTCCGTGAACAAAACTCATTTGGAAGTCGAGCGTACGGCAACATGCTTCCGTCGAATTGCATTCCTTTATATGTAAATTGCTTCTCGCCCCGGTTTTCCACACGGGTTCAGCCTCTTTCACGCCCGAGTATGACTGGCGATCATCAGTTATTTAGCGGGAAGTCAGTACCGCTCGTTAGATTGACTTATGGACATACTCGCTCGGCCAATAGCACGTTACGTACGCGCCCTGAGCACATCCTGGGACGCACGCCACCCAGGAAAAAACTGGTCCGATTGCTCTGAAACGAGCTGTAATGCGTATGTACCCGAAGCACGTGTGCGGGGTTAAGAAAATGGCCGTAACTCTCGTTACGACTGCGCTCGGGCGCACGTTTCTTGATTTATCCGCGGCAGTAAGTGCCCGCTCTGTTTGCAAATAGCCATCGGCCTCTCCAACTCGAAACTTTAAGCACCGCAATGAAGTGGGACAATGAAGAAAATTTGTAATGATGAGGCCGCATTGTCCGCTGCATACACCGAGTGACGGGCATACCGATCGAAAGGAGCTCGTAATACATTCATACGGCTGCAAGTTCAATCGAGCGCGACTTGTAACTGTGCAATGAACTCTGCTTCCATAGATCAATAATTTACATCACAAAGTAATATTTCTCTTTGTTTTTAATTAATCGAAGAACCAATTTACTCGGGAAAATCAATTATTAAATTTTTCGTCGATCAAATGAAAAATATAAGTCTTAATAAAAGAACTAGGTAACGTTACAATTGATTTTAATTAAAAGTACTTTGGTACCTCGGACATTGTAAGATTGACAATTGTGGCGTTTTCGTGGACATATTAAAGTTGGTCGTCCACTGCCAACTGGTTAAATGGCAACAGCCACGCGCAGGCAAACAGTGCGTTTCAATATCTCGACGAGTTGGCACTCGCAAACAATTCGGGTATTCGTTTCCCGAAAGGTCCATCGCCCGGCGGGCTACCCACCTTTTAAACACAGCCGGGTTCGGCTATTGGAAATACCAGGGCGAACGAGATACAAAGCCTCTGATTATTAACGCGTACCTCGTCTGTACCACCGCTTCCGCCCTTGCTGCACTTAATTTCGATCGAGCAGAGGACAATTATACGTTCTGTCAAATACATGTAATGAGCCGCTCAACGGAATTGGAAGAATTCGACGGGCTTCTCTCGATTAGGCTGCAGTTAATTATTCAAAGGCCTGCTTCCTAAATGACTCGTCTTGAAAGCGCTTTATTAATTACGTGACGCCGTCTGTCGGAGGTATTTCGATTAGGCTCCTGTTAATTGTTCAAATGTCTGCCCCTCGTAATTGCCTCCGCATACCATTTATTAATTACGTGAAAGTCTCTAAATGAAAGTCGAGATGTTGCAATTTAAATGCTGTACATTCCTAAAAAAGTTTCGAACACTATCCTTCTATTTTTCCAGTTATTTTTCATTGTCCAGATTGTGGAAAAACGAGCATTCTAAGCATCAAGGAGAAAAGAGTCGGTTGTCCTGAATTCGCTCGGACAAAAGCTCCCATTTAATCAGTACAAAGTTGCTGACAATCCCGTTAACGATCGAGTGAAGGCAGCCGCAGGCAGGCAGGCAGGAGGCGGACAGGGCAGTGGTCGAGAAAGGCATCTAAAAGTGAAAAAGGGGTGGTGGAATAGGTGCGCGCTCGGATGCGACCCAGTTTCTTCGGTGCGGCGTCCGGGCCGTTTTTCAATTTTCGATTTAGCCGCTCGCCGATAAAGTAATACCGGCCATTCATCGCGGCCGACCGTCACCGGAACGGCTGTGGCGGCGACGGCGGCGCAGTAAAAGGGTAGAATCCTGAGGAAGGGGTTGTGCTGCTGTGTAGGGATGTAGTGCAGGTGCAGAGAGAAGGCAGCAACCTCCTCCTCTTCCATTACGCATCGATCTAGCCTCAGTGCGGGTGGCCAATTTTTTTCGACCCTCATACATACGTATCCGAGGACGTACAGATCGGCCGGGTTCCGCGCGAACAAAGACCAGCCCGATTGGAACGATTACTTCGACGACTGCGCGCAGGAAAATAGAGAAGCCCGAGCTTGAAAAATGGGAGCGGCGAGCGCCTAGCGATGCCTGGAAGAAAATAGAGAAACCAGCGCTGCGCAGAAAGCCGGAGGAGTTAACGGGAGGATTGGCGGAGGGGATCGAGGGGGAGAAAAATAGAGAAGTTGGAAAAAGCCCGGAGGGACGAAGATAGCCGGTGCGTCGCCTTTGTCTCCGACGCTTTGCAAATAATCTTTCCGGCTTTCGTGGATAGCCCGAGCTGAATTGTGCTGGTATAGTATGGTGTACAGCCAATGAAAGGGATCGGAGATGGACCGGCTGATATGCGATACTCTTCATCCTCTTTGCCTACTCTCCGACGGCCACCGCTTATCGAATTACTTGCTGGGGCTTCCTACAAGTCCTTTCGGAAGGTAAAAGTATAAAGAACTCGACTTCCTTGAAACAAAAAAAATTTAATCCGTTTTGAGACTTCGTATTACCTTTTTTCCAACAATCGACAAATATAGATGCTTCTCTTAAAAGATTAACTACTGTTACGGAATAAAATTTGAGGATGTTTTAAAATAGATAGTTCATTTGTGAGAGAAATTGTAGGGTGGAGAATGGATGGGCAATATTCCCGTGGAACAATTTGCAATGTATGGGATCGAGTGGCTTTCGGGGTGATTTTCTTCTCGGTGCGGCAAGTGGAAAATGCGGGAGAGCCTATGTGTGGCACGTTTACGTCTGCCAGGATACATATGCGGCCAGCGGAATGAACGGGCATCGGCAGGAATGCACGTGTCATGGATGTAAACGGTGAGCGTGGCGTTGAATTTAAAATTAGGGAATATCTTGCGCTCCCACACCCTATGTCAGGTGCAACTCCCTTTTTTGCCGATCCCCACTTTCAGATACTTTTCTGCGACCCGAGATTTTATTTGCGACTTATAGCCGAATGGATCGATATTCCTTTACGTTGGGTTTTCATATTACTCTATGATCGTTCGGTCTTTCAAAATATATTCTTCACCTTTATTCAATATTTTATCGTCATTTACAGTGGCATGGAAATTCGAACGTTTTCATGTATACAGAAATCTTTTTATTTATTTAGAAGATAGAAATTCTTTCGAATTTCCTGGTCCTTTGATACGAGAATCGAAAGGTTCCTTCGCTCAGGGAGTAATTTTTCCCAGGGTTCACTGTGTCATGATCTCATTTGGCAAGTTGCAATTAAAGTCCAATTATAAATAACAATATGTGCGTGTAACGAGTGCCGGCGGATGGAGGATTTAATATATGCCATTACTCGGGAATGAATGTACGAAATTTTCGAAAAGAATTATGTCACTCATGGCACAGGTGCGCGGGCGCAGCGAGGATGATTACGGTGAAACGCGTGCCGGTAAAGTGTAATTGGAGTGTGAATCTCATTACGTCTCATAATGAAGAATAATTAACTTCTGTATAATCTAAAATCGGCTGCATATCTATAATTATTCGGACTGCGTCGAACCAAAAGTGCGGACCGTGGCCGTCAGTCTGCCAGTTCAATTAAACTTTGACAATTCGTCGAACACGAACGTGTGAAGGATGACTTGTTAATGTAATTCACGCTACTTAATGCAAAATCAAATTTGTGCCAGCAAATACTAATTACTGGCAAATACTAATTACGCTTCCTAATTATTACTTTCTATCAGAAATTCTATCTGTAAAATCGACACATTACATAAGCACTCAAAGATCAAAATGTTAAAAGTAATTATTAATCCATGATTCATTTCTGTCGGAGAAATAATCGGATAAGTAATTTTCAAAGGAATCTTCGGAGCCATGCAATCAATTAATGGGAGTCTCACAAAATCCCAGTTATTCTCGCTGACGACAGCTTTTCAGGGGAAAAGAATTGCCGGGAGGCAAGTAAGAAAGAGCGAGGAAAGAGAGAGGATCGTAGAAACGAGTGGGGACTTCAATTTGAGGTAGAAATCGCAGGACTTTCATCAGAAAGTCGAGTTCCCCGTTTATATTCCATCGGGGTCCTGGCAGAATTTTCTCGAGGAATTACGTCACTTTGCGTTATTATCAAAGAGGTCTGTCCATTATAATTGGATGCTGGGTGATCGAACGGTCGAACCAGGGCCCTAATGAAATGTAATTGGAATGTAACCCGTTAGCAGTCCAGCGATGACAAAGAATAATTAACACTAACAAAGTAGGAGCGCTTGTCGATTCGACTCTGATTTAACTGACTCTCCTGGGCACCCTTTCCATCTCACCCTCTTTCTCGCACTCTTTCACTGCTGTTTCCCTCTTCAGCTTCACTTCCTTCTTCCTCACTAATTCTCCAGTATTCCCCATTGTCACAAGGTACCGCAATCCACGGAATTATTTCGCAGCTAAATGCACTGTCAAGTTGCCTAAGAAAGTAGACCTCCCTGAAGGCTCGAATTTTCAGCAGATTTTACATTAAACATTCTTCGTTCCAATTCTCCGTAAATCCTCTTTTATCATAGTGCAAAGAACTTTAACACAAACTTTTAAAAATCTACAAAAACAGTGATTAACCATCTAATCCATCTGGTTGGATTGCCGTAAGTAAAGTTGGCGATTCTTCCCAAGAAGTTCTGTCACGCCAAGCTATTCTGGGTAGATCCCAGGCTTGAACTTGCGCTCGAAGCGTGACCACGTCGGTTCTTTGCTTTGGGCCCGGAAAAAGTGATTAGAACGCTCCCTCAGCTGCCAAGACCAACAAGAGGACAATGTAGCCGGGGCGGCGTGCAAGTAACGGTCGCCTGAATGTAATAACCGTGTCGGCGATTCTTCTTTCGCGCGGGCAAAATATAATCGGTTGGTGCGAGAACTGCGCTTTCACCGGGTTGGCTTTTGCTGAATGAACAGCGCAGGCAAAAGGGGGGCTCGTCGATCGAGCATATATATTTTTCTTGGCCCGAAAAGAAGAGTAAAATTCCACACAGTTCGAATAGGTCAGCACGGCCTACACGGAGCGAACACTCGGCACCGTAGATCTCTCCCAAGAGCGTCTCCCTCTCCTCTCCCTCTCTTTCTGCCTGGCTCTCTCGATCGTTTTATTTCGGCGAGGAAGAAGAGGAGGAGGATGAGGAGGATGAGGAGGTGGAGGTGGCCGTCGTCGAAGAGCATCGTCCAGAACAATGGTCCATTTCAGCGGGTACAAGGCACACGTCGCCCTCGTTCTACGTCCGTGCACCGCTGGACCAACACAGACTCTCCCGTGTTCCGTTCCGTTCTACTCTCTTCCGTTTCTTCTGTCTCGGCTCTTCTCTCTTCTCTCTTCTCTCCTCTGAGTCGGGGCTTTCGCAAATTGTGTTTGCGTGGGCACGTCCTCTTCGTCCTCCCTCGGCCTCCCTCGGCCTCCCTCGCCTTGATATCGATCGAGGTCACGACGGCGAAAGAGATCATGAGATTTCGGTGCACCGCCGAGTACAGAACGCAACAGATAGCACCGCCGGCAGCCCACTATCTCTTTCTCTCTCTCGTTACACCACCAAGACTAAAATTTCGAGGGCCGATCGTAACGTTGCCGACGACTCCTGTTTCGACCTCTCGATCCTCCCACTCGCACCCCCCTCCAGCGCAAAAAAGTCCACCTGACACACCGCACTGAATCCAGACACCGAGCTCTCTCGAGTGGCCCGCGCTTGCTCCGAGTGTTGTTCTCTCTATGACCACTCGAAAATGATTAATTGGTTCTCCTGTTACTTGCTGCTTTTCCACTCGACCATGTACAAAATCCGACGCTGGTAATGCTCCACGAGATTCCTAAATTGTAGGTAGCATAATTCGATGTTGAAATGTTTTCAGGTAGAAGAATTTTTGTTTTTTAGATAAATTGAAAAATGTGAGATTGGATAAAGTAATCGAATCAATTTAAAATGAAAGTATTAATTAGAAAACCTTTGTTTGATCTTGAAGTAGTGAAACTTAAGGCGTCAAGATATATCACTCGCGTCTTTCTTGAATCTACGAATGCTACATTCGTCTTTGAATTCATCACTTATGTTTCCTGAGTGATCCTTCGCGTCTCCCAATTGGATTCCGCATGATAAAGGCGTTGAATCAATCATCCCAGCATTGAGCCTAGGAACCGAGCCTTAGATTCGACTGGTTCCATTTAAATCTGATGGTAGGATAACGGAACGAATTAGCCCCGTAGATTACGTTCCATTCACGGGAATCACATCCGGTTTAAGATAAAGTCCCGGCACAAAGGGCACCGGATAAAAAATGTATTCTCTTTCTCTACGGGCGAGGAAAATTTCATATATATTCCTTTTCCCTTTGGCTCGATTGTTACAACTCGCCTTTCTCAGAGTTCTTACAAAGGCTCTGGTTTAGTAAGCCTTTAACATTCCGTCTTTCTCAGTCACCTTTACCTTTGAAATGAACTTATATAATTTAAACTCGAATGATACATTTCTTTGACAACTGCCATGACGTACGCTCAATTTATTAACAAAGAGAACTACGGTTAATTAAATCCTTCTCTTTACAATTATTAATAATGATATTTATACACCGCAGCACATATGCAAACGTTGTAAAACTGAATTCCAACACAATCCAGAGTACGCGAAATGTTGACATGCTCGGGGAACATAGATTCGTGCCGAGTGACCACAAACGACACACTTCAAAGTGAAAAGCGGGTCATCCCGAAATACAGTGGAGAAGGACGCTCGCCACCATGACGGCAAACACGGTGGCAAAGCTCACCGCAGCGCAGCTTTAAACTATTCGTTGGCCGCTCCTGGTTTCGGCCGAATGTTATTAAGGCAAAGAGGGAGACAGAGAGAACGAGAAAAAGAGAAATAAAGAGATCTGTGGAGTCAGTAGATTCTCGCATAGAGAGATAGGCGCAGTGTGGTGGCTCTATGTGGGTCAGGGCTTCAAAAAGTTCAGGAGGCTGAATGTACGAATGGACGGAGGCGAGCGGCAGAACATAAAGATGCAAAGCTAGCGCAAAGAGTCCGGGGATGATGAAAGCGGTTCGTTAGGGCAAACAAGTGACAAGCGGGTCAACGGGATGCGATGGAATCCGCAATCGCGTAAAGCGGGCGCAATCCTAACGAGAAAAGATGCCCGCTCCACCTTCTACCTCCGCCTCCTCCGCCCCTTTCGCTTCCTCCTCCTCCGGCGTCGACCAGCTCGTTCCACAGCCTCTCCAAGAATTTCGCTCGCCCCACCGTGCAAACTATCAATCTGCTCCACATTCTGCGCCAGCCGCGAAATGCCGAGCACACGGATTCCTTTGCCTCGCTCGAGTGAAATGCAAGGGCACACGTGTCACACTGCCGCCCGCTGCTACTACTGCTGCCGCTGCTACTGCTGCTGCTGCTGCTGCTGCTGCTGCTGCTGCTGCTGCTGCTCCAAATTATCCTGGCACTGCTATTTCGGGAGACAAATCGTGCTTGAATAAAGTAGAGCTATTGCCTTTGTCCTCGGATTTATCACGGGTTCCCTTGCTTCGTCAGTACGAACTGGTTAATTGGAATCGTATTACCCTGGAAGAGATCGTTGTATGATTCATATCAGATTTGTAATCGAGCAGGAAATTATATCGAGCAACTTTTTTTTTAGTACATCTTATTCTGCTCGTCGATTTTCTAATAAATGTAAAGCATAGAACAAATGAACCGATAAGAATTGATGAATACACAGTCGAATGAGAGCAACAGTTGCAGTCTCGTTATTCCAGGGAACGGTAGTTGGAGGATGAAAGGGGCCAGGTCGCACGGGCTGAGTGAGTTGAGTCGGTTAACCGGTGGCGACGCGGCACGACGCGATTCTGCAGTTGGCAGGAAATAATTAAAAATAAATTGCGGGATGGAGGAGAGCCGGATAATCAGGGTAAAGCGTTTCGCCTTACCAATTACACGTCGAGATAACGATTGCGCTGCGGATAACGATATTACCGGGTAACGTCGTTGCATCGGCATAACGCGACATAAAAGTGCCCTCTGCTTCTCTTCTCCCACTCGTCGAAAATCCCCTCTTCCGCCTCTTCCTCCTTCTCTTCCTCTTCCTCTTGCTTCTGCTCGGAAACCGACTCCCCGCTAGTACGCTGGATTTACTTCTTCCTTCCTTGCCAGTCTCCTTTTTTCCACCCTCGCTCCCTTTCTCTTTCTCTCATGGCTCCGTGGCTGTGTTTTATTGCAGGCAGACTCTTCATTACGAAAGATTGAAACGGTGTACCGGTGGGAGAACGGTTCGGCGGCTGCCAATGCACCGTAAATTCTGATCGGCCAGCCTAAATTGGGCTGGCTGGTTCCCCCTGCTCACCACCGCCACCACCGCCGCCGGCAAAAGCATCGATACAGAGGGAGGCTTTTAATAATTGCGCTCTGAAATGAGAGTATTCGAGCCGACATCTTATTCGCGGAACTCCTGTTTTGGATTCCATTTGGCCAACGGTATTATCGACAAGCCCTTCGCTATAGTAGTACTAGAACGATCGAGAGCTTTTCTTTCAGTCTGGTAGCTGTAAATGTTACGAGGCAATTGGCAGACTTTTAGAGAACTCTTTTGAAATGCGCCCGTGTTACTTTTTAACTGAGCGAGTCAAAGTTAAAAGTTAAGAAAAAAGATTCTGATAGTAGAAGGTTCATAAAATCGAGATTTAATATTCAGTGATATGAGGTAAGATTTTAAATGTATTATGTTAATCATAAATTAATGAATGTCTATAATTCGACATAATTATTACAGTATTACTGTTGCGTCGTACTTGATCCTTGTAGAGAGTCGCCGGCTCCCTTATTAATTGATTTCCCCCTCAAACGGTAATATATCACATGAAGAACCAGAGGGGAACACAAGTGAAACGAGGCGCAGTGTCATTAGCGCTCGGCATAGAGAGAGAGAGAAGAGGTGAAGCAGTCCGGGGCGAGATAGATTTTTATCGCAAATCCGTCGTAATAGAAAGACAATCAAATTCGGATCCGAAGCGGGATCACGACTTGAACCCCGGTTAATGCTAGTTCACCCCTATCCCAGCAGCTTGTTCCCGGACCATCCGCGATCCCGTTTTTTCGCTCGTCGGGCGATAAAACAATGGCCCGTTTCCTCGGTGCCAGGGAGTCACTTAGCCCCGGCAGTCCTCTCCTGCATTCGCCCGAACCAATCTCGGATAATTAATAGCCCGTTCTCTATCGATCAGAGGGAACACGCCGCCCCGATATCCTACACTTCCAACCAGTACAATGGCGAGGGTAATTGCTTTATACTTATAACTTTCGAGGCACCGTTTACTTCGAGGTACGCCTCCCTTGTTCCAACGTATTTCTACGCAAGCATCGTTGATTCATCTTGATTCCAATAACGATGACTATTCTAATCGTGCATACATCTTCTGAAAACTTAGAGAGTACCTCTTTATATTAATTGATAGATTTATTGGAAATTAATATTCTCTTTATGTACATTTTGTAAAACTATTCGCAATGAATTGGAAATGTTTGAATATTGAATAGTGATATATGTACATGACAGGAGAGTATTGAGTATTTCCGATAGAATGAATACGTACGTTCAAGTCACAAGGGACTGGACGAGGCTGTAGATCATTGGCAAGCGATCTCATTACAGGACGTAATACTCGCCCATTGACTAATAATGCGATCTTCTTATCTGCCGGCGAACTAGGCTCGGTACCACCCTGTATATATTTATAGGTGTACGCCCATACGAATGGCTCCCACGCGAGAGCTAAGAAAAAGCTCGTTACCGTGACTTTCTAGCGCGCAAGCGGTGCACCTTTCCTCCTCGAATGTCTTCTCCCGTTCCCAGCATCCCATCGCCGCGCGGTACTCTTCCCTTCTCTGGTCGTTCTTGCCCGTTGTTTCCAGCCACTCTACGGAGTGTATGGTCGGTCGAGAGTCTATCCTCGGCCATCCCGTTCAATTACACGGCTAAAGTAATGATTGATATGCGGCTTATCGCCGGCGCGCGCTCGCGCGCTACACGCCGGGATCCATTTCATGCCTCTCAGTACACAGCATCCTATAGCCAGTGAGAGAGCGAAGGTATCGTGTAGCCGTACGCCGGAGATTGCCACACTCTCCAAGCACCACGTGTGCCCGCTCGAAAATAATGATGATAGCTCGGATACGCGTGTGTGCGATTCCGGATTTATGAGGTGGACTTGGACGCAAGCGCGAGAGAGGGCTGAGGGAGAGAAGAATTTATGTCTATATAACTGGTACTATACTTTTCGATACTCTCTGACCCACCGGTGACGGCATCGTCCGAGAGGTAGAATCGCTGAGAGTCGTTACAACCCAATGAAATATACCTTGGACTTTGAGGTAATGCTCCCTTTTATGTTGTGCTTTCGTGTCCTTGTCGACGGTAAAACATTCCTACTCGCGATATTGTTGAACTAATGAAACTCTCCCTGTCTCTTTAGTACGACGATCTTCAACTTTATTTCTTCTTTCGTCATCCGACTACTACCACGTATTTTACTTTTCTATTTTCTCAACATTTCTTCGACAAGGAACATTTATTCTTTCACAAAGATCTTTCATCACTCGAAGAATTCCAAGTTAGAATAGTCTCATAAGTAATACTTCGAGTGGAAATATTTCAAAATGAATAGCCAGTGCAGTGAGGCCAATTTAATCGGAATTCGAGTGCACGCACAATAATTCCTATCGCGCAGTAAGGGTTCTTCCGAACGCTAACCATTGTCTTGAGAATTTACTGTCAGCCATTGCGAGCGGACACCTTGTGCTCGAGCGGAGGGTTTCAGGGAAAGGCGTGAGCGCCGCGCACCTTATCGGAAAGGGAGCGTGACGTAATCTATTTAAACAAAATACTCGGGCACTCTGCGAGCAGTGTGTAGTGGCCTCGTAAAATCGAGTGTCGTACGAGGTATGTACTAGCTATCCCTGGCAGTTCCTGTAGAGATCCCCGATTTCTTATGTACCCTTCACGAATCTTCCTCTTCCCTGGTCGGGCTCGCCTCTTTCCACAGAGGAAGACGAAGTATCCTCGAATAGAGGAGAAAAAAGAGAAGGCGAGCCAAGGAGCACAGGACCGCGGAGATACACTGGCACTGTTTGTCGCTCGGGTTTATTGCGCTTTTCTTTATTTACTAACCGCGCGAGACCATCGGGACTTCCTCCTCCTTCCCCTGCCTTTCCCACTTTCATGCGCACATACGTTCTCACTGCGAGTCCATGTCGCCCGGGGACGAAATGAAATCTAACTCGTGCGTATATGCTCTTACGTGGATTGTCGATTCAATATCATTTGCGAATCATTCTTATTAGATGAATTAATATTGAAGTAATGGATAATGAAATTTCGGAACTGTTGGCAATAATGAAATTAAATGTTATTTTAGAAAAATTATCAGTTTTGCTCCTCGAGTGAATTATTCTGTTTTAATGCAATTGAATCGAGAGTGCGCAAATTGTATGATTCAATCTAGCAAAGAAATATCAAATTACTCGAGCGTTCGGTGTAGCCGGGCGGGCAGAAATAATTGATGAGCAGCGAGTCAGTAATGGAATGGAATAAATTAGTGGGCCAAACGGGGCATAACTGCACTCCAACTAGAGCGGATCATCCACTGCCGGTTTCGATTGCAGGATCTGACAACAACCGAGGGAACCGAGTAATCAGGCTTAATTATGTACTTCTCTTCACTCGGACTTCCAGGATTTCGAGTGGTCCTCGAAATCGGCCTATGTCCGAGATAGAGATGCGCAGGCCGCGCGGCGTGTTACTACCGATGCTCTAATTACTGGCAATTACCGTTGCCTAATCAATTACGGTAACGCAATCTGCTTGCATAGCTACCGTCGGCTGACCAGGTACCGTAACTACCCGTAGCCCACCGCCCTTCCCACATATCCACACTGACCCTTCCTTACCCTTCAACGATGACTTCTACCCTTGATCCACGCCCTGCTAATGCACTTTGTCACAAGACCCTTATTATTACTAATTAGTCCAAGGACTAATTACGATACCCGTCGAGTACTATCCAAATGATAATCCCTTTATTAAAAGCCCATCAAAAGTAATACTTGAAATAGTCTGAATTATTAAATAATTTAATCTGATTTATACAAAAATTCATAACACTTGTTCCTCCAAATGGACCAAGTCTGCATTAATCTGCAAGGAAGATAGCCAGCGACGCAAGCGTAATTTCCCCGTCTAGCTTTCTATATCCGCCACCCAGGAACCCGCGCTATCGCAGAGATCCCATTTCGTTGGATAAACAATTGCAGATGCAGACGCCCAGCTGCGTACTCTGTGTTCAAGGGAGTGTTAGTGCTGCGGCTGAAGGGTTCACGCGAGAAGGGAAGTGTGAGGCTCGCACACGCGATAGTCGTGTCTCGATAATATCGCTGCTTATCGATAACGGCTCGTTCGACGCCGGTTTCCTGGCGTCGCATTTCCCTTCCACCTTTCTCTCTCCCTCTCTACGCTTCGCTCGCCCTTGCCTGGGCCGTCTAGTCGATTGCTCGGCGTAAACGCACGCAGATCGGCTTTACCGATCGTTACCCAATAATCTGGACAAAGTAGCTATCGCGCGCTGGGATCAAGCATCCCTCTGAATGTATCGGCTGTGTATTAAGGTGTATACCGTAAAGGATCAAGCACCATCGCTCCGGCTCAATTGCCTGTTCCCGTCAAGAACCCGCCAAGAGCCGATACTCGTAACTCGATCTTGCGCGCTCGCTCTTGCTGGAAGATCACGCGCTGATTTTAACGACAACCCGCTCGAATGCACCCGCTCTATTAGATCGGCAAGTATGGTCACTTGATATGAAAGCGCTCGAATTCATTTTGATGATTTTCATTCCCATCCTCTCACAACTGCCAGACTCGCTCAATGTATAATAAACACGTGGAACTCCTGGCAAGTGGAAGACAAGTTGAAGTACAGTTATATCAAACGGGATACTTCTACAATGATTATAGTAATGATGCCAAAGATCAAGCTACGATTAGAAAGTACCGTTTAGTCGAGATAGTTTCAAGCCATCTTATTTACTTGCACTATTTTCTCTCTTCCAACTGAATAATTCCAGTAATTTTCCATCGACACCTGCGACTCGAAAATAGAAAACTCTGTTGGAAAATCGAGTTCTCTGCGAATGTGACTGAATCGTAATTTTAAACGAACGTTAGCACTCCAATTAAGAAACAAAATGTGAGCAAGCACTCGTGTTTTGGTTGAATGGGGGCCGAAGTAGTGCAAACAAGTGGTAGGCAGCTTTTAATTAGCCCGGTGAGGGGGCGAGCGGTGGGGACGGTAGAGAAAAAGTTTGAATCGTGGAAACAAAATGCGCAAGAGTGCAATCGAGTGGGATATCACGTCTGGCGAAGGGGAGGCTGTGTGCTTCATGGAGAATAGGAGACAGGTAAATAGAGAACGTACCGATTAGGTGGCTGAGCCGCACAGAGGACGTGTAAGCAGAGACCGAACTGTATACAAGTCTGGGAGGCTGCGTGTAGCTTTGTTTGCATTCGATTTTAAGTTCCCCTGTTCCTCATTCCAATTCCACTCTCAACCGAACTCGCCCCGCACTCCTCCTGTGAAATTCACTTCCCTCAAATTATTGTTTGACTCCGAGTCTGCGCCGATAATAGACTTACAATCGGCAATGCTCGCTTCTGTCCATTGTCATTGTTTTCATTCCCCTTTGGTCAGAAACGAATTTTCAGATTGCTAGTGGAAGTTTTTTTAAATACACTTAGAGCTGATTTGCAGAGGAGCCAGTCAAGGGTTGAGTTGTCGATATCTAGGAAAACACTGTGTTAACGACCTCTAAAACAACACGTAATGTCTCCTCTTTCACTCGCAAAAGAAATTTAATCGATATTCGAGATATAAGACCGGCATTGAATTACCAAACACACTTAAACTCGTCTGACGATATTCTCGCGAAAAAGCAGCTGCATCCCAAGAAACATGATCTTACACAAACAAACGAAAAGATATCTTCGACTCTTGTTAATAATTCGATACTTCTCTCACTCTCAAATACTTTTGTCATATATTTTAAACAATCAAAAGTCAATGTCAATTAACACACTAAAAGTTCCAAGCATAATGTAAATAATAGAGCATTCTATTGGTAGTACAGGCGGACAAGGGTTGCTCCAAACTTTTCCAGGCTAATGCCGAGTTAAGGGTTAAATCCTCAAGAGAGTGAGAGGGGTGGTATGCGGTTGTCGAGGCCGAAAATTCGCTTAGGCACCGGTTAACTTTCTCCCGGCTGTGTTTCGTATAATCCATCGTTAGATGGGGCAGACTGGACGATGAAGTCGTAGGAGTCAGGCGGAGGGGGAGGATGCTGGTGATCCCTTTAAGAGCCGTGAAAGGATTTCAGGGAGAATCCGTCGGATTCTCCTTGGCGCTCATATTTGCGGGAGGAAGAAAAAGCGGGCGACGTGTCTGTAGCGGCACTCGGCGCGGAAAGTTAAGTGCGTTTCTCAAAACAGCCGGGTTGCCTTTGATGCTCGCTGTGTCGCCGCGAGGATAAGAAAGGGTTCGCTTCCTCCCCGCGCATCTCTCATCTTCTGCACCCGTTGCGACTCTCTCATTCTTTTCCACGTGAGTTATGCACTCTCTTTCTTCGTCTCTCTCGCACTCTAATCCGCTCTTGCAGGTTCCTGTGTGCGGGGGTGACACCCAGATCCAGGGGCTCAGCCTTTAAACTCGAAGCTGCTTTCACCCCTCCCCTCACCCCCAAACCGTGGAAAGAGTCGTCGGGACGCCAGAGGTCCCGTCGCCTCGGATCAAGCTTTTCCCTTCTTACGCTGGCTTGGATACTATGCTTCTACAGCCTCTTTTAACTAACACCTGATTTAGAAGTGATTCGTCTCAATTAAATTGAGAATTGTCATTCACCTGTGGGATTTAACTTTATCCTTGTGTAATATGTGTTGTCTAATATGGGTTATGTTAAAATGACAGCCGTTCGATCACGCGCATGTGTAAGGTTTGAATGTAATACTTTTAAGGCTTGTCATTCAAAAAGATCGAACTGCACATAATATTAAATTCTGTTTTTCTTGTTCGATCGTAAAATCGTCGAGTTTATTGAACATAAGAGAAATTCGTTGAAATACGATACGAAGAATGTGTACAGTTTCGAAATTGACGAAGGCAGTCATAACTTCATATTAAAATCTCACGCAAGCAAGCATATATTCGCGGACGTTATTGTCCTTCGCTTTTCAAAGTCGCACATAATTACACCGGTGTCAGGTAGAAGTACGTCGGCGGACGATAAAACGGAGGTATTCCAAGGCACACTTGACAGTGGTCGAGCGGAGTTGGCTATGAGAAAAAGCGGTCCCTCGGCCAATTAAAGCCATCAACCGAGTAGAAAAAGGAAACGAGACATAAATCCATGGCAGTCGTACGTGAATGCGATCCAGGAATAACTCGATTGCCCCGACAATTTCTCTCTCGATTACTCGTGCATTCGTATCGCGATGATGACTGCCGAGAAAAATGCACCAACGGCCAATCGCACGCCAAAGGAACTTTGTCCGAATGTACATATACACGTGTGTGTGTGTGTGCGCGCGCGCGCGCGTGTGAGTATGCGAATGTTAGTACGGTCGGCCGTAAATAGGCTCCTCACAGCGGGCGGTAATAAGCGCTTATCTCTCCGGCGATGGTAAAAGGACCGCCGTTAACGCCGCGCGGACAATCGCGCGTGTACCAGCCTGACGCGGTACACGCGAGTTTTGCACGCGTGAGACATTGGACGCGCGCACCGCCGACACGCCGTGAGAACGGAAGGAGTCACTCGAGCGGATTCAGCTTGCTCAAAAGCTTCGCCGAGCTTTCAATGCCCCGACCTCCTCGTGCATCACAGGAGGACCGTCTGTGCTCGAGCTGTGAATCGGATTCTCAGCACTAGAAAAATCTCGAGAGCTATTAACCAAGCTTATTTCACTTAACGATCCACTAGACATGATTTACACACCGGTTTACAATCTGTCGTTAAACATACTTCAACCGATAGCTTGGTTCACTATGTGCAACAAAAACATTGATTCGCCTATTAAGAATTATACGGAATTAATAATAAAGGTAGTATTTTATAGTCTAATAAGTGTTGAACATTTATTTCTGTTATTTTATGGCTGTTGTCATTTATCTTTTTGAGAATGAACTCGCACATTGTGACCAGACAGTTTCAAGGTAATTGAGACGCCGAAGCGCAGAGGGATTCGGTCTCCTTTGCATAGCAGATTTTGCAGAATTGAGTTTAATGTCCCGTAGCAGGTAGAAGATTAAATCTCCTGTAAAAGAACGACTGTTTAACGGGCGTGGACTTTTTCAAGCGACTCTCCCATCTTCTTTCTAGCATTCTTCCTCGACTAACAGCATTGCATGCTGAGCTAGCATACCGTCCATTTGTATTTCACTCTGTAAAAGAAAATCGCTAGAAATACTCATCTTGTAAGATCGGTTCTCCGAGGAAAAGATGATCTAGCACTCTGCCACAAAAAAGGGTGGCTAGAAAAAAACGGGGGATCCTTGGCATTCAGGTGGAAAGAGATCGGATAAGCCCCATTTAGCGATGCACCGGAAGGATGCTCGGTACAGGCAGGGTTGGAACGTGCCGCGTCGCAGTACCGGAAAGGAGTCAGACGTCTCTGACGTCTTCTCTCGAATTCGGCTCGCCCGCTCCCAATTTGGCTGGCTCCGTGGCGAATCGTGATTCCTGGCCGGCGGCTTTATCGAGCGTGAAGCTCTCTCATCGGCCGGAGAAGCGCTCACCGCGGATAAGGAGACGAGGAGTAATGCGGAAAGGGATGACAAGCCGGCCACGTGAGCAGAAGAAAGAAAGCGCTCGAGAGAAAGGGAAGAGAGAGAGAGAGAGAGAGGGAGTGAGAGCTTGCAGAGAAATCTCACGAATGCTGGAGAGGCAGGAATACTGGAATACATTAGGAGATCCTATCGATGTGCGCAGTTACCTGTGTTCCTCGTCGACCAAATTGGAGGATGGTCCCTTGGACTCTTCAGCTTCACCAGTCTGATCCTTCTCGAGCTATCATTCTAGAGAAATGTTCATCCTGTGACAAATGATCCTACTATGAAAACGCTTCTACCATTATTTCGTGTTTTCACTGTTTCCCTCGATTCTAACGCGAATTTTCCTTCCTTCGCAAACGTATCCTTTCCAACAGTATGGAAATTATTCTCACCGCGTTGGTGCACTACGAAGGAGGACACACACGGTGGTGATAATGGAAGTGAGGAAGAAATTCCAGGCTTATATGGGCCAGCAGTAAATTCGTTTTTGCATTCCGCTCATAAGTAATCCAATAACGAAGCTAATGTAGCGTTGGCCCAAATTACCATCGAAAAAGTTTCCCCTCTCGCGCTAATTACACTTCTTTCACCGGCTGACGGTTAAATCTCCTCGTAATTTAACATTTCTAATCATGGTCGTTAAAAATTCATTATCAGCAATAAATGAAACGATCACTAGGAACGAAGGACTCGAAAGCTCCCTCGCAGGACGAAACCTGTCAGCCACATATTTATACGGTGACGGTAACTCCGCGGCTAGTTTTATTACATTCACCGGGCAATAATGGCGAATCGGATTTAATTACAGGCAAGCGAGTCAGAAAGTACAAGAGTTCGAGCATGCAAATACTCTGTAATTATCTATCGCAGTGGCGGTGCGCCCGGTGTAGTTCGTATATCACATTGACAGACTCGTAAACGCATTAAAGGCGCGTACGCGTAGGAGCTCCGCCCGGCGACTTCAGACCCTCTCGCTATCACTCATAAACGGGCCGCATTAGCATGCCACCGCATAAAACAAACTGGTTAATAAAATGTCGCGCGGCAGAGAAGTTCTGCAGGGCCAGTGCATGTTTCAACGGAACTGGTACAACCCGAGGAAGTAGGCATCTAAATCATTAAAGTTGGAGAAAGAGGCATAAAACGCTCGGCGAGTTCGTCGCCGCGTGTTCCTCGACGTTTACAACTCGGAGAAACAAAGCGCCACTAAGAAACTGGGCGAATGCGAGTCTCGTAAACGAAAGGCTAAAAGACATTTGAGAAGTCTAAAGTTTCTACTTGCCACGTGGATTCTAAGTTTACAAGTATCAGTGCGTAATTCGTGTTGGGTTCAATGTAAACTGAGATGTAAATCTTTTCGTCTCAGTGATCCATTCTGGTATTGATTAGTTAACCATGAGAATGAGGAGTCAGGTGGGTTTGTTGACACGGCAGCACAACTTAAATAGTTCGGTTGCATTATTCAAACGTCGGATTACTTAAATTTATCTTACCCGATGGCACTTAAATTAGAGAATCTGTCATTTATATCACTTCTATTTCAGTCGGTCGTTTTCAAAGCCCAAATGAAGTAGAAATCATTCAGTGTTTTTAAATTATTCAATCGAAGTTGAATTCAAATGTACGATGAACTTGCAAGTCCAAATTTAAGTATAAGAGGACGCCCGTGAAAGAATTGAATGAACATGCACACGTGAAAGGCGTATGTCCCAGCTTGAAAATTAATGTGCTGGTAGATGTGAGCGCGACGGGGAATCCACGTGGGATGGCGGACCTTTAACTCGTCGGAGTTTGCCGACCTTTTTCTGGAATCCGGCCGACCAGACCGCAGGAACCCCGTGCACCGCTCTTATTGCCACGATCAATTTAACATATCCGTAAGATCAGAGGGAAGTGGCTCTTTCCGCAAGAGTTCACCCGCCAACTGCAAACGAGTCTACGGAGATACATCATGAAATTGTAAAAAGGCCCATTCGTAAGAGCGCGCCTGGTTACCCAAGAAAATCCAAGGACCTCGACCTTCGACTGCCATAAGGACTTGCAGTCTACCACAGTCACCAGAAAATGCAGACTTTTCCATTTTCAATTCCGAATAGTCTTTTATCTTAAAACCACTTCCTCTTTGTAAATGTCTTTTTATTCTCAAGATTTTATTATAATTATTTAAATGAAAGAGAATGAACTACTAACAGTGCTGGTGCTCGCAGTGATTGTATTTGTTAAAGTTCCTTCTTATTAACCTTACGGTTAGACGAGCAAAGTTTCACTCGAGCTCAACAATGCGCCGTGAAATTAACGGCAAGTGAGATTGCGAGATTCCTGTAGAGCGCTCTGTGACTGATACAGTCATTCCATAGTCATTTAACGGCTCGCTGCCGATAACCTTAACGATAACGGGCACCGTCTATGGCGCGGACGACAAAAGGCTTCATGAAAATACTTCCGATTCATCTAATATCCCTTTATTTCTAGCGGAATCACGATCGATACTTATCGCAATTTCGACGCCGTTCGTGCGGGAGTTTGCCGTCCCGTCGGCGAGTGTTAAATTCACTCTCTCGGCGGAATCGAATCGCCTTCCGGTTCTGTGAACGGCATCATCCGTCGACGCGATGAGAATTCGAGACGGCGGGCGTCGCTCGGGCAGAGACCACACTGTTCCAAGGTCGTACACACGTGTCTACAGAGGCGTATGTGTCCAAGGAAGCGATAGGTGTATCCGTTAAGAGTCAACCTTTCTTTTTTCCCAGGCGAAAATCAATATTCTACCGTGAACTTCCCGCTCGGACGTTCGCTGGACAATTTATTTTGCCCGAGGACGCGTTCTATCTCGTCGTCTCTTCTTTCTTCCGGCGCTGGACCGAGCATGCGGCGCAGCATCTCTGCACCGTAGACTGAGAGGTTGGAAATCGGTACGGGAATTTGATTTCGCACCGCGATCGCTGCCTAGAATAAGAGCGAGTGTAAAGGCGTCCATTCCCTAAAGGGATATCCGCATGCCGAGACTCGATCGAAAAGCTGGAGTCTCGAAATTCGTGCAACATTGCTTCTTCGATTAATCCCACCGACAAGAGTTGGCATCAAAGAATATGTCTGCTTTTGAAATGTTGGTGGAAAAGCTCTTTGACTGTGATTATACTCGCAAGCTTTCTAAGCTTACGTAATTTCGTGGGGTGTGTGGCGCATTGGCAAGAGGATGTGTCGACAAGGATACATTGACATTCCGAAAAAATAGTGTGGAAAAACGAGGGGTCACACGCACGAAGGATCGTCTGGAATTTTTCGTTTTACCTTCTCCCATGGTGCGTACGCGCCTCTGATCCCACCGGAGGTATGTATGCGTGTGTGAGCGCGTGGCTGGGAAGCGGAGGGTTTAACTTGGGGGCACGTGGCAATGACGCGTGCCTCGAGCCTTCTTCCTATGCAAAGGCCGAACCCTATTTTCCTCGATACCTATGTTCTCCCAAGGCTAAATTATCACGGCTCCGATAGGGGATATCGCCTTTCATCAAGGCTATCGTCCTCAAAGTTATGCATACCGAAACGCTTTACGCGCTAATTACCACCGCCCTCTAATTAACAATACCTCTTGCGTTACCTCAGAAATAATATAAAGACATCCTAGTCACTCTTGATTATCGTCGCAAAGAGTTACTGATACACTTGGTCCTTGCAAGCCGGCGTGTTTGCCTGTGGCCGAAGGTGTTAGCCACTTTATCGATTCCCGTGACAAGCGGTGCAAGGTGGAACCGGTGTCACTTTGTCCTCGGGCCTCGGATCATGGGGATCGATCTATTTGCCTTGACACCCTGCCACCTCGTCGCTCTAATCACTACCCTGGAACCGGTGGTGGCAGCCACCCCCGTGCAAACTTCGCGTCTCACGTACACACGTTAGGAGGCGAGCATACTTTGCATATTGAGAACCGCTCGTCCATTTGATGTGGTCAGGGCTGAGCCCCCGATAGGGCCACTGCCTCCAAGACCATCTCTCACCAGCACTGCCCTCAACCAGAATGAGAGGATCTGAAAATCAGATAAAGAGAAGACAGAGGGAGGAGGGTTTGCCATGCTGGTGGAAGACTGGTGCGCGCGTTCGATTCAGCCTTAACGCTATCTTACAGGCCTGGCAGGATATTGCAAGCTGTAGGATGTTTGACTTGCCAAGTAAACCGCCGTCAACCCTTTCTCCACCCTGCTCCACCCTTTCCCTCCAGGCTGCTCCTACATGGGATGAGCAGAGAGTCCGATGGTAGAGAAGTGGGCGGCGAGTGCACCCTGCGAGAGCCGTCGTTTCCCTTGCTAGCAGGCCGATATCCACGTTCCACAGTTCCTCCCAGGCGTGCTCTAATAAAGGATATTATAGTGCAGTAGGTGAGCCGCCCCTCTCAACTCTCCCAGCATCCCTGAGATTCTAGAGAGAAAGAGAGAGGGTTGCAGGAACTCTCGGAGGGACAACTTTGTCCTGGCAGTGGCTGCTAAATTGCGGCTTACCTACCCTAATTAATTTCGCCAGATTTATATCTCGTCGTCGTCCGACGGCTCCTGCTGCCGCTGCTGCTCCGCTCGGCGAGATGCCATGCGAGAATTAGTCCGATCACGACGGCCAGATGCGCCAGCCGTCTCCCTTTGATCGAACGCGGCCGATGTGTTTAATAGACATCGATCACCGTACGATGAACTCGCCCAGTACCATCCGGCATTCTCGATGGGCACCGAGTCATCGATACCCTTCATTCCTGACACGAGATAGGGATTGCTTTTAGACGGAACTCTTGATGTAAATTGAGCCACCTTCGCTTCAATTATCATAACAACTTTCACATTTTCCAGTATTAATATCATTATTTCTATTACGGCATTAACACTGTTTTATTCCAATGGATTTTAATAACATCAAACATAAATTTCATTATATCTTTCTCTGTTTCAGGTAAGTGAGCCAAATCCAATACACGCTGTTATCCCCTCAAAATACTGGTATGTCGAACTCATCAATATCCTGATTATCCAAACAAAATGATTAAAACAGAATAACAAGATCACTGCAATTGACAAAAGCGAATACAAGCGAGAGGCAATATCGTGTGCAAGGCGATTTGGCGCTAAGGAAGCGTGTAAGCGTGGGCGTCGAGAGCGCGAGGGTTGGGCGAATTGAGAAGAGAGGCGGGGCGGGCTTAAGGTAGTCGGAGGCAGCAATGACATTTACATCGACGTCTGGCTGAAAGAGGATCATCGAAGGCGAGTGTCAGGAGAAGTCGAAGCCAGAGCCACGGCAGACTCGATATAGCTGGCGGCAACACCTTCCCCTTCACGGTGGGGGAAGAAAAGAGAGGTAGCGACGGCGTAGGCTACGCATACCGAGCGGCGAATCCCGAAAGATCGATGAAACAGGAAGAGTAGGAAGCGGAATGTGACGCGCTGGTGTATCGAGGCGTGCCAGGGAAATAATATTCTTCGTTCCTCCATCGGTGCCCCTGCCTTCGTATTTCCGACTTTCCTTCCGCTATTTCCCTCCCACCACCCTTACCACACCCCTTTTCTCTATCTCATGCACGTTTTCACCGATGTCTCCGAGTGTTCGTCGTAGAGAAAGAGGTGCGCGTGTTTTCACAGCAAACACTGGCAAAGAAGCGTCTTCTTTTAACACACAGACTACCAGAAGAATAGGGAAAGCAGAGGGGGTTTAGATGCACGTTTGATTTCCTGTCCCATCGCTCCACCGGAGTCAGTCTGCTCTTTTCGACGCTGGGGGTGGAAGCGTTGCCGAGTGACTCCCTGTAAAAAAAAAGCAAACGAAATACGGGGGAGATGGTCCTCCAGCCCTTTACTAGAGGGATGAGGAGTAAGTGGAGATATTTTTAGGAGGCGAAACATTTTCCTTGCGCGTGCCGACATCAATTCGAGAAGAGAGTGCGACGACGGGTTTAATTCGATTCTCGTTAATTGACGGCTTCTAACGAAGGTACCAGTCTCCGATGGTTCTTCCCTCGAAGCCCTGCACCCTTTCTTTCGGCTACTAGCTATCCTGTTGGGATTATAGTGGCCCTTGTTGTATCCTTTACTTCTTCTGGCTTTGGCTCTCAGGGACACTCTTACTCCCACTGATCCCCGGATGCTGGATAGCTTCCTCTGCGCGGCCGGTCCAGCCGGGATGCGAGATCTCCCAGTAGCCGCATTGCAGAGCCGCACACAGCCTCCCTCTGGAGCCGGCGTGCAATTTGCAAGCGCACGGGAAATCCTCTGCGGATGGGCCTCGATTCCACCGTCGGATTTCTCCGGGCCACTTGAATATGAATAAACTAAAATGCAACTTCCCTACCTTCTCTTTCCGCGAACTCTTCTCCCTTTCATTCGCGCTTACTTCCTTGTGCCTCGCTCGGTTCTTCGTCGACCGAGTAGCTCCCGACGCTCACCCTCCGTCTCGACGCCCGCTCATTCGAGGAATTCGTTTCTTTCCTAGCAGTCGACGTCCAACGCCGCGTGCACGCCAACTCGTTACGGTGGTTATGCATTCCAGAAAGGAGTCGTAATTAAGGGAAAAATGGGCAATGACTCTCGCGGCTGTACGACTTCTTGCTTCAATGGACTACTGGCTTTCCCTTTCTTCTTGGTGGACAAGCTCTTAACCCTTGGAAACGTTGCAATGTCGATCATATTGTAATTAAAAGGGTTCCCCCAACGCTTCCATGAAGCTCTTTTCCAGCGCCCGGTCTGGAAAATTAACTTAGCTCTGAAAGTACACGAAACATCGTTTAACCCTTCGCGGTTCGTGCCAGACTCCACGTCACTGGTATTTACATATTTAATAGTTAAACATTTTTCGAAAGCATTATTACAAATTATGTCGAAAATTGTTCAAAATTAGAATAATGAAGCTCGGTGGCAGCAGTTTCTAGAAACCATAGGAAATAGCTTGGACCACAAAGAGTTAATACTATTTCCATGTAGTCATTCGACAAGATTGCATAACTCTACGTATGTGACGGTTTGGAAACATTTCGCAACAGTTCAGAAATTGCGAGTGTGTTCCCGCGCATTACCGTCGTGGTCGAATTGTTGTTGAACAGTTACAAAGCAATGTTCGGATAATGGGGGAGCTGTCAACTGTGTAGTCGGTCGGCGACAGTATGAAAACAGATACACTACGATATTACAGAGTTTGAAAGTGCCAGGCTTTCGAATCGCACCTTGTTACAACGTTGCGCCAACTATTTATAGAGTTTAGTGACTGAAGTTGACTTTTAGCGGTAAATGCTTCGATTATTCAGTAATTAATCAAAGTAATTTATCACGGTTCCTTTGATGCGAAATTCAAGTGAAATTGTCACGCTCCCTATTGCTGGCTGTCGTGCGAAAAAAAAGACAAGCGTGCAGCAAGGAGATATCAATCTGCAGGAGTGAAGTCGACAAGTTCTTTTACCGCATGTCCGCGATCGCCACCGAGTTAAGGCTGATTGCGTGCCAGATATCGCCGAAGGTAAAAGCTTTTCGGATTTCGGGGACGTCGTGCAGCGTGACCATCCAGCCAATGGTACAGGACGATTCAAAAGTTATTTCTCTGCCTGAGCGAAAAAAATACCAGGAATTCTACTCGGCGTGTTTTTTTTTAAACAGCGTGTTAAATACAAAACATTGCAACTCAAGTTCACCATATCGAACTGGGACGAAGTTTGATAGACCAGAATATACGAACGTCTATCAAAGTGTCAATTAACGTAGAATCAGTAGTTTGTGGCTAACTTTAGCGTTGATACAAATTCTAAGGGAGTCTAAAGATGGGACGCGCGACGAATTCACGAGAGAGACGTTGGAACGCTTGTCGATCGGATAAATCAAGGCTAATCTCACGTGCTAATGGAAGTTGCATTCGTCAAAGTTGATAAACCAGCACCACTCTGATTTTTTCCTCCACACAGTACATTCACCTGCTCGCATTTATACACGTGGCAAATTGTCTCTTTCGATTTTTATCTCGAACGAACCATCGATGATTATCTCAAAGGTGCTCGATACAACGAACCATGAAAACTAGTAAAGAAATAGGAAAAGCTATTCAGAGTTCGGTTAATTCACCTGTAGGCCAGGCAATTAAGGATTGCTGTAACTCTTGATTACATAGCCATCCTAATTAACTAGCTTTCAAGAAACCCGCAGAGCCACCGTGAGAGTTGAACAGGGAATCGGCGATAAAAAAGCGGCGAATTTACGTGCTGCGAGCTGCACACAAGCACCGAGTTGTGGCCCGCTCATTCATCGGGTCGTTTGTGCCGGTGCTTTTTCTTGTTGCCGGTGCGCCGGACACTGATTGCAATAAATTGCCGTGCGTTTGCGTGTCCCCGGGCAGAGAGAGAGAAAGAGTGTGTGTGTACCGCGGTGTGCCTTAAGAGGGGGCAGCAAGCTGCAATGTCCTTCCGGCGTTAGGGGCGCCTTCTGGACGCAATTCAATTTGGCGAAATTATCCTTTTCTTGTTCGGCCCCAAGTAACTTCATAGCGAGGCTCGCCCGATAATTGCTCGGACTCGATTATGTGGAAAGGGATAGTTCGGACGGCGACGGCTGCTGCTGCTACTGGTCGCATGCTAAATGCAGACATGATTACTGCCGGCCAGGCTGCTCGCTCGAAAATAGCCGAATTGCTGTAACTTCCGTTGCTACTCGATTACACACCCCTGCCACCGTTCAGCGCATATACCAGCAACCCTTCACCACTCGGCCATAGAACTTAGAACGCCATAAAGTTGCCAAGAGAATTGGTGACTTATTGTTAGTGCACCTTTTAGCGCGCTCGTTTCGCAAAATTGTGTGGAAAGTGAAGGCTGCTGCTCCTGTTCCTGCTAGTTGGGGTCGTAGACATTTGCCGCTGGCTTTATTAGATCTATTAAAAGTAGAAGGTAATTGATGTGAAACTCTATTATACTAGAAACTTCTGGTCCTGTAAGAGTAAAGTCATGTATAACGAACATGTTCGAGGTATTACAGGTTAAATATAAGTTAAGGAAAGCAAGTAAATATGTTGATTGATCATTTTAATGTTACCAAATTCTCAGAGAAACTTATTCAATCTACGTTTTATCACATCGACGAGCTTAACACGCCTCTCTCGAGTGGGACTCTCGACACATAGTTTGAAAAACATTCGAGGGAAAGTGTTAAAACGACAGAAAAGTGTGTACACTTTGCTTGTCGTTTTACGGTCGGACACCGAATTAACATAACCGCCTAGCGGTGCCGCGTGGGGTGAAAAAGTGCTTGGATAAATATACTCGAGGCCGGCTGAGATCTGGTAATACAACAAATTAGGCGTCTTGTGAATTTTGCTACCGGCAGCCACTCGGATATAGTTCTTAACGTCTTCTCCGTGCTGGAGGAGCTCGCTGAGAGAGAGAGAGTGTTTAAACAGGAAGACAAGGTGTGTTTGCTCAGCCCTTCCGCTTCTTGTCGCCTCACATTTTTCCAGCGCGTAATTACTTCCACTGTGTACACTTTGCCTTTGGCTCATTATCCTCTATTAGATCTACTACTTTATAGCCTTGACAATGCCACTCTCAGCAACTCTGACAAAAACAACAACCGGAGCACCTTGCATTTGGAAATTAAAATTTCCTTTTAAAGATATTATATACACATAGAAATTAATTACAAGAACAGCTGATTGTTCTGTTTTAGTACAATAGTAAAGTTTTTATGATGCAAAGTGTCGATGTAAAAAGATAAGAAAACGGTCGAGTTTACTTGAACTTGGACTTCCTTGAAAGGAAGATCGTTTGTAAAGTGTTACGAGTTTGCTGACAGGGCTTTATCATCGTATCAGGATACTTGTTGATCGTTGGAAGAAGTCCACAAGCAGTGGCGAATTCTGATTGCATAGGGAAATAAGAGCAACAGGGTGTAACGTATCGCATCGAGATACGAACAGCTCGTACTTCCAATATGCTCGTAACCATATTTCTTGGACAAGCGGTACCCTTCAATCCTCTCAAAATATCTTTGTGCAAACTTTGATTTTGGAAAATCGTCGTTGCACGAATTGCCATTGCAGTGACGCTCGCTTGTAATATTATTCAACAAGTGAACGAAATCAGTAAAAGTCAATAGAAAACAGCGTGAAAGTAGGCTCACAAATTAGTGGGATAGTTTCTCCAAACGATAATAATGACGTATTCGAGCGATAAGAATCGTGTTTTCGCACGGACGCTTGGGAGTTTATGTGCGAACGGATTTACAGAGCGCCGGCATCGATTTCATTGAATCGGAATCGATTAAATTGGACAGTGTGGAGGGCGGTAGGATTTTTCGATAATTTAATTGGTTGGCTCGCAGGGACTAATCACGCGAGGAGATAAAGTCGACAGTACGAGCGGGGCCACTGTGTCACCGGCAGTTAATATCAGACATAAACTTCGTGGATTTGCGTATCGACCTAATTGAGTAATTCAGTAGTGCTAATTAAGCGGGAATCGATGGCGCTTAATAAATTCTGTGTAACTCGTTTAGGAAGGCCCGCAACGAGAATATTATTAGCCATAATCACAATATTCGATTAGTTACCTCGAAAGGATACAACTGTAATCTACTATCCATTAATTCGCCGTTACCGGTTTCGGGTGTATGAAATTTTAATTGCGTCGGTAGTAAGTCGGCCATTTGAATTGAAATTGCTATAATAAATTAACCGGAATAATTTGCATTTTTAAAGTCCGACAAAAAAAAGAGACAAATGCGGGTTGAAATTTGAAATTGATGATTTAATGTTTTCGAGTCAAGAATCGAAACATAGTAACAGCGCGTAATCAGAATTTCCTGGAAGCACATCAGTGAAATGGCAAACCAGGCCGCGTAACGCCATCATTAAATTGCTCTCGATGCGCTACTGGCACCAGAATTTATAATCATTTTGCAGTCAAACGTGTTGCGTGTCAGCGACGATCCACATTAAATAGTTACGTGAAATTTTGCCGTTGGTGATATTTGAAGTGTTAAAAATTGCCTTGAATTTCAGCAGGAATAATCAATATTTCTGCTAATTTAACGTGTCACGCAGTTTATGGGAATTCCTCGCTAAAGAAATCGCCAATATTCAATAAAAACATATATCGGTGGTTCCAAAACACCTCTTTTGCTAGGATTTTTCAAGAAATCAGCAGAATTTCTTTTTTACAAGTGAAACAAATTTTATTACCGAACTTATTGGCGACGAGCGATGCGATATGAAATGCCATCACTTTTTCACGCTCATCGATGGGCCAGCGTGTAAATGGGAGATTGAAAATTGCATTGGAAAGCTAAATATTGTAAAAGACTGCGCGCCAATGTGACAATCAAAACGGCAATCGACCTGTGCGCGTGACACTCGAATCTGAAAAGTCGATTATACCGCTCGCCGATATCATCGATATGATGTGACCGAAGCGCACAATATTTAAATAAAATTTCGCGGATTTTATAACACATGCCTCGATTCTTGATAGATGCGACTGGTTTGTTGAAATAACCGCAATGTTCCGTTTATTTTTGGCTCACCGATATTGAATTAAAGGGCATCCAGTTTCCAGCTCGAGAGTTCTGTAAACATTTGTTTCGTTGATTTATGTTTACGCTATTTGTTTAGGTGTTGTTTTAATAACAGTTTATTTTGAAAGCGATTTAATATATACCATGCTAATAACAGATTAATTTAAATTGATGTTACATTTAAAAGCGATCGATGGAGTCGTCACATGACTATGTTCGCTTAATTAGTGAATCTCTATCTGAGTTGCCGATTGCTAGAACACGAAGGTAGTTTCAGCTGGAGCTTAACTGCGAAAGGAAAGTCGGCGTATGCACGGCGCGACGTTGCCCGAAAGATTTAGCTTCAACGGGGCGAAAACAAAGTGGTTTATTTGAGATTTAGTGGCCCGTAAACGCGCCGGTCTCCACTTGCCAGCACAAACAGACACAGAAAACGATGTTCTCGTAACGAGCCGCTCGCGTAAATATGCGACCCAGCGCGATAATTAACGTGATTAAGCTGCCGCGTACGTAATTTTCGAGCTCGCCAAAAACCTCCCAAGAACTTCTATCCAGGCTCTTCTTTTTCCCCGCAACCAATTAAAACAACTCCACAAATCTAATTAGCCACTCACTATTTAGATATCCAGGAATACCTACAACTATGCAATACACTTTCCTTAACTCTGCCATTACATTAGAAATACACATCGAACTATTATGACCAACTAGTTTCGAATATGCTATTCTCCCACGAACATTAGAAGTTTCCAGTGAATTTTGCCCCGGACATTAGAAGTTTGCGAGGATTTTGACAGCTCGTAATTCCACACTCACGCTTGCACGTAACCCGCATCAAGAATAGTTACGACTTCTACTGTCATAACAGTTCCAAGTCCAACTTACAGCTGTCTCACTCACATTCGCAATGCTCTCCTCTTGCCGAGGTCAACAGTACAGGTTAACCTGACCTATGAATTGTCTTGTATATTGGATCGCCTCGCTTTAATGCATAAGAGATAGAAGTCCTATCCAAGCGTTGAACATATGTTCGCTTTATCTCCGACGAACTCTGCTCCTTTGGTCCACGTGTCCTCTTACGGGACTCTTTCTCTTTGTATCTATTAAGTATGTAACGGTGGAAAAGAGGTCGACTTCCTGAACTATGCAAGGACATATTCAGCCAGTACCAATTCGGGAATCAACTATATATAATGTCCAACGCATAATAAAGTGAAACATTGTAGAATACAAACCGTCAAAAGTCCTACGTGAAGTACAAATAGACCGGCAAGCTGGACCGCGACGGGAATAATACAATGGATATTTAACGAGTCTGTCTTATGTGCGAGCATTGTCGCAATATTTGCCGGTGAATTGTTTTGCCATGGCGATATTCGTAGTTGGATTCTGAAACTGGTAGGTTAACATGTATTGTTGACCTGGTAGATGTAGAGCTGGTGCTATGCAAATTCTAACGTGATAGGCCAGGGACTAACTCCCGCGGAATTGTAGAACGGACTATTCTCAATTTGGAAAATGAGAAATTCGCCGTATAATACATTTTCGTTTATTCAAGATAGGAAAATGAATTTCCACTGAAATTGCAAAACAATTAGTCGGGAATTGGGTTAACAAGTCGAGGAAAGAATCTAATAGTAGAAGATAATTTTATGTGCGCGTGACTGCGATTGGACAGTCGGGTCATTTTCATGAAAAATGTGGCTAGCTCCGTATAGGATCTTCGTTTTTAATTACAGCTCGAAAGACAGGTTTACGGGCAATCGGGGACTCAATATCTATTGGACGGCTCTTTCGCAGTCGGCAATTGTCTCTCGTCGAATAAAAGTCCCCCGGTGGTAAGAGCTCACCGAATAACCCAAGGCAACATTTCACCGGAAGGATGTCGGTGGTAGCGTTCAAAATTTATTCTTCCTTTCCTACTCTCGTACGTCCTGCTACTGCTCCCGATGAATTCTAGCTATCCTCTCGCACCGGTATTACTCCCTTGGAATTTACACCAACCGAGTGAATTATTTACTCTTCGATTTGAATCATTGCTCGACGCAATCGCCGGAAATATGAGCACAGCTACGAATGGATTAAAAATCGAAGGGACTTAATACAACAGGATTCGTATAAAATATCAATTCAACGCATTTCCGAATCCAATAACATTCTTTTTTATCATCCAACCCAACTCGCAAATAAAAACACAATCGTTTGCATTACTTGTGGAGCAAAAAGAATAGTCTAACGCTGAGGTCAGCAATGGAAGGGTTGGCTGAGGATATATCGGTACCGCTCGAAGGATAACCGATCAGTCATCGAGCAAGGGAAAAATGGTGGCCGAGCCGTCCACTCGATTATCGTTTCAAATGAAGAAACTGAATGAAGCGAGGGCAGGGGAAGCGTGGGCGGTTGTATAAATACCTTGGCCCTGGGCCCGCAAGTCGTAAGTCGGCCTCACTCTGAGGAAGGCACGCGTATAAAGCCAGGCAAAAGGACGACTCACGGCGAGAACGCTCGTTCCAACGGCAGGAAAAAAGGAGCAAAGGAAAGACACGCCGAGGAGAGAGAGAAGAGAAGAAAGGAGAGGCGGAGGTCTCTCTCCCGAAGGAAGGCGCACACGTGGAATGGTACTCGGACCCTCGAAGGGGTCCCGGATGTTGAGACACCGTCGACGAATTAATGCCTCGGCCCTACTCCTCCCTTCACCAATGTCGGACAATTATGCGTGGAATTTTATTTGCCACGGCCTGTCAAAATATTTCGAGATCGCCGCCCGATGATCGAACGATCATCGCAACGCGAAAAATGAGCCCTGACCTTTTTATTGGTGCGAGGATCATTCCTCGACGTGGATGAAGGGTCACAAAAATATTCCTAACAATCTTCGAATATTTGATTTATTATTTTTTATATTGACAGGCTATGAATTTAAATTCATATTTTGCTTTATCGATAATATTATTTATTTTAAGATCGAAGATTGATTAATACGAAGATGACAGGACTTTGTATTGCGCTTTAATAAATTGTAGATCCACCAAGGATTTTGAGGTCTCGGTGCGCTTCCTTCGCGCGGAGAGTAGTCTTAGCCGGAAATGTATGGGAGCATGAGTCTTAGCAAGTGGAAGCATAGCGTAATTGTGCGGTCGGGGCAACCGAGGCTAACTAGAGGGGAAATGAACTGGTGGCCTAATTTCGAGAATTATATACTGAATTGTATTATTCCTATTCCATGGAATTAAGGGACGCGCATCCGAGATGTTATTACGACCAAAGATCAAACTTCTAATACTCAAACAAAGATAATAATCCTGCCATAAAAAACATACTAAGTAACCTTTAGATTCTAATTACAAAAAAGTCAGTAAAAGTTTACTTCGAGCATTGTTTTCAAAGGATGGGTGAGAAGGATGAGTCTCACTCGAAGCGACGATGCAAATTGACGACAGGAATCAGTGATTCGATCAACACAAGGATCAACAATGGATTTAAATCCGTCTATGGTGGCGCGTAGTCCTCGAAGAGAGGGGATCCTGGTAATTGCGCTTGCCAATGTAAAGCCGAGGGCATCAGCGATCATTGAAGTGAAGAAAGCTGAAAGGCGTAGGCGGCTGAGTGGGTGGGTGTACGGGGATATCACGTGGGCGTGCGTGTCCATGTTCCTACATTGGTACGCGAGCGAGTTAATGACGAGGAAACGCGCTACGCCGCTCGAAGGAAAGCCAATATTACTGACGATGAGAGTTGACACACAGTACTGACCGAGCACGACGAATTCGAGCATCGAGCCTCAGTGAATATGTATAAACAAGATCGTACACAACCTCAGGCTTGAGTAATAGCAGCCAGATTCATGTCGGCTCCCCTCTATCATTCAATGATTTAATGCTCATTCTCGCTGTATCGCGTGACTACCTGCAATTTCGCCCGCTGGGAACACTCGTTGTCTATTAATAAAGGTGGACAATTAAAATTGTTAGACTTAATTTAAAATCTGTTTTTATAGAATTAAATATATATCATAATAGAAATATGGATAATTTCACAATAATAAATATATGCTAAGAAGCTATCACTGACTTTATAGAAGGGATTGCTTCTTTCTGGATTCTTTTCAGCCGAGTGTTTGATGGACTCTCGATACGACCGATCATTCAAAGTCCCCTCGCGCGTCCGATGCTCGTGTAGACGGTTATTGTCCCGCAGATACGTCAGATGCTATTCGATTATCGACTCCCTGAGGGCACTTGCGAGAGACGCATACCCTTCCACGTCTTTTCTTAGGGCGCCACTGCTACTGCCTTGGAACGCTTCCGCCTTACTTATTCATCGCGCATTTACTTAGTGGCGCCGGAGCCTCCGGCGTCGAACTGCTCCTTCGAGCTGGATTCTCCTGGTTTTACGATTTCAGTGCTCACTTACCGAGCGTTTAAACTGGCCCACCACTCCACATTGCGCCGCACAGATCGTTTTCAGACGCCTTTTCAGATCACTTGCTACAGGGTGGTGTGTCGAAAAGGTTATCGTTCGTTTCTATTTCCTTCATATTTCTAGTAATAATGTAAGAAAGCCATCGTACGTGATAAGATGGAAATAGTTTGAGTGAACTCATTAATTATTACGTCCCAAAAGTTCTGTAGTTTCTCGAGCAAATTAGTTCTCTCATACATAAATTCAAGTAGACAGATATATTTAAAATTAGAAAATCATTGCTGGAGAATTGGAAGAGAAATGTGAGTCCTGTAGAGATTGATTTATTATTTCATTTATATTATGTTATTTATAATGTTGGGAAAATTTGATGGGATTGATATGAGAAAAATTTTCGTGGTTTCTCTTGAACCACCCTGTATGTATCTTAGGCAGTTTCTCGGTGGAGCCAGGGTACTTACGTCGAAGCGCTTTAACTTCCAAGGTAAATGGATTAGAAAAATCGCTGGGGATCCTTTAGGCGGCAAGGAGCCGCTGCTTTGCGCCGATAATCCAGGCAGGCATCCTTAATTACTCCGGCCGGTTCGCCTAGCTTTTTCGGCGGCTTTTCAGTAAAGTGATCAGCCAGGGAGTTTAGTTTGGATTAATTATCCCGACAGTGGCGCGGCTCGACGAGAAGAGCAATTACAAGTTTTTTTCCCCCGCATCGCGGTTTAATTAAAAATTTTCTACGAACTTTGATGAATTCCAAATTGACGCACTCGCTCGATTGTATTAACAATTTCGACCTATTCAATCATTCGATTAATGTCACCTAGATGGAGTGGATAACAGATTCGCCGAATTCGTAAGCCAGGAATATACATAGTATGAATCTATTCCCTCGCTAATTCTAAATAACGTTCGAGCGTAGATCCGGCTTTCAAATTTTAAGTAAACAAGAAAGTAGTACTACGGCAACGAGTTGCAGAAAACTATTTTCAGAGGAAGTAGTTCGCTCATGAATACATTTAATCGGTGTTATCAATTATTAACACGGATGTACGTGATTCGATGGCGGAAGAAGGGAGCAAGTTAGCAAGCGAAGCGGGTCAGAAATTTCTCGAGTCAAAGAACTCCCGGATGGAGTTTTCGATCGCGTGTCCGACGACGTTAAAGAATCATAATTCAGCGAGAAGTCGGTGTGTGTGCAAGTAGTAGTGGTGGGGAGAAATGCATGGAAGGAGGGAGAAAGTTTGTGGCAAGAGTAACGTAAGACTTTTTCAAGCGCAAGTTGGTTATTAGTCTCTATTACTAACTAGCTCCCGCATTGCTGTTAAGTCCGACATGGCATTAAGACGTCCGAGTGTCGCAGCGGGCGAAATCCAACATGGATCACGTGTGTCACGCACCCGAAATTACGTAGAAACAGGTTCGAGAAAGAAAGGAGGAAAACATTAAGTACAAACGACGATTGCATCACTCACCCTTTTTCACTAATTTGTCATTCTAATTGTCACGTGTTTCCCATTATGTGTACAAAACGTAGAATTTTTTTTAACAATAAATGGTAGACAATTTATACAACCTATTGTTGCTATGGTTGCTGATTGTTGACTTCATGTTTCGCACGAGAGATTTTCCAATTGCGCCAAAGAACCAATTGCTCGTTTTTCACAGAGTCATTTTCAGAGGAGATTTGCATTGCAAATTCAGCGATCGTTGATTGCAGGTAATTCAGAGGGAACTGTAGCGTCCATTACTGAAGATTTCAATATATAAAGAGTACAGCTGAATTCGCACAGTTGCGTAGAAAAATCAATGTTTGATTTGAAACGGTGTGATAGAAAAAACCTTATAACTTAATAAATCCGACGAGGCATAACCAAGTGTTTCGTAGTTACACGTAAAAGTTAATTCTTCGATTTGAATGATTGCGACACAAGAAAGTTTACAGCTTAATTAGCATAGAGACACACCGAGTTACTTTGAAGTTCTATGTAAAACTCAGCTTTTTTCGACTGCCCTACTATAACTCGCGCCAGGTGTCCGTCGAATGAAATGTCGGGGGGGACTAGTAAAATATTAAGTAACATTCGTCGTTTCTACTAATGAACGTTTGATACGCGACCAATCAAGCCCGTCCTGGTGCACCAGGCGCACTAATGGAGGCTGTAATTAGATACAGGCGGAACCGGTCGCCCTCGGTTCTTCCTGCTCCAATAAAGCATTGCCACTGACACTTACTACACTTCGATTGATATAAAACCATGAAATTCAACCAATGGTGCGTGAAGGGCCAAAGTGAACCCGACGAAAGCGTTAATTGCACGGTGCCCCATTGCGAGATCGATGCTTTCGGCTTGATTTCCTGCCAAACGAAACCCTTTTCCGCTATGTTTCGCTCTGAAACACAAGGGTCTAATTAATCTAGTGGTCCAGAAATTCCTCCAGATTCCAGCGCAACATCGATCCCCACAACGAAATATCGCTCTGGGTTTTCCCAGTTGCTACTATTAAAATTGATTTAAATTGTTGGACGCGAACGCAGTTATCGATTCCACAGAGATCTCGTCCAGGAAATTTACACTTTCAACGCGTTGATAAAGATGAATAAAATTGGAATTTGCAACCTTTCAAATGCAGAATATTCTAGGGGATTTTTGACGGAGCAATTTAACGAGAAATAATCAAGCTCCGTAACGATGAAACGTGGGCCGGGCTTTGCCATAATGCCAGTTTTCCGAGCCGCTCGCTTCTTGGATTAATTAATTCTTTGATTAAATTGTCGATAGCACGTGCGCTCTCACCCAGAGGAAGGTATTAACATTGTGCCGGTCAGGATCAATGTTCCGATAATAATGTTCCCAGTGCAACAGTGCCGAACTATTTATCTCTGGATATCAGCGCGCGCCCGCGCTTGCGCTTGCGCTGCTTCTCTCGGGCGAGCGAGTGGTTCGTTAAAGCAATTTACAGCCTCGTTTGTAAACAAGCCGTGCTACTGCTCGCGCCCGGTTTATTCGCGCCTACGTATCAACAATCGACGCATATATTCACTCGAAGTATGTATGTGCCTGAGAATGCATGTGCACACCTACGCTCGCGCACCGTTGCAAATTAATGTCACGACACGCGCTTTTAGCGTCGAGATTGCCAATACTTTTCCAGCCGCCATCGGCGCATTTGGTGCTTGGAGAGATCCCAATCTGCACCTGGATATCTTTCTTCCGACGGGTGAGTAAAGGATGCTCTAGAAAATACGAGGGTCTTCGCACTGGAATGCGTTTATAAATTTCTATCGAGGATACAGGATACGCTCCTTCTGATAATAACTTCATTCACTCGACTCATTTAATGTTGAAATTAGGTGAGTGACAGTCGGAGAAAAGTGGAGCTCGAGCGAAAAAAGCCTTGGTACGGGAAGGGGTCATTCTCTTCCGCTCGTCAGTTCGGCTCCCCGTGGAATTGGATTTATCTGGAATGCAAATTGAGAACTGGATTCGCCAAAGTGGGAGAGAGAAAGAGAGAAGGAGAGGCGCAGAGGACTGAGTATTCATCGGTCCAGTTCGAGAGAACGCGGTGTGAAAATAAAAACGAAAAAAGCACGGGGAAACGAAACGTGGCCGGAGTAATATCTATTATTTTTCATATCTCCATCCCCCAAAAGACTCCTCGCGATGGTCCACCGTAAAAAATGCATTCCCTGATGCAATTCTGCCTTTTTTATGATTTTCCGAATCCAGGTCAGACCAGGTCTTCTTTCGTAAAAAAACACGAGTAATTTAAACCAACACTCAAGTTAGAAATAGAACGATAATAATAGACATTTCTAATTACATTTATCTACATAGTAAACATTCTTCTCTCAGTATAACCAGACGGTTTCCTGATTTCGTTTAATCGCCATTGGTGAAACCGACATAATTGCCAACCGATACACTCGATAACTTGCAGCACGAATTTTTGCGATTGCCACGAAACGAGGACTAATTATTAATCCGATCGTTAAGCTGGAACTAAATCAAAATCGACCGCTAATTGAAATATAATGCTCGCCGGGTAATTTGTATTTTACGCTTCATAAAGCCGAGCACTAACTTTCCGCCTTAATGGTGGACAAGGCGAATGTCTCGGAAAACTCTCGGCCGCGGCAGTAAAGCGCAACGTAGCCATGGAAACAAGTATATCAGCCTGAAATGAAGTTCTCGTGCTTCCTAATTTTGAAGTCAGCAATTGGCAAACTTTAAAAATAAATAAGAGCATCGAAGTTTGTCCAACTGTATATCGTAAACAATTCAGAGGAGATGGCTGAGTCAGTTCATAACTAGTTCGTTCCTATCGATACTTATAAATGTCTTGGCAAGATGACTCTTCTGGGGGAATCGGACCCTCCGGGGTATACCGAGTTCCTCGTCGAATAAGCATAAGTATCGCCAATTCTCCAGCTTCCTCTCTGATAGCGGGAATAACTTTATATCTGGAATGCTTGGGATCTAGTTATTTCAGACATTGGAGTCTCTGGGAGTTTAACCTACTTTAAACTTCGAATAAGAAACATTGGAAAATTTGATTAACCTTCAACTTCGGGAATTTCGCATTGACAAAAAGTCTATCAATGAAAAGTATATCATTAATATAATAAAGTAAGAATTGTAATGGAATATCTTTCTTGAAAATGTGTACTAACATTGAGAATAATAACTTTGGATGGTTTTCCTTCTCTCCGACTAAAATAACATTTCGACACTCCCTTTTTTATTCGTCTCTGTGGTAGACTGATATTATCGCATTTCTTCCCAATGGCTTAATGCGAAAGTCCGAGCTTTGCGGTGCAAGCGCAAGAACAATAATCGCAATATTGGAGACAGCGGAAGCGCGGCACGTCAGTGGAACTTCAAAGAAGAGACTGAAATGAAGAGCGAAAAGAGGCGAATGAAATCTGAAAGAGCCAGGATGAAACAAAGCGTATCTCGGGATATTACACGCTCTCGCCGCAAAAATACGGGAATAGACGTAGAAAGAGGAGGACTGCGTGGGAATAAATATTGTATGGGACTTGTGGAAGTCAGAAGTATCCTATCACCCAACGTTACTTTATACGATATGACGTATTATCAATAGAGAAACAGCCGACACAAAATGTAACGTCAGCTGAATATCACATTGCGCAATTGTTCCGAGTGAAAACTGGAAGGGTTTGAAATGAAATCTGCGCGTATTGCACGTGCACCTCTTTTGAAGGTTTAACCAACAACCGAAATAAATATAAATAGGATCCAATCAGTTTTAAGTTAACCACGAAATATCGAACATTAATTATAACTCGTTCCAATTTTCTGCGTCATAAATTTAAATTGACAAGTTCAAAGCCTTTGAAAAATCATGAAAAATCGTTGGTATGTTGTGACACCCGGGCATTGCGTGTGTACAAGGTTAAGAATCGAACAATTGCGAGTGAAAAGTTGCAGGCGATCTAGATGGTCAATTGGCTGTGGGGTTAAGTCAAGCGTGCTGAACTCTATGCAAGCTTTTAACAACGATAAACCAGCGTATCGCGTGACTACGATGATCGATGTTCTCTCGGCGTTAAATAATTCAACGATCTTGCCTTATAGTCCCATGACACTTTGTACCCCCAGTTACAGTCGTACATGATGTCCGCTACGCCGATACTGTTCCAATGAAAAATGCTACGGGAATCACATTACGCAGCAATGAGAATGGTTATAATTTAAGCCACATTATCAATCAATCATAAATACTCCAAGTAATTCACATCAAATTATTTCAATCATCATTGTATTATCTAGAACAGAATAGTTGGATAGATAAATAGTTTATCTAATTTGAGGTCATCCGATATTCAGATTTGGCAGGTATACAGCGCAGAGGGGTAGAAAGAGAGATTAAGTTCACCAATTTCTCGGGAGATTTTAACACTTGGCTGATAACAGAACCTAACATGCCAGCTGAAGGATCCATGGCTTTGCTCTGTGGTTTTGTTAGGGAAAACTGGAAATTTGCCAAGCAAAGCAATTGTTCTATTCGAAAGTTCTTGGACTTATATACTTGTGTAGTTTGCCAAGGTAGCTGCTCGAAGGATTTTTCCTTTTCGTTTACTGTCAAGGTTAATAATGATAGCTTTGTCTATCCCGTGGATCTCTGATGATGAATAGTTCTTGGACGAATGGAGTGCGTGGACACGAAATCGTAAAGTGCGTGGCGGAAGATTTCAATTTTTTACTGCGGTTTCCGCTCTCCCGCTGCTGCATTCAGACGAAGGGGATATTCGCCGGCCATAAATCACTGCTTGATTTCGCCGGACGACGCACTGGATCTGCATGAAATAGTTGTACGTGCATGGCGCGATGATTTTATCGGTCTGCGCGCCACATTAATTCCCATTCCGGCGCATTTACTGCCGTTGTAAAGCTGATCTTGAGGGCTAATCTTCTCGGTGGACCTCTTTAACGACAATGAAACGGATATAACCTTTGGAAATTATATTCCTAGCATCAAGATTCTTTTACTTTAATGAATATCCAAATTTAGATTGAATCAGAGAGCTTGTAACATTTGAATTTGGTTATTACATTGATATGAGAGCATGTTGTTGTTATTAATATTCCCTATGGAGAGCAACTGAAAAGAGCGCAAACAGAAAATCCAAGCGCAAAACCATTAAAATATCACGATCTCCGGCAAAGCCGGTCACTTCCACGAGTGCGGAGAAATATAAAAATGTCAAACGGCAGAACGACAGTATTTATTTTGCGCGCAACTAATCCAATTACGTGCTGCACAGAGCATCGATAAAATACAGTATTAACCGCAGTGACAGTTCCGCCAGTAATTTATTTGGCACGGGAAAAGTTTGTTACACATACACCGCGGTGATTGGAGGCCACTAATGGGCTGCTTTGACTGAAAAATATCAGCCCGAACACGCTCCGTTATATTTTTTAACCAAAACCTACCTTTGAACGTCAATTCGATCAAGAGACTTCTTGTATATTCCTGTAAGATTCGCGTTAAATTCGAAAAATCATTACTACGATTTAAAAAAAAAGGCGACACATTCTAAATAATAATATAACTTACAGGAATTTAATTTCGACATACAATAACGACTTCTTATAAAATACAAATCTTCACACTACCTACATTTATGATGTTACTACCTCTACTTCATCATCGACACCAACTACAAGTCGACCGGCACAATGACAGTTATTGCTGCGAAGGCAATTATAGATTTTTTCTTGGCGCAATGCTAATCAGCGATAAGAAGGCTGAGTGTTGGTGGTGGTGGAGAGGGCGTTAAGATCGCCGTTTGTATTCGCACGATTACCCCAGCGGCAACTCGCCTGTTTATCCTGTTTATCGGCGTGGGCCCATTGTATTCAGATATACGAGAGCGAGGAGCTCGCGCGCGCGCGTTCTCCAGGAACAAATAGAAGAAGTAGCCGCCGGCTCGGCTCGACTGCCCATAAGGGAGGGAATCGAAAGTTTTATGTAACAATAAGGCGCACAATTAAGCCATTACGTGTCCTGCTCTTATTGCCTTCCTTAAAAGCGCACCAAGCTTTTTGCGAGCGCTCGACAAAATGGTACGATTGAGTCTTTAACTGTAAAGACTCAAGAGGATCAGTGTACAAGCGGTCGGTTTTGAAAATAGCAAGTAGAATGTAAGAGTAAATTGACTTAAGAGGTTTTACCTACCTTTTCTAAAGGTGAATTTTATGATTTTTATTATTTGTAATACGAACACCATTGCATTTCGATTTTCTTAGAAATTGTTACGTGGAATTCTTACTTGTAGATGACATAGCAATAATGGATACCAGAATAGCTCTTTTATCGAATTGTATCATTCAATTTTTCCTTGCGAAAGTCCTGTGCATACCTCTATGGAAATAGCGCATATTTACCTAGTATAATGCGCCCGCAGGAGCTTTCTATAGAGAGCTTATTTCGCAGAAAGCACTTCAAGACGAACTCAGTTGGGAAGAACCGAATTAAACACATCTCGGCCGGAAATTATTCAGACAGACGTCTGATCGTCCTTAGGAACATAAGAATTCAGCGGTACAGAAATACTGAAATCAAGGCGGCAGAAGAACGAAGTAAAATCGTTCGAAGTTTCGCATGGATGGTTATAATATATTCAAAAGATTCGAACGCTAGTAATGTCTGGTCGGATACAAAGGAGCCGAGGGCCGTTCCGCAACTGCGCACTATTTTTACTTAGATGAAGCATTGGCGGGACGTTCGATGGGAGCAGCCGAGCCATCGTCCGCGTAATACGCTCCACGAAATATCCATTTGTCGTGGTTCCAGTCGCTGCCGTGGCCACGTAGAGCTACGCTCGCACCGACTAGGCCCACCCGACTTCCTCCCTGGCGGCTTTTCGGCCGCGCGGAGTATTACTTTTATTCCGCCGGTTATTGATAAACGATAAAATCTAGGCGGAAGTGGCCGCCGCCCATAAATCCCACGGCACTTCCGCCGCCGGTTCCGCGGCGAACCGATTCGACAAACCACTCGCGACGAATAAATCAACCATCGACCTCTCATCCCTCTCTTCATCCCCCCTTGATTCCAACTACTAGCCCCGTCTCGCCTACCTCACGAGCTCGTTCGACGGATGCCGGCACGTGAAAGCGTTTTCCGGCGGACCGTTATCGCAACGTCGTCAAATTAAGGCTACCACCCACCCTTCTACTCCCCTCCCTCGCTTGTCCTACTAGGTTGTTGGAATTGTTGCGTGATTTATGCACGCTGGCTTGTACTTTATTGTACTGCAAGATCGATCAGCTTCTCTGATCGGGTAGAATGTTAATAATAAATCATGGTTGTCATATAAATGTTTGAAAATAAGAAACAAGTTCGACAAGATCAATGTAACAAATGTGAAATACGATTTCTTTATATTCCCTTATACATTTCCCGTCTTTTTCCACGCACCCTATACTCTTCGAAGACGAGGGAAAGATTGAGAGTTAATTCGAAGAGATGATATAAAAAGATTTACAGTGCAATTGGAAGGGCCGTGCAAACCGAGCGACCGCAAACGTCTCCAGGGAGCAAAGGGTTAAACACTGGTAGGAGAGATATATACCGTGACCGAGACGATTTCCCGCAAAAAGAGGGACGCCACTCGGAGAAGTGGTTTCAGAAACAAACACGAGAAACGGTTGAATAGGCGGTGGCGGCTCTGTTTGCACGTGGCAAAGGGGCTTCCGGTGAAAGGTTGCCGTGCACACGACGAAAGAAATTGAAAACGTATTACAGACGTAAGTAGCGCGCGATATGGAAGCCTCTCGGCACTCCACCCTCTTACTTTTTTCCCCCTTTTCTCCCTTTTTCCCTCTCTCTTTCTCTAAAGGGAAGACTTTTTGTCCGAAGAGAGAACGCGCGCGCGCGCGCGCGTTGACGTCGCAACTCAGTGCAAGAAAGACACGTGTTTTCCGTGGTGCAGAATGGCGGAAGCCTGAATTACTTATGTCGTCCCACATCCACCCGGGTGGACCGTGTTCGCGTGTAGCTGTGTGTGGGCTTGGTTTGAGCGCGAGGCCAACGAATGAAGACGTCAGACTGCGCGTGTGTGTCCAGAAAACGGTCCCCCGGTTTCCCGTTTCCTACGGCGACGACCTAGACATCGTCGACGGAACTCCTTCTCAAGCAGCCCTTATTTTTTTCTTACCGCCTAGTCTGCTTCCCTTTCATCTTCCCGATGGAAGAGGGAGAGAGAGAAAGAGAGAGAAAGAGAGTGCAGAAGAACTCCGCCAGCTATGCAAATCGTATTTTGTCGTAAAACGTGTCGCTTCCCCTGCCAACCATCCTCTCCGACCGACCCAACTGCGGAAGCCGTCGCGGCGACGTCCCGGATGTAGATATCACGACGTCGAATCGAAAGGAGCAACCAGTAATGCCGCACGAAAACACGATCCCGAATAAGGATTCGTGGAGTGCGGGGGATACGCCGAGAATGGAGGAAGTCTGCGCCGGCATAATGCAGAGGCTTGTCGAAACTCGTAAGCCGCTTTCGGTGAAATGCGTGTCGAGAATATTGAACGAAAAATCCTTCTTTTTTTTTCGTCGGCTGTTTTAATTCTTTAACTCGATAACTATTGCTCTTAAAACAGCCGCGTGTTATAGTTTAATCAAACATCCAATTAATGCAAAATATATTTTAAATATTATGAAATATTAAACAAATTTATTTTTCTTTGACTAACTTCACTAAGAAATCTAAATACGCTGAGAAATAATCAACTTCTTTGACTTTCCCTGATGACAGTAACTGGTTGAAGTATCTAATCACCAAATTCGCAGGTCCCCGTCACTTTTTCTGAACGCGTGCCAACGTAATTCCGTTTATCCAAGGAAAACAGAGTGTTTCGCATGCATTGGCGCGAGTAGCGTTTCTCCGAAAAGCTGGGAAACAGTGTGCTCACGGCGTGAAACGTGCGTCGGCATACCCGGTGTGATGTTGTACTTACGAAGCTCGAGCGGGAGATACATTGTGCAGGGCTGAGAGTACGTGCCGCGCCGAGATGAGAGGGCGTCCGGATCGGAGATGCGCAATCCGGAAGCGTGTCGTCCTGTTAATAATCATGGGGACCGACGAGGCTTGCTTTACATGCAAATCAGAGAATTCCTGTAATGTTGAGTCGATGTAGTTAAGTTACAAGCAGAGAAGTGAAGAATTAAACGACTGACTTTACTTTAAACTGATGTATTTTATTACATTTAACAATGTAACTTTGACAATAGATTGTACAGGGCTGAGAGTACGTGCCGAGGCGAGATGAGAGGGCGTTCCGATCGTAGATGCGCAATCCGGACGCGTGTCGTCCTGTTAATAATCATGGGGCGAGCGTGGCTTGCTTTACATGCAAATCAGAGAATTGCGGCCGATACGCGCTGCTCTCCTCGCAATGGGGTTAGACTCGGCCACTACCGAGCGACGCTAGTTTAATTAGATTAGCCGACGATCCCGCCATGGCTCATCGTGCTTCGCGCTTATCCCTTCCAAACGCCGCTGCTCCATACAGCCTCTCTCCGCTCCGCTCTCTAGTCTGACAAGCAGCACGCACCCGGCTCGTCCTGACAAACCTGAAATGACACGCTGTCCCCACTGATTGCAGCCTTCCACTCGCCAGTTCAACGTTCCGTTCACTCAGCTTCCGCTCGTCCTACTCAAACGCTCGATTTGTCTTCGCACTTCGTACTAAATTTCGCCTGCCAGGAAATAGTTTCGGTACGCAAATTCTATTTGTTGTTGGAAACGCGAGTTGAGGCTCAATAGGATTACTTAATTATTGGAGACTCTGTTTTGTTTCGTAATAATAGATCAATGTATAATTTTTATTGCACAATCTATTCACTGAAAGATCGATTTGCTAACATCCTTCTGACACTCCGAGAAAAATTGAAGCAATATGTTTTTTGTGAGTATGGAAACCCAACGAATTCCCCTGTCAAGTGAATCCTCCAATCGTGCGCTCGACACCTTGACGTATTGCCGGTATTGCATGCAGCCTTGCCAAATTCGAGCTGGCGCGAAAGCGTTAAATCAGCTATTGCAGTCATTTCTGGCATGACTGGTCCGTGGTTTCAACTATGTGACGTATTAACATTCGCCGTTCCACCAACTTGATTTACAGACTTTGGAACACAGTTGAATTCCAAACTTCTCACAATAAACCCTTTGAAGTGATATCGTACTACCAGAAACAGTATTTCATCATCATAAATTCAGGTTTGACTAATCAATGTTGCTAATTACAAATTCCAATTAGTTTCTCATAGAAGGGAAAGAAAAGTCGTCGGCAGAAGCGACGAGTGAATTAAGCGAAGCGCGAGATTAAAAGTCACTGTAGGAACGAAGGAATCTATTGAAGGCGAGCATGTGCTGCTCTCGCAAAGTTGACACGCTCGCGCTTTGTAACTGCTAGTCCGCTAAATTAAAATCTATATTTAACGGAGCACGAAGATCGAGAGAGGGCGACGGTAAAACGGTGAGAGGAGCGCAGCAGGTCTAAATTAGAAGAGAGAGAGCGACCTGAGGCGCGGAGGATGCGTTTCATAGTCCATAAAGTCCTGTAGAGTTATTAATCCTTCCAGTCACTTCCAAGATTGTCTTGTATTTTTAGCCCTCCCTCGTTGCTCAACGCTACATGTGTACAGCATCACAAAATTTCGTGATTCATAAACCTTCCATCAGCATTATCCTCGGAACAACGTCATCGCTGCTGACGTTCCTCTCAGACGTCGTGCAACGGTACCTCAAAAGAAAAAGGCATATCTCAACAAACCCCGGAGACAGCAAGAAAATCACGAGAACTCCATTTCTCTCTTATAATATAATAAACCTAGCATTCAAAAGGGGCTTTTAGAAAATGTAGATTTCAGATTACATCAAGTTATAAAAATGAACTCCGATATAAAGCTCGTCTCAAGAAGCCATTAGATGATACTTGTGCATATTGCAGAATTTACCATCATGAATATCAATCTCGTGTTATCCGGTGTAAATAGAGCGACAGGCGGTCTCTTAAGGGTGCGGGGGGGGGGGGGGGGGCGTTAAGCTGGAAGCTGAGAGATAAGTAAGCGGTGTATACGCGTCGCGTATGGGGTAGGCGGTCGGTGGTGGCATTGTCGGACACGTAGACGATACATGCCGCTGAAGAACTCGTCGATCACGATTCTCCGGTGGCTGTCAGCTTAGAGGCGGATAAACGCGTGTAACCGCGGTATCCGTGTGGGATGGCGAAGCGCCAGTGGATCAGATATCCGAGCGATAGCGCCTGGAAAGGGAGGGAATGAGAGAGAAAGAGTCTGGCCTGGTGGATAGATAGGCAGATAGCTAGATGAAGAGATAAGCGTGGGACAAAGAGACGCTGAAAGAGAGAGTGAATAACGACTCGGCCCTCCAGGGTATTCCTAGCCGAACACCTCGATCCTCTCTCGCCGCTCTCTCGAACCCTCAGCCGATGATTGGACACATTCCATTCGCCCGCTCGCTGCCACCGCCACCGCCGCCGCCACCGTCAAGCACGCTCCGTTGGCGTCATTGTTTCGCGACAAATTAGTTTGTCAAAACTGCCACAGCGCACTGCCTCATACTGGCTATGTGTGTGTGTGTGTGTGTATGTGCGTTGGTAGGAATGGGTGACCGACGAGAGCGAGAGTCCTCACTCCGCCTTGCCAAGGCTCGGAAATTGAGGCAGCAAGATGGATTGCGAGGGAAGCATAGCTAGAGAACTAGCTCTACGTATTTCTGGACAGTATCCGACGCCTTTTTTCAATAAGCCCGAGTTCGATGAACTACTCCTGACACACACACGCACTGTGCCACCTGGAAGTACGCGCGAATCAATTTGAGCCGAATGAATCTACCTAGAGCATTTTTTTTCTTTTTTTTTCTAGCTTCTAGTTGGTATTCATAGAAAGCTCGCCGGCTGGAATTTCGCAGCGAGGCTCGGTTGAAGGAGACGCAATAGGAATTCGAAGTTGTATTAATTCGAATTTGTTTCGATGTGCGAACTGAAGGGAATCCGATTTGGATCGCGGGAGTAACTAGGTTGCTGGTGAAATCTCAATGTGGCTCCGGTTTAGAACTCGATCGAATTAACCCGCAATTTGGCGTAGTACTATTATTCGATAGTCCCTCCCATTTAAATTTAGCTCTATTTAACCAACTCTTCAATCGGACCAATTGAATCGTCACACGACTCACTGTTCAATCGGAAATATCTGTGTAAATTACGCAGGTACAATATGAATCGAATGATAAATTGAAATATATGTACGAACTACAATTCTGGTCATTCCTGCCAAAGCAGACGTGACCCGGATATTTCGCAAATGCAGATCGAATAATTTCCAATTGTCCTTTCGAAGGAAAATACGAGAATGGAAGCGCACATATTCGACTCTATTGCTTGATATTTTAACCAAGGTAACACCATGGGAATCTTATTAATGGCATTAATGGTATTCCCGGATGGCTCAAAGGCAGAGGGCGAGAGAGGAGCGCCGAGGAATGATAACAGGGCGGATGCCGAAGGAAGCCAGGGTAGCGAAAGAGGACGAGATTGTCGGGACGCGTCAAAGGACTTGGAGATTTTATTTCCACTCGAGATAACACCCTCGCATATTCGCGCCGCCGCCGACGACGACGACGATGACGACGACGCCGGCGTCGTGGCCGACAAGAGTACCGTAATTACCTGCAATCAGTCACGGGATTACGTGGACACAGCGCAGTTGTACTCCCAACTGCTCGCCTATTTTTCTTCTCCTCTCTATCTTGGTAGTGTACGCTCGCTCGCTTGTTTCTATTTCCTCTAGACAGTTGTCCGAAGAATACTCGGGAATCCGTGCTCCTTTCGTCAGGGGCAATGCTCCTCAGGGGTGGTATTGCGAGCTTTGCTATAATTGTTCTTTGATGTTTCTCTGACTAAGATATTTCATATGATTTTACGATGAACGTAAGTAAATTTGTTAATATTCCTCTAGATTTCATATGTGCAAATTGTGAGTTATATTTCAATGTGTTGTATTCTATGCGTTCTATGCTCGATACAACTCATTTTATATTTTTCTCATATTCCCTTTATATATTACGCTCACTTCACACGTTTATACCCTTCCTATTTCCACTGTGTATATCGCAAAGCCATAAATAACTTATAAATTCCTGAAGAACCCTGTATAATACAGTTTTATGAGGCGAGTCACGCAGACACGTATACCATGAAGTAAATGCAAACCCGCCTGGCAGTTCTTCGCTTTGTTTCTTTCGCAAGCTTCGCCCGCGGGAAAAGTGACGCGGCTGTTGCGTAATCTCGGCTTGAACAACCGGTCATTCATTGTCGCGCGCTGCGGGAAAAACAGTGCGAGATTAGGCGGAATTGCGAGCGCCTTTCAGCTGCGGGGTCAACCTTAATCTGGCACTGTTAGTTCGCACCTTAATTGGATGCAGAAGCTCGAGAAAAGTCCGGTTGGCGAGCGAAGGCCTCTGAAAATTCTTAGGCGGATATTCATATATTCCGAGCTGCTAGCCGCCGCTGCAGTGCTGCCACCTGCCGCGGGGGATGCTTGTAGCTTTTGACGTTAGTCGTCCTTCTTTTCCCTCCTTGATTGGAGTGGCACCGCTGTCGTAAAATTCTTTACGCGGCACCTAGCGGGGCTTTTAAAAAATTTATAGCCCGCGCAGAGTGAAGCTCGCTTCTTTGTCAGGCGCTCATGGACTTTCTTAGTGGACTTCTTGCGCGCGCGCGCGCGCGCGCGCGCGCATTGGTGAGAAAAGCGAGTAAATTATGCAACGCCAGCGCGGCGGCGCTTTTGCGGAATACATACATGCATCAGCCACGCGTAACCACGTGGAAGCCTGACAGCTGCTTGCCGCATGTCCCGGATGTATTAAATTCAGTTAAAATACTGTAAGTCCATTAAAATATCCAGGGATGATTGTTTTTAAAAAGGAATATTTCATATTTCGAAATACTTGAGGTAAAAATTCAGTTTACTTTAAACAAGTCGACGAATTTTCATAAACTTTATTTAACAATTTAAAAATACCAAGAATTACGCTTGAAATAATCAGTAAATAGAACACAGCGATAAGTCAGACTAAGACTGATCCAGTTAGTCGGTTGCCAGGATCTGGAATTGGACAGGCAGGAGTTAATGCGACCCGAAGAGATCGTCCAGTACCATCGTAATTATGAGAGCGCGGTCTTCCTCAAAGGTGACGCGGAGATTTAAACATCGCTCTGCTTAATTCCGCGATGCCAAGGGATTAGCCAGCTCAGTTTCACGGTTAAGGGTGATCACTATCTCAGGGAGAGTGCGCGACTAATACGCGTCATTAAAGAGATGCGACGAGGAGCAAAAAAGATGCGCGTGTATGTACGCTAGCGCGTCGGCTTATTAACCGACGAGCAACATCCCGGCGCGAGAATGTGGTGTTAATTTTTTAAGCCGCCTAAACTCGTTACGAACCACCATTCGTCCCATGTACTACTACAGAGTTGGCCGTGTAGTTACACGTGCAGCCGGCGTGTCTATTATTTGTAACTCGCCCGCGGCTGATTGGCCGGCCGAACGTGAAAAATGGCCGCGGAAACAAAATAAATCCTGTTACGGAAGCACGACGACAGTGTGGCCTGGTAGGCGCGGCCTTTTTATGCTCTAACTCGCTTAGCCGGCCCTTTATGCATGCATATTTATTCCCCATGGCCGGAATGGGCCGCAGCCAGCCACCGGCGAAACCCAATAACTCCCGCATGGCCGTAATACCGGGCCGCAAAGATTGCCGCTATCCGGTGTGAACCTGGTCGCTTCCTATCTCCAGCAAACTGTTTTCCCTTTATGAATTCCTCCTCTCCATTCTATCTATTCGATTTCCCATTTTTTCCACTAGCATCTCTGATTAGAAGGATCATTTGATTTACTATTGATTTTCCAAGTGACGCAAGTGGGATTTGAGAAACATTAAGTTAATTGCATAAATGTGTGAGGGGTGCATGGGTACCACTATAATTTTCCAGCGACAGACTTATCTCCCTTTACGCTCCCCGATTTCACAAACCCTGCTATGTTCAATGGAGATCGAAATCACGTCCATTTGACAGGACCCTCCGAGTGATTATCCGCTGTGATCAGGAGTCAATGAAGCTTGACTCGTATCTCCGAAAATCTGCTCGATCTTCGGTGGTCCTGTATCAACTCCCATAGAGGGTGAATGAAAAATGTTAACTTCGACATCTTAAATATTTAATTTCAATCTATTCTTAATTTACAAACTACATATACTCAATTTATAATACTCAAATATTAAATAACCATTTAATTTCACCTGTAAATGATAACAACTAAAAAAAACATGCATATAACAACTAAGACACACAAACAAGTATTTATTACTAAATATTACTTTTCTACGAGTGAGACTTGAGAGACATGTTTGGATGAGCGTGTAGACAGTGGTTAGTGTAAAGTTTGGGTGGGCCACTGCAGGGCAGAAGGACACAGGGTAGCAGGGATGGCGCATAGGGTGAGAGGGTGGCAGTGTGATGAACGAGCAGCGAGGATGCAGCACCCCAAGACGCAGGAGGCACAGATATCGCTATGGGGATATGTATGCAGTTATGCAGACTCGGGCGATGCGTCACTCTCGGTTGCATTATACGACGTGCCTTGGGATCGCCCGATTCCCCTGGGATTTCTCGCCTAGCCTGGCTCGCCTGCCCCTTCTAATATATCCAACCTGTCACGTCGAGCGGCCGCCTTGGACACGCCGAGTTTTTCATACTTCCGAATGCAGCTCTTACGCCTCGATGCATCGATCCACTTTTCATTCCGATTAAGACGCATTCTCGAGTTTTAACATCCTTCTTTTATACTTTGATTTCTGGTGTTTCTAAGATTCATAGGATATGCTGAATTGATGAAAGTTACGAGTAGGGAAGTGAGAAATAAAATGATGGGATTTTGTTAATTATACTGGAGAGATATTGTAGAATGTAAGATTAATAATTCGGTATTTATTATTAAATTAGTTTGACAAGTTTCATCTCTGTGTATTAATTTTAACGAAGAGCCTGGTAACAGCAGCCAATGACATGGGTCGGAGCATCAAATTACAAATCCAACTTGTCGCCGAAATGCATCGGCGACATGTCGATATCGATGTCAAAAATCGCCAACACATTGGTCTCCACGAGGTACGCGGCAATCTGGATATATCCGACGTTGATTAAACAGCGCGGACATCCGATTTGTTCCTGGTCGCGCACTGCATTACATTGGGCATCGAACGCGTCCAGCCCGTTATAAGATTTATTAATGAGCGCGGCATTATGAGCAAGTGCTATCGCCGGATTTAATTACCGGCCAATTGGCCTCCCGGCGGAACGTATTTGCCAATCGGCAATATTTAATCCAGCGGCGTGTGCGTGTCCACGTGTGTGCTTGTCACCGGACACTAAATGGATTTTCACAAGCATGCCGGGCGGGATCATCGAATCGATGCTAACCCGGCGTAGGCGCATTACAACGCCGCTTGGTAATAACGCTATTTTCATGATAGATTACTTCCGCTGCAGCCTCATTATTCGATGGATCAGCCGAGCCGTCATCGACAGATTTCTCGATTTCAAACAGAGTAGCACTCGTATGATCTCCGCTAGAAAATAAATTGCCACTAGATTTTACGTAATTCGTCAAGGATTCATCGCACAGTTTTTGCATCGTACTGATACATAGAAATTAATGGGTAGTCGGACGACGTTGAAGAATATACTATATTTTATTGGACCACGTCGGATCAGGCCTGCGTTATTAAACATTCGCCTACTGCTCCCTCGTGTTCCACCCCCCCAACCAGTCGAAACTCGATATTCTGTAATCTGTCACGTGTCATAAAACTGATACAATTAAATTCGATCGTAACCGCATTACACTCGCGCATCCACGCCTCTCAATTACTCCGATTCCAGCCTGACATATTGGTCCTGCACAACGGGAGGATCAACCATTTTTTGTTGTTGCGCTTTTATACTCTCGTGTTGCGATGAAAAGTTGAAAAAGAATTGACAGAACATTAATAACTAGACAGTAAAAATTATACATATAAAAGCTTTGTGAAGTGTAATCGAATGTCTGGGCTTGCCATTATTTTAATATCTCGGTGTCATTACGGCTACTTTCTTTCGTCAATCTGCTCTAGTTATTGGATCATGAAAGCAGTGAAAGTGCGGCCTTAATGTCTACCGGGAGTGCGTTTATCGATAATAAGGTCTTTACCAGGAGCGGGGCAATTTGGTTCTTCAAGAGATTGGCGCATTTATTAAGGTCCAACATCTTATCAGGCAGCAGCCACTGCTGTGGAATATTCTTCAACGCCTTCCTAGATGGTGCACGAGCCATGCTATCATGGTAAATACAGCCGCTTGATGTGCGGAGTGGGAGAAAATCATACTCTCATCAGTCAAAGTGCTCGAATTAAGAGAACTAATTATTCCTCCTACATCTTTAACAATTTATCAGTATAATAATCATATAACAATATCCTAATTAAAAATTTACCAACAGTTCTTCAATTCTACACTGAAAATTGTACTGCAATTTTTTCTCTGCTACATGTTAATACGTACCAATTTCAATATAACACGAGTCCATTTCAATAATCACTTTCTCCGAATATATAGAGCGTGATTACTAGAATTTATTACCTCGCAATGGGGTTCCACCTCCGACATTCTCCCACGCTACTTTCACCGACCTGGGCCACCTTAAGAAGGGCGCGGGCGACACAATGCACTCTACATGCAAGAGGCACCCCAATGTCGGCGAGAGTCTCCACTGGGTCCATTTGGCCGAGATCAATTCAATCGATCAGCCCTTGTAATTAAGGAGGCTGGCGGGGGTGGAAATGGCAGAGTAGCAGGGCACCTCATCTTGCTCGAACAGGGTTCTGATGCTATAATAATCGAAGCATACAACGAGGAGCGCGCGAGATAATCCTGTGGATTAGAGTCGCTCCAGGAGGAGAGAAGCTACACTCGTAAATTCCATGGTGCCCCGTGACTCACACTCTTGTTGGATTAGGGGGCAGTTTCTACTGACGCGTGCTCAACTCATATATTCCTAAATATTAACTAATTTTACAGTGATTGTAAATTAAATTAAAAATATTCGATCTTGAGTATTGTATGATCTAATTTTTAAATAATGCGAATTCTATTTTTTGAAAGTAAGACAAGTTCAAAGTAATTCATCTCGGTATATATCTCGAACTAAATAAATGGTTAATACCACTTGATATTATATTATATTACCAAGACAATTAATTTAACAGAATTCATCTGGATAAGAAGGAATCCTAGTTCTCTTCACTTAATACTGAGCTCATAGTGCCAACTACTAGTTCCCCTTTAACCCCGCTGGCAGTGTAGCTAAATCCCATGCTAGAGGAGAGCGAGGCCTTCTTCCACTGGTGAGTCGACGGCGTTGGTAGGAGCGCGACGAAACTGGCAAAAACTCATTTGGTTGCTGCGACTATGGCAGCGAAGGCCGTTGAAGCGAAAATGCGAAATCGCTTCCGTCTGGCGCCGGGCGAAGGGCGCAGCCCGATTTACAGATGGCCAGCCTGACTCGCCTCAGTGGACACTGATCGACTCGACTCATGCTCCTCCACCTATCCTGATCTATTTCGGCCACCAGGATATACGCTGGCAAATGGACAATCATTCGCTACTGCACCACTAATCGCTGGGCACAGCTTGCGTCTTAAATCTCGATGGCTTTCGAAAGTCTGGTTTACAGTGGACCGCTACACCGATAGTTGGGACTGACTAATACTTTGAAACTCCAGCCATGAGTCACTTTCATTTTATTCCAGCTGAAACAATTGGTGTATTTTATACAATGTTTATTTGGAATTAGAAAGCAGTTATTCATATAAAAACGAATGGATTGAAAATGATTTGAGAATCGAATTTCTTTATGCTACATTATTCCCATGGAAAGTCGCATCACATAACTTGTCTACAAACGATTGAACAATTTTCCTCCAACAAGCTCCCCTAAACTTAACAACCCACCATCTTCGAAACGCAGACCAACAAAGCAGACCACTGTACTTCTTCAACGTGCAGTTTCCTCACCTTCGTTTCGCACGAACGACAAAACGACCTTTTCACAATGGCGAGGTTAGAGTGGCTTCTTAGCATGGCCGATTACATTAGTCAAATTCCGGCGCGTCACATCGTGCATTCGAATTACTCGCGTCGAACAGAAGGGGGAGAAAGCGAGCGAGAGAAGAAGAACACACTGAAGAAGAAAAAAGATACCGGCATGTTAAAATAGAGGAAGGAGGGAAAGGTCCTGAGGGATGCCGCTCGAAAGAACAACGAACGAAGTTAAAGGAATTCCTGGCTAAGTGAAAGGCGAGCAAGGAACCGAGCTGAAGTGAGACGCCTCCTCGTCGGCATCGTCGTCGTCGTCGTCGTCGTCGTCTGGAAAGGTCCAGGGTGGCTCCGGGGGCGCCTCGTATTGTAATGCGAAACTAAAACAGAATTATCCGCTACCCCTCGGCTCGGCCTCGGGGGTGGCAGTGCGTGGCCCTTCCAAGGGTGGCACACACCACCACACACTCTCCTCCGCCGTCACCCTGATACACTCGCCGAGGGGTGCATTTTAACGCGGGGGTAAAAAAGGCGCCTGCTTAAGGCCACCGCTTCCGATTCGACAATGCCTACGCCGATATACGTGCACCAGTAATGTCCTGTTTTATTTGCTAATGCCTGCCGGAGGGCCGCCGCCGTCCCCTGTTCTATTGATTTATAATGCACGAACCATGCACTGGAAAGATAAGGCTAGCTTGTGTGTATCGGTGTAACAGATACTTGTCGCAAAATCTGGCGCTGGGGATGCATCCACTATCGCGATCTTCGCACGTTCGCCCAAGATGCCCTTCTACTCTGTCATAACACTGGCATTACATTCATAGTTCATTTTGATGGGTTTATATTATCCTAGAAAAAGTGAAGTGAAATTCATGTCTCTTATTTCTTAATATTTAGTAGTTATATTTAATATTGCGTTTTTAGTACTCAATACAGATTTTCGCAGTAATGCATTCCCAGCGGACTAATGGACGACTCGTTATATTTTGCTTTTACACTGTATCATTTTACTTTCAAGCCATATGGGAAATTCTACATGAAAAAGAGTTTACTGCATGCCATATTTCAAGTTATCTCGACTTTTTACGTAAAGCATCGCTCCAGTTTCTTTGGAGGGTCTCACCGTCCACTGGCCTCGGCGAGTGTATCATGCAGCAGGGCTATTTCAAATGCCGGTGCACGAACAACTGGTTTATCAGCTGGATAGTGGCGAGGAGCAAAGGTTCCCTCCGCCTACGAAGTAGATCGCTCGGAGGCGAAGGAATCCCACTGCGCGAACGAAGAAGCCAACTGTGTCGCTCAATAAGCTCCGAAGTATACTTGAAGGCTTACGTGGGAACGCGGCCACTGCCAAATTCGCCTCTAAATCCCGGCACGAACGGATCCCACTGGGAGGGAGAACGCGCTAGATTCCAACGAGACTCACTGACCTAAGAAAACATCGTGACGTGCCGCTGCTGCCCATGAACACTGTGAGTGGACTCCCTGAAAATCTGCCAATTGCTTTAAATTCGAACTTCCGAACTATCCTGAATTTACCTAGTTTATTTTGGAATTCTATATCAATATTAACAGATTTTAAATATCCTGTGATTGATTTTTATGTTTCTTCTTTATCTTCAAGAAATAAATTATATTTATCACGGAATCCACTTATCCGGATATAAAATCATCATCGTATTAAACTGGAATATTCGTAGGAATAAACTGGATATTTTTACATTTCCACTGGTATTATTTTTCCCTGCTATTTTGTTTATATTTCCAAAACAGGATTAAACTTCAAGCCCCCTTATCCACGCGAGTTCCTGTCTCCGTCGGGCCGAGCGAAATATCGAGAAGCCCTCGTGGCAGCGGCGCGCAGCACTCGCTCGCTCCAATTAATTTTTGCGCCGCGACGGCGACGGCGTGGCAACAGTTTCCGAAAAGTTCGTGCACTTGTCAGGCAAATCACGGTTGCGAAATGAATTTCGCGAGAGTTTCGGGCACCGGTGTCACCGCCAGTAGCGATCTGATAGCAGTGGACGCTGGTTTATATCAAGCTGGAATATAATTTATTTAACGGGCCAAGCTTTCGGCAAGCCATGTTCGCCCCATGGAATTCTCATGGAGAATGGAAGCCGGCTTATTGTTTCATATTTCGTTGATGTCATAACAAAAATGGCAAATCTCCTGGCTCGCCAGGTACACAAGGATCGAATTCCAGTATGGGGAGGCAAGAGCAACAGCACCAGCAGCAGCAGGACCTTTCGAGGGTTAGAGTCGATGTTAAAACGAGGCGAGAGCATCCATGCTGCAAGGATATCAGTGTTGCTCCAGCTTCCTGGAGATCAGAGCGCCGCTATGCGGTCGAAAGCCAAGGGAACAGGCGTATTCGGTTTCAATGCTATCGATGCCGATGGGCGCCGATACAAGCCTGGCAACCCCTGCCATCAGACTTCATAGTGAACACGCCGTATATATATATGTATATATATATATATATATATATGCTATGTTCTGATAACAATGCTGGCAAAAGTCGCTCGGTGGTTTTCGGCTTTTTTATGCAGATTTATCGTTGACGCCTCTGTGACTCTTCACTGACGCAGCCTGCCTCAGTGAATGGAGCCACTGTATAAATTCTGTCGAGCTTCAAATCACGCTTTGACTGCTCGCCACAAATAAAAGTTTGGCTAGGTTTCATGTTCGATCCAATGAAAAGAGAGGACTATCTTTTAAATACCGTATTTCGCATTTTAAATGTGTTGAGCGTGACAGAAATCCGTTCGAGTTATGCTTCGACTGTCGTATACAAGTAAGCATTGTGTGCTTGTATTTCTAATTCTACGAGAAAATGGAAAATTTATTGATTAATATTGTCATGGTAGAAATAATATTTTATGCTAACAATATAAATCTTTTTGTTTCAGGTAAGTTTGATGAACCCTGTCTCAAGCAACATTACGTTGGTGCAGTATAATTTACTATCTTGTTTAAATATTATATACTTCTACGATCGATGCAAGTCTGACAATTATGTTTGATATTTCCACTGCGAAGGCCAACGGCTCAAATATTACTATCGCAGCGAGTGAATCCTGGCAATGCTGGCATTATCGGAAATAATAGGCGGCTCTCGGCGAGGGTACTTTATTGTTCCTGACAGAGGAACCGTCGCGGCCACTTATTTACCGGTAATCCAATCATAAACACCATTCCCGTGACTGGAAGGGCCAAGCACGGCCCTCCAAGGCGAAATAACGGTAATTCGTTATTATAGCGAGATTTTATTTCTCCTAATAGAATTCTTCCCCCTCGCGCGCGCGCGTTTCCTTTCTCCGATTCTCCCCAATCCGCGAACAGATGACGGATCCCCATGGCTCATTAGAGAGCCTGTGTGGTTAAGGTGAGTTTGGATTTCCGCGTGAAAGACACGTGCACATATCTATGGGAGAATCGAATGGTGTTCTAATGAAAAGCCTGTTTCATACCAATAAATAATCAAACCCTCTATCGAACTATAATTTCAAGATTCTACGATACTACATTTTTCATCAATACATTCTAAATACCACCATAAAACTAATAACGAACTTCTCACTTATTCATCTAAAATCCTGACGTATCGAGTGAAGGAGATTTTTAATGAGAACGTAGTCTGCTTACTGTATTGAGAAAAAGGAAAAGTAGCTTATATCCTCTTCAGACGTGCAATAGTTTGAAAGTACACTCGTCTGGCAAGAAGTAAGTATTTCATTACGAGAGCCTAGCAGAATCACGTACTCCACTTTTGCCAGCAATGTCTGCGCTTGTCTGTGTGAGAGTATGTGCTGTAGAGAGGGATGTGCATGCGAGAGAGCGCGGTTCTCGGTGGGCGCCGATAATGCACTTATCCGGCTGGCGGCTGGTGCGCCGCCACCTCCGGGTAACAAACCCATTGAATGCCGCCTTGATTGGAGCCTCGAAATACGCGACGATACGTCGAAACGGCTGACGCCCGCTGCGATTCGATTACATACCGCCTTTTACCATGGCATACCTGCGTGCCTAGTCTTCCTGTCTGTGCGAGCACGCACGAGCCGAGGAAATCGCTAGACATCACGCCTCAAATCCTTTTGTTCGCCCACTCCTCTGAAACCTGTAAGAATGTTAGAAAAATCCAGTTGCAACTGACTCGATAGTCTCGCTTGAAACACGATTAGACTTGTCTCGGTGAAGTCATTCTCCTGGTATTTCTCACGAGGTTATTAAATCGTTTTAATATTTTAATTATTATTGTACTATCTTTATGAATTAATCGACGGAAATTTCGTTGTTAAAGAATTAAATATATAAATGTTGGGTATGGGGATTTCATTTATTAATATATAATTAATGTTAGTTGTCATGTAAAGCTGCATTTATTCGCCGATTTCTATATCTCAGTAAATAACTTTGTTCACCGTGTTCCCTGTAATCGCAACTCCAGTGCCTACTTGTTCAGTCTCGTGATTCACCGTCACTGATCCTCAGCTGAATGCCGTCTTGATTGCAACGAAACGCGAAGTACCGTCTGCTCGCAGTAGTACGCACTATTTGATTACAACACGCGACTTCGCAGTATGCAGAGTGAACTTGTAAAACAGGCTCGTTTACAACTTTACGTGACACTGTCCAAGCTTCATGTTCTAGTCTACTATGAAGTTTCAATTTGCTATTCAACTTGTTCTATGTATGAATAAAATGTAGAATGAAAAATTGTGAGAAATTACTGTTAACATATTGAACGCACATTTTTACAAAAGAAATGCGAGTAAATTGGGTACAATTCACGGAACAGAATTCATTAAACTTGTTCCGCGAGATAGTTATTAGAAACGTGTATCTCTTTTTATTGTTTTTCTTGTCGCTTTGTAAAGTTATACTTGACGAGGAAATAACGAAGTTTTGTGGAAACTGGCAGAATCGATGTGAACACACCGCGTTTGTTTACCGCTGGAGGATCCTCGATAACACTCGGACTCGTGGACCGAAGGTAATCTTCTCAGCCGAAAGTAGTTGATTCAGTAAGCACCAAGTATCCAAGGAGTATCCTATCAGTGTACCTCCGATACTCCCAAGAAATCGCTTTGCCGAGAGAATGGCGCAAATGTTTGGGAAATGTCTGCTTCAATAGTTTACCGACATGTTTCCAATAATGAAACTACAAAGTTCTCTTTAAAAATCAATTAAACCTTCAGTTTATCACACAGTTTTCTATTTCTTTCCAGTTAACATGCATTTTGCACTTTCGCATCTTCGTTAATATTGAATTAGTCGAGAAATGCCAGAAAAACACGCAATAATTCAATGAAATAACCGAATTCAGGAAAAATTTGGATATGATATTTTCACAGAAAGAGTGTGGCAATATTGCCCGATTCTTTTGTCTGGCGGAATTACTATCCGAGTAATCCACAAAGTGTCCTGGAGCAGTTAGGATTCTCCAGCGGTATTCAAGTGGCATTCCCATTTCTACTTGGGTCCTGGAATGCCTTTGACCTGCATCGGTGTGCCTATACGCACACGTGTATACACACAGTGCGTGGTAGACCGGACCACTAATAGATCCATGTGAAATCAGACGTAAACATAATTACAATAATTCGGCCTGGTCGGATCAAAGGAGAATTGCGTACCGCTTGCCAATTACGTTATTACATTATTACATACAAGCAGAACTATCTCCGTTTCGTTGTTCCTCCATAAATTAGCATAATTTTTCCATAAGAAATCATCCGGAGTCGCATTAACTCTCAGCCATGAATTACTATCCAACTGGGAGTCTATCTACCTAAAACTATCATCATTAACTTCTTCAATGTTTAAAAGATTTCTCCTTACGATTGAAAAAGTCATTAAAATGCATCGAATACTTCATTACTGTTTGCTTGAATTAAAGCCCGATAGACGTATTTCGCCGTCCTGTTTCTGTCAGTTTGTATTTATTCTGACAGTGAAGATTATAACTCGAGTGGTAGTGGCAGGTAGCGTAGAAGGAGGCTGCCAGGATCAGGGAACACGGCAGGAGAAGCGGTACAGAAGCAAATCGGCCTGTTATTACTCGATCATATTCATTATACTCTGCCCGAGGCAAGCGGCTCTAATTCATCGACGCTGCCACGATAAGAAACGCACGCACAGATTAACGAGCCCGATTTCCAAGGCGTCTCCACGTGCACATAAGAGAGGGACTTTGAAGCCCCCCTTGATGCTCTTCTCCCGCCGCCCAAGAAAAGATCGACTAGCAATGCCCGCGACAGGTAGACGCGTTCTCGTGGTTGGCAGGCGTGGTTTGCATAATCCGCCGATTTTTGCGACTCCCACGAAAATGAAGCACGAGATCCTGTCGATTCACCGAATGGGATTCCCCAGATTTGCATAGAGTTAGTTCTCCTTTTTCCGGAATCCTGAGAAGCCGCCTTTGCCACATTGCTCGTTGCCCGATTGCTTCTTTTGGTCTGCGGACGCGCTTCATTTCCACATTAAAGTGGAACCCTTGTAAAACAGCAGAGCACCCGTTTTGAAATTCCCATTGCAGGGATTCTTCAGGTTCTTTGATTGCCAAGCTAGGAAATAAATGACTTGCTGTTAAATTATTCAGGGTCAAACTGTGTTCGAAAGTAGTGTAAATCCGTCCCTGGTATCTTGTACATTTAATTTAAAGGAGTGATGTATTAATTGCTGTATTATAAATAAGAAGAAGAAGAAGACATTGATGTAGAAGAAACTGGCTACTCTATCATCAGCGTAACATCGATACTAATTGCGAAATATTGCTCGATTCGAGTGCGATCAGCATTTATCTCGAGCACCTACTTCGCTCACTGGCTGGACCAGTCGGCGAGCATGCGAGTTAAGTTCGAGCGTGTAATTAGAATACCATAACTTTGCGCCGGTCTGCGGGCATAATTTGCCCGACGAGCGGTTTCTCTTCGAAGTATAACTAACTTCTGCCCCAAGCGGAATCGAGTATGTTTGCAAAGTGACAGTGGAAAAGTAACGGCAGTGATTTCCCAGGCAACCCAAATGAAAAGTCAATCTCGTCGCGGCTGCAAATAAAACTCACGAAACTCAATTCGTACTGGGAACGAGGTTGCTCTCATTTTTTTGGAATCAGAGTTTGTTCAGTTTGAGAAATGATGTTTTCTATCATCATCATTGTTAGCATTACTCGAGCGACGCCAGTGGTATGCAGTTTGGCAAGTCTGCTCGTGTCTGCCTCTCGTAAAGCGCCGATTGATCGCCTTAGCAGTGGAACTCGACGATTTGGCAAATGTATTCTTACCGATTTGGCACCCATTCGTATTTGGAGCATTCTTCGATCAGACGAATTTATATCTCGCCTTCTTATCGAACCCCAATGAACATTCAATAACCAGCAAGTATATTTATTAAAACATCCTGACATCCAATAACTACTTTGTTTATCATTTAACTTTACAATAAATATTCTTTATTTCTTCCCATTCTTAATTTGTGAAAATCATAATTGAGTTGTTGAATTTCATAATTACGTAAAATCGATGCACCACTTTGATGTAATTACACTATGATTACAGTGAATGTCACGTAACGTTAGGTCAAGATCATTATATTCGGAAATTCTATGCCAAGTGTGTAACCCTGTAAGTAGACTCGTATTGATCCTCCACAGGGAGACCTGCGGCATGCGTCGATTAATAGTAGAACAATTGTTGGTCAACGCACCGCTGTTTCCATTTAGTGTTCGGTTAGCGCGATAATGGAACTGTAAATCGTTCGACGTTTGTAATTAATCAGTCGATGCAAGGAGGGGAGGTAGTGCGCGGCTCGCCCAGTCGATTTCGACGTGCAAGCGCTACCGAACAATTCCTCTAATGGCAATGACGTAACTGCTGTTGCTCTTTAATGAATATCGGTGCAATCACTTTCGAATTTTCGATAAAACAAACCTATCATTTCTAAACACAACTTTTTTTTATCCACACCTTTATCCACTTTCTTAACCACTCAAGAAATTGGTAAAAAAATAATTGGTAATCAGCAATAAAATGTTATGCGATAATTTAAAGTGGGAGTGCGGTGGAATTAAGTTAGTATCAGCGACGGAATTAACTGCTATTCTTAATTGCCGAAGTTCCATGCGCATTATCATACTTTCGTTGGCAACCTTTCTTTTTTTTTATTGCTCGACCGCCCCACCCGGGCAGCGGCTTTTTTCTCGAGATGAATATCTGATCCGGCCTCCAGGAATTAGTGCGTAAATCATAGCAAGCAATCTCGCATGAATATCTATGTCCGGGAGAGTTCCTCAACTTTTCTGATGCGTATCTCAGCGCGCCTGAAATATGAGCAACTCAATCGGAATACGAATGTTCGCTGTACCCCTTCTTTTTCGCACCCTCCGACGCCTCCTGCTTCCTTGATTTACGATGTCGGCTTCGATCAGCGGAAATCCGAAGATTATTGCTCTCGGAAATCGCAGACTCTCGATATTAATCGCACCGGTGCCAAGTGTGCGAGGAACAATTTGGCGGCCTTTGAATTTACAGAACTGTTCTCGTAAATGAATTATTAGGTGTTACGAATATCTTTTCAGGTATTCTAGTATTATAGTATTCGCAGCTACGTAATGAGAGGAACGGGGTACTTTTTTATTTATTAATTAACAGGAGTGTTAATGAAAGATAAAATTCAACACTAGCGGAACTATTTCGCGGCTAAGAAAACTTCGAAACCGGAATAGCCACTGTTTCGTTCATTGCGTATGAACTAATTTCACATATAAATTGACTGGCTGGCCGCATATGCCGACGAATACTCGCCGAGCATACTTCGACTGTTGCGGTTCCCTGAAATAGTTGGGTACAGTTGAAGCCAGGAACTATGTCGAATCAGGCCGCGCCGACTCTTTCCTGGCCACAATAAAGCGGCCGCTACCTCTACGAACGGTATCACCCAGGAAAAACAGGCACTCGCTCGAATCGAAATTGTTACAAGCCTGCAATTTAAAATGCAAGCATTTTTCTCGGTGTTTTTAACGAGCCGCAATCCTTTCAATAGACGACGTCACTCGCTCGGGCCAGCCGCGCTCGTGTAAGTGATAATTAAACAGAGTCGCACCTTTTAATTAAAGCACTTTTGAAAACATTTATTCATAGCAATGCGCGCGTGCGGAAAGTTGCTCTCCCGGATAATGGGCATCAGTTTTCTCTCGTTTCTCAGTGCTAGCCGGGACGGTGGGATTGGTGCATGCGTGTGTCTCTATTTATTCAGGATATTCGTTCCACCAGCGAACAAAGGCTAATGAGGAATCCGGTGATTGTACGTGCACTTTGCGCGAGAGTGGAATGGCTCATTATTTATCAGGCTGCCAGTGAAACAGGCACGAATTAATGAAGTAAGATTTGTTGCTTGTGTATTTGCTCGCCCAATCAAAAGAGTCGAGGAAAGAGGAGAGTGTGGAGGTTGCTCTAAGGGCCTGCTGCTGTTCAATCGAGCACGAAACTATGAATGAAGCAACGATCTAGAACAGGCCAGCTGCTACCGTTTGCTCCTGCTTCTTCTCAGCCTCCCACGTAGACCTTCTACGAGATTTCCCCGGTGTTCTGCACAATTACCCTCGTCACCCGAGGTGTCGGCATCCACCTACGGTCAATGGACCTTCTTCTTAAACATTCAACCTCTTCCAGAATTAAATTAAAGGACTACTCCTACTCACAAGTACCATATTTCCACATTTCACAATTAAAAAATTCGATAGTTTATCAGACCTTTAAAAATACCTAAAGAAATGACAAAGAAATAAAGTAGAAGTCATGAAATATCTCGAAAACCGTAATCTGCATAGATAAATTCAAGAATGCCACACGTAAACAGCGCATAGCGTGTTAAAGGCTATTTACCGCAATCCTGATAAGGAAGTTGGGAGCGGAGGAAGGCGATAAACATTTACGATAACAGTTCCAAGGTGTCGGAGGCGCGATATTACGAGAATCAGCAGTCCCATCTACATCTGTCGGAGAAGGAGGATATCCCGGGAGGTTTTTGGATAATTATCCGGGGCAGTGTCTGCGGATGAGAAAAGGCGGCTGGCTAGATGAACCGCGGGCGTTCTTGAAGGAGCAGCTCCACAAGTGGTAGGCAGAGAGAAGCAGGGCTGCCGCAGGGGGCCCTTCGCAGTGGAAGACAAGTCCATGTAGATAAAATCAGACCGCTTAAGCCCAAAGCCTTGCTTCTCTCCCCTTCTCTCTCTCTCTCTCTCTCTCTCTCTCTTTCTCTTTCTCTCTTGCACGGCCATCAAAGACTCCGAAGGCAGGGAAAGCAGCTCGTCTCAGTCTCAGCCCCGACTCAAAGGAAAAGGAACGCTCGAGCGAATTAAGAGCGACGTGGAAATGCACTCGCAAAAAAGAAGAGACAAGTAGCCGGGGAAGAAAGGCCTACCGGTGGGAATCGGATGGGAAAAAGAGAATACTATCAGTAGGCCGGTTCTATACATGTATGTGTGGTCTGTCTTAAAGGCAACGGCAATATTAATTCTTGCCGCGTACTGAACTGTTCGATGTCATCTCGAGTTAATAAAGATATTATCGAGAATTCTTATTAGAGATTATTTTAATGATTTTTAATCGAAAATTATTTATAAACCGGCTCGATGTTGGATCCTCGGGCAAGGGTGATTTGGTAATCTCGTTGAATCTTAAAGTCTGAAATGATTAATACCTGAACAGTCATTACACATCAGTGGTTACCGGAGGGTCTGAGATCCTGGAGGATAAGAAGCTAGCCGGCGAAGTCTAATACAAGCGGACGAGACTAAGATAATTCTAAGGGGGTAGTGCGTCGGTGGCATTAGGGACGTGCCGGTGCAATGCCTGCAGGTCTCAGTGGCGGTGCATGTATATGCATAAAAGATGCTAATCTCAAACGGTAGCTCGCATTGCCGCGAGTGGCAATGCACGGAGAGGAGCAGCGGACGGCAGCCAGTGGCTGTGTTGGCCAACTGTTCACTTGGCCGGATGGCAGAGCACGAAGAAAGCAGTAGGCAGGAGAAGCCAGCAGGCAAGCAGAGAAGGTGGTGGCCGGGAGATCTTCGCTCGAGATTACCAACGGAGCCATTCATAGCCTCTAAAGCGTGTACATGTGCGCCACTGGACTCGTTAGCGCCGCTAAATGGACACACCGCTGATATATCGAAGGAAGCACTCATTAGACGCCGGCAGAACCATCGCTGAGACGACCCAGTAATCGCACTGGTGATTTGCCCCTGCAAAACTTTGTTATTGTCAGCCATGACTCGATAAGTCATCGGCCACTTGCCTACCACATTCTTTCTACCGCTGATCCCTGAGCTGTCGTTAGTTCACGAGTAATCACCTGTTTTGTCGTGGACTACTGTGCATTCCGAGAAGTACAAAGTGATCCTGAAATGGCCTTAATGACTCGGGGAATTGATTCCATCGGGGCGATGGATAATAATGCCAGTCGTTTCTACTCCCTCTGACTTTGCATGGGGAATGAACATTTATTCATCGCTCGGTGAAAAGTATCGCTGCTGGGGAATCAAGATTTGACTTTCAATTCTTTCTCACGTGGATTCTGATTGGAATTTTTCACTGAAGCGATTACTGATTTTCATCATTAGTACTGATTGTGTTATAAAAAACTATTTTCCCCTTTAACTATTACGTGTTGTAAAGTTCATCAGTCGTATTCCACATTCTTGATTGGCTGACCTCGCACAGAGCACACAAGCTATAGCAGGTTAGGTTGGACGATAGAAAATTAACCGAGCTCTAAATGCGTGCCACGCATCCATTGTCGCAACCGAGGGATCTGAAATTGATTCGTCGTCCGAAAGGATTGTCCCCGGAGCGGCGGACGAATTTATCTGGGACGTGCATCGTATCGCTGAAAAACGATCCCTAAAATATGCTGGACCAGTTTCATCCCTCCTCACTCGAGGGAACATTGGATAGCAGTCCGGAAGACCGAAGAGCGAGAATTATAATCCATTCACGGGAGAAGGCGTGTGTGCGTCAATGGAATTGCTCTCGTTAAACTGCAAACGGACAGACATATACATTCACACGCACATTCATATAGGTTTATTGGTTATGTGAGGAATGGGTGGTGGTTCACCCTCGCGCGCTAAACGCTCCAGTAATCGGCCGAGCGATTTGTTAGGGTAAAATTAAGTAAACGTCGAATGTTAGCTTTGCAATTTTATCCTTTCGAGCACTCTGTCTCCCCGGACTCTTCAATCCCCCCTATCGGCCGCCACTACTGCTTCGACGTGATCGCGCAAACATTAAGCCACCTTTTTCGGTGTTCCCTTCTCATTCATATGCCATAAAAAGCGAGCACCCTGGATTTCTCTTTCGCTCTTTCTCTGCGTCGCTCTGCGACTCCTTTTTTTTTTATTTACCTTACACGAGCGGGCTTTCCGTAATTGAATCTGCCCGGAAATCGCACGATCCTATGGGATAAGGGCTCCTTTAAATTTTTTGGCTGTCATCCCAAGCTTGTATTCATGGTAGTCTTCGCTTGACCATTCAGGACTATTAATACAAATGGAAAATCATGGATCAGGTTGAACGCTTAATCACTTTCGGTTCAATTTTCTCGGAAATCCGCCGAATTCGATGGAATTACGGTCCGCAATTTAAATCTGGATTTATTTCGTTCCTGAGTGGTTTCAGACTCAGGATTCACGAGTTATTTTGAAAGCGTCATTAAAATATACATTAATTCAACTAGTCTAGAATGATCCATATTACTCCTTGAAGATTTTCTATTAAATTGATTCAACTCGCTTAGCAGTTACTTAGTCGAGATTAATTCGGGACATTTCTCAACTAATTCCAAGAGTCAAATTCTAGGAACTTTATGAACAACTAGTTGGGCAAACCGGACTGATTCTCATAGAAGTTGTGCGATCAAAGCTTCATTACATCCTCCGGGAGCTCCCTCGCTTAGAACTTATGGCGCGCGATACAGCAACTGGAGCGCGAGCAGTATTTTCGCGATGCTTATTTACACGGAAGTTCGCCGCACGAAGTAGCAATGCGAATTCGAAGATAAAGGAGGTGCAGCACAAGCATCGTGCTGAAGGTGGGTGGAGGGAACTAGAGCGAGGAAGTCGAGAACTTATGGGGCAAGGACAGCGCAGTGGAGCTAGCACGAAGTCGCGCGGAAGTCGTTCTTAAAGGCAGAGGAGTTCGCTCTTAAGAGCTGTTGACTCTCGGCTATCAGATACCTCGCCAACCCACCCCTTCGACATTCAACCCTCTGCAAATATTCCTTCCTAGTGCGCTTTTCCCGTTCGCGTTATTACATTTTTCGAAATGACAATTTCGAGATGTACGACGACCTTTGGAAGATACTGTGTGCTTCGGCACTTAAGGATTTTATCGAACTGATCCTGAAATAGTCAACTTAATATCACGAAAAGTTAAATGGTTCACGGAAATTGCAAGTTTTTGTTGTACAATTTTAGCACAAGTTTTGATTGTTCTCCATCGAGGCATCGTCGGCTCGAATTGCACCGATTTGTCAACGTTTCAGAAATTGACAGGGTTGACAAAACGATACATTTCTCACGGCTGACGAATGCACGACTCCCCCTTTTTTTTATTTATTTTGTTTGTTTTCCAAGCGTATATTTTCGCTTGTTTTTTTGTAGAACATAACCGTCAAACCTATTGTTTGGCGTTTCCACTCGTCGATTCGTAGAATGTCTGAATTACTTTTGTATATCTTTTGATCGTATCTGGTGCACTTTATGCAGTGTTCTATGCAAGTGGCTTGTTTATTTTGAGTGGGAAGCAAAAGGATGTTGGCATACGGAATCTTCGAGTCGTGATAAATTGGCCTGGAACGAAAAAGAGATTGGCGAGATAGGAGTGTCCACTCGTATCGTTGCAGTCTCGCAATGCACTCACTGTGCACTGGCTATGCACTCTCTCACAACGAGAGATCTAGGAACGAGATTGGTCTCCATTCACGAGATAACGTCCCCGCATCATCTTCGTGGGGTACTCGTTAGCCCCGGTTTCATATGGACCACTCTGACAAGCATTTGTCACCGACTTCCTTCGAGCATAATGCCGCAAACTCGAATCAAACTCGAATCAAACTCGAATCCTGGCGATTCTTCAAAGTGCCCACTTGAGAGGATCGATCCCCCTCAAAGCACCATTAGGACTCGCAAGACCATTACGTCCCATTGCATTTCCATTTGAAAGCGCAATACCAAAAGCTCCGCCGGTAATTTTGCAGAAGTCACCGACTAACAATGAAATATCCAGTTATACGTTGCTTGCCCGAGTTTCCCGGCGCCGTTATTTGCAATTTGACAAAAGGGTGGATGGGACAAGTTCTTGCTTGGCATTTTGCTTTGATAGGATGGCAGTGCAGAAGAGGCTTGGCAAGGCAAATAGGTAGATGGTAGCGACTGCTGCGATAAGTCTGCGGGCCTTGAAAAGGAGCTCGTAGGCCACCAAGTGTTCAGTGTTCACTGTTCACTCGCTGCTGGTGCTCCGAGATCTAGGGGCGAGATTGCGACCTTATTCACCTGGGTAATGCGTACACGACTCGGCTAGATCTTCGTCCCTCCGCACTCGTTAACTCCCGGGTAAACAAACTGACGTACCACTAGGATTCCTAATAATTTCTTGGGCCAATCCAACGTAAGGCAACACTGACACTATCTCCTGTTATACTTCCAAGTTTTGACCTTTGAATACTTTAGTTAATGCCTCTTTCTTAAGCTTCGCACTCTCAGAGATCGTACTATGTCACTTTTAGTCATAGATCGGAATTATACATGAAAATGTAGTATTTGTTGTTTATGTAGACTATGTAAATGTGGCGAAATTTAGTCACTTCAAGATGGTCAATTAGAAGTCTCAACAAGTGTATTACTAGAAGCAATTCACAATGTGCACACATAGTATGTAATTATGTGGAAAGAGGCTATTCGAATGCACGAAAACCTGTTGAATTGCGTTCAGGGATGAATAAGTTTGTTGGAAATTCATAGAGGCTTGCTTCCGCGGTTAATCAATATGTGACTGGGTAACTTACAATTAGTTCGACGTGTTTCGATCGTTATACTCCGCTCGCCACAAGTGACTGCTCGGTTCTTGTAAATGTAATTAGCTTTCGAGACGCTTTCGTGGAACTTGCGGACCTCCTTAAACGTTCCTGAGATTAACTTACTAGCTTCTATCGGGCGAAACTTCTCGAACGGGAATGGAAAGTTTGTCGGACGCTCGATTGCTATTCAAATTGTTTTAATATAATTAATCCACAACATCTCCTTTACGATATTTCAAGTATTTGCATACTTCTAATATTATTACATAAATAATAAGTGCCTTGTTACTTATAGATTTCTGTTTTTGTTTCAGGTAAGTGACAATTACTTTGCACTGCTAGACGCAATAATCAAACGATTACAAGGGAACAGTGAGTACAATCAAGTGGGCGTCGTTTATTAAATCATTACATTAATTCTGGCATGCATTAAATACCAGTCACAACGAATTACAATGCTGATTAAAAGAGTGGAACATAACAAGCCCTTTTTGGCCGTTTTATCGAGGGACTCGATAAAGTAACCCGATTGATTAACCAGACAAGACCTTCTTAATTAGCGAAATTGCTCATAGGAGTATGTCATTTAAGATGAGCCTTGGCATGAAAGTTTTACTAACGTGCTCAGACTTTACTGCCACTCCTACCACCCGAACTCGTTAAGTTTATTTCAATTACAGGCAATCTCACTTTATCGAGATATTAATTCCGCCGTTATTCCCTCAAGCTTTTATGTCGCCCGAAATAAATAAGCTTAACTAACCAATCAGATCGTCCCTTACATTCTTGCAGTGATGCCACGAAATTGAAGTCAATTAACATTCATTCCAATCAAAACAGTTGGAGATTCGTCAGGGTTAAAAATAATGATCACTTATTTTTACGCTTTCTTCGAAGCAGTTGTCAGCAACCTATTGAACGAGCCATCGAAAACCGTATGAATCACTCAGGAACTCGATGGTGCAACGTTCGGGGATCGATTCGTCATGGGAACTTCTATTCCTCGCGCATCCAACTTCCATAAAGCCATAAATTCGATATCTTGCTCGTCGCGCGGAGGTCAGTGTAACACGGCAAGCCATTAGAGAGTGCAGAACGCCGATCGGTGTCACGCTAAACTCGGCTTCCTTCATTTTCGTCGGGTTTCGACTACAGAACTGGGTCGCCGGCACACTCATATATTTTGCCTGCCTGAAGGATTTATAATACAATTTTAATTTATGTCACACCTGACGCAAGCTAGCCTAACAAAAATTGTCGCCGAGGGAAAAGCATCCAACCCACGTCCTATGTACGTGTGGGTAGAGTGTTGTTTTCACCAGACGCTGATGTATCGTTGATTCAAATATTTACGATAACGAGCTATGATTTATATGCGTCAGTCTCTCTTCTGCGAACATGAAAGCTGAGAAGACATTAGTGTAGGAAAATGGATTCCGCAGCAATTAACTGAAGCTTTCCTTGGGTCGTCTTGTTGCTTATTATCTCGTCACACGGTTCCCACTGTCTTCGCAAACCCCTTCGTTCCATCCCGCACGCCCGTCTGCCTCTGCCCTGCAGACTGAAACTCGATACGCTCGGATCTCACGTGGAACGGTCCCCAAAGTTCCCGGAAGTCCCGTTACGCGTGTAATACATTACCCCTGAGGCTGAGGGGATGGGAATAGTGTCGGATCTCTCCCGCCTCCCCGCGTGATAATCTCCCTAAGCCGAGATTCCCTTTAACCCGAATCACGAAACTTTTTTCATTGGGGAATGAAAGCACCCGAAAGTTCTTTTGACAGGGGTTCCTGTCGGCCTCCAAAGTATGATGTGGATCTGCTTTTTTGACTGACGTCCATGCTAGCCGTGAAGTTTTAAGGGAAGTGTCCCCAAAGAATTTCAGGAATAGTAATAAACTTAGTACTTTGTTTAAGAATATTGTTGAAAGATTGTAGATTTAATGTTGGAAGTAGAATAAAGATAAAGAGATTGCAACTTAATAATTTTCGGTAGTTCAATAGTTAGTGATTTCTAAACATTACTATCTTCGATCTTTTCCTTTTGTCCTACGAACTTATCTGTGTTGCTATTGTTAAACATGAAGCTGTTTAAAAGCATTGTTCCATCCTATCTCATTGGACAATCGCACGGGACAACACATTACCCCTTTCTCGGATCGAGTTCATAAAAGAGTGCACAGTTGCAGCGGAATCAGTTGCCCGAAATTTGCCCAGGGCCGACGTTTAACGAGTATGTAATCTCACACTTCTCTGTTCGCCCGTTATTCGCTCGAGTCTGAAATAGGAATCCTAGAGTGCCGAGTCCCTCAGGAGTGCCACTCGCCTGAAGGGAGACGAGGCCGAATCGCCGGGTTAATGGATTCACGAACAATCCTGTTCACTACGGCACACTCTTTCACATACATAGGAATATGTAGGGTCAGCCTGAAACAATCTGCGGATGTGTACATACAAAGTTCCTGTGAATAATGAGTCTACAATCAGTATATTATTTATCAGGAAAAACATCATACTTACTTTCTTTCTGACAAATTAATCAACAGTAAATATTCAGAACAGTTTACAAATAATTCATATATAATTAAAGATATCAGTTTAAATGTTATAGAAAATACACAAATTATACTTTCCTTCGAGGAGACAGAACTTTCCCTGGAACTATCGAAAACTTTATCTCGAGTTTACAAAGTTGGTTGACACTACACTTCGATCCAGTGTTGCTCGAATTGGACTCTACCGTCTTTCTGACGAGCAATTAGATCTTTCAGTCAAGTCGAGGGGAACGAACTAATAAATATAATTGGCGACGCACAATGCGATACCAATCAACAGTAATACGGGCCGTCACAAATAATTAAGGAGTATTGTTACGCATACACTTTCCCGGCAGCGGCGCTGCTTCGGGTGTGTCGCTCGAAGGATTAAAGCTGAATGGATGATCAAGTGTCCCATTCACGTGGCTTTCGTATTAACTGCTCAACCTGCTGACATATTGCGAGCTCCTTTCGCGGAGCGACACTTCCTTCGAGGAAAGGGAAAACGCGCCCTCTATTGTGCCAAGTCGAAAGTGTAAATATGCCTGTGTACTGATTTATTTCCAGACTGCCCATTGTGTCCTGTAAATTCCGGGTCACTGCTTTCAACACACTTATTGTCTTTGGATATTCGGTGTCAGTATTTTTGATTATCATGAACGTGAAACGTACATTAGACAATTTTGTAATATCCTTTGTGATCTTCTCTTTTATTAAGTATTAGTCTTTTATCTCTCAAAATTTATTTATTAAAATTCCCTTACGATTCATTAAAGCCTGTAAGTACCAGTGTTACAATTGAAACTTCGATGACAGTTGGAGCGAGCGTGTGTCGAATGAGAGTACGAATATCTCGAGTCAAAGAGAGGCGCGTTACGTAATACGTAAAGGGAGTAAGGAGCGAGTAAAATCGCAAACTGGGTTATTGTGTAACACGCGGCAGTTCGTGTGTATACTTTCCCGTAGACGCTTGGTCAAGTGAGCCATTACTTAATTCCCATAGGAAAGGACTACTGTTTCTAATATGGCCGAGCAAATCCATCAGGTGGATTGAAGCCAACTGGGTGACTGTGCGCCGCAAGATTCGAGACACATGTCCCGCACTACTTAACAAATATCCACTGTCCAACGTCTAACCCCATTCTGCCTAGCCTTGAGAATTAGGTAAACCATAAATCCCCAAGCGATACGTTTCAGGAAGCTCCAATTCCCACTAGACACAACCAACTGTCAGTCATTGCATCCCCAGGAATTCTATAATAGTGATACAAAAATAGAAATCGCCTTTCGAAACAGATAATAATTAAATTAATATTTATTTTATATCGGTAATTAATAAGTCTTTGGAAGTCGATTAGATTCTGCTCGAAAGAGAGTTGGATAAAATTGAGCTAATTGATAATTCAGTGCGGTCGTTACCGATGGATAGTATTTCGCTTACTCGCGGAAAATCTCCCAGAATTATTATTCAACCCAATAATAGAACTATTAATTAAGACAGGAATAATTAAAACAATCTGAAGTAGATTTTGTGAACTGACACTTTCCAAGTGTTCTTTCCTGACACATGACTTTTCTAAGTGTAATTATAACCATAGCTTGATCAAATATTGTCAGAGTTAATTATTAAACGTCAAAGTTATTGAAGTCAGTAAGTGTCGGCTTCAATGTTCTTCCATCAAATTTCACAAAATGACTGCGCAATATTCCTCCGGTGAAGCTGCCGTTAGCAGAGTAAGCGTTGCGAGGCCATTATTCCAAAAGACCGTCGTGCAAAGTTATTGTTTATCGTTCGGGTGAGCGTATGCTGGGAAGCTACAGGTAGATATACGTACGAAGTTATTATTATAGGTCGCTTGATGTTGTCCAGAGTGATTGCTTTCCAGGGCATAAGCGGCCGTAAGCTCGGCTCCAGCATTTTTCCGTGAAAGCTCGCAGGCCTCTAAACAGGCTGCCGTTAGCTCGAGCGGAATCGAAAGTGCTCGTACATCCCGTTAATGCACGATCCCAGCCTCCCCAGCGGTCCACAAACGCCAACGCCAGAGAAACTTCGATCCTACTGGCCAATAATCTTTCCCATTCACCACCGACGCATAGAATGACCGAAAAATGTGGCTAGAATTTATCCCATTCGATGTAATTAACTAGAATTAAATCAATATTCCAAGGTAGCAAATTCTTCATTCTTCAAATTATTTTCGATCTTTCAAAGTTGTCAAAAAATGTACAACCGAATCTATTATTGATCCAGTTTGATCGTTTAGAGTTTAAATGACAGTTCAATCATTTTTGAACAGTCTATCAGTCAGGCGAGTAGTACAGCAGAGTTCTGGACCACCGTGTGTGTATCTAAACGATAGACCTGATAGCTCGATTGATTGATCGGTCGTTCTTTATATTTTTGTCAGCTTCGGAAATGATATCGCGTATAAGTAGGGCCGTGTGGGGTGGCTGCTTAAGTACTGGTATCGGTAGAGTGGCTGTTTTGGGGCACAATCGATGAGTTTGCGGGTTAAATGAGACGGAAAGAGTTCTGATGGAAAGACACTCTGATGGATCACTTATAATCAGTCTCATAACTCGGATATTATTCGTGGAAAATACTATGTTGCTAGAATTTCTGCGCGAAACAGCAAACTCTCTAACGATGATTGGCAGCCCTGCCTTCCGATAATTAACGAAGAACGGATAAATAAAGAATGCTCGGTCCTGCCATTTGCATATGTCTTGAGGAAATTGAGGAAAGTGGGTTGAAGGTTTGAAACTTCGCTGAAAGTTTACTCCTGACTTAACCGATACTTAGTTAACCCCGTTGTAGTTAACATGACAGGTATTCAAAGTTACTCTGTGCAAAGTAAGGCAGATGTTATATTCCCTAATAAGAAGACAAGATTATTGTTCGGAAGAATACAAAGTCATAATTCTGAGAATTACCTTCTATTTTTCCGGAAATAATATAATCAAAATATAATAGAATTAAAGATCTTTGAATACTCGTTATTTCAGATTTCAACTCAAGTATCAAGTTCGTCACTCAGGAAATTTGCAATGCCGAGCAGTGGTAATCTTAGGGTACTAAAGGTACACATGTTTGTAGAGGGAAATGCCAAGATGATCGTATTGTAGGGGCGATTAGCATGGGAAATTGGAGGTCAGCCTTGACACAAAAGGGCGGCGTTGGTGCTCGGTGAAGCTCGGAAACCAGCGGGATCGTTAGTTCTTGGCCGGAAGCCATGATCGAGCCAGCGTGCTTTCGCGCGTTTACCCTAAGCACGTATACGCACGTGCGTGTGTCATTCCGGCGTGACACGCTGGATCCAATAACGCTCTCTCGACGAAACACTCGTCTATATGATAATGAAGCGGCGACGCCGCCGACCAAAATTAATGCCGATCTCTGCTTGGCGAAACCTTCTCTCGTCCCGAATCGATCCTAGCCCGATACATTTCACTCGACACCTCGACACGCATGCAATATGACTTCCTTCATATGAAGCCACTCTCGAAATGAATACGCGCGCACCTAGCATATCTCTCGAAACTCGAACTTCTGTCGCATTTTTCGTCCCAGTCTGGTTTCAAGTAATTTACAACTTCTTTAATTAACGCTAGCTAATTAATTTGTTTTCAAACTATTTAAATATAAATTTTAAATATATATGAAAAATTTAAATTAATTTATATATCATCCAGCACTCTAATCTCGAAGTTTATTCAACATCACTGTCGAACCACAGCAGAGTATGAACTACAAGTAGTACATATAGTATGCCCGCTGGGCAATTGGGAATGTTACATTATTAATTCCTCGAATTAATTCTAACATCGAAAATGCGGTCAGCACGATATTATTTGACCAGCGGGGCAACACAATTATTCGAATTATTCAAGCTCTGCGGACGGACATACCCATTTAAACTAAATATTTGACCAACATTCATATTAACAAGACAGTAACTGATTGTACTATCATATTCCAGCACATCGTGCTGTATTAATAATAGACATGCCAAGTGGGAAAAAGACAGATAAACCTGTGACAATACTATCTCCCATTTTCAAATGCATATTCAGCAGTCGAGTGAGTTACTCAGTTGGTTCGCAAACATCTTTGCCAGGAATATTCGAGGAAAGGTCCCTCGAAGGGACACGCGTGACATTCTAAAAACACTTGTCTTCCCTTGTAACAGGTGCCAGTTCGATTCTCACCGAAAGGACGGACCCTCGGCGCCTGAGGTGTCTGGCGAGCCGTGAAAGTCGACCTTCTCCCACAGAATAACCCTGCACCTTTCTCTCTGATCAGCGGGGCGTGTCGCACGTATGTTCCCTCCGTTGTCGCCCGAGATGATACGCGTATCCCGCAATTATTCAATGAATACATGAATACGAATACTTAGCTGGGCAACTGCATCGACCAGATGCATAATGCGCGCAGCAGTCTGCTAGCCATACAATTCAAGTAACTAGAGGTCGCAACACTAATTTCATAGTTCACCGACTCATGCATGTACCAGAGCCAACGGACCAAATGACAGAGTCAATTATGCCGGTATAAAAGAGAGCGAAGGATGCCGGGGCTGACTGCAATCTCGTTGGCAATTAATTTCGACCCCCAAGTACCCTAAACTTTATTTCCTCCTTCCTTGCTGAACGACCGAGCAGAGAGCCTCGATCTTGCGACGAGCGAGGAAAAGCCTTCCGAGTGAATCCTTTTACCGGCGAGATAAAACTTTCGAAGTGACATCTTTTCGAGGTGGAAGAGCGCTCTCCTCGCCTGCTCGGAATTCAATGAACTATTTCAATAAAGTAGCTTCACTGAGAGCGGACAATAAAGGATTAGCTTGGACAATCCTTTTAGGAGCGATTCCAGATCCTCGTTACTCCTGGCTCCGGCTGTCCAACTTCGCCTTTCCCGATTGTCACAAAGATCTTGGTGTAATCGGACAGAAATTAACGGCACACGCCTGTGCAGTCCCGTTCACCCTTCGGCTTGTGGAACGAATTCGTGATTCGAGGAGGAGCTCCTCTCCGCTTCCTGTTGGGAAGGTGGGAGCGGTACGATGCGTAAGTAGGTATATAGAATCCATTCCTAGGACAATGGGACACGTCCGATATCTTTGGTGGGGCTAGCATTTTCTCGACAAACGAGCTAGATAATTCACGAGCGTGCTGATTCACGCCTAGCCAGGATAACACGTCGCCTAGCCTGGAGGGCTGCTGATATATCCCACGGGATTGAATTAGAAGGAGCGATCGCGCGGCACTTTGCCTCCTCCTACAGCTTTCTCTCCCACCTCGAGGAGAGATGCGCCGTGAGAAGGGACAGGTGGATGCTTTTGTCTTTCGCTCTGGAAACGATATTAAGCGCCGTTCGATGTTATCGCCCCCGGGCGCGCGCATCGCTCGAGGAATCCTGGACGCCCCATTTGTCCGGGAATTTGATCTCGCTTCCTCGGGATCTGCCTGGATTTTCTTTGGCCTCGGTTGCACACCTTCGATTCAATAGTTACTCGAAGGGAACGCGCCAGTTTCCAAGGATCCCAATCGAAGCCACCACGCGCATTCATCACCACCTTTGCAGTTGTACTGTGACTGGGTATCGGGGAATTTTGTTCTCTGGGAATTGCTTCCTAGTTTCGAGAATGCTCGAGTGCCCCGAACTCCTCCTTGGCTTCAACTCCTTTTATTACCCTGCCACTTTTGTGGCGAATCTCACTGATTGTAAAGTGAGTTTCGAGCCTTCTGTATCTCGAAATCAAGCAGCCAACTTTGAGATTATGCGATCCTTTAACACTGGAACAAAGCAACCCGTCAAAGTGACTTCCAGATTAGTTCTCGTTCAACATTGCAGAAATACCACGAAATCCTTTTGATCTTTCCTTACCATCGATGAGATAAGAACTACAGTAACAGCATACATTAATTTATTTACCACCAATTATTAAACTCGCCACATAAATTCCCATTTACAAATAAAGAATCCATTGACACATCGACGACAAACACTATTCAGTATCACTGACACGCTTGTCAATAATACCATCGCCACTGTCAGAGCGATGAAGGCTGCAAAGCAAATATGTCGGCGGGGGCTTCCTTACATCTCATCGAGCAGGAAAGGGGTGTTGGAGGGGTTTGGTTGGCAGTGTCGTTCACTATAGGAAAAGGGGGGCACCCGTCAGTTTTACGAAGCGTAGAATTCGAAATTGGATCCGGTGGCACATATTCCCCCTTTGTCCATTAAGCATGGCGCCCCCGGTTAATCCTATGGGCGCGTATGCCAGGACATGTCGTGTCTATGGGGAGGGGGGCTACTGTCGGCCCCACACCATCCACTTGCAGGCCGCAAGTGGACCCCATTCTCACAGACTCGCATAGTCATGGTGGAAAGGGGCGCTGGCGGAAAATAGTTACAAAACAGACGTCTGCCAGGGGGTAGTTGTCCGGGAAAAAGCAATGCTTGCACTTCCAGGGGGTCTGATTCGGGGGCAGAGGGGGTTGGTATTGCGGGGCGCGAGTGTGAAAATATTCAGATGGGGCGTCGCCAGAGCCCCCCAAAGGAATCCATGGGGAGCCAGAAAAAGATTAAGTGTCCCTTTGCACGGGGCACACACGTGGACCGATTCTCTCGTCGATGCGTCACGCTTCGCAGATGATATTAATATATATTATAGTGTCTACCTAGATCCGGAAGAATAATGTCCAGGCTGAAAGGCCTCGTTAGTCGGCGCTGATGTAATTTACGTATCCACTGCCGATCGCGGTACACGATCAAAGAGCGCCGGTGCGTGTGCGCCTTTAATGAAATCCGCATACTTCGCTCCGGCTCTTTCCGAACCTGTCTACCCTCGGACCTTTTTTTTTCTTCGCGTCCTTGCTCCTGGCGAACAGGTTGAAGGGAGAGGCAGATTGATAGCCGCTGGGACTTGGAAAGTTTCGATCGTGTGGGAAATGAAGTAGCTCCCTGCAAGTTCTCTCGGTTCTTTGAATTTTTTACTTCCCACTGAATTTTTTAATGTTGTTTGTAGAAATTGTGTCTTCTTGATCGTACACCGTGTCGTAATATTATATTACAATAATGTACTATTTATTAGGAACATTCACCATATAAAATCTAGAATAAAAAAATACTGATCGTTATTCAAAGTTCATTAAAGTCATTTTCGCCAGTTTACTCTCACTTTCGATAGTCGCATACATTCAATTAAACTCAGCCGCAGTATCAACTCGGATTATCAGGTGCTTAAGCGTGATATTACGCGATCGGATAATTTATTCAGCGGCACGCCGGCGAGATGTAACGAAACACAACCGGGGCGGCGGGCAAACGATTCGGCAGATATGAGATCGCTTTGTAGGAGTCAGCGGCTTAAAAGCGAGCTCCCCGTCTGTCCCCGTATGATACATATGTATGCGTGGATACACAGGCGTGTGCCGGTTGGCTCAGCAAAACGAAAGGAGCATCGCGCTGGACACACGTGTTATTCATACACACACGCTCGGGGGACTTTAAATTCCGCGTATTATTAGGACTCTAATTTCGTTTCTCGGTCCAGCGAGCACTCTACCATGCGCACCCGTACGTGTACAAATGTGTATGTGTGTGTGCAGTGTGTGTGCAGTGTGTAATCACGAAATGACTAGTGACGCGACAACGAGGGGGGTTGCTCGACTTTAATGTTTTTAATCTCATTCCCGGCGAGCTTCGGGAGCGCAGCTTCTCCCCTGGGAGAGACAGGAGAGACAGCCTCGATGCCGTCTAGGGAATTTTGCATTGTGCAACGAGAGGCCTGAGAATCCGATGCGACAATGGGGAGGCGGTCGCTCCCTTTTGAGGAATGTCCCATATGAACCTGACCTAACAATCGATCCTCACCCTACCATCTCATTTCTTAAAGTCAACTGCCGGCCAGCACCACCAATTTTTCATTGTCCCCGTTGAAGCATTATGGTCCGCCGATTGGTTACGTTCGACTTCGTTTCGATTGCTTTATACATGTTTTATGGGGTTACGTAATTCTGGCGGGGAATAAGTGTGTTATCAATAGCTGCGATGGTTCTAGCAAGGGTTGGTATTGCAATGTCAATATTACAGTGGCTTTCTTGTTGATCTCCATGATTGGTCGCATTTAATGATGCCGTTCATCTTGCATAGGTTTTTCAGCTCCAATTTTCATGCAACTGCCCCGGTTTTCGAATGCGCGTGGCTGCCGACAAATTCAGGGAAAATGTACACTTGTGTGCGAGTGACGCCAAGTTTTATTAATGCCGAGTGTTCGACCAACGCGTGGATGGAAGGGAAGCTTTTTTTACATCGAAACAACTGTATGAATTTGGGAGAGGATGATTGCTCCGGTGTCATTTTTGCATTGAAAATCGTTCCAATTGGAGAGGAACTCCTGGCATGTGAATCGATAAATTCACTTTAAAAGTCAATAAACGCGCGGAAAGCGGCGCAGTTTATTATTAATGTTGGACCTTAAAACAGAAAATATTTGAAAACGTTTTACAATTTTACACGAGTACATATATTTGCCTAATGATTCGAAATTTATCGATATCACCAGAAATACCATTCTGAAAATAACATTCTGAAAATAACAATTCCATTACAAAAACTGCAACTTTTCTATTTCCCAACTAGAACTCTCTTTCTCCGATCTAATTCCCCCCCAATCATTGGGACAAATGTTCGTAGAAGTGTGCCAAGCGTTCCAATAAATCGTTCTCCCATGCCAAAGGGTTTTCCTGGTAATCTCGCAAATGGGATCTCATCGAAATCCAATAAGCATTCTCGCGCACTAATCATCATTTTTGGATGCCTCCCTAGCAGCACTGAAAGCAGTACTCAAAATGACAAAACCGGCTGATGTAACAAAACATGCGTGGGTGGCGAAGCAGCCATAACTTCTAGTTTCGAGCCATTAGACTAAAGCGATCGATCGAGAGAGAGGGAGAGAGAAAGCGAGAATGTCGGAGGGCGAACGAGCATTGAATTTGATTCCCGATAATACCTCATTCTAGCAGGAGGATCGTCGACACTCCCTGCGAGGCCATGTGTCCAGGGAGAGAAGCTCGGACATAATCGGCTGGAGCTGGCGACGCTTTTATCGTACGATATGCCCGCTCGCCCGGCTCGATAAATCGCCATGGTCGGTCGGAACTTTGCCTGCAATTAGTATGGTAATGCGCCGGTTATGCTTCGCCTGTCCGAAGCGCCCTCTTCTCGCTCAACCGGCAGAGAATGGGAGACAGAGAGCAGCCAGAGATCCAGGGGAGAGCGTATCACATACAAGAACGCCTGACAAGGAAAATAGAGAAGCGAGAATGTGTGTGTATGTGTGTGTGAGAGAGAGTGAGATAGATAAAATTAGATATGAATATGAAACACGACGCAAGAGGACATGAATGAGTCCGGCGCTATTAAAAACTCCTCGGCAAATAGAGAACGCCCGTCACCATTCTCTTTCTACTCTCAAAGGCGACAGACTGAACACTGAAATGCGAAAATCTGCTTTTACAATATTGATATTAAAGCATAATTATACTTGCACAGCAGGTACTCTGAATTATAGATTTCATACCCGGGACTAAAATATGTTAAAAGAATTGAAAGTCAATCTTTATAACTAAATCATTAATATCCCAGATTTTACTTCAAGCCTGAATAATTAAAGTGAAAATTCTTAAGTCGCCTCTGACGAAATCACGAAGTGTGCGAAGTGAATTACGACATTAGCGGGCGCTCGTAGATCGCATATAAGCAGGAGCATAAACTAGCCAAGCTGAGTGAAAAATGAGGGTGAATTGACGGTGGGAGGCGGCAGAGCGAGTGTAGTAACTGTAACCGAAAGAAACAGGAGCAACCAAGGTGTTCCGGGGACGCGTGTGCAGAGAAGTGCGTCCACCCACGCGTCTTGGACCACCATGGTGCTTGGTGCATGTAAGTCGAATGCCCGAGCAGTCGGGAGCCTCGAGCGAAGTAAGGTGGCGTGCTGGCATCGCTAACAGCGCCTTTCGAAATCACTTAAACTGATTAGGCCTGAACGCTCACCCAGGGTGGCCTCGCCGCCCTCTTCTGCCACCTGATTTACAGCCGCAAGCCAATTTCGCATTTTCGATAGGCCAACCCTCTCCTTCCATGTCCAGAGGAGATCCTGAACCCCAGCTTCTCCCGGCTTCGTTACTCCGCTAGTCGTAAAACAGCACGTGCCTGACTAGCCTTGCTCAATGCCATCCAAAAAACTGCCTACGTGATGGGACGCGTGAATAAAGGGAATTACGGAAGTATATACTGCGCCCTTGTATTGATCATTCCTCTGCTTTCCATTAAGAATATTATAAGGATCGAACAGTTGTTTTATAAAGATTTTGTTATGATATTGTACGGAATTTATTCTATTTAAATTTAGGTCCAAATAATTCCTGTTTATAAGCAGAAATATGTCAGTAATATTAACAGAGAGATATTTTTATTATTGCCCGGGTAATTACAAAATTTCATTTATCAACGCTATACAACGCGAGACGTGCTGTATGTACAGATTCCTCTAACTAGTATTAAGAATCTGGCCCAATTACATGTTCGTTCGTGCAACAGTATCGCACGTGTTCTGGTTTACAGTTTATTCTAGATATTTTTGTCACACTTTTGTGGCGCTAGCATTCCTGTAATTGTGGCGAGTGTTTAACGCAAACTGGAGCTTCACTTTGAAACGTGCAACTGTACAAGCTCACTGAAAATGAAGCCCCACGGGTGGAATCGTGGATCGCTCGCTGTGCGAATTTTCGGCAATTTTTCCGTCCGCCCGTGCCAGTTGCATTCTGGAATTTTGTACCGCTATCGTATCGCCGATCTGTTACAGTCACACCAGCAGCCTGTAAAATTGCGTGGATGGTGCGTGTATGTGTGTACATGGCGAGCTTGCATGCGAAAAACGTGTTACACGAGGAAGAGGTGGACATCAACGTCAAGTAGAATTTGGGCAAATGAAAAGCTCGACTGAACTTTCGAATACCATTTTTCGACGCGTTCTTTTTGCTGGCGCGTCCCACGCTGACATATTCGAAACTAACACGGCGATTTTACTTCTCGCCGAACATTTCCACCGAGCGATTGCGATACACACCATCCTCTTATTCCAGGCTTAACAAAAAAAGGTTCGTACGCGCGCAATTTTGCTGGAACACCTTCGGTAAATGAAGAGAAAATATCGGCAGCAATGTGTTTACACTCATTTTTACGAAACTCTATATTCCATTTAATTCAAGCGTCCAATGTGCGTGAATTAAATATTATAAATTAATAAAAGAAATAGTAGCTAATAATTAATTAAAAAATAATAAGATCAAAGCAATGTGTGAAGCTGTGCACATATCAAATCCATATAATTAATTAGTTTGAAACTCGGCCAGATTGCAAAAGTACCAAAGGCAAGCATACATTCTTGGTGTCGCGGAACCCACATCACTGTATTCGTAAGGGGCAGCGTAGCTCATCGCCTCGGAAATTAATGACACCGCCAGTAAATTAGCCCGATAGTATGCGAAAATAAGGTGTGTTACGTATGCATACGAATGCCTGATAAACGAGCACTCGAGGGAGCAGACTCCTCAATCAATTTCACGTGGACGTGTTCTCGAAGCGTCACTATTAACAGTGAAATCGACTTCATTACCGCGCGTCGACTGCCAGCTGGAACTGCCAACTGGAACAGCCTCAGCCTCCAGTCGTGAATGTTTAATCACCGTAATTGCGTTACTTAATTCCCTTATCAATCGGCGCGCCCGCTTCCACTTGCTATCTTTGATATTCCGTGCGGGGCGTGTAATTACGATAAAAGATTCGCCCGCCCGAGAAAGGGAATAACAACTCGTTCGTTTCCCGCCACCGATCACTCGGCACATCTGAGAGGCGCCTTAATGAAGGCGTGTTAAATTAGCCGGAGCGCGCGCGCGTTTTAACGCCGATGGAGTCGGATCGCCGGAAAAGCACCGCTTGTTGCTCCAATTAGTTCCGTACTGTTTAAGCGCGCGCGCCTTAATTCGGCGGCGGAGACTAAACCACAGTTTAAGACCGGTTTAACGTCTGCCAGGCTACACATGCCTGTTTTTGAGCTCGGCTAAGAAGAGCTCGACTTGTTACCGGTGCTAATTGGCGCGGTAAAAAAGCACGGCTTCTCACTGGAAAATAAAGGTAGAGGTGTATTCTGTAGCTTGTTAAGTCGAGAACTTTATTTCCTAATTGTCTCATTCTTGTATCAATGAATAATCAAAATCTTTCCATCATTACTCGAAGTATCTCATTTTAATCGAAGAACAATTCAACTCCTTCAAAAATTAAAACATTCCACACTATTAAACCAAAAAAAAAACAAAAATCATTAAAAAAGAACCTTGGCATCTACAATTCTTATTTCTGCCGGCTGCACTTCCACACGTCTCATTGGCCGCGAGCGTGCGTTCAGGGCCGTGCTCGGTCACGCAATTCTTCGCGGCGCTTCACGGGACATTTGGTGCGCGCGAGCGCGCGTCCTCCTTCATTTTCCAGAGAACGAGCGAGCGAGCGAGCGCCGATTTATGCGCCTTGCGAGCCAGCCGGCTTAAATGTCCGTAAGGGTGTACACGGGAGCGTGTCAAGTGATGGAATTAATCGTAGATGGATCCCCCGGGGGTTGCTACTGTGCATGATTCACCGTGAACCGCATCGCGCCACACCCCGCTCCTCCCCAAACCTACTCTTTACTCTCCTCTAAGTATATGTGTGTGTGTGTGTGTGTGTGTGTGTGTGTAAGCTGCACCCTTGTGACAGCAGGGTGCTAGGTGCACGCGTCCACACGCCTGCTGCAATATGCAATAAATCAAACATTGCCCGAAATACGCATAGTAAGTAAGAAATATTGCATTTCAATCATTTCTTCTACATTGTTTGATTAGTAAATATATTTTCATATTTTTCGTTGTTGTTGTTTTTTTCTAGAATTTTTTCACATAAAATAGGTGATTGTTTTAGGAGTTTAATTTTTTACGATCCTGTAAAAAAATTGGCCGTAGACCTCACACATTGTCCACATATTTAATATTTAAACGCAATATAGAACGTCTCGGAATGCGGTTTCATTACACGAAGGATATCAGCCGCGTGTTACTAAGCCACAAAATACCAGGCGAACAGTAAAACTGTCATTGTAAAAGGAAATACTTGGACGTCTAGATGATACATAGCCGAAGATAGTATAATAAATAGCTTGGACCGCAAACGTTAAGGATGTAATAAAAGATAAGTTCGACTCGTTATCTTCCTTTTTCATCTTACGCTGATATGAATATCGCAAGTGGAAAATGGCTCGGGTAGAATACATAGTAATAATAATATTGCGGCTGCAGTGTAGAAAAGAGATTGAGAAAGTGAGAAAGACAGGCGGAGAAAGGAGGATGGAAACGCTGGCGCAGATGAAATGGGAGGTTTTCTCAGCATTTACGAGGCGTCCCCGACGATTTACATATTATGACATAATACTCTTTCTCTCTCTCTGTCTCCCTTGCCAGGCGTATTACACGCTGCGCTAGTTTCATGGAGACACCGAATTCAATTTGCATTTTATGATATTAATGAAAATCACACCGTGAATCCTGGAAATGGTCGGCGCGCCGCTTAGCGGGATTGGTGGAGCGCGCATTCCCGCTGTTTACGACTGATATAATAAGATACCTCGTTGCGAAAACGATTGCATTAGAGTCGAATAAAAGTAGTCTGACGAGAGTTAGCACTCGTTTTAATTTACATCGAAGCGATGTTTATATTCATTAGCGAAGTAAGTAGCTGTGAATGAGTAAATGGTTATCTCGGTGACAATTTAATTGATGATTCAACAACTCGGATTTATTATAATTTATACATTGCTACTTCTACAAAGAAACTGATTTATTTTCCAATAATGAGAATACAACCCATAATAAATTAACATATGAAATTAATTGAACAACCTGAAGACATAACCATTTAAAACATTGTTTGTCTAAAACTTTCCAATAGCGAATTCCCAAGTTTATTACACATTCAACCCACGTAGAAGCAAGCGAAAGCTTGTCAATATGAGCAATCGATGACTTAAGTGTCAACGTCAGGCAGAGAAGGCTTGTTTCACGTACTAGAAGCACTTGTCAACAAACGTGGCCGACTAGGGCGAACACACATCTACCACAACGAAAACATGTGGACAATAGTTGGCCGCACATTGGTTGGCTCACAGTGGCATATTGCGCCGAGTTTTGTAATGAGTATTATTTATGAAGTAATCGGCTCCCTTCGGAAGGGCAACTGGGTGCCCTGACAATAATCGTCGCACGCGCTCGTTCCCGAGATGGCCGAGGACACCCCAACCGTGCAGTTTCGCCGGCTTTGCAGCGTGTTTGCCGTGCCGAATCCCTTCCGATTATCATGCCAATATTGTCCCCGGTGTGTGATCGATGCTCTTACTGCTCGCGCAGATACGGGCGGCTCTTCGAGACGACGATGCGTCCATTCGTGCTCATCTATACCCTGTGACGCCGAAGTTTCAATTGTTTCTCAATAACAATGTTAATTAATGCTCTGCATTTATTATAAATATGAAGTGAAATTTATACATATTAGTACAGCCTTGTGTAAGTATAATTACGGCCTTGCAATTATTATAATAGCCTGTTGCTGTTGTTTGTAATAGTTAATATTAACAGTAAGATTCTAATCCGATTTGCAACCAATTGTGGAACAATTAATTTATACGATATATGTATTATGAAATGTCTAAAATTTACAACCTTACGATAATCCACCAATCTAAATTCAAACAATCAGGAAATGGGTTTGCTGTAATGGCTGTAACTGTAATTTTGTACCACCCTGTATACACTGCAGAGTGAATCCGTATGGGGGATGCACTTGTGCGTAAATTCGACCGCAGAGTATCGCAACATATGCTGCACCCCACGCGTCTTCGAGCGATTTGGTTGCATTTGCATTTCGGTTGGTTCAGAGTGTATTTCTCTCTCTCTCTCTCTCTCGCACACACACGCAAACATTCCGCTTAATGGGGAGACGTTTTGACGATTGTCCTTTAATCGGCGCGGCCGAGTGTCCGTTTGTTTTTGCGGCACGGAAATTGGATCAGGCCGGTGCAGTTGTTAGAATGGCAAAGGGGTGGCAGCCGATCGAGTTTCGTCACAGTTTGCTCTGTATGATTGGATTAAGAGGTTAAACCGTGCGATTCACCCCGCGCGCCGCCCTGCACCCTTTTGACGCGACATCTGGCCAACCTGCCCTTTTTTCTGCCGGGGAATTTGGCTTTGGCTTGTAATTATTCGTCTCGAGTACTTCCAAGGTATAAAATGATCTCATCTTACTCGTGTCAGAAAGGCAACCATAAATGTTAGATTTTATTTCTTGATTAAAGTACTTTGTGGATTAAAAAAATCAATAGAATCCAAAATTAGCGAATATATTTTTTATAACGACATTTTGTCTGTTTAAATAAATTAGAAATTAGAATTTCGATATATGTGGAATAGCAGAAGCAATGGATGTAGAATCACCCTGTTTTAGCCAAGGGCTCTTTGTTTCTCACCCCTTTCGTTCGCATCGACATTCCCCGGTTGATCCCAGAGAACAACCTGGGCTCAGGGACTGTGGCATCGCGGTAATTAATAATTATATCTGAGGAAGTGCGTCTCCCTGGCGAAGTTATAATTACACTGAGAACAATCAACAACTACCGGGTACAGTGGTCCTCGAGGGCCGGATGAGTTTCGGTCGGGGCAGGCGGGATCAATGGTAAAATGAAGGGCCGGTTCTAGGGTTGAAACTCGCATTCCAAGTTTCACTCCCTCCTTCTCTCTTTCCGCTTCGAACGACATGACATTCTACACTAATCCCAAATGTTTCTACTAAGCAAATAATAAAAAGTGATATATTTTTATTGAAATACAGATTTAAAGATATTTAAATATCACTTTTCCTTATTTTTACTGCTTTTTTTCTTCAGCAAATGTCTTCCTTGTTCGAACTTCCACCTGTAAAGTTTTGACTTCAATCGAGTGCGAATGACGTGCAACGTGGCAGCTACTTTTTTTGCCTGCGAATGACTGGATCGTAGTGTAGCCTGACGTGGAACTTCATTCCTCGAAGTCTTTCGTTCTAGCTGGTCCTCTTTTTTTCGCAGGCTTCACGCCCCTTTATCCTCAAGGTCTTAACCTCGCCGAGAGAGTACAAGGAGCCACCCTTTCTTCTCATTCGGTTTTCCCTCGCCTTCACTTTCATCCTCCCACCCTCCTTTCTCTTCGCCCTTTCTCTGACAGGCTCGCTCTTCCCTGGCTTGCCGCTTCGTTCAACCGTGAAAGGAAAAGTTTGCTATGAAATAAGTGGCGTACTGCTCGAGGGATCATTATCCTCCAACGAGTGGGGAAGAATTTGACGCTGGATACTCGCCTCCTATTATTCGCAACGGGAAATTTAACCCTTCAAGGCATACTTAACCCTGCGAGGATCCTGACGGGTCCAGTCCTTTCTCGATTGTATTGTAACATAATTCATTTAATGCCTACAGTGAAATTTTTATAAAAAGAACTTGTATGAATTGTCGAGGGGAGTTTTTCAAGCTTTTGAACAAGACCTGAGAGATTCTTGTAATTTTTATCGCTCTTAAACACAAAAATTATTCACGTACAAATAAATGAATCTTTTATAATTTATATAATATGAATTTCTCTCATGCAATTTGATAGTTTTCTTTTATATTACTCTTCGCTTTTGTTTCTAATACGATTATGTTAGTTGGAGCGCAAGTCGTAGTACGCAAAAGTGGGTTGATCGATATCAGTCAAAAAGCGAGCTTTCGTAAAAGAGAGCAATTAATTGTCCGGTGGTGGCTCGATCGCGACTATCGATTAAGCTCGGGCAACATTTCACCGGGCGTGTGTACTCTCAGCCGACTAAATTAGCCAGCCGGCTAACGTAAGACGCAATTAGTGTCAGCACTGCATTAGCATATCTAGTCCCACGTAAAATGTCCCTCGACCGATCGAACCAGATAGTAGCTCGCACGGATGATTAGAGCTTAGTACTGGAGAATTCAACTGACTCCTTTTCCACCTACTTCCATGATGCCCCATATTCATCAATGTAAATTCCCTATAAGCAAACTCCCCTGCCTTCCATGTTTGCAAGGAGTAATTATCATAAACTGGGAATTACATTAAAGGGAATTCATTAAAGACTAATTATCATGCAATTAAGTCATACTGTAATTACTGCATACATCAACGATTCCTTACCTCTATTTAACATTACTTACATTTTTCCTTCGAGTAAGTTATACTTCAACAGTGCACACTACAATCAAACAGAATCCCAGTGAGTCAATAATTAAACATTTGATACAAATTACAAAAATAATAATTATCTGTAATAACTGTCTTTGCGTGTCTCAAATGCTTCGTCAACGTCAGCAATAATTTTCATTTCGGGGCGGAGGGGGGGGCTGCGTGTGCGCTTGTTTACAGGACCTGATATAACGATCCAATGGAGAGAGGAGATCGAGTGCGGTGGGGGTCTGCTTAGCATTCAGCCCGACACGCTCGCTGATTGGCTATTAATTATCCGGGCGATCGCACCGACAAGAATAACGATTAACTTCGCGTACACGGGTGTTTGTATGGCGCGGGGATCCTCGAGCACAGATCGATCATAGATCAACACCGGCGATCGAAGAGGAGGGGGTTGGTGCTCGTGGCAAGGGGGCCCCCTGTCATAAATCAAGCGCGTCTCGCTCGTAAATTCGTACTCACGTGGGCCAACTCATCGTTCGATCATCGATCCGTCCAACCGAGAGCGTCCGACAGCTTTGCGCTTCGTTCCTTCCGCTAAAGACTTCGACCGCCGCCACCGCCGCCGCCGCCGCCGCCGGCAAGAAAAAGATGAGCGCGTTATGCACTCCTTCCGCTCCGGGTAATTGAGAAGTCGCTAATTGATTTCGTGATGGATAGCGATTACCGTCCGCCTGGCGAAAGTCGGGCGAATGTGGGTCGATATAACCACTGCCGCTGCCAGCCTGAAGACGGGCACCACGCGATCGCAAAGTAGAAGCCCTAATTAATTCGGGAAGCCCTGCGATAAAGTCGGTCATTGGCACTTCGCTTCTAAGGAAATTACGTATCAAGTTTCTTTGACAGTGGAACTAACCGACTTGTTTTTGAACATAAGAATCCTTAAAGTGCCTTTATGGAGATTCGTTGGCTTTTCGGTCATTTATTCTTTATCGATCACTTTCACTTTGAAGTTCCTATGTGATTTTTAAAATTTGTAAAATTTCAGATTTTTAACAACTTTCCTGGTAAGTCTATCAAGTAATGACATTATAGTATCGTGTCTAATTAGAGGTTGCAGGATTGAATATTGAAAAGATATGTTAAACGATTGGAAAATTACACATTCGGGGATTATGTAGAAAGGATTACGTAAAGTCCTTCGCGTGCTCGTTGAGCTTGGCTTTAAAGTTCCAGTACTGACATTCTCAGCATATTATTACAACGATTTAATACTTTTCCGCTAGCGCAAATGTTCCCATGAGAATAAGTGGGCACGTTGATTATCGCCTAGATCCCGATGATTGCGGTTTACCACAGCAGCCGTGGCACAGAAACCCGACAAGCTTCGTACTTTAGGGCTTCTCTCCACGCATACCGTCAGAAATAGGGTAAACCCACCATATTTGATGACATGCTTTACTTGCTGTATTTTGTAACGCTTCAATCATAAAGTTATTATTAATGCCACGAAAGTTGCCTACAATTTAAATACTTAAATCACTTAAAGTCATCAAAATACATTGCAAAATAAATGACACTTAAAAAAATGTATACCATAATTATAAATGATCTAATAATTCAAGTTACATAGAATAACAAGTGGTACTCAAAAATATCGGCACAAATACAAGTGAATCACCCTGTACAGTAAATTTCCCTCGAAGTATTCAGGCAAAATTCCTTTATATCTCCGAATGGGCCCAATTGACCGGTACTGGCATCGGAATCTCGAAGGAAAGGGGGAAAACATCTTTCACGCGAGAGTGTCAGCGGCGCAACTGTGTAAAAGGTGAAACTGGGTGTCCAGTTAGATATCAGAGGAATCCAGAAAGGTGCGTTTTCACGCGGTTGGTCTCGAAAGACTGTCATTCCATTGGCGACAGCTTCTTAACTGGACACGCACGTCCAGCAGAGCGATCCGAGTGGTGCGAGTCTTACTTACCAGTGCCGAAGTAATTCCGTATTTACTTTGGCCTCACCGCCGCCAGATTAACACGCGCGGCACGTTTTACGAGCAATTTGCTGCACTTACGTAAGTCCGCGCGGTAAGTGGCTGCCTATGGCCGCTACGTGTGCGCACGATCCTCCTCGTGTGCCGTTTGAACATGCTTCCTCTCCCTCCGCGCCGCCAACCCTCTTCGACAACGGCCTTCCATGCCACTCTGCCCGGCTGACACTGCCAGAGGAATTAGCCTTCTCGATGGAAATGTCTCCACCTAAATGCTAAGTGTCCACCTGGAAATCGCACTCTCCCATTCCTTTCGCATGCCTTTGAATTTCCGATGCTTTCTTTGAAATCTAAACATGTACTGATTCGACTTTGTTTAGAGAATAGTGTTTAGAAATGTTTTCAATGTATCATTTTATCAGAACTGTTATAATTTATAATATAAAACGACTAAAACTTCGCATTCGGATCACGATACTATTATAAACCTTCCAAACAAAGGCGATAAAAAATCATTCCAAAGTAACATAAAATTATCCAGTTTACCAAAACACGGGAAGCATTCGTTATGCGACAGTATCAGCGACAAAAAGCTCTCTTTATCGAGAGCATTCTAGCATTAATTACAAAGTATTCCATGCATTCGCCGTGCTCGCACGCCTGCAGTGCAGCGCGCATACAAATTAGAGTTTACTTGGGCCACCGGTAAATCCTTATTCCGAAAGGTGGATCGTTTAATGAACACGTCGCCGCCACTGTGTGACCCGTTTAATATTAGATAGCTCGGCCGAGCGGTATTGCGATAAATGAAGAGGTATACGCTCGGCCCATTTATCAGGACAAAAACTCACCTGACGAAGCCGGTACTGTAATGCGCGATGGGATTCGCCATGGCGGAGTTCGCCCTGAGACACAATATAAATTTGCCGCTTAACGAGCAGCGTAACATGCTAACGACCAGAATACCCTAACCAACCTGTGCATGTGTGTGTGTGTGTGCGTGTCTCTCTCTTTGTGTGTGTCCTATATGCCGCGGCATCTAATAAACATACCGAAGGCTAATACACACAATAATGTGTGCCCGAGCAGTATGTGTTCTGACTATGGGAGCCCATGCTTTCGGACACAGTGCTCGCCCAGAGAGTATCACGGTAATGTAGCTCTGCAACAGTTACCTTCAACAATAGCTCGGTCATAGTGAAACCCAGTAATTAGGCTCGCCACTTTTTCTCACCCACCGTTTCTAATTAGTCGGAGTGGATGAAATGATTTCAATTAAAATTTTTGAAAATTTTCGAAGGTTTTGGGATTTGAATTACTTTGCGGTTTTAATGAAGCAAGGTAAATGTTAAATTAAATAAAGCTAGACTTTTCTTTAGGAAATTCGAAAAGAATTCGAATCAAATGAAGATACAGAAGAGAAGTTCAAGTCTCATTGATCTTACTCAGTGTTTGAAATTTCAAAGTAAATGCAGAATAAACATACATCCCTAAAACTCGTCGACACTCGCACTTTGAAATTCCGCGGTGACTAATTAGTGGCGTCACTTTCATTAGGGAGGAAGGAAAACGAGAGGCGTCGTCGCCGAGCATTAGAGCACCTTTGGGCGTCCGAAATCAGTGTGACGAGATGGCAGGACGCTTTCCAACCGATGAGATTCGTACTCGACTCAGCTCGACTCGAGAGATTAGAGGAAAGAGCGGATGAGAGAAAGAGAGGAAACGATGCGTGAGCCCGGCGCAAGCTGCAACGTGTTACACGCTCGCAGACCTTCACGCTTTTTCCCGTCCAGTCACGTGAACCTGTACAGATGCATACGTACGCGCGCCGCGCCGGTGAGCGAGCGCATTAAATCTGAGGAGAGTGCCGTGATCCACTCAGGTTGCACGTGAACACTTGGAGTGCCTGGCAGGGCGCGATGCCCTCTCAGTCTGTCTGTACAGTTGCTGAAAGAAGTTCTGGACCTTCTACGCTTTCCAAATCAATTACTTTCTCATCTTTAGTTTTATAGGCATTTTTATTTCAGAATCTATAAATGGTATAATTAATAGGTGATAATAATATTGGAATTTATTTAAGATCGTTAATTTGTAGAGTAAAGTTATACTTTGGTAGAATAGTAACAATTAGACATTGGCTCGGAAATATCTGCTGGTACGAGGATGATTTTAGGCTCATTTGCGTCGGGTGTATTCCCAGTGCGCGCAGTGCGCCTGCATTGCGGTGGTCGAAGTCTTCAGGGAGCCAAGAGGAAATATGAAATTTTACGGCTAGCCGTATTAATAGTCCGGCGCGTCTCGCGCTCCCTGCGAAGTTTCCGCTTCTAAATGGCAGTTGCCCAAAAGTACAAGCGATTTCCGCGCCGCCCAGTTGTACAGGCTTGGCGGTCGGCCGGCTGGCGACAGCCGGCAATTGCGAGCCGTTTCATTTAGGCTCGAAATTGGAAGAAAAGCTGCGAGGGTGCGCGCGACTCAATTAACCGTCAGCAAATATTTAATTACGAACGCAAATCTTACGCTTCGGCATCGGCGCCTTTGAAGTTGCCGAACGGAATGGCTGAGGAACCAACCAACGGAAAGGAAAAGACGAAGGTCGGGGAAAAGCATTCAAGAGCAACGAACGAACGTCTGCCTATACGAGGCGAGACTTCCCCGAATGCACATTGCGCCACCGCAGAAAATAAAGCATCTTCCACACTCCTTCCACCGGAACCTCCGCCCTCCGCCTTCACCTCCAGACGCTATTTCTCTTTTTCCAGATTTGCCAACTCTCCCGGCGTTAATCCAATCCAGCCGGCCAAATCCGATTGTTTCAGACTATTCTTTCTACCCTCTTCTCCACCCTTTTCTTTCTCACCCCTTTATTTCCAGAGATTGTTATTATTAGTCGGAATCTTTTCCCCACTGTTTCCTTGAGAAATCGAGATTTTAATGATCCTAATTTATTGATAGATACTACAACTATTTTCCACTGGCTAATAATCACGATGACATTTATGTAAACACGATACTTGCTACTAAAGCATTAATCGTCATAGAAAAAACGTGACTGTCGGCTCGAAGAAGCGCAAGCAGAAGAGAATTTAATGGGAGTTCGTTTCATAGTAGAATCACCCGATAGATGCTGCGCTGGTTGGCCGCTGGTTAAGTGCATAGTTGGGAATTTTACAAGGGAGTACCGGTTAGACGGGCTATGCCCGCGGCCCTCCTCTTCCTCCTCCCCGATTGCAATTCCCTTTTGCCCAGAGGGCAGGTGCAGCGCGCACGTATATTAAGAGCGGCGCTCTTTCGGTCTCATTCCCAACACAATGCCACTTTTGCGCACGGTAGCCCCGTGACTGGCTGCTCCCAGTCTTCCACTCTCTATCTGCTCGCTTGTAACGCGTGTAAACATTCCCGATCGCGATATAATACGACGCCCCCGGCGAGCGATCAATTGATTCGTATTTCGGATTCCTCTTGCGTGAGATATCCTCGACCTTGATACACTTGGGATGAAATCGTCAGGATTCTCTTTGGTTTCTTTAGGAGAATTGGATTTTGTCTACCAACGATCTTTTTATATATTTGATAATGTTTGATGGAATTTCAAAGTAGAATTAATATGAAATTGTTAGTATTTTATTTGTTTTTACTATACTTGAAAGAATAACGCGGCAATAATGCAAATGGCAAAGGATACATGAAATATTTTCCACGAGGCTCTGAAAAACTATGTGAAAAGGACTAGGAAGAATTTAAACCAGAGTCCGGCGGCTCGTTTAAAACGCAAGAGGCACAGAAGAAAGCACGAGGGGTTGGCGTATCCCATCACACACGACCTTCATCCTTTTCCCCAGAGCTGTCAAAAGGGCTCCGAAATCTCCATCGAAATTGCTGGTCAGCCAGGACTCTCACAGGCGCGTTCCATCCTGAAAAGTATACAGCGACCATCGAAATATAACGATTTCCTCAGCGCAAAAGAGCAAGCGAAGACAGCAGAATTCTACAAAGCGCAGGGGTGGCGCGCAAAAGGACAGGAAAGCGTTGAAAAAAGCTACGGAAACGTGGCGCCTCTCGAAAAAGGAGATGTTTTGCGAGAAAAGAAAGAGAGAGAGAGAAAGAGTGGCTGAAGTGGAAGTAGACGTAGAAAAAGAGTGGGAAAAAGAGCGTGGGAGGTGGATATCGTCTCTCAGGCCGGAAAGAAGAGGCACAGAGGAAGGAAAGGTCGTTAATAAACCTTAGTTATGCCTTTAGAGCAGAGAACCGCTCAGGCATCTAATCTCTTTTATCCACACTCGTTACTTACGCAGTGACTCTCATGCCCCCTCTCTGCTTCCTCTTCCTTTCCCTATCTGTACCTCAAAGGCACCCTATATTAACCCTGAAAACTCTTATCTTGAGTTACCGCCACCTTTAAACTCCCTACAAAGTAGTTTCTATTGGAATACAGCTGCTCCTCTTACCCCCATCTTTAGTCGGTTGCGAGGAGTTCCTATGGGAAATTCTAGCAGTTCGATTTTTCTGATAAAAATTCTTTACAATTTTTCTTACTCTTCAATTCGTCCCACATTATTGTACTTGAGAGGAAGCTCTTGGAAGTTCTTCACTGGTCTTTCTGAGTAAAATGAATGAAAGCTAATTCGAGGAATGTAAGAAACGCAAAGGTGAATCGGCGGAGATACGAAAGCCTTTTGGATTAGCTACGTTTGCGAAGAGTGAACTCGCATTTAAGCTTGCCGTTAATTAGAGAGAGCGCATTAAAGCTTAGCGGCTTTTCAACTGCGAGCTTTGTGGCACAGTGATTTCGTTAATGGCATTCGAGGGCATTGAGAATGTAACTCTTCATTAGTATACGTAAGCTTGCCGACAAGTTCCGCCGTCGATCATAAAGAATGTCCGTTTAAAGAAGGGGAATTAGCGGTGCATTCGGGGAAGAAGCGGCGGATGGGGAATTCCGCCCTGGTTTTTGAGGAATTCTCATCCTCCACTGAAAGCGTAAAACAGTCTCTCTCGTTAAATGGCATGACGAAATTTCGCGAAACTGGAGCGGAGAGTGCGGTGGATGCCAGCCGAGAGCTGGGATATTTGCACGATTTAATGAGTTGCAGTTTGACGAGCAGCTTGCTCGACATTTGCAAGGCGAATTTAACCGGCAAATTGTCAACCCGGCCTCCTTTGCCTGGCAACGATCGCGACGCTCCTGTAAATACATTTTAATGAAGCACGAAATCTTCTTCGAAAAACTTGCCACTCGCCGGTATATACTTCCCAGGGAATTCTGTGCGTACTTCTCCCGGCAGATTAATTAATTGTTTTATCGGTAATTGGCGGTTCGACGTCGAAGACAATCTTGCACGTCGATGTTCGATATTGATTCTTGGTAGGTGGACATTTTTCGCACATACTTTCGACGCTTGTTCTACAATGATTTCTTATTAGTGTGCGTCTTTGTTTAGGTAGTTATTTTCCCCTTTTCTTCAACGGGTTTCGGACAAAGATAGACTATTTAATTATAATATAATTTACGAAATTAGAATTCTCTCCATTTCCCTTGGCCTCGGTGTGACAATTAAAATGTAATGAATTTCTATTTCAATCAAGGGAATATCAGCGAGACATAATTCTGGCTGGTGCGCGTCTCGGAGGAAGAAATGCTTTCTTAGAATGGAAGTTTAAAAGTCCCCACGGCTCATTGGGATCTAACAAGTTGCCGGAAAGGGCAGGCATAAAAAGAGCACCGTTCAATACTGAAGAAGACGATATCAGGTTATCTCGATATTTCCTGTCATCTCGTAACCTTTCAATTAACATTCCCAGTAATATAAAAAATCGAAATTACTCTAATTAGAGAAGTGCACTCGAATTCACCGAGCTTTCCCTCGCCGTTGCGGCTGCACACTTAATAGAAAGAGAGTGGCGGACTACGTATCGACTTCTGACTTCCTTCAGCGAGCTGGTGCGCCCTTTCCCTTCGGTTATCAGGCAAAGTAGATGGATTAGGATCCCGAATTGGACGGGATCAAAGTGGGACTGCATCCGACTCCCCATAGCACACGTCCATTACCCTCTCCGGAAACGCAACCCTCAAATAAGCAAGGTGAACGAACCTCACCTGCACTAATGTTGAGAGTCCTATTTTAATATTACATTTTAATATCGAACCTTCCTCATCCCCTTTGTCGGCGGGTGTCGCTTCCGAGACACGCACACTCCCAAGAAGAGCCGCCTCAAAGAAGACTCTCAACTCACATACTCGCGCGGCCGTACTTCCATGCATGCATGCATGCGCGCGTGGAGAGTATGAAATAAGAGGAGAGTTCGTTTGATATATGGCGGCGGGCGCCTTCTGGCACTCGCGCATTAAATTTATTGCAATCTTTATGTCGTGCGGTGTAAGGTGAACCCTTGCCGGAATAAGATATTTATGATTTCGCGTGTAATATAAGTTGCCCGGTGATGCGCCGTAATTCCACCCGAGAATTATAAGCGAGGCCTTCCGACAGTGTCGATACGTGGAAGCACACGTGCGCACCGATCACACCCGTCTCTTCTCTGGCGGACTTGGCTCTTCAGATAGTTTACGTTCAAGTATATCCTTCGCACGAATTATAGATGCGAACTTTAAATTGATTGTAAGACAATCTTGTAATAAACTAACTGCTAGAATGCAAATTACTTATACTTTATACTTGAAGATAAACGTTTCATAGTACAAACTATTACACTATGTAATATTCAAGACTAGTAGCAGAGAAAAAGTTCAATATGCTAATAACTCATTTTATCAACATGTGATTAATGTAATAAGATACGGTAATAAGTATGCGTGAGAGGACACCGAGGGGAATTCAAGTCATTGCACTGACCATTAAGAAAAAGAGATCACGCAGAGGACTTCCGGAGCACTCGGATTCTTGCAAATTGCCGGATCTCGAGCAGACAGCCGAGGTAGTCGATGGACAAGTAACCATTAGGTCTCGCATCTCGAATCTCGATAGTGACTGCAAGTAGTATCGAGAGGAGGACTTTGACGAGAGGGTTCGGCTGGTGGTTATCTACGCTCAGTTGGCTCTCACCGGTGCTCCCCATTACGATCTTACTTGGCCCCGATATATCTCGAATGGGATTGCCCAGCACGTAGAGCCACTTTAAAGAAGGCCGGACAAAAATTCGCTGATTCCACTGACCGCCCCATCAATCGGCAGATGTATCTCAGAACGCCGCGCGGATGCTGAGCCAGAAGTCCAGTTCGCCGAAGGAGCCTTTGACCTTTGACGAGCACGGATTACTTACTCGAGTGGGGAAGAAGAGTATCCGACTGTCTGGCATCATTATCTACCTCAACCTCGCATCGTTATGCTCCCGTGGGTTCTGCTGATTCAGTTCATATGCCCGGAGACTTCTTAGACAACTGTCTACCAGTTCCCCTTTCATTACTCTACTCTTCCTATCTCTGTAAATTCATTGCCAGTTCAATGATTCTCCTAATGAAAATTATCCGCGAGAAATACTACTTGTTTTATTTTATTTTCTGAATTATATTATTCCAACTGGTATCTTTATACTTGAATTTCTGTAGAGAAGTGTTCTTCTTCTTGGTAAATTTACAAAGAGAACATACTTTGTTGGAGATGTTAAATCAAGTGAAGTGGGAAGAGTTAAAGAAAGGAGTGCTGAAAGACGATCCTGTCGGTGGGAATAAGCTAGCAGGGACGTTAGCCATGTACGGGCGATTTGTATCGTGATTTTTAATCAAGGTAAGCAGCCCTTCGTTCCCGCACGATCCCCTCCGTCCAAGCTCTGCTATAAACTGCTCATACAGTGAGAGAAAGAGCGGCGAAGATCGAGCCGAGGAGAGGAGCGCCGGAGGAGGAGAAAGAAATTTGTTGGAGCAAAGGTGGCTGTAACCAACTGCCAGGAGATTTATACGCCGTGAGATCATTTGCCTTGATAGAGAGCGAAACACAGGCTCCGTCAATCGCGCCAACAATTAGATTGAAACACTGGTAACCCACCAACCCCTCACCAGGATCCAGCTTCCAAGGAATGGACCGAGCTGCCTGTTATTTATACCAAGCTGGAAACCTTTCTTCTTGCCGCAATCATTCCACCGCCAAGCGTTTCCGCCGGAAAAGCACAACTATTCGCAAGCCTTGAGAGGAATCCCCGGGAAATCTCCGCGCAGCATCCCTTCGAGCAGACGTGAACTGAGACTGCATGTCCTGCTTTGGAATTCTTTAGGAGGTGAAATTTGTTGCCCTTACTGCTTGTAAAACCGGGCAAGCTCTTGTATTATACTTTAAGGTCCGGTGGTTCGCGATTTTGTATGGAATCTGAGGTTACAAAGTTTCAAAGAGAATATTGTTAGTTTAAAGCGATGTAAGAATAGTTCAAATAAATAATAATTATCGATAATTCATCTTTAAAACAATACTTATTTTTAAAGATACATAGACTTTCGTAAAAGGAGAAGAATTCGTAAGAAAGATTTCAAAGAATGAAACTCTGAGATTCAGGATAAACAGCCACATACTTTCACTCAGGAGTAACATTTACGGCACCACACAATTAGATTATCCCATGGAGATAAATACAGGCAGCTAATCGTTTCGACGTAACGGCAGCTATGTAAGCCGGATTAAATTTCTACGGGTTTCACTCGGTTGAAAGGCGATCTCCTTTGGCGGAGAGAGAAAGAGAGAATAGGCCGCGTTCTAGTCGACGACGGTGGTAGCTGCACTTGCCAAGCACAAGCGATTAGTATCCTGGTTTTTAATCAAGGTAGAAAGCCCTTAAAGTCGACAAGATGAATCTTTCATCGAGCGCTAAAGTACACGCAACCATCGCCTCGTCCGAGAAACAATGAGCTTTTCCCTCGAGCATTTTTTCATTAACAGTTTCATTAACTTTCCTTTCTCACTTTGTTTAACGCTTGTGTATATTTAATGTCTCGCAGCATCGAGTGTAAAAGTGTATAAACTATATAAGAGAAGTTATTTAATATTCTACTTTGAATGAAAGTGTCGAAGGCATTCAATTTGTTCCGGTGCTTTTGATTCGATAATGAATGTTATTAGATCGCTTTATTACAAGTTAATACGTAGCCAAACCTAAACTGGTTGAGTTATTATTTGACGATGATGGAGGTATGCATAAAATATCAATTGATTCTTAACTTCCTGATATAAGTTGGCTTTGTGATGACTTAATAGATAGACCGGAGACCCCGGCACACTCATTAAGGTCATCCCCTGATTAATAATATCATTTTTAATCAAGCGGCAGTCAGGCAAAATGGAACGGTGGCTCTCCGGCAAGGACGAGTTCCCAAATCCAATTTAAGAATTTCCGAAGAAGACTCATTTAAATTTGCCGGCCAGTGTATAAAGCCGCCGGTCGAGCGGCCGGCGAAAGAGTTGATTCGCATTAATGACATTACCATACTGCGAATAATAACGAGTGCGCCTTCGAGACAGCCAGCAACTTCTTAATTGCTGCACCCTGGCGATCTTTAATCGATCACCCTGAACTTAAAGCGACACTATACTTTCGACTGCCAGTTCTCCCTCAATTGAAAATTCATGAGGGCACCGTCGTCTCCAAGCAATAAAACTGGTCCTGTTAAAGTGCACTAATTACAACGGGTCCACAGTGGATTATTTGCAAATTGCATTAATTACGAAGGATTGTCTCATTAACAGATAATTTTTCATTTTTATGCCCGCCAGTAAATTATGAGGAATTATAAAGTGCTGAGCGCAGCAGCGAAGTAATAATTTCAAGGAAAATTGATTTAGTTAATTTATAGGGAAATTAGCATTACCTATCTTTTTATTACGATGATAGTGATTTATATACATATTATACATATGTATGTTGCCCTGGGATGTGAATGAATATCGTTGATAATCCAGCGCAACATTGATGAAGACATCTGGTTTTACCGGTAACTGGATCTAACGATCGGTGACTCGATTATGGAGATTTAATTAAATTTCGATGGCGGTGCGTTCGTCATCATGGATGACGAACAAATCCAAGTTGACGGGACGATCTGTGGAGCGTGAGCGATCGGTTTCGAACCGTGGAACCCGGTGGCTCGTGCACCCCCATACATACACTACCATTCATAACTCATAAACTAACATTTAATTTATAATTCTCTCATTTCTAACTGACAACATTAAATATCTATCTTTTTAACATATCAATCTTTTTATATCGAACTTTAAAAGAACAATAAAAAACTATTCACTCGAGAAATTAATTTGATAAATTTTAAGTTACTATTATACTAGAACTCTGAAATTCAACTACTAAAATTTTCAGTTACTGGTTTTAACAAAAGAAATGTTATTATCAATGGCTAGTACGATTTTAATGATACATAATTTTTGTAATACGTTTTAAGGCTTTCAAAGTTCAGTAATTTCTAGATGGACACAATTCACCCTGTACTTTTGGAAGGCAATGTACCAGGGCGGCTGCCGGTATGACAGCTGACTCTTGAAAAGTTGCACCCGTTGGACAGGGCTGTCATCCGGACGACTTGTTACAGCCAGCGGGCAACGCAATGTCTGCTGGGCACCGACAAAAATACGCGCACTACACGCGGGCTACCATGTTCCCTTACGCGCCACCGTGACCGAGTTCTGCCGAGTCCGGGGAATAAATTATCGCCTCTCCGGCATTTGCATAAATCGATAAAATCACTTGCTCGTCGATTCCGTATTCCCTTGGCGGCGCGCATTACATTGTAAGTGCCGCGGCACCCAACGCCTTCGAATTAAAAGGCGAGCTTTGTTATTCGCTCGGAAAGCGAACATGTTCCTTTTCACCGAAGATAGACTGTTCTTCTGATTAAAAGTATTCCCCACCTATCAAATGCTTCGACCGCTATCCGTCATGTTAATTAGTTGCGTTGTATCGTTAACCTGTGATTCTAAAGATTTATCATCCAATTATACATGAATTATCACTCCTATAATTAACTGCTACTTTCACTTTCATTTTTATACTCCTTTCAAGTAATATCCACTAACAACATAATCCAGAGAAGTATAAGAAATTCTTAAACTAATATCTTCAAAACAATCGACTTATAAATAATAGTCGGTAGAAATCTTAATCATCGCAAGTTTCGATTTTACGGCTTCGGTTGGCATCGGATCGATATCGGCGCTCCGATAAATCTTACGGGCAGCGAGCCTCGAAGTTTAGATATCCGGGAAAGCTCGGTTCCTGGCAGAGAGCGCAATATCCAGCGATTGTCTTTATACGACTGTTACGGATTGTTAAACACGCTTAGTACACCGCCATGTATCTCGTGGGCCACGCGGAGCACACGTGTTACGGCCACTTGAATGTTATGGAGACACACGTTCGCCCCGGGTCAAACGATGTAAACATTCGCCTGCAATTTAAACGAGCCCGCTGCGGTATATCGCGTAGACACCTGCACACACTCGGTTCAATAGTCCCACTCCGCCCTCATCTCTCCTCTCTTCTCCTCTCCTAGCAATTCCTCTCCCTTTCTCGGAGTATCCGTCATTATTCGAGATCATCCGGATTATCCCGGATAATATGGATATATCCGCGCGACTCGCTCTCACTCTCGACTGGCGTACACGCGTGCAGCAGCCGGCCTTGTGGAAATAGCCGAGTGTGTTGGTATCCCTCATCTTTGCGGTTTGCTAACTCAATTATTTGTCACCATTGCAAGATCTCTTGTTTATTATCCCTTCGTATTTAACGCGGATATTGTCGTACAGATTTATTAGTTTAGGTAATATTTCCCTTTCTTTAGTGTAAATAATATGTTGTTTTATTGTTAATGTCAATTGTAATGGAGTGTTTATGAATTAGAAATGAGAGTTTAGGGATGATTGTTTCAATGTAACGAAAGTGGAAAATCACCACGGACGATTATGGCGAATCTGGCATGGCGCTAGCATCGTTGTCTTGGCCGGTGGTTCTCTCAGCGAATTTAAGCGCTATCCACTGGCAGTTTCGAAGTAAACGCGTGCGACTTTAATCGAGCGTAAAGTTTAAACGGGGCATAAACTCGGCCGGACGGTGGCTCGATAGTATACGTTAGCCAAGGATGAGGAATGATTTGCGCTTGAGAGTTATTTCCGTCGTGATACACCTTCCTTCTACGAGACCCTTCGAATTATGACTCGCACTTTGCACTCTCCAGTGATATGTGTGTTTAGATTCACTATTTCATAGTTATAATTGTTTAACGTCACATTTATTACTCGACCTTTCTATTTGACGAAATAATCAACTACTGGAATGACAACGATTCAAACATTTTCATCATTTATTTGCAACCAAACAAGTATGGCCAACATATCTTGCTTGTCATAAGATTGTAAACTTCCCATATTAATTTCCCAGAATGCATAGTCAGCCTTAAACTACGCATTTCCGTCTTGCCACCCCTTCGAGCGCACTCATTTCAGTTTCCAAAGCCAACGCGAAATACGGCCGCGTATTGTTTGAAATTTAATAACCTCGCTATGCACGCTAATTCGAAATGTCTAGACGACTGCGCCGTTGCTCGGGAAAATACAGAAACGGTTCAACCTGCTTTCCTTGCCTGTCTTAGTCGACTGTTTCAGTAATAACTGCGATATTTAATGGCAATAAATTAGCAGTCCAACTATGCAACACACGGCTCCGAACTAAAGATGATCGAGACAAGTGGCGTAACTAATACAATCTACAAAAATATACATATATTTCTATCCATTAAAACCAGCTTCCTTCATCATCCACAAATATATTTTTTATTTAAAACAATCAAATTAATTGAGATTATAATACAGACTCCTCTCTTCGATAACTGGGTGGTCCATAAAACTGTTGAAATTTAATATGGCAATATCTGATGGTCAAAGAGCCGGCAGTAATTGGAACTCGAAGTGTATCCATGCAGATGGTAGGAATAGGTTATGAATACATCGGGTGAGCGCGCCTAATCTCAAAGAAGGTTCCGCTCAAAGATTACAGGCTGGAGAGTTGGTAAGCCCGGGCGAATCTATATGTATAACAGTGGCTGCGGGATCGTGAAATCGTGTGGTTTACATAACACACGGCCAAAGGAGGGAGGGGAATTACAGGGATCCCTCGTTCCTTTCGTTTAAGCCAGCCTCTCGTGATCGGGCGTTGTAATCGGGCGTGGAATACGATGAAACGTGGTTTTCGGCTGATCTCAAGCTACTTGATAGGATCACGTAGCAGACGATGGGTTTATTATAAGGGATCCCATGCCAAGGCAAACACAACCGCTTGCTTCAAGATAATACACCCTTGATCCACATTATCGTTAATCTCTTCTTCATCCACTCATATGTCCTACCGACTTGTTTAAATAATATGTTACGTCAAATATTAGAGCTACGTGCGGGAGCTACCTCTTTCACTTATCATAACAAATCACTGCTTGCACTGTGTTATTTCGGAAATTGCTCGTGGCCTGGTCATGTTAAAGTGGGTGTAATTTAATTTATACGAAGATAGCGATGTTAATATTTGGTATTATGATCCTTGATCAAATTTAAGTGCTTTATAATCAAGTTATATTTATTTTTACTTCAGTATTATCATCATTTGCATTGATAGTTTCGTATCTGCCTCAAAGCATGCTTATGTTTCAAACATCAGCGAAGGAACCCTACTTTTTTCTTTATTTGAAAGAAGCATCCAACATCTCACGGTGGTCTCTTTACCCTGTCATTGCCGACATTCCGAGTGATACTTTCTCTCTTTTTGCTGATGCTTGTGGAAGTAGCTTGCGAAGTAAGTTCTTAGCGCGCAGAGAAACTTCCCTCGAAGGGCTAGAAACTCGAAGGGATCGTAAAGGTGCGCAAACGAATCGCTGCTGGCGCGCGAAGCAGAACTTCCGATAAAATTCGCCCCGATGTACTCTCGCTGCGCTCGCAAGTTCCCAGCTCGTCGAGATGATCGTCGATGATCCTCTTTCGGGATGCTGCATCATTCCTACCCACCGCGTCATCCTGAATCGAGGACGCTGCGATTTTCGAGTGCACCATTTATAAACACGCCTCGTTCCCGATTCGCACGTGGCCTCTCTCATCTCGAAGGAGTTCCAGCATCCGTGCTGGATACTCCTTGAACAAGCGGCTCGTTGAATTCCTGACAAGCTGCCACTCGAGCCTGTCACAAGGCGAGTGGAAAGGGACTCGATCACCCCTCATTATCCTAACGTGATTCTGACATTCTTGCAGTATCGATTTCATTTTTAGCCAACGCTTTTCATCAACAAGAAATATTTAAACCTGCAAAATATCCGGAAACAGAAGCGACCACTTTATGTAACGTGAAATCGTATGGTTTATTCGTACGTCCTTCGATTATTTGCATATCGTTCCAACATTTTATGATGCTTTCGACGATATAATTATTGTTGACTATCCCAGAATAAAGCTAACCATGGCATATATTTTACAAACAATTCGAAGCTTTTCTCGTTTGATTTATCAGCATAGCAAAACAGAAAAACAATTTTCCCTTTACTTTCTAACGAAATCCATCTTCCATGATTCAGTGTGGATCCAATCGGTATATGATCCATGAAAGATGCTGCGAAACACGCTCCAGGATGACTACAATTATTTATCGCGTTTACGGTATAATCGTCTCCTCTCTTAGCGTGCAAATGAGGAGCGAAGCGTAGTGGGTTGAAGGGGGGGAATGGGCGGCGGCGTTGCTGGAGCAATTTCAACAGGAGGGTTTCTTTGCGGGTCGCAGAGTCTCTCGGCCGTCATTAATTAAAGCTTCAAAGTCGTCTAGGGTGCGTCGGTGCCGGAGCGAATGCCATGGATAGTCGAAAGATCAAGAAAGAGCTTTCGTACGCCGCAGAACGCTGGACGTTATTAACGTGACATAACGCTATAACCCGGTACGCCTCGCTTACCGTCCCAGCCTCCTCTTGCCCTTCCATCCCCGCTGACACCCACCCACGCATGCAAACATTCTCATATATGCTCGGAGACAAGCTCATACGGACTCGGCGTAATCTAGTGTACAGGATCGTTCAAGAATCACTCGAGTATACTTTTATATAATAACCAGAGTTTAATTCTCGACGAATTTTTCTCTATAATACAGTGTGATCAATTATTCTTCCTCTGTGTAAATTTATTATATTTCAATCCCCAGCTTGTTTTATAGATATTAATTCTTCTAGTGTTTGTGATTGCCTTTTATCGTAAGTCTCATTAGAAGTTTATAACTCTTGAAAAGACGTCAGTCAAAGATAAGAGTTTACTTCTCAAGTGGTAAATAGTCCATCATAGAGATATGAGAATCTCGAGGAGCGTTCTTGCAGGAGCCTGTACGTTAAGGATAGCGCGGTATCAGAAGACAGGAAAAGGAGAAGAGACGAGCTCTATATTTAAAGCGACACCCTCGCCAAAAGTGGCAGCGAAGCACAGAAGGATCCGAGTTTCGCACGTGCGACTAATTCCACGAAAGCGGGCGGGGAGAGCGAGAATTGTGCGGGGCTTAACGAGGCCAAGGAGCCATCATCCGGCAACCCTTTAGCCCCTAAGACTTTTCTAACTTTTCCTCGCTCATACCTCGACTAACTACGCTCTTTGTGGCATCGCGCACGCCAGCGAGACAGCCCGAGCGAGCCCTAAAGAGTCACCCGACAGTTCTCCACTGGCCTGGGACACTTGACTGCCGTTGCTTTTCATACGTCGCACCAGAAGCGAGATCTCACAGAGAGCTATTGTTGTTGGGATCGTTTCACTTTCCTGGATGGAACAAGCAAGCTTATACTAGGCCGTTGAGTAATTGAGAAACATTTGTCACCAAGCTCGTTCTTCAAACTGGACTAATTATTCTTGAATTATTATTCATAAGATAATAAGATGGACATTTATGTCGAATTTATTTTCATTGTATGATTTTCTCTGTTTCAGGTAAGTTCCTTGATATTTATCGGAGATGAGATGTAAGACAATGGGTTACGGTATGATTGAAACCTGTTTTTAATTATCGGCTATTTCTTCTATTTAATTTATCACGATCTTCAATTATCGTGTTTCTCTCGTGTTAAAAGTAAAGGGGAGAAAATTGAAATAATTTGATGGAAGTTGTATTCGAATCAAAACATCCGTTCTGCTAGCGGCGTTCTCGGGTAAACGCGAAACAAACAACAAGCTCAAGACCACTAGACAAAAGCACTCGAGAAACGAGAGCAGCGGTGGTTTCAATCTCTACTTGCGCCGGGCAATGAGAGGACGAACGATCCACTCGGCAATGAAATATCAATAAGGACGAGAGAAGTACTCGGAAATTCTTTCGTTTACGCTGAGAGTGTTCGACCAGCATAAAGAGGACGGATGAATATAAACGATGCATTACGACGCATTATTACGAGCAACTTAGCACATAATAGAACGATCGAATCTTGTAGAGCTTGGCTCGGTTCGATGTGCGCGTTAAGCTTACAACAGACTCCCCCTTCTACGAATGCAAATCACCACGGAACCTCGGAGAAATAGAGAAGAGCGAGAAGGGAACAAGTAGTTACAAACGGGCGTGCGCATGAGTGCGATGTGAGCTCTAGCCATAAAAGCAATATCGTCTCTCCACGGCATTGACCCAGTTCTCACCATTAAATTATTACGGTGCACCGGCCCGGTAATGGCGTGTCCCTTGGCACACCACTGAAACACCATCAGACTAGTCGTCTCGGTCAATACTCCTGGAACCTCCCTCAAACATTAATCCTACTATTTTTCTCTCCCAGATCTATCAAGTATTTCATTAAAACTAGAATTTAAAAGGATCAACCTGAATCATTATTTGCGTGATTAAAAATGCGAAGGTCTTGTGTAATTCCTTTACTTAATTTCGTATTAATTAAATCTTAGCTATTTAAATAGTAAGTTGTATCACATCACCGCTACAGTAGATAAAAGGTTTCTCATTAAAATTCCCAGTGGTTCCTTTATTGCGTGCCTCTCACGGGATCGGATGGGTTGCATTCCTGAAAGTACTCTTTGCCGTGTCATCGGCATAGCAGCCCTTCATTCAGCCGCGTGCATTTGCGTGAAATGGAGTCACGTGAGCTGGGTCGTAACCCCGCGCGAGAGGTGGTTTACAGTTTGCACAGTGCGCGGCGGGGAGAAAGTATCCGCGCGAGAAGTACAGGTAAATTGTGGATTTTTCGACTGAGCGCATACACACTTGCCAGATCCAACCGGCGTAATAGAGAAAGAAGGATACAAGTATACTCGGCGAATGTAAAAGCAGGAGAGAAAGAGAGAGAGAGAAGGGAGAAGTGGAGTGGAGAGTGCGCTGGAGAGAAAGCCGGATGATAAAGCACGAAACGGGTTAGAACTCGGTGCCGGAATAGGCTGGCAGCAGATTTTATGGAATTATTACGGCTAATGGACTGGCCGCTGGCTCGGTTACAATTACAAGCACGGCGATAAAAAGCGAAAGCCCTCGGCGTTGGATTTCTGGAAGAGCCGACACACCCACACCACCCTTCCACTGACACACGCAAGCATTAGACGACGCCTTTCCTACAAATTGTACTCGTGGAATTTTAATTGCTGCCTGAGCCGCGATTGGCTCGCCGTGCAGCCAGTATTTCGAGGGGACACCGGAAATCATTACTAAAGCTGGCTTCAAACATACAACTCGCGAAACTCCGTTTGTGAATCGAGCAAAATGACTAATAAGCGCACCCCAGTAAAGAGTAAATCTCCTGGGCAATTATGCATTTCCGGTGCCGAGGGAACGGTCATCGTGGCTTTTATTCTAGTTGACCTGGTTCTGGAAAAATTCCATGGAAACAGATCTTTGTGAAATAGTAATAATTTTCATTTTTAAAGAATGTAAAATTATGAATCTAATCCTGAAGAATACCATGAAGTACATTATTATTAACTCTAATATTTCAGCAGCCATTACACAAGATAATAGAGTAATGTTTGTGCGAGAAAGAAGTATAATCGTAGGGAAAGCCGGAAGTAAAATGGTTCATAAAAATCGGGCGGTAAACCACGAAAAGGGGTTGCGAGAGGTGAGGCTCGCTCTCATTCGCGGAGGATCGGACGCGCTCTCACAGGGTGTATACTATGGGGTTCGCACTCGATGGGGCATTAAACCGGTAATAATTACCCACAGGTCCGTGGTGTACCCCGTCGTAATGTCTTTATGGCGCTTCCTCGCCCAGCCAATTAATATCAATCCGATATTGCGGTTTTATCGCGTATGCCTCCCTCATTCGCCGCTTGGAAGATCGTTAATCGAGTCGTCCTTGAAGAGTTCCATAAGCACAACACTGTTGCTATTGTTGAAGCCTCATCGAAAATGAGTTTTATCAAGAATAAATTAGTAAGGAAATATTTTAAAAATTTGATGAATTTTATTGTAACCTAATGATCAATAATGATCCTTTTATATTGCATGGATTATTAAGTGTTAAGTTAATTCATTCCTTGAGAATTACTGAAGATTCATAGAAATAGTTATATTTTTTTACATATCGAATGGAATCTTGCACACTATTTTCTCCTAGTGAGAGCCTTTAGACTTTGGACAGCTTGAAAGAAGGAGGTTGCTCTCGGGATGGAGAAAAAAGAGAGCGAGGGAGGGAACGGGGAATTAAGAGGGGTTGCCACGATTATGCGAGAGTAATGTCGAATCGCGCACGGACACGCGAGCGTCGCTCGTATTAAGATTATGAATCCATTAGCCGGGGGCCCCGTAGATGAGGTCGAAATGCTTCTCCTTAATATCACTCTCTAATGGAACTCCATTTTTTGCTATCCCACCCCTCACTTCCGGCTGCGTGAAAATACTCGAATAGACGAAAGTTGAAATCAGTAGTACGTGCTATTTTTTAAATTAATGTTCAGAGCGGCAATAATAATTCTTTAAAGGTAAAAGCAATAACTGTTTTATATATTATTATAATATTATAATAATATTGTTATGATTTACGAATTATTAACTTGTGAGTCTTTGTATTAAATTAGGCTGTCATTTTATCTTGTATTTTATAGTTGTGGTTGCTACTGTTCTATTGTTTATATATATTAGGTTATAACGAGCGAGTTACTTTTGGCTTTTGCATATCCTAGTTCCGCAAACAGGGTTGATCTGCGTTAAACGTGGCTCCACGGTACACAGGCGTTTTGGTATGCCGTGATTGTTAGGTGGTTGCTTGTTTGACTAGTGTGCCGTAGTGCGCGGTTTCTGCTGAACTATTTGCATTAGCAATGCGCTGGCGAGCGCTGCTGATTCAACATCCAAGTCAATGTAACGGTCATTCTACCAGCATCAGTTGAAATAACCGTCTCCTGCTTAAAATTCCTGCACAAGTATAGCATTTAATAACCAGAATTCCAATGAAAATTTATAACATTTTTAGAAATTATTATATCAAAATGTTTCAGTTCCTAAAAATTAGATGTTATAAACTCGGGCAAATGGTTAATGATACAGGTTCTAAGATTTGGATTTTTAAATTGCAAATTCTAAGATTAGAGCTTCGCTAATAATGCGGCAACCTACCAGCAAGACAAACTGGTGGTCGCAAACGTGCGCAAATTTTATCAGGCCTAATAAATAATGGCGGGAGAGCGGAAAAACCGAGCCGAATTTTACTCGCGCACGTGCCAGGGTTATTTGTTGGCCGGGCGATAAAACGCGCACTCGTTAAATAAGCGTATGAATTTATACCTGTAGTGCGCGCAGTGCCGAGAGTTCTGCCATTTTTTTGGCCTGCATTCGGATATAGTGGGGTAACTTATTTAACAACATGCAGTTCTGCAACAGTGTAAAGGGCCACCTAATAACTCTGTGCTAATAAACAACACGGCATGATACAGTTTTTACAATTTTTTAAACCGAAATTCATCCTCTTTTTAAAATGAACGATTTACATTTATAAAAGCGCCAGGAATATTAATAACATTCACCAACAAGCAAACTATTTATTATTACATTAACACCACAATTCACAGTTGAATTTCATTCAGTACCGATGAATAAATTCCAAACTTACGAATACCTAGAATTTCCAACAAAAAGCACAGATATTTATAAAGCAAATCAACCATTTGCTAAACAGTTCCTATTGCACTCAATAATGCCGCAGCACCTGATACTGACGTGGATGGCAGCGCCACTTTTAAAGTTCGCCCTCTTGAAAATATTGTGTCCAGACAGTAGACGGGCGGGCGGGGGAAAAAATGGTGTCGGCGGGCATGAGCGCGGGATGAAATTTATTTTTAATGCCGTGTTTGCGCAGTGTGCTGGCCGACTGAATAGGTCTGACACCGCTGAATTCGGCACGCACTACACACCCGGGAGAGGAAAGTGGTCGAGGCTTGTCGGTATAACAGGCCGAGATATTAATTATGTCTGTGAAAACATGCTCCTCTGGTGATTGATGCTCTCGCTTCCACTCGGAGAAAGATGCGATCCGGCTCGCTCATTAAAAGGCTGCACGCGTTAAATGCCGTCGCTCCCTTGACAAATGCACGTTTCCATAGTCTTCCGGATAATGAGCCAAGTTTCGAAATAATTGCAAAGTTTAAATTGATCGTACAAAAGAAACGATATTATTTGAGTGTAGAATAATTAATATGGAATAGTGAATTTTTACTGGAATGTCACGAATGTATATGAAAAAAAGTCCACTTGAAGGTTGGGAAGAAGAGCTTTTAAAAGTCATTCCTGTCAAGGGAGAGTGGAGCACTTTAACTCCATAAAAATCTTGCATGTCACCGGTACAACTAACGCGTTCGTTAGATTAATTCTTTTGATGACCGGTCCTTTTTTTTATATATATTCGTTTCCGAGGGGTGCTTTGTTTCGATATCAAAAGCGAACACGCTCTGCCGTTTTGACGATCCTTTAACCTACATATTTCAAAACGACGCCGTTCCCACGCACCGGTCGTGTTCGCCCGGAGCGCACGCGGTGTTCTCTCCCGCATTATTCGGGAATATATTATTCGTCGCGACGCCACCGTCGTTTTTACTATCGGGTCGACGCGATCTGCGCCTCTCCCACCCTCATCGTCGCAAAAACAGCCCGAATAATAAAGCCAATTCAACGCGGCGCGACGTTATCGTGCGCCACTCGCCATTTTTGCTGCAGGCGAGAGTAAAAATGGCGCTCGCAGCCTCTCCTGTTATAGCAGTTTGCCGAAACGAATGATGGTAATGCGATCCCAATAAATTTCTGGCCAGAAAATTGCATGTTATTGGTGTGCATGCTTCAGTTAAAAGTAAAATTAACGGGAAAATTATTCACTCTATAATTCTAAGTGTCTTGAATTTTATTCAATTTAAATGAAATATAAACACATTGCAAATTTGCCGAATATTCCTTTGAAAAAGAATAAATATGAAAATTGTCAGACAAGTGCAAACACGGTGAAAAGTAGAAAGTTAGAAACAGGTGTGTTCTCATGCGTCAGTCACAAACTACAGAAAAGTAAACTTGCGCAGTCAATGTAGTTCGGCGAAAGGAAAATCGACGTATGCTAATAATGTTGCTTGCACACACGTTCACATATGGTTTTCGCGTGCAATCGAGCGGCAAATGGGATTTTCTGGGAAGTAACAAGGGTGCACTTAAGTGGCGCATTGATTAGCATTTCCGCGACGGGAACTCGAGTTTACGAGGAGCGAGTCCGTGGCTCGATTGGTCATTGAATTTATCGTCATTCCGCCGCAATGAAAACTTACATTAGCCGAAATTCCGATTTAAATTCCTGGAGCAGTGGCGGCGCGTGGAAAGGCCCGATAATTTAGTTGAAACCCCAGCTACATATCGGCGCGCGCTCGCTCGCTCGCTCGCCGAGTAGCGGCGGAATATGTTTTGCATTTTGAATATTAAGTAGTTCGGCCGGCGCAGTGCGCGCTCTGTCAGAACGCGTTTCCGGTGACTGATGCCTCGCTAATGCCGCGCGAAATGTATTTAAGCTCCGTCCGGGATAAAGAAGCGAAATTCCCCTCGGTGATGGATGAAAGAATCGCCGATTACTCCGTGACACCAGCAAATGCGAGCAATATGGACGCAGAAATGTGCCGGCCCATGACTTCCATAACGTGATGAACGCCAAATGACGGATTAAAAAGTCGTCCGTTACTTTTGCGCCCTGCAAATACTCAAACGCCATCTGCACAAGCTGACAATGTTGAACCAAACACACAGCCAATAATAAATTATAAAGTCGACGATCATTTCTTGATAAATTGAACAAATAATATAAGCGAATGGCTGCCGTGAATGAATGCAACTCGTATATTAATGGATTTTCTTTTTACAGGGTATTATAAAATGTTTATTTATGGATTAACCTGACACGCGAACAAATATTGCTCGACCACTCTCAATGCCGTCTCGACTCAGTTATTAGCGGCATGAGTACTATTTGCCAGTCGTGAAGCGCACTAATTAGCTAAGCATCACGCTGGTCGTATTGGCAACTAAGCCAAATTGGTCCGAAGCACCTTAATTAAGCAAACTAGTTAACGCTACCAATGTTAATTCCACTCATCGTCATACATTCGTGAAACTCATCCTAAAACTTCGAATTCAATAACACTTTCATTCTTTACAAATCCAACAAAATCCGTACCAAAATATCCACAATATTCTTCACTTATTTCTACTTATTTTCTACTTCTACAAATTCTCAAAGTCTACTTCCAAGAGAAAGTAAGTTCCAAGTGAACTGAATAACGAAAACGTCCGGGTTACAGTGTATTACATGTCAATCAAGCCTTTGCCAGCCTCGGTTGGTGCTCATAGGGAATTGCACACAAGGGGAGTAACAGTACAGAGCGCATCTCTAATATCCGGCAATTGGTAGAGAGCGCGCGTTGCGAATTGCGCACGGACGCGTTTACGATTGAAGTGCAATTGATTTGAAAGAGTGGCGAGCTGCGTTAGAGGGTTTATGTGGCGGCGATGGCCTGCGAGGTTTCTCTGCGCCAGGATGGCTCTTCCATTTGGCGTATTGCAACACGATTTAGCTGTGCGAGTGCGCGTAGCCCACTGCTGGATTATAGGCGGACGGCAAAGCAGCATTTAGGCCAAGTGATGGCCCACCAACACCTGACAGTACCGACCTCAAACCACCAATGTGGCTTCCATGGAAAAGCGTGCTCGATACCTGCCAACCTACAGAACGATTAAAAAATCTAGTGCATTCGACTAACTGTTAATAATCTTCAAATTGACGCGTTCGTTTAATATTTAAATTAATTTAGTTACACTTATATTACATCCTTTTAATTGAGTGTTACTTTAATTTATTATAGACTATTATAAACGACAGAGAATTTTGAATTGTAATTATACTCTCGTTTGAAATTTATGCCAATTATATTAGTTACAATTTCGCTAAAACCAAGATTAGGTCGAAGTGTTCGTTATTATTTATGAGCGAAGGCTTAAGACGTCATAAACTGCAATTTAACGCGTTACTTTAGTGCTTAATTTCGAGTGGCATGAGGAAGCGGAAGAAAATGCAACGGGTCAAAAATTTCGTTCGAGCTCGGCCAAAGGCCGTGACAAAATATTAATGGCGACGTTAATTGAGATAAGCTGGGCCGAGCTCCGGTCACGCTAGCCAGCCTATGTAACCGGCAAACCCCCGCGAAATTTTATTTCCTCACCGCAGTCAGCCGGACCCTCGACCCATGCATGCTCCAGCAGTGTACGTACCGGCTTTACGATTGTTTTACAACCCATTTACGCGAAATTGCCGTTCGACATGCGAGAGTGTCGCGCACTATGTCGGAATGTCCGCGAAATTTCAATCGGGACTACTTTCAACAACCCCGCTCTTATGAGACTGTACTTGCCCAGTATAATACATATGTAACTTGTACAGGAATACGTAGCATCTTATAATGCGAATTTCGTAAACCCACCTGCTTTCTCTGCGAAATGTAGAGCGAAACACTTGCTTTTATCGAGGATTTTAGATGGCACATAATGAAGTTCGTGAGGATTTTCATACATATCTTGACAGAAATAGTGTCTAAATTATAATGCAAAAAGTAGCGCGCGACATTCTTCACTGGAATAGTGGGACGTTTGAGAGTTTTATAATTGCAAAGTACGAGGCACATAAATTAAGTATGGATTAAGAATTTAAATAGGAATTAGTTTAACCTGCAATTAATAAATCAGAAGTCCCTCGAAGCGTGTACGGTAAATCTTTGTACAATATGTCAGTGAGAGCAGTAATTTACTGAAACTTACAAATCAGGCTAATAACAAGTCAGTGAAAAATTCCTACGGCAAGCTAAGATAGACGACGGCAGTTTAATTGGTAGGAATAAGTAGCGAGTCATGTCGGAGGCCGCATTGCGTCGACGGGGTTTTAATGAGCTTAATCGTTGGCTATCGCCTCGGCGAGTACGCTCACAATATGTCGGGCACGCGTCACACATCGTGGCATAATCTTTTTACGGACATTAGCACTCATGCGAGCATTAACATAAGCGTCATTTCGACGGCGGATCTCTGAAACGTCAGAATTTCACGAAACACCCTGTGCCGCGTCTGCACGCATAGCTCTGCCCGCAAAAAGAGGTGAAAAAAGAAGGAGAAGGGAAACAGCTAGATTGGTCAGTCGCCACGAGGAAGTGAGATGGAATCAGCCGAGACCTCACGAAAAGCTTTCGACCAATGATACCACCCCTTTCACGCTATGCAATTTGCATGTTTATGTCTCCATTTTTGTATATGTTTATACATGCATGCTCTGCATTCGCGTACGAACGTGACTTTAATTTAAAATTCAATATTTACGTAATTTCTCGCATTTTAAATCAAATGCATACTTTAATCCATATTTACATAAATAAAAAGAAATACTTTTAATACGAATAAGAGTAACGCAACGTGTAAATGTCCAAGTATTTCAATAATTTAGTTTCTAAAGGAAGTACATTTTTACAAAGAAGTAATGTAAGTAAAAACGTAAGAAGAAACAGACGAGAGGTGGTAAGACAAAGTAACTGTGAGGCTGCGTAGACGAGTGCCCGCTTCACTGAAAGTTAAAAGGGTGCGTGCAACACGGCGGTGCTTTCATGCTCGGAAATCAGGCGTCTAAATCTAACCGGCGGCACGGCGCCGCGCGACACGACGCCTGTGGCTGCGCCTCGACTAATTACCGTTAACGCAACCCGCTTAATTAACGGTAACGTTAATGTTTCAAAGACGTCTTGAGGGTCTACGTGCCCGAGGAAGTTCAACCCGGAGTCCCATTGCTGCCCCGTCTTCCGTGCGCCTTCACGAAAGAAACTTGTAATTGGACTTCTTTCGTTGACCGCGATGAATATGCAGCTCGGATTTGCCTCCTTCTCTTAACTGGAATTACGATGTAATGACTGGGAAAATTGAGATTTAGTAAAGCGCTACCGCGTTTAACCAGTTTCACCGAATCGTACTCGCACAGTCTCAACTGGAATAGAAATGAATTGAATTAAACAGGAAGTATATTTTTTTCCATACACGTTTTCAGTGGGAATTGGAACACTACTTGATACTGAATAAATATTTCCTATACTTGAGAATTGTGTGAAAATGGATTTGCGGTGTTGAAACTCCAAGGGAAGCTTAAAGGAGCTCGGAAGTATTTCGAGGGAGCCATCAAGTATTGCGAAGTTTCATGTACACTGAATGACCCCTGTGAATGATTATATTCGTGCATTCATCTAAATTTGTTAGTCACAGTATTTAATTTTTGAGAATTGGTCTATTTAAAAGAAACAAGCATTAAAACTAAAGTTTAGTAAAGATTGAATGAACGAGTTTAGCAGTGGGTCAAAGAAAACATTCGGCTGCATTCACAAAGGATTAACAGAGCACCGAAAACCGGCCGAAAACAACGAAAATAAGAAAGACAAAAAAGAGGGGACATTTTCCCGGTCTCTAAACGAAGCGAACAGCTAACCCAATTTCCGGGCCTTTTTAAAGCTTGCGAGGATTTATGGTAGCGGAAGGGGCTGCGTTTCGCTTTCAATAATTCCGTGGCGCACAATCCCGGAGATTAATAACGAGGGCGGACACAAGGAGGACAAAAATAAGAAGAGTAAGGTGTGCTGGGAGCAGTGGAAGCGACGAGCAAGTGCGCGTGGACAGTTAGGTGGCAGTAAAACACAGCAGGTGTACTGCGTTCGCCGTTCAAATACTCTTTGCCGCGAGCACCTTTTGCTTTTTCCCTCTCGTTCGCCGGAAAAAACATTCTTTGTCTCGCCGCGGGCTAACAATAATCGGTCTGGAGGACGCAATTACAGTCCGCATTTCCGTTTCCTCGGCATTCCGCGGCCACAGCCTTCGAGCACCCGCCAGTGATATCCGCAATGCGTTAAGTCACGTTTCCCTTTTCTGTATCAAGTAAAATCTCTGCAACGGTTCTGCTTTTAACTACTTCTTGGATACTCAATTCATTAGAACTACTTTCGACTAATTAATCATACATTATTTATTAAAAGGTATCATTAGCAGTGAATTTCAAAGTTCTTAAAGAAATGTCATTTGCAAGCGAATTCTAAGAAGAATTTCACATCAACGTCACTAGTTGAACGTCGACATTTTAGTTGCCCATTTCGGAAATCCGTCTAGACGCTGCTTGCATTTCACATTCATTAAGAGTGCTTGCATTATTGCAGTAAATTCCACTCCACCCCACTTTGTCTCTCCGGTTTGGCCTCCTCCGGAGTCTCCTCTTTCAGTCTCCGGTGTGTCTCGGTTTTGAATCGCGTGGACCGGCGAGGAAGGAAACGGCAACGGAATTCAAATCTCGACGTCGAAAAGAGCGTAACGCGTACCTTCACTCTCGCTTTCTCTCTTTCTCTTACTCGCACTCCCTCGGGCTCTTTACTTTTGCCTCCTCGGGTTTCATTGTTGCCGGAGGTGCGTCAGTACTTGTTTATGTGACGACGGAATGCGGAGGAGAGAATGGAGAGTGCGCTCCCGTAGGTAAGCGCCTCCGCTCTCAAAGGGAGAGGAACTCGGGAACTCGAGTTAACGAGAATTATTGTATGCATGTCCGTTTTGTTGTAGAATGACTCGTTTAACGCGGCGGTTGTCCCGGTGACATTCTTTCGCGCCGCTGAAGACAACTTTTTAAACGCGCTCCTCGAGAACTTTTCGTACCAGTGTCATTTTACTTTTGCGGTTATATATGCTGCAACTACTGTAAAGGCGTTCTTCTAAATACTGTAGAACATAAGACAATTTTGTGGTAGTGAATATAAATTCTACAGTTTAGAATTATATTTATGTTACAATTGTTTTTTGTTCATTTATTCTTATTTATAACTGATTCAGGGGAGATTTTAATAAGTAGGGATATTTTATTGGTTACATATTGCCGTTGGTAAAAAATGATTCATATACTCTTTTTACCATCTGGTTGATTTTTATGTGCCGATTAATGGGTAAAGTCCAGAATCGCGTCCGGCAATCCGTCGGCCCGGTATTTAACCGGACCTTCCTTAAGACAATAATTCGCAAGAGCGCTCGGTTTTATTACAAATTACAGTTTTACGCCACTTTCATAGGCGCGCGAGCGGTGACTTGAGAAATTGCGGATATTACGAGCCGTAAGAATAAGACCGTCGTAAAGTCCAGCAGCGGGAAAAAGTTTAATGGCGATATTAAATTCTGTTGAGAATCGGCCTTTTTGTCCGATGGGAAAGGTCGACGTTTATTCGATGCTTTTGCAGATATCAACGATTCGCACTGGACCGAGTCCAGAATCTTGCGAAAATGCTCGAGTACACCGTAACAAATACACACCCTTTGTATCACAGCAGTGTAAACTTAGATAACTTCTGTTATTCTTCAATCCAAGAATCGTTCCCATTATTTGTCTGTGTACAGATTCACTTACCATTCAATCGTTACTATACAAACAATTACAAATAATTCTAAATCCCCTACGTATTACAATTCCACAAAAATATTCCCCGCTCTTTACAACATACTTTAAAACAGACAAAGATTCTGACAAAACATTGAAAGACAATCATCCTGTACAATCGATTTTTCCCTATTCTTTGCGATCAGCAACCAGCCACTTTCAATCTCGGGAGAATGCGTGGGCAGTGAGAAGTCAGGCTTACAAACGATCCGCTGGGTAAATAGTTCATACCGGTAACGTTTTATTACACTGCTGCTCGAGCTATGGCGGTCTCTAGGAACTCTCAGATCGAATAGTGCGTGGGTGGATTGAAGTATGTATTTCGCAGCAAGGAAAGCGTCTTTGAGTGGAGCACACACAAGGTATACGTAGAGGCGAGCTATGCAGATCGCGCGTAACATTTCTCGATTGGTGACCTCTGCGAGTCGGGGTCACACGTAGGGGTGCGCCCAGAGTCGATACATCAGCGGGCGACACACATTCGCCTCGATTTAACACTTGCCTCTCCTGCGTGAAAACACTAATCTCTCTCACTTCGATCCGATAAAATCAAGGCGAATCGAACGGTTCTGTGTACGAACGAACATACAATTGCTTACGAAATTCAACTTGGTAAATTCCTGGTGAGATCCAATCATTGTTATCGTAATAATATCATTTTCTTTTTAATACGTATGGAAGTTGGTAAAATCCTGATGAGATCCAATCATTGTTATCGTAATGTTACAATTTTTTGTATAATATGAAAGTGTCGTAGGAAAGTTGTAAAGACTGCTATATGTATTGTAATTGATTGGAGATGAGTTAGCTTAAAAACACGAACTTTTCGACGTTTGCAATACACACTATATATTCTCCCTTGGCTCGAGTATTGAGGCCGCTGGGACACGATTGGGAGCGAAACAAAGTTACGGGGACATCCGGGGGGCTGAAAGAAAGTGATAAAAGTTGTATGAGCTTGCCGGTTTTCATTTCGGTGATAAGCAGTTGGCCTAGTTTACGAGGGCGCGCGCGGAAAAAGACGTCTATCTGGAGCCTGGAAGGCTCTGGCTTCGTTTCGGCCATGCGACGGCTAGTTCCCACAGAGAGCCACAATATACAGTGTGCCAAAAATATGAAGATATACGGAAACCTATTATTTCCACTGGAACTAGCCCAATTCTTAATAGTTCATTAAGTACACCTAATGATTCACCTGTTCTCAAACACTTCTTTCATTTTTTGTTAAAATCATAAGGATACAATTAAATTTAAATAGATTTGAAGTATTGAATATTAACAAATCCAATAGACATAATTAAGAATTAAAGTACATTATCAAAAGTTTCATAATTCACTTGACTAAAGAATTATTAGGTCTAAATTTATTTATCAATCAAATGATATAGTCTTTTGCACCTGATTAACAATGAAAGATTTAAACTTTTTCTAATAGTTTAACAGAGGAACTCACACATTTTTAACTGTACGAATAAATGGGGCACCCTGTACATTCGAATACATACGGACGCCATTTATCTTGACCGAGGCAAGCCGGCTGGGACGAGGTATCTCTAAGCAAAATCTTCGAAGGAAAAATATTTTCCTTTCGCAGTGCGACAATATTTTAATACCTTTTCCATTATGACAGGAAGTTCCTGAAATGTATAGCGCAACGAAATGCACGTAGGTTCGTGCGGCTTATTTAGATGCAGAGCTATGCGCATGATAGCATAGCCGCATCGCTTTATGCGACTCTCTGACGAGTAACGCAAACACTATCTTTCATCTTCCGCTGCCACCGCTCTGGAGAGAGCTATCTCCAACACCAATCGATTAATGACATTAGGATAAACTTTACGCTCCGCCGGGTAACCTTGCCTATCTCGAGATCGAGGTTACAATTTATTAGGATGAAAGATCTATATCAATTATAACTTTTTAAGTCGCACTAAAATAATAATTCCCCATTTTAAGAAATCACCTTAAAATATAAATGATATAATAGAACGGGAAAGGAATGTTATCTTTCAATTGGAAATCTAAGGTTTGAAAAAAGATTGTATAGAATGGTTACAAGGTTTGAAATAGGAATTTATTTAGTGATTGTAGTGAAATCTTGAGAGAGCATTGATTAACACTTCGAATGCAATCGTTCGGGAATAATAAAAGGCTGCAACATGTAATCGATTAGGTCAACGACTAGGTGAAACAGACGCCAATCGTGTTCGCTCGAACTATTCTAATGTGCATGTACCGATTGTATTGCGAAGTTCCTATCTTCAGGATGCCAACAGCAGGGAGATAAGCGTGCTATTTCCCTGACATTTAAAACTGCCAATAGCCAGCCGATATTTCATCACGTCGATGTGAACTGCGAACGTGCGAAACCAACACCTCCTTCGCCACTATTAGAATCATAGACACATAGAAAAATCTATCTTATTCAGATAAAGATTAAACCAGACAATTTTCGTCATCTGACATCTTCCAGTTACGATCTAACATTTATCTCAGATATTTACACTCTTCGCTCCAACTATCAAATAATTGCAAAACCATACCCTTTCGCAAGATCATTGTTCACTATTTAAATTAACGCCATCAATATATGTCAATGGCATAATAAACTAATAAACATTTTTAGCAAGGAACAGCGAAACTGTTAAGTATTCGCTAACACTTAAAGTGTGAGATTCGTGTGAACGTTGCTGCGCTTTTCGTAATTCCAAAGATACGTCACGTAAGTGTAAACTTGTGAAAAGAGGACACAGAGACTTTCGTCCGAGGTTTTCTGACGAAGCTTGACCCGAAAAGCGAAAACGTCAGTGTTTATCCGAAATCTAAGCGGCAGATTCTCTCTCTTTCTCTCTCCAGTTTCCTGGGATATTTGGCTTGAGCTTGGAATCGCTCGTTAGGTGGAAGCTCGCATTTGTCTTTGCCGAAGCAGTCGCGCCATGTCGGTTAACGAATCGTCAGCCGACAGCCTTCCAAGTGGAGCACAATGGTGTGTTCGCTGCTTTGGAATATGTACCCGCACGGAGCAGTTGGCTCCGTCAATTACGCCGGTAGCCACCCACCTTACATTCTACTGCTAACTGCTTTCCGGACTGCGCGCCGCCGAGGTGCTAAAATGCCAGATGCACTACTGTTTACCATAATGTTTTGACGAAACAAACCAATGATTATCGTGATTTCCATCCCCTCTTGCATAATTTTGTGTAACTAGAAACACCTCGGTAATATATATGTCACGCTGAAATTATTATAAAATTGTATAAAGTACTTTGAATAACTTTACTTATTCTTTAAGCGAGTATCCGAATGTTTACCAATTATTTTTATTACATTTTATATTATAGTATTACTGGATAATTCGATTCTTTAAATCCCAAAAGTGCCAATAATAATTATATGAATTGAGTACTATCTTGAATTATTTATACAAAATTTGCGTTAACTGGCAATAGGAAGATTTCCCGGACATAGCCTGTCACAACAGTCGAATTTCATTGGATACGCATGCCAAGCGCGTTCCCCGTGCCTTTCACCTGTCTGCTATAACTACAGCGCGCTGTCTAGCAAGTTGGCCGATGAGTCGTGCGAAATAAGGACACCGTGAGTCCTGGAATGTCCTCTTCACCCGGCAGTAGCATCTGAATTTATCGAGGCTGGCTCGCCTCCAGATGAAATTCCAACATTTTTTCCTCTTCATCCTGTTTTCCCGCTCGTCTCTCGTCCGCCGCGAGTTATTCTTCACGTCAAATCAAATATTAACGATCCCCTTGCTCGGTATTTATGGTGTAATACGGTGACGCGGTCACGTGATATATTATCCTGGCGTCATCGTATCGCACGCATACTTACGTGACACACGAGCGATGGTGAAAATAAACCCTGCGATACTCGAGGCGATACCAGAATGCGCGACAAGTATGGCAAGCGTTAAAATCATTTACAATCTCTGTTCATTAAAACTATACTCGTTTTTTGTTTTTTAATTGAACAAAGCTTATTCTTATCCATATTTTTTATATACATTGGCAAGAATCAATTCATTCTTTTAGTGGTATTAAAAATGATTGCCGATCATAGCTAAGAAGTTCGTCTAACAGTGGAACATATTAATCTTCGTCTGGCATTGGAGTCAACGACAAATCACGCATAGAGGAGCGCCTGCAATCGGGCAGGACGGGCGACGACATCGAACTCGCTCGATTTATCATGGAGATTCCAGGAGATTCTTCGAGCGCGCCTATAAATTTGTCTCCATTTGCCGGGAGAATGTGACCCCATCCCTGCGAAATGGGACGCGGAACATTCTCCCTCGGTTTTCTCTCGCGCTGTTCGTCGGCTGTCACGATTATTCGCACATACGTAGCAACAGGGACGTTGGCAATCCGAGCGGAAAGGCGTCGATACGTCAAATCGACGCACTCTTTCTTCCAGGCTGTCTCGTCGCGTACTCGCACCGATAAACTCAATCAGAAGATTCCATTTGCATTTCAGACTTCTCCGCCTCCCCATGCATAATGCACACCTTCTATCGAAAATGTCATTCATTTCTTATACACTTATAATATAATTGAACTATTTTCTATTGCGAAATACACTTATTCTACAGAATAAAAAAAAGCCACTCACTTCCTGAAAAGACTAATAGAAAAAGTTCTCTATTAAATGAAAATAAAATTAACTCAAAAGCATGAGCGATTACACAAGATAAGTGTAACAGCTCGCTCACTTGTCCTAACAAGTTGATCAGATATTCGCCAAGGAATTCCAGAGCTATCGAACGATCGAGCCAACCGAGTCAATCGAATGCCCCTTATTTTTTCGTATCAGTCATCTGCCTGACAGGATAAGTGGTAAGCCGGAACGAGGCTCCGGCATACACCTGATCCTATTAATCTTCGTGACATTCGCGCGCTCACCGAGAAAGAGTTCGAGTTTCAAAGCAGAGAGAGGAAGAGAGAAAGAGAGGTTGGTCCGTTAGAGTTCTAATGTTATATTCATATATGCACCGATCCCAGGATGGCAGGATAGCAGTCGACGATATGGCATGTGCATATCGACGCGCACACGACGGAATCAGTTGGGATGCGAGTGTCTGCCGGCGCAGCCTCCAAGAGTGGTCCTCTCTCGGGAGAGAGCGGTTGTCTGCAAACTTTGATTACATCTGCCAGGCTGGTCCATTCCTAAGCCGGCTGCGAGATGATGCAAGTATAGGAACACCTTATTCCTAGGTGACTTCGAACCCGTCATCTTTACTTTCGGCTTCGTCGCTTCTGCCTTCCTATTTCGTATTTCGTATCCTCTCCTCTTTTCCTTCCTCCTCCTCAGATTTAGCTTCCAAATGTATTTAGCTTCGACGTCCCGACGACGCAGAAGTAATTCGGTTAGCTGGTACGTGAGTCGCCTGTCGAAAGTGCTGCGTCGATGAAAATAGTAGGATATTCAATTCCAGTTTGTCATTGTGAGGTGGAATCGCAGGAGATTTCTCCGCAAGGATGGAATTCAGGATTCGGGAGCGATAAGTGCTTGGCAATTTGGTTGGCTTATTTCATTTCTCTGCACCCTTAACATCGACGCCCACCATTTGGTATCGGTGACGAAGTATACGTTGTAAACGTGAAACGAATTTATTAGAGGGATTTCATTTTATTTGATTCCTGCTATATTGTAGAATTAAATGGAGTATTAGACTTGTATTGAACCATGTGTTTTCAATCATCTTTGTATTTCGAATGAACACTATTCAATGGCATGTTTTGGCGCGCATTGAGATGCTAATGAGCGTTCTCGAGATATTGAAGAACTAAATCTAAAGTTCACCGCGATTCCACTGTATTTCAATCTAGCTATAATCTATTATTAAACTTCCCTGCCGTTTCGCTTAATGGACGAAGGCCTATTAGCATGCTTCTTCGCATTAGCAACGGGCGCGCTTCGCTTTGAGTCGACGAGGTGCTTTATGACAGACTAACTATCTCGATCTTAACGAAGCCGGCAATTTACAATGCGACGAAGTGCTTCTACCCGAATTATATCCCCCCGAACTCTACCGGTTTCCTTCGCCACGGCCAAGACGTCGGCAGACGTCGCGACGCCGCGGAAAGTTTGAGTGAAAATTTCGTCTAATATCACCTTTGCATGCCCGCCGAAACTCCCATAACTCGGCAGGAATAACTTTGCAATAAAGGAAAGCGAACTCCGCGACGAAGAATCGTATTACCAGCGCGTTCAAAGGCGACGCCGACGCCGGTGGAGAAGTGCGTCGGATCAGCGAGACGCTCTCTCGAGCGGCGCGCTTCAAGTTCGTGGGAACTTGCTCGGTCGATCCGGCTCGACGAGCAAAGCCCTTTATACCGGGGATGATAACTCGAACGATCCTCATTATCTCTTCCTCTTCCTCCGAGGTGTCGAATCATTTTAATTGGCCGTAGAAATCGCTCGATTCGAAATACAGGAAATTGGAAAATAATCAGCGATAATTCGATGATTAAATCTAGAATAGACATTGATCGTAAAAAGTGAGCTTCAAATACACTTTATATCTATCATTATCCTAGTATTTTCTTCTATATTTATCGATGATATACTGTCCATTACATTTCACGTCTGGTAACTGTTAGTGCCATTTAAAGTTGAGTGCGAGTCATGGTATCATTTTGAACGAGAGTAGAAGGATTCTAAGAAGGACAAGTCTGTCTGGACGAAAGCAGCTTCTCCGGGTGTTATGAGTCCTTCTGCGGACTGGGCGTATGGTGTATTTCTTGATGGACGAGGCCATCGAGCCACTATGAATGGCTGTGCAAGCATGCCTTGGATTGCATCGTTCCTGCTAACCGGCCATTCGCATCGTACGAGATGCTCGCTTTAACCCCTTAATGTGTACAGCTGCAGATCCCCAGTGCATTGATCTCACAAATGGCGCATGAAAGATGTTACTTTGCCCAGATTCAACCACACGGCCATCCAAAAACACCCAATCAAACCTCACTGAATCTTTTAAATCACACAAAGAAACACACCGCATAAGTATGCACTTCCGCTAAAAATGATAGTGCATTCAACCAAAATCCAATCAATCAAGAATAGATTTAGCCCACTAAAAACTTGCTCTTGTTATTTTTTGTGGACGATAAGAATTTGATGTGCCCGGTTTTAGTTTGGATAGTTCTTGCCTCGCCATCTCTCGTCTTCTCTTCCTTACAAGACCGCAAAGTGGCTGTTTCTTATCAGCATCTTATCAGCAAGGTTCTCCGTAGTCGATCGATGCAATCGTTAATGCAAACTCGCTGTTAACCCGTCGGTGCGTCTGTGCATTGACTCGACCGCAGCATTGATATTCGGAATCAGCAGCTTCACTCGCCAGGAGAGATAACAGGGGCGGTGCCGCTTGCTCATTTCGCTCCCTCGATCTTGTATTACCATACAATTCGATATGGCGTAATCGATGCTATCTGGGCGGTGCTCGAATGACGCTGAGGAAGCGCAGGGAATATTGCTGGGACGAGGACGAGCCACGAGGACGATAAGGTCCTGCTGCTATTCTTCGTATTAGCTTCGTTAGCGAGCAGGGAATCGACCACGATCGTTTTAGCTCGTTGCCAGCGAGGTTAATCGAATTGGCGATAAAGTCGATTATGCGAGACTCGGCCGATTCGATAATACGATTCGCGATCCTCGCGCCCCCGTAAACGATATTTCGCGCTGCCTTCCGCGCGATAGCGACTGATTACGCCGGTCGGCGCGACCTATCGATCTGCACCATCCGATTAACTCGAGAGTTCCGCTTTAACACTTCCAGCCTACCTCCGCCATTCGTTTCAATAATTTTTACTGCTTTCATTTATTTTTAATATTCTTGAAACATGTCTCTATGAATAATAGTTAGTTTAGTAGAATGATTGAATTGTCAAGGATTGTCCTAGGATAATCAGGAACCATCAATCACGATTGGAACGTATTGAATACTCGAAAATTTAGTTCTTCGTAAAGTCGATGTTTGAATCGTATAAAAAGGACTCGAAAAACTTTGATGGATAGTTCAATAAGAGTGGGAAAATCAAGAATTTTAGAATCCTTGGCTGTCACTACGTTCTCAATGCTTATTAAACCTTTATTAGTGAACCGCTCAAGGGAAATCGGATCTCGACGGTCTATCGAATTCTTACTTTATTCACTCGCTGGCTGTCATGATCGGAGATCACACGTCGCCGACGAGAATTCATTTGGATGGTCGGCCAATCGGGAAAAAGGGTGATTTTTGTTCATCGAGCGGCACAGGAAATGGAGCGAGAAGTCAGACTGAAAGGAATAAAATGCGCAGAAAACAAGGGTTTGATCGATGTCGCGCACGCTCCTATTAGGTTGACGAATAGTTCGAGCTACTGTTTACACACTGCCAGTGCGCCCGAGCGACATGTTTTTTCGTTTAGCGATTAAACGCCCGTTCCCACTCGATTGGCCCGCTCTCGGACCGTTTTCCCAGTGGACAGAGCCTTAGACCAACAGGCTGCGCTTTAAATAAATACTCGCCATTTCAACGATTGCTAGCTGCGCGGTCGCCGTTGACTTTTCACCAAATGCGCGCACCGCGCCTACTTGAAAAGTCCGGATTGAAATCAAGTTTCGCTTCGGCCTCGAAAGTGGCTTTGACGCTTTTGAAAAGTCGGCGTGCTTTTTCCTGGCGAAGGATTCAACAGCTTACAGTCGGATTTCCAAGATCCCTTGCATATGACATTACCGCAAGCATTGACTCCGTTGCGGCGACGTTCGTAATTCCAACGTAAGCTTTGGAAGCTTTAAGGGGGCAAGAAAGCGCAAGCTTTCAAGAGACACTCCGTGGTAAATCCTGATGGAGGGCGAGACGCCTGGAAATTAGAGCCTTACGCAAGATTTCCGCGCAGAGCGCGATGCCGCTTTTCCTACTCCTGAGTTCGTTTTATCGTCGCCCAGCGAGAAAAAAAGACGCCACGACGGGGAAAGAGGGGGCGGAAAAAACGAGGAAATAATTTACACTCGTCGTCGCCAACGACGTCTACCTCGTCGCCGCCGCCGCCGTCGTCGTCGTCTGCGTCAACGACGAGTGCGTCGACAGCCAAGAGAAATTCGTACTAGCCTACCTAACCGAACCCAGCACTCGTTACTCGCTCTCTCACGTCTGGCTCTTCGTTAAAAAAAAAAACACAAGGTAAAAAAGGGCGGAAAGTTCGCCGGAAAAGGAACCAATTTAATAAGGCCTTAATAACTTGCCGCGCCAAAAAGAGCGGGATAAATAGGAGTGGGACGGAAAGAGGGTGGTCGAGGCTGGAAAGGGAGACTAGTGTACACTCCGGAGCGCAAATCATCCTGTCGTGTAAAAAGCCTTGGCGTCCCATCGTGTTTTCGTATGTTAGTTGCTGAGAAAATGAACGATTCGAGCAAATCTCATCGAATCATCCTCAAAAATCACACTGATAATTTAATAATATTGAATCAATTCGAATCATTGACATTTAAATACATTGAATTACTTATGATTCTCATAATGTTTCAAATCTCCTGTAATAATTAATTGTCTTCTATTCTGGTAGCAGTTTAAGTAAATGATAGTAATTCTCATGGTCATGTCGAGCATTCTTTGAGGCCAGTGTACGACAGGATTCGACCAGTTACTCCTTCTCCCGTTCCTCAGGGAGTAAACTGGCGCTGGAAGAGTAAATTCCCACTTCCTCTCAGTGAATCGCCCTACAACTCATTGTTACCGGAACAATGATACCCGGAGAGTTTCGACATGAAGTTCCCTCTTGAACGGGCGCCGCTTACACCGCTCGAACGTCCAGTTTCGTGCAAGTAACCTTTTCCCAACCTCCCCCGGCGGACTTTTTCACCCGCTCGAAGAACTCGCCGAGCGCTTTTGTGGCAGCGGCGCGTAATACGCCGCGATAACATTAAACGGGAGAAAAGCAAAGCAGACTGCAACATCCTGATAAAAATCCGGCGTTGTCTCCTCACCCTTTTCTCGCTCACTCGTTCAAGCTTGGTCCAAGCCTGTTGTATAAACCGTGTTGGCAGCTCCCCCGCCATTTTCCGCCCGCTCCGCAAATATTTGAGCACTCGCGCGACCGAAATTGTTGTTTGCCGGAACTAAACAGGAAGACTTTGACCCCTTCAGCTAAGTACTTCCGATGTAAGAGTGAGGTTTTCCTGCCACTTAAGCTTTACGAGATTAGTCATAATGATTTTTTTTAGTTATGATTGTCATTGAGATGTGTAGAATATTGTAATTGTCTTTGATTGGAATTAATCAGTTGTTTCGTTGTTGTTTCAGAGTGCTGCAGGAGAACAACATTACAGTGATATTCAAGACGGACTTCGAGGACATGGCAGCGCTTCGTGTCCTGTAAGTGAAGTTTTTATGTTAATTAAGTGAATTTAATTTACTGTAAAAGTAGAATATTTAATAATATTTTCTTATTAAGACTTTATTAAAGTATTTACACGAGTGAGAAACAAATCAAGTGAATATTGAGTTATTTTAGTAATTTATATACTCGAGAACAGCACGAAATTCTATCCTTTACAGCTTCCTCGCGTCAAATCAAATCCACACGATCGAAAGAGGAGCCTTCCAGGATCTTGTGATGGTGGAGAAATTACGGCTGCAGCATAACCAGATACGACACCTGCCCAACCTCCTCTTCAACAACATGATAAACTTACAGCGGCTGTAAGTAAAACTCCTTCATGTCATTTCCTTCACTATATCGCACGAGAGAAGATTACTAATACAATATCAATAATAATCATATATAATTCCGCAAAAATTGCAAATAATAATCTCACATTTAATAAGAAACTAACAAGTTAGTTTTAATAAATATTATTGGCAAATGTGAAAATACTTGGAAAAGAATGATGTAAAACCTTTGTGTCTTTAGTCTTTCATTATATGGTAGACGCTGAGAATCCACGTAGGGTTCGTCGCATAAATTTTTCAGGAAATGCCCCACATACCACTCGCAGAGGGACTTACCGGTGAAAACACAGCAGACTGCAGCACGTGGAATCCCCGTGTTTCTCGATCGAATGTACAGACTTTCCTTCAAGAGCTTTAGCTTCTTAAAGCCGATAGCACAATGTTACGAATACACAATGTTTCCCTCTTTTGTCTCGGCCGTGTTATTTCAATGAAAAGCACTTTAACAAACTTCTACGATAGGCCTGTATTGAACTATATAATAATATCGTTCGATATACATTTATCATTTTGCAATCTTGTTCGTGTTATCGAAAACTTTTCCTAGATGAACTTAACGATTTTTAAACAGTGAAAAAGCAGTTCGAAAGGAACTTGTTTTATACACGATTGGAGGGAAGTGCTTATTGCATTTATAGGGAAATATTTCTCGCGTGTCATTTATCTTCCATACAAACACGTAGCCAAATATCATTAGCCTTTTACGCAAGCATTACACTAGCAATAAATTTTCAATCTACTCGTTGGTATCTCGAAAGATATCTGTTCCTCTTTTTTTCTGACGGGAGTGTTACATGAATACGTGGGTGCAGTATGAAAATGTCCTGATCCGTTCTCCGGCATCCTGGTTACCGGTTATTAATCCGGCCAGGTGAACGCATAAATCATTAGCCTGAAAACTATTCCCACCTGGAAACGCGTATTGCCGGGATCTTATCTCTCCGGACATATGTTAGCCTCAAGGATCGTAAGGGCTAGAAACGAACGACAGAGAAAGAGAGAAACAAAAAAAGTACCGATCGAAGCTGATTAAGCCGAAGCAGCAACCTGTCCAAGACACAGGCTTTTCCTTTCGCTCTACATTCTTCCTGATCTTGAATCTCAATTAATAACTCGTCCCTAGTCTGAGTGATGAGACTGGACTGAGGAGCTACTGTATGTTGATGATCTAGTTTGTTAAAGCAGAAGAATGCCTTTCTGAATATACTAACATTTGTTTCACTGGGCAAGAATGTTTTACAAGAAATGATTCCATCTCCATAAGGCAGAATATAAGATAAAAGTACATATCAGTAGCTTGAAAATATCAGTCAAAGAGTCTGATAAAAAATACGATAATATGCAGTTTAGAAAGGATAAGCCTCAGCTATGCAGAGCCATCGACTGAGCAATGCGATCAATCCGATAAACCCTTTCGCCCAAAGGTTCGATCGACCACTCGTCTGTCAGTCGGGAAGTCAAAAAGCAGGCTGAAAAAATCTCCTCTTTTTTAACTCGACTGACAGACTCACCGCGCCGGGAGTGACAAAGGGAGACGAACAGGGGCAAAGCGAGAGAAAAAGTTGTACAGAAAGAGAAGAAGGCGGAGTTGAAAAAGGAGAAGGATGAGAAGGGCAATCTATCATCCAGGGAAGTGGGTAGACGGACGCTTGAAAGTTCCTTCGGCCCGGGCATTCCGCTCCATGCTCTTTGCCCCGGTGTATCTCAAATTCTTCCTCTCCTTTCACTCTCTCTCTCTCTTTCTCTCTTAGCGTTTAAAACGTAACTTACAATTTCCTTGATGCCAGTATCTGTACAATAGCCCTGCTAATCCTTCATCTGCCGGGAATGAGTCGGCCTGCTTACCTACAATACCGTGAAATGAAGGAAGAGGCCTGGTATTAGCCTCCCTGAAGAATCGCTCCTGCTTATCGCCCGTGTGAATTTCTGCTCCTCTCAGCTGCTGCTAATTCGAGAGAACGAAGACCATCTTGCTGAATTTAGTTGGGAACAACTCTCGTATTTTTAATCAACTATAATAATATATTGAAATCAACTTTATCCAATTACCAATCGTGCGTAGTCATAAGTGGAGATTCATTTTTACATAAATACTGCTCACCAAGAAGTACTTCCAAACCTACATCAGTTATGAATCTCGTTCATGCATTATTCGCCAAGTCTTTCAGTCTGCAATGTATCACTTTACAGCATAAAATGACTCACTCCATTCGAATCTCTTACTGACTAATAATACATCAATTTACATATTGAAAACTCTTGTCTTATAAGTACGTTCGACATGAGCATTCGACACTCAATACCAATTCACTGTTTCATCAATAATTGACACGTGGATAATTGATACGTTCACGAAATGACAGAGTCCATGACTTCCCAATAAAGAAAAAAAGTCTCGCGGATGGAAGGAGCAATGATCCTCGATCGAGCGGGGATTCATTTGCAATGTGGGCAGCGAGTACATCTCGCAAACGTATGATTAACCCATCGCTTGCGAATGCGCCGAGACATGGTTGGTAAGAGGATGCGACTATTCCTGGTAATAAATGGTTTGACACAATGGAAAGGGGCGCGGACACTAGTATCCGCTGATTAGTATCGCCGCTCGTCGCCAGAGCACAGCCGAGCCGTCTCCCTGTAACCCGATAGCCCCCCCTCGCCGGGGAGGAGGGCGGGCACGCCCGGCCTCTACGAGCCGGTATTTACGAGGCAATAACATTTGTTCGCCGTACACTTTAAACCGATAATAACCGACGCGTGAAAGCGAGAGTCTCTCGCTTTGACAGGCTGGTGTTGCTGTGATTTAAACACACGGAAATCGAATCTGCTCAGCTTCGATTCACATTCTCGAAGAGTCAAAGCATGCACAACATTTTCTTCCCACCCCCAATAGAAGTTCGCAACATAGAGGATAGGAAATCATATTTTCAATGATTTGGAAGGAATGCACATTATTTCTTTTCTCTGTAAGTATTAATAGGCGACTTACAATTTATGGATCAAGAGAATTTACTTGTCGACATGGTTCCATAACGGAGACAGGATACTTATTGAACGAGGGATGGTCGAACATCTCGATACCGAATTTTTCTCGAGTAATTGCAGCCAATATCTCCTTTCGATGTGGTGGCCGTAATGACTTTTTAATGGAGCTATTACCTTTTTATTGGACGCCCGGATGGTGGAGGCTTCTATTCCAATATCGGACTTATAAGTGACATACTCATTTCCCATTGACCTCGATATCCAGTTATCGAATTGTCGCTCGTGCCCCGTCGAAAGATTCGGGAAAATGGCATTCGGCGCTGATAGGAGGGGAACCTATAAAAATTGTTTCGCTCCCACGGATTGAATGTGAGCCATTTAGAAAAGCTCAAAAGCCAATTGCTGTAATCGAGAAGAAATATAATCGTACCATATTACGGGTTTACACTCCAGCAAATTTCATATTTTTTCTGATCCACACGACTCTCTTTCCATTATCATAAAATTAATAAATAACACGGAGTTATATAACTATTACCAATAAATAACAACGAAAGCTAATGGAAGCGCAAAAATATAAAATTGAAAGCCGTAAAGCTCCGATCAATACACGCTCGGGAAATATTTTTATTAAAGATGACCGTACAATATAAACAATCCTCAACCATATTGCAGTAATCGGTTTAGATTGATTGTTAGCAAAGGTCTCAGGCGTTCGAAGGGAGGCCATTATCGAGATTTATCCGGTAAGCAAAGCGAGACAGAGCGGCTTACGGATAGAGAAAAGGCAAGAGGAAACTCTCGATTTTGTTTCATTCCGTGTCTTATCGCGGTAACACAGTGAACGAACCCGGGCCAGGGCTACATTCGGAATTGAGTACAGTCTGCGGCGAACAGAGAAAGTGTCGGCGGCTGGCTGGTGGTCCAAGGCTGATGTGGTCTCCTTTGTTAGATTTGCCAGAGAGCCGGCCACGCCACGAAATTCGGTAATTGCTTTCTGGATTGGCTCGAGAGCCGCCCGGGGAGTTCAATCTCTGCTCTCCTTCCTTACATCGGTGCCTCATAACATCCGGAATCCTCGCTCCCCAGCGACACATCATCATCCTACTCTATCTCGCATCATCTTTCTCTCACTCTGTTTAACTCTCATTTTACAATTTGCCCTCATTGCCATGTTGAGTCCCTTGAGTCCTGGCACGCGCTACTCTACCCGCTCGTTCTACACTCAAATGATTGACTCTCCAACTGTTCTCGTTAATGGAGCATCATTGGTTATAAACTACCAACACAACATGTTTAAATCAAATTGACATGTAATTGGTAAAATGATTCTATTTATCTTAATATTCCTCTTTTAGTATTGAATAACAACTCAGGTTCAATGAAGAATTATTTGTGATGAGCAAATTTAGTTAAAAGAAAACTGAGTTCGTCTCTTTAGTTTTTCTATTGAATGAAATTGAAAATTCGAAATGGTCACTATGAAATCCCATAATCCAAAGTATTCGATGCAAGTAGACCTCAATGTATCCGGGCTATTCTTCGTGTTCCTTAATTAAACATACGCCCGACTCCCATTCAAATAACAACCGGCGCTGTTTTAGGGAAGTTTCCAAGTTCAAGCGATAGCTTAAAGCAGCCGTTTCCGTAGAGACTGGAAGACACAGAGAGCAAGAGAGACTTGGTGGGTTGAGCTGGCTGGCGTGCAACAATTATTAAGTTATCACGATTAAACTGCAGTAGCAGAGGCATTCCAAATTGAACGGGCTACTCAGCATAGTATCCCGACGCCGCCGCCGTTCTCCTTTGTGCTTGCGTTTCAGGAACTGGCAACTGGGAAATTCGGTAATTGCTTGCAGGATTGGACCGAGCGAGAGCACTTTGTTGAATCTGCCTGGCTCCTTAACCTGCCTGCCTTCGGCCACCATCTCCGGATCACTGTTACACGTGTCCCTTTCTCTCTCGATGCATCCTCTCCTCCCCAAATACCGCATCAGCAGTGATCCCTTTTTTTCCACCTGCTTTCAGCCGGACATAATTACAGATTGCCAGTTCCAAGCGAATGGATGATGCTGGACCGCGTTCCTGCATTGCCAACCTATCATCACAAATGTCTGCTTAGCTCGAGATCATCCTTTCCTTCTTTCTATACTTGTTCGTCTTATTGAAACCTGTTTTGGAATGTTTAGTGAGACGCTCGATGCGAATGGCTTTGACGAGCGAAAATATGATCAATTATATATTTATTTTCGCTTCACAGGTTTAAAATATTCCTCAAGCATTTTGATTCGGATTTCTAAGCTTGTTATTGGGGAATTTCGATTCCGGTGTATTCCAGTCAATTCAGCTGCAAATCAATCGGGTCCTATGGGCATATCTAGTTCTGATAGCTGCATAGTGACCGTTGCATTTGTGTTCGTAATTCAATATTGTTGGCTATTTCCACTATTACCAATAATTGTTCGTCGAGTAGTGGCGCATCGAGGCATTCAGACATGGCTCACCAAAATCGAATCAACCTGTAATACGCTCCGATATTGATACGAAACGTCTGTGTCCGCAGAAATAGCACAACAATTGGTGCAATTTCCAGAACAGAGGATGTCACTCGAAACCGATATCAACGCGAAGGAATGTCACGTCGAATGACTCCATTTTCAGGCTCGGATATGTCAACAGAGTAGCAACAATTGCCGCGAGGCTCTCTCTGCAACACTGTGTCAGTCGTAAACAAATGTAAATGCAAATTCAATAGGCATTGCCGATGTTAAGTTAACCCCGAAATCGAGCTAATAGTTTACCAAGTAAATTAATTACCAGGGTTTAATGAAATGTTAATTAAAGCATAAACTAACAAGGTTTATAATATTCTCACGAAAAATGCTGAAATAGTTAGGGAAGCTTTTTAATTTTAAATAGAAAATATTCGAGGCAGGAAATATCCAACGTTTTCTCAACTTTCCTACTCTAGCTTTTTTCACAAAGTTCATTACTAATTCGACTAGGTTGGTGCTCGCACCTTTGAAAACCAAACGAACTAGTATGCCAGGAGAACTCCGGACATCCTGGTGCACATATATTAAACAAATATTCGGAGAGCAGGAACACGAAATGCGGAGGATGCACACAGAGCAATCGCAATCATCCAACGCGATGCTTCCCGTAAAGATCGTAAAGGAAGACTGTTTGCACGTGTTCCGATTCCTCGAAAATTTCGGCGCAGCCTCCAAACGAACTCGACTGTAAGTCGTTATTGACAGACCGATTTATATTGCCTTTGATCTCGATCGACACTAACTAACTATCTAACTCCGCGAACTATCAGCTAATCCAGTTTAGTTGGCAGAGTTGCCGCCAGAATTCTATTTGCACTAGTTAAGTAGTCAAAATGTTGCAGTTTGAAAGCACACCCCTTACAATTAGTGCGATATCAATTAATATAACGTGTGAAAATCGGAGATTAACGAGAGTCAATGGCAGTGGCCATTTTAATGATGCGACAGTCTGCTATGCTTCTAGTAAGTAATTGACCTATTAGCTTTAATAACTTCTACCAGGATGAATCACCCGGTTGCAATGTGCTCATGGCACCCAGTCGGGTATTCATATCGAGTGTAATTAGCGCACTTAAGTGAGTTAAAAATACCACGATGTATTTTCAGCGCCGTCGAGATATGTGGGGGTTCGGGCGAGAACTAGCACCATTCATCTGGGAATCATTAAATCTTCATATGTATATTAATAATTAGTTGAAAAGTTGATAAAATATATTGGTTCAAAAAGAATAAAAATATAAAAGATTATTTCTTGGATTGAGATAAGTAAATGATAATTAATCGATAAATTAAAAATCAGTAAAATTGACAGTGAATAAGTATAATTCATGCAGTTATCACCGTCTGACTTATGCGGTACTCTACTACTTGCTGCACAGATAGACGCGCTAGTAGTTGCGAGCAATCATTGTGCCGTCCGCAGGGAGCTCCCAACACTGGCCAGAATTCCACCTTCAAAAGGAAGTCGGCTTTTCTAAAAAAAGACTTCGGACGCTACGAAATTATGCAAATGAAGTACGTACTGATACGATCCATAATCCGTGCACCGTGCGAATCATTAATACATAATCCGATGGAGATTTTCATCCACTGAATTTCATAGCGTGATCGCGCGTCTATGAATATTCATCCGGCAAGCTCAATCTGGCATAATCGCCAATGGAATCTGCGCTTCGAAAATGATCCCCTGGCAAAAAGTAGGCATGAATTTCATCTCGCAAAATGGCTAAATGTTAGACAAGTCATCGAGAACTTCACTACAATAGACGAATAAATATTCGCAGTTGAGCTATCATCCTATTGATGAACACTGTACCAATTTTAGCCTATTATTTCCTGGCTGGGTTCCAGCTTCAGCCAACCACAGAGCCCTCGCAAAGTCCTTCACACGACGTTGCATAATTCTTCATTCCAATTGTGCACTGACGGTAGTTTTCGTCGCGAGAACTAAATTGTCTCGTTTAACATTCACCCACGGCGACTAGTGTATTCGTCCTATTGTCACATTTCTTCCATTCCCCCGCGCCCTTTCTTTCCTCTTTTCGCTGAATGTTCCGTTTATGCCTGCGGGGGAGTGCGAGCGAGAGAAAGATAGAGCGAGATAGAGTGAGAGAGCTGGGGAAAACAGAGAGTGCGATATGTGGACTCGGTGTTACGCGCTTTTGTATCGCATTACACAATAACAGGCACCTTCGTTTGAACAATATGTCTATTAAGCAAATGTTTAAGAGCCTTTGTGCAGCCGGCATTGTGCGTTGCAACCACTAAACGTGTAAGTCCCTATTCTCCCCCGCTGAAAGCACTGCCTGAATGGTAGCGCGACCTAAAAAATGCACGCTGCTGCCATTGTTTAACGCATTTAGTCATTTATTGGCTGAGCGCTTTAACGCACTTCTCATCTGACTTTCAATTAACGTCTAACATTAATAACTCCGAGTATAACTACGACCGTCATGTGATTGTCAATGGAAAGTAATCCGAAAACCGTTCTCAAACTCGAATGCGACATTTATTTTGCTAACAAGATTAAAGCGCTCCATTAGTGAAGGTTGTATAATTAAAAAATTGCACAGTTCCTGTATTATACTTTGTGCGCCCATCCAGCATTGCCAGTGGAAAAGAATCATGTTGACCTAGTGAAAAATGAGTGGCAAAAATAATATTATGATACAACAGTATTAACAATAAAAGCTTTTAAAATTATAAAGGCCAGATTTATCTTTTAAAAGCTCTACTATTCTACACGCTGCATTTAACAGAGCGGAAGTGAGCCTGGCAATGCAATTATCATGGCAGTCGATTGTAAAGGTTCTGAAAGGGACGTGTGACCGTAAGAAGTCGACTGCGAACGCACGTAGGCATTCGTACGACTTCTACGGCGGTCGAAGCCATCGCTCGCCAGTGGAAAAGGTACTCCAGTGCATCGACCTTTCGAACTTCTGGCTCTTCCGACGCGCGGCGTCGCGATGCTCCACTTCGTTAGTGGTCGCGAGTTCGCCCTACATTCTCGATCAATTATTCAGCGGTTGCGCGGCTTTGTTACTTCGACGCTGTAATCCACCGTCGAGGAAGCCACCTTCGCCCCCACGTGCCGGAGCAAACGTGCACGTGCATATTAGATGGGGTCGCGTGGGCGCCTATGCACTTCTTTATGCAGCTGTCATGATCCGGGATCATCGCGATGGAGACCTCAGTCAAATGAAGCTTGTGGGAATTATTTTATTCCTCTTAGAGGAATAATCGTTCACAGGGTTGTTTGAGCAAGAAAAGGGGTAGCAAAAGATGATTCAAATTAGAGTGAAAGAAGTGGACTTGCTTGGATTTTTCTTTCATTTTGATTTGCATTCAAAAATCTCATGATTTACCAAATATTAATCTTGCCCGATTTCCCAGTAAGCTGTCTGCCTACCCGCGCTACTTCTTTAGCAGGCAAGCATACAATTAAGCAGTAAACAAGTCATCCAGAACCGGTTCTCTCGCAATTATTGTAACAAAAGATCGGCTCGACGAAGAAAGACAGGCTGCCGGGGCTTCGAGCGAGCAATTAGCCCTGCTAATCACCGGCTCCGTTGCGCATGATATCACAAGGGAAAGTCCATAAATCACGGAAATGCATTGAACATTGTCCCCTTGATTCCGCTCGCGCGCGCGTTCCCGCGTGTACCGAGAGCGTTGTCACACCCGATTACCAAGTCTTCCGAGAGCACATTTTATTAGCGCTCGACAGTCATTAAATTCTGCCAGCGTCCAACAACTTGCCGGCAACTTTGTTTCCGGAAGTTCCGCACTCCAACCGTGCTTGCAACACTGTCTTGACGCGCGTGCGACCTCCTTGCATTAGGAACTTTGTACAGCGGAACTTTGCGATTCATGCTTCTCTCGTGCTTTCCTGTAATGCAAAGAAACTCCGACTGTGTTACGTGCGGAGTGTAGTATGGTGGATTTGCAATTTACGCTTGTACGGTTTCACATGTTACAGAGACCTGAGCCACAATCAAATCACTACTATTGGATCCAGCACTCTGCGGGGACTCAAGAGTCTCAAGTTTCTGTGAGTAGATGAATGACTTTGCGCCCTTTATTCTGTACTGTTCTGCACCGCAGGGTACAATGTAATCGCTAAACTAAGAACTTTAGTTTTAGAATCTTTGGAAAACAAATGAAAAATTCACGCATATCAATACAAAAAATGTATATTCTCTTTTTGTTCATGAATAGGTTACTCAACAACAATGCGCTGACGTGCATAGACGAAGCTGCCATAAGAGAGCTTAAGGATCTCGAATTGTTGTAAGTAATCAATATTATTTAACATTATCATTTTCGAATATAAGAAATAATTCATTTAATTCAATGCTTTCTGAATGCGAAAATCTTTTCTTTGCAGGACACTGAACAACAATGGATTAACGACTCTGGGCCGAGAGATGCTGAGCGGCCTGGTACATTTGCAAACTCTGAAACTCGGTGATAACCAGTTCACCTGTGACTGTCATCTGGTCTTGCTCGGGCATCACCTGCGAGAACATCCACGACTCGGACAGCACACGCGCTGCTACTCGCAAAAAGACCTTAAGGAGCGAAATGTCGCTGACTTACAGGTTCGTGGGTCAACATGTTGACACAGCACCTGTCTCTTCCCACAATTCCCAAACGGAAATTCCTTTAAGCGTATCGCCTCAATATATTTAGTTTAAAGAGCTTCAAAGTGGTTCAATAAAGTTGCATCCTTTTATAATACTGCTAAAAGTCTATAATTGGTTTGGAAAGGAATGCTAAACTAGTAGTACTCGAAAAATGCGATTTCGTTGCTGGAAACGTAATTTCAAATACTATGTATGTCACCACAGCTGCGCGAGTTCAACTGTTCGGACCTGCACGAGCGCACAGGCTCGGAATGCAGCGCGGAGCCGCAATGTCCGCATCCCTGCAAGTGCAGCCAGGAACACCAACAGCACATCGTCGACTGCCGCGAGAAATCCTTAACGAAAGTGCCCACACCACTTCCGGAAGACACCACCGAAATGTTTGTAAATTTATTCCAATCATAGCACCGTGTAGAGGTTCGCCACTTGGAACCTATCACCAAAATAGTAAAATTCTTAAAGCCGATATTAACATTTTCTAAGTTATTGGTTTCTGCTCCTGCCAAACAATCCACTTACTAAGATCATTAACCGAGTTTATTGATCCGATTGGGAATTGACAGTATCCATCAATCACTCCATGCAGTGTCTCAGGTAGACCAGACAGAGTCTTTAAAAGAACACCAATAAAGCGAGCAAATCCCCCGAAACATATTGAACGCCAGTCAATAAATCATTTTGCATTGAGCTAGTCAATGTGAATGGAGTGGAACGCTCGTATGGGGATGAGGTTCGTCTTTATTATAACGAAAAGGAACGAGTCCTGTGTCGAAGGGAGTGGAGAACCTCTACGCGGGCGAAAGTAGGAAAATATGAAGGTTACGAAATTCGCTAAGTTATTCTTTCCTTTTGTCGATCACTCGCAGCCGGCTCGAGCAGAACAGTATCACGGAAATACCGTCGAACGCCTTCTCCCTCTACAGGAAGTTGCGCAGAATGTGAGTGACGTTTATGATTAATCTGCCTCTGTATTCTAGCAAGTTCGATCTTGCGCACTTCAACTAATATTCTGATATTTTTTCGTTCCTGACTACAGTGACCTAAGCAACAACCAGATCAAGGATATGGCAGCCGACGCATTCCATGGCCTCAAATCTCTGGAATCAATGTAAGTCTTCCTCTTATATTACATAATTGGATTACACTAATTTAAATTTTATGGTATTAATTAAAACTTAAATACTTTGTTTAACAGTGTGCTCTATGGCAACAAAATCACACAGCTGCCTGCCGAAGTGTTCCATGGACTATCGAGCTTAAAATTACTGTGAGTGGAAATTTCTTAATTAATCTACCGTCAAAGTATAGCCGAAACTGATCTTGAAACTGTCGGTATTCTAGGTTGCTCAACGCGAACAACATATCCTGCATTCAGACCGATCTATTCCGTGATCTGACCAGCCTCACTCTGCTCTCCCTGTACAACAACAACATCAGGTCCCTGGCCAACGGCACCTTCGCCAATCTGCGCAGCATCGAAACGATGTTTGTACCCCTGCCAGTGGAGCGTTAATTTATACAAATTGCCGGGGCATTAACGCTTTCAACGCACCTCGAAATGCGCCCCCTCCACACACGTACACACAAATGGCATTGCATGCATAGCCGTTTATATGTGGCGAGCGGATCAAATTGCAAATTCCTGTTGGGGCATATTTACACGGCTGTTTTTCGATGGCCCGCCAAAGATCACTATCGGATTGAATGACAATACGAATTCACTTTCGCGCCGAGCGCACTTTCAACGGAACACGCTTATCGCCACCCTTCTGAATGGCATCGGCCCGAAAAGCGACACGGAAATTACGCGTCCACGATGGTTTAATCGCCCCGCTTCGTGTGATTAAACCTTTCCCATCGTGCAGAGCGCTACCTTGAATTGGTGCTGAATGCAGAGTTCAGGCGTACAACTGACATATGAATGATTTTCGTAAATTCAATGATATTCCATTTAAATCTCCATTTCCATTAAAGAAGAAACGACTTTTATTGAACTAACACTTCCTCTTCGTGTGGTTGAAATTCTGCAAAGTTTTCATGTCGGGTGATTTGATGAAAATCGAGAAAGAGTTGGAGGATCAACGGATTACTAGATTGGCACGGTAGGAAAGGGTTAAAGCCGGGATCGTTTAATCGATAAGTGTGAGGTGGCGCATTTCAGAGAAACCTGCCCGTTTCCGCAGCTCGTTGAAACCAGGCGTAAGTAGCCGCTCAGTTTTAACGAAGTTTCTGGCTTGCCCGCAGACATTTGGGAATGAATCCCTTCATCTGCGACTGCAATCTGCGCTGGCTCAGTGTGTACCTCCGCAATCACCCCATCGAGACTACGGAGGCCAAGTGCGAGAACCCACACAAGCGTAAGATCTACTCGATGCGTGACAACAAGTTCAGGTGCGACGGTGAGTATTTTTTGTTTACTTCCACCCGAGTATAATCACCGATCAAATAACAATTATATTGCAATTTGGTAACCGCAATTAGTATATCGCTATGCGTAAATCTTAATAAGGTTTAATAAGTTTTTCAAAAAGAATGTGAAAGCCAGAAAAATACGTACTTGTACTAATTTTCCAGTGAGAAATTTCCCACTTATTTCTTGCGATGCAAATATTTTTACGGTCTGATATAAATCTGACAGCGAGGATCTTCGCCGGTGTCGACACGTTCTGTCCAGGTGAGCGGGCAATCTGTAGGGGCAAACTGGTAGGCCGCATCACTGATAAATGCCGGACACTTTGTCGAGCGCGTGTAATTGCCACCGGGATGTAGCCTGGCTCCATGAGCAGAGCGGCGTATTTATGTCGGACCCGATATTAATACCGGCACTCGTTCGGTAGCCAAGCAAGTATTCATCACGCTTCATCTCGCCCTCTTCCTTTTCTTTCTCGAGCTCTGCCTCTTACATAATTCATGCGCTAAAACGATGCCGTTCCCTGGACACTATCTAATGCCTGATCCGTTCGTTCCACGCTCCAAATCACTTTGCCTATGAACTATATTCGAAATTTGAACGGATGCATTTAGAAATCGAGCGATAAAATCCGAGAACATTTTTTAGCGTTATTAGAAGCAGATTTTATAGTAAGAAAGTTTTTGTATAACTAAGAGTTTATTAATAGCTAAGATTCAGTGAAATTTTGCACGATGAAAAGCTTCGGAAATTGATGCCGGATCTTTGGTATCCAGGCTTGAGTGATTGATTGAGCGTCAAAGTAATTGATTACATTCGATCAAGGGCTAATCGCGGCTCAATAAAGTCTGATAAATGTAGGCCGCGCCGATGAGTAGGACAATCGCGAACCTACCGCAAGATTAGCGGGCAATCGATAGCGGATGGTGCTAGGATGACTAGCCCGCTTGTAACGGATTCCGCAAATCGGTTATAACTTCTGCTATAACCCCCACTATGCCACCTCCCGTCGATTGCTTGTTGATAAGCCGTGCTGCGAACGGCGAAACTATGACCAACTATCACGTAAACCCCGGATGCTCCTGATCGATGAGCTCCCGTGGCGTTTCCAATATTTGTGAGATTGTTTCCAATCTTGAAGTCCATTTTCGAAGAACAAAAGTAAAATTTTTGTCACAAGGCTAAAATATTCTTTTGCTACAATTTTAAATATTGCAATCACCAGGACAAACAATATATTGTTGAATACCTGGATGCTCAAGTGAACAAAAAAAAATGCGAACTTCATAGCATTATTAATTAAACTAATGTACTTGGTAGACTTGATATTGAATGTTATTACATTCTCGATCTAACAGTACTTCTCGTTAAGTAGCACATCAAACGGCGAAGTAAATTTATAGTTAAACTTATAGTGGCACGAACGTTCGCACCTCGGTAATTATGCGAACGTGGACGCAGTTTCTGGTGTACATGGTATTACCATATAATGTGTGTTCACGATACGAAGCGAACGTGTCCTGGAATAATAGCATCGCAAATACACGCTTCCTTTTCCAAGTGGTCACACGTTTCTCCGTGATGCGTTCGCCACACACGTGGAATCCATGGTGGGACGCCAAGCGTCGGACACTCGTTCGCACTTCTTGCGTATCTTCTTACACCCGCCAGTTAAAACGCCACGCTATGGGTGGAATCGAGCTACGAAAAATGCAGCTTCAGTCCGAGGAAACAGTGCTTTCGAAAGTTCTTGCGTTGCTTGCAACCTATGCATTCGATCGCAAAAGAAACCGAACAGGTGCTCGAAGAGGCAAGTTCTTTCGACTAAGAAAATAAAGCAGTTCGTTTTCGTAATATTTCAAGCCTGGGCATAGGAAACAACAGTAAATGTTTTGTCCCTCGGTAGATTTCTTATTGAAGTCTTCTGAATCTTTTATAAACCGAGTTTCATTTGTTATTCATAGAGGTCTCTGGATTCTTCGAATCTCTTACTTTATTCACTTTGAATTCTCCGAAGTTCTACACTCTCTGATTTGTACCTTCAACTTTTCTATTCTACTATCACACACAAAACATTCAACTATACTCGAATATCGCAATATAAAATATTAAACTGCAGTATAGACTATTTCCAATTCGAAATATTCTCTATCCGAACTTTCGCAGTGACTTTCCAGATGGAAAAACCGACCGTAAACATTTCGTGCCGCGGCATAAACACGCATTACCAACCTGGCGATACTTTCGCCAGCAGGAAGTTACGCCAGGAACTTGCTCGAAACTTTTCCCAACTACCGCTTCGCCAGGGCAACGCGGTCAGAGGCGGCCGTGGCGGTAGGAGTGAAATTTACGCAAAACTACGCCGGTTTTACCGAGGATTCGCGAGAATTAGAGTGGACGAGGGAAACATGCTCCGGAGTGGTAAAGGAAGGAAACGGGGGGCAGTGACGGGGGGCTGCAGGATCTGGCAAGGGAAGTGGCCGGGCAAGCAACGGAGAAGAAGAGCACTCGAGCGCCCGCACTCCAGACGATCGCCGAGCGTTTAACTTCGCCGCGTACCGAAAACTCGAGTATAAGGAATTAATTCAGAGCGCGACTCCCCCGACCCACCGGTTTATCTTGAGAAGACGAGCTTCAAAGCCAGGAAAAACACCCGAGATCGAGAACTCCTCGCAGGGCAGAGGGGTGGTGGAAGTTGGATCCGTGCGATTTTAAATTGCTCGAGCATCGCCGAGCATTCTTTGCTTCCCTTGCTTTCCCCGAGACATTGGAGAATTTCCAAGATAGTTCCTACTTACTTTATCCTTTACTTGAAGATAATTATAATAAGCATTAGACAATACTCTACTCCCTATTAAATGTTATCTAGTCAGTTTATTACGATTTCGTAGAATATTACAAAAGTTTCATTATGTGCCCGATTTCAAGCACTGTATTATCAAGAATGAGAGTATTCTGTGATTAGTCCATCTTAATCAGCATCTGCTTAAACTCGTCCTTTCCAGTAATAATTCACGTTACTCTCGAATCGCGAATTAGTAAGCATTGCCATTGTATCAGCATACCAAATCAATCTTATTCGAAGTAGTCACAAAGCACGAATAGCTCCCGCTGCCTGTGGCCGATGTACTTCCTCGTTATCCTGGATTAGCATTTGGTGCATTATCGGGAGTGATCAGTACAACTAGCGATATCGGCAATCGGAGAGTAAAGCGGCGCGTGGGACTCAGCAGCGGAGAAAGCTCGCATTGCGAGAGAGGATCGCTCGATCCAGTTATTATAAGAGCGCCGGCGCTCTACAATGGGGAATGATCGATATAATATTGAATGCGTGCGCGTGCACGCGGGGGCCTATCGGGCCGCGGACAATTTGTAATGTGGCGTATAATGCGATGATAAATCACCGGCGCGCGCGCGTACACTCATACATAAACATATTCGATGAGCAGCGAGCGGCTCCGAAGGTCCGAGTGCGAGGGAGCTCACGTGACACTCAACACTCAATTAACGTGTAAGCACACACGCGGCGCGTTGCGCCGATGCTTAATTTAATGATATCGCGCCCTGGCCGAGCCTGTACTACTGTCCATTATCGGAATTTATTGCCCGCTGCATTAACATGCTAACCCGCCGCTGCTACTGCTGGTGCTGTTGCTGTTGCCGCGCACAATTATGCTGCCGATACGCGTCTCGAGTAGACCTCCTCGATTTCAATTAGCCGGCAGGCGTCGATTGATTCGCCGGGAGTCAAGCCGACGTCGCCTCTGATCTGATTGTGGCTTCAAGGTGTAATGCTGTTCTTTGTCCACAGGTGACGAGGAGCTTTTAACTAAGAGAGCTGGAGAGTGCATCCTACCGGGCGAGTGCCCATCACCCTGCACTTGCAATGGTGCGACCATCGATTGCTCTGGGAAGAACCTGACAGCCATACCCAAGGATCTGCCGATTTACACGTCCACTTTGTAAGTAGACGCCCGGTGCAAATAGATTTGGACAGTTTGGTGAAGTTTGAGGAGTTTGAGTATTAATGGAGACGTTTGTTAATGCGATCTAATAGGTTACTGAGTAACAACGAGTTGACCAAGATCAGGGCGGATGACATCTTCAACAAACTCCCGCATCTGAGGCACTTGGATCTCAGGAAGAACAAGATCTCACGGATCGAGGCGTCTGCCTTCAAAGGAGCGCACAACCTTGCGGATCTGTAAGTTTAACGACAAACCTTTAATTAATTAAATAAACTATCGAGATACATATACACGAGTTTGTATTAATAATCTGCAACGCACGTGAACGCCTGAATTCCGACATTGGTTATTGATTTCTTTCGGAAGGGAGCCAATCAAGGAAAAGTTTGACAAAGAGCAATGCTCGAGATCAAATCAAAGGATAGATTAATCGTTAATTATGTCAATTACGTCAGAGTGCTGACTGCCGAATTGGTAAATGACTTCTTTCACTTGGACGCGCGTCCTTCCAATCGCAGCCGACGGCGCCGGGCACAAGGTTTAACGAGGCAGAATGGGATTTAATTTTCAAAGGCAATTAACGGAACAATAGGTCAATTAATTAGCTACTCCGACTCGGCGGAGGGTGGCTGGACTTGTACCTCTGATAAACATACCAGGGAAACTGCCATCCGCACATTTACATCGAGTAATTATACTCCACGTGATTAAAAGTCAGCAGGAATGTTATCCCTGATTTTTGACTCACGAATTACATTGTAATACAGACTCATAACATTACGGGCGGAAATGTAAACAACAAGTTAAGGGACAATGATTGGCATCCTATAGACACGCGCACGCTTCAAAAACAATATTTCCAGGTGCTTTCTTTGTAAACAGAAAAAAACGAACGGGAAAGTACACATGCAGCTAATAGCACACATTCTCTCACGAACACTTGATTTTTCTTCTGGCGACCGCATTCCACGCTATAATGAGCTTTTCTTTCGCAGGCTCTTGGCGGAGAATAAGCTACGCGAAATTCACAATAAAATGTTCATTGGCCTGACGAATCTTCGGACATTGTGAGTACCACCCACTCCTCCGTTATTGGCCACCGAAGTGGGCTGCAAAAATTTCTTGAATAAGAACTTTTATGTTGGGTTTCATAAAAAAATATGATACTCTCGTAAACCTTACACAGGCTACACTTACCGGCAAACTCGGAAAATAAAAGCTTGACTCATAAAATTTATATTTTATACTGTTAATGCGGAAAGATGCATTATTGATTGGTCTGGAAAATGACACCGTAAGATTTATATGTCTCGGAATTCTTTTTTCGCAGAAACCTTCATGGAAACGTGATTACATGCGTGATGTCAGGATCCTTCGATGAATTGACGCATTTGGATTCACTGTGAGTAGAATTCACTTATCACTCCATTAATTCAGTAGTAAGGAATGAACATCAGTATCAGTCGCGAGTGAAACATCTCCGAGAAGTTTGCCCAGCGACAAGTGCCTAACATTTGCCTAACTCGCGCACATTATTAATGATAGAGCGTCTTGATAAATTACCCTTGCACTTTCAGGAACATGCAAGCCAATCCTTTGTCGTGCAATTGTCATCTTGCATGGTTCGCCCGGTGGCTCAAGAAGCGCAATATGGCCGGCGTCTCCGGCCGCTGTCACGACCCACCACGGCTGAAAGATGCCGTCATCAAGGACATTCCTGAGCATGAATTCAAATGCACCAGTATGTACATTAATGTCTCATGATTAATCTACTAATAGCAAATGTAAACTGGCCGAGATGAGAAATGACCCGCTGAACTAACAAATGAAAAGAGAAATTAGAAATTAACAGGTCTACAATTAATAGGATATCCCGTGTTAAATTCCGCTTAATTTTCATCCACGCAACATCCATTTCACCAACGAGTCTTTGACCTCTTTGAATTGCTGCGTTCCTCTTCCGGAGTACCAGAAAATTTCACGTTGAAAATAGAGTCCGACGGTCTTTCACGTGGTTAAACTTTCCAAATAAATCAACGGACAGGCGTGCCTGTAATCAGTTTAGAGAGGCCGAGAGTGCGGCATTAAAATGGCCAAGTTATAATTGGGAAACGTCGACGAAGCGAGTGGCAAGGGCAGCGCAATTAACGATCGACGACTTTATTTCATGAACCACAGACGACAGCTTGGGTTGTCTGGGCGACGATTACTGCCCGCCGAAATGTACCTGCGCTGGATCGGTGGTGAGATGCTCCAGGTCCCAACTTACAGAGATCCCGCGTGGGATACCAGCGGAAACTACCGAGCTCTACCTGAACGAGAACGACATCAAGACCATCCAGCCGGAGCGCCTGAACCACCTGAGGATTCTCACCATACTGTAAATATGCTAGCTTCAATTTTTACACAGACCGTCCCCTAAAAATGTATCTCTTTCTTATGAAATATTTGTTACTTTCAGGGATCTGAGCAGAAACAAAATTGGAATGCTATCAAATGATTCCTTTAGGAATCTGACCAATCTATCACAGCTGTAAGTTGAATATTTAGTATATTATTACATGTACTTGTCACATACGGTTCGAGCTTGAAAGCTCTCAAAACGATAGAACAGTTTACAGTGATAATATTTGTTTTTTGCAGGATCATCAGCTTCAATACACTACAATGTGTACAAAGGAAGGCTCTGGCAGGTTTGCACTCCCTGCGAGTGATGTAAGTTTGATTTTTCATCGTTTAAAGTTGTATTTGATTTATTTATGAAAAACTGGACTTATCAAAAAATGTATATCATTCTAGCTCTCTGTACGGTAATGAAATATCCGTCATCCCCGAAGGTGCTTTTGAAGACCTGAAATCCATAACTCATCTGTAAGTAGTTGCGCCTATATTTTCCAAGTATTTCTTTTACTGTAAGGCTTAAATAGAGATGGATTACGCATAATAAATGAACGACTCATGGATTCCGAATGTGTTGAACAGTGCGTTGGGTTCCAATCCACTGTACTGCGACTGCAGTATGCGTTGGTTGGCCGAGTGGGTGAAAAGAGGCTACATCGAGCCAGGCATAGCCAGTTGCACCGAGCCGCCCGCAATGAGGGACAAACTTCTTCTCTCAACCCCAGCAGCCGCTTTTCAATGTAAAAGTAAGTACTCCATGGAGTCTAGCTTTGCGATTGCGACCAGTGCGGTCAGTTGCTAGCCTTTTTTTTCTTATCCGCGAATCACTTTTCGCGCAGACAAAATAAATGAATCAAGGATAAAAAAAACTATCGAATTATTATTAGTCATCGATAATAGCAAACACACGTGAATTGTTCAATTTCTAGAACTAGAATCCGTACTAATGATCACGCTGGTCGCGAGCGCCTAATTGCTGTCGCACGTAACAGTGTGTGTTTTTAATTTCCTAGTGGTGGGCGATGCGGTCTGTTTAGTTTTGCGGTTTTTTGGCCTCATATCGCAGTACGGTACTAAAGTTGCTCATTAATCGCAGACATTTCTTCCGCGCAGCCAAACAGCAGCCTGCCGAGGTCCTGGCCAAATGCGACGTCTGCTACATCTCGCCATGCCAAAACGGAGGCCTATGCCAGTCACTACCAGATCGGGAATTCCAATGCAAGTGCACGCCAGGATATCACGGAGTCCGGTGCGAGCATAAAATCGATGCGTGCTATGGAGCTCCTTGCCGGAACTCCGCTACATGTAAAGTACTGGAAGAAGGAAGATTCAGGTATTTGTCCTCTCGACTGCCTAGCGTCGCTCTTCTTCTTCTGGGCTGCTCGCTGGGTCGTCCTTACACTTGCTCGCTCGCAACATCCCCGATACTTTTCCTCACATCTCGTCTGCATTAGATTTCCTTCTAGAGCCTCTGTAAATTATCTGTTCCTCCACTCTAATGCTAACAAACGTGGCAATTTGACTTGAAGTACATACCTTGTCAAAATTCTTGCGCGTCTTTTACATACTTAATCCATACTGTGGACGTATGGGTGGTTAAGGAAAGTAGATTTGGGATGAGTTTCTGTACATATGTTCAAAGTGGTGTGCGCGTGCCTGTACCGTTGGTTGCTGCGCTAGAAAACGCCCAGTGAAACAATACCTTGTGAAAGTAGATACTGCACGAGATATGATGGTGTAACGTATTCAAAGTAGACCGAATATCGTTGGAAAAATAGTAGATATATTCGTTTGGAGTAGTATGACACGTGACGTACGGTGAAATTTGGTCTGGATGTGGATTTGCCATATGATTCATTCATATACTAATATTTATGTAGGAGAGAAAATGTATCTTTAGAGAGAAAATCTCGCATAAAATATATGCGATAAATCATATAATTACAATTCCTTTTCATACAATTGTAAATATCCTATGTCAAAACCACTCCACAAATGCATATGTAAGTGAATGGAAGGGGACCCTTCGCACGTGAGCCCCGAAGATAACTCGTTAGACGCAACTGAATATCGATAAGCTTTCTTTGAAGGATGAACGTTATTATTAACACATTACAGAGACCCGTAATTTGCCGTAAATCCTCAAGTAGAAAGTAAAAAGATTCCGTTTTTAAAAGCAAAATAAAATCCTAAAAATTCCCACTTGAGTATCATGCTTTCATCCATAATATTCCGTAACTGGGTTAGATATCATAAGATTTTCCATAAAATAAAACTCGATGAAGTATATTGTCGACATTGGTTGCGTCTGACCATCCAATCTGTCGACTATACCACGAGCAAAAATCGCGGTCTATGTCTCGATTGACGTTCAGTCGGTGTGTGACAGTTGCGACTGTGCCCCCGGATACAAGGGACTCCGATGCGAAAGTAATGTCGACGACTGCGAGAATCACAAGTGCTCAAACAACGCAACCTGCGTCGACCTCATCCAGGCCTATCGATGTGAGTGCACCCCAGGTTTCATGGGAGAGTACTGCGAGGAAAAAATACCCTTTTGCACAAAAGACCACGACCCCTGCGAGAACGGAGGTCGATGTGTGGACCACGGGACCCACTACAGCTGCGAATGCCCAATCGGCTTCTCCGGCCTCAATTGTTCCGTCAACGTGGATGACTGCCGCGATCATATGTGCCAGGTATAAGACATGAATCCAAAGTGTGAATAGGCGGTAGCAATCTTAAGCCAGACTTACAAATAATTATGTTTGCAGAACGGTGCTACTTGCATCGACGGCATAAATAATTACGAGTGTAAGTGCGCGGCGGAGTATTCCGGGAGGTACTGTGAAGCTGCACCATCAACAGCGATGCTTTATCCGCAAACAAGTCCTTGCGCCCATCACGACTGCCAACATGGTGCATGCTTCCAGCCAGCTCCCGCCTCCGCCGCGGACTACCTTTGCCAGTGCCACCCCGGCTACACCGGTAAGTCCTAGTATCAGACTTCTTTTATATCACTTGTACATGTCCCTTTAACAACATTTAATCAGATTCCTATGTACTTCCTCTTTGTTAAACGTAACGATGCTGATTATAACTTAGGAAAACGATGCGAGTACCTGACGAGTCTGAGCTTCGTGGACAACAGCTCGCTGGTCGAGCTGGAGCCGCTGCGCACGAGGCCCGAAGCGAATGTGACCATCATTTTCACGACCACGCAGGAGAACGGGGTTCTTTTCTATAACGGGCAAAACGGCGATCACATAGCCGTCGAGCTTTTCAATGGCCGCGTTAGAGTCTCATACGATGTCGGCAATTATCCCACCTCGACCATGTACAGCTACGAGATGGTGGCCGACGGTAAACCCCACATGGCTGAACTTCTCGCGATCAAGAAGAACTTCACCATGAGGGTCGATCGGGGTCCTGCTAGAAGTATCATCAATGAGGGTCCCAAGGAGTACCTTAAACTTGTCTCGCCCATGTACGTGGGTGGCGTCGCGCCGAAAGTTGCTTCCGTCGCCTTTACCGAGTTCCACTTGCGGAACATTACAAGCTTCCAAGGTGAGCATTCAATTTTCCTTTGGCTCTCTCTATTTTAGTTCCTATTTTATTATCAATGGCAATTTATTATAAAATATTACTTCACTGTCATAATTATTTATTATGATTGTAATGCACAGAGGATTTCTGTGTCACGTGTTCTATTAAAACTTTACACCAATTTGTTTCAGGCTGCATCTCCGAGATGTGGATCAATCACAAGTTGGTGGACTTTAGTAATGCCGCCAAGATGCACCACGTTAGTCCCGGATGCAGCTCGAATGAGGAAGAGGCTGACGAGGCAAGGGATGTTATCGAGGCAGAAGGACTTAGCGGTAGCATTGCTGACGAGGATTCACTGTCGCATCATCTAACACACCAACACTCCGGTAAGTTTCTCATCTCATCCTAGTTAATCCTCCTACAAACTACCTTTTAAATCTAATTTTTTATATAAAGCCTTTGAACACTGTTTCATCTGATTAAGTATTAGTAAATAAATATCTTGCTCGGTTCAATGCTAGTTTTACTGTATACTATAATTAACTAACGATATATTACCTGTTCTTTTACAGACATCGTCGTCTCAGTGCCAGTGACAACCATCACCGACCCGTGCGCCGGGAACGAATGCAGAAATGGGTCGCAATGTGTGGCTTCTCCCTTCGGAAATGGATATTCCTGCAAGTGTCAAACTGGCTGGCAGGGACGATACTGCGAAAAAGGTAAATGACCTAACATGACATACATACCCACGTAAAAGTGTTCTAACTCGTATGAATATAATTTCGACTCCAAATTATTCGCCTAAATGATCAAATGATACATAAAAACTACATTAAATGACACCAAGTATCGAGCCATCTCCCAAAAATTCCTGTCATGTGGAGACCGGCGACAAGTGCCATAAATAAAATCCAGAGTCGAGCTCTGTGTGCTCTATATATTTCACCGCGAATCCCAGTTTAAATATTTGCCACAAAAATAAACTGGAAAAGTAAGCCGTGGAGTCCGAAAACTTGTGCCAATAACCGCACTAATATTTATACCGCGTATATGAATCCGCAATATCGGTAGGACACGGGGAGGCCACAGTAAACGGCGTAGAGTTGCGCCGTTGGAATAGTCGAGCACTGTGCCAATAGAAAGGATAGATCTAATCGCTTTGAGCTGCTAACACGGACATTGTTGATTAAGCACATTTTTTGGTCAGCATATGAATGAGTGTGAGCTAGATCTACCCTTTCCATTAGTAGACTGCTGCTGGGTATAATAGTACACCTGCACGCATGTACATATATGTACAATATATATATATATATATATATATATATATATATATATATATCATGTACGCCTTTCCCCTTTCAGCACCTACGTGTCGCAAAGAACATACAAGGGAGTATTATAGCGAGAATGGATGTCGGAGTCGACGACCAGTGAAGCTTGCCAAATGTTGGGGCAGTTGCGGCAACTCCTGCTGCTTACCACGGAAGACTAAGCGGCGCAAGGTAGGATCATCCCCCGAACAAACTAAATTTGTTATGAGACGCACCCAGTAATAATGTTAAATTACTTTCCTTTACACACATTAAATTATTATATACCGAATGATCCAAAATGTGTAAAAATAAATAAAACAATTGTCGCAGTGTACGGAATAAACCGGAGTGAATAACTTGCAGGTACGACTAATCTGCGTGGACGGTATGCGGTATACCAAGGAAGTCGATCTGGTTCGTAAGTGCACGTGCACCCGCAAATGTTACTAGCCAAGAGGAGCGAGGTGGTGAAGCGAGACCGCATGTGGAAGTGCTTATTATCCCCTGCGGCTCACATGAACCAGTCGAGGAGCGTATCGAGACCGAGAAGAAACCCCCAATATCCGAGACAGTAACCCAGAAATATAGTGGTTCTACGACTGACCAAAGGTGTGTCGGGATTTACGCGATGGCAGCTCAGAACGATGAGGCACATGGATGCAGACTCCCGACACACCTGGCGTGAGATACACCTGCGTGGACCGACGTGAAAACGAGGAGAGTGGGTGACGAAAGTCCAGGCCAAAACTATGATGGACACAGTACACCGCACCACAGACACAACCGGCTCAGTGTGATATATATATATAAATATATATATGTATTCTTTAATGAAAAAATGCAGAACTATATTACGCGTGCGTAGAATACTAACTATGGATAATCGAAAGCAGTTATCACGTACTAGGTATACTAAACGTATGTAACGGTGGATTTAGAGACACACAGGCAACACAAGCAGAACATGGGCACACGAAACTGTTCGACCAGTGTCAAATAGATCCGGCGGGAGGCACCCTTAAAATCACTGTGAAAGCACTAGCTTCTTTAGGTAGATTTATTCCTGATCCATAGGGATTCTGTAGTCTTGTCGAATGCCCATATAACCAAGGTGGAAAACTATAGCGACTCAATACTGCCGTCACTTGATTTTTGTACAGGATTGAGCCTTCGCTTATTCTAGACCCGCATGATAATTTCACTTGCAAAGCATCGCCAACTGTCGGATCTATTTAACGGCGAATTTTTACTGTAAACAAGTTCTCGAGTGCGTAGCTATGTCACCGTGCACAAGAGCCGTAGAAATTTGTCTACGCGCATTTCGAAGTAGCGCGTTACGAAGATTGGGGAAAGTGTTCTTTGTCCACAGAACTTTCCGTTGGTGATACTTGCTATCCCGACACGTTCGATTTGACAATTTAGTCTCCCTTTTGTTGAGAAATGTTGCTCTAAATGTTTAACTTTCCGATAATTAGTTAAATAGTTTAGAAGCGGTTAATGAACATCTATATGCAGAGAGTGTTCAATGTTTTCCCGGTTTTTCATTTATTTCGTTGTGATACCGTGTTTGTGGATACATCACTAATTCCTGTCAAAAATGCGAATTGCTATTACTAGCTTAAAGCACGCGTACTGTACATACACTTTCATGTAGTGAGTATGTGTCCTTTCTCATGATCGAAAACCCTTTGGCAAAAAGTCGTGTTTACCTCAAAATGTGCGAAACTTTCACAACTTCATTCTACGAAATATCCGCTGTGCTCAAACGTTGTACTACATGCAAACGTCAATATGTAATCCAAACTTCAAACTGTCTAGTAATATGTTTAGAAAGGCTAAGATGTCATTAATGTATAAAATAGAAGAAATATGACCCCAAAGTAATACATAAGCTAAGGTGGCAGAGTGAGTCCAGCGGATACGTCGAACTTTTGAAGGTAATCCACCAAAGGAGCAACAAGATTAATGCAACCAAATCGATGAGAAATCACAGGAAAACATTATCGTACACGCCCCTGAAGATCGCCAAGCAGGGTTGCACGTGGATCTCGACATTATCAATTTTCCAGTCTCCATTCCACGGCCTAAAAGAACTCGAGAACATCCAACACGTAATCCCGATATCCTGCAACTGCTAAGTCGATCATCTGATCGATTACTGGCTGGAGTTAGTATGAGAGCATTTAGGTAAAAGAAAAAAAAGGTTTGTTTGGCAGGTATACGCTCCGGCGCAGGGAGAGGAATTGCACGCGAACCGTTGCGAAGCAAGCGAGATAGCAATCGTGTGTAATTAAAGTATGGTCATTCGAATGTGAAATGGATGTAACTATATTAATAAGTGGACTCTCTGATCATGGAGCAGAGGGTTCGACGCTAGAGAAGAGGATCGCGTAATTATTTTTGTATAAGCGTCATTATTTATATCAGAGCTCTCGAGGATAATTTTCGCATATTGGTTTGTCGGTGTAATAGAGCGTAATTCGTTTTCGAAACTACTTAAGTCCCTATTGAATGTTTCGCATAAATGCCCCGTACACAGCGCTGTACCTATTTATATACTGTACCTATTTACTGCCAATACTGCATTACATCTTCCACTGCCAGTATTTAAGTGTATTTATTCGTTTTTAAAGTTAAGATCAATGTTAAGACGAAGAAGTTTTCTATGAAATCCCACTTTACAATTTCCGACTGTCACAGAAACTTCACTGCCATGGTCACTGCTGGCTCTAACAGAGATCTAAAGTGATCCACCCATTACAGACATGAAAGCTCTCAATATACTGCGCAATACTTAGTACGAAATGGTATTCAAAATTCACTTGATGTTTCTCATTATACCAGTTAAAAATACGTTCACTTGCCAAGTACCAATTGACAATCGGGTGAAGCTCTGTAAACAGCTAAGTTTAACTTACACCCCTTTCTAATCTTCTTTCATATGAAGACACCTAGTTTACTTATGTTATTATTTACCCATATTACTCCAGTGTATTGTTACACATGTGCGTTTATACTTTTCGAGAGTTGCATTGATTATATTTTATTGCCAGACTAGTGCTATACTTTAGCGTACGGAACAGAAAATAAGTTCAACTATGTGGAAGGACACGCGCAGGATTTAGAAATGAATTGAATGTGACGGTGGTTGTTACTGTCTTCATCTCTGCATACGCTGACGAGCTAATAGGCATAGCGCGATAAGTCTTATTATACCCTCTCAATTTATAGTATTAATAGTTCCGTAAGTTGAACCTCCGCCTTGCGTTTACGAATTTCTCGTTCTCTTGTTAGTCCTATATTTATTACACAACTTGGTTTTTGTATTTCTTTGCATCCCGAATTGACAGTATATTTACAATGACACAGTATTCGGGATTAATATGTATTCGTCGATAGTCAGACCTGCACTTTCATTGAAAAACATTATTTGCAGAAAATATGAGACTCGTCTCAGTTTTCATTTCGAATTACTGGACTAAACTTTATTGTTCGCCGCTCGATTTAATTTTGCTTGATTGCAAACGCACCCCGATTCATTTCGGTGCTATTTCAATCGTACAGAGTTGTGCAGTCAACACTTTCCAAAAGGTTTATATGATTTGATATTAATTAGGACTACCAGATGAATCACTGCCAGACTTAATTGGCAGTGTAAAGAGAAGGATACGAGCAGGCAAAAAATTAGTAGACGAGACGGATAACAAATACATTGATCGAAGATCTGATATATAGGATAACATAGTGACGGGGCGATCCAAAAATGTATTATGAAACTCCTCAAGCTGGCAGAGATTGTAACTCCAATAATTTTATATGTAGTGCCCTTTTAGCTACCTGTTTGGAATTTACTTTTACATTTTCACATTGTTCTCCCAGACTAGTTTTCCAAAGAAACTCCTTTCTCAAAACTCATACATTTATAATTTGAAAAAGACATGAGTTTGACAGTACATTTTCGGCCAACCCGCGTAACAGAGAGTATATCGCAGAAAGGTGTAGGGACAGTAGTCATCAGCAAACAAGTCCGCGCTTAATCGAACTTGCGTGTACACGACTTAATTTCTCGTACGATGAGCACGCATCGTTCGAGACTTAGACAAAGAGAAAGTTAATAGAGGGGTAGAAGAAGTGAATGGAGGGAGGAAGAGCGTGAGGGTTGTAAGGTTTACAATGAAGCTTACGTCTATACTGGACAATAATGAGAGGAGGCGACGGGGTTTCGTAGCATTGGGAATACGAGTGTTCGAGACTTGCGATTGCTCGAAAATGAATTCCTAAGACAGCGAGTTAAGATTTGTACATTTGTTTCTCACGAGAATCCTTTAATATATATTTCACGATCGACCGACTAGCGCATGCGACGAAAGTATACCATTGACCAGTCTTATGTATAAAATCTAGCAAATGCTTCCACGAACAGGTGATAAGCCTAAAAGTCCTTGTTGCTTTACAAGCCAACCTGTAAACAATGCAACAAATAAGTCGATTCCTTATGATCATTGTTCTTAATTACATAATTAGCTGGCATTCCTTAAATTCTGCATTAAAGAATGAGCAGTAAAATGAGCTCGAAAAATGCCCTCCGGATTCGTAAAATTACAAGTAAAAAAATGTCCACTATTATTACTCTAAAGAAGTAAAAATTATTCGACAAATAATTGTAATCAATATGCAAATATAAACATATATGCATCGAAATGTACGTTTACAGGTTTGGTAAATACGAGGGGAAGGCGTACGAAAAGCATAATCCAATACTCAATATTCTTAACCATCGGCAATTTGATAAACGCTTTGGTTCGCATTTATGCAATAAGAGATTTGCTACATTTTATGCATATCAGTATCGGCAGGCAGAGAGAAATGCCACTAAGGCAGGTATACGTCTTACTTTGTATATTAGCTGACACCGACTAGTTACGGAAAGTATTACCGAACACACACATGTACGCCGATATTTTGTGTAACAATTATTTAATGTTCAAACACGTTTCTACGCCTGTAACTGATCCTTAATATATCATTGATAACAGCATTTACTAATGGCATAATTATATTTGCGTGGGCGACGACTTAAATGCTCGACAGTTTCCTTTTCGTTCTGTGGGGCCTCGAGAGTTGGCTCTGGACTCGTAATTTATCTTAAATAACTTATTGTTTAGGGGCTGTAATTAGCACGTCCCGTGATACCGTGGGACGTATATTTTAGTACGAAGTGTATAAACGGCTAGCATGAAATGCCGCCTGTTAGTTAATATATGAAGAGACAGATTACCTAATCGCATTAACCCTGGTCGCGGACTAAAGCAAAGGGCGAGTGGAAGTACCGCGGCTCTTTCTAACTTGAAAGTAACCATTTCGCTACACTCTTGTACTAGACTTATCTTGAATGCTCTTCGGCTGCGTGGCGGCACACAGCCTGCATTCTTTTTCTATCTAAGGTGCTGACACTTCGCCAACCGAATAGATAAATCTACGCACTGCAACCGGGCGTGTTAATGTAGGATTCCTCATTCAATACTGTAATATATAAAGACGTACTCAATGTCAGTCACGTTAGTATCTAAATGTTTACGCTGACGCTCAAAATTAGATTGTGAAACCTCTGCCCTATTTCCCTACTGTTAAGCTTAATGTTCGAGCTTAATGATAAGCTCTTCAATTTATCAATTGCTAAACTCAGCGAACATACGACCGTAGTTCTTGGTGATCGGATCTGTCCTTTCGTGTGGCGAGGCGTCGACACGAATTCTTTCTCTCTCGAGATACTCATCGCTACCATTTCTCAAGCAAAGCGAATTTCGTGTGCGCGTGGTATCGTACGAGTGCCAGTAGAGTTTACGGGTGTGCCTGTGTATACGTGTGCGTGCACGACTGAGCGTGTATCACTTGGGATGAAAGGGTCTGCGCGAAGGCGGAACATGAAATTAATTGCACGAGAATGCTTGGCCACTCGGCGTAACGAATGCCTGAGTGTGTGGGTGTGTGTATGCATGTGAGAGAGAGAATCCAACGCGCGCGCGCGCGCGGCACCACTTACCAAATAACAATGGAATACTGCATGCCCTAGACATATTCTAGCTCCATACATTGTAGGTATATGAAGTTTAGGTATTAGCATTAAAAGCGAAATGTCTATGTTTATATAATGTAATAAATCCTCGAAATACGAACGCTATGAAATAAATGTATGTAAAGTTTAATGCTGCAATATCATTATTGCGATTTTTCATCATTTCCTTTCTAGTTTCCTTACACTTTTGGCACAAGTATATATTTGCCTTTGGGTACTCTATTCATTAAACCATCACGATGACTTCTTCCTATCGGCTGAGTAAAAGGAAATGTGCATAATGTGGCTGGGCATATCGTACAAGTTAATCCATATTTTCTCACTGTCACGATTGATCTACACAGTCATTACTGGCCGGCGCGCACCAGTGTAAACGATCTTACTTTAATAATTTCCTCTATTACTGCAGTACAGCGATTGCGACATATAATTTCAAGTTATCATGCATCGCTCTGACCATTATACGGCGTGCACGCTGCACGCAAAGGGCTGCTCTGCACGCACGAATCGCTTAATCTACTGACAGAATTTATTTGATGAGAAAACAGACGTTAGTGTTCAGCTGCTTTCAATTTCCGTACGTATGTAGAATTAAAAAACCACTTGAAGAGATAAAGGGAGACCAGTAAATTTCAAGTTGGATGTTGCTACTTTGCTGGGAATGCAATTTTGATCTAATCTTAGTTATCATACCCTTGAGTTCTCCTCGAGAAGGAATAGGAAATACAGGATGGTCAATTTCGAGAGAACATGTCCGATAAACATCTTTTATTTCTTCTCTAACATTTCAAGACCAGTATACGTACATGTAATGAAAATAAACCACTGACCGAAAGAATTATTTTCAAATACACGTCGCCAATCGAACCGACCAAACTCTATATAGACTATGTACCCTGCACAAAATTAACTTGTTTTACGATGCAACAGGAAGTGCTCACACTGTATTTCTCTCACTCACCCTCATTCTCTCCCTCTCTTTTGTTACAGTTAAATTTCATTGCGCGTGAGCGTCAGTTAAAGTACGTCGAATTGTACATATAAAAATAAAAAAGGAATAACAACGTTCAATAAACATCCCCGCGAATTCAATGGGATAGCACTGAAAGCATGGTCAACAATTCGGTGAAATTTCGATTACTTGGGAGCGATCAGCCCTTTCAGGGCGTCGAAGCTATTTCCGTCCGGCTGGACACTGGTTATGCGTCCATCACTGGCTCGCACCAACAAAAAGCCATAAGCGTCGATACCAATTATTTTGGCATTCTGTGAGTTGCCGGACGCTGAGACAATCGTCACCTCTGCACCACTGCAAATAGTTGATTGGCAATTAACGTATGCATTCTCTAATCTTTATTGCAACAATGTTCAACTTATTTTTTATGGTATTTGACTTACTCGTGCATCCAATAAGTATAATAAATGTTGAACAAGGCATCCATGTTGCCGCTTTGTACGATATTCAGCAAACGCTCTATCTCATTTAAGACTACGGCGAAGTATTGTTCATAAGGGATCATCTTCAGGTTCTTATGGTGAGTTTCATTGTACATTTTGATCAGGTCATAAATACAGCAGGTGGGCTCACTATTAGAGAGATTCACACCCACACCTTTAAAGAAGCATATGGATTGTGTCAGTTTAAACTACTGCTTGAAGAAATAAAGCCTTGTAACAGACAGTACCGTCAGTTTGCTAAGTTTGCTTACCCGCGTTACATATATTCTGTGAGGATTCGATTTCTGAGGTGAGGACGATCCCACCCAACTTAACTTTAGCTCCCCCGGCGTAAATATCGTTAGGCCACTTCAAACAGAGATCAATGTCCTGCGACAAAACCAAGTGAAGAACTGTTACAATTTAACAAACGCTTTTAGTTTAAAAGTTTACATATAAACATGAATGTGAAAAACAAACCTCATAACCAGGCAGAGATCTGATCCCATGCACAATACCAGCCACAAAAAGATGCTGTAAGATAGTAATGTGTGTACCGAGTACAGAATCCGTGGGTATATGCACCTGCATGCTAAACATCGCACAGCCCTTCGGGCTTAACCATATATTTTTTGCACGACCTTAGAATGGGCAACAAAACGATTGCTTGTCTTTGTACTTCACTAATTAATTTAGATTGAAAACATATGTACGTAAATATATTTAATTACCTCGACCACGAGTTTGTTGACGAGTAATCACAGTTAATCCGTGCTGTAATTTACATCCACTTAGAACGTCCATCGACGAAGTCATTATATCGGCGTATATTACTAAACGACCGAGTTCGCTAGTTTGTAAATTCTAAAATGGAAGTATTATTATAGAAAAACGTACACATAAAAAAACCCAAAAAGTCATGAGCAAAATATTGTACTGCATATTCACATCAAAATATTCTATTGTTGAAAAGTTTTCTGGGCACTGATGTAGGAGGATTGGTAGAAACGACGACGACGCCTGACGAGGTGTTGTATTACCCCGACAAAATTGAAGCTCCAATTTTCGCATTTTCAGAGTCTCGTTCGACCCCATCGTACCTTTCAATCTCTCTAGCATATCAAGTTTGAACTGAAAGTTATTAGGAAATAAATAAAATATAAGAATTTATTGTAGGCACTCTCCTCACCAGCAGTGGGCCAGCATATAATAATTACCTCGTGTCGACCCAAGAAAAATGCTGGTGTGTATGCTGCGGGTATCGGCGAAGCCTCGCTCACCTCCACGCCAAGATACGTCTCCAACAAATCATTGAAGATCTCTAAACGGGTGCTATTACTCTGTTTAAGAGCAATGAACTTGCTCTCTTCAAACTGATATTGCATGGGATCAACTTCCAAATGTATCTGTGAGAAGACCACCTTGCCACCAGATTCGGGAAGAGTAGCTAGGAGAATGCTGGGCGTCTGCCATGTCTCCTCAGTACCAAGTACTTCGATGTTGAAAGAATGTAGCTTACCCCGCCTGTCCTTTATCTGAGCTGAGGTGGGTGTATGAGGATTTGAAATCCTAGCAATTTAATTTCAATTATGATTTCTTTCACTATCATTGGAAGAAGAATCAATTTGTCGCTACTTACTTCACATCTTCTTGCTCTTGCGAGAACCTGGTCCTTATGGGGGAAGCTTGGTAGCAAAAGATGTGGTGCATCATTCGTACGTGTCGCCACTTGCCGTAGGAAAAGTGCACGAGCTCGTTTTCCCGTACCTCTGCCGTTTTAAACGTCGGCAACAGGACATGAAGCACATCTGAACAGAGTGCTAACAACTTTCCACCCCTCAAAATAAACTCAATGATCTGGCTGCCAATTTCACCGCCCACGTTGCCGCAGACCACAACTAACGCCGCATTCTCCATCCACACATCATTTCTTGCATCTTCCAAAGGCAACGAGTATATCGCAAATCTGGCAGGAGGAAATTGAGAAAGTAAAACTTTTATTCTAAGAAATTGGAGCTTTCCAGTTGAGCACAAAAGGAACATACTTATCCAGCCCCAATGACTCTTCTAGAACACCCTTCACATTGGTTCTTTCAACGTCACTGTCTGCAAATATTAGAATGTTGGGAGGCTTGGCATTTTTACCGCGTAGCTTGGCGGACATTTCCGCGGCGGAAGCTCTGAAACACAAGGTTGATACAGTGACTGTATTTTTATCATGCAGTTACAGCTTACTATTGGAGGAAAAATTTATTGCTTACTTTTGATCGTAAGTATTGAACTTAGGTGCCGTTCGCGGGCCAATATCTTTCGGTGGAACGCGAGGTTCTGGGTTCTCGTCTTTATTTGTACTTGCTTTAATTGACTCTACAGAACTCTCACTCTTGTCGGCAGGTTTTGTGGGAACGTCCTGGGGAGATCTATCGATAATGGACTCAATGTCATCGGCGGGGGACTTGTCATCCTGCAGTGGAATGCTCAGGGAAGCCGGTGTAGATCCTCGGCTTTTACTACCGCTATCTGTGACCGAAAAGAAAACCATTACGTTATCAGCGTCAAATGGAACTTACATGAAAAATGATTTCAAGAAAGGTAAGAACAAAGTATTACCTAATGTTTCATGGGATGACGCACGTGTCTCCAAATCAATTCTATCGCTATCTTCCGGACAAACAATCAACCCCGGGCATTCAGGTACTTCTAGAGATCGGTTTTCCTCCGATGCTAATTTGGCAGTGTCACTTATCATCCTGAGCTTCTCGACGTGGGCTGCCCAGTCCGCTTCTCCCAAGAACTCTGGATAAACAAGCCCCCCAATTAATAATCAGTAGTTGTAATTGTCCGAAAAGTTGTCACCATGCAACGACACCACTTGAAAATACGTCTTAATATTTTTTTTTCACATTTTTGGCATCCTCGATTTGAAAGTTAATCTGGCGCTAGAGCTAGGTTCGCTATAGTGTAAAAATTGAGCTTGCAACTCTCGACTAGCATGCAAGTGTCTGGTCGGCAGATCGGGAAGAGCAAGGGGGAGGATCTACACCGGAATTCTAAACATAATAGTCGTGGCTTGTTTATTTCCAGTTACCGGATTCTGCCGAGTTTTCGTACGCGCGTACTATCCGACGCAACCAACGAGTTCAAGTGAGCGTAAAACAAAGAGAATCCTTGAATACAATAGACACACACATCTGCTGAGTAGCTGACGTGTGGGTGGAAACTATGGGAATTGTTAATGGAAAAATGAATGATTGAAGAAACGAATGACCGTCCCACTTTATGTGATGAATGTAATGTTAAGGGTGTATGTACAGCATCGGTGAATCGGTGACTCATGTAACAGCCTTTCAGCACACTGCGGAATGCTTATGTAAGTAACGCATACTTGTATACTTTAGAAAATTTGAATTCTACTTCTGCAACATGAATAAAATACAAAACATTAAGAATCTTAAAATGAGGACTGAATTCATACTAATTTAAAAAATAATAGCACATTAAGTTTTCCAAAAATTACAAAAATCTTTATCAGGACTGCCAGTGTGTGTGATTGCGAGATATCTACGTAGGTTAAGTACGTCCTTATTGATCTTACTTTTGTCTGCCGGTGATGACAGTACATCCTCACTGTAATAGCACGGTTTTCCTGACACTTGGATAGCTAAAAACGACCATTAATTTCCCTTTAATCGCACAAGCTCAGCCGACCCATCGCACGCGCCGCACTTACTTTCGATCCGCTTTATGATTAAACCGTTATTTATGTAACAGGATTCCTCCATCGCTGCAATGAGGAGTTTAGTCAAGGTGTCCAGATCGGACCTTAAAATTAAGCCGACATTCCTGTTCGCAGTCCAGCCGACGATCAATCCATAATCTTCGATCTACAAGTGCGAAAACGGTGGAGTTTCAGGCATGCTTGTCCACTATTAACGACTATAATAAAGCAAAGTAATAAGTAATGTTTAACAAACGGCAATACAAAATTTTATCATTTTAAACGCGTACATATAAGATATACTGGCTAGAATGTGTAAACTCATACTACTGAAAAAGTTTAAGAGCTTAAAGGCCACTAAATGAGAATCACAACAGACGCATAAAGGTTGCTGACGCGACGCTCGAGTTTGGTGTCGATCCGATATCTCATTCGTGCTACTTGTTGATCCGTAATCCATTTATACGAAAGGCTGATGACCACTCATCCAGTACAGTACCTTGGTAGAGTTCGCTATTTCGTCTGGCTCGAAACTGTCCAGGTCGGCCTCGACCAACACGAAAACTTCAGTGTCGGTCGACATTGCTATGTCGCAGCAATTGTTCGCGTACAACGGGAAGGTAGTCCTGCCGCTGCGATAGGTCAACCAACCCGACATATCGATTTTTTGCTGATGGTGGAATAAAAATTAGTACGGCTGACCGGTCATCCTACTGGCGCAACTGCTACCGTAATTCCACACGCATCAGCCTATAAGGTCTACATATATCTAAGTTAACACTGTGATTTTATAAAAATAAGAAATAACTATCAATTTCTATCTTTAGATTTGGCAAACTGTACAAGCGAAAAATTTATGTAGACCTCACTGACTGATCGTTGATTTTAAGAGTACACGAAGGTCTTCGTACTTCCGGATAAATCGTGCAAAGTCGCATCTCATCGTGGTACCAGAGCAGTTCACCCAGCCTGGCATCTTCCTTGTTCCTACACAAGCTCGAGGTCAACTTTTCCGTCGTCTCGGGATCACTGTTCACGGATGATTTGGATTCTTGAAATAGGGAATTCCGTGCACTGTAGTTTCTCTCTAACAAGTACTCGCTCTGAAAACTGTGTTCTACATGCGTGTCCTATGATTCCGGCGATTTGCAGTGACCACATGCAAGCCTTCATAAAATGATGTGGAGTGACGATGGGTTTCATTGTACAATGAAGGTTGCTCGCTTTTTTCAAGTCTGTGTTCATTGTTTATTGATTTCTTACATGAATATTACGCTAGTTCTGTGGAAATTATACATTCCTAGGCTACAGAAGGTGGAATAAAAGAATATTCTTACTGTACATGTGAATGAAACATCTAAACACATACACTGCAGTTGTCATACATCAATGTGTAGTGTATAAATAAAAATTCGCACTTGCGTAAACACTCCGCAACGTACTATCTAATAACTTTAATATATTCATAATGTATAAGTGGTGCTAACATGCGATCAATGGTTTTACTTGGTAACAGAAAAGAAAATTATTTTAAACAGTGCCTAAATATCGAACTATAGATATAAAATTTACATAGTAATAACACATGTTCAGAATAATTATTAAATATTGCAAACTAGCATATAGTATTGCCTAAAACTAATAAGACAACAGTAACTAACTAAGCTTATTTGATACATTTACAATAAAATCCTCAGTGATTCCTCGTAGGAATATTTAAAGTTACACGCAGTTTAAAACCATATTTGGCGTAGTGAGTAAACCACTCGAAAAAACTACACTAATTTACATCTGTGACAATGATCAAGGTTACCATGATACTATACAAATTACGCAACGGGATTTCAATGAGCGTGAAAATGAACTACTTAAACGCTGTTACGCGATGCTGCAATTGATTTGTGTGTATGAATGGGGCAAAAATAGTCGAAAGCGCTCACATGCACGCGACACCTAACAATGTGAAAAAATTCAAGGATTCGCAACAAGAATCACTCGTCGGAAACAATTATTTCGTTTAACATTTTGGATCTTCTATCATTTACACCTTTGTTATTGCAGACTTTTGAACTGAATTCTTGTTAATCGAACTTTTATTCCTATTGCGAATCTTCGATAGAATAATCTTTAATGTAATACAACAATCGTAATTATTAATTATAAATTATATTGTTTACCTTTGTACGAGTCAAACGGCGATTTATGGTAAAAAAGTATCGAAGGATAACCGGCAGTATTTCCATGGAAGAGTGCGCGCAAGTGTCCCCTCAAAAAGGAGATCCTTCTTGATTGGACCGAGGTCGCAATTACGTACAAGAACGTCAAAATCATCTTGAATGACTTAACTTTCCCGGGCAGCAGACTAATCACCTAATCATATGTTCCTGGAAGAACATTCGGTGTGCGTTTAAATAACAAAAGCATGCCAAACACTTAAACGGCATTCTAATCGCTTTGTTTATCTCAATCGATATCGTATTCGGCGTTCCAATTGCAACTTGTATAACCGCACTTAAGCAATCGATAAATGCCGTGACATAAGAGACAGACGCACATGCACCGACCGGTCAAAACCCCCATTTAATTATTTCACTCAAAGTGCAAGTACTTCTTCCCGAAAATCACAGTTTTTTCGACTTCTCACCAGAGAATATTCAACGACAGTGGTATATGGACAAACATAACCTGTACTCTTCGAGAGAAAGCTACACGTAAACGAAAACCATGTATGAAAACGCAGTCAGTTAAGAAAGAAAAATAGCGTCATTATGAATTGGAACTATGAGTGAAAAAGTTCGTGTGAGAGCAGCCAGTAGTTTCAGTCGAAAAGAGTCAGACATGAGAGGCTCGCTTGCTGCCAAGGAGAACTGTTCGCAAGCAGTGAAATACGTATTTCCAGCTGAAAATTACATACCGAAACTTCAGTGTGGAATTGCTGCCCATAGGGATGGTGGTGGAAGCATGGGGCATGGATCCTTGGACAAACACAGCCTTTCACATCGATAAACCGCCGCACAACTATCGATCACACCGGAGCACCACACTATATTGACGACTGAACTATGTGTGCGTGTGCATGGTCCACTTACAGTAGATTGCACGAACGCCGCCTTTGGCGCTGTAAACCGGCGATGATTGCGATTAGTCGCAAGTTACCCTTCCGGTAATCGAAAATATAGGGCTGTTATCAGAAATCACTAACAGTAATTTTTCACTAATGATCGGAGAATCACGATCACTGCCATGATTGAATCACTGGGGTAGCAGTGATCGGTGATTTTGGAGTGGAAGTGATTCACTCACTTCACGTTGCTCCTCCCCTAAAGTTTCGATTACTATCTCTCCATAAATGGCGGCGGCACAATCGAGTTCAAACTGAACTTCTTACTTTCACCATAAATATAATCTTTAAAAGGAGTTATAAGAATTACAGATAAGTACAATACGAGTGGTGACAAATATCTTTTATTAGAAAATTACATGAGTGTAAATAATTAAATTTACAAACTTTTCATATGTATTAGACGCCGTTAGTAAGAATAATGTAGATTTTACTAAAAGCCTAAGCTGAATATAGAATACACTCAACACAATGTTACGAGAATCGAGTGAAAGAGTCTCGCATGTAACATGTAATAGCAAAACGCGTACATGCATGTGGTGCAAATAAATAATAGCAATAGTAAATGTTAAGTGTGTTGCATTACGCATATAAAATTCTGCCTGTCAAAAAGCGTAAGAAACAAAACTTTATTAATCAAACCTGCAATTTATTTTATTAAATCTTATTGCGCATGGCATTAATACTATTAATATATATTTAGTTATAAGTATTCCCTGTAAACATTGAGATTTATTTCGGATTGCATTAATCTGAATCCCTTTCTTACTATTGATATTTATTGCATTGCAATAAATTACTGATTTCTTTCTTCAATTCAGTATGTATAGCTGTATGGTTGATCTTTAAGACTTTGTTATACTTTCAGTTAACCATTAAAATTTTCCAACATCTGTCAGCAAAGAATAGGGTTGTATGACAGTTTGACACGTTAAGTTCACGGAACTTCGATGCAGATGTGTGAGTACAGTTAATGAGTAGATTGTACAAAATTGCGGAGAAATATTTTAAAATAGTCGGCCCACAAGGAATGTGAAGCCGGCGACAGCAAGTGTATTACTAAAATTAATGATCGCGGGTAAAGCGGCTTTCGAGCAGGCTTCCACATGACTGAAAAGGTCTTTATAATTTTGCACAGCTTGCAAGTTTGACGAGGTGTTTACCAATGACGAAGTGGAATCTTTGAAAAGAAGATCGGAAGTTCCATTGAACGATTCATAGATGCTAATTGGTCTTCTATAGTGGACACTATAGCCGAGCCAATCCTCGATTCTAAGCAGGGCTAACGTGGTATCCAGTGCGTCGACTTCCAGGCTGTCTTTGCGTCCAACGATCTATTCAAATGCATAAAAATGGTTGTGTAAAAAGTGAGCAAATACCAATGTTCATCCTATTTTCAATTTCTGTTTCTGTACTTACTTCACTGTCAATCGTTACGGAGAGGGCGCAGTATTCGTCGACCTCGAATCCTGGATAGTTGGCCAAGCTACCGTTCTTGCACAGCACTCGGAAGTCATTGCTATTTAAGCCAGAGTCTGCAACATGATGTAAAATATTGAAGTACATCAGTAATTCTTATTTACATCCCATATAAAATTGTATTCTATCCGTCTTGTGTTCTTGTACCAGTGGTAACCTACCTTTCACATTTCTCATCTCGACGAAAGCGATATCTCCCTTCCGATCAGATAGGCACTTCATAGCTCCTTTGTCCGAGTAATACGGATTCTTCTCATTTGCCGCGCAAAACAATTCATCCGAGTCATGAGGGCAGGCCGCACAAAGACTCGATGCGACTTCTGGTCTTCTTTGGGCACTGGTTCTATTCGAATGATCGGTATCCTGGACACCGGGTGTGCAAGCACCCGACAAGTAGCCCGATACCAATTTCGGATAGTCGCAGGACTTTGAAGCGATCGCACCGTTCTTTCTCAATGTGGTTACGAAGCTGAGCCATGCAATACCACCGTATTCTGGGAAGCAAGCAGTGCGGCCTTCCAAATCGGCGAAATTCTTCACAGGATTGTTGTTTGTGTTACGAACAACTGCGATCACCACGCTGTTCCTGTCATTCGCTGTTCCACTGTAGAGTACCGTTCGCAATCCGTAGACTCTGCAATAAGAATAAAGACCGTTTTAATATAACTTTCATGGCAAGTAGAAGTTGGTAGATTAGTTTATATAAACTTCATTTCAAGATAAAGTAAATGGAAGTCGGTAGAGAGTTTAACTATGTAGAATTCATGTTAATTCTACGTACGTTCGTGCCAGATGGCCGTAGTTGGAGTCGATGGTCATAATGTCGGATTTCTTGTTGCTAATATCGCGAAAGCATTGGAAAGTGGAGCTGGAATTGTGGCAGGTGATTTGGGGCTCGATTCCAAGTGCCTGGGCCTCCTTTGCGACCCACTTGCACTTTTCGGTCTCGAGATCGCCGATAGTGCACCACCCTATGGGTGGATGCTTGCACGTCTGTGAGAACGGCAAATCGACTTCACGACCTTTGCTCAGATAAGCTGCTGTTGACGTTCCCTCCGGGATGGGGAACGGTAAACCCTCATCATTCACGATTTTTGTTAGTGCGGAGACCCATGTCTCTGAACGCGAGTACGTTGGGGCGAGCCACTCTTTCAATGACTGAGCTAGTTCGATTGCCATTTTCCTAAAACAGACATGTTATCTTTTTAATTCTTATTTATTAATGTTATTATTAATTAATCTTTTGGTTTGAATATTCTGAAATAATATTCTTTTGTATTTCACTCACTTTCTCGCGGCAATAACACCCCATGGTTGCCGTATCCACGCACACGGGTTTTCTGTTGTTAAGGGTTGGGTTCTACCATCTGGACACAGGAACTGATACGAACCATTTTTCTGGGGGGAAAAGGCACAGTTGAAATTAGCAAAAGAAATGAAGAAATATCGGATAAGTAAATGGTTATTATTTAGTTTTAATATCATGAAGTACCTGGAGGTGTTCTTTGGCGTATGACAAGGCAACGTAGGCCACTTTGCCTCGTCCTTTCATTAGGCAATCCAAGGCGCCAAAGTGTCCGTGTTTATCTGGGTTCTCATATGTACAAGCAGCTGGATTGTCACACAGCTCGCATAATTCGGGGTAAAGAGTCTCTACAGGAGGCATAATGGATTTCGAAAAATGAATGAGTAATATTCTCCTTATCGACAATACATGCAGCATTTTTTGAATCGGGTAAACTTACTTAATTTCTCATTGAAACTAGTATGCGCCACCCATTCGCCGGGTCTGCAAGCCTTCCCGAAGAAATCCTTGATATTCCTGGCCTCGTTCTCCGCAGCGGTGATCTCGGGCTGGCAATCCTTCCCGGCGATTTTGCGCTCGAAGTACTTGAGTACGTAATCATTGAGCCACTGTGCCTCGCTGTATCCAGGATGGCAGAAACCTTTGCCTCTCAAGGTGTTGAAGTCGATTCTGATGGTGTCATTTGGCACTGCGACCACTGCCACTGTCTGGAACTCGAACTCCTCTGGAAAATATAAGCGCGTGTATCTTCAAAATAGTTAAAAAAAAATAATAATAAAATTAATACTATTAATTCTGCTGTCTTAAGAAGAAGCCTGACTAACCACTTTTACGAACGACATTCTTGAGTTGGTAAATCGGGACAATGTCATTTGGATAGAAGCTGTAAGCTAACAGGAGTTCCTCAGCGTTGAAGATGCCAAAGTCTGCCTCACCGCTGGCTAATTTAATTGCGCATTCAGCACTATCGGTGACTTTGTTGCAGGTCACCTTGCTGTCAGTTTTTTCCAGCGCCTTGCAATTGTAGTATATGTCTTCGGTGACGCATAGTTTGTCTAGAAGAAGTCGACGAAAAATGGTCTTTCAGTGGAATGAACTGACGTGTACAAGTGATACACTGGGACAGTCATTGAAACCACATTGGCATTATTTGAGATTAGAGTGATACGAATTCCATGTCACACGTACGAATTCAGACTTCGCTATCACAGAAAAACAGGGTAGCGCAGTGCTTAAATGAGATGACATTATACCCTTCAAGATAGCAATTGAGAGCGTTAACTCATTGACAATATTATTAATTAACGTTGATTACAAAGTCGATTATGATAATTATAAAAAAACATATTTAAACCATTTGTTTTCGGAAATATTTTTAATTACCATAAATTAAAAAAAACAATTATGAAATTTTTATATTTCATCATTCTAAATATTCTCCTTTCTTGTAAATCCTTGTGCCGAATGACGGCATTATGTTTAATATTGCGAAACATCGAGCATATTCTTGGGAAGGAACCGTAAACGTGAAATGGATTACGTGAACATTTGAACAAGTAATGTTGGTGGGTGAGTGTACTCGTATCATTTCGATGATTCGTAGAACGTTATCGTGTCGACAGTGAGATAAACTCCGCAGTGCGATCACAGTCGATTCATTTTTACACCTTCGACTGACTAATCGTAGACAGCTTAAGTTATGAAATATATCGAATGACAAACTCCCTGCAATTATCCGGTATTATATAAACGATTTTATTACTGTTGCGGAAAAATCACAACCCAAAAGTTCAAGTGAGACGATTTTGGTAACGATATTAACCGAAGTCTAATTAGTGAAGATGACTCTGAAACGAAACCCATGTTTGATACTGTTGATACTGTTAAAGAGCCCTTAAAGCGAAACTGATAGATGATATATAAATACTGCAGGAATCACGATAACGGCTAATCTAAAAGTATTGTATCTGTAACATCTCAAGTAACTCAAGAGAAACGCACTGCTAAGTTAAGGTCTACGGTCTGAGATATAACTTATTTCTCTATAAGCTCCAAGGAAATTCAGTAGGAACTTTTATTGTTAACTCTTTTTAACAAAATCATCTTTATGAAAAGTGCGCATAATTATAAACGAGAAAAAATGTTAAAAAGTCGACTTCTTTTTGGATCCGTATCTATAACTCTGCGATACATTTATTCTATTCTGTTCGAGGAGATAGAAATGTCACGTTAAGAAGACTGCAAACACAGTGGAAGATTAGGCCGGCTTGCGCCACGGGAACGCCTTTCAAAAATATGTGCGTTCCAAGGTGACTAATTAAAATTGTTTAATCAGCATATTAACTATATTATCAAGAACTCCAACACTCTAATCCAGTAGCGATTACGTGACTCAAAACAGCTAGTAGTAACATCAGAAAAAATTGTGAGCTCTTCGTGAGTACTTCGTGAGCTCTTCAAAAATGTTATTACCACGGGTATCCATCTTCTAATTTTCAAACATTATGAACAAGTTCAAACTGACTGGAGTACGTGGTTGTTGTTAAACTTTGATAAACTAATTGGAGAAATTCGTTACTCACATATGGTTTGTGCGTTGGTGGATGCCGCTAGAAGGATGATCAGGGGTAGGAACCACATCGCGCGGTTTCTCAAGGCGTTTCGCCGACAGTTGGAAAGCGACTGTCCCGATTTGATTTTCTTTCAACGGCGAGATTGTTGTACGCTCGAGGACAGCGAGCGGAACTAGGCGTGCCGTTCGCGCGTCTTCACACACGTTGATAAGGTGTGCCTGGCTTTTTGATAAGGTGCGCTCACGCCCTCGATATCCCTGCGCTGCCGCTCGTGAGTCCTCGAGCGCTTGGTGAACAGTTTGTCCATTCGATAGATAGCTGATGATATCCTCCCGCCGATGATTCCTTTTTCCCGTAACCCTCCATTGGCAGCTTGCACTTCACTCCTCTGTTTGCGTTATTCCCGCGATGCAATTCACAGTTCTTCCTCTGTTATAAACTATTTATTAATTTAAAGTTCTTTTCAATGGCAAAGTTCAACTGGAAAAAAATGTATGCAGAAGTGTAATAAAAGTGTTGAGAAACTGCATAGTCTGTTGATACCAGGTTTTTGGTATATTGTTACTCATTTGAAATAGAAAAAAATGCAAATACGTTATTCATGCAATATATGTGTAACGTTGTACGTCTGTACATTTTACTCATGATGCCCCAGTTCCGGCATATTAGATATGTCAATACAGAATTCTGAGTATTGATTCTTTTTTCAGTTTATCGCATTTCCCCTCGCCCTCTTTCGCTCTGGTGCTTGCTTCGATTTCGTCTTCCGGTTCTTCTCCCGTTACATCAGCGTTCCCCGAGGTATGATGTTGCTTCAGTACATATGCCTTTCGCGTCAGTGGATCGAACGAAGAAGATAAGCCATTTTGACACAAATGAATGATGAATGCGCAATCCGATAACGTGAATCGGAAGTGCAATCTGAAATACGCATCGAACGTATTTCATAATATGCGAATATTTAAATTAAAAGAAATATCATTTCGCCAAATAGAAGTGGAGGTTTCGGTGGTGGGGCAATGCTAATAAGCTTATGGGAAGAGTAAGGAAAACCTTACGAAGCCCCCTTATAGTCCCCCTTATAGTGGCTTGACTGCGGTCGGCCACCGAACAGCTACCCCAATACAAAGTATTGTCTAAACTGAATAATTATTGATTGGTTAGTTGGTTACTTCTCTAAACTGTAAATTGGGTTATTTGTTTTAAATATCGCGCGGCGAAGAGCGACATGAAGGGAGTGAATCACCTCCACTCCAAAATCACCGATCGCTGCTACTCCAGCGATTCAAATCACTGCAGTGATCGTGATTCTCCGATCACTAGTAAAAAATTACTGTTAGTGATTTCTGGTAACAGCCCTAGATTTGACAGTATATTTCGTGGGTGCGTTCAGCAGAACACTCCGCTGCGCAACGACGCAGCGGACTGCCGTTGAGGCATCACGATTTTTGCAGTGCGCTGCGCTGCTGCGCAGCCGATTTGCTGCTGAACACAGCCACTGATTTTAGTTCAGACGAGTAAATTGTTGTTGTACCGAAGTACGCATTTTGAAATAATTGTTTTGCTGGCACACGCACGAGGAAATGCCAGGCATAGAACACCGCTCGGTCTCGCCCATCATCCTAAAGATCCGAGACTTTCTGCGTGGCGTAAGTGTACTTTTAACTTTTCTAATTATACGAAATTGACGTAAATTACGTAATGCTTCAACTATTCATAATGATTTTTCAAGAATTACAAATGAAATTATAATTTCTATACGGTTTATACACAAGTACAATTTTAATCATTGAATTTCCTTGAAATTGTACCGTTGTCAGTACTGCGTGTAATAGGTTATGCAAACCAAAAATTTTTATTACAACTATATATCGTTAATTCTGACTCTTTCGAGACTAGAAATGACTGTTACTCTGAGTAAGAATATTTTCGTTTCCTCATAACTATAACACTGGCTTTATATTTGGAAATTTAATTCATTACTCAGATCATGTGTGTTGCAGAAAGGATGTGATTATTATCCACTAAGATTTGCTGACTTTGTGGCTTCTCGGACGCAGCCCCAACCTCAGATACCAGGAGGTCCCCATCACAAACTTTCCAAAGTTTATTATTACAGTAGGGATGCCCGGCGTGAAGTTCAACCCCCCATTGAAATCTTGCGAACAAAACAAATTGAAAATGCGTAAGTATTTTATCGCTTCGTTGCTGGCAGTCAAATGCTTCACAAAATTATTGTTATCTTCACTTTGTATTAAACTATGCTCAACTTCATTTAGGGGTGAGGTAACAAAAGAAGTGAAAGAATTAACACCAGCTAAACTTTATATACCCAAGGAATAAGACACATAAAGACGCATCAGAAGTCTTTGGAATCTAGTAACAATACCTCATCGAACCATTTCTGGATTTAGTTCCTCCACATAATGAGTAAAGTAAGCAACAATTATCAACCAAATTATTCGTGAAAGTTGTTGCATCGAAGGAGGATGTGTAAATAAAGCAAACAGCAGTTACATAAATTAGTTACCTTATTTAATTAAATATTTGATCCATAACAGCGCATAAATTAACGATAATCAGCGGAATGTTTCCATATACACGGTTCCCTTTCGAGAAGTCAAGTTCTGAATGTACATTAAATCATATATACACATACAATGCAGTGTCGCACATGAGATTTACATGAATCTAAGAGTTAGTAACATCAACACCGAGGAATTTATACAGTTTAGAGCATTCGACACTGCCGTATCTAACAATATAGTGCATCGGGCGTATAGATCCCACGTAACGAGTCCGAATTAGTCCACCGAGCCACATCTTAATATGGGATTTGATTTTGGTAATACTGTATCATATCATAAGTTTTCGTACGGAAGTTGAGGTAGCTATTGCGTATTACATTGAGCATATAAGCTGCAGCCTCTCGGTCAGTGGCCGTAGGCACGAATCTACCCCGTAGTAACTTTATCGTTTGACCACGGAAACAAGGAAGACCAGTGTCGAGCATCAAAGAAACAAGAGAAATGATTGCTTCTTGATACGGCCTGAAATGGACAAATAAAAATTCAATTATTCTCTCACTTTATAAAGAAGTGATTCGAGTAATTATAGTACTCACCGAACAGCGAGAAAAGCTTGCACACACAACTCCATAAACCGACGGAAAGGCGCAGCTTCCATTTTTCCTCCCATTACAAGCACCATTTCATCAGTGAGCTTAATGTCTGGCTCAAAGCCTAGATTGCCACCAGGAGAACTCTCGAACATAAATCCGAAATCGATGTGTATAATGTGTCCTTGAGTATCCAGCATAATATTGCCATTATGTCGATCCTTGATTTGTAAGAGATACGTTATTACACTATAGGCAGCCATCGATTTCACGAAATTTCGACGAACGTTCTGAAAGTCTTTTGTAGTTTCATCGCCGTAACGTGTAAGGAAGTATTGAAACATGTCAATATCAGTAGTACGACCTAATTGATCGCGCGATGTTGCATCTGGTACACACTCTATAACACCACACTGGAAAAAATTAATATTGTTATTAATTAGAGTTTTGAAACTAATGAATACTATTGTATCAGTCATCTAGAACTAATTATGAGCACATGCTTACCCCAGGTGCAGTTGCTACTACCCTATACGGGAATAGAAATAGATTTATTCCAACTTTTTCAAATACGTTCTTGAAGATACTGATCACTTGCAGGGCCAACATATCCTGTCTAACATCGTCGCCAACTTTAAAAATAGCTGCTTGCCATGATTCCTTTGCCATGTCTCTTTTAATTTCTGTTTTTCCATCTGACACTGCTAACGCAATGTTCTCCAGCTCGTTAATTCCATATCGCTGCACTTTGAATCGTGCCAAGAACGGAGCCTTGGCAGCACTATAACGTAATTAAAATGATATAGTTACTCATTGATAATTAGTACTTCCTTCTATTGAAATGCGTAAACGTTGTTTTGAATACCTCTGCATAGGTGTACCGCTCTGATAATCAATGTCGATTACCATTGCCTCGGGATTAGACGGTAAATAGCAACCAGGTTGAACATTAATATTCGCCAAAGCTTTTAGACATGCCGCTTTACGTTCGGGCCCTTTCGGATAAGGTCTTATGTCGCCAGATATATTAGTTATCTTTTCAAAGAAATCAAATTCTCTCTCGTAAAACTGTTTCGCAGGACCCGACAAGGAACCCAAAATATTCTTCACGAGGGAATCCAGTGTGTCATAGAGAACTGGATCCTTTATTTGCTTCTCCTCATCCATATACATATTCGTGTACATATTCCAAATTAACTGATGAGCCACCACCTGAAATATGTTAATAATACAGGACAAATTCATTTTTTCATAATTGTACAGTACAAGTGGTTGCAACCTGTGATCGCTTAGCAATCTTCTTTATAAACTCTATGAGGTATCCCATAGCATCGTGGCGCACAGCTTGTACTAATTGCGGTATGTAGAAAAGAACAGCATCTGCTGGATAACTGCTGAGCACTTCTACCGCATACTGTGCAGATATTGGGTGATGCGGAAATTGTCGTGAGAAATATGCCAATGCTTGAATAGGTGATACCCTTGCCCATGTTAACATGTACTCCAACTGTGAACGGTTGATTTAATATTAACCATTGTTAAAAGTGAGATTCTTTTTTTACCTTTTTTCCATTGCAAATTCTTACCTCGGGTACATCGTTAAGTAGGGTCTCAGTAGTAACAAGATATTGTAATGCTTCTGGCACATGCATAACAGGCACAGGTTTTAATCGAACAAGTCCGCAAACTTCTTTAATAATAATTTCGGAATTCTTCAAGCGCACTGGTAAGAATATAGCGAGCACAGGACTGATCTCCCAAGCGAGTCTTGTGTATTCTCGCCACCGGTCATTCATTCCTTTAGCTCGCCATTCTGCAATGCTCACTTCGCCTTGCAAAGCAAGCTCCTGTCTTCCACCAGGGTTTCGCCATACCTACAAAAAGGAATGCGTTACAGTCGGAGTAATATATATTAACAAAATATCTGAGACATACTTACCAATAACATTTCTATTTCAACAGCAAGTAGTTCCAGAATCAAATTCCTTTTTCGAATATAATCTTTTACAAAGACATTCGCATTCACGACACGTTTACTACGATTGCTTCGTTTTCCTAGTGTATTACTGCTAGTCGACATTGGTACTGTGTTGATCCACACACTAGTAGGTGTTTTCGCGTATTCACTGTTTGTAGCACTCAAAGTTGTACCTAGTGAGCTCATTGCATCACCAGTTGTACAACTTTGTGGGGTTATCATTTCAAATTCGCTTTCATTGCCCGTCATTACTAAATACTTCTTATCGCTGTGCATGACCTGCGGGGAGCATAAGAATTAGAGTACAACCAACTCGAAGATAAAGTAATATGATAAAGACTTATTAAAAAAATACATATACGATACCTGCCAAAAACGCATGACAGTAACTATATCATCTCGAAGTTGCTCGAGCTCTTGCGTCGGTACCTGACGCTCCCGACAGAAATAATCCAGGCAATTACAATAAACTCGTTCTCGTAGAACATTTTTACTTAGGATCCTGCAAAAAACGTTATTATACACATAGAAATACGATTCAGTAAATTTCGATCTTCTGAATAATAAAGTACCTTGGTAGAACATCTCCTTGTAGAAGTAACAAACCACAAGATAGCAACTTAAAACGTACGCCAACCGCAGCTACGTGTCTGCTCATACCATGTTCCTCGCCAGATGCACCAACCGCCATAGGTAATGAACGATGTAATAGCGTTACAATCATGTCAACTGTTTCTTGACAACAGTACTTTGCCGTTTCTATCAACTCCACTATAAACGTTACCCAAATATCGTGAGGTTTTACATGCGGAGGGTTTGGACCCAGCTTGCAACCTTCGTATACTGCCAACGGGCTAACTTCCTCCTCGTCGGGAGCAAATATGCCGAGCCTCTTATCGACTGTATATTGCCAGGCTACGAGCATTTCTTGCAAGAATCGTAATTTCAAGTCTGGACGAACAGTCAAAATCCACTGCCAGCATTCCACCGCCGTAGTCATTGCGGCAGAGCTGAACAATTCGATTTGAGATGAAGCAACGGTGTGCAATAAACGCCTGTGTATACCTGGAAAAATATATATCAGTTTTAAAACGGTTTGGCTAGTCCACAGTATGGAAATTTAATTAATGGGTTACCTGGCATTGATATTAGCAATGCAGTGGCTCGCCAAAGAGCGCCGCAATGTTTATCATCATCGTGTTCACGACAAGCCATCCATACCGCGTCGATTAACAAATCAACAACTTTGCTTCTGCTTTCCTCGTATGGGATCTCCGAAGCAGAAGATTCTGTTTGCGCGAGAGATAACATACCGGCAACTTCTCCAGCATATCGAGATCGTGTTGACATCATCGATAGAAGCCAAGAACTGGCTCCTTTTGGCCCACGAGGGCGTTTGTCCAAAGAATTAGTCTATTTCAAGAAATCATCAAAATAAGTTTGTTGCATAAAATTTCACACAGTGGGCAAGAATTTAAGTTAACAAGTATTTACATTCGGTAGAGCTGCAGTGGGTACTGCCAGATCTACAAATTCAAGGACTGAGTCCGTGGATAAACAAAGTCCAGAGTGATGCTTTAATCCAGAGGATGGTATACAATTGATGTATTCTTGTAAGTGCGATCTTGTGGCCTGCGGTGCCCACTTCATTGCTTCCTGCACAATGCCTTTACATCGAGCAGTGAAATCCTTCACAATGACCTGTAGAAACATAACAGTTTAAAATACTTGTCTTTAATATATCGCGTTCCTAAATAATTCTTTAGTTACTCACTTCTCTTGCCTCGAAATTATTCATGAGTTCAATACTATATGGTGTTCCAGGTATCCTCAAAACCGGCGATTCTTCGTTCGGATCAATTTGTAGGGAAAATGATAAAATCTGGAAATGATAGTTATAAAAGTAATCTAACTACTGATTCAAAAGGAAAGGCTTAACTGTATAATAAATTCTCACTTGTAGAATATCTAACATGCTCCACAATACTTTACAATTCCACAGTAAATGTGGAAAGGCATCAACCAAGGCGCTAAGATATTTATCAGCGATTCGCCTGATCTGCTTATGAACGTGATTAAAATGCACAAGAAGAAATTGGGCATGATTTTCTAATTCCTTTTCCCGACGTTCATCCTTGGCTTTTTTCTGCATAACATCTTTGAACTTGACGAACACGGCATCAGCAACACAGCAAATGCACTGCCACATGCCACTTTTATCCTTTTGGAGGTCAGTATCGCAGAGATACTCCATTATAGGTTGCAGACTAGGCTCTGGACTATTCGCAACTCGCATTGTCTCCAGCCAATAAACTGATAACAAGTACGTGCACTGTGCAAACTGTAATTTTGTCACATATTGCGATATGTCGTTTGATCTGCTAACATAATATATTATTAAACATCAATGCACATACTGGCAGTATATCCATGTATTAGTTAATGTATACGCGTACCGTGTACTAAGTTTTAATATTTGATTTCGAAGTTCCTGCAGAACATTTAATGACACACTATCATTGCGAACTGCTGAAGTGTATTGTAACTCTCTCATTTGAAGACGAGCACTTGTCTGAGAAATAAGATAAGGTGATTTTGCAGCGATTTCTTTGACACCCTCGTACCATTCCGGCGGCCAAATCTTTGCCGGTTGATCAGCAGCAAATCCCATTACAACACAATATAGCCAGAAATCTTTGAAGAGTTTCAACAATCTCTTTTGGGGATGCCTGATTGGTGGCAGTCGTCGTACCAGTATGGCAATTACAGGAATAAGAACTCCTAAGTTGCCTGGGCTGGTAGTTGCCTATTTGACACAGATGTATAGTTGAAAATCTGATTTATTCGCACAACCCTCGAAGTTTGATAAGAAATGCTCACTGTTAAAGTATTGTTGGAAACTTTATCACTCGCACGTTTCCCTTCTAAACCCAGCTGAACAAAAAGCTCTAATAAGTGTAGAAGGAGATCATCCAATTCCGATTCGCCTTGCAAGTTTGCTGCTATATTTGCAAGAGCATTCGTCACGGCTTTAGATACATGGCAATATTGTTTACGATCATCATTCGATGCATACGTGGCACTACTAGAACCCAATGACATTGAGAACATTTGCATTATTCCTTCATAAATCTGCAAAGTGATTTCTTCGTGTAAGAACAGTCCGAATTTCGTTATATTCCCTCTGACTGTTGATAGTCTACCTTAGGTTCACACTTTGCAATTATCATGCATCCCAGCTGATCAACAATTAAATAATCGAGGTCACTAGGACTTCGGCAAAACAATTGTTGAAAGAACGGGAATATCGTACGCATTGTCTTTGGAGTGTCTTTCAATGCAACTGCTACGTGGCCCAACATAATAACTATATTCTTTGAGATCAGCTCACTGTTCGATCTTTCATCGCATTCACTGAAAATATACCACCAAACAAAATTCTATCCATCTTTGACAGTATTAGATTTACATTTGTTAAATAAGAGCTTACACATACCCGTCACATATATCTGCTGTAAATAATCTATTAGATACACCCGCAACTAATGCAGGGACACAATCCGGGTTCACCGAGTGAGCAGCATCCAAAGCGATACAAAGATTTCCAATGGCAGCATCACGCAACTTTTCAAAAGCAGTTTGGATTGACGACGTGGTGTGCTTTGAATCGTGCATATCTTTTCCTGATACAATAACATTTAATATAATTAATTGTACGTATATTCAATGTATTAACGGTGATGATCTTTGTAAAGTTCCACATTCATATAAACTAGTTTTTATATGTATATATAAGAGCCACATACCACCGAGTTTAAATTGAGATCTTTCACTCTGCTGGCGATATAATTTCAGTAGAATGGACGAGGGAGCAATAAGAAAATCCCGCAAATAATAAATAGACGTGCTTGCGATATTAGGAAACTTTTGTGCTAACTTTCCCAAACCCTCGAGGCAGACCATCAGCAATGGCATATGCGCCAGCACCAATTTGGGACCGTGATTAGAGTTTATTTTCCCAACAAGCCGTCCACATAAGCTGTCTGCACCTGCGAATAGAAAAATTCATTTAATTTCATATGTAGCATTGTTTTCGACTTAAGAGCACACATCGCACATCATCCAATCACTTAGAACTTGTTACTGTTTTCAAGAGTCCTTGTACAATACCATTAATATTGTAGGTACACGAACTACACTCTTACTGAAATCATTAACTTATAGCATACTCAACCGGAATAATGGGAGTCAATTTCCGCAATTTTGCAATTATACTCGTTAGTTCTGTGTAATCGAACATTATTATGAGAAAGGAGAAAACAAAGGGAATAGAACACAGGGGGAACACTAGATACCATGGCCGATCAGCATGGAACTAATATCTGCAATTAGGGCGGACAAATCGTACTGGTCCCTCACTGCAAACATAACAGTGATACCTCTACATTTTAGAATATAAGTCAAATTCAACCAAATGTCTGCCATGTGTAGAAAGATATATAACGTCAGTGCACTAGAACATGATTGAAATAATGTAACTTAGAATAATATATGTCACACAAACCTGTTTCATCCCCTATTGCCCAAACAAGCAGATCGACACAAGCAGAATTTGCCATAACGTTCACTTTGAACCTATTTACAGTTCGGAAATTTGTGTCCATATCTTCGCGTTCGCTTGCATCGTGTTGACGAGACTGGAGTTCGGTCTGGCCAGATAAGAATAAACCCTTTACAAACTCCTGAACATCTCTTGTAAATGGACCGGGTAGGTCGCGTTGATTTTGTAATAACTCTCGCAGAAGTGCCACCATCACTAGATTCATCGTTTCACTGAAAGTCTGATATGGAAATATTTGCACCTGGCCAGAATTGTATATCTGAAAACGTAATCCATAGGAAACTGTCCTCCAAAGTAATACACAATTCTATTAAATTAGAAAAGGATTGAAAGCTAACTTGCTGTGACTCTTCATCCAGAAACGTTAACGTTTCTTTAGTGAGTAGTTTCTTTGCTAAAGCAAGAACGCTTTGTAAATGCACCACATTAAATTGCATCCTCCCTCTCTTCTCGGGACTCTCGTTGCACCGCATTTGAGGGAACTGATTGAAGCTTGATCCATATCTACTAAAGAAATAGGTGGCTGGATCATAGGGTACCGATGAATACGAGTGTAGCGACGGTCGTTTGGCACTAGGATAATCGTGATCTGCTGTCAAACTATTTATTGTGTTATCAATTAGATGAGGATTGAGATTCCCGCTTAAAGAACGCGGAATAATTGGCCTGAAGTTTGAGAAACTGTGTTGTTTCTTGTCAGAGGTCAATCTCGATTCCGTATTAGCTACCGATTGTGAGGGCTCTGCTCTAGGAAAAATTCGGCAGAGCAAAGGTGGATCGGCACTAGAAAATCGTCCCATTGATCTAGCTAGACCGATTAGAACTGGAACTAGGCACTTGCACAATGATACTGAAAATATTAAAACAAAACCAATTCAGTATAAGTTGGCTATCACATATGACTATATCTACCTATGATAGAAACATACACTTTGCTTGCAATCCTCTATTGCCATTCTGATCTTTGTATCCCCGAATAAGATTTGTTAAAACCGCCAGTATTTCCACTTGTGTCGAAATGATCTCTTCGCGTACAGGCTCACACCTTGTCGCAATATCACTCAGCAAAGTGTTCAAGCAAAAGCTGAAGCGTTCGGCAACTGGAACGCGTTCACTTGGAGAACATCTCACTTCATCCAACCATACTGCTTTTGGAAGTCCACGCAACAAGCGCAGGAGGTAAGGGAGAATTTTATCCCGGTGTTGTAGGCCAGATTCCAAAAAATATATTCCTAGTGCAATGGTTGCATCTTGACCTCTTTGATCCAGCCGGTAAACCCCTTGTGCTGAATCTTGAGGGCATAACTTGAAGAGTTGTGTTACCTGCAATAGTCATTTATATTTATATAATATATACAAATTAAATTCTATTATAATAGGACCTGCTTTACTACAGGATTCAATTAATTATACTGGCAATTCTGACAACATTTTGAATGAAATCCATTAATCACAACCAACGGATTGAATTCGAGTTAATTGGAATTAATATCGGCGTGAAAAAAGGGCGAAGAAGGCATATCGATTTACTTTTCATCCTTATGGCCTTTTAATAAAGTAACCCATTTCTTGGAAACAGCATAGTGACATGGAATTTTACTGCATGAGTGTGAAGTACGGAAGTAAAAAGAGAATCGGGTCATGAGCGCATAGTTTTTCTATTGCAACGATAATTAAATGAAGTGATATGTCAAGATATCAGCTGACATTTCTATCGCGGGTAACCTACATGAGCCCGATAAACTGTCAATGCAATTTGTAGTGCACGTCGATGTAACTGGTATCATTCATTAAATTGATCATGGTAGTATTGAAATTTATATTACCTTTTCCCATGGTGTCGGCTTTATCGCTGCCAGGCACCTTGCTAAATGTTGCACGGTCTTCGAGAAAAACAACTTCTCGTCCGCCACCATCTTGCCCGTTCGCCGCTCCAAAAGTAGGGGCCGGCTGTATTTATAAAGACTGGATAAACCTGTAGTTACGTTACTGAATCGTTTTTTACTACCGATCTATAAGAAAATCTCTCGTCTTAAATGAATGGTTGACAAGTACTTCAAACTGAATTTTTTTATAACCACTTTATTGCTTTTAATACAATACAGAACTAAGTAGAAATATGGTTTACTTTGGCCCATGAAATATAGTACTCCAGCTTTTTACAGTGTAGAAGTAAGGATTTTTTTGACAAATTCAAATTGAGGGAGTCAGTTTTATGAGCAAACTTATTTGTAAACTCTTTACTGCCACAGTTTGCCTTTGACTTAAATATATGGTTCTTAGTAACTGTAATCATTCTGTGTAATTCAGAAATTGCTGCACAAATATACAATGACTTGTTGGATTCATCCGGACCTTGAATTATAAGATCACCAGATTCTTTTACTGCTAGTACTGTCTGCCCATCCTTTGGTAGCCATTCGCACTGTAAAAGAACATTGAAAAAATGCCACGGATGTACTAGGAATTTTTTGACTTTCAATCTAAGAAAAACTTACATTTTCGACATTTTCGACGACAGATTCAAATGCTGATGTTGCATCTGCATAAACTTTATTGTTTCTTATATTTTCACATATGCAAAGAAAGTCAATTGTAGCATCCTCAGCGCAAGACAAGTAATCACCATTATAGTATAAAGCCATGTAAGCATAGGCGTAAATCACATTCGACACATTCGACTTCACAGTTGGAGAAGCTTTCTATTATGAAGATGATTTGGATTAGATAACACAAAAGTTCCAAATCCTAGATAAATCTGCTTAGGTATTACCTGTATTGCACTGCAAATGGGAACATCTATTACTGCTGGGCAATGTTTTGTGCAATTATCTAATTCTTTACTAGCCTCTAGGTCTTCCACTAGCTTCTTGTCTTTGTTATAAGTCCACCAAGGTATCCATTCAGGAAGTAATTTTTCTGCCTCCCCATTTTTTATCAACGAGGTAAATTCTTGCCTTTCGCTCTCAGTTAGAGCAGACCAAACTTCATCAGCATTATCAAGATTCACATTCTGTAGACGTGTTTCTAAATCAGGAATCTGCAACATTAATCAAAGAATAATTATTAGAAACCTATAAAATAAGATACAATAAAGTACTTACATCTTCATCATCGTCTGAATCCAACTCCGAGTCCTCATTGTCACTGCCATCGATCGTATCTATAATATTGTTACTGAAATCTTGTTCATGCGTTCTTTTTAATATATCAATCATGCGCTTTTTCGCTTCAACATCGAGTTCCTGCGACTTCAATTCTTCCTCTACACACTCTTTGTAAAAACTTTCAGAACATTCCAAATGTGCCTCTGACTTGTAGCATTTAGCATTACAATATCCTAATCCACATCTTGGGCAGGTATACATTCGTTTTCGTTCATTACAGCTGCAAATGCGGAAATAACCCTCTATTATCAACAATGATAGTGACAAATGTATAATGCAATTTATGACACTGAAAGAGAAGTAAACAGTCTCTAAGGTTATACCGCAATCGATACGTACAATTTACAAATATTAGTCGGATCACTCATACTGCTACTCGGAACATCCATTATTATCCTTTTATTTGATTGGAATATGCACTAAAATGTTTGTCAATTTTAATAATTAGCCTCCTTCGGCTATTTCGTAGGATGCTACTATGCGGTGCAGATTATCCTTCGCATGTCGCATTCGAAATTTTGTATATATGCGCAAATACATGCGCGTGTGTTTCTACATATCTACTGCACACTACGTGTGTACACATTTAAATATATTATATATATGTGTGAGGCAACATAGAATGACACAGGTTACTAAATATAACTTTATTAATATGTATTATTCCTGTTGGACTAAAATTCCATTTTTCAACTTCTTGTATTTAAATTCAAGATCTTTGCGCTTGGGAGTCCATCCTTTAGTGCTTGTCTTAGAAAGCACCCACTCGGGATCAACAGCAACTTCTTCACACATGGAAGCATTTTGTGATTCAATTAATGCTTCATCTTGTTGTTTACGTTTTCTATATTTAATTGGCTCCTCTACATCATCCTCTGCAGTTAGTAAATTGCTAGACGAATGTAAAAGTTTTATTCCAGCGTTACTCTCTTCATGCTGCTTGGATTCTTTTAAGAGATCAGTATCCTCTCCTTTTTTCTTTAACTTTATATTCCTGCAATTAAAATACACCCTCAAATACTACTCCATGAAAATATAGTAATGTTTTTTAAGAGACAGTGAAGCAATAAGTGCCTTTCTATTAATTCATCCAACTTCTTTGCAACAAAGCTCTGAAATGATGGAGTGACTCCAAAATTGAGAAATTGATCATCTTCGTCTCTTTGTTTTCTCAACGACTTGAGATTTGTTATCTTGGCACTCGGTTCCTTAGTAATACCTGTATTCAGAACTAGATTAAACATCATTGAATGTTTAATTCAATTGTTATCTGCAATTACTTTGAACAATAAGGAAGCAGGGCAAGCCTGGCCTTAAATGACTCGCTAGCTAAAAGAAACGCTTTCCAAAATTATTTAAACGTAGACTTAAGGTTATAATGCTTACTAATTTTGGAAGTATTTTCTGGTTTTTCGTGTTTAGTTGCCCCAGAAAAATACGCATCTTTCAAGAAATCGTGATCTGCGGCTTCCTTCAAAGCAGCTTTACTTATTTCATCCTCTGAACTCGAAGAATCGTCATCCATTCTCGTCAACATTCGTTTATTTTACATTAGATGATTTCCCGCTACTCGGTTTTAATATATTTAGAAATAAAAGTAATGTGCGGCGCTGGCTGTGTAAAAAGCTGTATCTTCGCCATTCACACCATTCACACTGTTTCGATCACGTTTCGATAAGGTATTGGTGCTGCTGCATGGTGCATGTCACGTGGAGCCGGAGCGTCAATCCGTCTCGTATCTGAAGCGCGTGGTTGTTTCTAAGCAACATTCGATTGCATGTGTAGTTGAACTCGTTCACCAAAATGACAACAGACGAGAATAATTTTCACGTTTACGTGGGTGGCAAAACAGGTGTATTTAAAGGTAAAGCCTCTTCCGAGTAATCACGTTGCATTAATCTTGGTTATGTCTATAACGATACAGATGCGTAAACCTCAATTACTATTAATCAATTGTTAATTAACTCAGGAGCGAGATTAGGATTTAAGGAATGTGTCATGAAGAATATACAGAACCTGGTGACAATAACAGATGACGACCAGGTAACCGCACTTGGCTGGGGCGACGACGAAGAGAATGAAGTTCTGATTGCTTGTGGTACAAAAGGAAATAGGAGGTTAACATAATAAGTAATTTAAGTGGCAAACTTGTTTACTGGTGTATACAATGTGCCTGGTTTAATGTTGTCTCTGTTGCAGTGTGAAGGTTTATGACACAGAAAGTGCTGCATTCACATCATCATTCTTTTGCAATATTGGTAGAGGCAGCATTAATGGAATATCGAGATATGATGGGTAATTAACAAAACCAAAGATTGCGTTGCATGATATGGTACAAGTTTCTCGACTTCTTATTGTTCTACAGGGCAATCTTAACAGCTGTTGAATCTGGGGAAGTTAAACTTTGGAGATTCAAAGAGGAGGATGAAGTATTGATAAATGCCGGACCTAACTTAAAGAGAATGCGACACTCCAAGATAAACAAAAATATCATAGCTACTGGTGGCCAGGAGCATAGCTTGCAGTTATTTGATATAGAGACACAAAAGCGTGTCTTTCTTGAGAAAAATTTACCTCATGACTCGCTGCAGCTGAGAGTCCCAGTGTGGATATCTGATATTCATTTCTTACCTGGCACAGAACAGATTGTGACATGCGGTCGATATGGACATGTACGAATCTTTACTTTAACTTTCCTGTAATTCAATTGAATAATCATACATTTATTGGTGAGAAGTTAAGAAAGTAAAAGTTCTCTGATAAAATTGGTAAAACACACATTTCAGATCAGGATGTATGATCCAAGATTCCAGAAGCGGCCAGTTATAAAACTAGAAATGAAAGGAGAGGCACTCACAACATTGTCCACCACTCCCAGAGAAATGTATGACCATAGAAAAATCTTACACTATTGTTATAAGAATAACAGTGATAAATGCCTTATATGTTCTACAGGCAAGTTGTAGTAGGATCTGGGACAGGTAAAATGAATCTCATCGATCTACGGAAACCTGGAAAGATACTAAATTCATACAAAGGACTTACCGGTGCTATAACTGGTATAGCATGCACACAGGAACCGTATATCATAAGCGTTAGTTTGGATAGGTTTTTGCGTGTGCATCACTTGAACACAAAAGAACAAGTAAAAAGGGTAAAATTTCTTGCAGATAATTCATTCTAATATCGTTCTATAGTTTCAACTATTTTTACAGATATTAATTTATCTGATTACAGGTTTACTTGTCATCCAAAGCTAGTTGTGTATTGGTAAAATCAGACTTTTCAATGAAATCAGATAAGGAGAATGGAGTGAACCTAGGTAGTGAAAATAGCGGACTTAAAAATGGAGTTAAATCATTGCATGACGAAGACAGCGATGGAGAGTACGATTCGTTGTTTAATAAAATGCAAACTATTGGTAACAAACCACCACATCAAAAGTTGGCTGAGCATAAAAAACAAGTTGCAGAAGATTCATTGACTGACACAGATGTAAGTTAAATATACTAAATTTTCTACATGTATCAATCATTACGATACGTTGAAAAGACACTTTTTTGATAGGTAACTGATGACAAAATTCGACGTAAAAATCGAAAACTTGGGCATACGTCGAAAAAACTTAAAATAAGTACCGGTGAAGATTGATAAGGATAAAAAGAACTAATAATATATTTAAAAGTATTTTTGTAACTTGATTCTGTTTGGATAAATAAAACTGTAAATATTCTTTGATAAGAAAGTACGTATTAATAACTTAATGAAAAAAAACTGGTTCGTTTATAGTTGTAATGCAGCAGGGATAGGAGAAAATGCGATAGAATAATCAGAAAACATCGGAATAAAATGTTTCTATCATGATGTATTTTGTCACTCAGCAATTCGTCTTCTCATTTGAAACTTACATGTACAGGGGACATGGGTAATACGCTACTCGCTCTGTTCTGGATATTACAGTACTGTGACGCGACTAAGTGTACTATGTAACCGTTAGGTTATTTCTTTATTGTACAATTTATTCTTAATACCTCGCCTATAACGTGTGTTTTGGTTCGCGGATGCAACGTACATCGAGTTCAATGACCTACGGTGAGATTTGATGTGTCGTCGACATCAGTTTTGGCAAATGACCCGAGAGTTGCGCTCGATAGCAAGCAAGTCTTGAACCCGAATGCGCGCAGCAGTTGATGTAGGCTACACTGTAATCTTTAGTGTGTCTAACAACTAGAGAAGGTGAACGCAACAACTTGCAGACAGTTGAAACGCGCGCTTTGTACTAAAAGGAAATAATGTTACGCAGCTACAGCACACTAAATCTTATTTCAACTATCCCTCTCGGCTGTACAAAAATCATTGTCCACTACGCCTCTCGTGAATTAATACTAACATAGCTTTGCTTTATCCTGACTGCGCTTACATTTGAAATGGAATATTTCGTCTTCTTATCTGCGTAAACAAACCTAGGAATAAATTCACTAAATTACAGGCACTGTCCTCTGAAAAAACCGAGCGCCCAGCAGGACTCGCATTTTTGTTCAGGGAAAAATGGTACTTTGTGCCAATGAGAGAGATGTATTCCTTGACACAGAGGCCATTTATATACAGAAATTTCAATGTACACGCGTGACATGCAGATCTCTGCACAAACCTGCTTCTGTCCCATTCACAAGGCGAGCCTATACATTAAAAATTCACTTCGAGGAAAGGAGACACTTCTGTTGCTTGCCTGCGTTTGTACAGGAATGCTTTCTGCTATTCATTTTGGGAACTTTAATATCATACAGAGTAGAACCAAATATTCGCTTTCCTTTTCAAATAAAGTTTTGCAAATTCATGTTAACGTCTTCCTTGTACAGTGCGCAATGCACTATCCGTATGTGAGACGAAATTAAATGGGTGCAATTAAGATTGGGAAAACGACTGAAGTCACTTTAAAAGTGCCTTATGCAATTTAAAATGTTGCTGTATAATTCTCTTTCGAAATTTGCAAGGCGTCAGTTGAAACGAACATCAATAATTCTTTAATGTATTTTGGTCAGTTATATAAAAGTTTGAGTGTGGTTTTGACACTTCTATCCAGCGGATTCCAAATAAGTATTTACATTTGTTAAATTATGACAGTTGCACATAACGTAAGGACAAGCGAAAATGTAATTAACACACGATGCGAACATTAAATGTGAATAGTGGCCAACAAAGCTGTACAAATACAAAGACGGATACTAGAGAAAGTGGGGCGCGTGAATAATTCATAGAGAACGTAATCAAGTATATTTTTAAATATCTAGCATAAGGACATTAAATTATGGCAACAAGTGTTCAGTATGATCTGCTTTTATAAGTCGACGTAATAGGCCTGTCGCATATTCGCGTGTGATTCGCATTTTTCTTAGATGACGACGGTATGAACAAACTACCGCATATTGATTTCCAAGAGTTCAATTTGGACTATTCTCCTCCTGTACTCGAATGCATCGTAGGTGCATACGCGTGTCGAAGCAAAGCTCTAACACCACCGACCATCATTGTTGCAAATGCTTGCACCTGATTGTTTCTTCCATCAGCGATGCGCATACCGTCATTTCGCTTCATTGTTAGGTAGATCTTTGTGTTATTAATGAGTAATGAAGAGCACCATATATTCTCGTAGTGTATCACATACTGTGGATCGTTTATTATGCAACGTCGATACGTGCTACTCAGGCATCTAACGCAATAGTTTGTTGTCGAAGAAACTATCTTTAGACGCAAGCATATATGGGGTATTTAAAGACGTATGCTTAAAATGGCAATATTCGTGTTACTGTCAGAGAAAGCATGGAAGGCCTCTGAAAAGACAAGGTCCATATCTAGAAATTGCCGAGCACTCTTCGAGTAACTACTTTTGCTTTTGCCCTGCAGTTATGAACGTGGACGTACTCTATGCTCTAGATTTGTATCAATAAGACAAGTCATTGCAATCCGTGGCCTAAAAGAAAGTATGCAGCTTCCAATATAATAAAGACTATTGCGTCGAAAGCGGGCAAAAAGACATGATGTTACTCTTTCGTTGCCTGGTCTTATTTGTCGTTGGCGTGTGTTTTGCTATTGTGTTTTCTTCAACTGCCCTGCGCTTGAAGCAGTTTTCGTATCCGAGTCACTGTTCCGTGCATCACCGGCACGTACAGCTAAAGTTGCTTCATTCGCCCCCCGATACGGTTACTTCTCTCCATGTAGGTTCCTGAGATTGTTTCACTAATGACGATTGCGGTTCCGAGATGTCTGATGCAGCCGGACTCGACGGTGGACTAGGTGTTGCTGGTGCTTCCTCAGACTGATTTCCTTCAGCTGGTTCCTGCTCAGCTTCGGGGTCACCATCACCAAGGGAAGCCTCCGATTGCGCAGAACTCGGAGCTTTTGACAAGACAGAATCCTGCGCTCTTAACGATACAGAACTACCTTTATTGCTACTGCCATTTTCACCTAAAAATGACACTTTGTTATTTGTGGATGTTGTACCTAGTATAAAGAATTTTATAGAAGATTTTATGAGGGGACGCCCATATGGCCTTGCGTTTATTTGACTAGGGATAGTAACTCATAGCTTCTAGTACCAACAATATGTTGTGCTTTTATACAGATTTCGAGATTTAAGCATTTCAAGAGATTAAGGCAAACAAGGAAAGCGTTATACGTTTATTATCAATTCGGAGAGAATTGTACAGATCAAGGGAAATGCGTATACAGAGACACAGTTTAAACTTCACAAAGATACATGTGCATTGTCAAAAAAATATCTCACCACAAGGCCTAAGAACGAGGTAGAACAGCAAGTCGGACAAAGAAATTATCCCGATCACTTTATCATCATCATCAACCACCACTAGCCTATGTACCTGAAAACCAGAGAATTGTTTTATATAAGTAGCCAATATTTAATATAGCTTAATAATTTATAGGATCATACAGATGCGTACCTCTGCCCTAACAATTTTCTCCATAACAGTAAATAATGTTTCATCTAATTTACAGCTTTGAACGCCTTCAAACCACTCATTTCGGTGCTCGTTCGCTTCCTTGAGCGAGACGTCTAAGTTATTGTATGTCTTTTCCGCGGCTAAGTTCTGTAAATAAATTCCACTACTTTATAGTAACTATTTAGAAGTTTGCAGAGAAAAAATGATGTATTAGAATTAAACTTACAATAACGTCAAACTTCGAATAAATGTTAACCAGTTTGCCCTCCGTGTCGATGATCGGCAACGCAGACACTCTCCTTTCGACAAACTTCTTCAGTGCTAAAATTATGCTAGTTTCCTCGGTCGCAGTTTCTATATTATCAAAGGTACCTATCCTCAGCTCCCTCAGTGTTTTATTGGTGAACGACGGCTTCGGCAGCTCGTGGATCTATCAAAAAAGATAAAGTCAGCGCTCGAAGGCGATGGAAACTTATTTCTAATATTTGTCTCCGTAACTTTCCAAACTTACATAAAGAAAGAGGAACCTAAGAATTCGCTTGTGTGTCAAGATGTACAGGACATTTCCGGTATCCGGGTCTATCACAGGCAATCGGTGAATTCGGTTTTGAATTAGCGTTCTAATGGCTTCGTACAGGGAGGCGTCTGGTCTAATGCTCACCAGTGGATGAACTTGATCTTTTAACACCTCTGTAAAAACAATGCACAAAAGTTAATATATCGATCAATAGTTGAAAATAAAAATCTAAGGAAAAGAACATACTTCTCCATGTATCTAATTCATGCTCCTCTAGCTCATCCATTGTTACTGACGGGCTGGTGTAGTACATCTGCAAGATCTTTATGAAATCTGTAATAGTTAACATTCCGACGAACTGTTGTCGCGAACTGTCCCATAATGGTGCAGCCCTCACACCTGCAAATATATCATATTCTATATTAATGCTAACATTCAGTACTTAGCTTATATTATTTCCTAATGAATCTCAGAAACACCGCGTTAGATTAATGATAAAGTCCGAGCAAGTGGGGAAACGAGGATGAAGTGTTTCCGCGAAATGCTGCAATAAATAATCCAGCGAGGGAAATAAAAGGGGTCATTCCATTGCGAGCTCATACATCTCGAATAAAAGTTAAAATATGCACTGCACTCCCGAGAGAAATAAACGATGCGTTTATCCTGACGAGCTCGGTGGAACAGTTACTACATAAATGGTGATATTATTGATTTCTGCAAAGCACGCGAAAAAAAGATAAATAAATGTCATTTAAACGAAGTGTGGGCATTGGAATGATGTAAAGCTATGACACATTCGAAGTCGTAAAAACAAATAAACAACATCCACAACTTCCTTGTTGATTTAGCAATTTAAAAGCTTGTAATTACAAGCAGTCGGAAGCAGCTGAAGCATAGAGGGATTGAAGTTGTATAGTAACGAGAGCTAGAAACTTAAATAGATTTGCAAGACCCACCATTGTAGACGAGGGCGAAGAAGGCCTTCTTCACGAGGAGGTGAGTGTCGAAGACAACCAGCTTGGCACTGGTCGGTATTAGGTCGTAGCATTTGTGGAACTTGAAGAACTTGACGAAGATCTGCGACTCGTCCTCCTCTGAAAGGCCAAACAGTTCACAGTAGAGTAAGGCTTTCTGATTGCGGCGAAGCATGCTCCTAGATTTCCTGGCAACGGTGTCACAATTGTTTCTATATAGAGCAAGAAATCTGTCCCTCAATCTGCCTGCGATTGAGTGTTCCTCTTTGTCAGGTCGAATCAGCGTGCACTAATAGACCACTCGCACTTTTCGAAACTCGGGGCTTTGTCGTGCGAAATTCACTAGTCACTCGGCACTATGGCAATTTCTGGTGAGCGTCGGTCGATTGTGGGTCAATGATACGTGGACGAAGTCACCTATTTTTAGTTCTGCTTCGGAAAATCATGTACGGACAGCATGTAAAGCAGGTATATATTCTTAGTGCGCGACTTTGAAGAGAATAAATCTCCCTATCGGGGCTTTATGCGAGAACAAGAGACTGGAGGGACTCTGGAGGGTCGTCAGAACGAGCGCGCATTATCAAACGTTCTCACGGAGGGGTGATAATGTTGGATTACCGCGGGATAAAGCACGATTGAATGATCGATTACTCGATAATGAGTGCTTCTTTGTCGTTTAAGTTATGGTGGATATTCATATGAAACTTTCGCAAGGCATGCTATTTAGTTCAAGCAAGAAGGTAATACTAATTTTTGATAAACGATAACCTTAATTTATTGAGTAATTGTATTAATTTGCGTTAAGCAAGTATAATTAACACGTGCACTGAATGGAAACTCGTTGATAGAGAATATCGAACAAATTTCGTAGATTTGCACAGCCCATGCAATTAGCATACGACCCTGACACTGCAATTTCCCGGTGCACTTAATGACTCATCTGGGAAAGTGCGTTATAGGCTCGATAGAAGCTAATGAGGAATTTCATTATTCATTGCTTCTAACGTAGAACGCGAGGACCTCTCAAAGTTTCAAGACATCGCCTAGATAGTAATGATGAGTGCAATCAGTCATCAGGGGATACTTCGTTAGATACGTAACTCAAAAGAAAACAGCATTAATTAATTTCTGAGATTAAAATTTCACGATTCGTCATTCCAAATTGAACACAAAGTAACAATCGTTTATTGGATATTCAACTCAATCTACAATTAGTCATAGGTTCTTGTCAGTGTAGTCGCAAAATCCGCATTAGATGATTCGAGATTGCAGTACGTGGTTAAGGTTAGGTTAGGGAGTTCATTGATTACCCGCAAGAAACTCCTTTGAACATCCGAAATTTACATGACACAAAAGTTTAACCGAGTTTCCTTTACAATCGTTTACATCAAAGACGTTTAAGTTTTCAAAGCCATGTTAATTTCACTGTACAACGTAACCTCTATCTTGTCAGTTACCGACAGTTCACTTTTTTCCCACAAATTCCCTATTAACATTCTTATTAATGATAACTGTTTCCGTAGACTCTCATTCTGAACGAAGTGCGGTGATACATTGGTAGCAATCAGTAAAACACACAAATGACGAATCAAGGAATCACAAGAGACGTTATTCCGCAAGGTAGAGATGAACGAAACCCGGACAGATGTACCTTGCACCAGTTGGAGCGTGCGCCGAGTGAAATGTCAGTTAAAGCCGATACGAGTAGGAAGATGCTGGTGCTTGCGATACGCTTGTGCTTGCTGGGCAGAGAATTAATAGCTGCGCTTTTTGCAGGGCGCACAGCTTTGTAGCATTGGGGCTTTTTCAGGACAGTAGCGCACAGGCCAGGAAAGAGGAGAAAATTCAGGCAAAAAGAGACTGGAACAGCCAAGCGAACTAGTCACGAACTTGAAATGAAAGTGCGGAGACTAAGCCGCAAAAGCACAGCAAGGACAAATTGGAGTGGAATAAAAACGACGTTGATTTCAAAATAGAAGGTAGAAGCCGAGAGTCATATGAGACATTACTTTGTAAAGTATTAGCAGCACTTTTTTTTATGTCCAGATATATTTTATTCTGTGTTCTTTAGAAGATTTATATTATTCAGGCGATATGAATCGTACAGTATATGTCGAGATTGCGACGATTATACTTTGATCGCGAACGCTCGCAAGACAGTTGTAATTGACGTTAACGATGCGAACGAGACTCGACGTTTGCTTATTCCATTCAATGAGCACCTCATTGATCATAATAATAAACGAGTAATAATTATCTGTACAAATGACAAATTCACACCAATTTAACAAATAAATTATTATTGTATTTAGTTTAAGTAAATTTTAAAATGGCTTTTAAATCGAGTTCCAAAGCTTGAAGTGTGGATAGAGGTGTCAGTCACCTTGCAACTAGATCATTTAGTTACGTAACTGTCCCATGGAACTATTATTGGCTGTGAGAACTGCGCTGCCACTTTTACGAAACGCACTCTAATTTAGCAGAAAGCATTACAGCATTCTCTTCTTAGAATTGCACATAATTGCAATGCACCTTGCGATAGTGATCATTTTACGTCACACCTATCAGACTGAATAGAATTAGAGTAATAGTAGCAATGAATACCCGATGGCCAAGTGATAGAATCACCACAATAGTACACTCGCTCATGTTGAGTCTGTAGCGACAATTTTTATTTCCTAAAGTACAGGAAATGTTACGAGATGCGGTGAATGAGGAAAACGCTACTGGAAGATTATCAATACTCGTTCTCAGCCATTAAAGTGCCTGGAACGCCAACAAAACATTAGTAGAATCTCAATTCTGAATGAGGCGTTAAACATGCTGCGTATAGTTATTGTTTGCATAAGCTATTTTCTGGGATTTTTGAAATCCAAACGCTAACAATCATAACATCGAACCAAGGCTCGCCTAAGCAGTGATAATAGCCTTCATTCGGTTCTAAACATTATTCAAATCGACGAGTTTTGTATCCAATGATGCAAGGTGCCGTGAACAGTTACTTCGCGGTACGCAATCTCTCGGAGATTAATTCTCTTGGCAGAGAAGCAATTATCAGTAATTCTACGAAATTACTGGCGCGCAAGGGAACTGTGGCAAGTTCTCTGCACACACACGTGCACCTGGGACTCGGGAGTCCTGGAAAAATGAGTACGTGGAAAATCTGCTGTATGACATTAACGAAGAATTGCTGTAGCAAGAAACTTGTAGCAGGAACGATCGATCTTAATTGTGTAGTAACTCGCGCAAGCTCATCCAAATTGTACAAGTTGATTTACAAAGCTCGTGGAATATCCTGCTTCTAAAAAGTTTGTTAAATAAAAAATTCCGAGTATATTCACTCGATATTGAAAGATTTATTCACATCCTGTTCCTTAATATTCTGGGGAGAGATTTGTTTTATTTTTTAATTAGATTTTCGTGTATAAGTTATGTGAATATATGAAAGCCTACGATTCTTCCACAATAACGTGCGAGAATTCCTCAAACCCATTTGTTACATACAATTGCAGCGTTTCGCGTCTACCAACGTTTCTTAGGAAAGAACTTCTTCGTACAGGTGAACACTGAAATTACCGGACAGCAATGAACTACTAGTTCAATACAGTGTCAGAACAGGGCGGGCTCAAAATAGCTTATGAGGAAGAAACACGTAGAAAATTGCGAGCCACCGTCGGAACAGTAAAACTGCACTCAGCAACGCCGCGCACGAGCACTTTGCGGAGGAAGAATCGGAACAAAGGGCTCACACAACGTAGAGTTTGCGGCTGCAACACACGTATGTAAAAGTTGAGAGCGAGAGCGTAGACGCGGCGAGAGGACAGCACGAGCCGGCGATGATTCACTTGGCAGCGAGAAGAGCACGAAAAGCGGGAAACAATGGAAGTGAACGAGATAAAATGAATCGGCGTCGAATGTCCACGCGACGACAACTACTCCGCGATGAGATCATGAAGCTACTGACTCGACTCGGCGAGTAGATCGGCTCGGTCGTCGTGGTAAGGCAGACGCTGAAAGCCATGGCCTCACCAAGGAGAATGCGTTCGTTGTAAATATACGTGCTGGCGAGGGAGCCTGTTTGACCTGCTAGAGAAGCGTGCATCGCTCTCTACTTCGTCGCTTCTTCACCGTATACAGTCCCGGGAGAAAGTTGGCTATCCTATCTTTACCTTATAATAGTGTACAACATTAGCAAAAAGTTAGACGGTAATTGAGTCTAGATAGAAAGCAAAGGATCTTTCAATTCTCATCAATTCAGAGAATAGTTAGTGGTGCAAATTGTACTAGGCTAAATTGAAACAGTGCACTACTCGTTAATTGCTCCTCAAATCAACAAATCGACAGAATCCACAAGTGCGGTTTAAATTGCTTTTCAGCCACGAGGCCAACGAGGATGGTATTCAGACCGACTGAATTATTCATCACTAGGAAACACAAAGTCTACGTTTTGTCCGCCGGGAAGATCGGTAATGCAAAATCGATCTCGGGCGAGCCAACATTCTGCGACGCTTCGCTATCTGTGCTATTTTTGTGTACGCGTTTGTCGATTTATTTGTGCATGTATTTAGGTGAGAATAATTCGAAGGTTATTTAGAACGTCTCCGGTTGGAGTGTGCGAGTAAAAGTGGTGCTCGGCCTAAGTAAAATACTATCGAAATCAAAGTGGTTTAGCGCGAGACCTCAATACACTCTAATGGGATAAGATATTGGTATGGATCGAGTAAGCATAGCGAATGCTATTAGCGATGGAAGTCTCGGACGTTCAGGTTTTTTAGTTTGACGATACGTATGGAATTACAACACAGTCTCTTTAAAAATCTCTACATATTCCTTGGGTATTCTGGCTGATTAATTGGAAAATACCTTTTTTCAGTATCCAACTGAGCTCGTCCTCGAGAGGCGGGTTTTCAACTTCAAACTCCTTGATCAAATCTCTGGAGAAAACGGGATCGTCGTCTTGGCTCCACCAAGCACTCGCGGCGTGCCTGAACGCGGCACGAACACCTTCAGAATTCGAGTAATAATGGAGTGCAAGCATTCTTCCCCACTCGCATTTCCCGCTGCCGAATCATCGGTCTATTTGACAATCTTCCCCGAGACAACATTGCCACGGGACTGATAGTTTAAAGTCAATGCCGGCACACGAACTACAGGTATTCCTCACTCAGCTGTTCTGTCACGAAAACGCACTTTGCACTTGAGAATCGATCTTTCTACGCCAGTCTTTAAAGTTCCAAGCATCTTATACTGAGTTATGTTGACACTATTCGTGTATTTGGAATGCACTTGGAAATCTAGGGAATTTGGCACTTCTTAAGAAGTCAAATTGTCAAGAGCAAATTAACAATCCCAGATAGATTGAATAACTTCATATGAATATCGAGAAGTCAATTTGTCTCAGATTGTAGAAACCACATGAAACTTCACAGTCAATAATTTCTCACCAGCGACAAGTTCTCAAAGCAATTGCGCGCACGTTGTAACCGTTTTACGCTTTCCGACTACCTAAACGGATAAATTCGTTGGCTTAGTAGAGCAGGGTGATGTATCGCGGATAATACTCACTAATATCTAGGACGAAAGCGTAACTTCGTAAAAGCTCGAGTAATTGAGGAAGACCAATGCCTAATCGAATTACACGTAAGTCACACGTGTTTAGGCACACGTGTACCCGTCATCGCGTCCCTCAATCTCAAACTTCGCACCTAATTACTATTCAACGCTTTCATGTCTTCCTAGTACAATTAAAATAGGACAGAGTAGTCTTGCTGGGTTTGGGAAATCAGAATGCGTCCGATACAGGCAGCAGGCGCCGGCAGAAAAAATACTTGGCAATCGGGAGAAAGTTAAATTTCGCACTGACTATAGTCGGAAAGAGACGATATCACCGGAGTGCTCAGGCGAGCGGCAATTAATGCTGGGAGATGAAAATAGAGGCTTGGCTTGGAACTTCTCATTTACGGGCGAAAAAGACCCGGTGAACTACGACACGCGTCCCCAGCTGTGGATGTTCTTGGAGCATCGAGAAGACGGGATACGACCAGCTCACTACCCTGGCGCCATCAAGGACCCGATGATGCGATAATTGATCCGCGGCAGCTATCCAATCCCACCCAGAAATAAACCGGTCGCACCAATTGCTCCTCACTATTGTTCTCTTGATGATATTGGTAACTGAGAATAGTATCGACTCTTACTGAAGAGACGGCAAACAAAGAATGAATAAAAATATAAACTCTTTTGAAAAAATACTTTAAAATAAACTTGATAGTCTTGCAGTTATTTAGTTATTGAGAAATCCACACGTGGACAAGTAGAATTATTGCTTCGCGAAATTTAATTATGTCTTTGACGCAGAATATATCCATGAACTATAATTTATGTACATAAAGCACTTCATGGAGACATTCACGTTCGAGAAATATCAAGACCGAGGCGACTGGCTGATCGCAGTTTGCAGTGAATTTATCTTTAGTCTCTAGGAAGATGAATTTCTGTTTTCGCATAGGCCCTGCATCAAGCGGCGACGCGCAGTACCATCGAAATATTGGCCAGTGCCAGAAAAGCGACGACTATGAATACACAGAAGTGGCAGCTGCAAACTATGGTAATATCAAAATCGAAATGCTTGCGAATCTAAAAATAATTCTATTCGCAATATTTTAGAGAGTCAATTTCTACTATTAATACTAAGAAAACATTTGAAATCAATGTTGAAAAAAAAACGTGGCAGAAATCGAGCGAAAGAAATTACGATTTTAAATTGATACAAGGAACAATTAATATAAAAAAATTGGACCAGTTTTAGCAGTACTGCGATTGGAGCGCATTCCAGCCGATACACTGCAACCCAAAACAACCCGGCGGAAATATTTTAGGTCGAAAGCAAAGCCAGCTGTGCTCGACGAATAGTGAATACGCGTGCCTATAAATAAGCGAATTTCCATGGCCAATCCTTTGGCGACGTGACGTCTAATTGACAGTTGGTAGTCTGCCCACTAGTAAGGTGGTCACTGACGATACACAGAGCTGCCGGAAAATTTCACTCAACTGCCAGTGTCAACAAAAGTCAATGTTCAGTCGTAAAGCAACTTTAACCGAGCGACTCACTCACAATCATCCACAACAAGGTAGTCAACCAACTCAGCAATTATCACCTCCTCGATCATCGCGTCGGAAGTTCGCAAGTGTTCCGCTTCATTCGTACTCGGCATGATGCACCCACGCTCGAGGGCAACCGCACTCGCCCAGCACAGCCAGAAGTATCATTAAGATCAAGAAGACACTTTGCCAAGAACTCTAGCACACCATTGCACCGTTCTTTCGTCGAATCATTCAAATTCACTGATGACTGATCGTCTCTTTGAAGTTCGAAGTCTCGCAGTACATCAAATCCGTTCACATTGAACTTTCGGAGAATTGTCTTGTATCCTGACGAAATAACTTTGATCCTGATGATTCGATAGGAAGATGATCCAGCGTGGAAGATGATTTGTTCCACATGCTTATCTTGGACGGACACGATTTCAAGCTGTGATTGTTGCGGCGGGTTCGGTGGCGATCGGAGTACACGGTTTGGCCGGTTAACCGCTTCCGTCTGATTCCTGGTGCTCGGGGTCCTCGTCTTCTTCGTTCGGCTGGTGCCCGTTATCGTCGCGTAGAATCGTGCCAAGAATAACCCGCGCGGCGAACGCCGTTGCCGCGCTGCCAAGAAAAAAGTTCACTAGTCTGGCCGCTCTTCTAACTTGCTAGGAACACTCACGGTTTGTCTTGACCATCAGGGGGTAACATTTTGCAGAACACTTCTGAGATGAATCTGCTACCTTTTAAGGGTATCATCAATTTTTTATCACTATTTTTATTAATTTATTTGTTTAATCACTGAAATAGTAGATTTAATTATTATAGAATGCCCAGCTGTATATTATATTTGTATTCAATATTTCTTATTAAACGTTATAGAGGATTAACTATTGAATAGAGCCATCGTAATTCTATCAGGGCACCTTGCACTGGTTGATGACGAAGCGGAAATCCATTCGAACGTTCCTCGGATTCGAAATGCAGGAAGATATCGGAGAATCGGAGATGACAGGGATTCCAATTGCTCTTTCGAAAATCCTGCTTGCTGTGTTCGATTGGCACGGGGCTCCTCGAGAAAATTAAAAATGAGAAAGCACGCAGCAGAACGCGCTTTTGGCTGACAAATTGGCTTAGCGCCGGCATCCTGTATCACTGGAAACTTTGCCGGGGAAGAGGTAAATGCGTATCGATTAACAATCCGCAAATGTCAGAGGCTCAACGGCTCGAGAGGCGCGCGCGATTGCACCCGGGATTTATTTCGATTAATTGGACTGTCTGCTGGGATATCGAGACACAATGAAATCCCGTCCTTCACCTATATTTCCATGGTATTAATTACTGTGTCCGGGCAATCGCTACTAATTATTTCACTGGAATCGATGGCTGACTTACGCGAGGAAACCTATGTTTTCAAGTGGCGATCATTAGACGCTGTAATTGTTATCATTTAATAAACAATGGATTTTTTGATGGAACTTCTTAGCAGAAAGAAATTCCCAATATTATACAGTCAATGTATTTCCTACATAAATTAATAATTATTACATACGATACTCTATGATAGATGAATTCCAATCATCAAATGATTTTTATAATCTGGATGTAACCCTCGGACCTTTCTATTTTTATCTACATATATCGATTGATCACAATTACACAGACCGTTACACCGTAGTAGAGTTTTTGATTGCCCTGCAAAACGATGTGACACATGGCACATGTAAAAAGGAGATTGATGTAGTCTAGCATGAGAGTGCTCACTAGCAAAAGCTCGCTTGCAATCACTACCAGACGAGGCTGGACGTGATTTATGGTCGGGAACTGCAACAGGTGACAAACACTGCTTGGAGATACACCAATCCAACATTAGTCTGCCGCTTCCACAAATCCGCGGGGGCTTTAACAAGATAACTTCGCATTCTCGGAGCATCCTTCCTGAATTCCGCTCTAATTCGCATTTAGATATTGTGCGCGCGGGATGCAATGCAATGCGCAACAGTCATTCACGAGTAATAGAATTGCCGCTGTTTCCCTTGCAGCACCAATATCATAGTCAGAATATCAACTATAACTATCACATAACTGTGTCAAATCTGATTTATCTTTTTAATAACATGAAATCTATTTTTATACGCGTATGTTCGTAATGATACGTTTTTGTACTATGAAAGTGATATCAAAGAAATACATTATTTCATGTTACATTTATTTAATGTATTTCACTCTATTTATATGGTACGCAATATTAACTTTCAGACCCTTAATTGCGCAACCCGATTTGAATGGAGAAAGCAAAGCAACTCATGCCTCGTTAAGGTGCTAATTAACGCGTTCTTAGAGAAATGTGGAAGTCTGCCTCGTTACTGCGTCGCGGAGATGAGCGCGGAGATGTTTTACACGAAGCGGTAACAGAGGGGGAGCGCATGCATATGGATGGCGGGCGGACTAAATCACGTAGTCCAATTCCTAAGCGACCCAGACCCATCTCGCCGCTTTCAGATAAGTGACTCTTCATGGTGAAGTCCTCAGCTAGCAATCCGGTTAAGGAGAGCTTTCAATTAGCATTTCTTTGGCACAGAGATTTGGATAATCCTGTCAATTAGGATAATTAGGAGCATCGGTGATCGACGGATCGTATGAGTTTCAGCCTTTCAAAAACATGCGCGTGTCTCTGCCATTTTAGCCTGGATAATATGCGAGTCTTTTGACAGCGTCGAATTGATTTATCTGTCTATCAACGTCATGAAATAATTTCGCTCACTTACAAGTAGTAAAAGTAATAAATGAATTCGTATAACATATAAATACTGTTAAAATCGAGAGAATAAATAAATTCAAAAAATATATTAACAAAAAACACCCTGCTAACAATGACCAATTAAATACGGTGAAGAATTGCAAGAATGGATCCAATAACAATTTGAAAACTCCGCCTACGTTCATGTCAAAATATAAACACACGAGGATTCAACGCCTACATAAAAGCTGTCAAAAATATTGAAATTGACGAAGAGCTTCCAGGATATTTCTTTCAAAATAATCCACAAAGATTCGTCGTCAACAACTACCAGGCAATTCAGAAATCAGATGGGCACTTCAATGCATCTCGATGCAACTGCCACCGCAATTACGCAATCTCAGCGGCTCGAAGGGGCGCATCGGAATACCAAAGAGTGCTTGATGCACACTGCTCGCACATTCACATCGAGAGTAGAGTATTGTGTGAATTCCTATGTCGTTCGGTATGTTAGTGGTGCACTCTCGTCCTATCGATCGCCACCCGCCCCATGACCTAGACCCAAATGGAACCGGGCGAATGCGTCGTCGACGTGCTCCGCACCACCCTCTCACTCTTCACGAGCATTCGTCAGCTGACCAACTCTCTTTCATACTCTCTACGTTCTTCACACACATGTCCCTCTGTTTATTCACGTTACACACAATTGTGCACACCTTTTCAATGATGAGTTTCATTGCACTATGTGTATAACAATACATCTTGATTGATCCCTCGATCACTTATAAAAAGACTGATTATTAATTAATAAAAATCTTGTCATTCCATGATAAATAGACCAAATTTAATACGATTGAACTTTAATCGATTTATTATGATTTCTTTATTCCTTTGATTCTAGTAACTTCTCTTTATCATCTCCATTAAACTAAAGCTAAAGCTTCCAATAGAACTGGTATGTCAAGGTCACCCTACCCAACAAATACGGAACCAATACAAGATCGATACCAGGGTACACTTCGTATTACAGTGTTCGTAATGCTTGCAGAACTTTAGAAAAGGGATGGACACAATAGCGGTTGACCGTGGACCATGGTAGTAAACGCGTTAATCTTTAAATTCAGATTGGGTTGTCGGGGGTATATTCGGTGGTTGAGAGGGTTGCTTTGGTCGGTCCTCTTTCGACTGGGGAGGGGGTTGCGAGGGGGTGGAAAAGGCGAGTGAGCTGGCCTCCCGGGAACTCATCGATCGGCGGCATACACCCACGACAAGAGCAAGAGAGAGTACATGCCGGAGAAGGCGGAGAGGGTTGCTCCGGAAGGGTGGCCGGTACGTGTGTACCAGCAGTTAAAGAGGAAAACATGGATATGTATACATAGAGATCTCCGATCCGGTAAGCGCACGTGGGCAGAGCAGAGTGGAGCCTTTCCGAATTAAGTCCGCTTTACTCGGCCTGCATGAATGAAACCCGATACGCTCGCTTCCAACTGAAATCCAGATATAATGGCTCGGCTGATTTCGCCGGGAAAGCCATAGCCGCTGCCAATTGATTTGCGGGAACCGCGCGGTAATCCTTTAATGCCCCCCTCCTTTCAATATCACGTACACGTATCGAATTCACAGCCGACTAAACTTCTGTTTGCATTGCGTGTCGCGGATGATGGTTAATGCCTTTGGCTTAATAACTGTTTTGTCTGACTTTAATTAGTGACAGGTGATGTTTGATTTTTGAGGGAGAATAGTTATTGGAATTTTGTTTGAAGTTGTTTAGTTTGGTTCTGTATTTCATGGTGGATTTTTCCTTGAATATAAAGTATTGGTGATATTTTTCATGAGATACGTGGATAATGATTGAACGTGTCTCTCGGCTGATGTTAGTGTGTTGTACGAGTAAGGAAAATAGGATAGGAATTCCGATAACCTTCGTCAAGCGTTTTTCTTAAAATAGGATGCGTGTACTTGAATTTCCTAATTGGGCCTGCTGTCGTCGAATTACTGAATGCATCGTGACACCGTTGCACTTGGAATTGGAATCGGTTATACCATTTTTAAGAAATAAGAAAAGGATAGAGTAAAGACTGGCACTCACCAAGATCGGAGAGCGAAACCTTCTCCAGGAAAGGATCCACCACAGGCAGCTGGAACATGAAAACAGAGTTTGGTGAACATCTTCCTTTAAAGCATAGCTTAGCAAGTACTTTGAAACATCCTTTATTCACTATACTACTTTATAATCCCTGAATTCACCGTATAAATTATTTCTCAAATTTACTAAACTATATCATAATTCCAAAATAAATGATTAAATATGCTAGATTTTCCCCTTGTTGTTTTTTGTGCTGGTTACTCTAATCTTTTAATATCCTGTTTATGGTTTTGCCAAGGACTTTGGGTTACTAATTTCATCCAATATCGATTTAAAAAAACATATCATAGAGGGATTTATTTTTCAGAGAAACTCCCAGTAATCTTAACCGTGGCAAGTGGATTACGATAAGATGGTAAGAATCCCTGAGGCTTTGGCTCGTTAAGGTTTGCTTTCCGAATCTGATAAGAAGATGTACCAGGGCTTTCTTGAGCAAGGACTTCGGGCTGAAGGGTCGCTTCTTCACATTTGTAGCGATTTTCGTGTACCAATTCGACAACAAGCCGGAAGTGCTGCTGCTTCCTGTCATATCGGCACTCTTTGTTACGCTGCCTGTCGGCTCACTCGTCTGCCGACGGAACAGCATTGTCACTCTATGTTTCGATTTCGAATTCCTTGACACTTTTGATTCAGCCACTTCGCCGATTATATAGCACTTTCTTTCCACAATGTTTTCGAAAACATTCCCTAAGAATTCCTATGTTTGTTTTGCTTTCCGAGGTAGTTTACAAAAGCTGCCACTTTTTCTTTGAGGCTGGAACTCCAGTTGTTTTAGGAACGCAATTATTCTTACATGATCTCCACGTGGATATTGTTCTCACCTCACGAGAAAGTAATTGCACATCGAAATGAGGAGGTAACAAATGAAACACATGTCGACAGTGTGATTTTTTACAGTCGGATTAGAATGGACATTTTTAGTTCTGTCTTTAAGTTAAAAACAGCTGGAGGGAAGTTCGAAAACAGCTGCCAGGAATGTTGCTCACTATTTTTAAGCCACTCTCGCCAGTTCTTAAAGTGCGATACACACTGTCCGAAGATCAGGATTCACCACCGCACTGAAATACACATTGGTCGTTGCTTTGTTACCGAATTAATTCCCGTACGAATAATCCGAAATATTGGGGCGCGCGTGTGCGTCGGGAAAACATCGGGAAAGTCATTTACTTGTAACTTTAGCAGGAGAAAAGCGAACGACACCGTTAGAATTTGCATGCGCGCCTGCTCGACGCTCGATGTATATATTTCCTCCACTTTATTATCAAGGAGTGCAGGCGGCTTCGAGTTGTTCAGTGCAAACACCGTCGCCCACACGAAACGCCATCGCTTACAGGCGAGAATTCTCGCTGGCTCTACGAAATTCCCGCCTATCGGGAAGTGCGCTCACTCGTAGACTCTGAGGTAACACATGATAATTTTCCGATCCACTTTTACGATACCGAGAAACCGAAGAAATGTGAGACGATGTGTGACAGTACAAATTGCAAATTCTTTAAAGATGTTCTATTACAGTTTGCAGCTTTCTGTCATGTTGAACTATCGAACGTGTACTGACCGAGTAACACACTGTTGCTTGTTGATCCCCGCGAAGTGCAAAACAAAAACAAAATGCTTGCCAGACTATTCCAGTCATTTTGAACGAAAGCATTCTTTCACGGTGTCGGTGTTATGACAGATCCTACGTAACTGCGCAGATAGATCGTTCTGCCAACAATCTCTCGCAGCGTCCAGCAGACCGATAAGTCTCTTGGAAGCTGGCTTCACGTTTCATTCGATTAGCGCGCATTATATCGAGGGCGTAAAAAGCAAAGCGATGAATTGCAAAGAAATTTTGCTTTAATAAATTTAATACATTCTTCATTCTATTATATCTTCTAGCACCAACAAGAAATGAAAAAATAAATGAAAAAAATACAAGATGAATTGTCATAATTAAATCTGTCAGTATTTGATTTACATTGTCACACAGAAATCAGTTGAATTCTAAGCTCTTAAAGCATCGCTGATCAAGCGCCGAGGCTCGTAGGCCGAGGTATTTCGAGCAATTGTATGCGAGAGAAGTCTGGATTGAAATTAGTCGACGCCTACGCGATGATTCCCTGACTTAACGAAGGGCTAAACGTTTAAGCGAAATGATAGCTAGCTAGATAGGAGTGATGATTCGCAACAGAGTACTTGCGGTTCCCTTGTTCGACGGGAAGGCAAGTTAACGCACTGACTGCAGAACACCACGCCGCTGTTCTAAATATACCACTAACCAGAAATTGTTTACAAACAGGCCGGCACGGACATTAGCGTTCGCGCATAAGATAGTGCCGCGTATAATTGGCAGTCGACTGCTAAGCCACTCGACAAATATTGCCTGACCATCATTGCGAAGTTTGATAACTGCGCTAGGTGACGTGCGAGACTGAAATGGAAGTTCGACGCCAAGTTACTATTTTTGAAGATCGTCTTATCTACGAATATTTTTATTTCTAAACTTTAAAACTGTTAATAATCCTTGAGTTGGACATTTAATTTCAATGTTTCGATTGTGAAGCATTAAACAAAAATCCAGACAAATTGGAACAATATTTATAAATATTGAGTTCTGTGATATATAATTTAGAGAAAAGACATATTAAAACTCGAAGATTAAATGGTTTATCATTCTAGAATAAATGTAATTCAATTGCGTGCTAATATATTGTGGCGAAAGTGTTACGGCACCCGGTATATCTGTTTACCGCCTGAGAATTCGCACTATACACTGCCGTTTTATAACCGCAACGAGTGGCTGTGTGTCGCCGCTTATTTTAGCCGGAGACGTCAAGTGGCGAAAAAAACGTCCACCCATATAAACTGTTGCATGGCCACGACAGCTTCAACGCGCAAAAAAAAACCTTCCCGTATGGTCAACTCGCATGTATGCATGAGAGTGCCGCGAATCAGTGAGATGTTTTTCCTGACTGACAATGGTGCCAAGAAGACATTGATGATATTCCTCCGACCATTCTCGATAAAAAAAAAGAAGTGACAACTCTGAATTTTTCCAATCAATTACTTCAGAATTGTGTTACAAATAAATCATACTTCAATACCTGGAAAAGTTAATTCAATTGTTAGTGAATGACGGTTTGAAAATATTTATTTCTCTCTCGAACGATATTCTTTCTGATTTGTAACACTTTTCTCGTAGGTTTTGTGATATTAAAGCTGCTCGAAAGAAGCGATTAAAGATAAAGAAAGAATTCATTTGATTGGCGGAAGAAAACGGGAGACAATCATTTGAAACGTGACCCGCATGCTGGGCGCCGAGATCTTTCTTATTATCTGTGACTTCGTTAGCCTCTCTCGTTCTGTTGTATGTACGCACAGAACGCGCGTACGGTTTTATCGGCGATTACGTCAGAGTTGTGTATGTAAATCCTGCCGGTAGAGGAACACCAGTGGAATTATTAATGCTCGTGCTGACAGCTATGAAATCCTTTTCCTGACAATCTTTCCAATGAAAAATTCCATTATCAGTTAACAAAGGCAGAAATTCGTGGCATCCGAACAGATCTACTGATTCGAAATCCTCGAAATTGGAAACTCACGTAATCGCAAATCCCTTTAACCTCGGATTAGCAGCGCGTTCCAACTGTACCAATTGATGCCGACAGATAATTTCCTTGCCCCCACGGTTTTAAAAGGAGTAGCCAATTTTGGACTAAGAGATTGAGACCACAATGACACTCGACCCATTCATTATTAAATCATTCAAATTAACACGATGTATATAATAAAAAATTACTATAATTCACATGGATATAATAGTTTAACTCACACGTGACAAATGCTACGAATCCAGGGTTAAATTCAATGCTAATTTAACAAATTAAGTAATTAACTATCGGTGGAACATGTTTTCAAAATGGAAGGGTCCATTGAGTGAGGATTTTCTCAGGAGAAAAATTTTCAGGGTAAATGGTGCTCTCTAGCAACAAGTGTTCGCAGTGTCATTATCCATTGGCAGTGTGCGCCCGCTGCCGATAGATATAGCACATTCTCTGCCCTCATGGCGCCGTGAAAAACAAGGTTCCCTGGACGCACGCTCGCCGAGGAACGAATTCACTGGCTGGCACTGACCTAAGCTACTGTCGTGTGAGTTAGCGCCTGCCCGACGGCGTTCACCGTGAATCACTTCAGGCGACGTTGCCTGTCGGCCTCGTTTCGCTCATTCTTTATCTACTTTTCTTCAACGTTTCACCTTTATCGAGAAATCGCCCAAGGAGCGTTCCATTCTGCCGGAAAAGAAAGCGGGAAAACTCGGTGAAATTGGGTTTGCCAGCGAGCGATCTGATGACGGTGAACGTATGATGCGCTCGGCTAAAGGAATTCTTGTCTTTGAGATAAAGTTATACTCGCATTTCTGGCGATCTTTCTGGATATGATGGATTTGGAGTTCTTCTTAATGGGTTTGTCAATTCTAGCAGTATTTCAATTGAATTTTTGTTATATTTCAAATCTAGATTTTTAAGAGAGAATGTCTGGAAATATTGAACCTGGTATTATTGTTTAGGGCACAAATAAGAGACTCGAGTGGATGAAATTTTTAGCTCGTCGCAATTGAACGACCTCTTCAAAATACTTCAAGTATTCGAAAGTCAGCTAATTACGCTCCTACTTCACCGCAACAAATGCATAACTCGAACTTTATTTAACTCGAATTTACCAACATAGAGAACCCTCGATTCGTCAATGCTGGCAGTACCGAAATTGCATCACACTCTCACCGAGGGTAGTTTCGCAATCCCTGCCATACCAATACCGCTATTTAATCCCGAGCATTAGCATCACTAACGGTCAATCGAAAAGCATACGCTCGAAGACTAGACACTTTCCAGCCTAAACGAAGCTTCGATTAGTACATCGAGGAAATAATAAGTGGTACGCGCCGCACGAAATAGCATTCCATCCGCTTTAACTCGAACCCGACGCACACAAGGCACACTGGCAAGCCGGTCGGTCTACCGTCTAGAGAAACTGTCCGCACGTAGCGTCGAAGCGCACTGCCAACTCCATGACAACTGACACAACTCACGCACCAAGTATCGTCGATAGCGATGGAAAAGAGAAAAACGAAGTCGGTGGAAAAAAAAGCCGAGGGACTCGTGACACAATCGGATGGACTGACAGGAATCACCGAAAATGACGCGGCTGCCCCGAAACTGATGTGTGGCAGCAGACGACAGAAGTCGGAAGCTGGCCGGAATAGGCGATCATGAGACCGAGAATTAAAATACACTTGGCAGAACGTCGATGGCGCGCGTTGAGGAGAGCGGAGCTCTCCTATGAAAAACAGGCGTAAAAATTAAACAGCAACACGATAGATATGTGTGTACGTGAGTGCCTTTGGTGAGAGGGATTTGACGGATGTGTTCCAACGAGGGATCTCTGTCTCTATGTGTCGTGGAGAGTGGAGACGACACCAGCACGCTCGCTCGTGCTCAACTGGATTGGACGCGCACGAAGCCGGCGGCAGCGAACTCAATCTTTCTCTCTCTCTTCCACGCTCATTCACTCACTCACTCACTCACTCACTCACTCACTCACTCTCTCCCTCTCGCACTCTCACCCTCGCCTTCTCGATCTCAGTCTGTGCGACACATTGTGCGGAATTTACGGCGCATCACCTATATGAGTGCCACACCGAGAAAGAATGCACGCGCCTGCGAGTGTTACACCGTCAATGTGGACTGGGCTTTTCCTGTTTTGAGATTCGACTTTTCTTAAAAGTGAGAGCACTTTTCATTACGAAGCAGAAATGAGAATCATTCAAAATGAAAATTAATTTTGTTAATAAATGTTGGAAAGTTTCGTAAATGCTAATCTTCAGTTTTATGTTATAGAAAATTCCAGTAAAAATTCCAGTAAGAAGAGGTGAATGTTTGGAAATGTAGTTGAACCAAGAGACATTATGTTACCGAGCCACGAACCGGCAGGAATTAGCATCCAGCATGGAACGTCATCGTCAGGATCAAGGATATGCCTGACGCGAATGTTCACGGTTGAAGAATAGGAATTCGCACTGACGAACGGTGCATGTTGAGTAGATGTGTGACTGACTCACACAATGTTCGAATACTAGCTGGCAGTGAGTACGAAACCGGTGAATCTACTCGTTTGGCAAAGTGTTGACATGCAGCCGTCCTTTATCTACTGGAGTCGTTCAACTGTGGCTGGCCAGGCGATAACAGAGCCGATAACAGCAGGAATGTATGTTTGCAGATTGCTCGAATGGTCCGTGGGCCACTCCGCATAGGAAAAAGAGATACGTGTGTACGACTAGACTCTAGAAATTATAAAAAAAAAGTACTAATTGCATCGTTGAGTCATTAAGTATTAAAAATACTTTCACAAGTGGATTTTAAATGTTGAAATACGTATGTAAATAATTCAGATTTAAATTTCGAGCACATTTGAAGGTAAAATTGTATCAATATGGAGTCGATGCAATTTTTTGTTTTTTATTTTATTATTAGTAATTATATTGTAGAACTATTACTGATTGTATTATTTTTGACGAATATTCGTACGAGGGTGTGTTTTCTTTCTAGAAGTAGTAGCGCAGAATTTGTGACCTTCGATTCCAGAATCGGACATTCCTGTGATGGGAGTGTGCGAGGAATTTCATAATTTTTCCCAGGAAGAGTATGAATCAGCTTCGCCGTGTTTGCTCTGTTCGCAGTGCAAATTTCGATATCTCTAATACAAATGTCAGGGCTGTTGCTCGGATTTGCGCGATAACTGTTCGGTCGCTTGTCACGTTCAGTAAGAATAAGAATTTTTATATTTGGAGCAATTTGTAACACTTAACTAATTAAAAGCTATTATCTGAATGTTTTAAAATTCAAATATATGCATTTCCTATTGTTTATGCTTCCACGTCGTTTTTAAACATTACCACAGTAGGTCCTAATCTATATTTAATTATCAAAAGTTATAAAGAGTCACACTTAGAAATAATTGTGTTGCATAAATATTATGCGATTATCTCTCACACAAGAGACTAATTCCCAAAAACAATTTTAACTTTCCCGGGATGCTAATCTTTTGATTACAGGATTCTTTCTTATGAGTCGAAAGTAAGAAGAACTGAGTCGGTAAAGTGCATTCGCATCAGATAAACTGCAAATTGCACTTCGCAGTTGAGCGACAGAACGACACAGTGGCAGCAGCGCAAAACAACTGAAGCCGCGATGAAAACCAATGGATAAAGCAGGTAGATATCCAGATGATGATAACTACATTGCTCGCCAACATTATCGGCCGAGTTCTTCACTAGGACTCTCGTTTGAATACACTTAATTAGCGAAAAGGAAAGTAATTAACATGCGTATCATCGACCTACATCCTCGGCCTTGAGCTTCCTCGCATAGAAGAAGCGTATCCCCGACCTATTTAACACAGCTGATTAAAGATTACCGGCGTTAAAGACCGAATAGAGACAGCATTCTTTTCGGAGCTCCGATTTTTCGACTCTCGCAACAACAACCATCTGAAACCAATGTTTCCCGCTGTGACCCACATTCAGTCTCCCCTCAACTTTTTTGTACAATCGATTGCTCACGGGGATGCAGGTGCAATGAATTGCGCTGCGCTAATCAACCAATCAGCCATTGGCGCGTAAAAAAATAGAATGGATTATGCAACGTTTTATAACGGAGCTTCGCTCTAAAATCTTTTCGAGAATTCAGCAACTAACAGGTCATCTAATGGCAATTAATATTTGATGCACGTGCGATCGATGTTCGCTGATCGAAGCATGTAAATTGCTATCATCGACAGGATAGATTGTAATTATCAGCTAGGAAATGTTGTAGAGAGACGAGAGCGGAATGAAATTGAATTAATAGGTGGAATTTCAGTATCCTATCATCGAGAAATCCTACCTGCCGACTCGATATTTATGCAAATCGAAACTTAAACCCGCGTTAAGCTGCCTGTGCCAAACCTAGTTGGGAACAGTTTAATGCCGCTTCGAACATGCTCTATCAGGTTTAGGTATATTGGATCCCAGCAGCGCGCAAAACCAATTAAAACGTTATTATTAAATCGTATTTCTACACACCTATACTCTGAATATTTGTTCAAAAGAAAGAGATTGAATTCGAGTGTGTATTAGCATAATCCAAATCCACGGCTTTAATTATTAATAGTATAGTATATTCAGGGATCAATTAAATCTCACGGAAAACGCCTTAGTTGGGGCACTTAATTGAGAATCAGAGAGACACTTTGCACCAAGTGTCCGCTTGCTCGAACAGTTATAATTCCTTCGAAATGTCAGGCAGCAAAGGTCTAGGATGCCCACGAGAACCCTAGCACTTCTCTGGTTGACATAAAGTGGGAGTCTGCGGCGCATGTACTTAATGAAACTTAATTAACTGCCGTCAGCATAACAAGGCTTGTTACCGTGGCTCGTGATGAATTGAAGTAAACAACGGTATAATAATAGAGAATAAATACGAAATAAACCAACTCGAAAACTATATGTTTCTACTACTTTTTCCATAACTGTGAAGCGGTTGGAACGAAGGTTAAATGAAGGTGAAATGTCAACTTACACCTCGCGCATCTCTGAAAAGGATTGCGGCATGCACAGGATCAAGACAGGCGTCAGACGCCCTGTGAGGAATCGCCGGTGCACCGAGTGATAGTCGCCTGGTTCCAGGGTCCAGAGAACTTCTTCTTTGTGCTCCTGAAAAATCATACTCCAGTCAGTCGCAATTTATTAACACACACACCTATGTTTAAATTCTCGTTTCAATGAATAAAAACCACTACTCCGTATATTTGAAAGGTAGTGACAAGTAGATTGGGGTTTGTTTCAAATGGAATTCGATTTCAGCAATACTTCAGGGCTCTCTGAATTACGGAAATAGACAGGGAAGCGAATCAAGTGTCTGCCATTATCGTGATTGAGGGTAAACGAACTAACGAGTCGGCGGAAATCAAGGGTTGACTGCTCAGGCCCACCCCTCGCTCTTTGCGTCCCGTTTCCACCTAGGAGGTCCGATTAAACACCTTTTCCGGTTCCCCCCTCTTCGCCCTATTGCACCAGTTCGGTACAAAGACTTGGCCGACATTCCCGAGTGCAGTGCGGACATTCACGTAAGTCTGTGTGATACAAAAACTATTCTATCTAGTGAAAGAATCATATAAAACAGTAATATCACAGTTCATTAATTTTTCAATTAAGTTACGTAATCCAAATGTTGGAGGACTTAATGGATTTTGCACGTGGTTCATATTCACCAGAAGATATCAACATGGGCTCAAAGGGTTAACACGGAGGACGTGCGCATTTTCTGTAAAGTTTGTTGGTCAGAAGGTGTTAAGTGCGGGCCGGCTTGTTTGCATTCCAATAGCACCGCGAATGTGTCTGAGTCACGTCTCCTCTCGCGAATACCAGTCTCTGTCTCTTCCTTTGTCAAGCGAGCATCCGGCAAATAAATAAAATAGGATTTCTACAGTAGCCACCGAAGGGTCATTTCCACACTGGCCGTGCATGGCCTGCGCGCACGATCGATTGTAATGCGACATAAAACTCGGTGTATTTGCGGGTGCATACAGATAGCCGTGCCCGCAGCTTGGTAGGCCAGCCAGAGCGCTGCATCACTTGCTTTTCAGAAAATTGGATTCCTCTTAATTTTATTTGGCAATCCCAAAGAGGATGTTTTATTTTTGTATTTATTAGTAATGAAAGCTTGCCAAAGACAGCGACAGGTGACAATTTGCTTTATTCGTATGTCCATGAATTCTGCACATACGATAGAAATAATTACTAATTCATTATGTGTTACTACAATTATCTTATGCAAATGTAGGATGACTCTTTTTGTATGGTGTGCGCAAGGAATTAGCAATACTAAGATTTTTTAAGCGTTAGATATTTCTGTCCCGGCGTAATATATTGAAATTTTTAAATAATGCGAAGGCCTCTGACTTGCTAGAAACGAGAATTTCATATTAACGTCGACCGATATTTTACTTTACGCTGATTTATGCCAACATTACGAGCGTTCGTGAGACTTCGCCTATCGTAAGAAACGTGCAAGGCACGAGTTGCACGCGAAGAATTTTTTGTAGAATGAACTGCTTTTTCTTGGCAACACGTTCGGCGTCGAATACAACACCGCCAGTCGTTGCGACGCGATTGGAACTCGTCTGGTATTTAAAAATCAATTGACTCTTTCCATCCAATTCTATTGAATGCACTCTAACAGCATTTTTAATGCATCCCTAATAATTCCATTCATTAACAGAACTATAACACAAAGAAACCTGGAACTCTAAACAGTTATTAGTCAGAATAATAACTAGTCCCACTAATGCACCGAAGAAAACGTTACACCGAAGGTCAATGAGTGTGGATTTCCATACAATTTGAAATTCATCGCTGACTATCATCGCACACGTAATGAATATTTTCATTAAATTGGATTACCTCTTGAACGCCGCTAAAAAAAGCTCTGTTCGAAAACATGTTCGATTTCTATTAAGGGAAACAAACTAATTCAATTATACTGTTTCTCCAACAAATTGCTCGTACATTTGCAGTCATTCTTTATTTGTAACATTTCCCAAATGAATTAATTTATGCAATTAGTCCACCTAGTTCCATTTATTAATCATGCTAATTAGAATAATTACTCTCTATAATTCTATAACAAAAACATCCAGACTACCACGAGAGGATTAAGCAGGGTGGTGTCGATCACCACTATCATCGCAGTTATCGTGTCAATCGTTCGTGTGGCAAGTGCAACTGCCGTGTCGCAGCTGAGCTCGGCGCAATTGCCTCTGATGGTTTTATTTGACGGCGCATAATTAACCAGCGGGAGCGCGGGGACAGGTAAATATACACACATACACTGACAGATGTACAGACAAATGAGCGGATCAGTTGGCTGGCGTGATCCAAGCCAGGCAGACTAATCTCCATGTTTATCGTGGATACAAAGCGTTATGCAATGTACGTGGCCCGCATTGCTACTGCATAAGCTATAAGCGAGCAGTGAAAACAAACGCTTGCGGTTTGTTAACTTCGCCGGCGGATAAACCTTTGGACTTCGACTGAAGCGCCAACTCTTTCAGTTTGTATAAATTATAGTCTCTCCCCCTTTTTCGATGCCTTGCTATTATTGGACGAATATTTGTTACTATTCAAGACAGTTCGTGAGTTATTGTACTATTTTATAATTTAGAACTGTTTTTGTTGTATGACATTTCGTATTTGTTAAATTGATTTCTCCAATAAATTTCGTGTTTGCTATTTGTAAAACATATCGGCGACTAAAAAAAGTCAATGATAAACGTCTATCGATATTTATCGTGAAAGGCGAGAAAACTAATCTGTCAAAGTTGAAGTGATCGAAACGAGTAAACCACCTCGATAAGGTCTTTTACTGCGAGGTCATTTCGTACTTACGAGCTGAAAAGTTCTTCACTCGACACGCTACGTTGCAGTCAAACTCGAACTCGGATATTGGACGAAGCGAGTTCGTTGGCGGATGGAAAAATTGTTGAAAAGCGGCTGGGAAATGATATTAAGAAATTGAGGCCAAAGTGGCGAGTGATTCGAACGAATTAGCCGGACTAATGATGACCTTGAACCGGCTGGAAGTTAAACGAGGCTCAGTAAAACTACGTCAGTTAGTTCGCCGTTGAGTGCAGCTGCAGAAATTTGCCTGGTTGATTGATCCTTTATTAATAATATAAGTGGATGGCGCTTGATTTCTACTGAATGCTCACTTCATAAGTGAGGACGTTTTCCCTATCAGTTCGAGGTTGTTTACAATCAATAGCTAAGGCAATTGGCACAAACAAGAGCATTGAATAAAATTTGCCTATCATTTGTAAGTTTTACTGTGCGGAAAAACAACAAAGTCACCCGTTTTAGATTTATGACCGTAGTTAAATACACTAAACCAGGAAATCTCAAGTGAAACAGCTGGAAATCGTTAAAACGAAAATAAAATCTTGCAAAATATTCGACTAAAACATATTTTACATTTTAAGTTTAATATTTCTAATCTGTTTGAAAGTCATACTTGCAAATATAGAACATTTCCCATATCCGTGTTGAAAGAATGCGAAGCTCGCACGAAACACAGATAAGAATGATAAAAGTAGATCAAGATCAAAGTCACGTTGGCCTACGAAGTAGATGCAGGCTATCACGGCGAATGACACGTTGACACTTAATACACTTCCGTTTGCCGTGTAATAAGAGGCGTTTTCACAGGAACGAGATAACAAATGCTTGCACTAGCCTCTCATTACCCCTTGAATTGCAAAGGTGTCTTGCGCGACACTTCGAAAAAGGAAGTGCAAACGTCGCTAGAACAAATTCAGCAGAAATGAATCCTCTTGTTTTCACTGATCAATCAACAATGTAACATTACAAAACCCGTTAATCAAATAAATCAATGTATGAGAATCAACATGTAAATAATAATTTAATTGCTCTTATTTTTAGAATTCATTACTTCGATGAGATCATTTGAAAACATTGCTGTTATATTAATAGCCACGAAGCTTTAAGGATATTTAGAAAGTCCGCTTTTTATTTCTTTCATAGAAATGCGCAACCTTTGAGTGCCACTGTTGGTTCCTTTATCTCGACGCTTCGAGTGGCTTTATTATTTCTATTTTTATCACGGCACTTCAAGCCGAGACTTGATTGCAGGAGTCAATAAAAAATGTCAACTTCATTGTAACAGACTTATACATATGCATGAGAACGAGTATGCGGATGAGTCGGTCATAACTCGTTTTGTAATATCTGCTGTCTAACACTGAAGGACTCTTTTACACCGCAAACAAAACATCAATTATAATCTAAAAATAACCTGTTGTAACTTTACGGTTCTTTTGACCCCTACAAATATTTTTTACATTGAAGAATAATCATTGACGATTGGTTAAAATTGCTGAGTAAGTCTGTGGATATGAACAGACATGTAAATTAGAGTTAAAAGTTCAGCGATTTTTCAGGATCGCCTGAGTCATTGGTGGGAAAAATTCATTTAACAGGCTTTGCTTAGTATTCCACAGCGAATTCGCATTATGCTACTACGAACGTGGCAGAAACACTAACGAACAAAGGTCTAAAGGAGAGTGACTGGAATTAAAGGCCGATTGCATTGCTAAATGAATCAAGTAGATAATGCAAAACTTTGTTGTTCGTTCGTTGTACCAGTGTAATCGATCGAAAATCCCGATTCATTAAGTTTCATTCAACTTTACAATATATTACATTATTTCAAATGAATATTTCTTAACACTCGTATTAAATCACCCAATTACTCATTGCTCCAAGCCTATAAATCGATCTTTCCATTAATCCAGCGGCATTTAAATAAATCCACTCGAAAAACACTCATTAAAAATCACGAGCGCTTCAATCTTAGTGAAACCGAGCGCAAGAGCCTGCAATTTCTCCTTCTTAATCGAGATTTACGATACAAATGAGCCTTCGTAAAAGCAGTTCTCCTCTCGCGCGATCGCAAGGGGACAGGACACGTGGAAAAAGTGAGATAGAGAGAGAGAGAGAGAGAGAGAGAGAGAGAAGAAAAAGATTTATCTCAGTATTACGAAGGGGATGGGGAGAATAAATAATGGGCTTTGCACCTCGAATCTTGGACCGTTTGCGCTCGCCCCGTCAGATAAAGGTATAGTTGTGTCAAGGCGAGCGCCTCCATATTTTTCTTTCTCTTTCCTACCTTTCCTCGAGAAAGAGAGCTTCGAGCTTTCTGAAGGCTGTCGAGCTTGCACTGATAGAGCGAGAGTCATTCACTGCGCCAGAAATAGCGACGCGCGCTTCTCGCCGGGACGAAAGGCGACTTCATGACAATTATGACGGCATTGGCACGAAGAAACAGAATAGGAGACTAAAAGTGTCGCAATCGATATGTTTACACAGTAGGTCTGAGAATTTATCTTTTCTGCCTGACATGTCATGGATCGATGTATGTTAATGTGATTAATATAGTCGGAAAAGTGGTTGCATCTCCGGTATATTTAATTATATCGTAAGTGAATTAGGCCAAACTATAAATTTGTTAAAAATGTCAAACTATGAGAACAAAGATGAGGGTAAAAGTTAGGTGGAAGCGAGGCGGGAGTACTATAGTTTGAAAGTATTCGATTATTCAATGAGTGTGCACTCACTTTCAGGTAAAGTTTTCTCGGAGGTGGAAATGTATCACGATATTGAGTGAAAGGTGAAAGGAGAAATTACCCTGTCCGGAAAACTATGCAAATGTTAAGTTCTTCTATCGACTAAAAATGTACTTTTTATAATGCAGGAGTTTTAATTCTTGTATAACTTGTAGTATTAAATGTGTGGCTGACACAGTATTACCGTGAAAACGAAATGGGAACGGTGATTAACGGGAGCCAAAAACACGAATGCGCAATTGGGAAAGTGAACCGAAGTCGACAGGAAAAAAAAAAAGAAGAGTGATGAAGAGAACGACACTTTCCGAGGGAAAAACTTGCTGCCTGGCAAAATATCGGTGCCAGACAGTTTAGAAAGTGCCGGTTAACAAAACAGATCAGCTTGTACCACTATTCTATCTTGACACACTCTAATTCTACACTTTTGCTCTACCAAAATTCACTTACCATGGAAGATAAATAACACTAAGGGACATTCTAACTAATCCGAAACGAGACACGTAAATCTTAGCTGATTTATAACAACAAAGTCTAGCAAAATCGAGTCGTTCTCCAATTCTACGAACTATCCATTTCAGTGTCGAGTTCGAAAATAGCTGAAATCTAAAATTGATGTACGAAACTTCGCGCGATATATGTATATCGAAGTGTGCCGAAGTCGTCGTGTGCCGCAGTGCCACCCACTAGCTATCAGTTGTCCGTGTCAGTCCTCATTATCTCCCACCGAAATCTTGGCAGAAATCGGCAGGCTTCGAGGCAGAAGAGAGACGAAGTTTACAAACGCCTACGCGCGACGCATTTCATTGACTGGCATTACTGAGGCACCAAGGCCTTTTCTCGAGCGTCGAAGCTGGAATTGCTAGTGCTCAAAGCAGAAGATGCGCATTTAGGACGGCAGAGTTCTGTCAAGAGTTCGATCCTCGTCGAGGCTCTTCGCAAATAAAACAAGTGCTTCGGATTTTCTGGCGACAGACAACTTCCATTTGTGCGCCAGCTTTCTTCCATTCGTTGCCAACAAGACGTCGAGTTTATTCTTAATCAATGAATTAATAAGCATTAACATCAAGAATTATTCAATATTTCCTGAAGAAAAATATTACAGAAAAATCATAAAATAAATGATACAACTGTCAGATAAAAAAAAAACCGGAAAAATTCAAAGCACTGTGCTCTTTCAACTTTTAACCATCCTATTAGATTTTTTCTAAAGAGATCCATCAGCCGATGAGGACGTACACCCCCGCAAAAGAGAATACAGGCTCAAGCTGACGTCATAGGTACTATAAATGGAAGGTTCTCGAGAAGGGTGCTTCATATATCTCAGCACTTCATTGAAACTATCTGGGAGTTCGCACTAGAACGATAGAGTCGAGCGGAAGGCGAGGGCGGTGAGTTACCTTGCCTGAGAATGCTCTCGTAGATTCTGTAGGTAGTCTCACAATCTGCCTCCTGGACACTGGGATGATACCTTGGTCCACCATCCAAACTTTGACTTCTATTCCGGAAGTCTTCTTCGTGTTTCCTTGGCACTTCCTGGCACTCACTTTGCCGCCTTATATGTCCAAGTCTTCTACCAAAATGCCGGATCATCTCCTGTATGCTATGATGATGATGATGATGATGATGATGATGTTTCTCCTGCTCGCCGGTTGGACTGGGTGTCGTTGGCGAAGCTCTGCCACTGTTGACTTGATGCTGATGATGTATATGGTGCAAGGGATGATGATGATAGGTGGTTTGATGATGGTGCGAACTTCCATGGATCGTATGATACACCGAATGATGATGGACATTGCCATGATGATTGGCAGTGGATCCGTAATTCGAGGAGTTCGAACCGTGAGACGATCCACAGGAGGAACCGTAGGAGTACGTCGAGCTCACAGATCCACGGGAGATTCTTCGTTCTGGCATGAAGAGTTTGCCCTCGTTCTTCTGGTTCAATAACTCTTGGAGCAGTCGTGTGTCCTGGTGCCGGATATCCGTGCCTTTCGTGTCACCGTTGTGATGAGGCGCATGGTGCGACAGCAGATGACTTATTCCATGCATCTCGACTGCCTGACTTGCCCTTCGCTTTGAGGAACTTCGGGCGAATTAAGGACGCCGATAATTGTTTGAATACTTGTTCTTTGTCTCGCTGAATCGGGTCAAATGATCCTCAAGGGTTGCTCTCTTATCGCTGATTCAGGAGCCGAGCCTTTTCGATGCATCGATGTCAACGGGACTCTGAAGAACGGGGGAATGACATTGAAACAAGGGATGCTTAAATACTAGCATTGCACTCTTAATCAAGAAAAAGAGAGAGAGAGAGTTGGTCGACTTATCATTCAAGCCGAGTGATGAGAGTCATCCGTCACTTTTTTGATTCTGTAATACTGATGGATGACATAAGAACTTTTATGCCAAATTCGTGTTGGTTGAAAATTTGTTTGGAATATATCGAAGTCAATAAATTGGAATATTAATTGTTTACTTGAGATTTATTTATTAGGTGACGTATGTGATGTGACCTTTCTTACTGCTGATCACATGAATAGTGTGACACTGCGCATTAAATTAACATCAATGATACAGTCTTAAAAACAAAATACGCAACGCGACAAATTACCTTCGATTCCTAAACACTTAATTAAATCACGTTCGGGTAATCGGCGGGTTTAATTTACACGATATCTTTGCAGGATTAATTTAAAGGCCGACAACCAAAGCGGATGTTATCGAACTCCGGCTCATCGAGCGGAACGATTCGAATTATTTCTTGGCAACGAGATCACCGAAAATCTTTTCATAAGCAAGAATCCAACGAAATAGCTGCGATTCGCCTCTGGCACTGGCAACGATTGCAGTCTTGTAGAACGGGTCCAGCATTCGCTACGGGAGATTCGAAACGCCGAAAATACACGGGAATATTTTTCACCTTCAGATTCGCCAACCTAAAGCGTAAAATTATCATTCAACTCTTTCAAAAACTCTAAATGTTTAAAATCCAAATGTAGAATTCATTCTGATTAATCAAAGAAAGTTGGTGGATTTTATTTTATTACAACTTTGTATTTTCATCAAACAGACATTTAACACTAGTTTTTCGCGCTCCTCAAATAACGCTTTAATTAAGCTTTCATTTCTATTCATTTCATATTTCAATTGCAGAATTATATAATTCTAATAGTTCCATTGATTGCAAATTATTCTTAATTCGTTTAACCATCCATTAAACGGCCAATTTATGTCTTCACGAATATTTCAAATGCATGGCGGTTGCTATCAGTGGAAATCATGGAATGGTGCCATTGAGATTGAAGCACATCCTCGTGGCCACCAGGATTAAATTGGAATTCACGAGGAAACGTTTAGCACACGCGACTGATTGTAAAATTAGAGGAAACGGTCCGGACTCCCCTCAATTATTAGGCTGCACCACTGCGAGCATAATTTTCAAAGTGCGCTTCTTCACCTCATCCCTTACTTTGACATGCCAGGCGTATAATAACTACTTGTTTTTTTCAATGTAATCTTAATAATCTACTGCAGTTACGCATTGACACTATGCCTTTGTGCGGAGAGCTTCCTAATTGGATTGGTAGATGGGAAATCAAGTAACACGAACAGTACAACCACTTCTTGTCTCAACAAAAACGAATGAAAACTCCGACAGAATCTTGTTAACTATGCTTTACAAGGGTAAATATATTTCTTGCAACACGGAAGATGTAATTCACAGTCTAATTTTCATTTAATTCAAATTTACTTTAATACGTTTAAGAGTTAAATATACGAAATAAAGTTAGAATGAGATCATCTAATAAATTCGTAAAGGATGTTTGTTAGCTTGTTTATGAATGCAGTTGTTTATAGTTGACTGTCATAATAAACTAGCAGAGACTTGGCTCGTCTTGGCTTTCGAGTTTCGATTTGTGCCATCGAACTCTGAACCGTCCGGTCGCGAATGTCCCCGATTTGAGCAATTGGGACGTCCAAGTGGCAAATTTCGGGGTCGTGTTGCAGAAACTGGGTCGTATCGATCGGTTATCCCTTCATTCGTGAATGCACGCTCCAAGGAATTATTGTGACTCTCTCCGGCTCTCTCCTTTAGCCCGTGGCGCTTTTGTTCCGACGTGGACGAGAAGAATTGGCAGAGCTAAGAATCGGGGGCTGAATAGTCTTACTAAAGTCGCAGTTCAACTTTACTTGGCTCTAGCTTCGGTATTCTAGCTTCGAAGTAATAATCCCTTTCGATGCATTCTGTTGTTTCAGTAATTATTTCATTCTCCTTACAAACAAAATTAATTGCAACGCAAACTTAAATCGTCTCGAGTCTAGAATTTACGAAATATGAATTCGTGGAGATTAAGTTTTCCCTGTTAATGTCAACTAGTTTAACTGTTAACTTTTAACTCTTTCATCCCAAAACCTACTTTCACGTTTTGCGCTCGCTTATGAAGGTCTTACTAAAAGATAATTTTGTATAATTAAAGTTGCTCAAAGTCTCTAACTTTCATCCTTCTAAAACCTACTAATTAATTCTCCCATCAGTTCTAACTTTTTATCTTTCACTATAGTGAAATGCGAGTGGGATTAATCTCAGGGGGAAAAAAATTCCTCTTAAATATCAAGCCGATGAGGGGAGAATGGTTGGAAACAATGGAGAAACGGAGTCGAGCAATTAAGAACACCGCGATGACTTTTCGCTCACCGTTATCGCCATCGTCATTCCGATCACGTGTGTCGTTTCGACGGTAGTGCACGTATGAAATGAATGCTTGCTTCCTCTATCACTTCGTCGAGTGTTAATAAAATCTCGTAAAACTTTACTGCTCGATGGAACATAAACTTGGACTTGTTTTTATCCACAAGTGTAATGACTTTGTTTCTGGTACATTAAATCCAGTTCACAACAAAGAACACGCTAGGCATTGCTCTGTTTTTGTGTCTCAAGCGGCGATCAATGGAGTTCGTCTCTTTCCTCGTTGAGTACGGCGCAGTTTCCTTCGATATATGTATGTGTGGGTGTCCTCGGCCCGGAACATGAAGGGGAAGCCTAAAGTAATCAAATTGGGTTCGACGGAAAGGGCTGCCGAATATACGCCTCGATACTGTTTTACACAATAGCAGAGGGACAAAAATCTTGAATAATATTCTATGACTTAATAAATTAAAGTCAATCACAAATTAATTAAATTCTCCAGAAAAATACAAAATTGAATTAAAAACAGACTAAAAAAAATCAATATTATGTTCCCTATTAATTCCTCCAATTAACTTATAACTAAATTAAAAAATGCGATTCAAATTAACGGTGAATATCTAGTTTATCATGTATTACCGGGCGACGACATGCAAGTATTCAGGCAGACCACTCGTATTCACACGTCTCGAATTGGACGGGTTCGGGGTGGCGAGCGATCGCTCGCCTATTAATGGAAATGCAAGCTAGCCACTCGCAGGCTCGAGGAAGGACGAACTTGACTCTCAAGTGCGAGTTGCAAAGGCGGCAAAAGCACGTGCTGTTGCTGCTTTGCATAGGCAAACAAGCGAGTTGGCGCGTCGGGCATACGAGGGAATGCAGTCGCGTGAACGAAATGGGCAAGCGCCACTGACGACTAATGAGTAGACATTACGGATGTTTGCGGCTGCTTTACCGGAATATCTATTAATGCGTTGCACACCTGAACAGACTCGATAATAAGTCGACAATAGCCTGCAAACGATATCTTTTTCCAGGTCTTCGTAACTTCAAGTTGTAAAATTAGATACTAAACATCCAATAATATAACAGAGTGAAAATCTCTTATAATTGGCGAAGAATTTTTGGAGAATTTTAAATAGCAGTATGTTAATTAAATATGTTTCAGTTCCGGTAATAACTGTTTTCTTTGGATTAATCATTCCAATATATATAATCAGAAATTATTACAGACATTTGCAGGAGAAAATCTGGTTTCCTGCTGCGATGGGTGCTCGTGGGTGCACGTGCCAAATCTCGAAAAGTGCGTATATCAATGCCTCGTGAAACCATTTATAGAGTGTCTAATTTCACCCGGAAGACCTCGCAGTGGCAGCGGGTTCTCCTTTATTTCGCATCAGCATAAACTGCGATAAACAGCTGATATTTCTGGCTGAATAAAAACACTAGCTTTCCGTTGCATGTAGAATGAAGTAGATATCGCGCAAAAGAAGCACCTATAGTGAACAACAATTTTTTACCTAATATTTACTGCAAGTTTATGGCTGCAACTGGTAGTACAAACAGATGCAGTAAAATGAATAAAGGCAACCCGACACCGCAACATGCGATGCACGTAAAAAAACAAGTCACCCAAACAATTCAATAAACCCAGCAAACAATTTCGCAGAATGTTGGAAGTCTGTAAATTCCTAGAATTTCAGAGACCAATTTATTTCGTTCGATATTCGCATGTTGCCTTATTGTTTATCGTTCTGACAACTTTACTAGGTGTTCGAATTCCTGTTTCATTTCAGATATGCATACTGCTCGCAGTACGCAACGCGTAACAAAAGTCTTTTTTCCTGTTTATTGGAGCTTGCACTGCCAGCGACATCGCGGTTTAATAGCGACTGTTGTCGTCGTAGTTGATTGCGCAATCAGATGTCGCTAATAATGTCAATACTTTCAGCGACTTCAATTAATTCCGATTGAAACATTATTGATGTCAGAGTTACATTTCGCTTCTCTGTTCCCCTTGCATTTGCCCGCTGCGAGAGTATAATTAGGATCGCATCGGAAACAATCCCATTAATGAGGTCACTTTTATCCATACTCATTTTTAATTGTTCTTTTATTAAGAATGTTATTAGAGAAAATTGTGCAGTTGCTTAGTGGGAATTGTATGAAATCATAAAAGTGGGTGGACTCTCAACAATCAGGGCTAACAATAACAATGACTGGTTCGATTATTATCTATCTACCGATATCTATCAACAGGCAAACAATGCTTGTCGATGCGGCGATGAACGACATACATAGCTCCAGTTTCCCTTGGGCTCCAGTGCATTAACGTGTCCCTCATTATGCGGACTGAAAACTAATACGGCTCTCTTAACGAGATAAACGCACGTATATCCTTGGTTGGCTGGCAACACGCGTATGCATAATACGAGTGTGTTGTCCGCCCGTTGTGTCATTTCTCCCCCGTCAGCCCTCTTTTTTCCCCTTGTCGATCTTATTGTGCTTAGCGCCCATAAACAAGCCAGCCAGCTCGGCTTAAACCGGTCTTTTAAATGCCTCACCAGACCAATGTTGCCTCTTTGTTCTTACAGCATCGTAAATGCGCCCACGCCTCCTCAAATTTTCTCAGACACCAAGTCTAATTATGGACATGTACACAGATTTGGTTGCAAGCTCCGAGGAATGCGTTAATATAGATAAAATAAAGAATAGATTTTATTCTGCTTCTATATTTTATATAGTATTATGATTTAGCCAAAATATTATAGTATTTGTCCAAAAAAATGAAAGCTCCAACTACAAGTTACAGAAATGTATTATTCTTTAAATTAAATGGTTGCTAATCCGAGTAAAACCGACTACGACAGTTCATAGCTCATATGAATATGAAAGGAATGTATTTCCCTGACTTCGTTATAATTCAACCTTGAATCACAGTCGCTCAAGATTTTTATATTTCCACTCGTTTGAAATGTGCAAATCTACTGGTTCGGTCACTGCGAACATTAAACGGAGCACTTTTCTGCAGGCGACAGTGCAGATTGCAGATTGTACGGCTAAGTTCTGTTATCTCCCGTTACACTGGGACGCTGAGATACGTGGGGCACAGCAATTGCGAGTGTTTCTGAGATTCTAGAGGAATGTGAGTGGTCGGAGTCGGAGGCGTGAAGACTACTCGCTGGGGGAAAGAAGAATCTAGACGTCTGGGGAGACGAGCTTCGCTTTTTCTTGCACGATTTTCGTTGGCCGGTCGCGTGCTACGTGTTTATAAAGCGTCTCTCTTGCATATCGCTTGGAGTGCCAGTGACGTAACCGGCGAGACCTGGTTACGGACGTCTGCACCAGCAACGACCCGAGAAGACTCCAAACCCATCACAATTCCTCCCACAATCTATCAAACATTTTCTCATTATCGCGTATTGACTTTGTATTTGTTTCCAATACTGTCTACTTGTACTATATTATTATCGGACGCCACTACTCACTGTTTCTCAACTTGCAATTCATTTGAATGTATGTAGAATTTTGTTATTCCCAAGTCAAGAATGAACTGGCGAATTCTTATGGATAGTTTTTATACTGCTTTATATTCATTAATTAGAAAAGAAGGTAGTTTTATATAAAGAATTGGTATAAAGAAATTTGGCGCGTGTAGTGGATAATTGTAGTCTGGAAGAAATAATAAAAGAAGGAATAAAGTCTCTTTCTTCTATTAAAATGACAGTAATACGTTCTTGTGAAATATACACATGTGGTATAACGACGACTTGACGATTTGGGAATGATGCCATTTCCCCCGGAGAAATTGCCTTGCTCTGCCAGTTCTCGACGAACACGTGGCGTATTAGAAGATATTCAATAATTATGGGGCGGAATACCGGTATTATAAAATCCAGACACGGTAGTTCGAAAATAAAAACTCGTCAAAAAATTCCTGAAATAGTGAATATTTCTTCGGCGAACTTGTCCGATTTTTCATTGGTTCTCTAATAAGAGGGACTCTGCGAGTATTATGCAAACATTGGCACAGTTCGCACCGAAAGAAAATACTCGCATCCGCAAACAGTTCGATCAGTTGAATGTTTTATTAAATTGGTCCAACTGTGGCCACTATTTTTGCCCGGTCCAAATATAGTGCGCATCTTGAATAGCCAATAATACGAATGTGCAATTTTGGTATTTTAAGAACCCACCGACCCGGAACGCTTCGTACGCTCTAATAGTCTAATGCCACAAATTTCAATTTCATTTCATTACCTTTGCATATACATATGTTGCATAAAGTGCATTAGAAAATCATAATTACGATCGTTTAATTAAATAATTATTTAATTGTACATCTGAAATCCAAATGAAACTCGTGTAATAGTTTAATAAGCTAAGCATATTTATAAATAATGCTAACGTTTCAGAATAAACTTCTAATATTAAGTCATACAAATGATGTAACTTAAAATAGAAGTGTAAAGACAACTATATGTTCGTCTGCATATACACGATTATTAAAGTTTAGACATCATCAAGAATTATTGATTAACATCTCAGAGTACTGTCATGTGCTACGAGGTCGCGCGTTCATAAAGCGAACTGATTAGCAGAAAACATGAAAACGGAAGTTTGTCTGGTAGAGCGAAGTAGTTCGGGAGGTGAAGGTCAGTCAAATTGTACACGTGACAACAGAGATTTACGATCGTTTCGATCACTGTTTTCGATCATAGCCATGTGCCAGTGATAGCCACGGTAATCCGAGACGGGCTGGACTTTACACCGAATGTGAAATGACCTAAGATAATAATGTACACAAGCATCCGCTTCAATGAATTATGCAAAACTGCGTCCGTCAATTGCACTGCGAGTACTTAACCCCTCTAATTGGTAACTACGGTGTTCACTGAATTGCCAGAGATTTTAATCGATGCCGCTGTTTGTTAACGTTAATTGCACTCGAGCGCCAACTCGATAGAGTCTTGTAATAGAAATATCACGCGCCTTGTGAACGAAGAAATTGTTCTACGACTTAACATGTTAAATTGATTCTTAAGAATATATAAAACCGTTTATTAAGAGTTCAAAAATTAATCCGAGTAATTAACAGTACTTCAGGATTACATATTTGCCTCTTGGAACGATCAGGATTTCATTGCATCAATAAATTCCTTGTAAATAGAAGATTATGGAGAAAGGTGTTATTGAAGGGCGAAGAGGCCAAGCAAAGTATGCATTAGACACGCCACCCTACAAAGCGCTTCCGGTTTCGTAAGGTTGATACGATCGACACTTGAATCCTTAAAACCGGTTTGTGAAGGGCAGCCAAGGTGGCCGGTTGCATCGTGAGGGCCAAGAGCGCTGCATTCTCAGAAACCAGTTGCATTGCTGTCCGTTTTGTCTCTCCACCATGTGAAGTTATTATGCCTATCTAGTCTGTGACCTACATACGACTGCAGCACGTGATGGACGTGTTTTACGTGACACGTATACGAATGATACTCGAGTGACACCTTTTCGGATTATTCTTGATGCAGCTTACCATGCACTGCTAATACTCCAGTACTTTTATTGGATTCACTTTAATCTTGTGTATCCAACAGTTCAATTTAAAATGATTTCGAAATCATACCTTGAGGAAATATTGCTGTATTACTTTAGTAATATCTACAATTCTTCTGATAGGAATGAAAATGAATTTAAATCGAGTTAACTATCAGTAGATAAACATTCTAGAATAGATACATCGAATACCACAGTCTTTTATACGAGTAATAAACTTTTTCAAATAGAATAGATATGTCTTGGAGATTTCGATGTAAATCTAAGACAATAATCATTGATAACCAATATTGCTGCCAACCACCAAGCATTTATACGTATCTAGTTTCGGGCGATACACAGCAAGAAATAGCGATCTCGATAACAGATGGATTTCACTGAAACCGTGGATACGGAGGCTGCAACTCTTCCAGCGCAGTACCAACAGCCTAACAATGCACGCTTGAATAAAGGCATCGGAAGCTGGCATGAAAAGAATCGGTGAGAAAAGGATTACTAGCTTAGAGGGGAGGAAGTATCGCGCAGGCTATGACCTTGGCTTGTCCTTGGAGGCTCCATCTGCGGTGCAAATGTTCCATACTAGACTGCACATGTCGCCGGCAAACACGCATTCTAGATTCCCCTATGTGTTTCTTGAAAGAACAAGTATGGGGGAGTTGAATGATGACGATTTTGTAACGCGTAACGCTTGCTAGCGACGTTGATAAATGATCATAGCTCGCATAGTTGATTATTGTACATTTTCTCCCTCTCGGCACAATTTGTATACGTACAAACAGGTAATTCTGTGACTTCTAATTCAGATATTCTGATATTATTCTATTGAAGTAGGAAGTACACACTTTTTGATCATTCTTAGAAAAATGATGTTGAAAAGTTTTGGTTATTTTCTGAATTAAATTATTAGTATTTAACACGTGTTTATGATTGAGTTGTTTTGATAAATTTAGCTAAGTACTTATAGTGTTTAGTAGCTGGCGAGTTACAAGGAGCACACCTAACAGCTTTCCGAAGGATACTTGGGAACATCAGAACTTAATATTCCTGCCTGGTTAAACTAGTAAATACAGCTTATACATGTTGCCCCAGCCATTATGAAAACGACGCCCACAAGTTATAGGTGCGATCAATCGAGCCTTGATATTTTGCCAGTTTCGAAAAGCCTACGCGATCTCGAGCAATAGTCGTATTCGAGAATAAGTGGAGCTTCCCCTCGCCCGGCAGTTACTAGAAAGAGAGGAATAATGATTCGTGCATTATCGCTCCCTTCTAAGTGGCGATCATTCGTCCTGAGTGGCAGTTAGAAATAATTGTCCTTGTTACTCTTTGCACTGATGTTTTGCCTTTGATTATAATACTTCTACAATGGATATACTTCTTTTTACAATATTTCTTTTGCAGCATTGATTTCCGCTGCTCAATGAAACGACTATTGTATGAGTGAATTCATTAAATTTAATCTAGTTTTTGAATAAAAATAAAATCGATTTACTGAGAATAAATTTACAACAATAATTGAATTCTTTACTCAGATGAAAATGTTGTACTATTAATTAAAATTAATTAAATCGTTATGGACGAATTTCACGCTTCCATAATGATTCCTAATGCAAGAAATGCATTGCGGTTGTAAACAAAAGCCGTATCCTTTTGCAATGCTGATACAGCGACGATAAAGGCGTCCGTGACTGAAGAACGTGCACGTTCAGCAGAGTTCCGTGTAAATCAGAGGAATCAGACGAAAAGCATCGGACAGCGAGCAAAGCTGTGATTTTCTATCAATAAGAGAACGCCGTGTCGATTGCCGCTCGCAAAGCCCACATCGAAGAGAATTCCATCGAACAATAGCGAAGATTGAACAGTAGAAATAAGGGGATGCGACAGTCGAGCGATGCACTACTGAACGGAGTGATGAAAATTTCTCTCCGGCAAAATGCACTCTTATTCAATGCTGCAGAAAGGTTTTCCAGATGCAGCTAATGAAATAGCCAGCGGCAGGTGCAATTTATTTGCACTTCGCTTCCAATGCCAAGCGATGTTAACGAGTTCACCGGTGCAGGAAGAGTGTGTAAAACAATATGGAAGCAGGCATAATACGCAATTCTATTCTGCAAAAATACACCAATGCTGTAATTGTAGAAACAAATTGCCTCAAAAAGTAGATTTATTGATTTATCGATAAAGCATTTCACTTTCAGTTTGAAACATAAATAATTGGAGAAACTACCGTTGATTATTAAAATGCTAACAGTTCTTCGTAATTAAACTTTTACAGTGAAGCTTATTTGTTCGTAATCTTTATACAATTACTGTTATCATTGCTTAAGCAATTTGAGTTATAGCCTTGTTACCTAATAGTTACGCAAGCCGGTATTTAAATGGATTTTCGAATAATCGTGGTTCGCGTGTGTTCGGACTCTCGTAGACTTTGCATGATAACGAGCGGCCGTGCCATTCTAAGAGGATGGAGAAATATGTTTTGGGGACTAGGTCAAAGGACGAGCAAGAGAATGCAAATTTGGCAATCAATATCTCTGCAATCGATACTGTTGCCAATACTGCAGTTTCTCCAACGAATAAAAGGAAAATTCCAATGATTAAACGCTGTCCACTCAAAAGTGTTGCGTTACGCGTTTTCCACTTCAACGCGTAAAACTAGAAACACCGAAATCGAAATAAATTCCCCGCATTTTCCGTATTTCAAAGTAAATAATTTTAAAATTAAATTAAAGGTAAAGGTTATATAGGCAGAAAATAATTGAGTGCGAGAGTCCCTCAGGGAGTTAAAAAATTCCATGAAATACCACGAAAACAACTGGGAAACCGAGAGATATGCATCGGGTGGATTATACAGGAGTGAAATGCAACACGACGCTTCAAGTGGTGCGCGATTCACAAACTGAGATTAAACACGTTCGCATAATCCAAGTCCGATTGATTTCACCTTATTGCATTCCTCGACGACTCCACAGCCGTGTGATAGGCAGAACATCCTCTCGGAGGAGAGCCTTCAAAGGAAAGTGCGAGTAGAGAAGTACCAAGAAGTAGTATAGAGTTGAATAGAGGACGTAGGAATTTAACCCAGTTCTCTTGGATTCGTGTAATCGTGTGCGCTCGAGCAGGATAAATCTCCGAGCGGCAAAGTGTGCCGTCCAACATAGTTTTCCGCTTGCCTCCTTTGAGACTGGCTGGAGTTTCGTTATGGGGCCGCAATACTAACGTTTCGTAACAAACGGTATCCCAGTTTCGTTACGAGTCTCAAGGTTCACTGCTAGCAGTGAGACGAGCACGAAAACAGTAGGAACACTCTCGTTTTCCCATTCTTTTTCTCCTTTTCTTCCCGCTCGGATTGCTGGTTTGCGCGCGCACGTGCCGAGTGCAAACGTGCGGTATGCGAAAAGACGAACACGAGGACGTACGAGTCCAGTGAATTAGTTGTGAGCACTTTAAAAGCACGCGCTCGTACGACTTTAACCCTCCGAGGATTGTTCGCTTTACTATTCTACGCCGAGCATTGACTCTTTCAGGGTCAAGCGGACTTTGTACAACGCAGGCATTGGAACGTCACGAAAATACTACGCGATTCAGTTCAGATTACACATCATCGCGTGTTTAAAAATTCAATTCTCATACCTTTTAATTTGTTAAATATAATTGTTTGTATTTCGCAATGTCCATTTAGTTATATGCATTGCGTTTCCTTTTTAATTTAAATACCCGGAAGTTATAAATAATTAAGAAATGTTGCCAATTATGCGTTGGACTTGAGAGAAATGTGGTCATGCCAATGAACCCTTGTGGCATTGATCACTGCCACTCTGCCAAATGTATCATCGCAAACGTTTGGCATAAGCATACGCAGTCTGTTTATCAATCGTTTAGAGTTCTCCCATCCCACGGAAAAGATTGATGGAAACCGTGTTGAAACGCTTACAAACCTAGGCCAAATGAAATGAAATGAAACGACAAACCAACGTGATTCGTGGAAAACAATATCACGCTACGACTAAAACCTTGCGACTGCTATTTTCACTTAGGTCGTGACGACCTTTTAGTAAACAGTGCCCGAATCTTCCTCACATCATTGTATGCCACTGACAGCAAGCCAATTCTTTACCAACTATTTCCAATTGCGAAAAGGATTCGGTTAAAATTCCCCTTCGTTAAAAATTCGTAATAATTCCCCTTCCTCTTTCAATTAGTCAACTACCTAACGAGAGAACTCTTTTTTCCCGTACTAATGAGAGCCTCGTTTCTATGGTAATGAACACCGGGATTGTCATACATGGGAATCATTGTTCCATGTTCCATGTACCTTTAAACTGAGCTTTTCGGGCCGGATAAGTCGAGCCACGTGACACGCTCGAATTATTTAACCGGGAGTACCAGGGCCATTGAAAGAAACTCGGCAATGTGCGCCAAGGTTAGCGATGACATAGGAACAACCAGTGCAAAATCTTCCTACGAGCTTCGTCCCTCGACAAATCATCATCACTGATTGCACCTCGCATTACAGGCAAATCTACCAACTCTCCGGGTGAACTTTTGCGCAGAAATATCAGCACACGCATGTGATAATAAGAGGTCGACGTCCCTTTTCACGAGGATGGCACTTGGAAAATCATTTACATGCGACACCCTCTTTCCAGCGCAATCTATTTTTCGCATGGACTTTAGACGCGATAAATTCATATGATAATTGCAAGTGCAGCAGTAAGAAAGTTTCAGCCACCAAAAGGTGGAGTGACGTACTTCGTTCGATATAAACTTTAGCCTGTCTCTCACTCTCTCTCTTTCTTTTTTTCTTGATAAAGAATGATGTATACAAGTATAACAATGAAACATACCTAATATGGAAAGAGCACAAGGAACTTCACATGCTCGGACAAGGCAGCCTTCAAAAGCACTGGGTCACACTTTGGCTTGAAAACTAGTTTAACGTCAACTCACACGTTCAATCAAGCACCACTGACTTCCAGCACTATTGGACACGCGTGCCAATCGCGATTGCTGATCGCTCAAACGAAATTATCGAAAAGAAAGTACGGGTTGCCCTGATAGGTCCGCAGTGTCCGCGTTAGACCAGTAGGATCGTCGCAGCGTGCTGTCTGTTTACGCTGACTCGTTTCGTCCTCATCGCTAATACTTGGAGAATAGAACAACGCCAGTCGAAACTCGAAACTCCACGTAGCCGAGAAGCGACGGCTGAACGGAAAGCGTGCGTGCCTACGTGCGCGCGCGCGCGAGCGCGCTTTCGATGCCCGAGCGTTTTGGCGCGACGTTACATCTCGCACGTAGCGCAGAGTGTTGTAGCACTGAGTGGAAGAAGAACGAGTTGGTCAAACTTGTTTGCGCCTCGGATTATGGGGAAGTAGTTTGAACTCCTGTGGTCAGGAGTGCTCCATAGCACACACACGTGTCTTGGTCGCCGAGGTCAGGAGCGCTGATAATACCAAGATGATGTACTTTCAAGTAGCGCGGGCATCGATCGCAAACCCCTTGCACATGCAGCAGTAAAGCTTTCTCTTTCCCTCTCACTCACACTTGTTCACAGACACTGAAGTTTGCTTGGAGAAAGGAATAGCTTGGCTATGAGTGCGGAGGTCTCGATTCGAATGCTGTCCCACTACGTAACCCGCACGCGATGCAGTACCGAATGCTTCTGCTCTCCGGCGCGCACGCTCCTTCGACCTCAGCCGCACCGGCTTCCTCGACTCCCGCACGCCATCTTACACTCGATGCTTTGCCACCTAACGTCCACTTCCTGCACCCGCTTTTACTCGCGCGAGTGTACCGATCAGTGGGTCAAACAAATTTCTCGCTCACCCACTAGGTATTGTAAATGTTTTAAGTGTTGACAATGGATAACATTAAATTCTGAAATGCATGGGAGCGAAGAAAAGGCCGATGGTTATTTAGTTTTAGAAATTCGAGGTTCCTGTTTGTTCGCTCGCGGCAAGGTAGACACTTGATTCGCTCGAGTTAGTTGGATTAAATTTGGAATATTTACTCACCGTGCGATGAAGCCTGTGCTTGATGCTGCGCCGCTGCTCTCTGTAACAGACATTAATTAACTACATCAGTATTGAGTAGGTGGTAGCGAAATCCTGAATAATTCCATGTTTTGTAATATTTGACTGCATATTCCATTCATATCGCGTGGGTTGGCATGTCAGGATTTTTAATTTCGGGATTAATTATGAATGTTCCATTAATGTAGAATTTGGTGGAATACAACTGGAACTGCTCGTACGATATTCCAATTTATTATACTATCTATTATCAGCCCATAACAATGTGATGTTCGATATTTGATATAAATAAGTGCTTAAGTACTGTTTCTGCTATTAAATCATAATCTAGGATCACCAAAACTGCGGGAAACCCGAAAGTGTAGAATTACAAGTGTAATACAAAGATATCTTGTAACACAGGCCGAGATACTTAGGAGAAGAAGTAAGAGGAGTACATTCTGTAAGATCAAGCGGATGCCGGATGCCTCAAGGCTCTTGGAATCCAGTGAGCGACTTCTGGGCTTCGCACTCAAGTAATCGTCCTTCTTGCCACCCTTTATCCACCGAAAATACGACGACATCGCGCCGTGCGCTTCTCTTCACCTTCCACTCTCACTGTCACGCCAGCCTCGCGTACACCGCACAACTATTCTTCCGATACGAGGACAACTCGATTGACCTTTCCGCACATGTTCCACTTTATTTTAAGCTTCCACTGTGTCACATATCGATTATATAATTAAACCGCTTGTGAATGAGTTAATGGAAGATGTGAGCGATGGGGATACTGATTCAATAGTATGCGAGTTAATGTAGAAATATCGTGCGCAGGTGCAATCTGTGTCGTGGTGGGCATGAATAAATATCAACTTGATGATTTCGAAGTAATTAGAGATTATTCATTATTACGAAAAAATAACAGACTAACAATTGGATTCCTTACTGATTCGTAATCAAATTTAATACTTTTCCGGATCATTTACTGTGAATTCGACTGTGATGTCTCCTACTTAATCATCGAATCTATATAGGAATAAGTAGATGTCGCTATTCACACGGCAATAATTCGAAATATAATTTTACATACTCGAATTGAGAGCGACGTGATTGCGGAACATATTCGAAATGGTTCTATGGGTTTATCTTCTTTATATTCGAAATCTGCCGAATTCCTCGTGAAGCTGGGTTGTTATAGGCGATGGAGAAACGCGTTCGCTCGCTCCCGATAACGGCGGCACACTAACGCCTAATTGTCGCCGCGTTTGCGTTTTGAGTCATGTAAATACGCGCACACGAGCGCTGAAACGAGGCTCCGCCAACGTGCGCGTCTCTCTTATTTGCGTATTCACCTTCTGCCCGACTTTATCAGTAGATTCTACTCGATGCATCGAGCCAGACCTCAGTGCTCGTTTTCGTTCCTAAGCGATACATTATCAGCCATTGAAACCGGCCTCGATTCACCGCTGGTTATTCCCGTTTCGCCCCCACTTATACGCGTATCAAATATTCCCAATCGGAAAAAGTGTCAACAAAAAAAACATAAACCTAACAAAATATCTTACGATCATCCAACTAACATTAATATTAATACCAATAAGATTAACATAAAGGTGACTGGAAAGGTCGTGGTGAGACTCTTGCCTAGGGTGCATATCATTCTTTGTTACGCAATGCAATGTGGACTCGACATCGATTCTGTACGAGGAAAAAATAGAGACGTAAAAGCTCTTAGTCTTGAAAGATTCACTAATAATGCGAACGCGGACCAGAAGAGTTGAGAGGTACGTTAGCAATAAAATTATATCAGCAGCAAAACACTATGTGTACTCTACATGCTGCTTGTCAACTCGACACTAACGTTTATTAGAGTCTGTAATAAAGGACAGCCAATCATTGTATGCTAATATATAATGTACCGGGTACAGAAAATTCAGTAGCATTAAATGTCCTAGGAGACACGTGGGTTTTACATAACACTTTTCGCCGAACATTCATGGTAACAATAATATATGATCACTGATAGAGCGTTATCTTCTCCGGGTTAGCGCAGGAGGAACATGATTCAGAAGTAGCTTCAGTTTTATGAACGTGTCGTGTATATATTAGGGGAAGATAAACAGTTAGTTACAGCGTTAGATTCTCTGTACGCGGCAGGTGTACGTTACATATTTGGATTATGGACGCCGATGTCTCGACGCATTACCGCCGCAGCAGTTAAGACTCGGTGATGTAACTTTTATGAACCGGCTGAGCTTCATGCTTATACGATTTGCAGATATACTCATTGGGCGAAAAAATGCATTTATGCACGCACTTTTGTGCAGCGCATGTGCGACAAAGGCTTTTGCGGGCGTTGCAAATATGTATTTTTAGCATTATAGGTATTAAGTTCGACGGTGTCGGCAATGGCGAGGGAAAAATCGGCCAATTGAGTGAGTAAGGAAATAAATATTTAATGAACTTTGTAATTAATACACCGGAAGCACCGCGATATATAATTTCTGAACGAATAATGAAGCGTCGGTAAAGTAAACACGTTAACATTAGGAATATAAGCACGGACTAGTTAAAATCGACGTTTTACATCGTTTTATGATGCACAAGTTTACTTCTTACATGTGTTACGAAATGGAAGCTTCTTTCGCGTCTGATTTCCAGGTACGTACTCGGAAACTGATACCATTACTTAACACGTGAAAGGATGAGAGCCAAACAAAGAACACGATGTAGAACTGTCGGAAGACCTCGTGCTTCGAGATTTACATTGTTGCAAGGCGAGCCAGCCTACGTAATAAAACTGCGAGACAATTGTGATTCTATAAATTCCAACGCATTGCATCTTGTTGTAGATGAATAAAAAATTGATGTTTCGAGCAATTATTTATTAAACAGAATTAAAGTGACCTCGTAGAAATTGGTTAATGCAATGGAAACTAAAGCAAGGCGAAGCAAAATAGAAAACACACTAGTTGAAATTGGCTCCCACGTTTTTTAGAGTGTACGTGACGGAACGACATGTAAGAAGGAGAGGAGTATCGGCTGGCTTTGCCAGCTTTCAAGTTTAGAAGGAGCCAAGCACAATAGGAGACGCTTGCGTCGATGAACCCCAGACATGGTTCGCCACTGCAGATTACCATCCACCTTCTCTCACCCTCCCGAAAGCAAGCACAGTATGTACATATGTGCGCGACTCGTGGAGGTCACATTGCGGGGAAGGTTAAGAGTAGTATGAAGTCACTCGCTAAAACTAGCTCGACGCACTTCGCGAATATGATGAAAAACCGGGCATCAATTTTCCACCAACGATATCCTATTTTTGTTGTTTTCACAATAATCTACTGCGCTTGAATATGCAACGCATTCGAAACTGCTCAGTTGGCAACCGATTTCACAAAACATTGCTTTAGTTAAGGTCACAATTATGCAATATTTCTACATCGAAAATATTTTCTACTATTACTTGCACTGGGTTTATATTGTTGTTTAATAATGAACATCACCAATGATGATTTAGCTGTGATTCACTTACTATACAAATCATATGTTAATCACAGTATTTACGTCACCAGTCACAAATCAAGTATTCTCATAGGAAAGGGATGATTAAAATTGCAAATATCGCCTGTAAGTTCGAACGTTTCACGGAGCAAGACGCTAAAAACTGGTGCAAAAAACGTGTGATAAGCACGATACGCGCCATGATTCACGGCGAAGCTGCTACCGTAAAAATTATGCAAAAATCCGAGAAATATCACGAGTCACTTGGCATGGTGTGTCGGTCACAGGCACATTATAATGAAATCCGATGGCTGCGATGGATGAATTATATTTGGACAGTGCACGTGATCGGCAAGGGAAAGAGACGCGTATAAGCACTCTCGTAGCACCTTCCGCAGTGCAAGTTCGACGAGTCACTGAATAGGAAAACCGAGTGCCTTACATTCTCTTCCTCTTTCTCTGTCTTTTATGCGCTGTCTCTCTGCCGGCAGTGTTTCATATGTACGTGCGGAGATATCTGCTCGTGTGTCTCTTACGTATGCACGCGGACGTACTTACAGCCCCCACTCGGGGGCGTCCGTGTGCTGCGGAAACATACTCTTACGAATACTCGAACCACCTGCTCAACAAACTTTGTTTCCATAAAGAAGCAGACACGTGTTAACGAGACAGTAGGTCTACGACATGTTGCTGATAGCGAGATGAATAATTTCTGTATAAATAAAGGTGAGTGCCGCATCTTTCTCAACGCGTTAAGTGATAAGGACTCATTGGATCTTTATGAGACTTCAGTCACATCCGGAGTAGATCTTAATTAACCTTGTACTGTAAGCAAGTTTTTGTATACAATCTTTTCAATAAAACTGGTCAAGCAACGTAGTCATCGAGGACGCCTGAACGCAATGGCGGAAGGTTTCACCAATTCTCTTATGCTTTGCGGTTTCGCCCACGACTGGCGGCTATTATCCAATTTGCGGGATAGATTTTTTGTATAGAACGGACAAAATCGATTCGGATATCACCGCATTTCACCTTGACCATCCATCAACTCTAATTCATCAATTCTGTCGCTCCTGATAGGACTGACACTCTCAGCTTTTTATGTATTATTTTGACTGTAGGACGTTTTAGAAAGGGGACAAATGTTTTTCAATACTACTTGGATAACTTGTTAATAACCAAGATGTTACGCAATCTCATGGAAATGCATTGAAATAGTACAAGAGTAAAACAGAAGTAAAACTTAAAAGGGAATGTGATACTTCGTAGTAGATGTGATTGACGTAAACGAATCGTACGTGGGATTTCCATTAAAAGCACTGTTAGAGTCGCGTACTTCCTGTCACATGTCAAATTATACCGAGGGCTTAAGTTCCGCTTTAAAAAGGCAGCTTTTAACTGCGCAATCGTAAGGAAAAGCGAACTGCATTACCATTGAAAAGAGAATTGTGTGGCACAAGAACGTACTGTTGCCCGCTGTCGATGGAGAAGATAAAGTAGATTCCGCTCAATATATAGCTTTAGAGCTTTAGAGTTACAGAGACCTACACTACAATGTTCTGTTTGATGTGATGGAAAAAAGTCGTAGATGTACTCACCGCTTTCTTCTTGTCTTCCGAGCTCAAAGCACTGTGACTCCTGTGCCTAATCAGATCCATAACTTTGCTCACAGGATTCCTACTACTCTCGGAGCCAGCTCTCGGTCGGCCCATTGGCTGACTGTGGTCCTTATGTTCTTTCGAATCCCTATGATGTTCTTTCTCCGAGCGCACGTCGATGGAAGAGCTGCCATGCGAGCCTCTGTGCAACGAATGCTGAAAAGAAAGTCATTTCTCAGTACTAAGCAAGTTTTCTAAAGACTAAGCAAAATTTAATACTAGACATTACTGATGAAGTCAAGTATTCATGTGAATTATGTGGAAAGGAAGTATCATAAGTTAATCTATCAATCATTTTACCTGCACGGCGCTTTTCATGTTTGCTATAATGCTGGGCTTTCGTTTACTAGCATCGGACTTGCTTCTCGGCCTGAATGCATCGAAGAGTGCCGGTTTTCGGGTTGGACTGGCGGTGTCATCGACAGTTCCGCGACTCTTTCTTCTCTCAACACTACTACTACGGCTATTGTTACAGCTGGTAGATCCAGATCGTGTACCCGATGGTTTTCGGCCTCCTTTGCTCGATGTGCTAGCTTGCTCCGTTGGCTGGGATAGAGGTGTCGATTTTCCCGAGCCAGATGCACTTCCCGATGGCTTTCTAATGTTTCGGGAGTGCGAACCCCATGTGCCTGATTCAACAAATACAGTAACACTTAGTATAATCACCTTTAAACCAAAAATGGTACACCAATGTTCCAGTTCCAATTCACAAGATTAATTAAAATGATTTTATGAAATTGATGACTAACAATTTAATATACAGATAATCGAGCACATTGTAAACTGTAATATCCTCTGCCACGCAAATCACCGGTGCAGTACTGATGATGTAAAGAAAATGCACGGCTCGTCCAATGAAGAATTCCAAATGAAAGTGCAAACGAAGCAAAGTTGGTTTGTAATAAGGACTTAAGACACAAACGTGCAATGAGGTACAAAGTGTGTTTAATTCGTTGGTAAGATTATAATGAAAGAAGCACCTTTTAATAAATGTTATAGAATAATCAGTTTCGGGCTCACCTGCTCGAGGTCTGTGACCTTGATCCTGAGAGGCTTGTCCCGCAGTATCTGTATCTTCTGTGACAATTGTCGGCAAGGGTTGAGAGCCGAGTTCCTGAAACATAAAAATTGCATTGCAAGTAAGTACATTTATCAAAGATTCTAAATAATTTAATACAACTCTTTACTATCACGTGACTTAAACTTAATTTTCTTGGGCAAGCAGCCCAGTCGCTATTCCTGTCAAATGTAAACCGGCACAGATTCCGCAAATCGAACGCAGTCATGATCGAAGCATAACTGGAATCATGTATATTTATCCGAAGGCATGAGTGGATAAGTCATAGTCCGAAAACCGCAGATGTGGAAATTTATAGAGAAGGAAAGTGGGCATAAACAAAACTATGAATCTATTAAAAGCTCGCTTCAGTCGAAGCTCTATCCTGATTTGGAGCTACGACCTTTCTGCTTTGGTTTCTGCTTTCATTTGGTGTTGGCAAGAAATAGATGGAAATTAACTTATTCAATTTGAAAGTTGCTATTGTTTATCCGATGACCTAACACGTCAAAATAGAATCGTTTGCGTCAGCAACAATGTCTCCAAGTCTTAAGAAATGTTACCATTAGTTATCCCACAATTCATCGAATGGACCAGCAAGGTCGTCATTTCTCATTAGCTGTAACTTCATCATTGTACGGACCCTTGGAATTACTCCAAATACATTGACATATCAATTGGATATTGTCCAATACGTGATCGCATTTCAACACATTCAGGCGTTGAAAGTCTGCGACTTCCGCGGTAATAACTTATTTCTACTTAAAAATATATTGTAAACAAAGATTCGAAACTTCTACAATTATTATTAGTTTAAAAATGCTACATATTGAAAGCCTACCCTTTTCCGATATTCTACGAAATCATCGAGATAAGATTCCGCAGCTTCCTGTAATGTCCTCAGTACCGACGCCGCTTTACCAAAAATCATCGTCCCCATTTTAATTGGTGTAAGAATTTTAACAATTTTAGTCAACACTTAACAATGACAACCACTTTGCATTATTTATGTGCGAGCACGTATGCGTGTTTAGTTCACTGAAGGATATTCGAAATTGTTTACGGGCACACACGGGTGCAATGAATCCGTAGAAAGTTCTCAATCGATGCCGGTCGTTAATGCCGAGAAATTTACTACCGGCACGGCATTTCGATGACCTGGTGTTTTTCAATGCTTCCTCACAAACGTCAAATTCATAGTAGAATTCGCACGCAGAACGCAAATGATTCCCATTCAATTATCACCATTCACAAGATCTTTATCACCATGTGTAATACAACTTAATTACACAAAGCTAGAAATCAATTACCACTAACATTTATTCAACCCCGACAATGAGTTTCAATTAAATGAATCTTAATTAAATCAGTCATTCATGATTAATTAACTCATCCGCGGGAAAGGTAATGCGGTAAATTTGAAATTTATCACCACCTTTCTTATACAACAATATTTAATCGACTCGAATCTGTGTGGGGTATTTTGTAACTGTATTGGCAAGACTAATAGGACACATTTGTCATTATGCACTGGTCAAGCACACTGCTATTGATTCACCGACTAATAGCCGAGACTTTTGAAGGATGTTCCCAGCACGACTGCGGTTCGACTGGCGCTTGTTCCGAACTTTCGTCGGGTTTGGATCGCACGCCACATGTTCGAGAGGAAAGCGCGCGTAAGCGATATACCAACAGAGCCGGAACAAAGCCGAGCCCCGAAATTTAAGCTATCCATTTTCACCCGGTGATACCGGATCCCCCACAATTCAGCAGTAGTGCCACCCCTACATATTTGCGGTTTTGCGTTACGTAGCTCTCCTCTGAACTCGTGCGATCTGTCGACACTTTAGCGAGGCTTCTAGTCCGCCAACTCCAAAAAACACCTACCCCGAACTTCCCACGAGATAGAATAACTGTTATTTGTATATATTGACGCATGTATATGTTATTAAAAAAATATTTGTTTAATCACAGAAGTGGCAAACAAAGATTTGGAAACACGTTTGGATTTTGTGATTGTCAGAATAATGGGATGAATATTTATTTATTAATTATACGTTATGTATTACATTTTAAAGTAAGTCATTCGTTTATTATTAATGTGTAATGTGTGGTTGCACAGTGTATGATAAAATTGCGGGGAACTAATAGAATTGTAGTGTTTTTATATACCACTTAATCTTAGAAACGTTATTCGCTAGAATAGATAAGTTAATCCTGGATTGTCGATTGATATCGCATTGTCTGAACGTTGTGTACCCGCGACTACCTACGCAACTGTCTGTGTTATTGTTTTGTCGTCAATTGTATTATGAAAAATCTGTCATGATTCGTGTAATGATATCTGATAAATCTACCTTTCACTTTCGACATTTGAACCTTTAAATCGCAGATCGAACGCTATTTATTCTGACAATTGGATTAATCAGGTAAGAAAACCGCCAAGTTTTACACTGAAGATTTTCCTGATTTATCGAGTGCTTGTTGCATCAACGTCCATTTTTAGAATCCTGATAACATATCGAACAAGAAACTCGGACCATTCTACGCGCCGCCCTCTTCGATCAGACACACGTGGACGAAAATAGATAATTTGCACATGCGAGGGCATTTGTTTGTATACGGAATCAGTAATAAGGATCGAAATGATACGATCAGTGCTGCGAGGAAGTGAATTCGCTCCTGATAATGACAACTAAGAAACTCAATTCTTTTAAATTATTAATAAGTACGTAACGTATGATGAATTCATCTTTCCTGCTACGTGCACAACTTGTATCTGAATATGAAATTGTACATCAATAAAATGCACTCTTGGAACACCCTGTATGGAAATGTAAAAGCAACAGAAGAAAAATAAAAATCCGATGTTACAGGGAAACTAAATGTCTGCCACGACTCAGATTGCATAAGAAAAATTCAGCAAGACAAACTCAGGGCACGGAATTTGTATTGCACACCACACATAAACACGGGCGTGCCAAAACTTTAAAAATTGACGTCATACTCTGTTCACGATGTCTAAAGGGAAACTAGTGAACTTGACCTGGAGAAATTCAAAACAAATTCTAAATTCCGAGAAATAGGACTAAAAAAATATTCTGTGCAATGAAGAATGGCTAAGGTAACACAATGTGAACGTAGTCCTTGACATTTTTATAATATGTTTAATTCCTGCTGTCGTTTTTACAAAAATGTTTTTTATTTAATTTCATATGGCCAATAAAAAAAACTGACAGAATTCTAAGAAAAATATTTTTGCCTGCTATGATGAATGAAGGATTAATTAATTTACAAAAGTGCAGTGATTCATATCGGTTTCTCGAGGTACCAAGGACATTACGTTACAAGAATTCCCTTCGGCAATGAGTTCGAGAGCTTGAGATAACAGTGGAAGGCGTGTTCGCTCGTCAAAGTTGGACGTCCCATGCACGCCGGGCGCCCCAGGACACCTGAGCTATTAAATCGAACTAGTTTCGAAAAATTTATGACTGCCGCAAACATATCATCTTCGTATGATAACTCAAGGCCATAACATTCGAGCATGTATCACAATGTTATGTGCGCAGTATTCCAATTCTTCAAACTCTCCCTTTTAATAACTTCTTAAAGTTTTAATTGTATCGTCACTGTCTTGCTAAAATATTCAAAAATTCCAATTCCATTAATCAATAAGAGTTCGATTAATCATTTACTATTGTATCCTAACAATTGTTGAAGTTAATTATTCCGAAAATGCTGGAACTCTATTGTGAGAGATACCAAAACAGCATCACTCCATTATGGCACACCAACTTCATATCCAACTCAGTTTGTTATAAAACAGTGATGAGAACATCCTCCTTTTCAAAGTCGGTAGAAAAGCGTATGCCAAAACAGAGCTGCGCTGGGAAACTAGAGCAAACCACCCTTAAATTCGTTAGAAAACTTTGAATTGTGAAACCACCAGACAGGCAAGCAAAAGTTGCCGGAAATCGGAGTGTAGTTGCATTCTACTGCTTCTACTATTTTAATGAAATTCGCAGGAATCCAATATTATCGTGACAGTGTTATATTTCAGCCTGCTCGATATCAGAGCAGAGATCAGTGAAGATTACTGAAGACAGAGTTCGAGTGACGATAGCTGGATTGTAAACTTTGAATGTCAGGAGTGTCCAATTTCATTCATACTCAGAGACTTCTACTTCTATGAATACATTCGAAACTGCCATCGTCATATATGTAATTCAAATTCTAATTTATACCTGCGGAAAATCATCGGCTACAAATATTCTTCTCAATAAAGAAAATCACAATAAATAAACAACAAACCCTTAATCATTGGATAAATAATGAAATACATAATTAAATTAATAAAATAACCAAATGGCATTTCATACTTAAGAAATTCAAAGTGCATTCAATCATCCACTGATACACGCGGAACAACACAATTATACCAACGACGCAAAGTGGAAAATCCATTCTACTGATTCACTATCAATAGGGAAATCACCATGGTCAGAACGCTTTAACAGGAACTCGTTTCTCGTTAAGGTTCGAAGGAGTACTCGTACCTTGTAAGTGCCGTGATACTCCGGGCACCGATCGAGGTACGGCACGAGCGAGTACTTCCGCACTCTTCCTAACGACACAGCTGACATGTTTCAATGCTTTTCACTATTTGCTCAGGATGCAAAGAGACACGCGTGCTTTCCGTCAACTCATCCAGGTACGAACACGCGCGCCCATTGAGGATTTCGGCGCTCTGACAGTTTCACCGACTCATCCACTCACTGACTGACTGACGACGAGCGTGTCACCCGCTCTTCGAAAGCACCATTGGCAGTTCCTCACTATCGCCACGCGCACGCACACACACATGCGCCTACGGCCGAGGAGACACTCTTCTCTTTCCCTACGCGCACTTTTGTCGAGCGACAGAGAGGGAGAGACAAAGACAGAGAGAAAGTGAGAAAGAGAGAGAGAGAGAGTCGACAATATCGATAACAATTTTCCGTCAGCCGAGCATTTGTCTCGAATGCCCGCCTTTATCGCTGGATTCCGATTATCAACGATAATACATGACAGCGTCCGTTGCGTGTATCGCTTTTCGAGTCGCGATCGACTCGAGTAGACAATGCGAAAATCCTCCAATAGGGTGAACCGGTACCCAAGTTCCTTGGAGTACTAATTTTCTTTTTGAGAATTCAATTAACTCGATGGAAGATTCGACAGGATTGCAAAATATTTTCAGAAGATTGTTTATTGCGGTAATAATATTTATAGAGCGACTGAGACTGCAAGTATTGCACTGTTAGCACAGATGGGTAATGTTGTCAATGAAAATAGGAAAGCTTTCGTAATGAAGTTGTTAGCGTTTTCGGGATAAATTAATTATGTGTGTAAGCAAGTTACGTGTGTCTGGTATTTAAGTTCGATATCTATATACAACTCGATTCAAGGCGAACTCTTGGCAGAAAAACTATAAACATGCCAATAATCTTGTATTTACAAGTCTTTCAGTGATGTTCGTGATGACTTGTTCATTCTGAAGATCGTGCGAAGTTTGTATATTGTCATCTATACTCTGCGAAGTTTCTATCTTTGAATAAAAGAATTTCAGTTAATTTAAATGGTAATTGGAGAGAAATGTATGTTACAGTATTGTGTGCAAGTATTTGATAACTGTTTTCTTATTTTCACAAAGGTCACGTTCGCAGCTCACTTCCACATATGGAGATGCGGCAGTGTAATGAAGCCATAAATTCAGATCACCGAGCAATAAAAAATCTCTTACATCGAGATGCGCTCGCAGAGGTCTGCCGTCGTAAATGTTAAGCAAGATCTTCTTGCCGCAAAGAGTGCGAGCCTCCGCTCGATCTTAGTACGTTGAGTCGTGAAATATAATCGACGCAGCTTTATGGCGGCGCTCATTCAAGTACGAGGGTGTGGTCGACATGAAAGTTTGTTCAAGTAAACTCGACCTTCTGAAGTAAGCAGCTTGCCAAATCAAATAGGCAGGTAGTAATTATCCACAGTCAAAGTTGGAACACCAGATTCGAATTCAAAAAGTATTCGACCATCGACTTAAATGATAAATCTGATTTTAAATGCCACGCAACTGTTTAAAGTTACATTAAAAGAGACGATTGTATTCAAAACTTTTTATCGCACTATAAAATGAATCATAGAATTTTTTAACTTAACTCCTAATACATATTTAATAATCCCAGAACTTAATATACTCTCTTTCGCATTGCAGACTTTCCGTATAACGTAGAGCAAATGTAGTTTCAAAATGCGACGGCACGTTTTTCCTAAAGAGTAGAAATAATAGTCTCGTAAAGCGAAGTGCTCGCGATGCAAATTATACCGCCTGGTGCACCCATTAAAGCGTTGACCTAGTTAGTAAAAATCTGATAAAAAATCATTGCGTAACATCCACTAACCCTTTGCGTTTAAAAGTGTTCGCGCCGATATCGTCGTTGCTCCAGGTTAGTCTGTAGCTTCGAGGGTTGCCGGAAAGGTGGCGATGGAGTATACTTCTCGAGAAAACTACAGGGTGATGCACTAGATGGGGGATCAGTTTTTTACCATCGAATTATTGGTAATACCGACATTGCATAATTGTTTTGTTAGCCGTGTAATGTGACTTGTGCCATGAGTCGCTTATCGATTAAATAACAAATACTAAATTAGGGTCCTATTAGAATCTACTGATAGGTCTGCTGATAATGAACCTATTAATCGGCCCTAATTTAGTATTTCTTAATTAATCGATAAGCAGCCGATATCTGTCGTGATTCACTCCGTGTAGTGCTCAACGACACACGCCACCAGTGACATTATACGGCTACCAAAACAATTACGCAATGTCGGTATTACCGATAATTCGATGGTAAAAAACTGATTCCAAGCTATCTGTTACGGCCTATACCGCTAACCATCGTTCGATCAAGAAAACTATCTGGAAACTACTCGTGAAGCAGCAGGTAAAATTGGAATCTGTACTCTGCAGATACTATAATCAAACCTGCATAAAACTGAGATTTTCCCTTGAATTACTGAAACAATTATTATATGTTATATACTGCAACATATATTATTATAATTTCAACTTAATAAACTACAGAACCGTTTTGTATTCCAGCGAATCATTGAACTTCCATTCATTGAATCATTAAAAAAGCAAATATTGGATGATTGAAACGTCAAATTGACTAATTTTTCATTGAAAAGAGTAGTTGCTCGATGCGCCTGACTAAACAGCAGAAAGATGTAAAAAGAATCAACAGCAGAAAAACCGATAATGCAAGAAATATGCGAGCGGAATTCCCGGGGGCACGGATGGATACGTGAAGGAAGATACTATTACTCCAATTAGGTACGGCTGCATCATTGTCGGGCACGTGCAAAGACTCTTTGTACTCTAAAACGGGCTGACGTAGTCACCGCACAGACCAGTTGCGCAACAAAGAGCAAAAGATCGAGCGAGCAACGCGTGAGGCCAATTTCATTGGAGTGCACGAGTGAAATTCTAGACTTTGTGTCTCTTAGTTTAAAAAGTACTCTTCCTAGAATGGACTGCCGACGCGCATCAGCTTACCAATGTACTAATTTGTTAGCAACTAGCGGCTTTAAAATTGAATTGAAAAATAAATTGAATTTCATTAGCTTTTAATTGGTTGAAAAAATAATGAATATTGCAAAATGATATTATTAAGTTTCGGTAGAATTGGAAAATCGAATACTGACGCTATCTATTGTTGAGTATTAAAGCTATTTCGAAACTTGAGATTTCAAGTCAAAAGGATTTATATGCGAGGCGATTTTTCAGTTTCTTACATTCACAACTCATCGGTATAGAATTGTCGATTGTAGGAGGCCATATGAGTCGAATTATCCGTCATAACAGCCCTCAACGCGATGTAATTCGTCTTTCGTGTGAATCGATAGAGCTTAAAGGAAGCCTTGCACGTTTCCCACCCCCGTGCACACGCTCGCATTCATTCCCTATGAAACATTAAAGCCACAGGAAGATCTGGGGCAGACGATAGCCGGTGAATTTAGAGTGCCGCACATGCACGCGCATCTCTTACCAACTGGCACCCGAAACTGCCTAATTTTATCTTAGCGGTGATCACACAAATCGCGTTAAACGAAACACATTTAATACTGTCAGTTCCGCAAGGTGTGTTTATCTGATATTCTTTATTATATTTTATCTGACTAAATTTACACGAACTTTGCAGTAAAATTAAACAAGTTCCGTGTGAAATCAGATACCTGAACGTCCCCCTAAAAGCGACTATAATATATTCCCTTGAAAAAGATTGAATAATTAAAGAATTGACAATTTTCGTTTTACCACAGTTATTCATTAAATTCGTGAATTCCGTGTTCTCAGTACATCTGAATGTATCTACTTGTTGACTAAGCCACTAGAATCTATTCATTATTCTGATTATTCACTTCAAATTTAATGGGACTCCACCTTTTTTTACCAAGTCAAGCATATTCGGTTAGCGTTAACGGATCAATATCGTTGAAGGCGATCATGTAATTACGCCGGCATAAACAAGCATAACTGGCAGGCGCGGCAACGCTTCTATTCATTAGTATGATTGGTTTGTCTATTGCGAAAGTGTAACACGTACTCTCCCACTCCGCCACGCTCTAATCCTGTCGATCGATTCCCCACTTACATGGGGCCTCCAGTTTATGGCATAAGTGGATCAAGTCCTTTCGTAAATTTAGAGCACTGGACTGAACATTCCTGCCTAATAACTACTGTTTGCTCAGATAGTCTTAACTTGATTTATTTTACTTGATAGTACGAAGTGGAACTATTAATCTCCTTTTTTAAATTTATTTTTTTAGTAATCTTCGTTATTTGAATAATACACTTCAACTATGTCGTTAAAAACGATGCATATAAATGCAGTTGGAAGAATAACTTTGAAGCATACAGCAAAGTATGAAAACTGAAAGAATTCAATGAATAAATGTGTGGTAATTCTAACTTTGCGATTTGAACCTGCTAAGGTGGCAACAATACTATCATTAATATGTCGTTCATACAAATGTATCTAACATTTCCATAGCACCGTTGAAATGATCGAATTGCCAGGGCGTCCCGCACAGAAATAGAGCTGCCTGCTGGATCGATATGCAGTTACATGCAGATCTAGAGACGCGATTGCAACCACGTACACACACGCGTCCCACCCACTTTTCCAGAACGTCCGATTTAAACATCCGCATCTAAAATATGCAATGTCGCCAGCCTAAAGGGGCGCTTCATTGGAATTCGATTCTCCAGCCACAGATATCCTGCTCTATAATTACTCCCCATTTATTATTAATAGGTCGCCGCGATGCTCTATATTCCCAGCGGCCAATTGCTATAATTAGTGGGAAATATCTTGAGTGACAGTTTACGCATTCCCGCCCAAGATATGTTCTATTCGCAGGCTGGTCTCAGGAATAAATAAACAAAGGCGAGTGGATATCGGAGGAGAGCGAGTGTAAATATTCCTTGAGGAGTAAAGAGAGGGTTCGAAGCTTGCTAACAATAAGGCATGCGCGGCAAGCAATGAGCCGAGTATCGAGATGATCTGCCCTTTTTAACGATAGAAGGTGGGCAGCCGGGTAGGTGAGTCTCCCCCTCACCCGCTCTGCCCCTTCTCCAGTACCGTCGAGATCGGAGAGGCCGGTTCATTGAACTCTACTTTTCTCAACCTTGCAACAACCGCCTCCTGCCCGGCGCCGTACGTTAACCCCCTTGTTTACGGAAGTTGGAGCGCGCAATTCGCTGGTGGCCTCCCGCCACGTAAACATCGACCTTTTTATTCTCTCTTCTGCTCGCCGGAACACCCCGCTGTGCCGATTCCCTTCCCGGCAAATTGACGTTATTCTCAACCGGGAGAATGGAGCTTAATTAAAATGATACGGAATGATAGCGTGAGTGAATCCATCGTGGTAGAGTTCGAGCGTAAGTGCGCAAAGAAATTCTAGCGAAATTATTAAAGAATATACAAGATTTATTACGTCAACGCCTCTTTGGTAGAGAATTGTAGTTCTTGTTGGTTTCAGTGTTATTTTGAAGTGTTTGCGAATTCAGTGTCAATTGATGGTTAGAGAAATAGATTCCCTGCAAGATTTCACGTGTCACACGTTACGCAAGGAATAATGTGAGCGAGAGCGTGTTCAAGGGTGTTTATTCCAATGAGTCGCGCGCTAGAAAAAAGAATGACTAAGACGATCATTCCGCAGGCACTTGCACAATTGGACACTAATGACAACTGTAACAGATACTATTGTTGGTACACTATATTGCAGTGTACCAACCCGTTCATGTGGAATAGCACTTTTGATCAATACCGCCTGCGTGATAACACTTACGCATTCTCTGTTCAGTTAAACGAGACCTTTCTCAACTACGACACTGTTTTTCTATCCTCTTTTTCATGATTTAACCATGAGCAATTTAATCTATGACGTGGATTTTATCTTGAATACCAAGAATATTTACAGCCGACGCTATTTCCAGCAGTGTCATAAACTATTAACATTCAGTTGTTACTTTCATCCTTAACGAGAATTTGAGAAATTACTATAGTAATTAAAATAAGTATGAATTATTAGCACGATTAATAATCACTCAAGAAGAAACAAGAACTCACCTTCCGCTTGCGTTCCTGCACGAAATCCACCCTGCGCACCCAGACCTCCTCGGTGGAATCATAGTCGAGTGTGCTGGAGCTGCTCGCTTGGCTCTTCATCTCAATCAAGCTGCTGTCGAAGAACCTCTTGTCGAGATGAGGGCTGGGTAGAGGGCTGGTTCGCGAGAAGGTCATGCTGCTCGAGTAGGACGGAGGATCGGTGGCGGGGAAGGTCATGCCAGGTCCAGTGGTGTGTCTCCGCCTGAGAGGAGGTTTCGTCGTTGAAGTAGGCGACGTCACCGTCGAAGTCGTGAACCTGGACGTAGTTGTTCCAGGTGCCGTGGTGGAGGTTGCAGTTGGGCTGATCGTCGGGGTGCTGGTCGTCACGGTGGTCGTCGCCGGAGGCTTCGACTCCGAAACGCTCGAGGTGGCATTCGATCTCTGATCAATCCGCTCTGAGCTCGACTTCTCCGAGGCTGATGGGCTCGAGGCTTTCGACGAGCTGCTCTCACCTTTTTCCTGGGATTCCTCCAGCTTCACCTCCGACTTCTTTGCCACGATCTCATTAGTGGTGATCGTGTCGATGTTTTTACCTGGAAAAGAAGGAAGTCATCCGGGGTGAGGATGGCTGGTCGATGATCTTGCCCCGTAATCGCGACAAAGAACTCGTTATTCAATGAGCTAGCACTCATACCCGCCGCTTTGGATTCAAGGTCGAATAATACAAAGAGGGATCTGTCGCCCGTATATTCTCTCTGACGCTCGCCGTTTGCGTAAACCTCGACCTATTGCGTCTACCCGGAGAAGCTATTATCACATGCTTACAGATGTTCGGCAATCTCCTAAATTAACATAAGGCGAACCCAAACAACCACGCTTCCGCTCGAGTATGATTCAAGCTGGTGTGTCATTCTTATTAGCGGTCGACTCGAGTGATAATTGAAAGGTGCTAGGACCCAATTTAAGATTTCAATATACCAAGCTTGAGTAGCATAGGTCGGGCTTTCCCGGATCACCGGATGCTGCATTTCAATGACCGAAGAGTCATTCTCATTTCTCAGTAGGCGAAGATAAAATCTATAAATACAGGTCTATCGTTACCTAAGTGGAGTGACTTTTCGCGGTTGTCAGTGCGGGCCTTGCCAAACGGAATTAAACGAAGCTTGAACCACCGGCCACGCTCTAATCTTAGATACCTCATTGAACGAGTGGCGAGCATCCCGTTATACATATAGGGTTCCTTGCAGATTTTCATGTCCGGGTCGGATTTCGCAATAGCTCCTACCACGGCCGGAATCTTTTGCCGGCTGGTCATCGCACACATGTGACACAAGACCAGATGAATCAAGCCCGGTAAGCCACATGATCAAACATTCGATTGTTTTATTCTTAAACCTCTCCGCCTGACACTAGCTATCCCCTTTAATAATCTCAACACTAAGCTAGGATTATTCTTGCTCTATTCTACCTTGATGATAATTCATACTGTTGAATCCATTGTTTATCCTGCCGTGACACTTGCGAGTGTATCTTTACGTACAATGGACTTTCTCACCTTCCTCAGTCTCGTATTCATCCTCTTCTCTGCATTCAGAGAGTCTCCTGCCCCAAGGGTAGGGGCTATGTGTCTGATTCCTCGAAGGCAGTCTATTCACGTGGGACAAGAAGTAGTGATGGAAGAAGCTGTCAACGCCGTCGGAGTCTTCGCCCGACGACTGCAGCATGTCCTTAAGAGCAGCCAAGGAGGTGATGGTATTGTAATTAATAGCAGAGATCAGGTCGTCCTCGATGTCACTATCGTCGGTAGTGTCCTCGTTCTTAGTAACCCCGTCATCCTTCTTCGTCTGGGGTTCCGGGGGTTTGGCCGGTTCGGCTTTCGAAGCTTCTGTTTTGTAATCCGAGCTAGTTTCGGACTCGTCATCGGAAGTGCTGGTAGAGCTCGTGCTGCTCGAGGACTCTTCTTCCTTCTTCTCATCGACCTTCTCCTCTTTAGTTTCTTCCTCGTCCGATACCTTGCAGTGATTCTCTTCGGGCTCCTCGTCCTCGACGTCGGCGCGTCCAGACGCCGACAGCTTGTTTGGAGCCTCGTCATTTTGCGCTGAATTCTCGAGGTTCTTTAGGTTCATCAGGGATTTCTTCTTCCCTGAATGCGCCCTTATCTTTGGACTCGCGTCCTCCTGGCCCGTCATCGCGCTCTGGTGACGGTTGTCAGAATTAACATCACACTCGTCCGACTCGTTCTGCTTATCGCTACCGGAACTCTCCATTGAGGAATCTGAAACACGAGGCAATGCCTTGTTAGTTCGGATATTGATAACAATTAATTTGTGTGTTGGTATATCTCGTCGAGGTTATATCGCTTCTTTTTTTTTAAGCGATAAGCTGTCGAATGTTGTTCTATAACATGCTACACAACTTTGTTTGTCCATCATTTCTAATATTTAAAGACTATTGTAAAATAGTTAAGTGTTGGATTAATAATAGTTCGTAATCTCAAGTCGCTGGTAAACACGAGGAAGCTGTTACTTGATATAATTTCTGTACGCCCGTCACGCTGCCAAAATTATGATGAATCCTCTCAAATTCGCCTCGATTATTACTCGCTGCCCACGTAACAACTTCTTGCCAGGAGAGCAGAATTCCTGGCAAAGTGGGTGGCTCGGAGAAATTTAATGTCAAGTAAACATTCTTCACACCGGAAATAAGTATTTCTAAACAGTAGTCATTTTTTCGCAGGGAAAGAAAACGCTACGGAACACGAAGGTGCATTGTCTTATACATGGGAGTGTGTTACTGGCGCATTGCGGTATAAGTCGCCCTCTATTTCGCCAGGGTGGAAACGCCGCCCTTGCTGCATCGGGCGAGCACTCGTGCCTCCCACAATTCCTCCCCAGTCCCGTCACGTATTCTAAATAAATGACTGCCAATATTTTAACGAGCATCGATACGCGTCTTTCCGAATGTCCAATAGATTTAATGATATTGTCAAAAACTCCGCAAAGTTCTATGCGCAACTACCAAAGATTGATATGTCAATATCGTTCGCGTAACTATCGCTAAATAATTTAATTCGAATGAAAACATATAGAATTGATCGTTAAACATGTGATCAAAATTGATTATTTGATTTAGTCTTTAAGTGTGCTTACAAAGGATTAAAGAGCGATCTACTGTATGGAAAATTTCCATTTACTCACTCGTATGATGACAGTGACGAACGATTGCGATTTCTATGAAGTGGATTAGAAAATAGAATGCGGAAAGATAGATCGAGGCAGCATAATGAATTATTAATCTTCTGGGAGTTAATACGACTTTACTTTGTTGTTTTTCCGATTATTATTGTATTGTTCAATTCTGTTTTAAGTACAATTGTCCAGGTATTCCTAATTGCCCCCCCCCCCCCACAATACTGATCGACCACTTACTTCGAGATTCGCAAGGTAGCAACAGGTACGAATTCCTGTGCAACCAAGCTGCATGCCGATGACTAAGCAGATATTGTCGTTAATGGACGTAATCGTCCCTGGCGTACCAAAAGCCGTTTCATTCAGTAAGTTAACTTTTTGACAAGCACACTTATTAACTTAAGCGCATTACTAAACTAAATTGGATCAAGAAAGAAGTATAGTGAGCAAAGTGGATAATGAAACTGTGTATTCGTACCTTCTACACTCGCGGATCAAACACTTAGCCATTCAAGAAATAAATCTTGTACATTTCCAATACTTCGGAACAGAAGTGTTAGGTCAGCAATCAAGATGAAAGCAGTGCTCTGAAGCGATGAAGATCGAGAGCGGCACATTAACACGAAAAGATAATAGCCGTGCGATACTCCAATCTCTCTTTGGCGAAAGATCTCGCTGCCCTATCTTAATTGTCCAGTGAAGATAAATCAAGTGCAGGGAAGCACCGAGCGAGGTTAATACGAAGCGATGGAAAAGTAGAGCATTCGAAGCCACAGTCTTATGTACAGTGCGCAAATAAAATTGTTCAAACACTTTTAATTGAAAATATTCCACCTAATTACTTCACCAATAACGAACATTCAATGACATAAAAACAGTAATTTATAGATGATGCACTAATATCACTGTGTCTTTTTATATATTTATAATAAGTCGCGTAAAAAGGAGAAATGGTTGTATCGTCCACTTCAAAGAGATGTTTCCAAACATTTCTGACACCAACTGTACATTTGTGCCTCACTCTCGCCGATTTCCCATGGATGTTTACCAGGTTCGTCTCGATATCGTCGCGTTCATCCGCCGACTAGGGCCGATAACGTTAACCGGCAGATAGAGAAATGAAAAGTAAATAGAGACAACGATAAGATATAACGGCGAGGCAATAAATTAAGCCGAGTACCCCACGATCAATCACTGCAAGCGGTATTATTTGCCCCGGTGGAGCTTGATTCATTACCCTCGCGACTAATTTGCCGAACAAGCCGGCGGCAGTGGCAGCCTGCGACGAAAGTGGCCGGCTACCGCGCTCCGCCGAGATTATCGATTCCTCGCTCTGCGAAGTAAGCCGGAAACTACACAGCCAGTCTGTATAGACCGGCTAAAGGCCCCTGCACACTGCTGCTTCACTTTCACCGTTTTGTATAATAATGAACTAATTATGCATCACCAATTTTATGTCAAATTTGAATTTATTGATGCAATGTCACTAAAAGGTATTAAAAATTACTTAAAGAAAACTAGTACAAAGAAGTCCTATCGTGCAAGTTTGTAGAACTAATCAGAAACAAACAGCTTTTCGTTTGATGATTATCGGTCATCGACCCACTAACAGAGTCAGAATAACCGCCAAATGTTAGTGATAATTTCAGAATAGTTCAGATAGTAAAGTTCGATCTGAATCAATATCAAATAACATTCCAATCATAGTCCATTTTCTCCCGATTAAATTATATCATAAGCAAACATTCAATCATTTCCCAGATGGTAACACTATTAAACCACAAGTAGTACCAAGTTCCTACGTTCTTATCATCCATTCAAGATCTAACACGCGACCACCCCCAACTTGCAATGTGTTATTTCCCGAACATTGTTATTGCTCATTAGGCTATTGTCCAAATATTTTCATCGCCGGGTTGTCTGGGCGCGTGCAATTGGTTGGGCAGCGTGCTAATACAATGATGAATGCCGACGCCGATACGGTCGGTCATGCAATGCAGGAACATGTGCGGATCTTTGGCAGTGCGCCAGCCTCGTTTCGAGAATGCTTGTTTACCGCGTGCTAGAGTGTGACGTGGAGCACCAGCTCGGGCTCGTGGACACGTCGGCCGAAGGCACGTGACACTCCGCACGAGGCTCCTAGCCTGGCGACCAACGTGCGAAATGCTAAGCTAGCCTGGGAGTATTGAGACTTTTAGTCAAGTCCGAAGGGGACTTGTAATTTGCCATCAAAATAGCTATTAATATGGAAACTGAAAGACTAAAGTCCAAAAACTTTGCACTTTGTAATATTACTTATTCCGATTGCGGATTATAATTTATTTTCCAGTAATTTGTGGATAGTTTATGGATGTTTGTTTTGTCTGCATTGAAATTGGTAATTGCAAGGAATTAGTCTGACTAAATCAATTAATAAATGGAACATAATTTACCGTAGAAGAACTCAGGTTGATTTTATCTGTGCTATGACTTATCGCAACGCTGCGAGGAGAAAATCCCACCGCGACTTTTTATCATACATCGTAGGAAAACATGATTTATGATGGGCCTTAACAGTAAAAGTGATCGGCTATCGATAAAACTATCATCGAGAGGTGTACAAACACTATGATACCTTCCATATAAACCAGTAGAAAGTAAAAGTACTTCTTTAGAACTTTTTCAATTTCAACCTACACAATATTATACAAAACCCTTAATAAACCATTTTTGAGTCATCCTGTAGGATCGTTCACTGAATACGCTTGCTGAAACTCATAGTAATTCAATGAGAACTCACGTCACCGTTCCGGCACGTGAGAACTGCGGAATCCTCGGCCTAATGAGATAAAATAAATGCAGGAACGCGAAAAGCGGGTGTAGCGGCGCATATCCTGAGTTAACAGTGAATTTATATTCCACTCGACAAAGGCAGTTCCCGTAGGGAGAATATCGTGGTGGGGCAGCGTTCGAGTCATTTCATAATTATTACCGCGTCCAGGCAGTATCGCATCGTCGCTCGACATGATGTAACACACGCGCTACCTCCTTTTTTCCCGGTAAAACCTGTTAACGATCCAATCGGGTCCACGTGCTGCACTGTCCGCTAGAGACATGTATCCATGAATGTACAGTGGCGTTCAAAAGTCTCTGAACAGCGAATGGAAAGGTCTCCGATGCCCCTGACATACAAACTCGTCCGAAAATGTACCTTGGGAATTTAGCAGTTTGATCAGAATATAATTTCAATGAACCTTTACTGAATCAACACGATCTGATATCGATTATCTAATACTATTTGTCTATTGAATGGACAATTATATGAATCGACGATAACTATACACTTCAGGGAACAATCAATTACTAAATTGTTGATGAAAAAAGAATTATTAATATTCATGATGGTTCAAAGTGTTATTGAAGTTGTACAAATATAAAATTAGTGAAAAGATAATTATTAAACTATTCCCCGGAGACAACTGATCTCACTCTACTGCCGTATGTTACTGTGAGTTCCTCATACGAGTTGACCTACGACAAGCGATCCTGACACTCTTATCGCTCTCGGGCTACACGCGTTTTTTCATCGCCAAGATTTATGTAATTCATACCGATCCCGAGAGACGGGAAACAGATAGTACTGACACTAAGCTCACTGCAAAACCTGCATGTATAAGATTCTTTTAGGCAAATTAAACTAATTACAAAACTAGCTAAACAGTATCATATTTCGGTCAGTGTACCGTAATACAATACTCATTCCCTACTACTATTAGACTTAATTACAAGTTCTTTTTTCTATTCACTGTCTCGAAGTGTATGCGCTATCTTTGAGGTCATTGAAAATAATTGGCATTCGGAGGAAACGGAAGACGAACGGATATTACAATACAATCATCGAGTTTAATTGGCACGATAATCAAGCCAGCCCTATTTCACCTTCATTCGTGTAGATAAATATTATAAGCTTCATTATTATTTATTGTAAATGGATGAATACAGGAGTGCTCTAATTGCTTGAAAGCCGATGATAAAAAGAAGCTTTGCTGTTTGAAGCTCGATTGCTTTTTTGCTTTGCATTCCCCGACCTGAGATTGAATCGATCGAGCTAGGGGGCAGGACGCTCAATTAGTTATAAAGACATCGGGGATAACGAAATAATTCTATTTATAAAGCGGCGAGCCCACTGACGCACGCCAGCCAGATCTAACGACACTCTAGACATGTATAATCTAGAGCTCCTCTAAATGTACTTACTCACAGAAATATTTCGGAGCACTCATACCTGTCACGTGCATGCCTGGTATTTCAAATGAACAAGCGATGAATGAACAGATTTGTTAACACTCTCTTAATATATATATTCTCCGACTAATACAAAATCAAAGCTCTGATTATTGTACAGAATAGATTGAATAAAATTTAATTAATTGACAGCTGTCAAATAATACTTTCCCGTATTAAATTAAAGTATCTAATGTGCTAAAATAGTACATTTTTATACATTTAAATACTTCTGTTTTAATTGTAATTAAACTGTTATTAAACTGTAATTACAGCAAGGATTAACTCTAACATTGTTACTTTAGTATAATGTTGCATAATTATTAGTGGTGGATGTGTTTATGTTTGACAAAGAACACACAATGATTAGCGAAAGTACGACTAGCGTCCATACGCGCATGTTAAAGGTGCGGCCACGACACGCCAGGAACACCGAGGATCTTAGGAGCACGCGCCGTATTAATACTCGTCGACATTGAAAGCAAACAGCTGATCCAAGGCTGACGCCCACCGTCGCCGCGTACGTTCCTGCCTCGATAGTAATTCTACTCTCGGTGCTTAAGCAATTGCAACCCCCTGCAGTCCGAGTCTCAACTGTTTCCACTAGCTTGATTTACATTCGGCTCGCGTTTGCTCCGGAATTCATCGTTTCAATATTCGCTTCAATATTCCTCTTCAAATATTTAGTTAATTTTTAATAGCTCATCGGAATGATAAGTTGCCGGTTTTAATTAATGCGAGTTCCGAATAACTTTTCCGAAAGAATGCTCGCTGTATGTCTCGAGACATATCATTTAATTATATTATCATCGTCTTGTGTGAAAAATCGAAGTGGTAAAATGCCAGAGGACAATGCCGGCAGACTAGTACCGAGCGAAAACAAGCATTATCTATAAGAACGGCCGATATACATATGTGTGGAACAACGAAATCCGTGCTACCGTCACGAATCCAACTGACACTTTTAGTCATCGCGTTAAAAGTCAGTCACGCCGGGAAATAGTGAAGGACTTATTGTTAGTTTCATTCGAGTGTTCTTGGAGTCTTTCGAAGAACAAATCATTAGAAGAATAAGTGGCGAAGACCAATTCGTATTTTACGGTACGAATCAACTGTAATTGATCGATAATTCGAGCATCTCTGATAAAGCAGCATTGGTACAATTTGGCCATTAAGTGGATCCAATAGTTAGAGTCGCAAAATGCTTCAATAATACAGATTAGTATAATTACTAAGGAATTAATATTCATCCTGCGTCTATCAATGTTTTTTCAAAAATATTTCTAAGTACGTGCCTGCGCACTGATCAATATTAAATGCTGGAAATGATTGCCTGACGACCGACTGGTATCGAGCGGGGTCGAAAGGGGTAGCTTTCCGTCGAGGCAGTGGTGCCTGGAAAAATACCGAAAGCGAGCGTCGCAAATTTTCCAGAACAGGGTGGTGGCTCTGCCAATATTCCGTTACGTCAATGCAAAGAGAGCGCACCGTTCCTCTGCGGGAAAATAAAACGGACAAATTCGGTGCAAATCCTGATAATCCTGCCGGTTTTAACATTCCTGTATGATTAGTATGTCAATGCGAGAGTTTAAATTTAATTGCACCGACACAACATTCTCACGCTTATCCATTCTTCTTGAGATAATGATAATCATCGGATATCAAAGAACCCATGTACACCTTCGCTTCCTTGATTCCCGCATTAATGAGCAACCGATGCTTCAGTGAGTTTTTATTCCGCGGAGAACATCTCGATTACAGGATAACGCTTTTTCAGCGCATTCAAGTAACGCTCCTAATCCCAATCTTAATTGCGAATCGTCGAGCAACGAAACGTAAGAAGATTAATGGGAAGCTGCGTGTACATTGCGAGTAACATAATTATCGACGACTACTCCTGAATGTAAAATGTCAAACGCGCAATTAGCTGATTAGTAAGCTCGATTACTCAGCCCGAGAACTTGCGTATTGATCTTTCGCCGACTCCATTGGGGGTCTCCCGTTTTCTCAATCTGTCGTCATCAGGATTGCACAAGTAAACTAGTTCGAAAATATATTGTCACTTTAAAAAATGACAATTACTTTCTTTTTAGGAAAGAATTAAATAAAATAATAACTTAGAATTGACTTCCACTTAATTAAAACAATCTTTATTTATTAGTGCAAATTGGTAAAAACGCTGGTTTATGGTTAACCACTTGAAAGTCAATTTATCGGATGCTTAACAGAGTGCAACAGTGGAACACGCACTCAAGTTAGCGGTGCAAAACAAATTTTCCGCGAAGATGGCGCGGATAAGCTATTCAAATAGAATTCCATTACAAGCTCGCATCGCGCGTACTGATAAGTTCGTCAAACAAGAACCAGTCCCGGCAACTCTGTCCGTATGCGTGCTACGTAACCCAATTCCATAAATCCAACGAACGCTAGTGAAATGTCAAGTCAATTAATCCACCGCTCAAATCCAATTCACTCCGCATTGAAGACTGGGCTTACAGCTTAATCACTGGGGCTTAATGAGCTTGCGCGGTGCGACTTCAAAAGCTGCCGAGTGTTTTTGAAAAGGCGGCCGCCGACGCCGGCACAACAAAACCTCTCAATAAATGGACACTTCAAAACGAGGTGACAAGCAAAGGAAAAGAATCTCTCTTGACTTAACAGTTTTACTTACACGATTTCTGTGATGACTACCGCTTTCCACTGGCAAATGAAGGGTTAAAGAATTCCAGAGAACTTGTTTCACTAATTAAAAAGATGAATGTAAAAGCTGGGTTAAATAAATATATTGCTTATGAAAGAAATTGTGCAATTTAAGAGGGCGGTGTCACCCTTCTAATTACCAATCCAATTAACTCGGAGCAATCAAATAGTGGCCGGAGTCATCAAATGGTAACTAAGTAATCAAGGGTGTAGCACGTGGAGTATAGCGGACAGAATGATCGTGCGCTAACTCGAAAAGGAATGCCAGAGCGAGTGGAGGCCGCGATTCCATTGTGAATCGGCCGCGAGCGAACCAAGTGGCTAGCAATCTTCCCGGCCACCACGTGACGATCAGTGGGAGCACGTGCTCGGCATCAATTATTATCATCGTAAAGCCGACCGAGAAGAAATTCCATGCAAGGCGAACTGCCGCCCAATGTGAATACTGATGCCACTAGGATGTCTCTTTTGCAATGTTAATTCTAGAATTGGCGGACACCCTTGCCATTGGTCATCAAGCAATTTTAATGAGTAATAATTTACCCAAAATGCTATAAATGTAATATTCATATTCATTTTTAATTAGTAGTAATATATTGATTTTAATGCTCTAATGTTAAGATTTCTTTGGCATAACAACTATTAATTATTATTCCTGTTTAAGGTAGTTCATGTGTATGAGGATATCAGATATGTGATAGTAAAAAATACCTTTTTATAGTTAGAAAAATATTTCTGCCAATTTTGCCCTATTTTATATTTATGGAACTATCAGTGGGGTATAATGTACACCATTATATCACTCAAAGCGTCATGAAAGTACGGCATGAGTCAGAATTCGCCGGCGTTTTGGCCTGCCTAGCATGCGACAACAGCAATAGTCTCGACAGATTTACCGGGAACTTTTGTGGATAAGTGTCTATGATCTCTCGCTTGGCATCTTTCTGCTTTCCTACTGGTAGCTTCATTCTATCACACCTAATATTATTAATTAATTATCCACGAGATCCATGATATATTAAAATTGTAATCGATGAAAATATCTAAGAAATATATTAACTTTACGAATTTCAAAGAAATTCAATGAAAGAAAAAAGTATTAAGCTCTAAAGGGAATCTAGAAACCGGTGGAAAGGTAGGCACATTCTACTGATTCTACAGAGAACCACAAGTCCGGCTTGAATATCGGGTAGCGAGTGAAGCAAATGTGCGCAACTCAGTTTCCAGGAAGGGAAGCGAACGCGCCGGGCAGCGGAGTATAATTTGTCCCTAATTCGTTCGGCCTCTTTGCCACCGCAATTTCTCGGGCTGCCCGGAACACGAGGGCACGTTGCCAAGGGAGTATGTAAATACAGTGGAGTCTCGAGAAAGAGGAGCCACGCCGCGACTGTAGTGGCGAGGATGCCGCCGTCGCCGACGTACTCCGGCCATCGAGACGTCGCCAGGATGTCTACAACAGTGAAAGACGGTCTGCAAAATCCAGCCATTCTTCTTATTCATCACGCTGATATAGAGCTGAGCTCTCCACTGGCCAAATGGAACCCCAGACTCCCTCGGAACATTAATTAATCGGCGATGGTCCGGGGCCAGAGCGTGCAAGTCATTTCAACAGCTAGATCTCAGTAATCATTGGACCCTTGTCGGAATTTTAGATTGATTTCGTTAAACGTTCACCCTGAACTTTAGATAATCGTAAAAATTTTGTTGGATCGAAGTCCTCTTGACGAAGAAAATTTAAATATTAAAAGAGACTTTCTATTTTAAATAACATACATAAAAGTTATAGGATCAATCAAGATCGTACGAAAGCCACATTAATTAAGAAACTACGAATGATATTGAGCGACATTCACATATGAGAGAAAATGAATCAGGCTCGCTTCGGGCGGGATGAAATATTAGACTCTTAACGTGTTAAATGGAGAACTCGTGTGGGATGAAATGCTTCAGTTACCCTTCGTGTGTAATGACCTAGCAGTTTTCACCTACGTGCCAAAATATCGAATGGCATCAGTGGCTCTGCCTTCGGGGCAGTGGAAGTGCGGATCAATGAAAACATGGATCAACGGGATAGGGTTAAAGTCCATTCGTTTCGCCATCGCGACGGGTACTGAGCATCCACTGGCATTGTGATCTGGCTGTAGCGCCGGCAGACTCCTATTTAACTTCAATGTGTACGGGGGAACAATCGTATGAAACCCAATAGCTTGCCTTACACTGCTAAATGCACAATAGTTCATACAAATGCCACTGTGTACATTGCAGCGTGTACAACTGGCACTTTAATAATTCTGATACACCCCTTTTGCAAGCGTTCAAAAATATTTTTTGTTTAATATTACAAGTGTTATTTATAGCCAATTCCTGTTTCCACTTGTGCTTCATGATAATAAAGTGAAAATAAATATATCACATGTATATTGATACGTTTCACGATGTACCTATTCCCTGCTATCACACAACTCCCATTAACGTTTGATCGCCATTTATTTCCATACGTTCATACTACTGTTGATTGCTTACTATTGACTCGATTATCTTTCAGCGAATACCGTTCGGAGAAACGATTATTGACGAAAGCCGCTTGACAAGGATGACAATGAAATTGTATTAGGCAACCAGGTGTACAGCCGGCGCAGATGTTCTCGGAATCTGGCGAGCTAAAAGAGGGTCGACTTTTCAGCGCCCGAGTGTACCAAAGCGCAGACAAAAAGAGAGAACATTTTCTACAGAGTTTTATGCTCGAGTTACGCTACAACTACAATGAAGGCCTCGATAAAGTCAAGCATCGTGAAGTTGTGAAAAAAGTAAACTTTTACGACACCCCAGATGTTCCTTTCTTAGTACCGGCGTTAACGGAACTCGCTGCTAAATGAGTTACACTCTGATCGTGCTTTTCTTACGTGTCTTCACGTCTCTATACATTCATTAATTTCTTTGCAAACCAAAAACGAACATGTACAGATTTATTTTCACACTGCTCATATTCATGAAAAAATTGTCATAATGTGTAACATTTAGATCCCCATATGTCTGTAATTCCACTAACTCTAAAGATTCCTCGAAATCAACAGCTAAATTTTCAAAAAAATTACTAATTCCCTTAATAATTCACTGATCCTCATCTGGAAGGAATTCACTCCTGACTGCAGTATTGCAGTGTTGCCTCGCAGGAGCGAGTGGAGCGAAGAAAATTGTCGGCTGGTATCGATCGCGTACGAGAATGATATCATTTGGTCGGTGAATGATGTTGCCTGGGTGTCTATCGCGGTCTGCTGATACTCCTGCACACACTGCTGCACACACTAACACACCCAAGGCCCGGCGCACTCTAGTCTCCCACACACGGAAAGATGTAATTACCGGGGTGATTACGCGGCCACTCGAAGATTGACTGTAAAGCATTCTATGGGTGCGCGTGTAGGCGCGATTGTTTGCGATTTCGCCACGTGCTCCCTCAATAAAGTAGGCTGAGAAGAGAAGTACGATCCTCTCCACATTTACGATGGCGTCACGTGGACCCGCAGCATCCGGCGCCGTCTGAGTATCTGGCACATAAACCGTAAGAACACCTTCACCGAGGAAAGTATCACTGCGGAACACCCAATCGATCTTGGAGATGCTCTTCGTTGATTTCGTCTCTGGGAAGCTAACTTAATGAAGAAGAGAGTAACACAGTTAAGAGTCATTAGCCGATGATATTAGTTACCCCTGCAGCGCTTCTAATATTGCCCTCGGGACGCTTCTCTCTTAACTATTTATCTGATCGATGTTATCCCAATTATGGAGAGTTAATGAAAATTTCAATCGATGCGTGAAGAATATAAATATTTTAGAGATGTAATAAAACCATACCATTACTGTACGCTGTGTGGTTGGCTAACTGTTTAATTAACTGTATATAAGATAGCATATTGAATAACTTCAATAATCATTCCTTGACATAACAGTCACTGCTTTGAACTGACTAGCAAAATAGTCACGGAGAACACAGGAGGCGTAGTATAAATTGTTAGCGTTATAGCCGGAAGAATGCTTCCCGGTTGACTACGCGATAGGCAAACATTTCCAAGGTACGAAAGTGAACGCTTGATCTCGACACAACGCAAATATTTGAGAAATTGAACGATGATTTCAGCAGACACCATTCACGCCAGTTAAAATGCTTGAAATACGGACAAACTTCTCTCGGTTTTAGGAAGATATGTGTGAGCGATAAAGTAGATGATCCGCTTTAACGTTTCCCTTTGCTTTTGCCTATCCTTAACATTATTCAACATATGTAAAATGGACATATGTTGATATATAAGTAAGTCTAGATTTGGCACATCCATTAGCGAATGACTTTGGGTACACTGCAGGTTCAACAAAGTAAGTGATTATCGAAAAATCTTCTATGAAACTTGTATTCAAATATACAAACGATTTGATGTTGGAGGAAAACTTTGATTGAAGTTTCTTTAGCCAGTTGCTACTATATTTTTTCTTATGTTGAATTTCCACAAATTCATTTCAGGGAAATAGAAATCCTGCAGTTCTAAAGTTGGCTTTACATCAGTCGTTTAATAAAAATCGTTTCATTTACAGATACCTGAGACTACCTTCCCGATTATAGAGATTGCCGGCATCTTATCACCGGGAATCTAATTTATTAGTTTGCTATAAATAACGCTCGTATCTTATTGGTCGAACTTCAATTCGTCTTCATTTCGATGTGGACGCGTCAAAATGCGACGAATCTTGTGGCCGCATTTTAAATTCCAGGACGCAATGAAATTAACACGTTTATCGATTTCCTTGAACAAAAGTCGGCGGCGGCTCGTGGAAACTTAACTTCCTATTTGTGGCAGGCCACAGCACGTGCAAAGCATATTATGTGAATGCACTGATAAAAAGTGTTTACACGAAATGCTGTGTAAAGAAAGATAAAGTGGAGTTGGCGAAATTCTGCAGATGCGAAACTGTAAACTCTCGTGCTTATTGTTAACTTTAAATTAAATTTCTTTTTTCCTTTGTTACTTCATCCTCAGACGAACTTGGCAAACACTATAAGATGTGCTACTCGATATTGTTCCATACCAAAGTGGTTACGACAAAAATGACTTTGCAAATTACTTGATAAAATGAAACAAACAATGAAATAAAAGTATTATCTCATATAAAAGTATTCACGGTGATGAATGTTTGTATTTTAGATTTGCAATGACTGGAAAAATTTAAAATTATTGCCCACTTTCTGTATTAGTAATTCCTTTTGCCTCACTTTTGCATTTGATCTTTCACTTTGGTCCATCAAGTATCTTAAGACAAGAACAGCGCAAACTTGACAATTGCTCAACGAACCACCGGGAATTCCTGCTCGCGTGTTATTGCCCGAGAGTATCAATATGCGAGAGCAAATGTTATTGTTGAGCATCGCGTTAAACAAGGCCGTCTCAGTGCGTAACACTTGCGAGCTTTATTTACTGATACGCCAAGATTCTACGATCGAGCATCAAAGACGAATGGTTCGAGCAAACTTCTGTGAATGATACGATTATAGCTTAGTGATATGTCAATTCAAGTCGCTTTGTCCCAGCAATTCTCCAAGAAAGCTGCAGTGCTCAAATGAGGAAGTCTTCTCGCACTCCTGTCTAATGATTCACGTTTAAATGACGCAAACATAGAAACGAAGGAAAAGCAAGGTCTTACCTTAGTACAAAAGTTTCCAGGGTCCAAATGAAAAATTCAGCCGACAGCGTCGTTGATATATGTATAATATATGTGTGTATATGTCAGGTAAAAGCTTGGATCGAAATTTCTCCGCTACTCGAAGCACTGGCTGCTGCACACACTCGGCATCGGCGTCACGCACGTCGTCGCCGGAAACATCGACGAAAAGTATGCACTAACAAACTACGCGCTTAATAAAAAAAGCCAGCGATTCCACGGCGGGTTTTAACACAGGCAACACAGCCACCGAACGAAGGCAAATGCCGGCACGCACCAGCCGATACTGCCCGGAAACACGAACGTGTTGTCGTCGTAGTATCTCGTTTAAGTACACCGGAGTAACAAATCCGGGCAGGAGCCGCAGACGAGTAAAATCCCGCTCGGGCTTTAATCTACTCTTCCCGGCGAGCTCCCGGTAGAACTACGCTAGACTACTTTGTACTGCGGTGTGTGTCGGCGTAGAGGTTAGGTTTTAAGTACCAAATTCCCAGGCAGAAGCCATTAAGTAACGCCCTGAGGTGCGGTGCGGCCCGAGGCAAAAGCGGGCATAGATTTTTGTCAACGAGACGGGTAAACACTCGCTCGGGGTGCTCCGGCGATCAGAGTGAACAGCTGTAAGCTCGGCCGGCTGACTCCAAGGTGCAGTGAGTTCCGCAGGGGTGCCGTTCACTCTGGCGAACGGCACACGTCGCCCTAATCTCTCCTTTCTAGCACTTGGTGCTTGGCATAATTCCTTCACGCTGTCGATATGACATCCCCTTCACAGTAACGGACTCTGCTTGCGTCTTGGAGCTGGAAAGCAGTGTAGAGTGAATAGAAGGTTCGCAAAACTTGTCTAGTAAGTGTTGGAAGCCGTATCGACCGGCACCTCTCGTTTTCGCGCGGTTCCTACGCTGCAGTGCTAGATAGGCGTCTGATGAACTTGACCTCACTCCTACGTGCGGTCTACGGACAAAGTTGATAGTGCTGGCAGATGTGTCGCACAGCCAGTCCAAGTCCCAGTCCGGGTTTCCGCGCGGATCGCAACTGTAGTTCCACCTCTTCCGGTGTCTTTCTGCTCTTTGTTTGCGGTGGGACGCAGGGTGACACTTAACCTAGGCAGACTCGTAACGGATGAGTCGTGAAGGGCGTGTAACCTCGAAAGCCGGGTGTCGTTTGACAACGAATTCAAAGAGGCACTCTTGCACGCAGAAGAGGCGGCGGCGGCGGCGGTGGCGGCGGCGGCGCGATGCCGCTTCCGCGCTGGCTTCACGGGACGGACGAATATAGACCGGAGGAGAAGATGTGTCTCTTAATCGAGGATTATCGAGGAGGCTATGGTGCCGCGTTGTAGGCCGAAAGGCGGCCGGCACGCAGGAAACCGCAGGTGGCAGTCTCGAGATGCGCGTACCACCAACCGCACATCCTTCCCGGTGCCCTGGCGAGAGCCGACTGCCCCGCGCGCTCGTACGCCGACATTCAAGGCGAGCCCACGAGCGACCAGCTGACCGGACGACCCACCGCCGACCAACCGCTCCGTTTCTCCTCCAGGCTGCTGCTGCTCTGCACGCACCGCACACCACGCACCACGCAACACGCGTTTCGTACCGCCACCGAGAGAGCACTGTCCAACCAGGACCCCTGCCGGTTTACCCAACACCGGGAGAGACCTGCTCTACTCGCTGCTCGCTCTGCCTGTCTCCTCGATTCAAGGCGAAAAAGGCTGCACCGGAAAGAAGTCCGCACTGCGCGCGCGCGCCCCGGCACTCTCTTTCACGCACTGTTACCGCACTCCGTCCGTGCAAACTGCCTTTCGAATTTTACCGGAAGACGGCACCACCAATCGCGAGCCTCTGCCTGCCACCGGGATTGCTCTGATTGGACATGATTCGGGATGGATTCTCCCCTGGTGGGGATTTGTTCATTTATGCGATATTGTTTGTGATGCAAAGTTAGGAATTTGTGGAATTTAAGGGAGTGTTATGCTGTGATTTGTTTGATATTCTGAAGGATTTTTTGTTAATCACTAGTTGGGAATAGTTGTGTGTTTTATTGGAGAGTTTTGGGGCTTATTTTTGAACGATCTAAAGGTGTGTCTGGATGAGTATTTTGTGGCCCGTTATAATGGATGAGGTTTATGATATACGAATTGATTATGTAACTTCACACTTTCAGAATTCTGTATTAGAATTCTGATCCAGAAATCGCTCGAGTTCGCTTCGAGCTTTGCTATGTCAGCATCCTGAAACCAATAAACGTAGTATTTTTTACCGCTCCACTGTGCCACATCAACTTATTACGTAATGCAGACATTTAATAATTCGCACTGTAAGACAATGATGAATAATTTCGATCTCTTAATAGAACTTGACGTAATGGTTACCCTCTAAAATATCGTAGGATTGTCCCAAGAAAAGAGTCCGAAAATAGCTGAAAATAGATTCGCCAGATGTTCTCGTTGCTTTCACGAGCAGCGCTCGAACTTGCCAAGATTCTAATCTAAAAACGCAATCAGTGTGCGTATGTATTGTCAACGACCGGACAGCTGAAAATCAACGTCGTTATATATATATACGTTACTGACTATTGACAGACAGAGTGAACGACATTGTTCTCTGAATTTTCTTCTTGCATTCTTGAAACTATAATCCCCTCAACCTTCTTCGTGACAGGTGCATCTAACCACGTGGCCAGTAATATAGATTAAATACGAACACTATATACACGTTCAAGATTATATTGTGGTAATTTTGCAATAAATTTTACACTTTCATATGTCTGTAATAAAATGTGTTTCGGTTAAAAACTAGCCATATTGCTATCGGTAGCAGAACACTGGATGCATCGCGCGCAAAGTTAAAGTATCGAGATTCGAGATACTGATCAACGTATCGATACACCGGCGACCGATATCGAGGCAGGATCGTCCGGATTAGAAATTTGGAACAAAAAGATCAACAATGCATGAATAAGAATATTCTTTTAAAAGGCTTCTTATTTGACTTTACCCCCAAATCCTTCACACCGTCAGCTGTTGACACTTCACTTTCATTAAGTTCCCTCTCATCTAATCTTTTCGAAGCTCTTGTTAGATAAACCTGTTATATTCATCCTGATTCATCCTCTACCAGAGTTGCATCATAGGTAGGATGGATGCGCAAGCGCATGTAAAAACCGTCAGGCAAGTGGGGCACGTGCGAAATATTCGACATATGGAATACAAACGTGCGCGTGAATGCACGTTTGCAATTGTACACGATTGAACGCAGTTGCCTTGGAAATCGTATCAAGGTCGCACTGTTCCTTCCGCATCCCTTTACGGCGTAAGCAATACCAGCAGAACGAGTTCGGCAGTCAACGCTTCTCACGCAGTGCTTCCCGAGCAGTGTTCGGTACTTGAGTTTCTGGAGAACTGCGTCTGGTCCGTCTAAGTATGTAAATAGACTTTAATTCTACTTACATCGTAAGATAACATAGACATACTAATATGCTCCCATTTCTTATGAAGTGTTTAGATATACTTTTGATACTGTAAGATAAGCCAACTTTCATTCATGATTAATTACGTAGATAGCTCGATAAGTGTGAGTCACAAGAAAGAAAATGTGTGGAATTTGGGCACTCTTTGGGCTGGAGTGCCAACCTATGACCTGTATTTGTGAGAATTTTGGCAAGATATCACACCGCGGTCCGGAGGCCTTCAAGATCGAATTTGATAGAAGAGTCAAGGTATGTTATTTTCTTTTAATCAATACTGTATAAAAATTACTTAATTTTCTGTCAATTGTTTCTGTGGTATTTGTAGAACGGATACCTCGGATTCCATAGATTGGCTATTGTAGATGAGTTGTATGGAATGCAGCCAATGAGACTGAATAAATATCCACATTTATTTTTACTCTGCAATGGTGAAATTTATAATCACAAGAAAGTAAGACAATTATCTTTTGATTGTGGCTGTCTTATTTATAGCAAGTTTTCATTCTTTTGTAATTTACTTTGCAGATAGGCCACCAATACGGATTCGATTATACAACCAAATGTGACGTTGAAGTCATAATGCACTTGTATGCAAATAATGAAGCTGACGGTGTTGCAAAGTCACTGGATGGTGTATTTGCTTTTTGTTTAGTGGATGTTAAAAACAGGAGAATTCTTATTGCAAGAGATCCATATGGAGTAAGGCCGCTCTTTAGATTAAGGTCTACAGATGGACAACTAGTTATTAGCTCAGAAAGCAAGGTATAGCAATATATCAGTTTCGCATAGTTCCTAATAATTCAGTACTGAAAAATGAGGTTTGTAAGATGAGAATGTTTTACTAGGGTTTAATAGGTGTGGCAAAAAGAATAACTTCAGACTATGTACTGGAACCATTTCCCCCAGGATACTACGAGGAGTATCAAATATTTGAGGATGGTAAAACAAAATTGCTGAAGAGTGTATGTTATCATAAACCTGGAGACAAGCCCAGTTTCCAAGTTTTTACTCCATGGAATGGTACATAAAATAATATAATTTCTGAACATAGTTGTATTGTAAATTATCAATGGCATTTTAATGCAATGTGTTGTTCTCAGCTTTAGTACCAAGTGATGTGCGTAGGAACATTAGAAAATTGTTTTCTGCTGCTGTGAAAAAAAGATTAATGGCTGATAGGCGTATAGGATGTCTTTTATCTGGTGGATTGGACTCTAGTTTAGTTGCAGCTTTACTTGCAAAGCAGGCGAAAGAGGAAAATTTCCCCTACAAAATACAAAGTTTTTCCATAGGAATGGGTGACAGTCCAGATATTATTGCAGCCAGACAGGTTTGTTCTTGCTTGTATCTTTTTCGAACTACCGATTGGTGTACTTAACTATTTATTTCCGATATAGGTTGCGGACTATATAGACACCGAGCATCACGAAATCATTTTCACCGAGAAAGACGTTGCCGATATTTTGGACGACGTTATTTATCAACTAGAAACATTTGATATTACAACAATACGCGCTTCCATTGGGTAAGCTTTTGTTTTAAATATAATAATTATATTTGGTAAGAAAATCCCTTGTTCTCTCTTTTTATAAAAAGTTAATACGAGACACTTGCGAATTTCAGAATGTACCTTATATCTCGTTACATAAAAAAGAACACCGAGACTACAGTAATATTTAGCGGCGAAGGTGCAGATGAACTTGCTCAAGGGTACATATATTTCCGGGATGCTCCGAATTCTGTGGAGGCTCACAACGAATCTCTTAGGTTGTTAAAAGATATATATCTGTATGATGGCTTACGCGCAGACCGAACGACTAGTGCATTTAGTCTGGAACTCCGTGTTCCTTTCCTCGACCTGCAGTTTACACATTATTACTTATCATTGGATGCTGGCTTGAGACAACCGCAAGGTATGTCTCGGATTAACAATATTGTGTTATAGAAACGTCTGCACAGTGTTTTCTTTGCACGATTTATTCAGATGGAGTTGAAAAACATTTATTGCGATCTGCATTCGATGAAGAAAACTTGTTACCGTCAAATATATTGTGGAGACACAAAGAAGCATTCAGTGATGGCGTAGCATCCATAAAGAAATCTCTTTTCGAAATTGTTCAAGAAATTGTTGAAACACGTGTAATGGATACGGAATTGGAAAAGGCGAGCGAGACATACCCGCACTGCACGCCAAAAACTAAAGAGGCTCTTTATTACAGGTACTGGAACAATTACTTACATTTCGCATCTTAGCATCTTTTAGCATTTTACTTACCGAAAAAATGAAATCTTTGTTAATCCATGTCTTTAATAATCTTTTTAGACGTGTATTCGAATCACATTATGGAGGGCAAGCAGAGCAATTCACACCGTATTTCTGGATGCCGCGTTGGGTGAAAGGAGTTACTGACCCATCTGCTCGCTTTATAACACATTATGCAGCAGACCCAGAAAACAAAAAGCCACTCGCGGCAAAGATCATTGATTGAAATATAGACTCAAGCAAATTAAGCAACTGCTACCAATGAAAAACTAGTCAATTTCGACCATGTTACTGTTGTATACACACCTTGGGATCTGAACCCACATTTACTTGTTGAGTCGTACTTTTCGGAAAAGGAATAATAAAATTATATATTTTGATTAGTATATCACATGCATTATTTTCTACTGTGGTAATTCTTTTTGCAACTTTGGTCAACATCTTTCAGAAGGGACGTGTAATTGTGTAATACCCAAAAATTGCTGCTGTTTCCCAGCATCTGCTTAGTCGTATCTAGCAGGGCAAAAAATATAAAAAGTAGATTGTTTTACCCCTGGTGGGACTCGAACCCACAATCCCCGGTTTAGGAGACCGATGCCTTATCCATTAGGCCACAGGGGCGGTTGGTGTTCAATGTCCCTCTATCTAGCTATATTCCGAGCGCGTTTGTGCGTCAATTATTTCGTTGCATTTTATCTTTTCGAGTGATGATCATTACAAACTGAAAGCACTAAAAGCTTACCAGTGCATCGTATCTTTTTCTTGTTCACCTTGGACGGATATGAAAGACTGGAACGCAGAAGAAATCAATGGAACTACTGTATTACGAATCGGCATTTCAAGATGTCGAAATATTCCGTATAATACTGTCAGCTGGGTTCCCTTTCACTGATAAATGCGCTGACTGAATGACTGAGATTTTTATTGCTACTAGCATTCCATCGTTCTAGAGTAAGTTACCCAATACATGAGAAAAGCAATCACATGAATTGACACAAAATAATTGTCAATAATTGCTTCGCAACAACTGGTTTAAAAGGAAAGGAAATTTGATAAAAGAATGTTTGGATTTATAGATGACAGCAACGAAATACACGTTCATCTACATTTCCTTCATATCAGGCGTAGTAATAGCATCACTAACATGGCTCTTCAGCTTGTATCTTTATTCGAGACTTTCGCACAACGCAAATGCTGCAAATCCGACGATGCTAATGTCGGATGTAACAAGTCCTCTAAAAGAGTCTTTAATTGATCAAAAAGGCTATGATGAAAAGGAACTAAGATTAAGGGATAATCTTATTTTGCATCATAGTAAAGATGTTCCAATTGGTAAAGATATTTACAACTTGAAGGGGAATAAAAATGTAAGGAAAAGTGATAAACTATTGCAGCAACAATTGCAACCGGTCCCCATCAAACCAACAGTCACTTTGGCAGAAGGTATGCTTTCGTAGTGATTGACAAACATAACAATCAATTGATTACTATGTTATCTTAGGCTTAGACGAAATGGGTATGGTAAGGAACATTGAAGACCAACAAAAAAGAGATGCTGGCTACAAAGACTATTCTTTTAATGTGCTTGTTTCTGACAACATTGGTATGCACAGAGAGTTACCAGACACACGGCACAGATTATGTAAAACTGAAGGGTATGCGAACAATTTACCAAATGCCAGTGTGATTGTATGTTTTTACAATGAACACTACATGACACTTTTAAGATCATTGCACTCCGTTATACAAAGAACACCGGTAACCGTATTACATGAAATTATATTGGTGAATGATTGGAGTGACAGTGTAGAACTCCATGATAAAGTGAAAACATATGTTAGCAATAATTTCAACAATAAGGTGAAATTATTCAAGACCGAAAGACGCGAGGGATTAATTAGAGCACGAATGTTTGGTGCGAATAAAGCAACAGGACAAACTTTGATCTTCTTGGACAGTCATATAGAAGTAAATGAGAAGTGGGTTGAACCACTGCTTGCCAGAATAGCTCATTCAAAGACTATTGTTGCAATGCCAGTAATTGATATCATAAACCCGGATACTTTTCAATATACTAGTAGTCCTCTTGTTAGAGGAGGCTTTAATTGGGGTCTGCATTTTAAATGGGACAATTTACCAGCTGGTACACTGAAACACCACGAGGACTTTATCAAACCCATTAAGTATGTGACTTTTCTATGTTTAGTATTATTTAATATAGATTACGCTTCCGGCATATATGTTTGTATGATAATTAATTAGATCTCCAACAATGGCTGGAGGACTTTTTGCAATGGATCGCGAGTACTTCAAACATTTAGGAGAATATGATTCAGGAATGGATGTTTGGGGTGGAGAAAATCTTGAAATATCATTTAGGGTAAGAAATCTGATGCTCCTTTTATTTGTTTAATTATATACTATAACACATGGTATATTTCTTTAGATTTGGATGTGTGGTGGAAGCATTGAGCTTATTCCATGTTCACGAGTTGGACATGTCTTTAGAAGGCGTCGACCTTATGGTGGAGATGACAAACATGATACAATGTTAAAGAATTCTTTGCGAGTAGCGCATGTTTGGTTGGATGAATACAAAGACTATTATCTAAAAACAACTAAGGAAATCGATTATGGTGATATATCAGAAAGGCTGGCTTTGCGCAAAAGGCTAGAGTGTAAAAATTTTGCGTGGTACTTGAAAGAAGTGTATCCAGAGTTAGGGTTGCCAGGTGATAATAAAAATCTCATGAAGGAGAAATGGTCAAAGTTAGATCAACGACCTATGCAGCCATGGCACACTAGAAAAAGAAATTATACAGATCAATATCAAATTAGATTATCAAATTCTGCTCTATGTGTACAAAGTGAAAAAGATGTTAAAATTAAAGGATCCAAGCTGATTCTAGCACCATGCCTTCGAATTAAATCACAGGTAATCAAAAAGGACCAATATGATAATCTGTCGTCTCACATAATGTTATGATGTATTGTGATTAACAGATGTGGTATGAAACAGACAAGCATGAGCTAGTCCTTGGTCAGATACTTTGCATGGAAGCTGGGAAGTCACCAAAACTCGGAAAGTGTCACGAACTAGGTGGAAACCAAGAATGGCGTCATAAGAATGCTGTAATTGTTTTGTATCTAACTAAATCTATTCCTGTATACATCTTATTAAGTAATAATAGCTTTCCAATTCTATTTAGAATGGTACACCAATTTATAATATGGCAACTGGCACCTGCTTGGGCATATCCCGAGGCTACAAGAATTCTCAAGTAATTATGGATCTCTGTACTAAGCGAGACACTTCGTCAATAACATGGGACTTGGTACATTCAAAGACCCCATTAAAAGAGATTAGATGACGTAAAAAGATAAACTCCACCCTCAACTGAAGGCAAAGGTGGAAACAACTGCTAATGAAGAATCTTGAGTACTGCAACGTATTTGAAAAATGAAAATCGCAATAAACCACAAGTTGATGTGATTACAATAATTTTAAAACATTTATAACAACAGATTAAGCAGCAGTATCTACCGTGGATAAACCATTCCAGTGATCTGGGAAAGTACGATGAGTGCAATGTTGGATTGTTAATCACTGTTTTGTTACGTTTTCATTTTACTTTTGTTACATATGTATTTCCCATGCGTGTAAAACCTGTAATACTCAGACATATCACTAGTTTTTGATAATCTTATTTATATCTTTTATATTACACAAGTTTTTCTATTATGCAAAAATAAACAATGAGAGTAACTGCAAATGAGATTATTTGAATAGGGCTAATTTAGTTTGTGTAGGTATACATGTAAGTTTTATATACAATGCAATAATTAAAATAAATACATCTAAGTTCTGAATAATGAAAGTATGATTGGCCTACAATGCTATAAAATATATATATCGCCTAATATATTTCAAAGGCCAACTCATATCTTTATTAATATTTGTAAAAAAGCTGGTTATCAATAAATTAATTACTCAACTTGAAGCACATAAAATGACTTATATTGTTAGACTGTCTCTTTGCAAAGTTTGAAATCTATTAAAAGCAAATCCATATCGTACTTTTTCTAGGCACAAATCGCAAACACAAAGCGATAGTGTTGTGTGAATACGGAGCCGTACACATGTACGAAACTGCCACATGCGTGTCGGTTGTTTTGAATTGGAAACAATTTGAAATTGTCACTTGACAGTCGATGACAGAGACTGAGACATTACCCAAAAGTGTCAAATGAGTTGTTTTGCTGTTAGAATATGAGGTGTGAAACACGAGAGATGACTTTTTTTCACGTATAACATGTAGTTTTATGATCCTTTTAAAAGCTTGTAGTGTATACATATGTAATAACCTGGAGCAGTGAAAATGACGACATCGAAAGAATTAAATTTGGCGAGAAAGAGTCTTGTTGCTTCACTCGGTGAAAATGCAAAAGTGTAAGATATTCCAGTTACAATATATTTCGAAATATATAAATGAATCTTGTATTTATCGATCGACATGGTCTTATAACCTGTATAATACAAACAGAATTTTGTTCACAAACTCCATAAATTTATAAACATTAATCCAGAAAATATTGCATAATTACAATTTTTAAACGAGCTTCTTTCTATTAACAGGTACTTCGAAAAAATGAAGCTGTGGTTTCAGATGAAGGTATGAATTGTCGTGTTGATAACGTATCAGAAATATTTTGTACAAAACAATATCTGACAGTCAGTTGTCATTTCAGACTACCAAAGAAGAGTTTGACTGTGAAGCTAGAAATATTATGACAGAAGATCAAGTTCATCTGCATAATGAATTTCTTCTATGCTTGTTTAACAAAGTACGGGGCTTGGCAGCAGCTACTCCTCACCGAAAGATAGATCGCGATAAAACTTCGAAGGAGAAGAGATTACGATTGAAACGAAAGTATAAAACAGACAAATCTAACTTCGAGGTATTCTTTCATATTCTAATATGATAAATTATATCCTGCTTAGTTGGTTACAGTTAATGGTTTATGTTTCAGCCGGCAGACATGTATGTTGAAGTGTTAAGTCAAACTTCATCGCCAGTAGGGGATGAACCAATAGGAGCAAATCGATCTAGTGCCCAAGAACTAGTCCTGCCTGACCGCACATTTGTGCTCGCAAGATTAATGCTTGCTGCATGGGAAAATAATATGGATGGTGCCGAAGAGAATACAGCACAACTAGTCATTATTGCCACGCAAATTTTCCTGAAGAATATACTTACTGCTATCTTTACCAGGAGGAAAGGATATACTGTGAGAGAGGACTCATTTATTTACAATATTGGAGAGCCAGTTCCTAGTTCGTGGAAAAGAAATTCTTCACATATTTTTCAATCAACTGATCATAGGTAATTATTTTTACATGTAACAGTCTTTATGATAAATCACGTACAGTAAAATCAGCTGGAATTATGTAATGTTTCATAATTACTGAATGAACTACTTTTATTTAAATAATAGTGTGACAGAAATAATTGATCCTTATGGGCAAGTACCTGCAATAAAGCCAAACTATGAAGAGGCAGAACAAGTAACTGCATTTGCATATGCTTGCTCCACACAAACTATACCTGCACCATTAAAACCAGTCAGTACAGCAGATTTGCAGCACACACTAAAGGTAAGTGATTTTCTAGAAGTATATCAACTGCAATATTATAATATAGCACTCTCCAATGCTTTGTATCAATAACCTTTCCTATTTTATAACCAGATATACAAGAACTTAGTGTGCAACCATACAATTTATGCAACTAATATGGAGCGTTTGTATACGTGTGCTACACACCCAACTTGGGAAGATATTGAAGCTAAGAAAGTCTTATGTCAATCGACGACAAGGTGAAGTTGAATGTACCTATAATCTGTTTAAATATTTTATACTAACTCTAGTAAGCTCAGGAACGAGTTTTTTGTTTTAAAAAAATGTAAATTATTATTTATTGTTTTTTACAATACAGTCTTTCTCAACAAATATGATTCATGAAAATATCTACCTATCCAATCATTATGATTTTTTCCGGCGTGAATCTTATATTATGTCTATTCTTGATCTCTGTGATTGCAATTCAGTTTTGGGTTTAAAATGTTACATAAAAATAATGCATTGAAGTAAATATAGAATTCGACGTATGTTTATATATGCATACTGGAATATTTGAAAGTGCCTTGATTAAAGGTTTTACGAGAAAGATTGATAGAAAAACGTGTATATTATATAATTTGTATATACCTACATTTATACAATGTACAGTTCAAGATTCATGAAAGAAGAAAGATAGAGTTACTTATTCAGTGGGTTTTACATTGTTGTCTTTAGTCTCATTTTGATATGAAGTATTAGCAATAATCTTTTTCTGCATTCACATACGAATTTGAAACTTTCCAGCTTTGGTGATGTATTTAACGCCCTTGAAAGGCTTGTACTTTTCCCCATACATGTCTAGACGATTCACCTTCAAACCTGACACAGCTAACTGATTAATTGTAAAATGTACCTGAAAAATAATTACAAGTTTTAAGAATATCTGGACTTCAATTAGAATACACTTTAATTGGCTACATACATTAATTGCTGGATGAGAATCAGTCATTGGTACTGAATTTTGAATAGCAATCTGAAGTAATAAGATTGACATATAACACCTGGATAATATGGAATTCCACAATTCACTTAAGTACAACTATCATACCGATCCTCGTAGATTTGGTAACTTGGATGCATCTATTCTACCAATCTCCCATAATAGAACCTTGGTAACAGGATCAAAGGAGTATTTCCCTTGATTCGGAACTAAAGTACAGTTCAATACAAATTTTGGCATGGGAATTTCCAGTGTTACATTTTCCACCTGAAATATTGATGTTCGCTTAGCATTGTTTCTCTTGTATTAAGTGTGACATAGAAGTACTTACAGTTCTGTAAAGACCAATTGTTTGTTTTGGTCCAACAGTAATATCCAATCTTCCACCACCTGGTTCTTTTAGACTGATATTGTGTCTTACATATATAGGAATTGCAACAACACTTTGTGAGCCTATGTGATAAGAAAGAAGTCGGAAGTTCCCGTCAGGAGGAATGAAAGACAGTATTCTCTCTGACTAAAATGATATTAAATTATCTTTACAAGTTTATTGAATTGATTTATTGTTATTAACGACACTGTACACATACCTCCCACCTCTTAAATCGAACACAGGGATGAAAGCTGACATCATCAAATAATCTGGGATTCATGAATGACAGTGTTAAATCCGGCATACCACTCAACTTTATACAGCAATCAATCTAAAACCAAAAGTCATTCCATAGAATTATTAACAGGAAGATGTGAATTATACAAAGTACTTTATAAAACCTACATATCCTTGAATCTCTGCAAATACTGTTGCTCCTGTTCTATCAATGATGGCATCCACTTCCTCAACTACATCAAAGTATGCTTCGTTATTTGTATATTTAACACCAGTTCTTCTCCAAGGTACATTGGACAACTGACCACTTGGTAATATTGCACTTACACTGAAACATTGAATTAGCAATTGTTAGAATGAAAACATTATCAATATATATTATTGCAAATTAATCGAATACGAACTTTGATTTTCCAGTCACGGTATTTGCAATCGTTCTCAGGATATTGGGTGGCTTAATCAACTCCTTGAGAATGTTAGATTCAGTGGCTAATGGGAAACCATTGTCCAACATCTCATCCAATAATTCATACACAACAACATAATTCTCCTTTATGATAGTTTCTGTACATTCACTGAAATAATCCTCAAACGTGTCGACCACTCTGTGTAAAAATTCTATCACAAACAGTGGAGGAACTGGAACACATATACTCCATTTCAATTAAACGAGAACTTGAGCACAGAAATTGTATGCCGTTTGATTTACCTTCTGTCATGCATACTGCTACAAAAAACATGTTACATCTGTATATACTAATCAAATAATGATGCGGCGTCCTTATTACGGGTGGTGTGTCTTCGGGTGACAAAACTCGCCTTTGTTGGTCGAAGAAATAGTCGCACAGTGAACGTGCCACTGCACTTTTCCAATGTTTCTCCATGAACACATCTCTGTGTAAGTCAACAGGGATACATGACTAGTTTTCAAATATATTTTGATAATGATTAGTTGTAAAAATTTCTGTATTTAACTGTACGTCCATATTAATATATAATTCTCAATATATTAAAGCAACATTCTGAAACTGTTATGTTATCATATGTACACGCGTCTAACCTGGCAGCTGTCAAACTATCGTGAACCAACACTCACCCAGATGAATTAATAATGAAAAGGCTGTGTATCATCTTGAAACAAGGATTAATGAACACTCGTGGTTTTAGTTATAGAAATTCAATGCGTGTCGTTTACAATCTATTCGTTCTTGACAGCCAGCATGTCCAATACAGTGCAAATCGCATTCACACACACACACACGAGCATGAAATCACTACGATTGAACAGCTACCACAAGAACACCTAATGCGCCAAATGTTCTATATAATTTAGCGATTTTTATTCAACTCAATGTGCTTCTAAGTCAATTCTATTTTCCATGACAATTTCCAACAATTGCTGCAAATTCTCAATTACAGTCGAAAACATCCATCTTTTGCGCGATTATGAGGATTATTTGAAAATTGAATGAAACGATTGCCAACACGCAAGACTTGCCGCGTGTCATCAGCTGGTTTTTGGTCATCGTTCTCCGTGCATCATAACATTTCATATTCTTGATGGAAAAATGGGTGACATAACAAACTGGGAGGAAATAGAGACTGACGGTAAATGGTTTGAACTATTGCATTCCTACTGTAGCAGAACAACTTATCTAATAGTTTATTATTAAATGTGTACAACAGAATTTTTCAAACAATTTTTAAATGGAGAATCAAAGAAAGGAGATGTCAATCAGTTGCTGTCAGTAGCACAGCAGTTAAATAAGCTTGGACAAGGTAAACTATATAATGGATCCTCGGGCAAAAATGAATGGAGCCAAATAGATATAATGCTGATTATTATTACAACTTTCAGCTATTGAAATATTAAACACAGAGTTGCAAAAGCAAGTACTTGCTAATCATGAGGACTTGTTATCCCAGGCGACATGGGTTGAGAAGTTGGAAGGAGTGCTATACATCATGCAATCCCATGTCCAGGTACAACTTAGCAAAATCTTAAGTTACGCAAAATCTCGAGTTACTCGTTATACCTCGGATTAAGAGTATGATGATTTATTACAAACCTATCAAAATATTTCAGAGCCTTCTATCAGCTGTGGAAAGGCTACGTGCCAAAATAGTAGACCCATTCAATAGAATTGAAACCCAAACTCTTGTATTGTCAAGGCTACATGAAACATCTGACTTGCTAAGACGTGTAGCAAGAATGCAACATTTATCCAAACGTTTATATTCCCAGATGTCAAACAATGTACAGGGTCCAGATATTATAAAAGCTGCGAATACGTTAAATGAATTGGGTACTGCATTGTTTGCTTCTCTTCTCAGATGGCAATAATTTTTAATACAAAAATCTACTAAAGTTTCTTAAATTTTTAGAACAGTTAATGGCAGATACAGATTTAAATGGATTAGACATAGTGGCTGATGACCAGCAAGCAGTAAAAGGCCATAGGGCCACTGTACAAAGATTAGCAACCCATGCTTTAACACAAGGTTTAGAATCATATGACAGGATGAAGGTACATTCTATGTTCTGGTAATCATCTGCAATAGTGGAAGTTTGTCAAATGAGTAACTGGGAATTCTTATGTGATAGGTTCGCACAGCAGTTCAAGTATTCCAAAATTTGGGTATTGTGACTAATGCCATTGATACGGTAGTGGAGTCTGCTTTGAAAAATATTGAAAAAATTGCCACAGAATCCTTAGATGTAAGTCTAGTAACAAATCAAGATCCGGGTAAAAGAGGTGCACCCGGCCGTGCAGCGATCCCATCACTAGGATCATCTGGAAATGTTCGTTCTAGAATTTGGGAGAATTTAGAAAGACTATTCCAAGATACGCTTTACACCCAATGTTCGCAGGTATTGCATACTTACCATTTTAATTTTTAATTCTTTTACTATTATCAATGGGCCGATATCATTGGTTTTGTAATTTCAGATTCAATCGTTACAAATGGTATTATATGAAAATCATACAAAAGGTTTCGATGAACTGTCTCAAGATTTCTGGATAAAAGTCAATAGTTTATTAGCAAAAGTTTTAGTGGAACGTGCGCAAGGTATGTTTAATAGAAATTCATATTCGATGCCAGAATAATATATTCAAATTATCTTACAGGATCGTCTTTTGTAAAACAAGCCTTAGAAGGCGAGTACCCTAAGTTTTTACGAATATATCTGGATTTAAGTAAACGACTAAAAGAGAAATCATTAAAAATTGGGATGTATGGTATTGAGTAAGTAATCAACTGTTTGTACAATAGTTAATTGTCACTGTATTTTCCGTACCGATAGACTAATCCTATTTGCCATCCTGTTTTTAAAGCCGCAATGTTTTGTTACCTTTCGAAAACGCATATCTGTCACGCTCTGTATCCCGTTTATTGGATCCAGTACATACTATGTTTTCCGGGGAGGAATTACCATCGCAGGATGACATCGATAATTTAATTCGAACTGTAACAAAGTATGTATACTCGCTACTTCTTAGAATTAGGTATGCCTTCAATCTCAATGAATTATAATATTGTTCTGTTTTATTTCCAGTGAATTGAGTGTGTCATTAGTAGACGATGCTCTTTCAACTGTTGTAGCTCGCAACGTGGGCAAAGCAATACGGCTTTTCTGCTTGAAATGTGAACAGGGTTTGGTCACAGGAGGAGAAGCGAGTCAAGTAATTGATTCACCGACTACAGGACAACAGACGAATGTAACTCTGGCAAATTTGTTGCATTACTTGTCTAGTCAAACTAGCCGTGTAATTGCGAACCTATCTGCTGGTTTACCTTCTGAAGGGACATCCGTGATATCTGTTGCTCTTAAGGAGATAGATACATTAACTAAGAGTATCTTAGCTCCACTTTTATCTTCTATTAGTGATGCTATTGAAAGTATTATTCTTACTATGCACGATGATTGTGAATTTCGAGAGTACGTATTAAAGTTAATTACGTACATAGTCTGTCTATCATAACACTGACTTTTTTTCAGTACAAGCAGCACGCTTGGCAAGGAAATTAGTTCGTCTCTTTATATGAGAGAGTTACAAGGTTTCATTTTGCGTTCTGTGAATACATTCCTCGCGCCGTACAAAAATCAGGCCGCCGTCGCGGAATGGTATGAATTTAAAACTCTTTCTACAATACTGATTTACTATTATTTTTATAATTTTATCATTATTTAAGCTGCAAGTCCGTGGCGTCACGATGTATTGAACTATTTGTACGGCACGCATGTTTATTAAGACCTTTAACTGAATACGGAAGAGCGAAGCTGATCATAGATTTTGCGCAGGTAAATGATAAATATATGACAAATATGATGTGATGATTGTTGAGTTTCAAATTCACTTAGATGGAGATTGCTGTTGCCCCCTTATGCAGGGGTGGGCAATTAGGAACATTGGAACAACAGCAGTACCGTACATTACGGGCCTTGAAAGCTCTTCTACCAATGAATCCCGAAGAAATGGTCCAAAGAGTTTTGGAAGGTGAAGGAGAAACTGCAGTACCACCTTCGCTCATACTTTTACATCTATTTTCCATGGCTCCACCTGAATTAGCATCACCCCATCAGGTGAAATTCGTTTCCTAATACTTAGTGTTGCTATATTATAGTATATTAAAAATATTTAATGATCATTTCATCTATCTCAGAGTGCGAGTTGGTCAATAGGAAGGCTATCTCAATGGATGGATAGTCATACTACTGAAAGAGACAGATTAGCTCTGAGCAACGGACCACTAGAACGTTATCAATTGACGGTCAGACAACAAAACCTTCCATCATTTCATCCACTGTATCCATTGATGCGAAAGCTGGCTGCGTTGGGCGAACATCCAAGTAAATGAGATTGTCAAAACGGAATAAGTTCTATGTACTTGTACATTCTATTATCAGTATAAAACCATTTCAAGAAAGAAACTTAGTATCGATACCCTTGATGTAAAACAAATTCGTACATTGTATAAAAATAATACATTTTTGAACGTTTAGGTAACAGTACTTCAAAGTAAACCCACAATTTTCCAGTCAAGATTACTCCATAATCTTTGTACATATGATGTTTTTCCTAAGGTCATTCCTAATGTTATAACGAAACTTAATATTAAACACCACTTTGATTGGTTTTTGGTTGGTCCAATATGGCAGGCTGGTTTACTGTCTTGCTTTATCTGTTCTCCATAAAACATTGAAATCAGGTATGTACATATATGTGTATGTAACATGATCAAGTATTTCATTGAAATGGATATTACCTTCTCAGCAAGTGCTTTCATTTTCAATAATTCTTTTCTTATATTACTATAAGACTGTTTCATTTGGTCCAATTGCATTTGATACTCTATTATTTCTTCTTTCCTCAGATCAGGATTTTCTTGGTAAGCTTTTGTTAAATTATGTTTCATGTATACCAAACTCGAATCTATTACCACAGTATGTCTTGTAATAGCACCCAATGTAATTACTCCATCATAAATCCTAAAATATATTTAAAAATTGATTTCTGTTTTTATTTATCTTAATAAATTTTGATAATATACAGATTCATAAGCATACGTGTAGGGTAAAGTTGCCTTAACAGTTCCAGTACTGCGTGCCAGCCATTTCCTTCTATAAAATCTGTGAAGACCATCAGTGAATTGCTTCCTGTGTGCACTGATGTCCACCCCTATGCTTGACAAATCTTCTTCTGTTAGTCGTAAAAATGTTTTCAAATCAATGCCTTTGAAAGAGGTAGTATACTTTTCTAGGCCCATTCCCCATAACATTACTGATACATCAAAATCATTCGCTTCTTTATTTTCATGACACAACGAAGGAAAAAAATTCCTCCAAGTTTGTTGAGTATAATTATTATTATAGCTATCTAATGGTGTGTCTTTGTTAGGATCAAGCAATGCCATAATCTAGAATAGCAAACAATTTATTATATTGTAAACAAAAGTGATCATTACTTTCTTACCTTTTTGAACTGTTTTTGATTGGCTAGGTCGATCGCACATAAATTATTGTTATCACTTAGAGTTTGATCGGCACCATTCTCCAATAATACTTGTACAATTTCTGGCCTATTGGCTATCACTGCGTACATTAATGCCTAAAATGAAAATTTGTAAACATATATAAACATCAAGTGTAACACTTAAACATTCACATTTACAAAATATAGAACTCACAGTTTTGTTTGATCCATCATACATATTAATATTATTAATATACTTTATTAATTCTATTAGAAATGTTGGCTCTTTGGTCTTACAAGCATACATTAAAGCTGTCTCTCTATCAAAATATATAAGTGTCTTATCATTTTTGTTGCAGAAATGTAAGATATATCATATAGAACATACTATATTATAAACAACCTTTGTTTGCTAGTTGCATTAGCATTGGCTCCTGCTTTTATCAATAAGAGTAGGCATTCTAGGTCATTATCCTTCAAACTATTTGTAGAATTACATAATGCGAGTAATGGGGTATATCCATCTGAAAAGTTAATGAAAGATTATGTTAATTCTCATAACTATATCAAGTAGTCAGAGCGTGAGTGAATTACCTCTATGAATGTTTGGATCTGCACCACATTCTAGCAAATACTTAATTACATCTACTTGGCCACACGAAGCAGCATATAGTAATGGAGTCCAGCCAGCATTTAAAAAATCATTGACATTGTATGCTACAATGAAAGAAATCAGTTAAATAAAAATAAGCATAAGTAAAGAGTACAAAAAATATGTAGGATTTATGTCACTTATGCATATATTATACAAATTGGATTACTTCTAAGGTAATCTTGTATAACTTTCAACTGGCCATTTCTGCAAGCATTTATGATACGACATTGCAATTCCTCCTCTTCATTGTACAGATTGTACATAGGAACACACTGATCATACGTGTTATAAATTGCCTTTGTTTCATTATTTGGCTCGGGTTTATTGTTCTGGTTCGTAATTTGAACGTCGAACTAAAACAATGGTGAGTAAAACAAGGTTTGTACTATTTCGATTTCGAATTACTTTGAAATATGTCATAACAAAGAAAGTGGCAGTACATCTTTTTGCTAGAATGATATTGTTGCTTTGTTAACAATTAGCGGAAGGAATAAGATCGACAGGTTAAACTGCCGATAATCGTTACCTGATTTGAGATATAGATATCATCGTCTTCCAGTTCACTATCAGAGAAATCCATACCACCCGGTCGGAATTCCATTTTCGAGCACATTGTTGTTCTTTACAGTCTCGAAAAGAAGTTAAATGTTTTTCGTTCATATACCGGTATAATACGTCATCGACACCTGCTAGTCATTTCAATACTCTCGGGTCAAGTGTGTTTGCCAGAGGTGGATGTAGTTTTTTGTCAGAAATTTTTCTTGTGTCGGACTCTAATAAAGATGTTAATATTTGTTCTATTTTTCGACTTTATTTACAATAAAACTTGATGTAACAAATGGGTGCGCTCGGTCAACTACTTTCGCTGCTCATTAGTCGATGAACCGCTGCGCAGCGATCCCAGCGCTACCAGCACTTTCAGGCAAACGGTGTCCTCACTGGTCCTCACACAGTTTTTTCGGACATATTTCGGACCTAATTGGATGAAAGCACACGTGGTCTTCAAATTTTTAGAACACTGCTTTGCACTGCTTACTTAGCTTACTTTGCTGTTCAAGCTGTTGATCATAGCATCTCAGTATCTATACAACACGTACTATACTCTGTGACGTCCGCGCTCTGATTACCGCGTAACTCTTGATAGATCCGACCTCGAACATGGGGCCGATAAGCAATATGGACGCCTACTAGGATTATCTGGCTGTCAAAAATTTCGTAAAACTTTACGAACAGTTACACGATTTCTGGGAAATCTCAATTCGATTTCGAGTGAACCGTATCGTGTTGTTATACAGAATTACTAAAAATGTTAACTGCGGCTGCAACATCGCTGTCGAACAATGGTGGTTCGTACAGCAATGATAGGCCCTCGAGTGCAGGTGAAACCGAATTGGCCACGGATCCTGCTTCTGGAGGACTTTTCCATTCTGATTATAAGAAGTAAACGAAATTTACTTTATGTTTTATTATCATACCTTGTGATGCGAAACAATTGCACGTACTTGCTTTGACATGATGATGTCTGGCTTCATACATGCCACATTTACTTAGCCCAATATCGAGAACTATTTTCCGATAATATTCACAAGTAACTGTTCTTCTAGACACGAAGACTTAAAAAGAATGTTGGACAGCAACAAAGATGGTTTAAAACTTGAAGCTATGAAACGTATAATCGGGGTATTTTAGTATTTTCTATACTTCTACCTGTATCAATGGATTCAATGTGTTTGTCTGCTTACGAGTTTCTCACTCCTTTTTAGATGGTGGCAAAAGGCAGAGATGCATCAGAATTATTCCCAGCTGTAGTAAAAAATGTTGTATGCAAGAATATTGAAGTAAAGAAGTTGGTCTATGTATATTTAGTGCGCTATGCAGAAGACCAACAGGACCTTGCCCTTCTGTCTATATCTACCTTTCAACGTGCATTGAAGGATCCTAACCAGCTTATAAGAGCTAGTGCTTTAAGGGTGCTATCTAGCATAAGAGTTTCTATGATCGTGCCTATTGTGATGCTTGCTATTAAAGATTCAGCCAGTGACATGTCACCATATGTAAGGAAAACGGCAGCTCATGCTATTCCAAAGCTTTATTCTTTAGACCCAGAGCAAAAAGAAGAGCTCGTCGGAGTCTTGGAAAAGTTACTGTCTGACAAAACTACTTTGGTTGTGGGCTCAGCAGTAATGGCTTTCGAAGAAGTTTGTCCGGAGAGAATAGATTTAATTCATAAGAATTATAGGAAGCTGTGCAATCTCTTAGTAGACGTGGATGAATGGGGCCAAGTCGTAATAGTCAATATGTTAACAAGATATGCAAGAACTCAGTTTGTCAACCCTAATGTAGATGTAAGTATGTGGCTCTTTCCATCATACTTCCAATGGAAGTAGCTTGGACATGCTTGTATTAGGATTATTAGACAAGAAATTACTAATAAGGTAAAATATATTCCATAGAATGTAGAAGAAGATGACAATCGCCCATTCTATGATTCTGATAGTGATTCATCAAATACAAAGAAGCCCAAATTCTCATTAGATTCTGATCACAGATTATTATTACGAAATACCAAACCACTTTTGCAAAGTCGGAATGCATCTGTTGTAATGGCTGTTGCTCAATTGTATCATCATGCCGCACCGAGAAGTGAAGTGATTACTGCTGCGAAAGCTTTAATACGACTGCTAAGAGGGCATCGCGAAGTACAGAGTGTAGTTTTACACTGTATTGCGAGCATATCAATTACCAGAAAGGTAATGTAAGTATATTGATTAACTAAGGAATGACTAACACTTTGTCTTACGATTAGCATTATTATACTATAATAATACAATATACTTATTTTATATGTTGCAAAGGCTGATTCAGAGGTCTAAATCTTTTTGTATCTTTTACCAGGGGATGTTTGAACCCTTCTTGAAATCGTTCTTTGTAAGAACATCTGATCCTACACACATAAAACTCTTAAAATTAGATATCTTGACCAACTTAGCGACTGAAACGAGTATTGGGGTGATTTTGAGAGAATTTCAAACCTACATTTCAAGTAGCGATAAAGAATTTGTAGGAGCTAGTATACAGGCAGTTGGTAGATGTGCAAGTAATATAAAAGAAGTGACAGACACATGTTTGAATGGATTAGTCTCGCTACTGAGCAACAGAGATGGTATAATTCCATTATTTAAAATAATTACAAATGCTCTCATTCTTAGTGCAGTGGAATGTCAATATTGAAATTACTTTGCAGAAGCTGTTGTAGCAGAAAGTGTAGTTGTCATAAAAAAACTTTTACAAACACAGCCGGATGAGCATAAAGATATAATAGCTCATATGGTCAAACTAATGGACTTCATAACTATACCACAAGCAAGAGCGTCGATTTTGTGGCTATTAGGGGAATATTCGGATCGGGTACCAAAGATAGCTCCAGATGTACTTCGCAAAATGGCAAAGAATTTTGTGAACGAACAAGACATAGTAAAATTGCAAATCTTAAATCTAGCAGTAAAGTTGTGTTTAAATAATCCTGCGCAGACCAAACCGTTCTGCCAATACATTTTTCAACTTGCAAAATATGACCAGAACTATGACATTAGAGATCGTGCTCGTTTTCTGAAGCATTTTATCTTTGAGGAGGAAGGACAAAAGAAAAAGCTTCCACAATTCGCGAAAAGAATATTTTTGACACCAAAACCTGCACCAACTCTAACATCTAGATTTAAAGATTCCAAGTATCAAGTGGGAACTCTTTCACATTATTTGGACATGCCTTGCGCTGGTTATCGCCCTTTGCCACCGTTTCCTGATGAGGCTCCTGATACAGCTGTTAGAGATGTAGCACCAAGTATTGTACCCGAAATAAACGAGGAACGTCATAGTAGAAAAGATAAGAAGGAGAAAAAAGTGAAAGAGAAGGAAAAGCCATTTTACAGTGATGAAGAGAGTACTCCAGCAGAAGGTATATATCTTAACACGAAAGTTGGGAAAGAATAATAAACTATTAATTTCAAGCTGGTACTCTATGAACCACTATACCTCTAGATTCGGACAATGAAAATGAATCTTCCGCGAGTTCAAGTAGTGAATCGTCGGATGAAGAAAGCGGCTCATCCGAATACACGACGGATTGTGGCCATTCGGAAGATGATAGTGAGAAGAAGAAAACTGTGAAAAAATCGGATGCTTCTAATACCGAATCTGAGAGTGAAGATTCCGGTACGGAAGACAGCAGTGAGTCGGAAGAGAGTGAGGAAGAAAAAAAGAATGTTAAATCCAAAGCTGAAGAAAAGCCGAAAAGCAACTTGGATCTTCTGCTGGACCTTGATGATGGTAAGATTAATATGATACAAAATGTTCTTAACAAGAAATACTTTTGATCAATCGATAAACGGCAACAATTCTTATTGCAGTCGTTCCCATGACTCCAATAATGCCGCTGAGTATGACTGGCTTCCTTAACCCGGTTAATCCAAGTCTCACAAATGAAGTCAGGGAAGTATCAACCTCATTCATACCAGTGAAAAAGTTTGATTTATTAAATAGTATCACTGGTCATGGCTTGAAAGTCGAATACCGATTTACACGATCCCAACATTTAGTGAGTCCTCATTTGGTTAACATTGAACTTGTGTTTTCAAATGAGGGAAATGATGCGATTAAGGAAATACAAGTGGGGACAAAGGTACATTTTTTCCAAGTGTCGTTTTGTTGTACATGATTTTATTGAGATCTATAATTTCTCACTATTCTTCTATGTCTTTCAGAACCTCCAGAAGGGCATGCATATTCATGATTTTAATCCGATATCGATATTAGAAAAGAATTCCACCTTATCTTCTACATTAGGAATCAATTTTAATGATTCAACGCAGCCAGCAAACTTTAATGTTGACTTTTTAATTGGCGAGGAATTACGTTCGTGCCCCGTTACCATAAAACCCCCGATTGGGGAAATAATAAGGTCTGTGCTGTTGCCTGAAAGTATGTTTAATACAGAAAAATCTAAGCTAAAAGGTATGAACGAACATGCTGCCAAAGTTTCTTTCTCAGAAAATAGAAAAGCTTTGAGCCAAAAAATATTTGAAGCTGCAAATGTTGCGGTGGTCTCGAGTGATGATGAAATGATTAGGTCAGTTTTTTCTCTTTTTACGTGTAGTCTCTCAATGACATCTTAAAGAATGACAGTTTTTTGCTTGCACAGGTTCGCCGGCCATACTTTAGCATCAAAATCGCTGGTATTGGTGACAATAAAAATTGTGGATGCTGAGAATATCGAACTTTGCGTTAATTGTGAGAAAATGGTGATAGGATCCATTTTGTTGAATGAATTAAAGAGCAACTTAAAATAATTTAAGTATTTCGTGTTTATAAGTTAAATGATCAAGAATATATTAAATATATTTACACTATTTGAACAATTCCAATATTCATCATTTGTGATAATTATAAACACATCCCACATCTACACTTAACTGTGAAAATATTATGACAGATTTAATGTATAAATGCGGATATGAAAAGGCGCTGTTGAAATATTATTGACACTTTTATAATAAATTGCATTTACTTTTTACGATGGTAAAAAATTTTTCACGTGAAACCAAATTAATTGCTGTGATCCACTAAGATCCCAGTCCGCGATTGCCCAAAATCGAAGGCGATATTCCTTGTTCCTTGATAAAAACTTCTTTAATACTATAAAAGAGGATCATTCAAATTAATATCTGTTATTTTACGCCAAAGAACACTAATAATATTTATATGAACTCGACACAATACCTTTCAGCATACCATGCGAGATTGGTTTTGAAAATCCGATGTCTTGATCAGGAAACCTTGCAATTATATCACGAATAATTTCGGACCCATATCCTTTACCCCGATACTCCGATCTAATATATGCGGTGTCTAATACAGGCATCTTGTATACATCTTTCGTAATAAAAATTTCTGTGCCTAAGAAAAATATAAGTTAGACGCAAATAAAGGCACAATTTCTCAGGTCAAAAAGTTCTTACCTTTCGGTTTGACGGTATAAAAGCCAATTGGTTTTCCATTTACCCATCGCATTATAATTAAATCCCCTTTATCAGCGAAATCAAAGGGCGACTCTAATCTTTCAGGTATAGGTGTATCAAACTCAGGATAAATAATTTGGCAAAGTATATAGTAAATTAACTTTTCACGATTTGTTCGAACCTAACTAAAAATGTATCGATTAGCTTTGGCTGAAATTTTTTGCTAAATTAAAAGTGCAGTCTTAATGTATTTGACCTCTTCCCATCCATTGATAGAGTGGTCGCGACAAATACTGTTCACATCTATGATTTTGTCGTCCAGCTTTCCTGCTATGAAATTGGAACATCTATTACACTCAATTCGCCAGATTTTTCCATCCATTCCATAATCCGCGCCATTCAATTCCTTTTCAACACTTTCACAACATTGGCACCTATAATTTGAATCGCAGGGAAACAAAATTCCTTCATTATTGTATTAAAATTATTGAAATGGTTGCATTTGCTTTGACAGATGAAGCGAACATTGTCAACCTATCTATGGACTGTTACAGTTTAGTTATAGTTTATTTAAATGTTGCGTAAATAAGGAGTGTCTAAAGGGCATGTGATCCATTAAGTTGATAGAATTAAGATGATGATAGACATTAATACTTTTGGGTTTCTCTTATATACCTTAAGCAGAGCATTTGTGGATTAAAACCAGATGCAATTCTAAACACGTAGAAGACTATGTAAATATCTTCGAGTTGCTATTTTGGCTACTATAGTATAAGTTTCCTTATCTAGAAGCGATAAGAATAACTCGACTTTTCATTTATCGGTAGCATAGTTCGTGTGCACGCCTCTGTTTTATCGATACTAATATATGTTTGTGTGCTTATAAAAGCATATACCATATAAATGCACATATCATTTGTGAATGAAAATAATTTCCTCTTTCTTGTTGTGAAAATATAATTAGGTGCATATTTTATAGCTAAATAGAATTCGAATACTCCTGTAATTTAAGTCTCGCGCCTTTTTCTATATAAGGAATCAGTATATAAATGAATACAACTTGATTAGAATGACATTACCCTTTAAACATACACAGATGACAAACTATTCAATCATATATGTTTGGTAATTAGGGTAGTATTTCTTTAAAAGCATCGTAAATGTAATTATCGCACTTTTAAAGTCTCGAACAGTGAACTTCCGGTATCGATATTAGAATCGACTCTTAATTCAAAATTGCAGCCGGTAGATGGTGAAGCATCGTAGGCTCTTTCAGCCGCACGATTCACGGTAAGGTTGAGTCCTATCGCCTTGTCTAATATTATCAAAGTAATCCTGTTACTTTAATGAAAAAACATTTAAATATTTCAGTAAATATTGTATAATTGAACCCTTCCCTGTAAGGCGATCACTATATTTTTGGCGCAAAAGAACTTTTTATAAAAACATTTGTCTCATCAAACATATGATGAGAGGTTGGAGTATGACATTCCGACGTTTCTACGACTACACGATCTGTAATATTCCGAAATTGTTATATCGAGAGAATTATTTTACTCCTGATACATTTCCTTAACATTTGCAGCATTGTTGGCGATTTTGTAGATTATTTTAGAACGTCAATTATACTCTAACCTTCATTTGTAATCATGCCTGAAACAAACTCAATGGATCGAAAGACAACAATAATAAGACATTGATATTGGAACTGTTTCTGTGTTTCGAATTATGTCGGCATAATGTTTGCAATATCTGAGACCACATGCTGTTTGATAATACAACAATCAAATGCATTTTTATTGTGATAACTTCGTAGAGGCCTTTCTGTAACATAAACATACTCTTCGAATTCCTGTTTATGGGTATTTGATTAAAACATATATCCATCCAGCTAGTCAGAATCTAATTTTATGATTTTGTAGTGGATGGAGGAAACTTAATGTATTTTTTATTTGTTACAGATGGCGGACACAGCTAAACCTGTGGAACCTACCACTCCAGCCAAGAAGGCTGCAAAGAAGATCAAGCCAAGGAATTATGACCTGGGCAATGGTGTCTACAGGTTCAGCAGAACACGCATGTATCACAAGAAAGCGATCTACAAATTCATTGACAAGAAGACACCAAAAACTGTATGTATACGTGCAAACGAATTTTTAAACAATTCCTAGTACCTTGAATGGGTACTGTGATATATATATTTGAATTGCCCATAGGTCAAACCCAAAAAGCCAGTGACAATCGAGAAGCAAATCGGTGGTGACAAAAATGGAGGAAAGCGTATTGTCTTGCTGAGGAAGAGGCGTGCGAATTACCCTACTGCTGATCCAGTAACAGTACATCATGCCAAGAAATGCTTCAGCGAACATCGCAGATACTTGAGGCCTACCTTAAAATCGGGTACAATTTGTATCCTTTTGGCTGGTCCACATAAAGGAAAGAGGGTCGTCTTTCTGAAGCAGTTAAAGAGTGGTTTGCTCTTGGTTACTGGTGAGTTTGAATGTACAAATTCTGTACATAATAAAATATCTAGCTACATACAAGTGCATTTAAGGAATAATAGACAAATTATACATGTTTGCTATTTGTAGGACCCTTCTTGATCAATGCTTGCCCACTGAGAAGAGTTAGCCAGAACTATGTTATTGCTACCTCTACTCGTATTAGCCTGAAGGGAATGAAACTGCCAGGCCATATTAACGACGATTACTTCAAGAGGAAACGCGAGAAGCGTGCAAAGAAGGAGGAAGGCGATATCTTCAGCAAGAAGAAGGATAAGTACAAGGCGAGTGAGCAAAGAAAGGTTGATCAAAAGACAGTCGACAAACTCGTCCTCGACGCCATCCGCAAAGACAAGGATAAGAAGATGCTGTTCACCTATCTGTCAGCGATGTTCGGTCTGCGAAGCAGTCAATACCCCCACAGGCTAAAATTCTAATCTTGTATGATTTGAGTTTTCCACACTTAATAAACAACCATTAAAACTCAAAAGATCTTATTCAATTATTTATGCGCATTTCCTACTATGCTCCACTATCCATTTAGGTTTGTTGCATGAGAATACACGAAATAAAATTGAAAATTAAACTTATTTCTCGCTTGCAGTTCAAAGCCATTACCTATAAGTTATAGGTCCTATAACGAATCGTTGATGAATACCTGTGAGAGGGAGAGAGAGATGCGAGAAGATACCTTTACGTAATGTTTTAGAGATAGATATGATCGCGTACATCTAACTAATTGTTAAAATTCAAAGCCCACTATTGGTGCATGCGCACTCGGAAAACTACCGTCAATATATATGTAGTATGCGGAGCGAAGTATATCGTTTGGAGTCGCGATATATAATAATGCAATATGAGATGTAGCGAGTGCCTTTCGATCTTAAATATACGCCTCCGTGTGTATTCCCCGATCTATCTGGTCCAGTCGCTGTTTAGTTTTTGAGTGGAAACGTTACTGCGAAGCACTTCGGATATTTCCTGGTGGCGGGTGTGCGGTACAGGTGTACGACGCATGTACTTTACATGTGACACATCATTGTCAAATGTCTTCCTCTAGAACGGCCGATTATTCGGGGAACTATCAACATTTTAATGATGATACTAACGATTCGTTGGAACAAGAGGCATCGCATGGATCATGTCCAAGTGAGTCAACATTGTTTTGATTTGGACACTCTCGTGAAATTCTAAATTTCTTATTTTAAACACAATTGTTCTGCGCACTTTGGAGTATGGAGTTCGACGATAATGAACTGCCAGTGTTACATTATCCAGTTTTCCTGCTAATTGCGATAACAGAACTCAATTAGTCCTATAACAAGTCTCGGTTTATTTTCTTAAAATTACGATATGCGGGCCGCTTTAAAATTGTTCAATACTTCCAGTCACATATTGCTTCAAAATCGACGAAGGTATGAAGGCTCGAATGATGAAGAGTAATTTACCCGCTAATATATTAATTGTTATAAACATAAGCTTCGTTTGACAGATTTATTTGTTTATTGATTTTATCAGTGATTTTTGGATTGTTGATCTGTTACTGTTCCAGAGTATGGATCTATGTTATCTTGTTCTTCCCCAGGGAATCACACAAGCCCCTCACCTGAAACTGGTGAAAATCTTCGACAGTTCAGTAAAGCATTTGAAACCCATGGGATAAGAAACAGGAGCATGTCGGATAACGTAGTTCTAGCTGCAGCAGATCCAATATTGGATCCTGAATCTCATTGGAACATGAATTATCATGAAGCAGCAATATTTTTAGAGGTATGCACATATTCTTATCATAGCTTTTGTGCTCTAAGTAAGTCACCTTTATCAGTCCTCTTCTACTATGTATAATAGTTAGTATCATTGTGATACTCTGCTATAAATTAGTAACACTGGAAAGCATCACTTTTGTACCCGTGTTTCTTCAGAAATAAGATTTTTTAAATGAATCATAATACTCTTCTAGGAAGGCAGAAACAATGAAAAATTTGACTCCCACCCAAGACATCCTGAAGATTTGCCTGCATACCTCTTGGTTCACAACAGTTGGTACTATGGATTAGATTTGTTGACATCTCTAATACTTTTAGCATTAGCATTTGTGGAAGAACCAGCTGTGCCCTTATTCGGTGTAAGGGAAACTAGATAAACATTCTATCTTTTAGTGATATTATTCGGATCATTCATATGATTCTTTAATGTTTCAGATGCCAGTGTGGGCACACGGAACCATTGAACTATTTGCTTTAATGGCAATAGCAATAGAACTAGCTTTAAAATTGAGATGGATTGGATGGTCAACTATGCTGAAACACAAGAGAACAATGCTAAAAGTAAGGCGATAATTATTACTTTGTACGCATTATGTACTTTCCTTGTGGAATTTCACACAAAGCAAGTATATAATATATATATCCAGTAACTCATTTTAATCCTGCCATAAATCGTCATGTTTACGTTTCCCTAATTAAAGTGGGGCATACAACTCCTTTGTGACTTTAACTGTCCATAGTACATCTACATATAAGTGCTATGCATGTATCTGCAGTCTATATGTTCATATGTCTCATCATGGCATGAGAGTTATGGAATTTCACGATAATGGACTTGCTTTATCTGCGTGTGTCTAACAACAATAAAACGGTTGTTTCCTATACCACTGATGCAATAAATGTGCGGGTAATTAATGATATGATAACAGTATTTATTGCTCTAGACTAATGTTCCATATGAAATTTTTTGGTGGAACGAGGCTGTGATACCTAAACATTTCCTCCAAATTGACTGCAAGATTGTGTTGGAAAGTTTTATAAGATTTAAAAAAATGCCTTGCTACTTTTTTTATTTCGATTGTATATTCAATTTGCGAAAGTATGGCATGGGATATGAATATTCTTATAGTATTACACTTAGCTGTTACATATTTATTGTGCATTATGGAGCAGAGTGTTGAAAACTCTTTGCACCTGCAATACCAATAAGACAGCTTAAAGTTTGAATATTCAATGAACCAATGATTTAACTGACCTGACATAATACCCAGCTTATTTTACGCAACATGTTGTTCGATTTCATGACGCTAATGCACTGGAGTAATTAAAATTGAATGTAGAACTGTAAATACAATTCCTGGGTTTTAGTACGCGCTCATAAAGATTTCTTTCTATTTATACATATGTACATATAGAGAAGATTCTGACGTTCATCTTTTTATTTTAGTGTGTTACATTGGGTATTATGTTCCTTGAGGCTGTAACAGTACTTGTGCGACAGTCATCGCACTTTCGTGTCACCCGTGCATTGCGACCTATTTTTCTTATGGACACAAAATGTTGCGGAGGTGTGAGAAGATTTATACGGCAAATTTTGTTAACGCTTCCCCCCATTTTGGATATGCTGGGTCTTCTCTTGTTTTTTATAACAGTTTATACAGTATTAGGCTACTATATGTTCAGCGAAATGAATCGGAATTTTGCCACTTTACAAGATAGTTTCGTAAGTCTTTTTGTTCTTCTGACTACAGCTAAGTAAGTACATATTTGTATGACTAATGTCCATGTATTATAATCAATGCAATATGAAATGGAAACTTTCACTTCTAATTTTCAGTTTTCCAGATGTAATGATGCCATCTTATTCAGTGAATAAGTGGTATGCAATATATTTTGTATCATATCTATCGGCTATGTTGTACGTGATGATGAATCTAATGTTAGCAGTTGTAAATGAAACATTTACAGCTGCTGAACGGCAGAAATTTAAAAAATTGTTCTTACATAAGAGAAAAGCATGCCAACATGCATTTAAATTGTTAGTGTCCAAGCAAAATCCAGACAAGTTGCGTTTTCGACAATTCGAAGGAGTAATGACTTACTATGCACCACAGATGAGTACGTATATTGTGTGCATTCTGCTACAAAGTTAATATTATGTTGAATGTGTGTATACCTGTTAAATTGCATAGGTGCACGTGACATTGTTTTACTCTTTCGTCATATGAATACTTCTGGCAATGGTACGTTAACTGCCGAAGAGTTCTTTACAATTTATGATGCTATAATGCTTCAATGGGAGCCACAGTATTCCACTGTGCCGTGGTATCATAGTACATGGGAACCGTTGCAAACACTCTGTACTGCAGCACATGCGGCAATCAGATGGCCATACTTCGAAAGTATAGTGTGTAAGTGTGATGTGTGCATTAAGAAATTGATATATTTCGATAAAAATCATTTTACATAGCACTTTTAATCCGCAGATACTGTAATTATTGGGAATGGCATTGCTATGATAGTGAGAATTGCTGAACCCAGTATAAGCCTTGAAGAGTCAGCACATCGTTTTGGTGCCTGTTGGGACACAATGCTGTTTGGAGGAAGTAAGTTAACAAGATCTTGGAAAAATAGTTAGTCATTTCAGTATACTGTATTCATTACTTTTAATTACAGTTTTTGTAACCGAAGCATTGATAAAAGTATTAGGACTTGGGACTAGACGTTATCTCAGTTCTGGATGGAACCTATTTGATCTAGGCACTTCTGTTATGACATTAGTTGCTGCTTTCATTCTGAGTGTATTTCCATCGGCAAAATTCTTTGTCTTATTCAGGCCACTCAGATTATTGAGACTATTTAAAATAAAAAAGCGATACCGAGATGTTTTCGGTACTCTTGTTATTCTGTCTCCGTTGATGTGCTCAACGGCAATCGTGATGCTCGTTTTGTATTATTTCTTTGCGATTATCGGCATGGAATTGTTCGCTGGGACTGATATGCGAAACTGTTGCAAGTACGTAAAAATGACATGGCTTTTGCTATTATATTTTTGATAGTATTTATAATATTCCTTTTTTATTGTCATTTATAGAAATACGACGGTAGAAGACTTTTATAAATATTCAGCAAACGAAAGTACCGCCTTAGGCTACTACTACCTTAACACTTTTGATAATTTAATAGCAAGTGGAATGACACTGTTTGAGTTAACAGTAGTCAACAATTGGTTTATACTAATGAATGCCTATGCCTTTACGGTTGGGATGTATACACGGATATATTTTATGATATTCTACTTAGTTACGATGATAGTTCTAACCATCGTTGTTTCGAGCTTCCTGGAAGCCTTCAGGTTTAGAATACAGTACAAGAAATCAACATCAAAACGTGATGGTATGTCTCATGCCAAAAACCCTTGTGCAGTTGCGATTGATATTATTATAATCTATATATTTTCATTACAGAAGAGAAAATGCTACATGAAGAAGTAGAATTAAGGTGGGACGAGCTACAGTGTATAATTGAAGATTTCCAAGTCTTAGAAGAATTGCGATCATCTCTCGTAGTAGGCGTAAGTACTTGTAATTTGTGGTAATATGTATTTCATGTACATATACTAAGCACCCTGATATTAATTACAGGGAACTACTGTATTTATCGGCTCCCGGCCACGAACTAGAGAAGTACTACAAAGAAAAATGTACACAAATGAGATAAATGAATGGATTGCGGAGGCGAAGTTGGAAGAAAGAAGAATCTTAGATGATGCAGAGTGTAATGCAGATGATCTTCCTGGAGATGATGGAACCTCCGAATCTGATCGGCTTGCAATGAATGGAAATCCACATTCCCCTCTTCATAGTAACTTAACTAATGTTATGTAGCTGATCTATATTACAAGTAAGTGGTTATTATACTACAACAATTTTGAAGTGCGAACATGAAACATTCGCGTCATTAAAGTCATAGCTAATCCCTTCCTGGCCGAATTTCTTAGAATTATTCGGTTATGCGAATCATAATTGTGGATATATTTTGATCTGTTCAAAGTAAATCCGAAAATGAGATTATTATTCAATTGATTAGAAAAATTATATTAGTTTTGTCAAGAAGAGTGCAAATACTATAGAGTATAGACAAAACATCAGAGAATTATTCACTGTATTTAATTTATTATATTCATTCATCCTCTGATGAAAGTGATTAATCATTCGATATATATATATATCGAGAACGATTCGATATGCGTATTCTGACGGAAAGTATTTTAATTACTTTTTTCTGACAATGAATCATTTCTGCTGTACAATATATTTATATTATGTATTATGAAAATGTTTAAATGTACAACATCGTTACTAGATGTAATTCTGTTACATTTCATAAAATAATACTTTATGTATGTAGGAAATAAACCAACAGATTAACTTATTATTTAATTTTTAAGCAATTCCAATATAAAATATTACAATACATACATATGATAAGGAAATGCAGTGATAGAAAGCTATTACTAAATATTATAACTTATAATTGTGCCGTGTATATAATCACCACGCTAAACTTATATAGATTTATAAAATTCGTAGTGCCGCGAAACCATTGAAACTTAGTCATTATATTTGTGTTGCGTTCAGAAAAGGAACTATTTGTTTCACATATTGTCAGTAAGAATGTACAGTATTTGTTATGTTTAAAATATGTAATCATCTTTCAATAAGTAAAGCACAATTATCAGTAATTTTAATTATGAATTTGTACACCAGGACACCCTAAAGTGGTGAGGGTTACAGAAAAACCATCAGCAATTAATTTTCTGGAGATACTTGAAATCGTTTCGGGTTGAGTGTCAGGTAGTAGCAAAATATATGCGTACCCTCCCCCGCCAGCGCCTGTAAGTTTGGCGGCTAACGCATAATTTTGAGCTTCAGCACAGATTCTATCTAACGATGGATGCGAGACTTGGCATGTAGCAAGGAGCCCTTGATTCATATTAATAAGAACCTGAAATTTTGTGCATACAGAAAATTCTTAAGTTGTGTAAAACCTAATTGTAATTTCAGTCATGCTAAAGAAGTGAAATTAATTTACCATTAATTGGTGATAAACTTCATCCAGTTCGTTATCGGCACTTGATAAACCCTTTACTTTTCCAATGATTTTAAGCGCTTCCTTAGAAATATTATCGACTGAATCCAAAATTAAGTCGATGATCGCCGGATATTTAGACTTCAAATCAGCTACCCTTTCCACAAGTTGTTTGGTGCTTCTGCTGACTCTTGTGTCCACCAACAATATTCTCATAGTTGGAATATCTGATATTGGATTCACATAGCAGCCCTTTTTGAATTCTATTACTGATCCATACGTGCATATGGAATTGTCTACTCCAGATGGAGTGCCATGCATAATTTTTTCGCAGTTCAATGCATATTTCGATATTGCATCCAAATCTTGTTTATCGAAGGATTTATAAACATTTTTTTGTAAACGGGACCAGTGCAAAAAACATGCGGCAAGACAAACTGCAAATGAAGCAGAACTACCAAGACCAGCACCGATTGATAACTCCGAAACCAATTGAATTTGGAAAGGTGTTATATTGCATTCTTCTTTGAGAGCGACATATGCGAGAAGATAGAAAAATGCTTCTAAGCTTAACTTTTGCTGCAGATTCATGTAACCTACTGTACAAACGAATTCTCGTATTTGATTGTAGAATGAATCAAAATCATCTATGGATTCAATATTACTATTAACAAAGAAAAAGTTCCGTATTTGCTGCAACGGTACATTGATAGCTAAATTAGTTTTAGAGAAATATATTTTGATTGTTTCTTCTATTTCGGGCAATTCGGTAAAGTGTGCTGTTGTTCTTAAACCGAGGCTGGCTGCTATTGCAGTTTTTCCGTACACTACAGCATGTTCTCCGAACAAAATTACTTTCCCTGGTGCAGACACCTTAAACTGAATCATTATAGCTTTTTGTCGACCGAAACAATTTATTCAAATGTTATTTATTCGACGTCTGAAGTGACTGAGGGTTTAATTTACAATATAGTTAATCGATTAGGAGTTCTGCTTTTCCCACTGTTCGGGTGTTAGTGTTTTTTGCGAAAATGCATGGATAGTTTTGAGTTCCTCTTCTAGTACGGAATTTACCAACCTGGGAATGGAATTTTTCAATATTTTTCTGCAGAGAACACAGTCAAAGTAACAAAAATGTTATTACCGATGACGTTGTAATAATGGTTTGCCTTCAAATACATTAGACACGATAACTACAGCAAATTTTGCGCCACAGCCATCGGATTGGTCTACCACCTCCTAGAACAAAAATGCACGTACACTTCATTTTCATGCCAAATTTAAAACTTCGCTTCGTTAACACTCCATGCTTTACCCATATGTTAATTATCTAGGAACCATAGAATTAACAAAATGCAAATCATTTTCGAAAAAAGCACTCAGCGACTCTCCCGAAAATAGGTCGCTCGCGGGGTAAAATCTGGTTGAATACTGTCAAGAATCGGTTTGCTAGAGCTAACATTACTGTTATGGTAATTCTACAGCAATAGAGAAATATAGCAGAGCAAAAGGTCGAACCAAAATATTCATCATATTGAATAATGTATTGCTAACACTTTTAAACTAGAATACAGTACTGCACACAACATACCACCCCATTGATAACAACTTTTTGCAATTACACATATATCAACCATTTCTTTTATACAATGCTTGTGACAAATAACACTACAGAGATAGGAGTGTAAACATTAAATTATTTATTAAAATAGCATTTTAAATTACATTTGACAAATTTGTAAATTATCTTAATTGACCTTTAATTTATCCAGTGTATTAAATGTATACAATTGTTTATAATTAAAGTACAAATAGAATATCAAAAAGTGACCACAGGAATATGACGAGATTAATAATGAAAATAAATCAGGGTATCTTTTTGGTGGTATAATACACTTACTAGCAATAGATAAAATAATTATGCCTAACAGAGAGCAGCAGAATATCAAATAAATAAAACACATCTTGTTGTATAATGGTAAATCACATTTTGTTTTGAAATATTGACTACCAGATCTAAAAAACTGCATAACAGCACGCTTATATTTGCTGGTTGTCAACCTGAATTTCTTTGGGTTAACTGACTTTCCACTAACTCCTGACATTTCTTGATTATTAAATAATTGGTTGTGATTAAATATGTCCGGCCATAGCCATAAGACAAAGAAAAAGTATAGTACAAAAGTGGCACAGTATGCACTAAATAATCCATCTTTTATAAATAATGGCAGCATACTAAAGTGAGAAATTAACAGAAACCAAAAAGAAGCAAATGGATCGTTATGGAAGTGCAGTATAACTGGGACTGCAACTAAAAGAATAGATTTCTCATGAACTTGGAACGAAAAAAGAAAAAATGCCAAAGCAGAGTTTATAAGAGAAAGAACCAGCTTATTTCTACTTGGATATAGGTATACATTCAAACTACTTGGTAAAACACCAATGACTGTTGTTATTAGACACAAGTGGGCCAACTGTTCATTGGTGAAAGACGAATGTAACTTGTAAATTACATTGATCACACACCATATGTTAGAGACTTTATCTTCAAACACTCCCCTTTGCAAAGGAAACAATCTCAGCAATGTATTTATAAATGTATTCCGATCCTTGAGAAATGGTAGCCATATCAGAAGAAACATTGCAAGAACAGTGAATGATACAGAGAAAAGACCCTTTGCACAAGGCCACCATTGCCTTGATTTGAAAGGAGAATACTTTCCTAATATGTAAAAAAAGATAGGTAAGGCATGGTATAGCTCCATTTGCTTGTAGTTCAGGGCAGCAACAAAGAAAATGGAACCCATAACAAAAGAATCTTTAAGGAAGAATGCGACAGCATAAATGAAAAATCCTAATGATACAGAGTTATATTGAAAATGTCCATGATCTATTAATATTAATCCTGGGTATATTAAGGCTGTTAAAATAATCTGGTGCTTGTACTTAAAACCGAAAGTACCTTGCTGTTTCTCAGAATGGCTTGACACGTGATTTCTACATATGAAATACACTACTGCTGGAATGTAAATAAGAACATCTGTGACCAAAACGGAGAGTCTCATAAAATACTTATGTTCGCTAGATGAAATGCCCCTAGATTCTTGTAACTTTGTATACGAGGAGTTAATCTTTGTGGCTACATGTCCTAATAGAAAACTATGATAAGCCGTTAAAGGAGGGTAATCTAATCCCCAATATAACAAATCGTTATCGGTTGTATTAATATACCACTGGTTGGCAGGTAAATTGAAAGTTATCTCTTGCCAGTGCCGTTGGGCTTCATAGTCTCCAAACATTGGAGGCTTCCCTTCCCCACTATATGGATGGTATGTAATGCACCATCGTAAAAGAATGGCAAAGAAAGAGATCAATGCGATTTCGGAAGAGTTTCGCATGATTCTCGACTTGCGTTGTTACTCTTGACCTTTTCTTCCGGGCTAATCTAGCCTCGAGTGCATACAACGAATCGACTAAATCAAGAAGAAAGCTTATCTATTTGCGGTCATGCTGGAAAAGTGAAGGTTATAAAACGTGCCAGAGGACCGATGTAATCTACCTGTATAACATTTTATACATACCACGTGTGAAGCTTTCAATCCCTCAATCAACTTATTTTTGATATAATCTTCTGTATAAGGCATACTCAATTTTTATAGCGGCCGGCACTGTCCTATGTATTCGAATATCTGCTTTGAGTTTTGGAATTGAGCTTTCTCCCAGCGCAATATTGCTATAGTTAAACGCACTATTGTCGCTATCGTTCTAATTTCGCTTATCGGTAAGGGTTTTTAACAAGTGTTTGTTAATCTGACGTCAAACTTTCCACATGCGGTTTGTTGTGCGAGTACTCCATATATTTGGCAAGATCGATTTCGACTTCGGCGATTAATCGAGCGGTTAGCTTAATTTCGCGGGTAACAATTATAACAATAATATTTAATCGGCGCACATGCTATTGTTTATCCTGGATGAAATGTTAAGTTCGATAGATGATGAGCTTTAAGGCCCTGCACGTACCTGAATTGAATTCTTTTGATGTTAATTAAATGCAGTCTACTTTCTCTCGGACTGAATGATTTCGAACTTTACACTCCCATCGTAACAGAGAGGGCTATATACATACAAAGACCTCGTTGAACAGAAGAAATAACTATATGCCCGAGAAAACGATCGTGCGTGTACTTTTGATAACAAGTAACTCTTTTAAATAATAAATACTTCAATGTCGTTCGTTCCTCGTTATAATGTCGCAGAACTGAAGGCCGCGCGTTTGCTAATGCTTATTCTCTCTTGTGTGCGCACTATGAGAATGACCTGCATAATTATAAGATTTGCATATACTGCTAATTTCTGCAAAGCAGTTATTTTTATAATCCCCTGAAGTCGAATCAAGGGATTTTAGATTGCAGATTCTATATAATCATCTTATATATAATTATCATTTGCTGCATATGTTCCGCTATTGCATATTACACACATCTGTATATTTTTTGGTTCATTTTAAAACTTTTATATGCAAATATCGTAGAATAACCTTGATGTTGTTATTGTTCATTTGTGTCTATACATATTGACCTACTATATACTGCTATACACTGCACATCATTCATGCATGCATATGGTTGCTTTTCCCACTTCTAATATCTTTTTATTCATAACGTTTTATATGACAGCGATACTACACACGTCATAATAAATCCCCAGCATATGTCTTAAGTATATGAACGTAGATATGTACTACATACGCAACCGTTATCATATTATGCAGGCGTAGTAGATAAGTGAGGCTAGTTCTATGTAATATGGGAATACACACGTGGTGCTGCAGTAGAGAGTAGGAATAGAAGCACATTCCAGCAATTTCGTTAATATGGCGGCTACATTTAAACTCGCACGCTTTATTAAATTCGGTAGAAATCTACCAAAAGCATTGAATTGCAGTTTGCGGCAAGGACTTTTGGAAAGACAATGCATCCAGCTTTCAGGTTTGTAGCATCTTTTCTGTTGCCATAGCTAACTGTTTATACTTTCTGTCGAAATACTACGGATTTTAGGTTATGGAATACAATTGGAGCCTTCTTGCTTAATAGTTAGAAAAGTGTTATTAAATCCATAATTATTACTTTCTTCCTTTAGCCGTGAAGATCGATTCAAGACGGTACTTTTCATCCGAACCAACAGCACAAACGAGTCAGCTGCACAACATTATTACAGACACTGAAAAGTCCACCGGTAATTTTCGCCGAAGTTTTATTATAATTATTAATTTTGCCAAGTCAATTTACTATTGCATGATTCAACACTAGGTGAAGCCTCAAAACATGAGTTCCAATCTGAAACGCAGATGTTGCTGGAGATTGTTGCTAAATCCCTCTACTCGGATAAGGAGGTAACATTTTCTACCTATCTTGTTGTATCCATATTAATAGCTGATGCTTAAATACCTTTTTTCTACCCTAGGTATTTGTGCGTGAGTTAATATCTAATGCCAGCGATGCTCTTGAGAAATTACGCTATATGCGATTAAGCAATTCTGAGGTAGCTGATGGAGCGGGTGACAGAAGCTTAGAGATTCACATTGCAACTGATAAAGTGAATAGGACACTGACAATTCAAGATACCGGCATTGGAATGACCCGTGAGGAATTAATTGCAAATCTAGGAACCATTGCCCGCTCGGGATCTAAGGTAATTGTCAATGAATTATACAATGTTGTTCTGTTGACAAAAATTTTATTCATTGTTTTTGCAGGCATTTTTGGAGCAACTGAAAGAAAAGCAGGAGTCTGGAGATCCATCAAAAATAATAGGACAATTTGGAGTTGGTTTTTATAGTGCTTTCATGGTAGCCAATAAAGTAGAGGTGTTTACAAAATCTTTTGCTAAGGATGCAGAAAGTCTTTGTTGGTCATCAGATGGGTATGTTGGGATGGATAATTTTATATCTCGTATTAGTAGTTGCATTGTCGGATAGTTAAAATTAAATGGTATAATATATGGTTTTTAGATCTGGCGTTTTTGAGATAGCATCTGCTGAAGGGGTTCAACCAGGAACGAAAATTGTTATTCATCTGAAACCGGATTGTCGTGAATTCTCTGATGAAGAGACGGTCAAAAGTAAGTTTGTTTATTGTATGATAAGACACAACATTCCAATAATGTTATTTCTTTACAGAAATTATTACAAAGTATAGTAATTTTGTCGGCAGTCCGATTTACATTAATGGTGCTCAGGCGAATACAATTCAAGTAACTAGAATCACTTTTATATTTATACATACACCAATGCTAATTTGTAGAATTTATATAATATGATCCTATTTATTTCCAGCCACTGTGGATGATGGATTCAAAAGATATAACGCCATTGCAACACGCGGAATTTTATAGATTTATAGCGAATAGTTTCGACTCACCAAGATTCGTATTACATTACAAGGCCGACGTACCAATTAGTATTAGAGCGTTACTGTATTTCCCGGAAACAAAGCCAGCTTTATTCGACCTGGCTAGAGATACAACTGGTGGTGTTTCACTTTATAGCCGCAAGGTTTTAATAAAAAGCAAAGCTGAGAATCTTTTACCGAAGTGGTTGCGATTTGTTAAGGGGGTTGTTGATTCTGAGGATATACCTTTGAATTTAAGTCGGGAGCTGCTGCAGAACAGCGTACTTATAGGGCAAGTCTTTGGAACACCATTATAATTTTCAGCTCATTTGATTATTTTTGTGCTATTAATTATATTTATTATTATAGAAAGTTAAGAAGCGTTTTAACAGCACGCGTTTTGAAGTTTTTGCACGAACGATCTACTAAAGAGCCTGAACAGTATCTTCAGTTTTACGGAGACTATGGTTTATTCTTGAAAGAAGGCATTGTTTCAAGCACTGATCAAAATGAAAAGGTAATTGAAAATTAACTATATCACGCAGGATATATGACTATTGATTATATGAAATATTTTTCGATAGGAAGAATTAGGTAAACTATTGCGGTTTGAATCATCCGCAAAACCTGCAGGGGAATTAGTCAGCCTGTCTGATTACTGCAGTCGCTTACCAGAAAGTCAGAAAAATATATACTACTTATCGGCGCCAAGGTAAATAAATTCTTTCTCCCATTGTAGTATTTGTACTGTTAGAAACCGTACATTTTTATCAATTCCAGTCGAGCTTTGGCCGAGCAATCACCCTATTACGAATCTCTTAAAAAACGTAATGTGGAGGTTTTATTCTGTTACGAGGCCTATGACGAAATTATATTGATGAACTTGCGTCAATATAAGTCTCGGTTTCTCACTTCGACAGAGAAAGAAATGCGAGACGATACTGAATCGCACAAATCAGAGAATCTAGGTATGCTTGAGTGGGAATGTTTGTAAGCTTCAATGTTAAGTCCACCGTTATTATGAATATGTTGTGATGCAGGTATTTTAAATACGAAGGAAGTAGATGATTTCATAGGCTACATGAAAAATGTTTTATCGAAAAAAGCACACGAAGTTAAGATGACAAATCGCCTCGAATCCCATCCATGCGTAGTAACGGTGCAGGATATGGCTAGTGCAAGACATTTTATTAGGACACAATCACATCAACTAGACGAGGAAATGCGATATGCGTTGCTTCAACCACGGTTTGAGATCAATCCGAATCATCCTCTCATGAAAAAACTTTGCCAACTTACAAAGACCGAGCCAAAACTTGCAGATCTTATTATAAAACAGGTATAGTATTTACAATAGTGTTAAAACATTTGTGAGAAACGTTGTACAATATTAACTTTTTTTCTTAGCTCTTTACTGGGGCAATGATTGGGGCTGGTTTAATTGAAGATTCTCGGGTACTGCTTACTCCAATGAATGAAATACTTACACTCGCGCTCGAAAAGTATTGATAAAGCCTACAAATTTGATGATAAGTCTTGTACATATATGTTCCTGAATGTTGTATACGTTAAAAGCATTATTATAATAAATAATAGAAAGTATATTGACGGTAATAATTATTGATCTTTGGTCATGTTAAAATTTATAGTACCTACTTTGAATTATGCCAAAGAAGTGGGCGACGTTTTGTATAAGGCAACGATGAATAAAGGAGTTTAAAAAAACGGAATGTAGGCAAGATTGTTTTCTTTATTACAATAGGTTGATCTTGTACAAATTAATTATAGCCTTAAACTTACAACAAGTCAAGTTCTTCATGTTTCGAAAGATTCCATGATATCGATATGTCTTCTATTAGTAGGGCTAAATGTGGTGAATTTAAATTGTACCCAGTTTTTTTATCTTCCGCGTTTTCTTAAATTTGTAGATTATATAATTTTAGTTAACTTCTGATCGAACAAAGAAGATTACCGTCTTTCTGCCGTGTGCTTATAAGAAAAAGAAGTAATAGATCAGTAAGCCTGAAGTTAACAACGTGCGAAAATCAGATGCATATGAGCATGCATAGATCTATTTGGGCTCAATCAATTCCAACCACTTAAAGCACTAATGATCTTAAATCATGAAGTCTTTCCGCATGACTCGTAAATAAGATTCTTAATTCCTTGGAGCTTCAAAAAACATCCAAATCGTTTTTGCTGTGTATAATGATGAGTTTTTATGTTTAATATTAAGACAAACGGATTGTTATAATGTAATGTATGGTCGCACCATATTTTTCTTTTCGCAGTCTTTGACCAAAACATAACCGGCACATAACTTTTGTAGTGAAACAAATCTTATTCAAAGAATATGCTGTGCTTCAGGACCATCTGAAATTTTCTTTGCTCATTGATATCGATTTCGATACAATTCATTAAATAAACTGTACAACTGTTTTATTTCATTCTAATATAGAATAAATTACTTATATTCAATTGTATCTATACAAATGTTGCATTGAAATTTCAGAAAGGGTAGGCACAGCTGTTTTTTTGAACTTACATAAAGACAAGACGAAAATTTTTGATCTTCAACTGAAAAGTCACCCTGTTTTGCATCATCGTCAGTGAGGATTATTCATTCGCCCCACTAAATACGCGTAGGATATCTAGTGTCCTTGACGGAACAGGAACATAAAATTCGCTTTGCCAACAAAATTCTATACATATAAAAACATGGAAACCTCACCCGATTAAGCTGCCGTTATATGTTTCTGTGAAAGGAAATACTTATTGTTAATACAGAAATAACTTCATTAAAAGACACTAGGTACACATAAAGAAGAAATCTTCTCATTATGTATCGCATCTTCACCGTTACAGAAATTAACATAAAAATGCATTGTTTTCATGGCAGTTTAAAATTACTTGGCAGTTCGGAAAGAATTTACTTTAGTACATGGACATGTTTTCGCGGAAAAGTTCATTATACGAAAGATAAGTAAAAAAGGAAAGATGAACGTATTATGAATGATTGATGATGAAAATGTAACGAGTTGCATGCAACCCGTGCCGTTGAGCAGTCTTATAGAAGAATAGATAAATGCAGAAGCTTTGTGTAAATAGTAGCACCATGTATGCAATTATGTTTCTCGAACTGATGGCGACTATGTGAAGAAAGAAGAGTGATAAAAGAGGAGAAAAAAGAAAGATGTAAATTGATTGAACGGAACGCTGACGCTGCTTATACATACAATGCGGAGATTGAGTATTGCCTTCCGCTTTTTCTTGACTTTTCTTTTATAAAATGTCGGATGATTAATATTACAAGTATTATAATACAAGTCATAGTATTTGATCATTCGTATAAACATTATTATCATCACAGTAAAAATATTTCATATCTTTTTAACTATTTATTGTGCTTCGCTCTAGTGAACACGAGCAACGATGCACATATTGCCCTAGAAGCAGAGCATTCTTTTTCACTAATTTTAATTTGTTTACATACTAGACTACGCAGTACTTATCATAACGCATCTTTAAGTAGTCCATCGTTTCATATATACGTAATCAAAATAAAATTAGTTAGCAAATAGTAAAAATACATAAATGTACCTATGTATCTTCTGCACTGGAATTACAGTTAGAGATAGTATTTAAATTTAAACGATAAGTCATTAAATAATAGTCATTGGTCTTACGACGCTGTCGTGATGAAATTTACTGTCGTCAAGTACTGAAGTTTCTTCTTAAAATCAGTCCTTAGAAATAGAGGTTTTTTGTGGTTGCTGCAATAGAATAATTTATGCTCTTTTTCCTAGGCCCCATCCCCGCTGGTAGAATTCATGGTATCAATTTGTATCGAAATAATATGGTCTCTAATAAAATAACCGATGATTTATAATAAAGAATTCAATTATTTAAGTAAAATATTAAACTTCTGAATCAGCGAAACAACTGACGTATAGTTGTGTAAAAAATATAATCGCTGTTAGTAAACTGAAAATTCTTTTTAAGTACATTAGTACCTAAATTCTACCTAGGCAGGAGATTGGAGGCACGATGTAACCCCTTAGTAGATACATCATTTATAGACACACGCACACCAGCATCTCACATATTAATTTGTTGTTCCATAGCTGCCTGTACAGACTCCCTACTTATATCGATAATATCTATGTACAAAACTCACATATTCACACATGTCTGTACTTTACTATTTAAGAAGCACAGAGAAACATGATCATGTATAGTTCCTTTTCACATTGCGGCACCACTCTTTGTCACACCGAGGTCTGCGTGATACCGTTTCCCGATAACCACAAGCGTCCGTTACTTTTGTGATCAGCAATCTCATATTCCGAATCGTCGATTTCACATAAATTCGTCGAAAGGTCGCTATTACTCATAGCGCCACCCAATAACGAATTTCTCTCCTCAAGAGTTGTGATTACGGAGCCAATCTCATCAACATCGTCACTCTTGTGGCACCGGTTGCGACGGCTACTTGGAAAACCATAAGGCACTACATCATCCTCTTCCTCGTCCGATTCTAGAGTACTAAGACGTCCATTTAACGGATTAGTCTCATTCTCTGTATCTGTATGAATGTTATAGTGTGGCAAATAAGTGTTCGGATGCCGCAGGTAACTATCGGATCCTTTATATTTATACTCTGCTTCTCCCCCACTGTCCAAGGGATTCAGCCGTTGTGTCTCTGTGCAATGGTACTGTTCGGAGAATTCTGTTCCACATTCAGAATCACCGACGTACTCAGACTCTTGATCTTCATTTAATGTTTCTATATCTCGCGTTGGATCTACTGGGCCATGCACTGAAATATAATAATTGGAAGTAAGTAAGGCAGGTGGAAGATTTTAAAGAATGCCACACTGCGAAACTGAATATACTCACTTGATGGTAATTGATGAGTGTTGGATTCGTTACTCTCGTTGCTGTGGAAACTGGACGAGTCAGGAACTTCGCTGCCTGGTACCTCCGTAATGTTGGGCAGGGGGTTCTGACTTGGCCTGACCCAATCTGAACAGTCCCAGTGATACCCTGAAAACATTGCAGACAACAACTGTACTCCGACAGTAACATGCGACAACCGAGTACCAATGCTGCGTTAAAGAGTTGGGAGAAGCAAGTTTCGGTGAAAGATAAAACAGGATTGGAGAGAAGATGTACAGCAATAAGCCAAGCAACCCAAATTCATGTTTCGCGATCCACGCATTCTATCTCGACTTACCACCAACGATACGAGGATCATCCTCGATGGAAGTCATGGAGGTAACGGAGGTCCCACCTCCATGAAGAACACGTCGAGAAGAATTTAGTAGAAGTCCTCCAGTGGTCAGCTCTGGTACCACTGGGCTCGCTCGTTTCAGGTCTGTTAGTGCACACAATACGATACATTGATGTTAATATAATTCACTACAGGCCACGGTGAGCACGCTTTCCTCGAGACTTACAGTAATTAGGTATCTTTAGGGTGAGCGGAACAGCAGACTTAGAGTGAAAGGAATTAACATGTTTAGAAAGGAGAGAAGCAAGAGAGTGCTTCTGCACTCGAGAACGAATAAGTTTAAGTTATTTCAATGAGAAGGCTTAATATAATAAAGAGTGCGGGTCCACCCAAGATGCATGCCAAAAGCCAAAACAAAAGTAAGAAGCTACAATGAGTAGGGGAGTCAGCAACGCAAACTACTCACCGTTCTTGATTTTAGTTGTATCCGTGATGAAGGAAGCTAGCTGCATCTGTTCTTGCCAGCTTGGTTTATGAAGACTATCCGTATCGCTGCCCGCAGCGTTTCCACCGACTGGGTTAGCAAGGGTTAAGGATGGGGGTGGTACTGGAGTACTGCGATTTAAATTTCTTAAATAATCGGGTGGGAAGTTTTCGAGCTCATCGCCTGCGCTGCCGTAGCTGCGCAGGGTATCCAGATTATTTAGAGCAACTGCTGCTGAATTGCTGTACGTTGCGGGTTCGTTATTCGAACTAGGGGTGTAGGAAGCGGGTCTAGGTGGACATTGGGGAGGTTCTCTCTGCAAAAAGAATCACACAAAACCTTAAAACTCAATGCACGCACCACGCTTGGGATAGGGAATACTGGCAGATGATTGCAAACCAAAAAAAACAGCATCAGAAAACGTACAACTTGACTACTTCTGGCATATGATTAGTATTATTCAATGCATGCTTTTGTGCGTAATGCTTCTCGATAATTGTGTGGACGTACCTGTATTACTTCCAAATTACTTAATTTGGAGCTCCGTTTGAATTCGTGTTCATGCGGCCGAGCAGAGTTTAATACAATTTGCTTTCGAGTCTCATTATTAATGTTTTCTGCTCGGGCTCTGGTTCGCTTTATTCTGATTCTTCGGTAGGCAACGAATATGATGATCAGTAGAATGTTTAATACAACTGCGACACCAATCCACATTAATTGCTCCCAAGTAATATTGAAATGGCTGGATATGATGGGAGTGGAGTATGCGGGATTGCCGCAATTCAGTCCAGTCATATTAGGCGGACAGATACATCGGTAGGTTCCGATTTCATTGACACAAGTACCACCATTGGTGCAAGGATTGGCATCACATTCATTTATATCTGTTTCGCATCGATCGCCTGAAAATCCTTGGCATTTGCATATCGGCCCGCTATTGCCCTCTTCGCATACCCCACTATGAATACAGGGATTGGGACTGCAATATCTTCCAAATTCGCATCGTTTTCCACTGAGACTTGGATCAACACACTCGCACGTGTAATCGCCTCCCTCTGGCACGACCTTGCAACGGCCACCGTAAAGGCAGGGAGACGAGGCACATGGCTCGGTATCAATTTCGCACACCGGACCAGCGAATCTACTGTGGCATTGGCACTCGTAGGTGTCACTTCCAGTATCCTTACACGTTCCACCGTTTTGACATGGTTGAGAGCCGCATATACCCGGGGGTGCAAGTATAGTAGTCGTATCGCAACTGAATTCAACGTTTGCAAAACGTTTTAAAACAGCAACGCTGCTTGCTCCACTCATGTGTAATGGCACGGAAACCTTCGCTATGCGCACATCATCCATACATCCAATAAAACCACGCTGCACATCTTCGAATCCAAGAACGGATGGGTGTTGTCGTACTTCTGCGCCTAGGTAAAGATCATCCGACTGAAGATTTAAGATGTCATTGATTCCAGGTGCAGAACCGTGGGCTACGTGCTTGCCGTCTACAGTGAGTCTGGCGCTGTTGCTTTCACGTTCTAGTTGTATTTCGTGCCATTGACTGTCGCTTACATATACACTGCTTACACGAACCAATCCTTCTCCACTACCAAGATCAAATTTATATTGCACTACTCCATTTACAATTTCCAAAATGTTGTAATCGACTTTTCCAGCGGCATACATTAGATTACCAGTAGGTTGTACTGTTCTAATTCTCAAGGATAAGCTCAGGCGATCTTCTATAGTTTGCCTAATCAAAGCTTTATCAATTCTATACCGCGCATAACTTTTCCCACTAAATGATATTGGATTGCGTGGTATGTAACAGGATTCATCGTGGCACCGTGAGATATCAATATCGCATGTTTGACCAGCAAATCCTTCTGGGCATTGGCAAGAATATCCTTGGATCGAGGAATCCGGAACACAAATTTTAAACAACGGGCAGGGATCTCTTGCACACTCGTTCACAACCATTTCGCAATGATTGCCAGCATATCCCTCTTTACAATTGCATTCCATTCTATGTTTATGTCGTGGCGATACAAAGCTCATTACGTCGGTTGATACAGGAGTAACTTGTGTCGGATCAAGGACAATTTTATCTTGACAATCCCCATAAACACAATAGCCTTTAGTACACTTGAATCTTACGATCTCTTCTACAACTAATTTTGTTGACTCTTCAAGCTCTTCTATATGTTGATTTAAAGCTTCGCGTATAGCCTCCGATGGATAAAAGCCTAGGCTTCCTGGACCTGATGAGCCCTTCTTTACAGCGAATAGAAGGTCCAAATCATTATGCACAGCTTGTCGTATAGCGCGTGACTTTATGACATTTGCTTCATCTGAAGATGCTTGCACGCTGATTATTATGATATCTTTGCGTCTACAAGTCATAGCATTTTGCACTGTTTTAACGAAACCTTTACGGTGGCTTAACATGAAATCCTCGGGGCTTACTTCCCGGAATCTAACAATAACAGCATTCTCCAACATTTTCTCCGTCACAAGATCAATGCTAACTTTTACGATAGAGTGCGGTTCGAATTTTCCATCACTTACAGTAACATTTATTTTATATTCACCAACATCAATGCCAGGTAATGCGGTCAGTCTGCCATCGTTTTTATCAATTTGGAACAAATTGGTGGGTACTGTGCCTAACGGTGTTAGACTGAAGTGTAATGTATCGTATTGATCTCGATCGGTGGCGTGAACTCTGCCTATGATACCTCCAGGGTATTCATCCATCGGTGAATTGATAATTACTTCGAGTGGGACAATTTCAGGTGGATACTGCGACTCCTCAATCACTTTGACCACAACCCACGAGTCGGAGTACAGAGGTGGGCTACCATTATCGAAGACTCGGATATGCAATATATATTTATCCTTGACTCGGCTATTGAACTTGGTTGCAGTCAGAAGCGTACCATCTTGTTCCAATCGAAAAGCATCACCTTCATTACCCGATCGAAAATCGAATGTGTAAGGGTCCGCGTTTGGATCGATGTCTGCATCAGTAACTACAAATTGCAGTACAACGTGTCCCGGGGGTTTGTCTTCTTGTACCACAGCGGTATAGTTCGGCAGGGAAAATAGCGGCGGATTATCATTTGCATCGAGAACTTCAATATTCACCATAACAAAGTTGGATAACATTGGTATTCCATTGTCGCGTGCATGTACTTCTAGTATATAGTTCGCAATCTGAAACATTAAGTTGAGTGTTGAAGGTACAATTCTTTATTATACTTATATTGTATGCTGATAAGATAATGTTTACCTCTTCTCGATCAAGGGATGCAGCAAGACTAATTTCACCCGTTAGATGATCAATAGTAAATTGCTTTTTGCGATCACCTCTTTGTATGAAATAGGACACATTGCCATTTTCTTTACTATCTAAGTCTTTCGCAGAGACCTGGAATGTGAATGACATGTATGAAGCACGTTTTATGATATAGAATCAAAGCGAGACATAGAAATATGTTAAAATATTACGTTTGTTACTATTTCCCCTAGTTCAGCGTCTTCTCTTATGAACGCTCTATAAGCAACTTCACTGAAAATCGGTGCATTGTCATTGCTATCGATTACTGTAATATTGACAGCAGCGTGGTTATTTAATGGCGGCACACCACCGTCGACGGCTTCTATAGTAAGGTAGTAATCATGAGCTCGTTCATAATCCAGTTGTTCTATAATGCTTATAACGCCTGTTCGGGCATCGATTTGGAACTTCTTGTGCTCGTTACCACCAACAATGGAATAATGGACATCCGCATTTACACCGGTATCTTTAGAAGTCGCTAGTACTTTTGTTACTTCCGTACCCACTGAATATATTTCGGGTACTTCAGCATAATAAATTTTGGAAGAAAATTCCGGAGGATTGTCGTTAATGTCTTGCACGTTAACGATTAAAGAAGTAATGCTCGTGAGCTGGGGAGTTCCTTGATCCATTGCTTGGATCGTCACGTTATACATTGCTTTTGTTTCCCTATCTAATGGCTTCCCAAGCGTGATAATACCACTGTCTGATGCTATAAGGAAATGCCCGCTAGCAGAATCTATGAATTCGTATCTAATCTTTCGATTAATGCCAATGTCCTCGTCTGTTGCGTGCACTTTTGTTACTAAAGTCCCAACTTTGACATCCTCCGGTAAAGAAGCACTGTAAGTTGACATTGTAAACTTGGGCGCGTTATCGTTGAGATCAGAAATCAGGATTTCCAATTGCGAGGAACATTCCCAAGATGGTTTATCTCTGTCTTGCACATGTGCTGTTAACAAATATTTCGCTTGGGTCTCCCGATCAAGCTGCCCCACAGTTTTGAGAACACCGGTTTCTTTGTCCAAAGAAAACTTGTCGTTATTATCCCCAGTTAGGTAAAAACGTAGTTTAGCGTTTGACTCATCGTCATAATCAGTAGCAAGTACTGTAAGTACGTAAGTGCCGGGATGCGATCCCTCCGAAAGGATCTCTCTATATCGATAGCGCAGACAGTAAGGTGGATTGTCGTTTACATCCACAACTTGTACCGTGACAGTTGCTTTGAAAACATATTTCCCATCGGTACCAACAATTTCCAGCTCATAGTGATCAAGTGTTTCTCTGTCCAAGGCCTTTGCAACATAAACTTCACCAGTTGAACTAATTTGAAACTGGGACCTGGTATCGCCGGACGTTATGTAGAATTCAATTGTGGTGTTAATATTGGAGTCCTTGTCGACCGTGACTAACTTAACTACAACGGTCCCTGGCAATGCATCCTCGTTCACCGATGCATCATAACGATCCTCCACAAATGCTGGTGCATTATCATTGTAATCCTTCAATTTTATATGCACGGTTGTTCTGGCGAAATGCTTTGGGTTTCCATTATCTGTCGCGACCACCTAGTAACGAAAGAAAATGGTAAGTTACATTAAGAATACTACTTTCCATTGGGTGTAAATCATATTTTTACTCCAGTTACCTGAAATTTGTATTCTGGTTGTTTCTCCTTATCCAGTTGAACCAACGTCGATATCCACCCCGTGTAAGCATCCACGGCGAAGACGTTTGCTAATTCTCCTATATCGCTACCGAAAGAATAACGAACTTCTCCATTGCTACCGAGATCTTTATCGTGCGCAATAATCTTTAAAACAGAAGTTCCCTCTTCGATATTCTCCGCCAGAGTTATGCCGTAGGGATTACTTTCGAATTTAGGCGGATGATCGTTTTCATCGAGTACTTGCAGGGATATTTCTGCCAGAGCTGTTAACGGTGGACTTGAATCCGTTTCGGCTAAAACGCCGATAAGATGGTTATCGGCCAGCTCTCGGTCTAATGGTTTAGCCAATGTGACCTGACCGTGCGAATCAATAGTGAAAAGCGGTGAATCCTCATCGCCAGAGATTATTCTATAGGTGACAGTGGTGTTGGTCACGGTTCGTAATTTTGTTATTGGCGTGCCCACTATCGATGCTTCAGATATAAAAAATTTGTCCTCTTTTCGCTCGAAAAGCGGAGGTATATCTTGGGGACTCATTATATAAATACTGAGGGGTACATCAGCGTGATGGGTATTCAGACCCTTATCTTCCGCTCGTATGAAGATTTCAAATAATTGGTTTTCTAGAAGAACACATAATTTTCAGTTAAGATCGAAACGAACAATCTAAATACAATAAAAATAAATATGTGAATTAGGACTATCTTACCCCACGGTAGAGCACTCTTTTGTAAGAAGATAGCTCCCGTATCGGGATTAATACCGAATAGTGCTTTCGCTTCGGAGGTTTGTGGCTCGTATATCGAATAGCCGATTCTAGCGGCGTTATCCTCGTCGGCATCTATGGCTTTTACTTTAAGGAAGGGCGTATTTGTGGACAAATTGCTATGTATGCAGGCTTTGTACTCTCGTAGCAGGAATATCGGACTGTTATCGTTCTCGTCGCCGACCCTGATTCTCACTATTAGAAAGCCGGATCTGCCTCCGCCATCAGTTGCCATTACTGGTATTTCGTATAATTTCTGCTCCTCGCGGTCGAGTTTCCTCCTCGTGATTATTTCGCCGGTGAGTCGATTAATATCAAATATCTCCTTTATCCAGTCGGACGCAATACTATACACCACAGTCCCGTAGTTGCCAAAGTCATCATCAGTGGCCAGCACGCTGGTTACCAATGTACCGGGTGATTGATTTTCGAGAACCATTACTTCTATCACAGGATTCGGGAACTTAGGATTGTGCCTGTTTGCGGGTAGAATCTCGATTTTCACACGTGTAAAGCTTGTATAGACGCCATCAGTCACCGAAACGTTCAGCATGCTGAGCTTCTTCTCGCCGAAGTTCTGCATGTTTATCAAAGAAATAATACCGGTTGACTGATCGATATTATAAGTTTGTTGCTCATTCCCGCCCACGATCGTGTAGATGAGCTTATCGTCGACGTAGTCGGGATCACTAGCAGACACCACCGTTACAAATTGTCCTCGTTCTGCGTGCTCCGAAAGTGAGCAAGTATAGGATGGTTGCTCGAACTTAGGTGGATTGTCATTCATGTCAATCACAGTAACCCAGACGTGCGCGGTACTCGAAAGGCTCGGTACACCGCGATCCATAGCGATCACTGTGAAATGATGAGATTCTCGAGTCTCGTGGTCCAATGACCGCTTTAGGAATATTATGCCTTCCTCGGGATCAATGTGAAAGAGGTCCGTATTGCCTTCGGAGTCATTTTGTATCGCGTAGCGAACCTTTTGATTAATGCCTGCATTGAAAGATGCGTATTCTTTTAGTGTCAGATTTAGCACCGCCTATTGAAAAGATCGCCCAAAAGACTTTAAGTATAATGCTTTGCTTACCCGTGTCATTATCCCTTGAGCTCACTTTCAACACGGATGTGCCGAATGGGGCAGCCTCCGAGACAGAGATATTATATGAATCCTGTGTAAATTCCGGTGGACAGTCATTCACATCGAGAATGAGAATACTGACGAGCACCTCGGCGTACACTCCCGAGACGCTATCAGTGGCGCGTACTGTGAGTTCATACTGCTTCTTCTGTTCATAATCCAGCTCATCCACCACATAGATTACACCTAATTCGTTGAAGAGAAAATTGTAGACCCAAAGCACTATGCAGCAGATAGTCCGCCAATCCGAGAGGTTCTTCCACGTCATCATTAACAAATGCGATAGCAGTTTAACAAATAGTGATGCAATTTTCCCAAAAATGATAGCAAAATTCTCTTTCTCTCTTTCAATATGAAAACACTTTAAATTCGTAAAAGCATCTGCCACACACGCATTCTCTGAATCGCATGAGATACGTGGAACATCTCGGTTTTGCGGACGCCAGGGGATTCTAATGAATGCACCTCACGTAGAAAACACATTTGTACAAGATGTTTGAGTACCGTAAATGAATTTGCGAATGCTACCGTAATGCCTGCACCTTCAAACCTGCTATGCAGTAATCTAACACCTGGCGCTATAAAGCGAAAACAAATTTCCCCACTGTCCTCTTAACATGTGACATAAGAGCACGTGATTTTATCATTTCTACATAGCTGGTGCACAAGATGCAGGCAGATTTGCGGGCCCAGCAAAGCTGTGAGAACTCGATGACATAAAAATGTGCCGATAATCCATCGAAGTGACTTTCCGATGAAGTACTGCGTCACCAGCGAGTTCTAGATAGCCACAGATTGCACTTAAGCAAAACTGAGCTCCAAGCTTGAATTATGCTGCTCTATGGCTTTGACGAATCAATGGCTTCTATTCGAAGGATGGTCGTGGATAATCGAAGGAGTGTGGATGCGAGCATAGAAGGTGTGCGGCAAAAGCACTCGAATTTATTGTAAAGAAGATAAGCGCATTCGGACAAAAGGATTTAACATGCTTTTCAAATTTGAATGGAAAAGGGATGATTTCTTTCCAATATTTCTATATTATGAGTATACAAACGGTTAGTTAATGGTTAATTAATAGATTTCGCTTCAAGCTTGCTAAGGATGCGCTGAATGAATGCTCATAGTGGTATGATATTTTTGCCCGGAAAGTAATTACATGCAGGACTTGATAATGCAACAGAAAAGGTCTCTGGTGGCTAAAGATTTTGTATATTTTGTGTTAATGTTAATGACTCATTGCTTTGCTATACATATATGATGCGCCATTCTCTTTTAAAGGAAAGGTTCATTGCTTGGGATGCTTTTAGTCCGCATTCATCGTTATTTGATGGTATTAGTTCATATGTGCAGTCTCCTAAAGAGATTATTATACATGATTGTCAGTGGAAAACATTCCTGGATTAAAATTTGGATTAAGCAATCCCTCGAGTATGCTAGCATAACGGAAGTGTTATTTTAGTTAATTATCGTGCACATGTACAGAGCAGTGCGATAGCAATGTGCAATGCAAAATAGCAGACCGATAGAACTAGTTCTTTTTTATACTCACAAGGACCATTGTTACTGTCGGGGGCTGCGAAACAGGGAGATATAACAAAATTTTAATTTCTATTCCTTTCTTGTAAGTGTAATGAATAAAAGAGTGTTAAGTATAATCAGGCGCGACAAGGAGTGTCTTCAATTATCGTAAGGGAAACGAGTCGAATTTTGTGAAATGAAAAGACTCCAAGATAAAATCAATTTTCATATTACAAATGCCTAATTAGAACCGTCAGCCAAAGATATCGGGTTATACCGCACCATAAATTAATAATATTGTCAGTATTGCGTGCTGCTGTACTTGAATATCCCCATCTTATTGCTAGTTCACCATCGCACCTATTTGGCTGAAGTTTTACTTCTGAATCAGCAAGGTATACCAATATAATTCGTATTAAGAGAAAAAAAGTATAACTCCCGCACCGTTAACTCGAACACGATGGCCTACCAGGAATACAAGGGTTTTGCAATCGACCCACAGCCAAATTGAAATGTAAAGTTGAAGGAGATATATTTTATTGCGGGGGCAGGGGTTTAGGGCGGTAGCGGTTTTGTTACTGTGCTGTTGGTTTACGCACACACTGAAACCTTTAGTGGTACAAGTAATGCTCGCTCTATCACTGTCACAGCACTAATATGTCCATAGAACACGAGTGATCAAAAAACGTTTCACAAAAGTACATATATACAGCTTCAACCATCTATGTCATAGTCTCGCGCTGGATAGTGAAGGCGCGCGCGGGATACACCGAAATGAAAAAAGGGACAAGCTTAAAAGCTCACTGGCTCGCCTCCAATTTTTAATGCGGAGATTCCGAGAAATTCAATGTCAGGTTTACGAGCGTGTGTGCGAGAGGCATATTATTCCTGTGGTACTTTCACTATCCGGCACTGACGCACAGACTTCTAATTCAATCTTTCACGCGATTGTTTTAAACGATTCATGCTATTCAAGTGTACATCAGGTATTCACTCACCCGTATTAAAGTCGAGGGCGAACTCTTCGAAGTCGTTGCCTTTGGTGATGCTGTATATGAGTGTACGATTCGTAGGTGACTTAGCTTGAATGGATAGCGGCAACGGCGAGTGAACCTCGATACTTTCGAGTACGCTGTCTGTATAAAATTGCTTGTCAAATGTTGGCATCGAGCCATCTATCACTTTCAAGTTGACTGGCACTTCAATGGAGCACGGTGTTGTTCCTGAAATTACATTTAAAATGAAAATGAATCGTGTCGAAAGTTAACACCGCAATTTGCCAGCTTGATTTCCTTACCGCCGTCATACGCAGCTATGGTTAGTTGGTATTCGTGATTGTGCCCCTCCAAATTCTGTTTCAACGAGATTTCGCCAGTCTTTCGACTCACTTTGAACAATTCCCCGTGACCTTTTTTTAATTCATATCTCACCTCACCATTATCACCTTTATCCATGTCTATAGCTTGCACCTATAACCGTATAAGAATTTTTTCGTTTTACTGTTCCAAGATATGAGTTACACCAACACCTCTAGTTATTGACTGTGGACTATTGTTGCCGTACCTTCGTGATTACGTCCCCCTTCTGATTCTTGACCGGTACGACAGCGTAATAAGGCAAATTGACGAACATTGGACAATTGTCGTTGATGTCTAGTATGGTGACATTGACAATCACGTGAGCGACCCTAGGCCTATCCCTATTTGGCAATTGGCTCTTCGCCTCAACGATCAATTTGTAAGTCTCGCGGACTTCCCGGTCGAATCGCACCCCCGTCGTCCTAATTGCACCTGACGTCGATCCAATTACGAACATGTCTGTGGGATTTAGGATACTGAAGACTATGTGCTCGTTTAGGGCGCTGCCAAGAACGTTCACCACCAATACAGTCGTAATTCTTGTCGAATTCTCTACGATCGTCCCTTCATAGACGTCTTTCTGGAAGACCAGCCCCGAATTCTCGGATTTCTCCACCGCCACGTTCACTTGGGCCACACTTGAGTACTTGCCATCCGACACCCGAACGTGCAGGAGATAATTTTTCTTCATCAGCTCGGGATTATTCACAGTGATCATGCCGGTTTGCGAGTTTATGTCGAAGATGTGAGCTTTATTCCCATCAATAATATCGTACCTGATCGAGAAATTAACGTATTTTACGTAGAAAAGCGTATTATCTACTATAATTCTTACCAAAAACAAGGAATTGAACATACCTTAGTGCGAATTCCTCGGAACTGTCAGGATCTACCGCGCTAACTTGAATAACTGCAACGTCTTTATATGTAGGTAACAAAAGAGTGGTATTATAATCATTCTGTAGGAACTTTGGTGGGCAGTCGTTGACATCTGTCACGGTAATCATCACTCGGGCAGTCGTCTCTGACGAAAGCCTTGGCTTGCCCAAATCGGAGACCTTCACGTGGAACGAGAACTCCGGCACGCTCTCGTGGTCCAACAGCATCACGGTCCTGATGGCGCCGGTGCTCGAGTCTATGTGAAAGAACTTGCGCGGCAGCTCCTCGACGATATCGTAATTTAGAAGTGCGTTCAATTCCGAGTCAGCGTCTTCGGCCTTTATGACCAGGGGCGAGCTGGCGTTGGTGAGAACGAGGGAACCAACATTGGCACCCTCGCTGATCTCGCCGCTGTACACTGCCTGCAGGAATCGAGGAGCATTGTCATTTCGATCAAGAATATGTACGATGACATTGCTGGAGGCCGTCGCGTCTGCCATGTTCGTGGCGGACACCGTGAGATTATAGAACTTGGTTTTCTCGTAATCCAAATCGTTCTTGACCACGATGATGCCGGTGCTAGGGTTCACGAAGAAGGCATCGTCCACATTGCCCCGAGTGATCTCGAAGTGCAAGGACGACGTACCCCTGGCCTCCACGTGCTTAACGTACGTGCCGAACTGCTGGTTTTCGTAAATTTCAGCGGACAGCTCATTCTGGATAAAACGTGGCGGAGCGTTATCAGCCATGGTCACCATCACGTGCACAGGAACAGTGTTCATCAGAGGTGGCGAGCCATGGTCTGTCGCTTTTACCATCAAGATGTACTCCGACGAGACAGCGAGGTCCAGTTCACGAGCCACCCGAATCAATCCTAACTCGGGATCGATGGTGAACATGTTGCCGACATTACCGGACGTAATGGAATAAGTGATCCTCGCATTATCCCCTCGATCCCTGTCTATAGCGCAGACCTGATCGACCGCCGTACCGATCGGCGAAGTCTCGAATACTTTCCCTTGAATGAACTCACTTATGAACTCCGGCGGATGATCATTATGGTCGTGCACAGTCACTATCACCCTGGCGTAGTTCCGCTTGGCTGGTGTACCTTGGTCCTTTACCATTACGGTGAGCACGTGTTCCTCGATGGTCTCTCGATCCAGGACTTCATTGAGGGTGACTGCCCCGGTGACCGAATCTACATGGAAGATTTGCAGGGAACTTTGACTCTGGGCGGCGTGCAGGCTGTAGAAGACCTTCTTATCCTCGTCTTCGTCGGTCGCGTCCAGCTGCAGGATCTTCTCGCCTCTCTCCACATTCTCGGAGATGTCGACGTGGTACGTACTCTCGGTGAACTCCGGCCTATGATCATTGATATCGATCACCGTGACCAGGAGCTGCGTTACTGCGGTATGCACGCTGTCCGTCACGCCGATCGTGAGATTGTAGAAATTCTGCGTTTCCCAGTCGAGCCTCTTCGCCAACAGCACGTTGCCGTTGTCACGACCGATGAAGAATTCGTCACGCGGATCACCGTCTGAAATGTAAAATCGTCGATGTTCAGTCGATGATCGCTCCCAGTGAAAGTATGCATTTGCCGGGCAACCAGGCGAGTGTCGTGCCTCTGATAAACTCGAAGAGTCCGGAGGACGTAATGCGAGAACCGAAGTACTATTTCAGGGTGAAAATTAGGAGAAAGCTGCTGGCTACAAGACGGGAAGGGGAGTGTCTTTGAGGTAAGAATACGGTCGGTTGGATAAAGGGGGATCTTTGATGTAATATAGAGTGGAGACAGCCTTACCTAGGATATCATACCACAGAGAATCCCCGTCTTTGTCGATGGCTTGAATCAGTGCCACCAGGAAGCCGACTTCATCGCTCTCTGTGACCTCGACACTTTGATTGTTCATTTTGAAGATTGGAGGATTCTCGGATTCCTTTGGCACCTCGATCACTTGGACGGATACTCGTGTCTGATGACTGCGTTGGGGTTCTCCGTTATCGGACGCCCGTATCTGCCATGCAATTAAAGCAACCAAGTGTAAAACCTCAGTTTACAAGGCCCTTGGGGGAAGCGCTATCTCTCAATCGAGCACTATTTCCCGAGTCATCGACGTGTTGCATGCAACTTTAATGTTACAGTAGGAAGCGTAGCACGAGAGCTATTGTTGAATAGATCTGACGCTTTCTGCAAGTGGTTTTGCTTACCATCATTTCATATTCCTGACCAGCTTCGAAGCCGCGTTGTGAATAAACCATCCCCGTGGTTGGATGAATTTTAAATTTCGTCTTGCCTCGACCGCCTTTGATGCTGTACTGGATTTTGCCATTATCGCCGATGTCTTTGTCGTTGGCGAGCACCTGGTATTAACGGAGACACATACGACCAACATGTTAAACCCATAAGCTGCCACAAATCATCTCGCATCTACTTGACGTGTGAATTGTACGAGAGAGAGGTGAGATTACAGTTGCCCTTAAAGGCTTACTAAATTTATCAGCATTCGATGCAATTTTAGAAGTCCTGTCGTACAACACTTGCCATCAGATCGACACAATTAACTTTGTGGTACCAATCGTTACCCATTAACGATTTAGCGTATTCCACTTGGATCAAACGAGTCATGAGAAATGCATTTTCCATCCAGTCGAGTTAAACTCGAAGGACATTGCAATTAACATTCACAGATTGCTTAGACAGACAGTGCACTTACAAGACATTGGACCCGAGTGCACGAAGCATAGATCATTCTTGCAGCATCGACATGCGGCACATCGAGCAAACTAAAGAGAAATCGGTGGAAAAAAATGATTGCTAGCCACATGCTAGCACGAGGAGAGAAAAGTATCAAGCATGACAGAAAGTGAATCGTGTGCGAATTTCCAGATCCGAAGTATCATTTAGAAGCATTCTCGAAAATGCAGTGAAACGACGCCAGTCGAATTCGCCGGTCGTTTCCTCCCTTTCGCAAAGGTTTCGCCTGTGCAATTTTCCTACGCAATTCCGCTTCGCACAGAAACGTGTTTCCCTGCAATTTCAACCGGCGATCACCGGGAAACTGTGATTCCGTCACGATCGTTCCGGTTCTCGATGCATTGTTCAAGCAAAGTGCAAAGCGAATTGCAATCCTATCGGTCGGCCGCCTTCGAGCGAATTCTTTCGCTTTCGATCATTCAAGCATGCGAGTGGGAAAATTCGAGCGTTGTGCAGAGCGATTTCTATTAGTCTGGTGCGTAACGGATCATTCTCAGGCTGCAGCCTCATACGCGTCAAGATAAACATTCAGGAGCTCGATAGACATACACATGTAGGCGAGGAGGATAGGACAACTAATGGAGAGGCAGACAAACAGGCAGATGGAGGGCTGATGAGAGCCACAGACACAGCCAAGAGCTACAAACGACGTAAGCCTGAGTAAATATCCGAGTATCTTAAGGATACGTGTCTCCTGGGCGTTACGGTTCGAGCAAATAATTCCTCGAATAAGTGGAAATCGGCAAGTTGCCCTTACTCCACATATACTTTCATCGGAAGTAAGAAAGTAGATAGGATCTTCTTCGCCAGCAATATTTACTCGTGCCGACCTCGTATGTGTTTAAGTTCACAGAGAAGATTTCGGCCAGTGAAGGGCCGACCAGTCACGTACATTGGATGCATGGCGTTTCTAGTAACGGCCACAGGGGTGCAGGAGAAAAAAACCGTAATTACAGACGACGCACATAATCCTCTCTTTCTCGAGAGAGAGTAAGAGAAAGAGAGAAAGCGGCACTAAATCAATGTAAAGAGCACGCGCAAACTAGCCGACCAATTCCGCATTTACTTGGGGAAGAATTATGCTGGCGCGCCAGGGCAAGTGGCCCTTAGCTTAGCGAGGTGTTCTTACCCTGAAGATACGATCTCCTGACAAGCTGTCGGGGCTAAATGTCTCCCAAGTTCCATTCTCTAGTAACGTATCGATTGAGAGCTCGTACTCCCGCGAGCGGTTCCTCGATTTCTGCCGAGAACGAGAGAAGGCAAGCTTTTAGCTCCCGCATTATTTTCCCAGAGACTTCTTTCCCTCCGCAAAGTGTGCAATTGTTACACCCTTCATTCAACTTGCAATCGAGACTTTTACTTCCCGGGCATACTTTCTTTTCGGCTTTATGTACTTCCCCCTTTTCTCTTTGGAGTAACTTCGATTTCATCAGCGCTACTCTTTCCCGATTGGCAGACCACACCGTCGAAATCAACGTATGCGTGTAGAGTGATCGTCTGCGTGTGGTAGGCCGAAATTACGGTAACGAGTATCCGGCGACCGCTGTGTGGCGAGTGACCTTAATGGAATTAAACATCACCAATGTATTCGGTACATTAATCATTCGAGCGAGTATCTCTTTCATTGGCCCGGCTAATTTTTATTTCATTTCCAGTACATCAGTGCGCGGAGGTTTTTTTTTATCATGGTCGCACATACTCGTTGCCGTAATTAGTGCGACAGTGTGGCAGAATACTGTGCAATGCTTGCGGGTGACTCTCGTGACGAATGGAATAATTGAGGGGCTAATGTTTGCGTGGCAGGGGGAATCTCGTGCACGACTCTTGGTGCCAGATTACTAGCCTTCCACACCGGGGACAATTAGTGATTGGTCGTGAGATATTTCGATCACATCGAGAACATTCGAGTGGGGAAGAAAGTGGGGGGTATAGACCGCTTGCGAGAAAGCACGCAGGGTGTGTCAAGCAATCTGCTCTCAGGTGATATGCATATCAGGCTCTCTCTATACTTCCATTCAGAGATAGACACATCGTGTGGCACACTTAGATATCTACAGGCGTGTTCCTGGATGAAGGATATGCTCAACCTTTCACTGCTGACGTTGATCTGTCTGATTTATGTTTCTAAAGACTGTTGAATAATATCAGAGAATTCCTCAAGTTGATTGTATAGTTATTTTTTATTCCTAATCTTTTGGTTTTATTTTGCTATATTTTAGTATTAGCGCAGAGTCGACGATAGCAGTCGAAGTTTAAGCATTTCACTCCCCATATGTACGCGTCATCCAGGATAGATAGGGATTTGCCGAGGGCACTTGGTAACCCTAAGGTAAAGGGTGCTCCAGATTTACCAGCTGAATCTGCTCCCCGGTAGCAAAAAATCAGGTGAGCGCGGAAACCAGAGCGAAGAGTCCGCGCAGCGTTTTATAATACACCTGATTTCGAGCTTTCTCGAGTTCTCGATTAATGCTGCGGGAGATACAACGAAACGCAAGCCGGCGATTACTTTTCACTCGTTCTCTTCGTGTGTCTCGTCGACAGTTAAAATCTCATTGGTGAAAAAGACTGTGTATGCAGTCGGAAGAGGTAAAAAGACGTCCTACTTGCTTCATAAATGAACAGGTAGAATATGAAAGCTCTCCTTGCGAAGGGGATCACTGCTCATGTTGTTTCCCGTGGGGGGATAAGAGAAAGAGAGCAACTAAGATGCCGGGTTCAATTGAAATCGAGGAGCCGAGGAAATTATCGGGGAAGATTGGATAAAGGGTTGAACAGTACCTGGAACAAAGGCTTGTCGATCGACGGTGATGCTGGGATCTGGACCGTATAGAACTTCTGCTCGAATTCGGGCCCGTGATCGTTCATGTCCGCCACTTGGATGACGACACGTGTGGTTGATGATAGGGCGGGGTTCCCGTCATCTTTTACTGTCACCTGGAACACAGGGTAAATCATAATATTGTCATTTGTTAGGGAAATCTGAGAAACCTACGGCAGGATAAATATCCCAGTGTCTGTGTGAGTACTTGTGTGTCTGAATGAAATGTGGCTGACTAAACTTTCTCATACCACTTGCTACAATTCTGTGTTTAGTCAATGTGTCTCCGAGATTCGTGCAAACATCCGTGTCTTATGATGGGCAAACATGATTTCGTAAATAAGGGTGGAGAATGTTAAGCTATTAAAGTGAAACATGGAAGTTTTTAAGAAAACTTATCACTTACTGATTTAGAGATTACATTATTACAGGTTGCACGATATAAAATAATGAAAGCGATTCTTAAGTAAAACAAGTTTGCTGGAATCACGGAATATGTCAAGATGATACTACTTGACGAGACCACTCTCCGAAGGGCGCTTGAAAGTATTTTGGGCTGGAATCAATCGCGTTCAAGTTGAAATACGATAACGGGCGCACTATTTCTGATTGCATCGCATATCACACGCGAAACGTCGTTTTACGTTCTGGTGCGCCCCAAAAGCCACGATTTGCGGCTCTGAACGAGCGCTCTTGTGCCGGCCCCGTCGCACATATTCCAGATACCTTTTACAACGGTGACAATGTATCCTTTGTATGGAACTGACATGACAGCCGAGAGATTAAGCGAAACCGCAAATACTCCGCGAATGGTTTTTTTTTCAAGATCCGAAAAAATATATTTTTCCCTATCACTTGCGACCTAGTTCTCGAGTGGTCGAGCGGAAGGTTCTTCCAAATTTATAAAACAGCCAATCGACTACCTTCAGAACCATTCCAGGTGCTGTTAGATGTCTTTAATCATCTAAAAGCTTTTTTAGTTGCGTGCAAGTCTTATAATTTTATGACAATGTCATTCTTTCTGCTAATTAATTAACTCGTACTTATATCCACAACTGACATAATATTTTGAAAGAGAACATCCCAATCTCTGATAATTAAAGTTACAATTCAGTGAACCTACAATATCAACCGTGTTAGCCATCGCAATATTCCTGCATCAATACTTCACCCACGATTTTAATACAAAATAACACATTATTTCGAGCAATAACGAGAGGCGAAGTTAATGGCACGGTGACAGAGGTCTGCCATTGCTATTGCAATAACCAGTGACACGTGACAAGGGTCGGATTTCCCTGGAAATCGAGATGGAAGGTCGCCGGAGAAGTACAGGGTAAATCCAATGGGCGAATAGGCACTTGGCTCACATAGTCAGGCTAACACCTGCACTAAATTAGGAGTACGAAACTCCTGTTTTATACACGAAGGTCGGAAACCGTGAACGATTCGGTGGCGCCCCCTGCGCACCAGAATAGATTGTTGATACGGGTAGTTCGCGTCCTGGAAACTCTCCCTCTCTCTCACCCACTGAGAAACGACGAGCGCCTTTCGTGGCTCTACTTCTCCGGAGGATGTGTGACGCTGTAACGAGAAGGACGAGAAGGACGAGAAGGACGACGAGGAGGACTCTCGTGATACGTCGAGTAGATTTAGGTAGCAGGAGGATCGCGTTAAATCCAGCCAGCCATTCGCAAGATCTCCTATCTCCTATCAAAGCACCCCTGCTCCACCTCGTTACATTTCCTCCGGTTGCCAGGAGTGCCGCTTTTATTATTTGATGTCCTGCATTGGCTGCTAGTGGCTCAACTCTTTAATGTCATTGCCATCGACTTATCGTACGTAAAAACGATAGCTTTCAGGAGAAAAAGGAAGCAAGTATCTTTGCGAATTCTACAGATAAAAACTCTATTTTTAATTAAAGTATTATATATTGTATAATTTCTGTAATATCGAAAAGAATATTGTAGTTGAATTGATGTAGTTACAGAAGAATGACATGAATTTCGAGAGTACGTTTACCAGTCATTATCAAGCGTTTTTCTTTGACATTTGCATCGGAGACTGCGAGCGAAGTTCATTTCTACTATCGAAGCGTATCAGAGACACGTAGGCCTGTGTAATATCAGTAGGCCGGGCTCAGCCCGATCAGTAGGAGTGCATCAATAACCGACGTCTTGTGTCATCAGTTCTATTTGTTCTAACTGTGCCGACGGTGTAGCGAGCAACCGCGATTCCCCGGAATAATCGATCAAAACTCAGAGGCAGACTGCCAGCGCGACATATGCATATCGGGAGATTGACCCACATTGATGATTCAAAGATGCCAGACACTGATAAGAGGGAGCTGGGTGTTTTCCGATAAAAGTCGAGATGCGACTTGGTTGCATCGGTTGCGAGGGTTCTCTGTCAGGGAACGTGTTTCCCCATAATTAGGAGGTAATAGCCAAGGCTGTGTATGGCTAGTTTAGAGTCCCCCTCAGTATTCCTTCCTGTCACAGCCTTCTTGGTCGGCTGTAATTACCTTGGCAGCCTCCGGTGATTTCTCCCAGCTACGAAATCCCTCCTTTGCGGCTAAGTAAGCCGACGGGACTTATTGCCTACCACCTACCACGAAATTCATTGGACGGAGCAAAAGTCCTGGCAAAAGTCCCCTGTAATAAGGTCCTCGCTCCTGCGGAGCTGCGCGATAAGTATCGTTTTTCTTCCTGTCGAAAATTGGTTGGCCGACGTTACACGCTTTGCTCTTAGCGACTAAGTGACTGGCAGTATGTAATGGTGGAGCTATCATTAAAATAGCAGAGGTGATATTTCCTTCAATTTTAACCATCATCTTTCTGCATTCTTACATCGTTGATTTTACTTCTATTAATAAAGAATTCTTGATGTAGGAATTCAAATATTGCTGCTTTCGATCGTCGAAGTGAATTGAAGTAGAAAGAGGAAGTCTGAGGTGGAGAATGTTCCTGGGGAAGTTCAAAGTATTGGCGAAGAATGTTCGATGGAGAAAATTCTTTGGTCTTGTTCTTTTTCTGCATTAACTTTCTTTGATTCAAAGTCATTGTGTAGAATTAGGATCGGTGAGCAATGATCAGTTTGTTGGGGTTCGTTGATTAAATCGAAAGGAAATTTTCTATTCGCGAACTCAGAACGGAATGGGTGTGCTCTCGATTCGCTTGGTTAAATCATCAGGGTGAGCCGCGCCGACATTGAGCCGGCACACCTTTCGCTTCGATTCGATCAGAGTGCGGCTTGATTATTCTGTAACAACTTTGCACTTTACTTTAGCGAGGGCGGCGAGCGCTTTTGAATCAAGAGACTCCATCTTCAAAGAGTATCTCGGGGTGGCGTAATCGAAGAAAAGCATAGGTGGAGACGCGTTCGAGTCGTTCAAAGGTATCATCTTTAAAAATCAATACCAAACAAGATAGAACTGTGCTCTTCCGCTGAAAGGATTGCTTCGATCGGGTATATCAGCTCGAGGAAAGTAGCGCTATTGTTACTTTAATCTCATAACTTCGTATCAACGACGGCTTATACATCGAGTGTAGAATGAAAAACATAATAATAAGATCGAACGATATAATCCCGATAACATTTATAAATATTACGCCAATATCCGTTTATATCTCTTGATAGACCCGCTTTATTTATTCTGTTACGTTTATTCGTCAATTTCGTCAACCTCCATCCAGTTCCGAACATCGAGGCATAAATGGAAAATACATATCTGGTTCCGGAACTTCCGGGATATTTTCAGGACAAAGGGAGACGAGCGGAGAAGACAAAGGGCAGAAAGTGCTTGGCCCAGAATGCATTTCTCTCAGGTATATCGTCGAATGTCACGGGAAAGCTTCGATATCGTTTGCGTTCGAGGACTTTGCAAGTCTTTGACAGAAATCACAAGAATAAATCTAGCTTTACTTTTTACTTCAGCATTTGTCGTACACACTGCACACGCGTCTACGAAGGACTGGTTTTGCACTCCCTTTTCGTCGTGAATTTAATCTCGCCCTTTCTTTTACAGACTTTCCACAGCGACGGATACGTCGGGACGACCGCAAAGGAACGCGAGCATTTGTCAGATGCGGTGGGTTTGATGTGTCAACTAACATTCTGCAAGTTGCACAAGGGTTTTCATAAAAAAGATTACTTGTAATTACAGTGGGTTTAATAGAACCAACACCACAATCCTTTTAAACCACAGACACTCTGGTATTTTACTAATTAGATGTCCTTTGTATATAGGGTGATGCACTAGACTTGTAATCAATTTTTTCCCACCGAATTATTGGTAATACTAGCAAGTGTACTGTAATGTTTACCTGCATTTGTAAAATATGCAAGGCAAATAAGGAAATTAATCCCAGACCCTGAAATGGTTGGGAACCTTGAAAAACGTGAAAAATATGGAATAAGTAGAAAAGCCCTAATAGGGTCAGATGGATCACCATCTGTATTTTCCATATTTTCCACCCTTCCCGATCGTATCGCTGGGACTTCATAATTTCCTTTTCCAGTTTGTAGTGGAGAAGAAGAGAAACAAACATTTATTTTGTGTTTGTTGGCACTTGTATATTAACAAAATACTAGATCGTAGTGTCCCTCTTTGAAACACCCTTGTCCCTTATCTGCTTGAAAGGGCGAAGTAGCGGATCGTCGGACAAGTGTCACTCGCTCGGCAGAGCAGGAAAGCATGCATAATTCAGGATGCCTGTCTGCCATTGAATGGCATCATATTACTTCGCTGGGGAAAGAATTCTCCCCGATGGCCATGCGAAAGATTGAAAGATCAGGGTCACATCTAATTAGAAAGAATTAATCAGTAAAAACTACCCCTTTGATCAACGAACTCTGTATAATAATAAAAAATTCCCAAAGAGTTAAATATAGAACAATTTCTAGAATCCTGCATTGTGTACACGTGGATTTATCCTCCAGTTTGTTAGCTGAAACCCGCTGCCTTATCTCACAGTTTAAACAAAGCGTGCGTATCGAAAGTAGCATCTTCGATAAATCTTTGGGTACATCCTCTGTATCCTAAGACGCGTAGGTGTGTACGTAGAGCGTCTGTGTGCCACGAAATAGATCGGTGAAGGAATGGAAGCGAGGAGATCTCGGTTAGCCCGGAGCTATGCATCGGAAAACGCTTAGGGAAGAGCCGCAAGGTGGTTAAGTTCCTAGATAAACGCGATCCTTTCAAACGGAACGGGCCTCTGTCCTGGGACTAAGGGCGGCATTCACCTTTGCCAAGTGTTTGCAAAATCCGCCCGATCAATATTGTACTTTGCCGATGCAAACATATTCGGTATTTGCCGCGTTCTGCTTCAACCGCGATCAATAAACATGCCTGGCGAGGTTTTGGGCTAATTAAGTCCCCGCTGTTTGTTATTGCTCCAGTTTGTTAACTAAACATTTCGCAATGCCTCGGCCCCCCCGTTCTTGAGTCCTGGGAGTTCACTTCCGAGGAAGTCTCTACGCACTGCGTGGAACTAGGCTCTCCTTTACTGAAATTTTATCCCTCGAGTATATATTATGTTACCCAGGGGAGGCGGTAGCGGAGAGGGTTTCGTTGGTAATGCCTGCGGAAATGTGTGTGTATTGTATTACGATAGTTCGTGAACTTCATCTCGCTGAGAACAGAGCTATTATCACTTTTCTTGGTACATCCTAGGCGGGCGTGTGTGCTCGTGTAGTCATAAGACTCGACGATGTTATCCGAAGAAACACTGCTGGAATTGAGATAGTTGATAATGGGAACCGTGCTAGTCGAGAGCAAGCTCTCGAGTTAAATTGTCATGCATCTCACGTAGTTTCCACTGATTAATTGTTAATTGCACTCGCATCACTCGAGCCACGTATGCAAACTTCGCTCGGAAATGTCACTGCTTTCGATGGATACTAAATTCGAAACATGGAAAAGTATATACCAACATAGAAATGGCTTGGAAAGCTCGACCATCGGCAATTGGAACTTATAACAAAACTGTGAACTGCGAGAACCGAGTTAAGACTCAGAGGAATTGCAAATTAACTGCGGGGAAAGTTGTCGAAATTTCTTCGGATTCCCACGGCTTTCGGTTTGAAATGTTTGCAATTGAAGAATGGATTTCTATTACGGAAACTGGCCACTCGTAATACCAATTTCAAACTCTCGTCGAGTGGTACTCTCGCTCTTTTTCTCTTGGCAGCTGTCCGAGGATTGAATGAAAATCAAAATGAAAATTTTTATGTTTATTCATCGCCACGATTCAAAGTCGAACGGTGCTTTGAGTGCTCTTTGTTGCACGCTTTATGCATTCATTCATGGAATTCATTGAATGGGGCTTACAAGACTCTTGGGAAAATTCTCTTGCCACTTCTCGTTACACTTGCTTTTCAGTAACACCTTTTCCTTGATTGAGCTAATGCTATTCATTACCGAATGCAAGTACTAATTAGATTTCTTAATGCCTCTTCAAGTAGCGCGATTTAAAGCGAGATAATTAGAATGTATGATTATTTCGAAATAAGAAAAAGGGTGAAAAAACTTTCCACATATGCCACTCTTTTCAACAAAGGATGTTTCGTGTTCCTTCGCTCGCCTTTTAGCCCCGGCACAGTGGCCGAGGTGTGTGAATAATCATTGTGATTATTTTCCTTTTTCCCGCAGCTTTTTAGAAAGCCCGAGAGCAATCATCGTCCCATTACTCCACTGAAAAGAAGTAGAAGGGACGTGAATGAAGGTGGTGTAGGACGATGTCAATTATACACGCCTTCCATACAAAGTCACCGGTTATTACCAAAGCTTTTTCATTTCTTCCTGCATTATTTCTGCAAAAAAGAAAACTCGTTTGATGGAACAGTAAAAAGAGACTTTGCAAGCCTTAAACTTCACGACTCCCGTCGACCAACGGTTATCTTCTCCTGAATATTTTCCTCTGAATTCGTAATATTTAAATGTTAAGTTCTAGTCACATTCCCATAATTAGAAATGACCAGCTCGAAATTCCCGGACAGTTCTGGCTAGCTTTGTACATCTTGCTGGGAATTTCCGCGTTTAGTCATCCAGCGCTGGCCGTCTAGGATAATGCGTTTCGTGCGCGCACACCCGAATTACGTGGTAGCCCTTCGCCATGAAAAACTAGCTGCTTACAGAGACGAATGGTGCCCTGCTATAATGAGTGCTCCGCCGAGACCCGCTGGATACACAGATCCACCAGACAAGGATAATTACAAAACACGTTCCACACTGGAATCACATTTTATTGCTCGGGTAAATTTTCCTGTCGCGGAAGCCTTGGGGGATTTCACTCAGTCAGATTGGGAACAAGTTCCTTTTCAGAAGTTAGGCGGCTTAAATAGGAGAAGTGGGGCAAAGGTGAATTCGTCGGTACTCGTTGGAGCCACGTACAAGGATTTTCTCTAAAAAGAATAATACCAGGGGGCTCTAGGCGAGGTGTAATAAAATTCTGCAGTGCGAAAGGTGCTCGTGGACGGATGGGGCTGAGTTCCCTTATACCGGGTATATGAGTTCTCCTCGTACTCTCTCTCTCCGCCGGCAGCCGGCGCAGTGGCGTCACGTACTCAAAAGCGGAACTTTTTATTGCGCTGCAAGTAGAATCGGCTGTATAAAGTCGGGCCCGTGTCTTCATAACGGCGTAGGAGTAGGAGCGCGAGAAGAAGGTGGGAAGAATGTCAATTAAGCGACAGCAGGGAGGAGTTCGTGTGGCCATTGCGTCTCTACCAGTTGAGTTTAGTAGTCGCTAGGAATGAAAAGGGAAGAAAGTGCTAAGGAAATAGTCAGCTTTTCTTTTCTCAGGGTCGGCACGAGTGATCGGCATTTTCCTGCCTTTCTTTTTTTGTCGGACTTCGAGCGCTTCTTGCCGGTTCTGAGTGCGCTCGGTCAGTTTCCGAGGTGGTTCTACGTGCGCCACGAAGCCCCGGCGGTTAACCACCCCGGCAGAGATCCGGAAGAGGCGCGATATTTTCCTACAAAGCCGTAAGGCCTTTGCCGGAAATTAGTGGGCTTTACGTGCAAGCGGCCGCCGCTACCGCCGCCGGCGCCCTCTCCGCACTCCACCAAGATATACGATATGGGAGCACGTACAAAGTAGCCCTGGCATGCTCGGGAATAAAGTTTAATTTCTGTACCCCCCCTCTCTCTTTCTGTCTCGACTTCCTATTATTACCGGCGCGCACTCCGGCTACCAGCGTTAACCGTTGATTTTTGAATTTCAGATATGATGAATGCCTTCCGAGTAGACCTGAAAGCGGTGATACCACGAACTTGTCTGCTGTCAGACGCACATTTCCATACCGCTTCCAGGATAATGCCTGCCCGCTGAAGTACTCCTGGTGTCAGACTTTCTAGAACATCCTTTTGTGAAACTCTTAGCTTTTATTGAGAATTAAAAATGGCTCGTCTAATGGAGAAACTGGCATTTTCTGTAATATGATTATTAAAAGGTGGTGGTTTAAATTCAATTAAGGTACAATCTTTTCTACGGTTTTTCTCGAACATGTATCACCAAATGCCCGCGTCGAATGAGCGGTAAAAACGTTCTGCTTTACGAGGGAGTCGGAGAAAGAGATGGTAAAAGGGAGGATGAAAAATAGCAGTTATTAATAAGACCGAGTTAAGATGCTTTCGGCATACTGAGCGAACGAGCACGCTCGAATTAAGCAGACGCTTTTTACGGCCAGGCATGACTTACATACATGCGATGCAGCGAGCCTCGAATATATCCTGCGGCCATTAAACGTAATTAGCTCTCACGAACAATCGAGAGAGGAGGAAGATCGATAGCGTGCACAAATGAGGCATTTAAATATGCGCACTTCAATCGGCACGAAATTAAATCGCATGGTATTATTGGAAGCATAACGCTTATGATTGTCAGAATCATCGAATCGTGCATTAAAGCAATCGACCTTTCAATTAGCCTTCGGCAAATATATATTGGTTGTATTTTGCGTTTGTTCGATTAGTAAAGAATGCGGTGCATATCGTGATTATACAGGCCGGTTCCATTATGAAGTCTGGCGGATTGCTTTCGAGTGTTGCACTCGAAATTCCGGCAGTCGGATACCCATCTATTCATCGGCGAGCAAGTTTCGAGCCTGTTTGAACAGGCGGAGTACTCGAGAGATTACAACAGCATAATTACCAAAAAGCAACGAACCACTTGGAGAACAGCTAGACGAATTGCAAGGAGTTTCAGCCCTTATTTTCTCGAGATGCATTCCTTTCCAATAAGTCGCTGGAATATCGAATGCGACAGCCACGCCGCAAGAAAATAGAGTAGAATTTTCCCGGGCACAGGGCAACGTACACCATGGATTTGCATTGTGCCGGTCTGATTTTGAGATTGCCAGTCGTTCAAAGATTTATGACGCGTAAAAAGCACCTGCCAGTACGAAGATACGTTTCCGCGCGTAGAAAAGCCGGCATCCTCTTCCTCGGCTTCGAATGCACTTGCCCTCATAAATTATGAACCGAATTATGAAAAAGACGGCGCCGTGCATGCCGGAATATGTACGCCGATGCTAGAAGACTTTTTCCTAAAATGGTAACGTTGTATCGGCATTTCCAGTCGACTAGGGATTGCCGACCAAACGTGGTGGCTCGACAATCGAACTTCGAGATGTGTAAAACTTACTATTCTACATCGAATCGAAACTGCCGTGCATTATTGATTCACCACTCGTGAATATTCATGTTCCTACCGAAATTCATGCTCCACTAAATTAGTAAGTGAATATAAGCAAAAGCAAAGCCTTCAAATTTAAAATAATTGTCAAGCAGGTTGCGTTAACCGCTGCAAAGTTTATTGGTAGCAAGTCAATAAATTACTATCGTTTTACGAGTTTTACGATACAGATTTTAGGGAATATTCCCTATTTGATTCACGGCACCTTGAAATATTAAAAACATCCCGTTGCAGCCACGCTAATGCAGCTTTACTATCGACAATAAATAGTGCGCCGGGCGGAGAGGTGCTGTAAACCAAATTTAATCAATATTTCAGAGCCGCAGCCATAAAGCGTCGGACTAGCAAACCACGCGTGTCCCTTGAAAGAACTAATAGACACAGAGGCAATATATTTGTGGAAAAACAAAAATATGGCAAGTTAGGCGAGGAGATAAATTTTTTTTCCCCGATGGATTTTCACCGACACGTAAATGCCTCAAGCATTTCCGTATAGCGCGTGAATATTTCTCATTAGTTTTCGAGAAGATAATTATGCGTCACGAGCAGATGGCAACTTGCACTCATCACACCGCCTACTGTTCTTCTCTCCTCTTCGGTGAGAGACACTGGCTGGCTCCTCATTTGCAAAACTTACTCGGACGCGACGTCGACTTGCGACTAAACAAGCGCCACGCCATCCGGATAAGTTTGTTGGAAACTCGAGCCGCTTGCCGCTCTTACCAGATAGCGGCAAACGTAGATAACCGCCTATCGGAACTTTTCAGATCGAGATGAGATCGCGTGAAATTTGCCGCTTGCTTCCTGACACAGTGGTATGCGTGTGTGTGTGTGTGTGTGTGTGGAGTAAATGGCAGATGCACTTGCGGGATATTTTCAGGGAATTTTCATAGCACCAGTCGATTGTACGGATCTTTATCTGGATTATTATCGAGAAGTTTATTAGTTGAATTCGGAGAATGTTAATACTTTCAAATAATGAACTCTAGAATTCTTAAAAGTTTTAGTATTATAAATGCATTGAATTACAATGGTCACATTTACAGTTATTGAAACCTTCTTAATTGTTACATTTTCCTTGCTTTCCGTTCCATTAAAATCTAGTGGAAGATGTCCTTCTTAAATCCCAGCAGAGAACGAAATCGTGGAGGTACTCGAATGACGTTTTCTAGAGAAATGCTTCACCTTGTCTCATTCCACAAGTCTGGATCCGGAACTACGCTTCTCTCCTTGTCCTCCTTGCTAAGGGAAACTAGAAATCTGGTGCGCCGACACCCTTAAACCTGGCCCTCTAGCTTTCACCGTTTAAGACAGCAGACTCTCCTCATTTTACTTTTCAATCTCCAGGAGGATGCGATTTTCTTCCTCATTTCCAGTCTGACAATATTGGGTGAAACGTCAGGAAGCCGTGGGAACCGATGGGGCCGGGCAATTCCAGAGTGAAAGGGATTCTAAGCGACCAAGGGGATGCAAAGACGACGGAAGCGGTGCATTGGTAATCTACCTATCACCTGTTAGCGTTAGCACGCTGTTAAGAAATTCGATTTGCCTTAACGAGGCCCTTTCCACCGTTCAGCGTCGCCGAAATCTTACCGTTGAATTGGTTTACCTCTCATTGTCTCCTTCAGCCACCGCTTTTAACTACTATTTTCCTTCCATTGTGTCTCATCTCTGTTTTACTTCAGAGACGGAAATCATCTTTCTAAGTTGAGTGGACTTGTCATCGGAATATTTATCAGTGGCGCTTGTCTGTCATCAAGGTGGTTTAAGCTCCAATGTACGATCATCTCTGGGAAGCTTCGCACCGGTCGACTATCCTCAGTCTGGCTGCGATCGCCTTAATTCACTGTGCGCCACACTTGCACTACCATGCACAGTACACGTACTCTATGCAAGTGCGGTATTCGACACACACACATACACACACATTGAAGTGCGATTATACTTAGTGGAAGGTGATTATTCTGGTGAACCTAGCCTGCCACACTATCCCGCTGGGATCCGACTAAAACCTTACGAGCATCGTGTCGGCGATAACCGATTAAGGAGGAGATTATTTCTACCGGCGATGTTCCGCTTTGCTATAAATAAATAATTCCTATGCACCTTTGGTTTATGACAATCTATAAATTTAACGACACTCGATCGATTTTTATAATAGAAATAGATTAAGTTTCCTTCTAGGAATGAATAGATTTTGCTTTCCTAAGACTTTTGTAGTGTGTGCTTCTGTGTTAGTGTATTAAAGTATATTTGTATATTTGTAAGGCAGTTGTGAAAAGAAACTCACCTCTAAGACGTGCTCAGCTTGGTTCTCGCGGTCCAGTTTCCGTCCGCTGGTTGTTATCAGACCTGTAACACGAGTTAGAATAAAATCAGGGGGGAATTGCAGTCAGTGGAAATTGAATATCACGACAGAGTGGTACATCAGGCCTGACGGATATTTTAAGCGCCAAGACCACACAGATATATTTTCTAGTTGATCTGGTTTCAGCGATAGAACGGGACTTCTGTTCGTTATAAGAGGACGATGCTTTCTCGCTCTCTCCCTATCAGTTTCCCAGGCGAAGAGCGAGTAGTACGTTCTATTAGGAAAAGGAAAATTGCTTTGATGGAACGGATCCAGGGGAATTATAGTATTCAGATTTCGTTGAATGGTCCCTGACAGACATGAGTGCACGAACGTTTTTTCCTTTTTGGACGTTTACTCGTCCCATATTCCCCCCGGCGCACTCTCTCCCCTCTCTCTCTCTTTCTGTCGTCTGGTCGATCTCTTTCAGGCGGAGGACAGGGAAATTCGTTTGAAAATTTCCCTGCCGTGCCGTCGCCACAGTCTACCTCCTGAATTTTCGGGGGACGAATGACGATCAACGGGGAAGTAGTTTCGGTTTATTCCAACGTCGTTGGCGGATAAACGCTCTGTCCATTCTACTGACGCGCTCTGAGCGTTTCATGAAAAGGCTGGCGAGCTTAAACGCTGCTGCCCCGTTCACCTCAACGTTCCATTAGAGTCCCTGTCGCTTTTTTCCCTGGCCCGTCGTTGCTCGGCGAATTTTCAACCCTGCTCGAAAGGTGATTTCGTGGTCTAGTGGCACACATAGTCCGCTTCCGGTGGCAATTAAGCCCTTGCAAGGTAGACTCTCTACTTTACGGGCGAGTGCTAATGCAATGAAGTTGCACAGGCTGATGTTACATTATTATGGGATTTGCCAGCTGCAGACAGCTTTTCCTACCTCTTCAAAGCCGGCAATGCTTCCGTAACAACGAGAAACAAGGAAGAAGCCTCGCAAAATACGTACGAGACGCTCTCTGACCACTTTTGCGTCGCTGCAGGGGCTTCTCGCAACAGGCCGACACAGATTTCAGATTCTAGCGTACCGCTCTAATCGACTTAACGGGAAGCTCTTTTGAACTCTTTTGAACTCTTAGAACCCTAATCAAAGTAAATGAGTTAGTACTGCGCACTGAGTTCAAGTCTTCTCCGAGGGATTGCGTACGTATTTCCTCTCGGCGGACGAATGTACCAAAGAGAAACTCTAATATGAGCCATAACAAGATTGCCGGAACACGTACGCGCGATATTCATGTACGGAAACGCAGTTCCATCGAGTTTCGGTGAATTGGGAACTCCAAACGTCGCGGGTGTTGGCAGGAAAATGATGTTCTATGCTTCTTGATATACTCAATATTACACGTATTTCCGACGTGTCAGATCAAAGTAATAGCAGGATGCAATCAAGAAATAACACCCTCGATATAAGATCTTCCGTGTACAGAAACAGAAAAAATAGAGGAAAATTATCTCTCTGATATAAAAAGAATATTTTGTAAGAGTTAATACAAATGTATCGATCGGAAAGTGGTTAACAACTATTGTACAAGTTCACTCGTCGACTTTGAATCGACTGGTAAATAAATTCACGTACCTCCGGGGCATGAAAGAAACAAGCAGACAGGTGTCGTAACTACAGAATTTACTTGCGAGTTCGATGTGTCTCTCCGGCGCAAATAACGTACTTCGAACTTTATCTTTGACATCGACGAGAACTCGATCGTCGATGATCAAAGGTAGCTCATTACCCGGGTGCCAATCACTCTTAACGAAGGCGTCTCAATACTCTGATAATGAACTTGTAAATATTGAACACAAAATTTCTTGAAACAACCCAAATTATATAAACATTCGACCTAAATCTTTCAATGAGAAGAATGACGCGAGAAGGAGTTAATATAATTCGATAATGATTCAAGTGATATTTGTTTTAACTAGCCGGATATCGTTGCAATTAATTTCCCATTAGAGTCGGAGCACTCAATGACGGCAATTTTCTATTCTATATATATCCGCGCAAAGAGAGAGGGAGTACATTCATTTGCTGCTTACAAAATATCGGTTGGCCCGTGGGCGAACGAGCTATTCATTTCCGGCGCTCTGGCAAATCGTGGCATCTGGTAGCTCGCTTAAATTCTGCCCGCTAGCGGCGGTAGCATCGCAGTACCACCATCATTAGGGGCTCCGTGTACCAACCTTTTTTCCTCTTGCTCTTCGGTTACCGTGGAAGCCCCCGACAAAGAGCAATAATCTCGGGTAAATATGGTCGGGGCGGCTTCCAACCTGACCACGCCAATAGCTTGCACAAAATGTTGCTACTAGCCGCTGGCCAATCGTTCGCTCGCCAGGTTTAAATGACACTCTAAGCCGATCCTATTGCCAGCCATTCAATATGCTTGGATATTAAATCGTTAGAATGGCAATGCTAATGCTAAACAATAAGCTAATATAACAATGATCGAGTTCCAATTTCTCCATAGTCTTCGGGAGTAATATGAGATATTTATGGGATTCTTGCATTTCCGTTGCAGGATAGTTATTGGTAAATTGAGGCACATTTGTAATATTGCATGGATTTGTGGTTTCCATATTGATTAGTAAGCAGTTTGAAATACGAGTGGAAGGGGAGACGATTGTTTGTAATATAAAGTAATTATGAAAGATTGAAATGTGTTATAAAGGTTTAATAGGATTCATTTCTTATTGCCCTGCTTGTTTTCCAGGTTACAACAATGCGTCGCGATAATTTGGCAAGTGATGTATATCTTTTTTCCAGTCGTTGTAAGAATCAAGCAGTCTATTTTTCTAAGAAGTCTGGAGCGTGAAATCCAAGGACCAGCCCAGCGAGTGCCGGGGACTTTTCATAATTCCCGAGTCCCTCATACAATGTATTGTAGGAGGCTATCATCAACAGGAGATGAAAAGTTTCGATGAATGCAAATCAACGAATCCTCGAGATTCATAATTACAAATGGTACTATTGTTTTTACGCACCTAATTTGCCAGAAGGAATTAATTGCTTATGAAACATTACTCGTGCAAAGCCGAAGCTTTAAAATGAAAGACTACCTCTTATTGTTAGGATTATCACGAAACACTCAAATATTATTTTAGCAGTACCAATTTACAAGAACAAAAAGGACCGGTTGCAGCTTTCGAGTATAATATCATTTTCCTATCTCGAAATTCCACGATCAAAATAACAGAGCGTTTATTTTAAAGCCCGTTCGATTTAAGCAAACCAAAGCGGGCACAAGAGTATGCCGAAGTTTTTAGAAATAATTCCGCAATTTGCCCGGTCGAATGGAGTTGTTTGAATAATAGGAGGTACGTGACATTTAAACGTTACCAGGCACAGTAAATACGGGATTTTCGCAGGGAAAAGTAGCACATGTGTGGGGCTCACCGCTGCTGGAGTTGATGAGAAAGTAGCCCTCCGGATTGCCGCTGGTGATGGAAAAGCTGAATTTCTGCGGGGAAACGTCGCGATCGAGAGCACGGATTTGCAGAACGCTCACACCAGCCGGAGAATTTTCGGGCACCGCTGGGTAATAGACTGGAAGCTCGGTCAGTGGCGTATTGTCGTTCTCATCCAGCACTTCGATGTAGACCTGCGCGAAAGTCATCTACAAATTATTTACTAGAAAAGAAGCTCATGGGATCATTGTAATTGCGCTGCGAAAAAAATTAAAGAAAACTATGCACAGTAGAGCAGCGAGTCGACGAGTGTGTATTGAGCTTTTGGTGTGTGATGTGCATTTGGAGTTAACAAGTTCATATCTTACATTTTCATTGCGATTGTATCTTGATTATTCGATTATAATATGATATTTGTTATTCCAATTGAAATTTTAATGAGTAGTAAATCCTATTTTAAAATTATACCAGATTACAGATTATTATGTCAGTAATAATACAATGAAATCACTCTTGTGATATAATGGCGTTTCATATAACAATTAATATACTCGAGACTGTTTGATAACTCTCCATGTACATCGGGAAATCATCAGGATATAAATACATGCTACGTACCTGGACACTCGAGCTGAGTGGTACCACTCCTTGATCCTGAGCGTATACAGTCAACCAATACCCTCTCTTCGATTCCACATCGAGTATCGCTTTCGTTCGGACATTTCCTGCAATCCACAAAAACAAATACTCTCATTAATACCAAAATCATTAACAACACAATCAAAACAGATCACGCAATACCAAAGCACGGTGGAAAAAAATCAAGTACAAATCTCGAGGAGAAGTGGACTTCCCACGATATCAATAGAATGCTCAAGGAGTAAAAGGAACTCGGGTGAGAAAGTACATGAAGTGAACATGATGTGCGACCAATATCTGAGTTCACCATCAAGAAGAATAAGGTCGTGCGAGCAGTAAATAGTGTGTGAAAAGGGTCAATATGTTAGACAGTCTGTCATTGGAATTACAGAGACGTCAGTAATGGAACGCGAGTGTCAATGATCGGGCGTTCTGAGTATGATCGGGTTGGAGCAAGTGGAGAAAAAGAAGTACACATCGAGAGGGCGAGATATACACATGCGATGCTAACGGGGAACCGATATGAAATGATGGTGTTTTGCGTTGGTATATGTGTATATGTGTATGGCGAGTTGCCAGTGGTGTGCGTCGATAGGGCAAAAATCGTCGAGCATTCCTGGTGTGTTAACACGTTCCGCACGCTGTTCCGCCTGTCTTCGATCGTTTTTGCGATATTCGGGCTGCGTTGCTCGCTTTTTCATTGGCGGCGACGGCGGTGGTGTTGATATATGTTTGGGTGTAACTGTGCGTCGTCGACGGAGGTCGGTCGGTTTATGGCGACACTAACGGCAAAAGGTAGCGGCGCCGAGGACACGCTGGGTTTCCGAGCGGGATTAATTAGCAGTCCGAGATGTAACATACCGGTGCAGGTGTAGATTGTAATCGAGACGACTGGCGATTTGTTCCCCCGCGGCAATTACACCGCCCGATTTCCCTGTCTACGTCTTTATCACATTCCATCTTTCCCAATCGACCAAGTACTTCCGTTGTAATTACCCATATCGCTATAATTGCAACAAGTATCGCTACGATAATTTCTCGATTTCCTGATTAAACTATTTCTAGAACGAAATATAAAATTCTCTTTTAAATTTGAAAACCCTTCCCGATAATAACATATACTTCTGCATATCATCTTTACGTATTCGCTTTCCATAAACCTTGTCGCAAAGACAATCCGCTCGTATCGTTCGAGCGGATTCCAATATGAACGTCGAACTCCCAAACGGATAGATCGCTCTCCGAATTGCCGGATATTCTCGCCAGTATAAATTTGAGATCACCGACATATCCCATTACGACGGCGGGCATTTTGAGAATCCATCGGTTGCGCTGCTCCTGAGGAGCCCTCCTTCATTCGCAGCGGCTGCGGCATCGAACGCGTCTTTGAGCCCATAACTCTTTGCTCCAAGTTTCGCTTGATTCTTGTGCGATCTTCTCGCTCCACTCATTGAGGGAGTCTTGCGAGAGGCTTCTCTGTCTCGTATTCGGGGAAAGTGCGATGGGGTTGAGGCGAACGGAGTTGAAGCTGCTATTAAATTCAGCTCCATGCGACGATGTCTTCTCCGAGGCTCCGGCGAATTGAAGTGCGCGCTCGCTTGCTGTCGCCGCCTACCCATCCGAGAAGTATGCATACTCTCCTCTCTCTTCTCTCCTAGTGTGTGAAGGTACGTATGCAAGCCTCGACGTACCATCCGCCGGCGGAGAAAGCATCCTCTCGAGGGTGGTTGCGACTCGAGTCGCCTAGACATAGGCAGCGCTCTAACTCTGATATATGCATCGAGAACGCTCATTCGTTTCGACTAATTTAACCCGGTAAGTTCTCCTGAGGCGCTCGAACGACGCTCAGGCGTAAATTCGCCGAGGGCATCTCTCTCTCTCTCTCTGTGTTACTGTGCTTTCCTTCTCTGTCATGAAGCATTTCTAACGGAGCGAGTATTAAACGCTCCAACTGTCAATTTGGGTCGCGCGCTGGCTCACGCTTATGAAGCGAAAGTATTTGCGAGGAATTCCTGTAGACTTGTTCCTACAGGAGTGGGTATGTCCGTATGTGAAGAAGGATCGATATTGGCGAGCAAGCTGCCGGAGGGCCAAGCTGGTGATTTCTATGGAATGGTCGAGCGATCGTTGGGAAAGCATACCTCGACACCATTCGATATCGAAAAACGGAACAAGCGTATCGAAGCTGCGCCCGAAGATGATTTCATTAGACGATGATAATCCCACGATGAGAATGAATGTCATAAGAAGTGTGTCAGAGAATTCGACGGACAATAAAAGCGATTCTAAATGATTCGAGGATAGAAAATGGTGGTAAACGGAGCGAGTGCAAAACGCGGGCAATTCGAGTCAGCATTGCAGAAGAGTTAGAGGATTCATTTCTCGGGAGGCTTTGATCCTTTGTGCGAGTGTCGACGCCAGGAAGGAAGGAAGAGCGAGCTTTCGAACGGAAAACACGCAATCTTATAGTCGAAGGTAGCGGACTCATCGAGACTCGCTGGAGCAGCGAGTGTTTGACCCTTGGCTCAGAGAATCGCTTTCTTTCTTCCTCGATTCTTTTATCGAGTTCTATCTTACTCGGCAACCCCCTCGCATTTCTCGAGTCTCCCAGCCGGGACTATGGCCGATCGTTAACCCAGATTCAACCTCGACACTTTGGAATGCTTCCTCCTTTGGCAGTTCGTCGATCTGCGAATGTGTACGTCTTGATCGCCGTTCTTTTCAGGCCCGAAGCGACTGAGGTGAGTGAGGGCCGCCGCTTCTAGCACGATCGATCTTCCACCATAAATCGAGACTCTCACCGAGAACTCGGAATATGCTCGAAAGAGCATCCCCTCCAAAGATAGAGTGCGAGAGAGAGAGGAATATGTAATATTGGCAAATTTCTTTCGCTTTCTGTTGGGAATAATACTGAAAGGGTTTCTAGTTCGTGGTTGCTCGCATGAATCGAGTAGCTTCGTTAAATAGCCTTGAAGCAGCTTCAGCCGATTTCCGTGCTACGCCATCTCGAATTCAGGCTTATTTGCAGGGCACCTTTGCGTGCTGCCGGCTTCTTACGCTACTGTCAAGCAATCTGTTTGCTACGCCGGTAGAGCTCTGCATTGATTAAATCATGCTGACTAGAATTGAACTGGAGTGCGGCTTTCATGTGTTTAGCGCTGCCGTGGCAGACGGCGAGTCACGGAGTTACAGTTGCTAGTAAGTCAGTGCAATACTCGACACTCCGCGCTTGGTAGACGGGGCTTTAATCAGAGAAGGTAACAGAGTAAACGTGGAATAAGACGCCTTGATGACTAAAACAGGAGAATTGCAGCTTTGCGAGTGAAAGCGTTTATTTCGTGCCTCGTTGCTCGTTCTACTGCTTGTCAGGGCACACGAATTTTGCTCCGTGTTAATTGCTCAAGTTTCTTCTAATGATCTTCTATCGCAAGGCTCCATGCAGCAGCGCTGTATTCCTGGGACTCGTGTAATGCAAAGTGGAATTAAGGGGCGCTTTTATGATTTTTTTCAGCTTTAGCGACACGTAAAAAGGTACGCTTGAAAGTCACTTGGTTTGAAAGTCAGGTTACAGTTCTTTCTATGGGCTCGTGTGCTTCCAGTTAGCCATGGTATTAAGCGGAACGACGGCCTGCAACCAAGCAGATCTGACAGGGCAGTTAGGACGGGGAAAAAAATGCAGTCAGCAAATCGGCCTGAGATAAAAGCGTTGCCAACTCTGTGGGCTTGCGAGATACACGCTTTGTGTGCCTCTGTGTATGTTCGAGGCTCGATTCTTCGACACGTATTCCAGATTCAAATCGCTCTCCCGGTCGAATCGGTAGTCCTGGCTCGATTGAAACGCCACATTCCCAACGAAAAGCTTTTAACGATTAGGGAGCTGATAGCCGCCAGTTCAGTGCGGTGTGCTGTTCTACGTTCAACCATTGTTGTTGTACAGACAAATATATGGGACGCACGTGCCACCGGTGAAAATTCTACATTTCCTGGATGCGATGCCAGAACAATTCTTCCGATAGAAGGATGTGCTTTCGTTTCAATTTCAGATTACTCCCTTTGCTTCTTTTCAGGCTATAATTTCTCCTTTCATTCGCAATTCTGCTTTGAGTCATCGTAACAATCTTCCTGCGATTTACGGTGGAGTAAACATTTCGGCTGGTTGTACAATCAGGTTTACGATCGTTCACTCGGTAGGAACGAGCGTGGTTGAATCAGCGGTCGCAAGAGGCGCTCCTCGCGCAATTAAAGCTCGGGTGGAATTAAGGCTGATAATCGGAAGACGCGAGAGATAAATGGATGCCATGTACAATTTGAAGGTATCGTGTAGGCCGCTGATCGTTTCCTGTGAAATGATATCGTAAATCGACGGGACGCCCAGCCGAGGCACAAACCAATTACCGGTTTTACCAGGAGGCTGAGAGACTCTTCTTGTTTCACGCTCGCCGGATCGCGAAAGTTCGCCGGCTGTAAGCGCGCAAGTTTCCGCTGTTTCGTCCACAATATTGTAGTCTTAATTCCCGGCGGATGTCCAATTTCCGCGCTATGATACTTGGCACCGAAATACACGGCGGAAAGCCGGCGTTCCAGTAGCCACTTTAACTTTTCCGCCCGGCAGAGCCACTCACTAACAATGACCGTGTCTTTTGGCCACAATTCTTCTTTGGGAATTCAACCTCCTAGACTTGTCTTCCTTAGGCTTGGAGTGCTTATTCTTTTTCAATAATGCCGCTCGTCCGTCATCACGAGCGATATTCGCAAAAAGAGCGGCAGATAATGACACTGCGGTTGAATTGTCTGCGAGCGTTCCTACCACTTTCAGGGGAAAATAACTGGCTTCTTCGCTCGGCTCTGCACCAGGACTTCTTTTATTCCTCAATATTTTGCCGCAGATATTGCGAATAATTCACTCCGGCCTCGCACAGACATCTGTGTTTCTCGGAAATGCGGTGGTTCAGCAATTGTTCTCAGTAAACTTTTATGATGATTTCTAATTAAGTTCTCCATCCAATTTTCTACTTTTTAATAATCCTCTCAACTAAGGATTTCTCTTGGTTTTTATACCAGATCTGCTTTATTGGATGCTATAAAAGCACAAAGAGGGGTTTTGCAATATCTAAAATTCAGCTTGTTAGGTAATTCAAAGCGAAATGATGCGAGCATAATTAAAAGTTCTCTTGAGATCGCCTGATGAACTGTCAGAACGCGAATTAGATAGAAGTGAAGTGCTGTAATCGTAGCGTGGCTCTCTAATGTAGGTCAGATTGAAAAAGAGAGTCGGCTATCCGAGAATCGGCGGGGTAGAAATTACGTGAAATAAATTTCGAGTCGAGAAAACTCGTTCTCTCGCTCTCTTACAAAAGTACCCCGTAGAAGAGATTCACGGGGGTAGAAAGCATCGGGAAAGAAGGAATTATTCTCGGGCGAAATTAGCAGTTGTCGAAGTAAGCTCGGCCGGGCGTCTTATTGGGGGCACATTCGACTTTTTCTTCGTTAAACCTAAATTACTCCTCGAAATGGCGGAAGACGAACGGTCTCAGATCGTAGGCACGATTCCCATAAAAATCCCTCGTTTTCTTCCGAGCGCGCCGCTGCCGCCACCTTAATTACATAAAACGGATTCGGGCGGAAACGAGAAATTTTAAATCCGGCCAACTCATCGTTTGTTCCATTATCCTTTCGTGGAACAGGGCTTGAAAGAATGGGGGATTGAAAACTAAATGCGCGTTAATAAAAGACTAGAAATCAGTGCAGCATGAAATTGAATGTTGGGTATTAAGCAAAAATTTCGAGAAGAATATCATTCCATACATTCTTCATAAACCAATCAGTGGGAGTAAAAGTTGATTAAGGTTTCGACAAGCGAACACCGGGGAACACGAAGGTCCTCGGGATCGCTTAGACCGCAGAGGGCTATAAAGCTTGGTGGTTCTAATTAAAAATTTGCGGCGAGACATTGGTGAAGGTGACGCTCGTTCGGTAGGAGGACCGTTAGCCCGATTAACCGGAGGAAGAGCTGCACTGGCGACGACGTGGGAAGCCGTCTGCGAGGAATTATGTTGTCGGTTAGCTCGCCGCAAGATCCGCCTTCGTCGTGTACCCTTCTTCTTCTTCTTTGTTCCATCGTCAGGATGAAGTCGATGCTTCCGATCTTCCTCTCCCTCTTCTCTCTCCCTTCTCTTTCATCCTCTACGACCACCACCGAAACGTTATCGGCCACATACAGCTTTATAGGTGGAAGCCTGGATGCTTGCACGCCAGGTCAACGCGTACTGATTCATTTCCCGTCCCTTTCTTCCTTTTCCGGCGACTTCCGGGCGAATCTGCCAGGCTTCTCCCCTTCTTAAATCAATATTGTAGTCGTCGACTTGGTTAAACCCGTTGCATCCATCACCTACTCATCCCCCCTGTACCGATATCCTCCATGCAAATATACGTGCTCGGACGCGTACTTGTATCTCCGTGCATGTGATGTACATAAATCGTACTTGCACGACCACCAGCGCATTTCAAATTATTCATGAAAAATAAATATGGAAAATACACCGTTGGAATTTCAGGCATTGTCCGCCTCCCGCTAATCAGTATGCCAGGGACTTTCCTATATTTTCGTGCGATTGTTTCAATTTGACGTTGGCCAATGTCGAAAGTCGAGAAATAAATTCATCCAGATTATAAATACATTCTATAATTTCATTGAAATTGTGTCCTGGATAATCGTGTGATGATGCAATTGCAAATTAGTAGCTTCGATGTGGTTCCTCCAAGAAGAAGGGTTGTACCGGATGTGGCTTTTTCTGTAGCAGGAGTGGAGGGGAGGGGGGCTAGAAAAACTAGTTGGCTGAAGCGGGGATCACGTTATACGTTCGCCAAGGGTCTTCCATACGTGCTGGACTGGGGCAAGCACGTTTCACGTGAAGCCGGAATACGTAAAAATGCAGTGTCTCGCTGGAACTGGTCAATGAACGTGGTATAAAGATGGAATAGCACTGTGAAATGCGGCCTCTGCTCACGTACACCCTCTGCCAAGAGTCATTGAAAAACTAAAGGGAAGTAGAGCAGAGAAAAATCAGTGCAGCACTTTTATTCTCGGACTGCTGGTGGTTCTCTGAGTCGAGAGGATTTTGATTGACAGGCTGCTTTTCTATGTAGTCCAGAGCGTATTTGGTCTTGCCAGAATTATTCTATGACACGCTCGAAATGGCTTGGAGCATTAAGGTTTGATGGAGAAACTCTGGAAAGGTTATCGAGGACACAGGGAGCATGTTCTTCATTTTTAAAGGACCACTTCCACTTTAGATACGCCGCTGTCATCGTCTTAGGTAAGAATAGGAGAGTCATTGGGGCAAAGTTCCTCGTGGGAAGCTTTTTCCTCCTTTCAATAGACTTTTTCCCAGTTTGGGAGTCTGGCATATGTCTCATCCGCAGGGATCCCGGAGGACGCGGCTTCATTGAAGGCTAATTAGTGCAGATCCAGCCGGGATAAAGATGAAATGGTTCTTCCGGAAGAGAATGGATGCGAGAAGCTGCTGCTACTGCTTTCTCACCCAGGAACTTGCGCAGTATTAAAGTTATAACTAAGTTCCTAGGGATTTTCTTATGCATAGTGGTAAACTGCGCTGTGTCCAGGAGTGATGCATTAAAGTTTCATCCCAGCCGGCGGAATAAAAATGCTAATTGCTCAACTTTTAATGAATCCACCTCCGCTGCTGTCCCGCGCGTCCGCTTTTCCCTCTTCCGGGCAGCGTCGCGCCGGATATTAGCGTATGTAGCCTACAAGTCGGCAAAACATACTTATGACTCCACCACAAATTACATTTGCTCGTCCAAGAAAGAGCGGGCGAAGCACTTTCGAGTAGAGCACCATTACCACCTTTGCTAATTAGGCGCCGTTAATGAACTAGCTAACTAAAAGCGGCAACCCATTTTCGAGGAGAGGAAGACGTTGTCTCATGGTGACGTCCCACAAAAACAGATTAACAAGAAACTGCCCGGCAATTACTTTGAACGTGTTCTTTAAACCATGTACCTTCGGGTGTAATAGTAATGAGGCCAAAACTGTAATTCCAGTAAAGATATCGAATGAGAAGAATTATTTTATACATGCTTCTTCAAAGTACAGAAACCTCTGTGTTATATTTCCTCGGGTCGCTGATGTTGCAGGCTAACAATAAGTCGAGAAAAACTGTCAAAGGTTCTTCTAACCTTCTGCTCGTTAGTTACAGCGTTAACTAAATTCCAGAAAAAGAACCTGCCACAACTTGTCACACACAAACAGTGTTTTTTTTTCACCTTTTATTGATCAGCAACTCACGGATTTAGCTCTGCAAGCTAGCAAATATGGAATAAATATCGAGGAAAAGCTAACAAACTTTCAAAGAAATTCTATATTATTTCTATTTTATTTTCGTGAAATATTATTCAGATTCCTTGAAGTGTCAAGTGTCAGGGAGATGGCAGATTGGAGGATTCAGAGGAATCTTGGAAACTTGGAGGAGCGTCGACGGCATGAAGACGTCCAGGAGGTTTGGCATTCGACACCCAACGACGTGTAACCGCTCTCAAGGAACCTTTAGCCCGTGTCGACGTCGGGATGGCGTGCATGCACGCCGATGTCGAGATTCCGTGTGCTCCTGGAGCGCGCACGCCGAGAGAGAGTGAGAGAGAGAGAGAGAGAGAGAGAGCGCGCGAGCGCGTCGTGCTTCCGAGAAGCGTGTAGTCCACGTGTGATTGATAGCGCACGTCTGACGTGACACGTGCTACACGTACCACCTTTCGCAAAAGGACTTACGTTACTGCTCCGGCTGCCGTGTAATTCCACGGGACAAGGAATTGTCTTGGCAAGAGGAGGAGAATGCCCTCAGCGACACTGCTCGAAATCAAAAGGGCCGAGCAGGCGTTGTCCTTAAGGACGAGAAGCGAACAAGATAATATCGCGACAAGTTCCCTCGTGCACCTCTCTGCTCGACAAGACTGTCTCCAGTGTTGTGTCTCCGAGTACACAAGCATATACGCTATAATTGCGGGGAAAAGCGTTCAGTACTGCTTGGATAACAGAACACTTCCGGAACTCGAAGTTTCTTATCGCGGTTCGGCCCAACGTGTTCCTCTTAACCCTTTGTTCGCCGGTGCTTTTGAAGTGGTCGTATGCTTTTGAATCTGATCTCGAAATACAAGAGTGCATCCTTAAAATTAGTAGTATGCGTTGAAAGGAAAAGATTTCTTTATAAATTGTTGTGTTAAAAGAGAAGAGATCGTAAAAAGGGGAGTACAATTTTTGTATTGTCGATAGTCGATTTTGTTCCAGTGCGATATCGAGTATATCGAACGGGCTCGTGAAATTCATCAAGTATTCGACTGTCGGGCAAATTAGAGTCGTCTGAGGCCGTCGGTGAGCACGAGCGTTAATTAAAAAAGTCGCGGACAAATACGTTTTCACCGCAACTAAATTGATTTTGCTGTGCTTCCCGCCGGAAAGCGAAGGATGAGTGGGCCAAAGGAGACGACGAAAATTCCACTGCAACTCACACAGCAAATCACTCCACCCACTTCTCCATTCCGACAGCCGAAATATCACAGAGAATATTTCCCGCTCGCCAAAGAGTTCCGGCAGTGCTTGGCAAAAATTCACGCACTATTCCATCGTACTTTCACTTAGTCTAATTAAACTATGATCCGAGAGTGTAGGAATTCATGTTACGGTAATTGAAAATTGAAACCACGTAGTGAAAAGGTACATATTGAAAAAGTACCAAGAGAAAAAAAGTAACGGTTGGAAAATAAAATCTTGCGATTGAGTGATTGAGAAAATATCTAAAAAAGAATTGGGAACGAGTTTGTTGAAAAGTATATAGTCGCTGATGTGTAACAAAAGGATTGGAAGAGGTACATGTGTAAGGGAACACCATGAAAAAATCGAATAGTCTGCAGTCCAATTTCCCAGGCATTCAGTCTCTTTGATTGAACGCATCGTTTATTCTTTCTCTCGCATCTTCCGCGTACTTCCCTTTCTCCATCGTAATACGACACCAATGAATTCGTGCATTCGATTGCAAAGTACGCGGACAGTGGAAATAAGCAAAAAAGTAGTTCGCTGCAAAAATATGCAGGAAGCTTTGCATCAGATTTAACAAAAATAGTGTCAAATTTGCGTATGAATAAAGAATGCAAAGGAACAAGGAGAGAATTCAAAAGTCTCTGGTTCGAGAGCTCGTAGCTAGTATTTTACGACCAAATACGTATTCATCCGGGAAAACGATGTTTTGTGTATCCAATGGGAACGAGGCGATGGTAAACACGCTTCGAAAATAAGTACCAAGCGTCCCACGCCGCGTTAGTGCGCCTGGTAGTCAAACAAACCTAGCGTTGTATGAAACAATCGGTATTGACTATTGCCGTTCGAACTTTTCTGAATACTACACCTTTAGCCATGCAAAACAGTGAGCTATCTTTACCAACGTACCACATTTCTAATGATTTGTTATGAATCTGAATGTGCTTGCAATACTAATTAAATATTAAACTATCTGCTCTAGAAATACTATCGTTAATTAATTCTGGGAGTCCAGGAGTCCACCCCCATAAAATCTCCTTACCAACATAATATTCTGATAACACTGTTAACTATCTGAACACAAGGAACTCCCCACGCAAAACTGGAGCGCTCTAATCCAGCGAGCGCTAACTACAATCTAGCATGCTAATTCCAAATAAAGGAGGCTAAGCCATAATAGAGCGCGCTGCCGAGCGCTAACAGACTTAGCCCGAGATAAGGCGTAAGGAGATACTTATACCAGGTCCGTCAACATAATTCAATTTATCTTATGTTTCAACCAGAGGCGGCGGCGGAAAAAAATTAATCCGATTAAGGAGATGTCTTACACCGGCCGAGAGGGCAACGTTGACGCCGGTGCTCCGCAGGGCGCCCAAAGGAAGCAGACGAAGGAAGAAAAAGGTATCCAGACAAGCTAAGAAGAAACAGGAAGGGAAAAAAAAGGGTTGTTGCAGAAGGTTGACCAGTGAACAATGAGCAGCGACGCGGAAGAGATCGCACTTTCTCTCGCGAAATTCCAAGACACATTAGCCTTCTCGGGAGCGTTTACGAGGCTCGGGTCGATTCGAGCGCGGATCCCATAAAGAGACGAAACATGAAAGGTGGTTAAGCTGACAGATGAAGAGGATCGTGTCCGCGCTAAGATGCTACTGTTCGAGGCCACTCCTATTTCCTTGGGTGGCCCAAACAGACCAGCCCACCTTTCAACGCTGCATCTCCGCGTGTACACTCTCCTCGCCGATTCTCCCTTCAACTTGCACGTGTGTCTGTGTACAAGGAGGATTCGCCTGCTATCGAATTGCGGCCGGCACGTAATAGCCCCGTACTCACGAAATTTCGAGGCCCGTAAAATTTTATAGCCGATGCCAGAGCGGAGGCGAACGCTTTAAGAGTATGCGCTCGATCTCTTTATGCGGCTTACAGGCTCTGCCAACCGAGCGGTGTCCCGCTGTCGTTGTCTTACTGCTAATAAAAGCAATAGCGAGACAGTAATGCGAGAAATGTCCACGTGCACATTGGTCTCTGCCTAGTTACCCTGAAGTGGATCTGCAATAAGACGAAGACTTCTCCTGGAGCAAGGAAGCTTTCAAGCGAGGATGCTCGCTGAAGTGTGTCTCGAAAGATGCGGAAATTTAGAGCTGAAAACAGGCATAATACACCTATTCACGATTCTTATTATACAAGTTGCAACACGTGTACTTCACAATAGAAACTTCATGTGAAAGTGTGCGATCTTAGTATTGCTGAAGTTGTATTCAATGAATTCCTGAATTGTGAAAGTTGAATATAGGTCTTTACAGAATAGCTTGCTTTAATGACAAGCTATTTTCCTTACTTCGAGTTGAGTAAATATTCATTGAACTGTCCAGTAAGGGTGTCGTAGTCAAATCGATTTACTTAAACTTGGCAAACCGACTGGCAGTGTGTTATACAAGATCTGTTATAACTGGAAAGCCTGTCTCTTCCTAATAGAGTTGGCAGTGTTGACGAAAGGTCACCCTGAATTCGAGAACTATTAATTGATTCACGTTCGATGCGAGGTTCGTCAAAGTGTGGTAATAGCAGTCGATATTCCACACTGTCGAGAAGCCACTTCTCTCGTCAATTCCAACGTCTTCGACGCGTGTCAGTCCGTCGCAATGACATGAACTCCATTTAACGCGTTAATGAGAGAGTAAATTACGTTCTGCTAGACCGAACAGATACACATACACGCACGCAAGTATATATTCGTGGGATTTAAGTAAATGGAATGCAGATGGAGCTGTGTCAAGTGCAGAGCAACAAATGGTATCGGGCGAACGATCGTCTGGTTACTCGATCTCCTTGAAACGATAGAGCCTTACTTCCATCCATTTTAGAGCTAAGTAATTGATGACTGGGTTATTCGGTTGTGGAAGGGGCGGATGCTGCCCGGGAACGATAAGATTCTCAGGATCACACCTATCCGCGCTAGCAAATAAAAGCGGACGCCGGATTTCCAAGCCACTCCGCTGGATTCCCAGTGTCTCAGGGAGAAGATTTATCCCGGCAAATCAGTCGTGCGAGCAGACGATGACACGAACCCTGGATTTGCGTGGTGAAAAGCGCGCAAGGAACCTTTTGTTCGGGCCTATTCACTACTACTACTGAAACTTCCCCGCCATCTTTCACGAAGACCAAGACGTTTTATTGCTTTCCCCAAAAACAGCCGCACAACCCTTCGAATACTTTAGACTTCATTGTCGGGGACTAAATCAAACGCAATTGTCCCATCAATCTTTGGGAGAATTCCATTCTACTGACTTTAAAAGGGGTATAAAAAAGTTTGACATAGTAAAGCGATTATCGATGAGAGTGACTTGCTGAGTTTCTCGGTAGAAACACGATACTTGATATTATTGATTCTGCTTGCACGAAGTGTGCACTGACTGAAAGAAAGGCAAACCCGAGAAGGAAGTTCACCGGTGAGGAAGGTGTTTTGGTCGAGCGGACGTTTTCCATTTATCCCGAAGGATGAAGGCCGGCAATGTTACGAGGAGGAATTTATTCATGCGTATATCAGTTATAGGGGAGTAAGAGAACCTCACCAGAGAGGTTGGCGCCGGGACAGTTTGTGGTGGCCGGTTCTCTAGGAAAAGAAAGTGTCGGGCATGCTCGACTTCCTCGACACCCTCCTCGATCTGTCTCGCAGCTACTTCACGCTCGAATCTCTTCTTCGCGTGTAACGAATAAATCTCCTTGGGGACGGTCCGCGTCCCTTTCACGATCCCTTCGTCCAGGATAAGACGGGATAATACCTTGCACGCGCCCCGTCAAAGTTCCTACTTAGCTAAATATGATCCTTTGTCCGCCAGAGAGAATTCAATAGCTCTCGGCTCGCACCTTTTGCTTCGCCGAACTCTCTGAAAAGCTCACCTCCGCTCCCGTAAATCGCAGCCCATAGGGGACTTCTTCTACGAAAGCGAGGGAGAAATAAGTGCAACTCGACTTTTACGTGAGCGCGTTATGCAAGCTCGGCGAAATCGAGGTGTAAGGGCTCACATACCAAGAAAGCATGTGCAATACCGATTATGCAATGCTCGCAAGAAACCTGGATGGTTCGAGGCAGACTTGGAAGGAACAGAATCTGCAATCATTATTGTGATGGTCCATTTGTCTAAATCAAAGAATTTCGATTTCTATCAGTATACGAGTGGGAAAAAATAATCTCTGTGAACTTATGGACTTGGTCGATCGACCAAGCGGATTACCATTTGTCCTTCTGACACCATCATCCATTATAGCGATAATGAAGTTGCTTACACGCACTCGCGCCAGCCGAGCATGATAAATTAATATCCGCGAAGGATATTCTCTCTCGTAGGGTGAACAATTAATTTCGATGCAATTATCGGTGAACCGTGGCGCCAGAAAAAGCGGCTTGGTGTGCTCCGAGGAGGGAAGATGAGTTCTCGCAGTCCACGAAATTGAAGCGCCAAGCACGTGCAGCTGACGATGGCTGCGTACTAAAAATGAGAATTACTGGGCCGGCGCTGAGAGCAAAAGGACACGAGGAAATAGAAAAATTGTGCTATTATTGAAGGAGCATCGGGGTTAAGAACTCATTTTCGATTTAACGACTGACCGGTATTTCCTGGCTGGAACAAGCGCGCCTTGGATATTGCCGAATTTTTATTACCCAGCCGCGATTGCAGTAAAGCTTCGAATTGCTTGGGCATTAAAAAAAAAGGCTGGTTATGCTGCGCCCTAACGCCCGCCGTCGGCGTCTCTCTCGTTCGCCCTCTGCACTGGCCATTACTTTCGTGCAAATGTGTGCTTGGCAGTGCCGAGCATCGTTTAACAACCTGGTCGATCACTATCCTCTGCCAATCGTTAAGAACCTACTTGTCACTTTATTTACCTTCCTGAAAACCGACTGCCTTTACGATTATACCGCCAATTTCAAAGCTCCCACATTAAGGATTCGTATTTTTCTACGAATTAACTGTCTAAAGATAAATAACACTGTTCATACAATTAAACTAAAAATACAAGAAAAAGAGCAGAAACTAATAATAAATTCGATAAAAAAAATTCACCCTTAATCAAAGTAACTCGAAGGACCCTGAATTTGGTATACAAATTGAATGAAGTTTTATCAGGGAAACATCGGTAATTATCGCATAGGAAACTTCCGGTTACGCAAGAAGTCGACGAAGAAGGTGGAGGCGGTAACGACGGCATTTCCTCTGATACACAGCCCCTCTTATTTACTTACGTAACAGCGTCTATGAATCGATAATGGTGTTACCTTAACTAGGAGTGCCTTAAGCGTACCTTAAACGAACTCTTGCGGCTTTGCACGATGGAATTTCAGCCGACCAAAAGTTGTTACGCCAAAGACGATTGTGGCCTGCCTTCCCGGTGATTATGCATCCCCCATCCGCCATGGCATTTACGTGTCTCGAACAATTTTCCCGAAACCGGATCTCCCGGCATTTAATTGCCAGGCGAAGATTGTTGCGAATTGGTGGAATTCTCGGGTGCAAGGTATACGTTTCGCTCATGGAATCGTTATGGTTTCCCTATGATTGTAGGGTTAGCGTTCTTGATAGTTTCCATGTGAAACCGAATACTTCCGCAATTATACTAGCGCGGGATAAGTAGTGGTCGGTAATGATACACTTGTTATTCGATAAGCTTTGGGTAAGTGACATTTAGGACTTCGCAACACTTTGTAACAATTGTACTGTTATAATTCGCATGTGAATACCTAAAGTGATGATAACTCGAATGTCAAAGTTGAAGAATACTGTTTTAGAATGTAACCACCGTTTCAACTGCGAATCCATGAATTATATCATATCTGTGATTAAGAAAGAACAGTATTTCAATTGTTAATCAATCCAATCATTATCAACAAATCGCGGATAGAGTTGCTTTGTGTTACTGATTGACGAATCAGTGCATAACGGTGAATTAAACTTCAGAGGTGGTAAATATTTCTCAGCGGAAGATCGATAGAGAAGCTTGGAAGAAGAAAGAGTCTGAGAAATATTGAGGAGAGGAAAGGTAGAGGGGCAGAAAGAAAGGTAGCAAAAAAAGGGGAGTGAAGGAAGAATAAGACAGTGAGGGGAAATGGAGTGTAGGAACGCATCCCGGGTAGTTCTATCGCGGTCGATGTCGCCAGCGCACTTCCGACTAATTGGAGTGCTGACAAAGGGCCCGGAAGTGGCTTTGGTACTGATGACCAAAACGTGATACCTCTCGGCATCCCTGTGCACGTCTATAACTGAATGCGGCTTTCATTTAGCTCGGATTACTTTCTCAAGCATGTTAGAGCGAGCATTCGGCGAACCATCTGAAAATAACGATATAAAATGGTGCAAATCCTTCTGCGTGCGCTCTCCTCACAGAAAATAGCTCGAAGACTCTAACAATCGACATATGAGAAAAGTAGAAAGATAATCTTACACCAGAAGAATGGATTACTCAAGTAATAAGCAATAAAATTCAAGAACAATCTAGCCAAGCATTATGAACTTAACTTATACTGACAGTATTCTGATTCTTGAAGACGTCATGCTAATAGAAGCAGGCAAGATGCTTACGAACTAAGAGTAATCTTGAAGACAACAGTTTCCGAAAATTGTAGGTTCTCCGATAGTTGGAAGTAGCTCGTAGCGTTCAACTAGTACGGAAATTTCAGATCCAGGAGCGAGCAGACAATGGATTTAAAGCCGTGTCTTGATCGAAGGAAAGCCAGAGCTTGGAGAATCCGATATTCCAAGGACCGTACAATGTCCAGCCATCTGTTCCAAATCGCAGGAGCGAGTAATTTAATGTGGCTTTAAGGAGAAATACGTTCGTGGCTTGTTAAGTCTCGGTCTCAGGCGAGTGGAAGGAGCGACATAAAGATCGTTCGCCTCAGGAAAAAAGCCGCAATTGATCTGTCAGTCTGGGGGATCGGTCGGCGAAGATAAATGCCGGCGCCCCCGCAGCAGCTCAACAATCAATAAAGCTGAAGTAACACTCTCCATCAGCCACACCTAAGTACTTACTCCTAGCGGACAAGGAGAATCGAACCGGCATACGTAACCAATTTAATTAGCCACTTCTTAACCTTCCTGGATGCGCATAATTCTCCTTAAACATTCGATCGGTGGTCGAGCGGACATTTATGGGATCGCATGGCGAAGAAATAATCTCGGCTTACTTTGCAATCGGCGTTTTCGATTATCGGTCGAGCGAGGTTGAACTAATGCGGAATCACGGTTAGCAGGGAGCGCGTAAATCATCGAGTGCGGCGATTGCGGTCGGGACAGCAGGAACTGGCGTGCGGAGGCCGTCGCGTCCGATGGCCGCACGCCAGTTTTCATGTAGATATCCTGGCATAGGACAGCCTAGGATCCAGCAGATTCTCTGCGGCTCACTGCTGCTGTTCTCTCCTCGGCTGCTTCTCTCGCTGGGAATAGACTCACTGGATAGTCTGCCGATTATGCGAGTTAGCCACCATCTGGTGCGAAGCTTCTTCCACCGCTGTATATTACGCGCAGGAGATTACCGCCGGATTATGTTCGGCAGGTGGTAGAGCCGGCTACGATCCTCTGGATTGGGACTCTCCAGTAGCACTAGCGATTCTTCCGACATCTTTACTTACAGCATTATAGTCCGTTCGTATTCGCTTGGTTCATGAATATTCGAGGAACGCCGAGTGCGACAATGTGTGCAGCCTCGCAGCAACCGGCACACATTAACATTCCCGAGGAAAGTCAGAAGGAAACATTAGACAGGAGGTATATACATCGGTAATTATAGCCTGCCTAATTACCGCCCGGGGCTAGCTTCAGTTAATTGTCGGCCGTATCGATGATAATTCTAATTGGCAAGGCTGCCTGCTGTTCGGTTATCTCGCTCGGTCCATTTTCAGATGAGGATGCGTGTGCAGCTTCCAAGACGGGGAATCAGCGACATCGTCGATATTGCTTATCATAGTTGCCTCAGGATTATCGGGCGTAATTTAGATAACTATCGATGTACGAAATCGCTGGTCTTGCCATCTTTGGCTAGAAGGAAAGCCAAGGAACGCATTGCAAGGGAGAAAAGGTGACTTTTATGCTGGGAGGTTGTACTTTTATGGGGGCGTGCAAGCGAAGTAGAGAGCAATTCGGTATCTGGCCGGGTCTCGATAAGGCAATTAAGTGGGAAACAATTGCGGAACCCGCCAGGATTATGGTGCCCCCTGCCTTCTCCTTTCCGGCCAGATCGCCTAATGAACCGCGCGCGTGCATAAGTGTTTCCAGACTGCGATCGAGCGAGCGCGCCCACGTAACGCGCCGCCCAGGTGTTTTAAAGCAGCCACGTGCTATGGGGAAGAGTGCGATCTTACGGAATGACGTACCAGTATGAACCGGAAGTCATAATTCTGTCGGTCCCGCAATCAGAGGTGCTTGGCCCAATTCATGCAATTCTCAAGGATTTAAAACTGCGATTTTACAACAAGATTCTTGTGAAAAAGATGGTAAGACTTTTATGGGAGTTCAACGACCTCTAACTCAGAGAGAAATATACATCAGCTGTATTTCGTATTATATTGTATTTATATATTATTATATTTCCTCTCATCGTCTCCGTGGACAAGATATACGTGTCGATATACATCCAGATATTCCTTTGTTCTTCAGATGACATTTTGCGACAGGGAGAAGGTCGAAACTTCCCGTTGTTCCTTCGGGCGGAATATTCGAGACCCGTTGATACAGGTAGCCTCGAATTACAAGGCATCGAGTTCGGTATACAGGTCGGATCGATGCAGTTAGACGTTTAAGGTCGATTCACAATCTACGAAATGTCAATATCACTCACTGAATCGACAACATTTCATCGAAATACATATGAACAATAACTACAAACTCTTCATTACTATATTCTAACTATTTCCCTTGATTACAGACACAATGATTAATCAGATAAAAATACGATAATGAAAAAAGATCTAACAAATAAATCTCAGTAACGTTACCAACTGTAAATTTATCTACTTAAGATTACAACGAATAATGATCAAAATTCACACAAGCTCATCCAATGAATGATGTCAATCTGATGTAATGTGAATCGAGCTTAAATCAGTTCTACTTGCAGCACGATGGTGCTTGCTCGTCTCATCCATAATTAATAAACGATCGATTACTGTATTCTAGCTGATCGCACTGGTTAAAGACAGAGTTACCAGCCGGATAAGAGTAGGTTGGGCGCGGCCGAGGGTGCGGGTTACCAGAGCAATGCAAGCGAACGTGCATGTTTCTCCCGGTCGATCTATCTATGCGCTGACTGCACGCGAACTGCATCCAATTGCGGAGGCCACTGCCTTGGCCCCATGGCTTATCGTTGTTCTACCTTCGAGCACTCGACTTCAAATCGACTGCGGCTTCTCCGTGTAAGGGCTCGCACTGGAGTCCGCTACAGTCCTAATGGATATAATGGCCAATTGCAATAGGGTCGGCGCGCCCTTTCCCTTCCCATCGGCCAGGAATTCTTCGACTGCGCCTACAGAAAATTCATGGGTATTCCTGCCGAGGGGGAGAAGGACGCACCAGAATTAGTTTCAGACATGAGAGAAGATCGAATGGAGCAACCGTGAATCGAGCGTGGCTTATAAACGTACATTCGTCTTTCCCATCCCCTTTTAATCGGTTATTGCTTGCGCTTCAGTACTCTTAACACTTTTTTATCTACCGATCATACGCTTGGGCACGAGTTTTGGAACGAGTAGGAAATGTTTATTTGAATTCTATTGATGGGAATCTTATGAATTTATGGAGTTCTTGGAATTGTGAAATATATTTTCGCTCTAGGATTTGAAGTTGACGGGATTCCCGTTCGTGCGGAATTCTCGTTTGCGAGTAAATTTACATTCGCAAAGGCGTCGTCGTTATTCCAGTCGATGAGACATCGTCATCGATTTGACTTTCCATCCTTGCTTTCAGACAAAAGGGTCTGAATCTTTTTCTCTACTTTACCGCTGTTTTAAAGAGCGACTCTAAGGCAGCTAGTTTTCTGTATTGACGTTTAGGGACACCAATCGGCGAGCAGGTTTTTTCAGGTAATTGGCGAACGACCTCATTGGGAACACTTCGAGACGCCTGATTTGGTGTTTCGCGGTGGAGACGATTGCGTTTCCTTATTGCGCGAAAGCTTAGGACGTGCGCTGGACTAATTAGGCAAGAAGACTCTTTTGGCGTCTGACGGCGGTGCCATTAAATGTAGCGGGCATGTTCAGTCTTTTCTTATTTATGAACACAGCTCACGTCACACCGATAAATAGCTTCGTTAAAGAAATTAAAATTCTTCGAAGCCCCCGCGGTGATTCGACGATTTAATCGGCAATTGGCATGCGCTTGACCTCGCGTGCCCGCAAAATCACGGATGCCAGTTTTTGGAGTGCTTTATTATGCACGAACTAGGCACAATTGGTTACCGAGTCGGTGGGAAAACATTGCGATAAATCTTTATTAGTGGCGGTTGAACTTTGCCTTTCCTAGTAGAAAGGTCGATGACGTCTAATCAATTGGCTAACAGGTTTCGTAATAACAACTGTTACCTGAACTACCACGCGTCAACACTTTGATACTTATAATATGCTAACTCACAAATATTGAATAGCATAATTCCATTGCAAACAAAAGGATCAATGGAAAAGCAGAATGTCGTTATACGAAAGGAAATCAGTGCACTACAGGGAGATTATCTGCGGTTCATAATCAAACACGGAGATCCCGACACACAGCCATCAATATTGAAAATCCAGGGGGGAACAACACTCGGAAGAAATCGGTGTTCATGGGATTGCTGTGGAAGGATTGAGCCATGTGTACACAATCAAAAAGCCGGCCATCCAAATCGGTGACGAGAGAGAGAGAGAGAGAGAGACGAAGAGAATGGCGCTCGATATTTTCCTGTGGATGTGAGAGGATCGCAGTACGCCACGTGTACCAAATCAAACACAAAGCCCGTGCACGGGAAAAATCCGAACATATGGTGCGGATGGTTTTCCAGAACCGACGGGCAAATCATCGCCAACGGTGTTTTCATGAATTTCATACGTTGGAATGCGTGTCACGTTTGGCAAACACGATATGTGTTTCGAGGCCAGTTTCTCCCTATGGTGAAGAAGTCAAAGGGATACGTCAAAGCAACCGAGCCTTTTTAACGGCTGGACTGATTCGTCAATTTTACCCGTTTTAAAAATCTCGTCGAATCCAATCGAATTTTGTCATGAAATATGTTCTTCAGTGGGGCACTTAATGCGCATGGAGAGACTGAGCGGAGAGTGCGTGCAGCTAAGGGCGAACGAAATAAGCCCGACGTTCAACGTGACCCGCTTGCCTGTAATAAACATCAAAGCTTGTAACGAAATTAGGCGGCTTCTCTGCGGCTCAGCTCTGTGTAGGATGCTATAATGCCGACCCCCTTTGGACCACTCGGCGTCCTTTGCTCCAGGATCAGCACTATTCAGAAACTCCCAGAGAATTCCTTTTCACCGTGCTCTACGTAATCCTAGCTCATCATTTTATCATTACAAGCAACAAAATTGTATAATTATTACACGGAAATATTTTACATATACTCTGCGAATGTTTTGTAATATTTTAGAAGAGAGATTTTATTTTGCCATTTAGTATAGCCAATCAGGTACTTATTCGATCGTTACATTCCAATTCGCTCGACCCCTTCGATTTTCGAGAGGATAATGAATCGCGTCGCATCAAAGGCTCTAATGAAACTGTAGGCGTTTGATGTGACTTTCGCGGATCAAAGGGACGATGCTCATAGTACACGTCAATATTGACTGCATCGTTTTCCCGTTCAGATTCGCCCTGATTCGAGAAATTCTAGTGCGACAACGACAAAGACAAATTCAGCCACGGTAAATATCGCTAGAGCTATTTTTACTGTAATGAGTAACTGAGAATATTTGCATTGGGGTTTTGTATTATCACTGGTATCATTTGCTCAATGAAATCATGATAATTGAAGTAATTAATGATAGTTAATTAGTCAGACATTTTTCGATAGAAATGTGATTAATTTCGTGAAATAAATTTCACTAAAGCAAGGAAAATTTTTTAAATGATCGAAAAAATAAAACTGTGAGGTTAATCAAGTATTTATCATTAACAGATAATCAAAGCTGGTATGCCAACGTTTCGCAAATGCACCAGACTTTACTAGTGTGACGAGAATGTCAGCAACTACCGGGACTAGATAATAGAGGCGCCGCCTCTGTTACTGTGGTCCAGGATGCAGGGACCGGTGAATCTGACGGCGTCGCGGCGCCCGCAGGAAGTATAGACGCCAGGAATTGAGCTCGCATCAGTCTCAATTAAGCCTTTGCCCTACTTGATTTCCAGATCTGCATCAAACAGTCTCTTTGCTCGTGATTAACACGCCGTCTCTCATTTGACCATTGCGTGGTCTTTGAGAGGCATAGAGCGGTAGGATTCCCATGGGAAATTTAATTAGATTTTAGAGGAACTCATTAGATCTCCTTCGTACAGACATAGTAAATAAATCTCCGTTACAAGGAAATATTTGTTATGAAAGTGATGAAAATAATAATGAATTATGATACATCACTTTGATCAACTATTCGATCCTCTAATTTATGTTAATTAAATCGAGCTGAAATCAACAATTCTACACGAGGCAATCAGTAACTTGTACGACTGCTTGACTTTTTGACCAAGAGTACAGGAAATCTCAAAAATGTTGAACGACATTTTATGAACTTAACAGCAACGTGACAGCGACACATAGTGTTCGACAGTGTTTTGAACACTGTCACTCTGCCACAAAAGTTTCCGCAATTTAATGGACGCCGATCAAGCTAACCGGCGAAAGTTTCCTGCTTCGAGAGGATAAAATCAGGTCCGATTAATTGGCATATGATAAGAGTCGAGTGCAGAACTTCGAAACTGACCTAATTCGCCAAAATTTCAAGAATGCCAGCGGGCAGCTCCCATTCGGGTCGAGTTTTATTGTTCGCGATTAAGTCTGCTCCACCGTTTTGCTTAATTACCAGCTATTCTAAGCGCGCACTTGGAAATACTGCACAGATAGCACGTGGAACCTGGCTCCTCGGAGATTCGAACGGATATGGCAGGTCTTTACACATATGTGTGTGCGTGTAAGTACATAGAGAACTCTTGAAACACGATCACGATTTGCACCAGCAAATTTGAGGTTCGAGCCAGCAGGAAAAAGGAGGTCTGCGACCACTTATTACTAGACTGTGAGTCATTACGTGACCGTGTGAAAGTTTCTGAAAAATAAAAAAATAATTCACTCCTTACCGATAGTTTACCTGTAATATTACAACGAATATATAAATAAAACTTTATTCCTGTATAAATTCTCTCACTAATTCAAATGCTTAATACATTCAATTACCAGCATCTTGAATACGAATTTAACTAAATGATGAAACTAACTTAAATGACTATTTAATTAGAAAAGCCTGAGGTCACTAATGCCGGTGATTATCGGACCTCCCAAAATTGCGGTAGCTTCCTCGGTCAGAACAAAGTGGGTGAAATTCGGGCGATATCTCTCCTGGTGCCTTTATTTCAGGAGCACACACTCCACATACATGAACACTCGCACGCGCAAGCTATAAGTGGGCCCAATTATTCCGGCATAGCGAAACTACATCCGCGACGAACTTGTAATTGGCGGAATTTCTAATTGTTCGGGAGCGCCGGTGCACCCGGCCGCCTCCCGTTGGATAGATAATCCATGCAGGAATACGCTATCGGTACATCTAATTCAGAATACCGAGCTAGTTTCACGTATTGTTTCCTTTTGGCCTCGCCGGTATTAAGTTATCGGAGTTACACGCCCGCTGTTGGAAGGACTTGTTTCGAGTTTGAACTCTGCGCGCTTAGAGCATCGGCTTCTTGAACTCTCCTCGGCACTACTACCTTGGTTCTCCGCTTATTCGGCAACTTTACTCTTTGTTACACGGCTGCCAGTTTTACACCAGAGGGTAGCGGAAGCTTGGGTACACGTGCCAGTGTAAACGGGCGGAGTTAATATCGCCGTTCCGCCTAATATCAATCCTGAAACTCGGTTCTCCGGTTTACCTTCAACTGTCAAAGGATAATAAATTCTGCTTCAATTTAATATTCTCGCACGAAATACAATACGTATAAATGCATATTTAAATCATACATCAAGTTATAAGATTGATTCTTTTTAAGTTCCAACAATTCCAGAATGAATTGAGGTAAATTAAAACCGGAATATAAATAATTTCCCCAGGATTCCATCAATTAATAAACGAATATAATAACCGACAACCTAGTACTGTATCATAAAATAACATTAGTTTGTACATCGCCTCAACTTGTATACACATTTAAAGTAAGATTGGGAAGCCATAAAATTTAACCGTTTTACAATCTACCGAAAACTCCGAGATAATTGGTACGTAATTGATACAAATTATAATTCATAAGTAAGTGAGAGGGAAAAGGGAAGAATTAGGATATAATTGACGGTAACGATCAGGCGCGTCGATGTAGACGCGAGTGAAAAAACGAGTTTTCACGCGTTAGGGGAAACGCGGAGCTATCGAGTTTTAAGGCCTTTTACCGGTTCAGCGATGTCAACGGGGCGAGGTATTGGATTTACTTATGCATTTAGTTTGCGCCACACCGCAGGGTTACCAAGTTCATGCTACATTGAGGTCAGGTTGGCGGAGAGAAGGGCGTCGGGGAAAGGGAAGCCGGAGTGAACCTCACTGAGTTATCGGAATCCCCGTCGTTCCTGGCACTTTGCAACGAATTACCGGACCATTTGAATGTAAAGTAGTTGGAGACTGACGCTACCATGGGACGACTTCTTTCCTCCTACGTGTTCGCCATCCCTTGGTGACCTACAATTATGCGAATTAGAGCGCGAGCCAATGAAAGTTGTGTTTAATACGCGCCGTGTGGAATCAGCTGTGAAACTTGGAGTATTTTTGACTCTTCGAGATAACAGGTTAATTAGACATGGAGATAGAATTATAAGATATCAACGAAGATCTTTAGGCGCAGGAAATGATATACATTTTAGAAACTAAAATCAGCGTTTCCTCGTTTAATAGTTAAGAGAAATTGGAAGGCGTGCTCTGGAGCCGTGTGCGGAAAGTCGAAACTACCACAGGAACTTATAATTGCAAGTATTGCGCGTTGAAACTAATGATTAAACTTTAAAATAGTTTTCCACTTCCATAGTTACGCTTTATACAAGAGGAACACGGGTGAACTACTGGCATCGTCCTGATAACGAGCGGTGGTATACAAGCGGAAGTGGCATATGTGAGTTAGGGGATATCTGCGCACTCGAGGCACTTTCGTTGACTGAACACGATATTCCCTTTGTCCTAACCTATCAAAGTGTCCTTTTGTCTTTGACGTTGTCCCTAAAAAGTGGGAAAGACGAAGCGAAGCGGGTGCGGAGAGTGCATTAAATGCGCTGCGAACTGATTCGACGTATCAGGCGGCGCGGAACTTTGTGCGGGGGCGCGCAACACCCTCGACGATCTCCACTGGCTCGTGAACTCGCACGCTCCAACTATTTCCACGGAGAGAGCGAAGCTTCCTATCTCAGAGAGAAAGCGCAGCTAGCCTCTGTGTATCAAAGGCATACTCTCTTTCCGATGCTGGGGAGTGACGCTATTCACGAGCGAACCAGAACGCACTCCGGCGGTGTGTTGCGCCAGGAAAATCCGGGCGATTTCACGTGGAACTGCGAGTGCGTTTTGCGGCGAGTAATAACGATGCCTGGCGAGGGCGAGGGCGAGGGCGAGGCTTGGTAGGATGAAAGGATTGGTAAGGCAGCAGGTCCATTTCCATCGGGATCGATCGGATAGCGAAAAGGGCGATCGCTGCCAGAGCGAGAGATTAAAAGGCGATCGGTCCGAGTGCCGGGCCCATTGTCCAAGACGCAGGTATCCCATCCGACGATCGAGAACCCTTTTCACTTGATCGGCCGTGAGCCGTTTTACGGTCCCCATGCATGCCACATCGTACGACAATGCCGATAAACGGCCGACGCCAAACCAGCGACGTCCCAGCGACGTCCCAACGACGTTCATGTGAGAGCGGCACTGTCAACGTCTCCCCAACTGAGCTTTAAATGCGACCGCACGATCGCGCCGCCGTCCTCCTTTGTCCTCGTTTTCGGGGTCACCGCTGCGGCACCCCGCGATCCGATCGATAGGGAACGTCGATCCGATCGGTGACGCTTATCTCCTCACGCATCGATCCTCTCAGGGATTAGAAAGCCGGCCGCTTTCCAGTCGAGAAGACCTCTTCCCTTAAAACTAGCTACTAAGCATGTGCTGACAAGTATGCTTATAGGATTACGACTTCACGTTTTACCACCGCTTGATTGAGCTTTCCTAAGTCCGTCTATGGTATTCGATCTGTACCTTTCGAAATTTCGCAAAGCCACCGTGTGCTTGCCATTAACACTTCAAGTGATTCAAAGAATTAATCACAGTTAAACCTTCGCGAGAAGTATTAAAGATGATGATCGTCATTAAACGAAGGTATATTCCACACGTCGCTCTGGTTCTTTCGATGATAACTTATGATATATTAAGATCTCCGGGTGTAATGCGATATAAATCGCAATAAAACAGCATTGAGAGCGAAGGCGTTTACGACTACCAATAGTATGCCACGGTAATTACGCTCGGCATATAATCCTGAACATTACGAGCTATCTAGCGCGAGCAGCGCACCATGGAAGTCCTGGTTCTCGAAAAAGTCTAGGGTTTTGCCCATTTAATTACCGACTTTATTGGCTGGTTGCTCGCCAGGCGGATATATCAGGCTCGATTCGAGATTCGCGTATCCGGTTCGATTGCTCGCCAGCAATCGCGTAACGAAGCAACTCCAATGCTGGAATTGATTTGTCCGTGTGGCCCGAAATTTATAAGGCAATAACTCGGCCTTTCACGTGGCATCGAGATCAGGTGTAGGTAAGTGCGTCCACGTGTGCGGTCCCCTTGTATTTCACTGTCACCGGATGACGGGGGCCACGGGAGCAAATTATTCCCCGAGATTAAGGTGCAGCTTGAAGGGGAGTGACGAGCGCGCGAGCGCACGACACCCTAATTGGATATACTTGGATCTCGGATCAGATTGATAGAGCTAATCGGATCCGTTCGAATTATTGCACGGAGGAATGCAGCCTCTGATCGAGGCTACTCCCACCTTGTCACGGATATACACTTTTCATCCGCTGGACAAACTCTACATTTGCCTTTCAACGAATATAAATGATATTATTTCCAATGTACATTTAATATAATATTAGAAATATAAAAGATGAAAGAAGAGTTAGGAATGGTATAATTGAAGTTAGAATAATTTCCAACTATCCTACAGAGCAGTGTAACTCGACAGTTGGTGATTCAAAGGCGAGTGAACCAGGCAGAACACCTCCATAAATCTGCAGGGGTGATCTCGCCCGGAACAATCGCAACTGCCTCGATCCATCGCATGGTTCCATCTCGAGCTGTTCGATCTGGCGGCGAGTCGTGTTGTAATCTGCAGCCGAGTTAATTCCCAGCTCATTTCAACGGCTTCAAGGACGACGACGCGAGCGAGCAAGCGAGCGCGCAGATGCATCAGCTTCCCTTCGACGAAGCCGAAGCAGGCCGATAATTACTTTGGGAAGTTTCTGCTTCGATTACCATCGGGCCTCGTTAATTTCCTTGGAATCGACTTGGCGCGCTCCCTCTGCCTTTGCTCCTTTCTGCGATCTTTTAATCTTAATCCCTGATCGGCGAGAAAAGAGCGAGGATATCGAGTAAGCGAGAGCCGATCGTTGTACGTGCACGTAGAGACCCTCTGCCGAGGCCATGAGAAAAAGATGGTAGGGCGAATCCGTCACGAGTTCTCCCTGCTTTTATCATGCACGATTATCGTGATCGGTGCTGATTGAATCGCACTGCACTCGCGGATCCATGACTATAGACGCCCTCTTTCTCTCCCGTTGAAAGGAGGACGGGCACCCCGATTGAAAGAAGGAGTCGTCGCATCACGCCGGAACAAAGATCGAAATGGTCACGTTTCAATAAAGTTCAATCTGTCCCTCGCTAATCGAATTTGCTTTCGACTCCCTGGCCGCGATACCATCGCTTAACACACCGTGGCGAACGAAAACTTGGTCTTAACAAGATCGCTTCCTTTCGATGAAATGAATGGCGAGATACATTTCTTTTGGCCGTCGTGCTATATCATTCGACCTACGTTCAAATCTTGAGTTACATTTATCATACTTCTCAGTGCGAATAAAGTTATTATTAGATTTTCGAATGTATAATAATTAATATCAATAATCAGCATAATTATATGATGATAGAAATTATCTAGGACTTTGAAACGTTATAATTGAGAGTTCGGCAAGCCGAACTGACGACTCTCGTGTCCTACGAAATTTCACGTACGAACCTGGTAGATGTGCGTGGTACGATGATGAATGTCAGTGCGCGGTGGATGTCGCGTATAAATATTTTGAAAATATGATCCTGGCGCGGTCAAGAGGCTCACGTGTTCCATCTGACATCAGAACGCGGAGATCTCGATCTGGTGGCTCGTTGTGAGAGAAAGTTACAAGTCAAAGGCCAGCGAGGCGCTCTTACGGGGAGGTTTCCATGGCAGTAAACGCATTTTCAAAGGATTCGCTGAGCTCATCGATCATACGTTTTGTGAACGCAGCGATGTGTCCTGCGCGCTTTATGCGCGCGCCGCTCGTTTCGTTGCCCCGGTCATTTTTCACGCTTCTTTCCACTCTGATATCTCTCTACATGAAATTCTTGAGCAATCGCGTGACAAGCTCGTTACCGAAAGGACGTTCTCCCTTTCTCCCCTTCGCCCTTTACACTCGGAATTCTCGTTCTCTTTTTGACTTCGCTAAGATGTAACTTCTCTCCTGGCATTCTTTGAGGAGTTTAAATGACTCATGACTGTAGTAAATACCTACAGGAAGAGCTTCTTTACTTAATGCTAAAGAGAAGGTTCCATCGCACGTTAAAGTATTGAGTATTAATCTAAGATCCGTATTAATTTTTAAACAGAACTTAACCCAATTTCTAGACACACGAAATTAATGTCAAATTCCATTTCTAAAAGAAAGTTTTTTAAGTTTCCAACTGACTCGAAAGTATTTCGCCACGCTCATTGAATGCAATTGTAAAAATACAAGCTTTGCAAGTGACTGGTGGAAAGGTCCATTGGAATGGGAGGAGTAAATTGTATCAAATACGCGAAGGCCTCAAAATTTCACTGAGAGTCCTATCAGCGTAGTTCATCGCATTGCATTAAGCTTTCTTGTTGCTCGCGCGAGTATCTCACTGGACAATCAGGCCGTTGCCGGTGTTGGAATCCAGCAACTTTTAATTAACACCGAGTAACTGCGAGAAGAGCAATCCGAAATTAATTCGCCCTCTTTTTCGGGGAGGCGGCTTTCTTCGGAAGGACGCAAAGGAAGGAAGGAAGGAAGGAAGGAAGGAAGGAAGTATCGCGTGCCTCAGCGACAAGCGTCCGAGGAGGTCGTATTCTTTTACCGCGATCCATTTCAGGGAGTGGCTTGAACAGAGACAACGACGTTCACGACAGTTTCAGGAACTCCCGGGCGGGACGCTGCCGTTGGACGCTTAATGCCACGGGTGAGGAGCATCCCTTCCATTACGGCGCCGAACAAATTAGTGACATCCTACGAAGTTAAGCCTGATTACGGCAGCTCACGGATAGCCACTGAATGTAAAAAGATAGGGAAAGTTTTCATTAGTCGACGAGCGACCCGCCTCATCCTTGGCCACCCGCTTCTCCTTCCTGATACTCTTAGCTAAGGATTCATCGTTCTTCCATAGCTTCCTAGCATATACTACCTTTCAACATCTTCCTCCCATCTCGTCTTCATCCTCGTACCGTGACCTCTCATTGCCTCGTATTCATTATTCTTTCGCAGATCTCCTGATGGAATTTCTAGTAATCCCGAAAGAAAGGCCTCTCCAATCGGGCCGATTAGTTATTCCATTAAAACCCTCCTTGTTACTTGGAATTCGCTCGCCCAGCTACCGAGCACTTTTCGCGGATAATATTCTCGAGTTTCCGACGCTATTGCCGTTGAAGAGTATTAAATCACTATGCATTGCCTTCGGTACTGTGTCGACAGTTATGCGAAGAGCACGAGCTTTCGAATAGATGATTCAAACTGAGTACGAATCATAACTGTACAGGCTGGAACCGTATAAAATTGGCAAATGTACTTCTGCGAATGAATAAATCGAAAGAAAATAAAAGGAAGGATAATGAAATTGTCTGTGGCTAACAGTAGATACCGTAAAATCATTAATATCTTAGCCCGTAGTCACTCGATCAAAGCGTTCAATCCAAGAGGCGGCTTAATCCCCGGTGGAAGGCAAGTACCACGGTTGAAGGCACAATAACCATCGACGGACAGCAGTAGACTAGCGGAAGCCTATTGGCAGTCTCCAAAGGAGAAGAAATAAAAGAGTCGAGAAGCCGAAGCAATATTGTTCAATTCACGGCCGATAAAAGTAGCGGAGCCGAAAGAGAGAACTATGTAGTTCGTTGCTCGGCAAGATGAGAAAAGAGATGCTGTGGGGAGGTGAAGTTGCTCTGGATTGTTTATCCCGAATGGGAAGCCGTTCGCTTTTTCATTCGCACTACGGCGCCCCGGCGATTCTTTTGACTTTGGCCCCGATAGAGGAGAGTAATCCCCGAGTTTCTCGCTGGAGAAAAGGTTCAAAGGGAAATAGGGTAGGCCGTTGCGGTTTATCGGCGGCTTCCCAAGTGGAATTTCAAGTTGCAAACGCACAGCGCGCGCGACCCCCATGGAACCGAAGAGGCTCTGAGACGAGCGGCCAGTTCGGGAAAACTCGTTTACTTAAGCAACTACCGCGCCCCGTTTGTATTAGGATCACTCCAATTTCTCTCCGGCCAAGTTAGCGCGCTTATCCGCCTTGTGGAACGTCACCCATCCACCAGCACAAGCCGGGCATTTGATTACTCGGCAAATCTAGCGGGCTACCTCACTAAACGCCGCGTTTCTAATTAAGCCGCGCCACTTTGCGCCAGGAAATGCGAAGAAACTTACTCGCCCCAGGCCGGCAATTGCGTTGCGTTTCGGTAGAGCTGAGATCTCCGAGGACCGCTAAGACGAAATTCACCTCTCGACGGATGGGTTTGAAAATGCGCTATCGGATTTTCATTACGCGACACCGAAAAGAGACAAGAAGGTTCGTCTTTGGTCGATTCAATGACTTTCAGTTCTAGTAAGATTCCTTCGGATTGAACTTCAAGGTACTTCGTGGCGTTTTCGTCGGAACAATTACTGTAATTAATTCAGGAGGCAAATTGCGACTTAAAGGGCTGGGGCGAAGCTTTAAGAGTCTGGATGGCTTCTCAGCTGTTGTTCCGCATTGCATATTTTGTGTAAGCATCTAGTAAACAGGGAGAAAAAGGAAAATGATAGCTCAATCCATTAAGTGCTTTCTCGTTTAGTGACAGAATGACGAGCACTTTTCTTCCCGTTTATTGCACAGAAAAGAGAGCAAAAGTCAGATCCCATCGGTGTTAAACAAGTCGGAGAAGGTCGAAAGGTGGGACGAAGTGCTCGTAATATGTTCATGAAGCGCACATTATGGAGTCGTCATGGATGATACGAGCGAGGGAAGCTCCAGCATACACCAGCATCATTCAATCTCTTTGGCGAAGTGCCACTATTATAAACTCACAGCACGCATTTATCATGGAACACTGGTTTCGGAAGTTCCGCTCGCAGGACGGTGTTGGTTCGAGATCGTCCTCCATCCATCTTGCATCCGACGCTTCGATAAGTGCTCTGCTGAATTATGAAAATGCGGCTGAATTATGCGCGCTACCACGTACGCCGCTCTTCTAAGCAAATGTTTCCTTGGTGCGTGCTACATCAAAGTATCGCGCTCCGTTATTATCCTTCCGCTCGTAATACTTACACTAGTTGACGATTAAATTCTAGATTAACTATAATTCCAAACAATTAATAAAATACAGACACTCGAGCTTCTTTAAGGGGTCTCGACCGACTTACAAGCGCATCCGAGTTGTGTAATTCACGGAAGATTTAAGTAAAATGTTTCCTGGACGAAGGAGCTGAGCTTGCGAGTCCATGCATTTAAGTAAACTGTATATTCAATTTTTCCGGGAAGCTAGGATGCGGCACGCGGAGGAAAATTAAAAACTCCAAGAGCCGTCCAGTGCACAAGGTAAATAAAGCAGTAGCTGTTCTGGTGTGCTCTTGAAGAAGAGCGGGAAGCAGCGAGGCCCATCCGCAGGTGGATCTCCACAATGAGAAGGAGCGTCAGCTGGCGAAAAAGAAAAGGTCTAATGGGTGTGGCGTCGGACGAGCCAGCAGAAAACGTTTTTGTAAAAGCCCTCTTTAATTACGTCACGACTGTCGCACGCCACTGACATTATTAGCGAAGAAGGGCTGAGCAAGTATTGGGATGGGATGCCTTGTGCGCAAGGGAGTTGAAGCTCATCTCGTGTCCCTGATAGCCCACCCATCCCTCTAAGCTGCTCGATAAAAGTTTGGCCAAATTACAAGCACGCTAACAAGCTCTTTCCATGCAAATCATCTCGGCCTGCTGACGCACGCCCTTCGTCATCTTTCTACTTCGCAGCATATGGGTTATCCTATGTTTAAGCTTTCCCTTGGGACTTGTAATATTTGACAGGTCAGAATTTCTTAATGTATTTTATGCAGGCAAGTCGTGAAGAAATTAATTGGATGAAAAGATTGAAAAATGTTGGTGTTTCGTGATAGTAAGTGTAAAAATCAATTCGATTTTTGGAATGCTTCCCGTCGAGTTGACCATCGAGTTTCAGGAATGCACGTAAATCTTGTCCGGATAAAACTTCCACGCGAGATACTCCCGACAAAAACGGATTAATGGACAGAGGTGACTCGTTCATTCGCTAGGAAAAAAGAATCCCTGCGGTACCCATCCCATATATTTGCGGCGCTGTCAATGACTTGGCTGTACAATCAAGACCAGACACGGGGACTGGTCGATAGATTCTGCATAGACGAAATATATTACTAGGACCCAACCATTCATAAATTTCGTACCAACAAACTTTCCTCTTCTGAATCATTTTTTACATTTATCTTTGGACTTCTTCTTAACGGAGACAGGATCAATGAATCAATGGTTTGCTGCGCAAAGGTAGAGAATCATCATCATTAGCTAGAAGGAATACTAAATGAAATTCCTTTAGAAATGTAAGATTGAAATATGAAGAATAATTAATGGCACAAGCATAACAAAGAGGAGCGAGACTTTAAATTGCTGGTGAAGTCAATTGCCGTGGTTGATCGGTGTCGAAAGAGAAAGGGTGAAGGGAGAAGCAGGGGTTGAGGGAGGAGATGACGGTACATGGAAATGAACGATGCATCGAGAATCGGCGAGTCATTGTGTACCACAGCATTCTGCCGGTGAAGGGAACGTCCGATTGCTGGCAGAGACGGGCAACGCGCGAATTATGTCGTCCAACTTTGACGAAGAAATTATTGGCGCGCGCGCGCGCGTGCGATCGACCTTTCATCCACACGATTTTTCACGTCAGTCGTCAATCTGTACAGCGCATATTTATGCGTTTACACGAATTCTCGCATGCGGCAAATTTACACGACTGCAATTTCCTTTGACACCCTTTACTGGCTGGATGTAAATGCTTTCTGGACTTTGGCCGTATTTCCGCTGGGATTTGCGAATGTATGTTTGCGAATTTGCATGGTCGCTCGTAATACGTAGCGCTCTGATTCTTTAATTGGATTGGTACAGATAATCAGTAGAAAAATAAACAGAAATACAGTTGAAAGAAAATAGTTTCATTCGTTTTTCAGGAATATCGCGAAATAAAGATAAAAGTTTGAATATGTATTAGCATGGTTTCGAGTGACATAGTGTCAGATTCCTCTAAGAGGAACCCATAAACTATCAACTATATGGCACCCAGTCAAATTAAACAAGGAGAAGTAAAAGAGAGTACACGCCGAGCGAATGTACCTGGTCTGCATTGTGCTTGTCGCGACGAATCGTAAAAAACCACGTTTATTGGCGCTTCGGCGACGAAAAAAAAAGGGGGAATGAAAGCGGTGGTTCGCTGCACCTGTCTCGTCAAACATAATTATTTTGGTTGGATACACACCCTGGCCAGAATGCGCATGCCCTGCAACGAAAAATGTGGCAGGCAAACGATTTTCCACATGAGCGGAGCTCGCACGACAATTCGGAGCAATTTGATCGTTTGGCTATTTCGTTCGAACGAACCTATGGTTCCTCACACTTTTTCCTCGTCGGCGATGCATACGTTTGCCTTTCCCGTGATTGGATCCGGCTGTTTCCTATTACTATTACATAGTGATGCATAGAATATGTGCAGACTGACTTCGATATTGTTTCTAGGAATAATTAATAATTCAATTTAAAGAAAAATCAATTATTAATGGGCCCTACAGAATTTTATTTTAATACAATAGTACCAACAGTGGAACCCTCTACTATGTTAGAACACTAAATAAAAAGTGAATGAATGAAGCGAACCCCTATAAAAAGTCAATTCCGAGTGGAACAGTGAATTAGAAGAGAACTCAGCGAAGCAAGCGTAGTTGAATGATGCCAAGCAGAATGAAGGAAAAACAAATACAAGCTGTACCCAACACGCACGACATATGTGGTTCTCATTGGTGTGTGAGCACTTGTTGAGTTAATAGGAAGGAGCAGTCCCAAAACGAGGGTCACTTAATCCATCCAATTCAAAGGCAAGCGAACCGTAGGAATACCTGGCGAGCATTGCACCAGGGGAGCTAGGTTTCCTTCCACGAGGTGGAACACTCTTTTCTTCTTGGGTCCCTCTTTTTTTTTTATTCCATCCACTCTCTCTCTTTCGCTGCCATTTCCTCTCCATCTATCTATCCGGCTCGCTCCTCAATGTCCAACTTGTGGCAGCGCTGGGCCATCGGGAACGCCGTTTCTCCGACTGGATTCCGCGAGCGTGCGGTGTTAAGTTTCGCGGTCGCCGAGGTTTGCGGCTTTGTTTCGACTAACCCGGGTGCATCGTTCCCACGAAAGCGTCCTGGCGTCGGCGTCGGCCACCGCTGTTTCACTCTGTCTCGCCCTGTTCATCCTCTTTCGTTCCGCTGTGCTGGTCCTGCACTCTCGCCAAACACCCAACCATCTTCCATGATTGAACGTTAAGTCCGAACGGAACTCTCTGATTACCGGCAGAAAAAGATACCCGAAGAGTACTGAAATCAATGATGCGATTTACCAAACGCTTTTTGTTCATACTTTTTAGATATCTCTTGGATTTCCTGCTTTCAAGGCAGCTGCTACTACTTTCGAAAGTTGCACCTGCATCGCATTACCGACAATCACAGGACACGCTGTTGAAGTGCAACTTTGTACTTTAAGGACTTTGGCAAGTCTCCTTTGGCTTTCTACAACGAATCAATTTGTATTCAATGTATTTAACAAGAGTGAATTTGAGAGGGAAATCTACTAACATGTATATAAAATGTATGTAATCATGTTAATTTGAGTGGATGATTGCTGATTACTCGAAGTGGAAAAGAATGCGTTGAAGAGGTTAGGAATTTAGGGAACATCGACAGAACGAATCTCGTAAACAGTGCGGTGGTCTGATCGGAGTAGGCAACCCTGGATGAATGAAAGGGTTGACAGTGCGAGGAGGGCAGCATTGGGCACCGAGAAAATTGTGCCTGCGTCGTCCTGGACGGACAGCGGACTCTCGGATACGATTTTTCATTCGCCCTGCGCGAAAAAGCAGTGCACGGCTGGCGAAACAAAAACAGCGGCCCGAAATCGGGCCAGCATGGGCGCCCTGTACACTCTTCCACCTATATTTCGGGAACGCAGGCGTTTATTTTACAACGATTTATTCGTCGACCTATGTTTGCTCGTCTGTCAAGCCGGACGTTTTGTTTGATTAAAAGCTTCGATCGTTAGTGACGCCCCAAACCCTCTAACCCCACTGGCCGTTCTCCTTCACCACTGATCAAAACTCCAAAAAGATCTATGATTGCGAAAGAGCTATCGCTCTTAAAAATGGGATCAATTCTATCAATTTAGTTTGCAATTGCAATTCTATGGTTTCTAACAAATCGGTATAATGTAAAACAATATTATATGTTTGATTCTGATCTCCTGGTTTGCATCTCGCAACTCTGTACTCTGATATCTAGGAACACGTTTCTTATTTGCAACATCGTGGCGTGTAAAATGATCCTTCTCGAACATCACTCTTCAATCATTGCTAATATTACTTGTATTAATTAAATATGATCTATCAAGGTTCAATAATCCAAGGGGATTACGAAATCCTGCATTAAAAATTAATGCATTGAATTGATAAACAAATAAAACAGACTTAATTAATGAAAAAGCTTATCGAACCGATATTCGATAAGCACATATTCCCTTTCGACAAGGAATCGTATTGGCCGGAGAGTTACAGGAAAACATTTCATTTAAAATGTACCTGTAACAATGAGTAAACAGGATCAATCCGTTGTAGGGGATTTAAAGTTGCGACCTTAATTCGATGATCGTGTCGAGTGAAGCTGGGGTCGTCGAGGGAAAAAACTTCCTCCTCGCCTAAGCGAAAAAGTAATTTTCGAGAGTAACTTCTCGGATCGAGATAACAAATGTCGGGCTGTACATCAGGCGGACTTTAACGGTGCTCTTGCCACGCCCGCCAAGTAAATTAAGCGGCGAGGACACGCGCGGATAAAAGAAGGAAGCGAGCTTCGTGGAAATCAGAGCGAAGGACTAAATGGAACACAGAGGAGAGAAGAGAAATAGAAAAAGGAAAATCGTACACCGGGCAAAGGAAGCCCAGATACAAGGGTGGTGGTTAGGTGAAACTGTTCGTTTAAATAGCCTCGCAACGAGCGGTAATACAGGAGGCAGTGTCATACAATAAAAATCGAATCCACCTACACAAGGAACGTGACTAGCCTGGGTCAAAGCGGCACCAATAGAAAGAGACTTGAAACCAGAGAATATAGACAGAAAATTTCAGGAACAATCGAAACCCCCGATCGTTTGCAATTAAAGTGGCCTGCTCGACGCTCCGACTGCGCGTGCACGTGCCTCACGTCCATCTGTCTCTGTGTATATGTGTATATGTATAAACCAGGTAGCTTGGATTTAATAAGGTGGCCACTTGAACGTGCGAAAGTGATTTGAAATTCAAATTAACCAGGTACCTACGCAACCCAGGCTATCCCTGACTAAGGCCTCCCCGATTATTATGCGTAAGATATCAAAGAAAGAGCGCTGTTATTGATGCCGAGTCAATTTCCATGTTGATTCGAGCGAGGTACTGCAAGGGAATGTGCGCCCACCAGCTTCAACAAGTGCAAGAGTAACATACGAGATCACCAGGCCGCGACGAGTAATTAATCGAGAAGATATAATGAGCTCTGGATCGGTCTATCGGCGTGAACGATCCCAGCCAAACCCCATTACACCTGGGATGTGATCTCTTTATCGGGACGATTATTTAAATTATTTTCGACCATTAATCCGCTCGGGGATTAATCACCTCGGTAATGTGACTATTATCAGAGGTATCAAGAGAGTTGTGCCAAGTGCGATTAAGTCCGTTTAAGCGTTCGATTTGTTTCAAATGAGGTAATCGCCACTTTGATTTAAATTAAACTCGGACAAGCGTCGATTAGAATTCGGGACAGATTTAAAAAGAGCGTCGATGCAATGTGAGGTATTGTCGAGAAGGTTTACGGTGTCGTTTGAATTTGGCCGGCTCTTCTCTGCCGAATGTTTCTCGTTCGTTTCTGTGTTTACCCGATAAAAGCCTGATTCATTGTTTCCGTGCACTTGCTCGGCACGTCGATAAAGCTTGCGGGACTCGTCAGGGGACTATCAGGAGCAAGTAAAATAAATTTGATTTCTTGTTCCTGAATCGAGCGCTGTCTCTCGCGTGCGAGCCTTCCTTCCCCTTTATACGTAATGCAGTTTCTCGCAAGGAAACAAGGGAATCCAATGACTTGGGGCAAAAGGTAGGCTGGAATAAGTGATTTGAATTTGGTTTGTCTGTTGACATGGTAACCATGACAAATCGGTCTCCGGTTGAACGTGCTATTATTGTGAAGATCATCCACCCTCTCGCAATATCGAATCTATTTAGTTTTTCGTAAAGGAGTATGATTAAATTCGATTTTAATGAGTTACAATTCTTTTTAACAATAATATTAATAAAAATGTATATTGTTTGGAGAGAATGGTCGACACGTGTTATACAACACCATCACAAAGAGCCTTTCAGGAACAGGCAACTCTCGAAATCGTTTTTCCACAAACAGACGGCTCTCGAAACTTGAGTAGAACAACGCTGCAGGTGAAATTTCGGTAGCGGGGAAGTCGTATCAATGAAGGAAAATGTTCATTCCAGTAGCTGTTGGAAATGCGGCATTAAGGGAACCCTCGAATGAACTTCCGCATCCTGCTTTTCCTACTCAGCCGTTCGCTTTTTAATGCGGACTTCGCGAAGCACGCACTTCACCGGGGCACAAAGGGGAACGCGGGAGCCAAAGGGACCTCTTAGCCGTCTGTTAAACCAGTCGCCGATGACTGCAATGCTTCGAGCATGAAAGCCGAATGTGGTTTTACCCCTTTCAGCACCACCCTTACTCGCACCAGTTCTATTCTCGAACTTGCCATCGACATGCATGCACTGCTGATCTTTCGGTTTCGCGACTCCCCGGTATTTTCTCAGTGAATTAAAAGCTCTGTCACACGTGTCAGAATAGTTTCTTGATAATCAATGATCAACGAAATTTATTGAAACACTTGAACATTACCTAGTTATTTGATTGTCAACCCTTTGAAATGAAAAGCTTAATCGCAAGCTGGCGGATAGAATGCATGATTAGCTTGGCAGAGTATCATAAAATTTAAACTCCTTTAAGAATGAAAGATTACATCCGTAAATTACAACTACACTTAATAGTCGACGGGTTCCACGTACACATGTAGTAAAAATAACGTCAGGTTAATACCATTGCGCAACCACCCATAAATCTGCATTCATATAATCACTGACCGCAATTAATAGTAATTGCTTCCGCGATCGCACAGAGAAATAGACTCGGCCGAAGTTGAAGACTGAAAATAGGAAAAACACTCTTTTGGAGAGAGTGTTTGCTACTTAAGCGTTCTGTCATGAGTTTTTATTTGGTATACTTTCACTCTCACCGTTTACAAAAAATTCCATAGCATTAATTAGCGTTGGCACATTCGAACGAAGTTAGTGCGACGCAAGTGTGAAAAGCTGATCAAGGCGGACGCGCGCGAGAATTATATCGCGTTGCTGGCGAGCGCAATAACTGTCTTTCAGGAGTGCGGACATCTCGGCGAAGTATAATAAAATTAATTTTCATTACCATCGCCGAACCGCAAGCAATAATGCTACAGACATTAGTCAGCGACACGTCGGACTGTCTTCAGAGAAAACCGCAACGATACATACCAAGTACAAGATCCACTTTGCAAGATCTTACACTCTCCAATGAAATCGGTAAATTTGTTCCCTCGTGCCATTATTCCAGATCATGAAGCAAACGACTGGGGTTGGTGAATCGTGTCGTCCTCTCGATAAGTTACACCTGAGCGAGGTTGCAATTCGCCTTAGGTAGAGTTGGAGGTGAAACAGAGTGAAACCGATACAGCGTCCACCAGCACTTTCAAAGGACTAGTGGGCGTCTTAGTGGGTTAATGTTTCAAAGCTCTCCTTTGCAAAGTGGAGCAGAGGATCGCCAACGACGACCTCCGTTCAGGTTCGACCTTCGTTCAACAAGATTGCGCCGGAAGTTATGAAATTCTACTCGAACTTCGCCTTCCGATCGAGTGTAATCAAAGCGCATTGAAAATGGAACGATCAGCGTTGGGGGAGGGCGAAAAAAAGTTCTAGCATCTGGAGGAGAACGAGGGTGTAAGTGTGTAAGTTGGCGCGAGGATGGCGCTCGAGTGGCTTGGAAAGAATAATGTATGGATTCAAGAGGTTGCGGGCAAAAAGGCAATCTGGTCGCAGGGAGTTCGCGAAAGAGACGAGAAAGAGAGAAAGAGGGCGGAGGGAAGAAGAGAGAAATTACCTTACGGCAATAATGCGATAATCCTGTGGCCTGCACCAAAGGAAGCGAATTAAACGCTCTCCAGCACCGGTTCGAAGCGGCGGAGCGCGTGGCAAGCTAAGCCGGATATTGGGGTGGTGTCTCCCGTGGGAATTTCGGATCCGCCGGAACCCCTTTGCCGATGTTATTACCGAACACCCGCAAACCCCTTAACAGACTTAGGAGAGCAATTTTTTGACTTCATCCGTTTCCAGCGAAAGCTTCCGTTTTCGTTCTTCCTTACTTTTATTACCAAAGTTTCCTATATTCCCTTCTTCAAACGTCACCGGTTCTCATTAACCAACTCAAAAGGTACAGTAAACAACCTTTGACAGTCGACTGCTACTTCGTGGGTTCTGCTATTCAAAAAAAGCACACTCCTGCTTCCCTTGCGGATGATTATTAATGTACTGTGGGAGACAAATTGAAAAAGTAATGAGAAAAAAAGATGAATCTCATTTGCTCGGTTTTATTTGAGGGTCTCGAGTTTCAAAAATATATGAACTGCAAGGTAAATAAATAATAATTCTACTTCTTCCGGGGGTTTCATAAAAAATATATGCATAAGAGTCCCAGTAGGAAAACAAAGAATTAGAAGTCATCTACAAGAGCTGAATTCCAAGGAACACGTAAAAAAAACATACCAGGGATGAGACAGGGAAATCCATAGGGTTTTTATGTAATATTGACTTTTACGAGAGCAGCTTTCCACGTGGCGCGTTATATCCTGGACACAGTAACACGAAAGGAGTCCAAAGGGTCTCGTAAAAAGGGAGAGAGGACCTTCATAGTACTCACAGGTATTCTACTTGCTTCACAAGCAGATTCATTATTTTTACAGGCGATCGCACATCGCCGTTACCTTTGACGTCGCAAACTTGTTCATTAAAATAAAGGGTTCGACGAACGGATAGGCGACGCCGTCGTCGCTGGAACTGATGGGACGCTCGCGCGCAACATTTGACTGCTTGGCGTTTCCTTCCGCGCTCTGTCATCAAATAATTGATACCGGCGTTTCGGAGTGGGTCGGATGTCAATGCACTCGGCGATCGATCACGTCTCTCTGTCGCTTACGCAATTCTCTGCTTAGTCCTGACATCCACAAAAGTCACTAAGAACAATCTACATGTACAGTAGCTCTTTTGTCAAGGTTTCTTTAACATTCTTCCCCACAAAGCAAACGCAAACAGTACTCGAATTAAAGAACTTTGTATACCCTACTTACGAACTTTCTTTTGACTTCCTCTTCTATCTTTGCCCCTTTATTTCCTACTTTACGTGTGCTCCGTAAATTTATTTAGCAGACTTGAAAAGGTGCGAATAAATAATTTCGTAAAACTGTCCTCTCAACATGCAGTCTCCTCAGTTTTATGTATGTGCACTATGCTTTTCTTTTAACAGGGGACGCCACTTTTGATTCCCATAAAGCGTGGCACAGCAGCATTAAAACTTCCAAGTGTACATAATAACAGTATTCTTTCCCCAAGGCGCGCGAGCGCGTGCGCGCACCTTCTGATTTAATTTAAGCCTCGTAAAGATAAAGTTTCGAGAAAAATGATGCCGTCGGCCGAGTGCGGAAATGAAAGCTGATAAAAGCCAAGTGTCAGCAACGGGTGGTGTAAACTTTATTTATCCCTTGGGCGTAGCGGTCCTAATAAGTAATAAGGGAAGCCTAATCCTGGTGGTGCGTCAGCCGAGATCAATTTCGGCTTGTACCTTATTCATTAAACTTTACGAACGAAGATTCGGCTAGGAGAAGAGTTTCCCATGAGAGGAGAGAATAATGGAGCCATAGAAAGAGAGTAGAACGACAAAGTGAGATTAACGAGCGAGGCGGCTATCTTTTCGAGGATGTTCTTTCTATAAAACCGAAATTGCCGAATACCATATGAAGCTTTCGGGGTGAAGCTAGTGTCTTGTGCCGAGGATGACTTCACGACAGGAACACGCGAGAACGTGAGCAACTAGGAGCTTTTATTAAATCCCGTAGCATCCCTCGAAATGGCAAAACTTTCTGGCTGCAGGTTCGCATTTAGTTGGCGCTGGCTTAGAAGGATAAGCTCGCAGATGGTGGCGCACTTTCGCCCGCCTCTCCTCTCTTTCTCTCTCGATCATTCCTATCAAGACGACCTATCTTCGCTCGAGTGAAAGATAGCCCCATCAAAACTACTCGTAAACGTGCATCAACCTCCAGCGACTCGAGCATCCAGAGTGTCCATAATCTATTGCTAGCCTATTATCCTTTAATTAATCTACCCTACGATGCACTCACTTTTTTTACGATGCTTTTTCAGCACTCACTAATCGTCTACCGGATGTAGAGCGTATCACTACTGGGAATACGATATTAATTTTATGATGCTGATATTCTGCGTAGACTTAAATATATACGAGTGTCAGCTATGTAGAATATATATTGTTATTGCATAAGCGAGGACCAAGTGTTATAGCACTATGCTATGTTCTCCTGTAAATAACGATGTGGTGCAACTATAGCTTGTTATTTATATGGTAATAACAATATTGCGCCCACTCGTTCCTTCTTATTTACATGTCATTTTACAGCTAGCCGATTGGCTCGCGTGCTACTTTGACACCTTTTTCGCGAAAAGTTTCGTTCATCGCGACAGAGGGAAATTGGATTGGAGCCGCAAAAACCGCAAACGCGAGGCCGATGTTTGCAGTAACGGCGGCGGAGTTACGATTTTATGTATGGTCCGATATACCAATATGCCGTTCGAAAGCGCTACCCGGTAACTCAATAATTCCAATGCGGCGTTTGCATACATCGATAACAACGTGATACAGAGAGAGCCACGTTAGAATTTCTTCCTAAGTTTCCGCCCAAATTCTCCGATATACATAGAGTTGCTTGTCTATGCCAGTTCGGCAATCCTGTCACGAAGCAGTCCGTGCCATGGGTTTCTACTGACTAGGTGTGTTAGGTATCCCGAGAATCTTCGATACTTCCAGTAACAGGTAGAAACGCGACAATATATCGATTTGCCTTTCCCCGAACACTGATAATTTATCACTTTAACATCTCTAATGAAAGACTTTCAAAGGCGAAACATTATATAAAGTAAAATGAATATAATTTCCTTGAATAGAGAATTTTTCAAAATTAAATGAATTCTTTTCTTAAGAGGCTTATTTTCATTCTGCTAGTATATGGAATTTTGTATCGATTTATCATTGCATCTACAGTAACAGGGTGCATTGGCGCAATTCAGGATGCCCTCATTAATTACTCGTGCTCTCATTAATAAGAAAAGTTTGAGCAATCTAAGAGAACTTTTGTCGAGCTTTACTGGCACGCCTTATATCGAATGATACGTAAAGTACATACATCGGTGTGTGTGTGTGTGTATGTGTACGACTAGGTACACGAAGTAGGATATTCGTAACACAGGCTGCACTTTGCGCGGCAGGCGCTACCGAAAGATTAATGACACTTACTTCGGCAACTCTAGTACCCGTGCATCCCATTAATACATTACCTGTACACTTCAGGCATGCCTATCGAGCCTCCCGGCAACCCCTGTTTTATGCTTAACCATTGACACCGATCGACGAAAGAGCGCCTCTCGAACCAGCGACAGGAACTCACCGGAACAAGAACGCTCTTCAGAGGCAATCTCTGCACGCTCGTATACCTCCTAAATTTCATTGCGCGGTCTACTTCAAAAATCCCTCGTTTTTCAATCGACGCTTTTCCTTCAAGCGCACCAAAATCAAAAGATCTCGTTCAGTTATTCCTCCGAGTATAAATTTAATACTCTCTGGTTTAATTAAATAAAATTAGTCTCGGCTTTACTGTCTTTTTACTTTTTTAATCGCGTATTATTATATCTATAAAGGAAGGTAATAACTTTGATTAAATTCGGAGCAATCTGTTTAATTACAAAGAGGGGGCTTAAGTAAATCTGGGATTTTTTGTGAGCTTTGCCGAATACTACTATTGTAGTTTAATAAACTGGAATAATTGGAGGACACTGAACGAGCGAGCGGCCATTTTACTGAGAGAGAGAGAGGCCCCAATTCACTCGAATCCGTCTCATTCGTCTCAGAGAACAGACATCGGGGAACAATACGGCGATCACGCATCAATTTGTCCGGGCGGTCGCTTCGAATAACTGGGCCTACGTGCACGCCGAGCTAGCAACTAATCCCGCATTGTGTCGAACATGATGCGATTATCACGTTATACGTTCCAGACAGAGAGTGTGAGTGTCGTGTATATGTGAGAGATAGGATGTGGGTTATTCTCGATAGAAGAGACCTGTGAGAGAACGAAGAGAACGAGCAGTGAATATCAATCCCCATGCGAGAGGCCTTAGAACTCCCATAATCGGGAATACCAAAGCTCCTTTGTGGAGATGCCGATCAATCCTATAATTCTATTCTCCCTAATTCTATTCTTGACAATACATCCCCATTTGTAGTTGATGCCTCTCGCAGCATCCGGATCATCTCCAGTGCAGCTTTACTTTCCATCTTCCTACTAATTCTTATCTCGAGTTCTGATATTAATAAAGCTCGCTCGAGAAAAAGGATGAGCTGAATATTGAGACAGGCATAGGAACGACCTACGCTTCGTGAGTTTGGCTCTTCGGTTAATTTACCAGGCTCGGTTATTATTAAAATGGACCAACGAAATTCGTCAAGAGAGACAGAAGTGGGGCGAGTCCTCGGGTATTACTGTGTCCAAAAAGTTTCGATAGCACTGGGATATTACTTGCGCAAGTTTTAATGACTCTTTGCTAAGGACAGAGTGACTGCAACTGGGAAAGGAAAGGGCAGAAGGTGTAAGTACATGGAATGTTGAGCGCAGGACACTAACGGGAGAAGTCGATGACTTTGATCGATAGGCGCTTCAATACGAGCATGACTCTAAATGGATTAACCACGCTTTATTGGCAGTAACGCTGGTAAAGAGTCGCCGACTTTTGCCGCAGCTAATTATCGTAAATCTTCTGATAAATGGCGGCTTTGCATAATTGGGCCGGAGCAGCGGCGGCGGCTGCGGCGACTTATGGTAATTAAACGGTTCTCCCCATTACCAGATTTCTTAAGCGCCTTGCTAGCGCGCCTATTCATTAGGACTTCATTATGTGGACAAGTGTAACTTTACGCTTTAATCAGCGCCACCACCCGCGCACACCGAACCTGTTCTCCCGGCATGATACGACGCGCCCTTCACCCGAATACGAAACTTTCATTCCACTTCGAAGCAATGGCAAAATCCTATCCGGAGTACAGAATACGAATACCGCCAGTTATGGCAGTCGAGTGGATTAGCAGAACTTTGCACTCCTATCCGAGCTATTTCACGCGTGATTTCTCCTACACGAGCGAAGTCATGTACGAGACCATTTCAGCATATCACGAAGTCTCTAACGAGATTTTATACTCGGCCTGCTAGCATGACGTTCACCGGTTTGTCTTCGACTGGTGGAAAGTTAATCGCCGGTATTATACAAATAACACTGGTGAGCGTGACAAGATAATAAACCTGTTGGTCGAAATTAATTCGTAATTACGTGTAGGCAGCGCTTCGAGAGTGTTACACGTATGTGGACAGTAGCGCATGTGTGTAATGGGAGCGTTCGTTCGCTCGCTCGCTCTCTGCTGGCTGCATGCTCCTAACAAGCATTCATTTAATCTGGCATTTATGGCGGTAATCGCTCTACAAGTGCATAATGCATCAAGATATCCAACCCTTGTCCCGGCAATATGAAATCGTGTCGATACATCCACCAGTGTTCGCCCGCCCTTGATAACGCGCTGTCTTCTCCAATTACTGCTAATCATAACCGTGGAGAGTACTTTGTCACTGCGAGGTTCTTTGAGGAACTTTGTCACGTACGTTAATAGTGAATAATGATGGCTAATCCGCTTTTAATTAGCGTCAGGAATTCACCTGCGTTACAGATGCGAATATTTTGGATGTAAAGGTATTACTAGTTGTAGAATATTTCGTAATACAAGAGAAGTTGTTACTTTCTGAAAAATAAGTTAATGACAAGTAAATTGAAGTAAAAGAGAAAGAAAAGTAAAGAATAGAATCCCAGACACTTGAAACCTGCAAAGAACCTAAAAAAGTAGAGCAGTAATTAGGAATGAGTGCAGTCTTCCGCTATAAGAACTACAAACGATTGACTCGAAACTTTTCGAATCTGGTATGAGAACGAAGCAAGGAATAAGAGAATACAGAAGAGAAGTAGACGTTTACCCACGATTTACTCAGAGAGTATCGATTCGATATTCCCGGCGCGATTCCCTTACTGATATAAGCCTGATCGCAGGCTACATTTCCCTAGCACTTTCCTGCATTCCCTAGTCTAGTACCCTGGGGGCCCGAACCCGACGATAGTCGTCTCCGAACTTCAGTCGTTCTGTCTCCCGGTATCTTGCGCCCCTCTCTCATTTGGCTCTTTCCATACAGTTCCCTATCTGCGAACAGCTTTTCCTCTGTCTTTCTCTTTCTCTCGATCTTCCTGTCTCTTCGTTCCTGTAGCACGTTCACTGGCCAACAGTCGTCTCCGAGGCCAATCCTCCTGAACGAAGTACACCCGGAGCTTTAATCATACCGAAAGTCAACGGTCCAACAAAGTCACACCCGAGAAAACATGCGACCACCACCTTCTCGGTTTTTTCACATCTCGAGAAAGAAATGTGTCTTTGGAGCTGTCGTATTTGTCACTGGCTGTCATTATCACTGACGTTTGCTTGGGGTGTTTAATCATTGTCGCCTTATTCTTTTTGTCCGCATTGTCTTCGTTTGAGTGACAGCTGTCTTATGTCTATGATTAAATAGTATTTGTATGAGGAAGTTTAATTATTTATTTGTTTCGTGAACAAAAGACGGAAAGTGTTGAAGTATTTATCAATGGCAAGAAAACTGACGTATTCAATGACGAAATAAATGAATATTAATTCTCGCAGGAAGGAAAAGTTAGTTGGCCAAGATATATTTCGAGCAAGCGACAGCAGAATTGTACAACCACTGCTCGATTCGACTTTTTTCACAGGCGAATGCTTCCACGCTCGATTGTACTTCACGATTGGCGTGCTTGAATTACGGGAGGTGCTGCTGCCAAAGCTAGAATTAGACTTTCCGACTGGCTCGCTGCCTCGGAACACGCTGGCTTGGCAGAAATTAACATTTGGAGGTGTAGTTTTGCGGCGAAAGAATATTAAGGAGAGTTCCAACCCTCGGCAGGCCGGCTCGATCCTTTCCTCAAAATGCAAATCAGCCTTTCCATATTCGTGAATGTTTTATTCCCAGCGGCATCTTAATTCCGGAAGCAAAGCACTGCGAGGGATGACTCGTCTCGCGTGACCACGTTTCACCGAGGAAAGACCATAAACGGAGCAGTTAGTCGCAACATTCCGTAGATATTCCACCAACTTGGCGAGCAGTTATACTCTTTTAAAGAAATCCCAGCGATATGGAAACCTCTAATTACCGCCATCGGCGTTATCATTATCGATAATGTCAGCCGGGGCTGTACTGTTACCCGAATATCGCGGAATGTATCAGATATGAGAATATAGAGCGAGATAATCGTTCAGCATGAGTATAAAATACGATATATATAATTTTCAAATCTAGTTTCAAATGCAGGACCCTTTCAGTGACGAAGTTATAAACCGAGTAATTAAAATTCTTAATTAAGAAAAGCCCTTCGTTCCCCAAACGATTTCTACAGTCGACTGTGCTCGGTAAGAGAAGAATCTTTTGAGGGAGATACGAGCCTCGTCTAATATATAATTTCATCTTTCACCTGTCATCCATGGGTGATGAGTTTGCGAACAATGAGGATCACAGCCAACGGAAGAGGGTTCTAACCTTACATGAGTCCAGGACATTCCGAGCTCTTTTCCGAGCGGTTGGTCAATGTCTGGCTTTGACGGAGGAGAATCATGTAAAATTAGAGGACGTACGCTGTAAGAATAGCTTTCGGATATGGGATCCCCGAGTCCGCTAGGGAAACCTGCTGACATCATTGTTCGGGAAGCCCACGCTATCAGTCGTCAAGAGAATCCGCTTAATCGTTAATGAGATGTCGGGGGGCTACTTTACCGCTCGTGATCCAAGGAAAACGATTCCACCGTGCTCCTCTTACATACCATCCTGCCAATGGGAACAGTCATACGTGCTTCCTTACCTGTAACAAAACGAGGTAATAGATATTAGTTAGAGTAATTCATACTAAATCCCTGAATTGCAAGCTGACATTCATTATATCAAATGATCCTTAGTTACATGATAAATTATCCGAATGTCAAAAGTAATAGTAAGATATTGTTACTGTCCCTAGGGAATTATTATCTCATATTTTTTAATTAGGAAGATCCCCTCTTAATTATAGCATTCTTTTATAATATACTTTGACTGAAGATTATTTCATAAATAGTCGTAAGCGATAATAATTCGGTTTGTGATTTCTCGGCATTCCACGAACCAGAATTCAGATTTCATGCCACCATGAAAGTGGATAAAAGACAAGACTTCCCAGGAATCGAGTAATCGTAATTCCGGGAAGCGGTCGCATTTATTGGGGCGGGCTATTTGTTTGCGAGCAGTGGTTGTCAGGGGACATTTGTTTCTGTCTCTCGGCCCGTTATTACAGGAGAATGTCAGCCAGTAGAATGTGCGGCGATTATGTGGAAGGTATCGATAAGTCAGCGACGGTTTAATGACGACCTAGCGCGGATGATTTAAAGCCGTCGGATTAAAGAAACATGTTAACCTGAATGGTAAGCACCGGTGGGGATGAGTTACGGAAATAACGCGCCCCTAATTTCCTCACTTAAGCGCCGGGCTAATTCCCTCGCTGACTGCTCCGCGCCCTTTGTACACTCCGGTAAAGCTAATTAAAAGATTCGAGAAGATTCGGCACACTGATAAAACGGCGAAAACTAATTCGTCACAGAACCCGGTTATCGTGCTATTTACCACGCCGACGTAACATGGAATTTCGAGCTCAAAGGGTTACCATGGCTTGTTGGCTCTCTCCCTTTCTCGATCGATGTGCACTTGGCAAAAGCAATTTTGACGCGCGAAAAACACGTATTTACACCATAGAACCTTGCACTCGAATTTGTAATATCGCTGGAGTATTCTTTTATTAATCTATCATTCTCAGTTCCGAGTCGGAAGCCGTCGAAAAAATTGCTCTACTTCAAAGTTCCAGACATGAAAAACGACAACTTCACGAGTACCCCGCGTAACTCGAAGTATATCAGAAATTCCTTACAAAAATGGTAAAAAATATCCATAATAGTTCTCGACTTCCAAATTCTTCAATTGCATCTCGAAGCAATACAACTTTCTAACCAGGGTCATTTTAATCCTTTCACCATGAAGATCATTCAAGTGGCAGTATACCTTCCAAGAATGCAGTCGGCCCGAGACAAAGGATAGTTAAGTGAGGCACAAGGTATTCAAAAAGTTGCAATATCAAGGCGCACGCGGCACTCCGTCTGGCACGAAACGAGCCTCTTCTACTTGGCCGGTTAATAATAATAAGGGTGGAGGGTGCGAGAACCTCGTTTCCGAGGGTCTACCTCGGCCCGTTATGTATAATATTCAACGCTTGGGCCATGAAGAGGAGCAGGGGGCGACGGGGTGGTTGGGTGCTTGGTGCAGCCTTTATGCGGATATTGGTGTGCCAGGGCAATTTAGGAAGATAATGCCTGGCGATCAAGCCTACCCTTTCTTTTCCCCCGAAAAAAGACGCCAACGTCTGCCACCCTTTCTTTCTCGCTCTCCTTTCGCCACGATTCTTCCATCCTCCGTCGTCCCATCCCCCTTCGAACCACCTCCTCACCTCCCAGGGGTGTGGGTGGGGGTGGGTAACCCCCTTCTAACTGTATGTACAGTAAGTACATAGCTCCTTTCGCTCGTCTGCCTCGAGCGGTTCGCAATGAAAAGCGCGTTATTGATGATACGCCCGAAGCTACGGTGAGAGGGGAACAGGGACGTTGGTTCATACCGCCTCAAGTGTCCCAGGCAGACTATTGCTGGCAGGAAGCGAGGCAGACGAAGATGGGAGAAATCCGCTCGATGCTATTGTCATAGCCAAACATTGGGATTTCAATGTGTTTGGTTAAAGTTGAGATGTAAAGTTTGGTAGATTTTATTGGTAGGATTAAGTAAATTTGTAGAGAATTTTTTGGTTGTGTTGTTTGTGAGTTTGTTTGTATTAATGGGGGGATTTGATAGGTGTTTTTGTATGGAATAGTAGGTAGTTTTGTGGAGGGGGACAAAAAGAAGGTGAAGACGGAGGGTCGTTGGGACCATGACCACAGTCAAGTTTATCGATCCGCCGGGACCCGTGGAACGATCGATATTCTAAAAATAGCCGAGAAGGGTCCAGCACAGCTGGCTTGGCAAGTTCGGGTTACAACTGTGGTGTGGAGCTGGCTGTAACGTAGACGGCTTATATTAAAATGCGCATGACTTTTGATATGAATATTTCATCACTTTTATATTTGTATAATTAAATACTATTTTCACCATCACTTTTTACGTTTGGTGCTAATTTTATAATAATTACAAAATAATTTTGCGAAATCAACCCTTTGTCTTTTATTCCGAACGTTTCAGAGATATCCTGTCTGAGTATTCGAATGTCCGAAGAGGAAGAGAAGGAGACGTCGTGGCTGGCGGAAATGTTCGCTTTTCTTCGAGTAAGGGTCGCAAAGTCTCGTCTTCGTGTTCGCCCTTTTATAGCGTGTCCGATCCACTAGGAGAAAGGGTTACGTGACCGGGAGGGCTTTATTTGCAGGATCGATCGACTCCCTCTGACTCGAGACCTAGCTCGAGGCGACGGTGGCGGGCGATCATTTTGTTTAATCGTGCCGGGCTAACGAACCGGCGAACAATGCACCGGCACCAGTCTCTCATTTGAAAAATGCGCGTTTCAAAATGTTGCGCCCAGCGATTCAATGGCTCACCGCCCCCTCCCAATCCCACCCTTCGACAATCCAGAGCACTTCCAATTGTCCGCTCTGATTTCACAGCAACGAAATTAAAATTTCTCGCTCGACCTACCTCCGCTCTGGAAATACGCCGGACCATGCGACTATTGGCCACTGAAAACCCATATTTGCCGCAACCAAAAAGTACCGAATTTCGAACACAGGGTTTCCATATTTTCGCCTGAAAATCCGTATTTGAGCTTCCCTCTTCGGCTTTTCGATATTTGTGCCCATCTTTATCGAACTTGACACCGAAAGAGTTTTCCCGATATTTCATATGCCAAATGTGTAAGTTGTAAATTACCGGTGAGAAATATATCGCAGTGCTCGCCGAATGAAAAACGCACTCTGCTGCAAGCAATTAGAATAGTACGCGGTGCTCCATTTATTCGCAGGGGTAATAACAGGTGAAAAACAAGTACGTTAATTGCCAGGACACGCGTAACCAGAGCGCAGCGCTTATTATAATAATGAATTCAGCGGATGGTACAAGTGGCAATAAAAATGGCAAGGTGGAGAGTGTCGATAGGATGAGAAACATAGATTACGCCTCTTTCATTCAGCACTTTGCGCAATTGGTTCGGTAACCGTTTATCACTCGATGCATAGGCAACAGTAGCAGGAACAGTGAGCAAGTACCACACACATTGGCGCAGTAGCATACTACCACTTACGACCGATCGCAATGAAAGAAAGCATTCGTAAGGAGTTCGGGAAATCAGTGGGCATTAGTACAGCGATAAATCAAGCGAGCGGAAGGCATTACAATTATTAATAACCCGGCGATTCTGTTTCGACTTATTGGCTTGATAAATGAATCCCCAGAGCGGCGGTGGTCGAGCCTCTCGCCTATGCATTATTCAACATCGAGCGCCAGGAAGAGAAGGTAGCGGTGGGGAAAAAAAGGACAGAAAGGGAACGATGGAAAAAGATAAACGTTTCGCGCCAATAACACCTCGATCAAGCGCTAACCGTAGAATTGACACTTTTCCCCTGGCAGGTTGAGAAATCCCATTAAAAATCAGCAGAAACTTATTAACAAGCGGAGGCAGAAAGCAGCCGAGCGAAATCACATTCCGGCCTCTGCAGATGGCCCCCTTTTCTAATACGGGGCTTAATCGATTTCAGCTTAAAGCTATTCGACTCGCACTGGAACACAGAGCGGAGAGCGCGAACGTTTGCCCTCGGCTCGAAAGGAAACTTTTGCCTCCTCGCTTCTGCTCCGAGCTCCAACCCCGTGAAGCAGCACGTACGTGTACCTATTCGCTGAGATTTGCGGTGGAGAGCAGAAGGCAGAGCTGGTGCGCGGTCGGGTTAAATGCCAGAAGCGGGCGACGCTCGTCGCCGACACGTCGTGCGAGCCAAGTGCGACCGCATTGGCGGCGTGTCACCAACTTTATGAATTATGAACCGCCTAAAGCCCGACGAACCCGGAGTCCTAGCTGAGAGTGGAATAAGGCCGCCCTGCGAATGAGGGGAAATTGATTTCTCGTTCGGGACGCTGGTCGATTAGCGGGAATAAAAAGGGATGAATACTCCCGAGGGCCGAAAGGCGATTATCGGAGAGAGCAGCAGCGATAAACCGGAAGCAAAAAGGAGGCCGGCGACGTCGGAAGGGGAAGAAGGGCTGAACAACGTGATTAGTCGAGTTCGAAAGGCAAATGCAGCGAGAGCTCTAAATTAAATGTGCAAATGCCAGCGAAGTAACAATTAGTCAAACGTCGACACGAGCGAGCCAAACACTCGGAATCGATGACCTTTAAGTTTTATTTAGCCGGTATCTCGTACTCGAGAGCACAGGCTTGTCCGGGCGAGAAAGAGAGATAGGTTGGAGCGAGGGAAAAATGGGGAAACATACGATTGGCAGTTGGAGGCTGTTGCGCGCACTCAGGGAACCTGTCGCTCTTATCGCAAACGCTCGATTTACAAGCGTATGAAGGGTGTACGGTTCTCCATGGCGTCCATGCTTCCAGGGATGTGTTCGTGCGCCGAGCGTTTCTCTGCTCTGTTATTTATCATACTTACCGAGATATACAAGCGCGCATTCTAGTTCCACTATCACTTTCTTCTTAAGGTTTCTGCCTGGCGCGCTTGACCGTAAATTACGGTTGGACACACCCGCTGATATTTTGACTTCACCAACAGAGGCAAGTCGGACAGAAACCGACTGTTGCTCTCTGTCTCTTGAGTGCTTTGAACTTTTTCATCGTCGATTGCCGCCGGCTATTCGGACATTGGACGGGCTACAATAGAGAGATCAATTTGCAGACTGGCTGCAGACGAAACAGTCAAACAGAACTCGCATTCAACTTTGTCCTGTGCTGACAAAGAAAATCTTTGTCGCGCAAACTGTTCCATTAGCTAGATGGAAATTGTAGTGGAAAATTGAGGAATGCTGCAATGGCTCAACCTCCGAAGTACGCTTCTCTGACGAGAGTGATCGTAAATCGCGTGTGACTCGCGTTGAAACTTTTCCAATGTCACTAGACACCTTCCAGGAACTCCCGAAGGGCTCGTATACAGATCGCACGGAGAAAATGTTGCTCGACTCTGCAATTTCCCATCGTAATACCTGAATGCCATTCTTTTCCAACTACAAAAATATCATTTTGATCTCTAATAAAATAAAATCATAACAATTCAACATTTTCCTCCAAAAAATACAACTCCACAAAAACATAAAAACCACCGATATCATCTACGATACAATAATCAGCTGCACAGGATTTCAACAAACCAAGAAAGTCCTATCTGTTTCAAGTTTCAAGTGGAATCGAGTAGTGGACGGGCTCGGAATAGCAATGTGTATCCCAGCCGGTATTGTATCTGCAAATTTATGAAGTCAAGGATGGCAATCGTGGCGCGCGGACGCAGGTAGTACGTGTGTATGTGTGCGCCGTAGGATCAATCGCGTCAGAAGCAGGAGGGGCTGGCTAGGTGAATCCAATTCAGGAATTCCGAACGTGCCCGGTGTGTCGAGGAGAGGAGGAGACGTCGTAGCGGGTGCGCGTACGGTGTGTGTCGGTGGGCGAGTGATCACGGAGAGCCACGTTTCTTCTGTTCGTTGCAGAGCCCTCAGGTATACGTATGTACTTCCGCCAAGGCTCGGCTTGTTCGACGAGGAATAGAAAAGCCGGAGCCCCAGGCTCCGCTCTCCCTGGATACCACCATCTCCGGCACGTATCTACGAGCGGCCGCGCTATGGCCTCATTATTTCCATTACCCTGCCTTCTCTCTTCTCTCTCTCTCTCTCTCTCTCTCTCTCTCTCTCTCTCTCTCTCTCTCTCTCTCTCTCTCTCTCTCTCTCTCTCTCTCTCTCTCTCTCTCTCTCACTCTCTTTTTCTCTCTTTCTCTCGCTAACTTGCACTCGCTCGACTCTCTGACAGATTCAACCGCGCGCGCGCACGAGTGAGAGCGTATCTCTCTCCGTTCTTTGAAAAGCACAAAGGCCCGCTCTGCGTGCGCGCCGGAAGATCCCCGCGCCCACTTACCCACTTCCGGACACTGGAGGTTTATTTAAAAATATCTCCAACCCTCGCATTCTCTCTCTGCCAATCCTAGCCATTCTCTCGCAGACTTCACCCACTCTTTGTCCTCTCTTTCTCTCTACCCGTCATTGGGGATAAAGTGGACTCTTGCAATCAAGTGGTGAGATGGCGGAAAATGAGTCTTTGAACTTGTTAGAGTCTGGAAGAGTTGAGAGAGAAAGTTGTTGAATTTGATTATTTTGTATTTGTGGAATTTGAGTAGAGTAGGATTGTGGTAGAACAGGAATTAATTGAGTATCAAGTATTTAGGGGATGTTTCATGCTGACTGTGAACTACTCGGTTGGGCATTCCAGTAATCTCCGTTTACCATATAAAATCACATTTATTCTGTCACCTGATACCGGATAATTCGAAGTCACGGTCGAAAGGGACTGGGAAGCTACCGGTTGGTAAAACGAGAAGCCCTTGATCAGCCGTGCAGTGCGGCTAATTAAAGGATTAGTTAATGGCCTTCTACGAATTAGCTACGTTGTCTCCGTCGCCGTGCATAAATAATACCTGCCGGTGCGATTTATACATTGGAGAGCAGACCTGGGTCCCAGGACTTAATGGAACTTAATACAGTATTGCGAGAATTCTCGATACCCTCGTCTTTATTTCTGTTCCGCGGAGCATTTCGAGCCTCCCCCCGAAACAGGACCCGCAGTATCTCCTGGAAGTTATGAGCAAACATCGTCCTGAGAAGCCCGGGCGAGCACACCGGTTTATGAATTTCAGATTATCATTATGATTTCGATTTTACTGCCGACATTAATGCGAGAACGTGCACGGACAGACAGAGTAGGCGTGTCCCACGCGATTCCCCATTAACATATCGCGTTCGTTAACCCAGTAAATGTTAACAACTGCACGCTTTTGCACGCGCGCCCCCTGTAATCCAGGCTTTTACATACTACCAATGGTATATGGGACACGAGCCACTCACGGAACCCCCCACATTGGTTGTAGTAATAAAATGACTGGCTCTAATAAAAAGACTAAATTTACGGGAAGCTTCGGGCGCCGGATTAAAAAGCGCGTGAGTCTCGGCTTGAAGCGGCCACTCTGTTTGAAATGCTTTCAATGCGCAGTGTATCGAATTGGTCCCCTTTAATGCAGTTCGATTCTCGAGTGAATCGATCGAAGCGCCTCTTTATACTTTTGCAACGAACATGCGTAACAGTAACCCGCTCGGCAATCGCTGCCAATAAATCACCATCACACACCTTGAACGTCAAATGGAGTGGCGCCGAGTGTGAGGGATGATGCAGTAGCGCCGGAAGAGAGGATTTCCAGTTATAAAAGCCGTATGATCGAAAATGAGCGAGGCGAAAGAGAGGGAGAGAGACGGAAAGAGAAAGTGGCGCAGATACGAGCGAAATTCGAACGATTTTCTAGGATTTCTCTCGAGCCTGGGTGAGTCAATATTGAAATCCACATACGTAATTCTGTTACATGCTACAACGAACAGTACCTGAGCAGCTCCATTGCTAGGCAAGTGCTATTGACTCGAGCAGGCCTCAGATGCAGAATGCATTCTTCCGTGACTCTTTATGCAAATAGGCCAGCCTGTTTGGACGCACGATTGCCGGAACACCATTGCCGTGGAGGTTCGCCGCTCGTCAACGTGCACTCGCCGCGTGAAAAACGGTTAAGCAAGTCTGCTGGACCGAACATGCTGGATGTATTTGCGATCTCGATTTCCACTCGCGCAAACTCTTTCCTTCCAGTCGACTGTTCCTGGTAAGAACTACGGAAAAATCTGGTCCTATCCAGGAAATGTGAGTTTTTATTCGCACTATCTTTCCATTGAGAAGCTCTTGCATACACGGTCTCCGGACAGAATGTCATCTCCAGATTTGCCGATGCAAAACGAGTTGTCGAATATTATTGCGTGAAATGCGACCAGCCAGCTGCCACTCGGGAATCCTTTTTGCCAGGGAGAATTAACGTTGTAGAAAAATCCGATGTTAATTCCGCACGCCACTCCGGTATTCCGGCGCCAGTGAAACCGGCTACCAGATGTATGCACAGTGTTCTCGTACCTCTTCTGTCTTACTTTATATGTATAATATATATATATATATATATATATATATATTTTATATATGTATATTGCGTTGAATGAATCCCCGTGAGCATTTCAAGTGGCTCTAAAATATCACAGTGAAAGAGATATACTTTCGGGATGATGTTTAATTCAGGGATTGCGTAGAAGCGGTTGCTTGGATTCCCGACAGAAGCTAGCAGCACCGCATCCTCGCCCGAATTTGCAGAGAATGCTTGCGCTCCATAAAGCCCGGTGGCTTCTAGACTGGCATCCAGCTCATTATTACTGCTGGAGGGGAGGAATTTTATATCAATCCGCGAACGGAGCGTTACATTGAAAAGTGAGTGGCGGCGCGCGAACCTTCTTTCCCGGTTTATCGCTGAGCTCAACGTTTCTTCGAAACAGCATTAAGTAGAGTGAAGTACAGCCTCTTCGGTTTGAGATGACACTCGATTTACGGGTTAACGAGGCACTCTCGGTGCACCAAACCGTTTTACGGAAAAGCGGTTAACCATCCCTCGAAGGAGCCCAACTCGCCGCCTCCACTTCGGCTGGTAGAGCTCGTTCGGGATGATGCACGAGAACGCCGTGTCGGCTGGCTCAGAGAGAGCAAGGTAAACTTACGATAGAGTGAGATACTTACACACTGAACCGCGCGCGCGGCGCGCGCACACACAGATACGGCATGCCAGAAATTTTTCGCCCAACTTACGAGCGCCGGCCGATTTTATTAAAAGGTGTATTTCATGTTACATCGTGCCTTCACTGCCCGTTAACTTTCCCGGCGAGTGGTAATGCGCACCCGTAAACCTACGTCACTCGATATTTCAAGCGTCCGCCGCCCGATACAATTTAACAAGCGGTCTGCCTCGATGATAATTAGTTGTAGCAAACGGGTATTTATTTTGCATGCGCCCGACATTTGTTCTATAATAGCCTTGGCTAATTGCGGCCAGAAATAACACAGGGACGAATGCGCTCGAACAAGTCCGTGCCGACCACTCATAACTAGAGCGATAAATCCTGTATTTTCTTTCCAAGAGTAGATTCGAAATCGGCCCTGCATTAATAATGCTAGTAATTATTAAACGATGAAATGCACTCACAGAAATACATGGGTCAACAGCTGCAAACCTACAAACCAACTACAACGCAATTGATTAATTCAGCAGGATTCCTGATTAATTCGAATTCTAAACTTATACCACCACCGAATAAAGCTGACTCCTATAGTTATTCACCACTTAACAATAAAGCTCTCAATTCCATATTTATAGAATTCAAACATATTCTACGCAACTGTGCGCATACAATAAATACATTGTTTAGATCATTTTATAAATACCATCAATAGAAAAGCGGTCATGGACCACTGACTGTGCAAAAGACCTTAGTTGTGGAGCCATAGAATTTACGAGACAACAAGTCTGAGATTCAGGGCATAAAGACAACTCGTAGTCTGGCTAGGATCCTGAGTGACCCGATGACTGCACTTTTGGAAGCTCGTCCAACTAGATGCACCTTCCCACTGTTGGAGCTCCCGATGTGAAAGGGTGTAAGGTCCTTTCTGAAGACTCCGGTATTTGTTTCGGGTGAAACTAATTTATTGAAAATCGGAAGAAGGGAAGCAACCACGCCGCCCTTCTTGTAATGCGGATACACAATAAAATGACAAGAAAGTGTACCAAGACTGACGGCAAGGTGCGTCAGCGCAGGCAACGATATAATAATGGATGCTAAGACTCAGAGTGAATAAGCCGCCTGAGAGCTTAGAATGGTGCAAAGATTCGGACTTTCTCAACCAAAGAAGGAGAGGCGCGAAGAAGTTCTTCAATCTAGCGGAATAACTAGCTCTAACATAAAATCTAAGCGCGGTACAATATATAGATTTTCCGGGAAGAATACGGAAGTGGGAAGTCACGCTGATTGGTTAGAAATTGGTGGTGAGGGAAGAAAAATGAGCGAGGAGCAGGAATCAGAAACTAAAGGAAGTGGCACGGAAATTTCGCTACCCTTGAAGGGGCGGAAGGGTTTTTCCCGCGCCAGGGAGGGGAGATGAGCCGCTAGTCGCCTGGACATACCTGGCCGAAGATATGGTAGGCTTCGACGAAAACGCATCGCTAATCCGGGTAAATGACGCCGAGTAATAAATAGCATGTGGAAGCCAGATGGGCGACAGAGTCAAAATGGTAGTGTTATAAAATTCAAAATCCAGAGAAAATGAACAAAGCGAAAAGAAATATGGCAAATCATTAAGAAGTACGCAGATGTGCCCTTAAAATTGGGGAGGCTTAAAACCTAACGGCGCATCGAAAGAAAGAAAAATAAAAGAATGGAAGAACGTGAGCTGAACAATGTTTCACGGGCGGTCAGCAAAGATTGAGAGGTTCGCGAGTCCAAACATCCCGCCCACCTTGAACGGTCCCGTTCAACAAATGATAAGAATGCTGGAAAGATTGCACTGCCTAACAACATATAGAGAAATATGCGGCAAGTACAACGGTCGGAATAAAAGATGCGAACTGAATTGACATCTCGGAAAAAGGATTATAAACAGAAATCCAACGGAGATTGAAATAATGCTAAAATAAAATAAGCTTAATTGCAATAGTACGCAAAAAATAATATCAAGTAGAAAATATCGCACAGAAGTGGCTAAGAAAACATTCAAAAATGGAATTACTCAAATAATATAGAACGCAAGAGAAATGGGAATGACAATACTAAGAGCCTTCAACAAAGTTGCGTCATAAAACTAATAAAATAAGCTCTCCTTAATTAGAAGGATCGTCGCCACAAGGAAGAACACAGATCTTCGAGACAGGTCTCTTGGTGACACCATGCGCAGTCCGGATGGACACAACGCGGGTCACGTTGTCCTTTCCTGGATGAAGCTCGGTGATACGTCCCAAGCGCCATCGCAAGGGGGGAATGTTGTCCTCCTTGATGGTGACCAAGGTGCCGGGCCCGAATTTGGCAGGCACAGAGCATCGCCATTTGTTGCGCTGCTGGAGTTGGTGCAAATACTCCACATGCCAGCGAGTCCAAAAATGCTGGAACATCTGCTGAAGGAGCTGAAATCTGTTCAAGCGGTTCAGCTTGACCTCATGGAGGTCAGGATGCGGCAATGAGGCCAGTGCTTCTCCGATGAGAAAATGGCCGGGCGTCAAAGCTGAATAATCGGTGGGGTCCTCGGAAAGGGCACACAGTGGTCGAGAATTTAAGCAGGACTCGACCTGCGTTAGCATGGTATAAAGTTCTTCGAACGAGAGGCGCGTGTCACCTACAACTCTTTTGAGATGATATTTTGCCGATTTTACGGCACTCTCCCATAGGCCCCCAAAATTGGGGCCTCCGGGAGGGATTAAACGCCAATCAATGCGCTCGTCCGTTAAAAAAGAGCTCACTTTACTAATATGTCCCTTATCGCTAAGAAGAACGCCTAAGTCATTTAACTCGTTCCGAGCGCCGATGAAGTTCGAACCATTATCGGAGTGTATGCGCACACATTTGCCTCGCCGAGCTATAAAGCGTCTCAGACAATTTAAAAATGACTCTGTGGACATATCTTTGGCCAGTTCTAAGTGCACAGCCTTAGTCGCGAAACATACGAATACGCATAAATACGCCTTAATTGATACACGTGCGCGTGAATGCTCCTTAATTAAAAACGGCCCTGCGTAATCTATGCCGCAGATCGAAAAGGGGCGAGAAGGGGTAACCCTGTCCACCGGTAATTCACCCATCAGGTATTCAGACTTAGGTGGCTTTACACGAAAGCACCTTACGCAGGAACGCAATACGCCCTTTATGGTATTCTTGCAGGACAGCGGCCAATATTTGCATCGTAAGGATGCCATGACAGCATTACAACCTGCATGTAGCAATTTTGTGTGTTCCTGCTCAATGAGAAGCAGTGTCAGGCGGTGCTTCGCAGGTAGAATCAGCGGATGCTGCTGTTCATAAGAAATTGGAGCGTTACGCAGCCTACCGCCCACCCTGAGAAGACCGAGTTTGCCCACAAATGGGAATAACGAGACCAACGGACTCTTCTTTGGAATTGGCTGTCCCCTGGTCAAAAAGTGAATTTCGGAAGCAAAATAATACCTCTGGACGAGCCTAATAAGGATATGCTCCGAATAAATCAATTCTTCAGCAGTCAAGTCTGAAGAATTCTCCCTTGCTGAGGCGGCAATGACGGCATTGCCCTCACTAATTTTGCGGTCCTGAACGCGTGCGCGGATTTTACGATAAAAGCGAAAGCAATATGCCACTACGCGAAATAATTTCCTTGCACGGGAATATCGCTCGAAAATACTTAAATCTAAGGTAGTCAGCGCAATCATTGCTACGGTTGAAGTCCTCTCCTCAGGTAGCTGCGCGACGTCAATGGAGCGGTTGGGCCATAAAGCTGGTTGCTCGGTGATCCAGGTAGGCCCGTGCCACCAGAGGGACGATGACGCCAGTAAGGAAGGGTTGACTCCTCTGGATATTATGTCAGCAGGGTTGTCCTGCGATGATACGTGCCGCCATTCTCCTTTCGTGTGCTCTTGAATTTGCGTAACTCGATTGGCCACAAAGGTGCGCCATTTCGCTGGAGATGCCTTGATCCAAGCGAGAACAATCATCGAGTCCGTCCAAAAATGCTCACTCTGTAAGGTCATGCAGAGGGCTGAACGAGCCTTGGCAGCTAACTTGGCTAGTAGTAATGCGCCGCATAGCTCCAATCGGGGAAGGCTAATTGTCTTCAGGGGGGCCACCTTGGATTTGGCGCACAATAAGTGGCAAATCACATTCCCCTGACGATCTTGGGAACGAAGGTATAAGGATGCTCCGTACGCCCTTTCGGAGGCGTCGCAAAAACCATGCAGCTGGATGCTGCTGGAGTGGTTCGCTACTGCTGCCCTGGGAATCTGTAGCTCGTTGAGAGCAATGAGCTCGCTTCGGAATGTCCTCCATTGGTTATGAAGGTCCAACGGCAGGGATTCATCCCAATTCGTCTTGAGTTCCCAGAGCCTCTGCATTAGCATTTTGGCCTGTATAACTGCAGGCCCAACAAGTCCCAAGGGGTCGAAGAGCCGGGCTATCTCCGACAAAATCGTCCGCTTGGTTATCTTCTGCTGTAACAGCGGCGGTACCGAGTATCGCAAGCAGTCCTCAACAGGGCTCCATAAAAGGCCCAAAGTCTTGGGATCCTTGTCGGCGTCAATTTTGACGCTATCCTGGAAATTGTCGCAGGTTAAGATCCGTGGGTCGTTGGCCGCCCACTTCCGCAACTCGAAGCCAGCAGGAGCCAGGATCCTGGTGATGTTGGCCTTGAGATCCTGAGCCTCCTTCAAGGTGTCGGCGCCGGTCAGCAGGTCGTCCACGTAAAAATCGCGGATGATTGCGCGACCAGCCTTTGGAAACATTGCCAAACTATCCTCGCCTACCTGTCGCAATACGCGAGTCGCGAGATAGGAGGCCGACGCCGTCCCATAGGTGACGGTATTAAGCTCGTACACCCTAATAGCTTCGTAGCTATGTTGACGCCACAGTATGCGCTGGAATCGCCGCTGCTCAGGTTTAACATTAACCTGGCGATACATTTTTGCAATGTCTGCCGAAACTACAAATCTATGTTTCCGCAAGCGCATAACAATGGAGAATAGGTCGTCCTGTACAATAGGACCAACGCGCTGCACTTGATTAAGTGAGATGCCCGATGAGGAGGCAGCCGATCCGTCGAACACGACCCGCAACTTCGTGGTCGTGCTGGACACCTTAAATACCGCGTGATGGGGCAGATAATATGATGGATCGCAATCACGAATTCGGTCATTGGCGATCTCTGACATGTGCCCGAGTTCCTCATACTCGGTCAAAAATTGGCAATATTCCTCCTTAAGACCAGGCACTCTAATAAATTTTCTTTCTAAGGCGAGAAATCGTTTCTCGGCCATCGTCCGAGATTGTCCGAGGTCGCCTAGCTGGTCGGTGAAGGGAATGCTCACGACGTATGTCCCGTCTCTATCTCTCTTGGTCGTTTTACAAAAATGTATCTCACACGGATCGGAAGGATCTAATGGAGGTAATCCCGGTGACGACGACGAAACCTCTTCAATCTCCCAGAACTTGCGAATATCCCTTTCCAACTCATCGCTGGTGGCCAGATGGCACATAATATTTTGTTTGCCCTCCATGAGTGAGGCATTAAATTCCCCTGCTAGTATCCATCCTAGCTGGGTCTTCTGTATTACCGGGTATCCAGGCCCTAATCTGTGCTGCCCAATGCAAATAAGGTCCCAAAAGAGGCCGTTGCCTAGTAATAAATCGACCTCGCGGGGTGCGCAGAAATGGGGGTCAGCCAGCGAAAATTTGTCCGGAATGGAGATGGCTTCCCTATTTAAATGAAAGTTGGGAATGCTCTCCGATATCCCCGGAATGATTAGGCACTGGAACGTGGTTTTGTAGGGAGTGACTCTCGACAATAATGATACGCCTATCTTCCCACGAATAGCGTGAGAAGTGCGCCCGATGCCAGAAACGGTGGTGTTAACCCTTTGCATGGGTAATTTCAATTTCCTAGCAAAGCCCTCGGAAATAAAATTGGCTTGTGAGCCCTGATCCAACAGCGCTCGGCATTGATGCCTGTTGCCCCGTGAATCTAAAATATCCACCATGGCCGTGGATAACAAAACAGCGTGGTTTGAGCTGCCGCTTGAATGCGACAATAATGCTTGCGGGTTTTCTTTCGGGGTGGAATTGAATTGCGCGGTATCTTTAGATGTGGAAGGCCTATCAAATGGAGGGGAATCGTTGTATTCCATATGCACCAAAGAGTGGTGGTTCTTTCCACATTTCCTGCAATTCGATTTTCTGCATTCGCGATTTGTGTGCCCAGGCTGCAGACAATTGAAACAAACGCGAAGCTTTAATGCTTTGGATCGCCGCGCGGGAATGGTTAGCTTCGCGAATTCTTCGCACTCGGCCAAACGGTGACTTGCCTTGCACAGAGGACATGAATGCTCCACATTGACAACCATCGACGTTGCATTATGCGAGCGCTTGTGTGTGGTGTTATTGTAATTCGTGTGCACTTTGTTTTGCTGCGGCCGTGACTCGAATGCAGAATCCTCGAGCACCCTACAATGCCTCTCTAGGAAATTAACGAGATCGTCAAATTTCCGTCTCCTAGTGATGGTCTGCGAATATCGTTGCCATTCGCTTCTTGTGCCGCTATCTAATTTTGTGGCTATTAATCTAAGCAGCAATGTGCCCCACGAATCCGTCGGCTCACCTAACGCCTTTAACGCTGCCAAATGATTGGTGGCATCGTCTATCAATTGACGCAGTGCCACGTGCGAAGCCTTATTAAGGGGAGACAAATCAAATAGCGCCTTGGTGTGATGGTCTATGAGGGAATTTGGATCCTCGTACCGTTTTTTCAAGGTCTGCCATGCAATGAAGTAATTGACGTCAGAGATGCCCAATGACCGGATTGCGCGTGCCGCAGTTCCGGAAATACTCGAATTCAAATAGTGGAACTTCTGAATGTGTGACAAGGACTCGTTGTGGTGTATTAATGATTCAAATGACTCCCGAAATCGAAGCCATTGGTCACGCTCGCCATTAAAAGTAGGTAATTCGATAGTCGGTAATCTTATGGCCATCGGTGTTTCGGCAATACCCGGAGTTGACGCAGGATTGCTCTCAGAACGAGCATTGCTGGCAATGTTAGCCTCAGCTTGCGCATCTTTAATATGTCGCTTAACCCGCGAAATTAAATTGTGATATAGGTTTTCGAATTTGACTCGCTCTTCCTCATTTTTCGCGGCCTCCTCTGCGTCGTTCGGATCGGCTAGAAACTCTATTTTATCCTGCACCGCCTCGAACTTATCTAGTAAATCTAGATTCTTTGTGAGTCGACTCTCCACCACATCAATTGGGATGGAGTCATTTACACCCTCAAAGTATTTATTGAATCGCGTTAACGACGCCTTTACTTGCGCGCGTTCGCCAATAAGAACTTTTAATTGTGGTTCCATGCTTGATGGTACCAATGCTAACGCAAAGTCAGAGTAAATGCAATAAATCTCGACTCACCGTTGCGTAGCGACACAGCAGTCCTCAGCAGGCAGCGTCGGTCCGACGGCTCGTAATCGCGGCGTCCTGGGTGGAAATGAGTTCTCCCACGATGTCACTCGTGCCGGTCAGGCTTGGGTAGCTGCAGCGATGCCCAAATATTCCGCTCTGTCGCAAATGATCGGACAGGATCGGAGCAGGCTTCTTGAGGCTGATGTTATCCAATTATAGTGGAAAATGTAGCTTCCACTATACTTCCGTGGTTGATTAGTCAGGAACTTGTTGCACTGATCACTTGTCACTCGCGATATCCGGCTCGAAGGACCAGAAATGTTGGAGCTCCCGATGTGAAAGGGTGTAAGGTCCTTTCTGAAGACTCCGGTATTTGTTTCGGGTGAAACTAATTTATTGAAAATCGGAAGAAGGGAAGCAACCACGCCGCCCTTCTTGTAATGCGGATACACAATAAAATGACAAGAAAGTGTACCAAGACTGACGGCAAGGTGCGTCAGCGCAGGCAACGATATAATAATGGATGCTAAGACTCAGAGTGAATAAGCCGCCTGAGAGCTTAGAATGGTGCAAAGATTCGGACTTTCTCAACCAAAGAAGGAGAGGCGCGAAGAAGTTCTTCAATCTAGCGGAATAACTAGCTCTAACATAAAATCTAAGCGCGGTACAATATATAGATTTTCCGGGAAGAATACGGAAGTGGGAAGTCACGCTGATTGGTTAGAAATTGGTGGTGAGGGAAGAAAAATGAGCGAGGAGCAGGAATCAGAAACTAAAGGAAGTGGCACGGAAATTTCGCTACCCTTGAAGGGGCGGAAGGGTTTTTCCCGCGCCAGGGAGGGGAGATGAGCCGCTAGTCGCCTGGACATACCTGGCCGAAGATATGGTAGGCTTCGACGAAAACGCATCGCTAATCCGGGTAAATGACGCCGAGTAATAAATAGCATGTGGAAGCCAGATGGGCGACAGAGTCAAAATGGTAGTGTTATAAAATTCAAAATCCAGAGAAAATGAACAAAGCGAAAAGAAATATGGCAAATCATTAAGAAGTACGCAGATGTGCCCTTAAAATTGGGGAGGCTTAAAACCTAACGGCGCATCGAAAGAAAGAAAAATAAAAGAATGGAAGAACGTGAGCTGAACAATGTTTCACGGGCGGTCAGCAAAGATTGAGAGGTTCGCGAGTCCAAACACCCACTACCAAGGCGAAGGAGGAATGCGAGGGAGAAGAATGCCAGGCTGGGGGAGAGAACCGTAGGCACTGAAGGGGGTGGGCGGAAAGAGACGAAGGAGATCGCAGCCTGTCGGAGAAGAAGAGGACAACAGGCAAGGCAGACAGAGACATTGCAAGCCGAGGTTAAACGGCTGAACTCGATGAGGACCCTTGGGGTCAAATGCCTAAATTGCCGCGTCAGAGACAGTAAGACAGCGCGCGCGCCGTTTATCCGAGAGCGGCTGGCAGCCGAGTCAGAATGAGAGAATAAAGAGCAGAAGAGCAAGGATATCAAGCAGCCTGGATGGTGAATCCGCGCGCTAACCTCGCCGGGAATGCAGACTTCGCCGATGGCACCTCTGCCAAAAGAGGCACGTACGTAGGCGATCCTGGCCCCGAGGAGCTCGATGTGTCTGCATGTCTCCGATGCAGGAAAGGATATTGCCGAGCATCGTCATTGCACGTTTATCACTCTCACTGATACAGCTGTATATCATTAGCTCGAAAAGTAAAACAGAACGACTTAACACTTAATGCTGCTCTCCCTTTCAACAAACCCACTGACTGTCATATCATATAACTATTATCATAAAATATTACAATTTCGAAGTGTTGAATATAAATAGGTTGGAGAGTACCTAAAAAAAATTATGATAAACCTTTGAAAATTGCAGTGGTCGGTTTCCATAAAAAATGTAAATTTCTTAGAGGTGGTATTAAATGTTAAAGTTTCTCACAGATTGATTTCTACTCTTTTTCTGAATGAGGAACTGGTATTTCGTGAATATGATAATGTCTCCCTGCTGCGTGCGGCAATGAGGGTTTTAAGATGATGCATTGCGCCTGAGGGTTAATGACACCCCTTCGCCTCGGTGGCCTCCATCGGATGGTCGATTGCCCTCGGTACACACACTCGATATCGCGCGGATGATCCATGTCAGGATACCCGATCTTTTTATTGCCCGCTTACGAGTTCCTCGGTTGTTATCGTGGCCCGGCTCGCGCACTTTATTGCTTCCCCCATAGTTGTTGCACTCGGGCTTTCGCCGCACTCCGCCGCACTTTCGACCCCAATTGATGCGCGTTTACGACGCGGCTCGAGCAACAAGACTTAACGCATGCCGCTGAATGCTCAATGGGATTTATGCGTCTTTCGACGGAGTTGAAAGGGCGCTTGCTCCGCTTTTCCACCGGATCGAAGAGCATAAACGCATTTCCGTAATTGCTATGTCTCACTTCCTGTTGATAATACTTGACTGGTGTTGACAGGCGATTTAGTCGTCTTTGAGAATTGATAATAAAGAAGTTATTTGTTAGGTTAAGTTTTATTAAGCAGTATATAAATTTACAACGAATATAGTAATTAGAAATAGATGTTAATTCGGAAATTAGAGACTGTATTTCTTTATGACGCACGTATGCGGCTTTAGTAGTGAAAGGTTTAAGAAATTAGTTTGAATTGGACGGTATTAAGACTGGCGGTCGTTGACTTACACGCGCCCTAAGATTCGTAACGCAAGCAGTCGATGATGCGTGAGAAGATTGAAATGCATCGACGATCGCCTCCTGCTGATTTCTATCGGTCTAGGTTTCTCTGAGTACCAAATACTCCATCCACTTTAATTCCACATGCTACAAAATATAGAAAATATCCAAGAGTAGTCGCGACTAGAAACACAAACAATTGTAATACGGGTTGGCAAACAATTTCATAACGTGTAAACATTGATATTTGTATAAAATCGCAATTCGTATCATATTCAACTCGGCGCCATCGATATACAACATTCAGAAAGCACTGGTCCAGCAGAAATGAGATACCATACATTTGATATTCCCCGCATTGGCCAGGAGTATGCTGAATAAACAGTTGAGTGCAACGCATCCCTCCCGTGTTTCTACATTAATCTCATTCACAGGGCCGGTTCTAAAGAGAAAAAGCTTGAATATCATGTCTGCTTGAAGCTCTCCATCAAATTGAAACAGACGGCCGCATCTCTTTCATTTTCGGGGGAAAAAAATCCCCCGGCATGCTGCCACCACTAAACTTGTCATGTACACTTGTAACAATGTTATACACATGTCAGCTCACCGCATAGCGAGTGGATTTTTAAAAAAGCATGCGAATGAAAAAAGCCAGAGGAATACGGCGGTGAATTGATCGAAAAGGTAATTCGCCATTAGAGAAGGCGTGAGAATTGGACTCGATCGTAGTTTCCCCTAATGAGGAAGTCGTGCGTGCGAGGATCTTTGTCCGGCGCTCCCCGGATCGCATCGAGGACAATCGCAGGACTCATTAGGCGTGCATCAAGGTACACATCGGCGGCGGGTCATCCGTGAAATTGAAATAATGGTAGCATACGTCGTCTCCTCAAGGCGGGATGGCACCGTTAGGCGTGCCTTGACAGACATCAGCGTCCTCCGAAGGAGAGAGGCTTTTGTCCCGGAGAGAAAGGAGTAGGAGCACAATGGAGAAAGGATATCACAGGCACAGCCACCTTCCTCTCCTTCTACCGCGTGATACATCGTGGCCATCTCGAGCGACGTTAATCATTGAATCGCACTCTCCCGGTGCCCCGAGGCCCCCGGTAAGTGACCATCCTCGGAAACGACGAATTGGATCGAGAAATCGATGTGACAGGACATCGGCTCTGTGCTCCCTCGCGACTGGTAAACCACCAAATAAATGATGAGCGTCGAGCCAAGTCGTAAGACTCGACTAGTAAGTGGTAAGGATCGGATTAAATGTCTCAAAATAAAGCGGTCAATTATGCAGGCTTCCTAAACAAAAAGTCAACACACATCTCTCTCTCCCTCTGTCTCTTGCTCTCTACAACGAATGGATGGGATATCGGGTGGGCAATAAATATTCGTAATATATGTCGCCACGATAAACATCTCGAGTGAATAGCCACGTAATTGGCGAGGCTCTTGCGTATCTTGCCACCGTGCCAGCCAGAGGTATAAATTCAGGTCGAGCAGACCCTGACAACTGTGACGACACTAATTATTCAAGTAGCACGAACGTTCGAAATCCAAGTTATGCCCGGAAAAATTAGAGACACGCGATGTACGATCCAGGAATTAAACGAATCCCGACGAGTTAAGAAATCGAAGATGCACGGCTGCGGCTGTACACGGCTGAATTGTAATGCGAGCATTATATGAACACACATGTATACGTATTTGTATATCGGTGTGGTTGGGTGTGCCACTCATTCCGGGTGCGTTCTAGTGGCAGGAATCGGCTGACATTTTCCCCCTTGACGGCGGTAAGCTCTCTGGCACGAGCATCCATTTTGTGTCGGCGACGAGGGTTCTATATGTTGCTCTCCCTCTGCCACTCTCTCTTCTCCAACCCCTTCTCTTCACCCTTCATCCACCCCCGTGCCACCTTTGTTTCCAACTTTGTGGAACTGCACGCGATTACAGCTGTGTCACGTAACTCCTCTCTTTGCTGGAAGCCACGTCGCTAAACTGCCGGCGAACTTAAAGTGATGGACCGGCGCGCGCCGCTTTGTTCCTTCCAGTAGACGCTTCTTCGGCCGTCCGAAGTCTACCGCGCCGAGACTAATGAGCTCTGAAATGCCAATTCACCAAGTGCGTGCCACCATGATACCACGTATACTCAACTTCCCATACTGATATTGAATCAGCCTAAGTACAAACTCGTCGCCCTATCTTCCAGGTTAATTTGTTATGAGACGACGCTCAATAAGCTTTTACTGGTCCAAGGGATGCTGGAGGGGAGATTTATCCAGGCAGGCTGCTGCAAGAATCATTGACGTCGAGCGTATATGAGTGAAGTTGGACAAATTGTCGGCGATGGAAAGCCAGCTGTGCTCTTTCCTCTGTGTTCAACGACCCTTCTCTCGACAATTAAGCAGAAATGTTCATGCCTGCGAGTGGTGACGAGTTTGCAAAGCTAGTGAAAGAGACGTACAATGAGTCGACTCACTGAGAGGATCGTAGTATGTCATAAAGATCCAGGTGGAAATCTGAATGTTAAGTTAGGACTTCCACTATGATATACTCAACTTATTCCACACTTGTTGGTATTCAAAGATAGAAACTTTCACTGCTACTAAATCCATGTTACGACAAGATGCGGAAGAAAATCCTTGGCTAGGTCGAAGTTAACAAAAGGATTATTTGCAATTGAATGCCCGATGGTCCCAAAGCGACGTTATCGGTAAGCGTATAGGAAAGAATTGGTTTGCGGGGGTATCTTTGCACATTTGTACCGCAAACTGAGCTCGACGTTGAACCTCGTTCCAGTTTACCTCAGTGTTGGAAGGTCCCTCACCACAACCGGTGGCCTCCTCACCTTGCGATTCGATATCGTCGGTGGACGTTCGGATACCCTCGGCGCAATCGGACCGCAGTGTCCTGTTGTCGTCGGACAATCGACTACCCTTGGGACCAGTTGCTTCAAGCGAGATCTCGAATTCGAATGCTCGATCGAAGGATCGAACGGTACTGCGTACACAGGAACACTATCGGATCCTTATGCAGACAGGTAAAGGGAACGAAAGGGGAGGTTGCGAAATCCTAACCATGCCGGCACGGCGGGAAGCCTCGTGGGGCCAAAAGAGATTCCGTTACCGCGAGGCACCAGCTGCTTTATGGCGTAGGTCGATCGATACCACTTACGCATGGTAATCGGAATTACGCCTGGCAGGGGGATTACTATTAGAATACCTCGTTACCATCCACCACCCTCGCTCCTCCTGCTTATTTACACCGGCGGCATAAATATTTCGTGACTTTAACGATGAGCCGTTCCCCAGAAGCGTGCAAGCCCTCTGCGCCAAGCCTAACAGCGTCCATGCATGCATACTTGCGTACCTGCAAGCACCGGTGCGTCGTAGACGAGCTGTTCGATCGGGGTTGATCCGACGATAACGTCGCATTACGCTTCGCGCTGGACGAAAATAAACCGGGAGGGGGGCAGCGAGGGTGAGGGTGCGTCGTAAAAATTGCTATGGGGCTACTCCTCCTGGCGAACATTATACTTGGCCAGTGTGTGCTATGCGACACCGCACTCCCTGCACACTTGGTAACTGCTCGCCTCGGAATTATGTACCCTCTTCTCTCCCACCATGGTAGGCTTCAGTGGGAGTGCGGACACCTATTTCATGCAATTACTCGACTCTAACGATATTACTCGCTCGCTCCTTGGGACATGTATGTGTGTGTGTGTGTGTGCGGGAGAAGCGTGTGTCGCCTCGGCTCTCCGAGCAGGAAAATGTTAGGATGCGCCACCGGTCCGTAGGGCATCAGAGAGGGCTTCGTTCGGTGTCAGGATAGTGGGCAGGCCGTTATGAACTAGCGTCTACCGGCGGCGCATCGGGGGAATTCTCTCTCTCGGCTGAACGGCGAATCAGAAGGGCCCTCTCTCCTCTGCGGTAGCCGCGGAATTGCAATCCGACGTTCGTCGCTGCTGCCATGCAAACGAGTTTACATGCAAATACGTTTACCCCGCATAAACCCGATGTGCCTCGTGCTCAAAGCGAATTTGCCGGTTGATATACATAAGCCTGCATCAACAGTGCTGTCCGCGTTCTCTCTCGTTCTCTCACTGTCGTCGTCGTCTTTCTCCTACTCTCGTGTCTCGGCCGTCGCTTTCTGTTTGTGTAGGTTTCGAGGATACGTCTGCGTCTGTGGGAGAATCGCCTTTCCCTCGCGTTACAGAGCCGAATCTCATCGGTGCGACATGAGTCCGAACGCGGCTTGTGTTCTGCTCTGAGTTACAGCACTCGCTTCCCTCTCTGTCTGAGGTCTCTTCGGTACGGAAGCCCCGCTATCGACTTTGGGAAACGGGATTTCTGCCCGGCCGGGGGAATTCCATCTCCGGATCCTTTTACCAGTCGATTCCTCCTCCTCCACCTTCACCTGGCACTACTCTTACGCTTTCGGAATCCCATTGAAACTCTACAGTTTTTCACTGCTCTGTCACGGACTTCCATCTGACCCTCGCGTAGTATGTCGGCTTTTGTGAAGCTCTTCCGAGGGATCATATGTGTGACACTGGCTCTTTCGAAGTGCTTTACAACTGTCACTGATGTATCCAGATCGATCAATGTATTTGTCATCTTTTAAATTCAATTAATATTAATAGTAATTAAGATTGCAATAACTGTACAGAATTACATTTTTTTAAATTTCACAAGACGAACAATCGCAGTTCTCGTAAGACTCGGAATAGCAATACTTCTCTGTCAAGGCGTGTTTTGCCCAAGGAATATTCGCAAGCACGTTTTATCAGAGGCAATAAATCAGCTTAAAGGCTTGGGTGGCATAGCAAAACACTGGAGACGCTAGTATTTCGGGTGGCAAGCGATCTTTTTACTAGGCTCGTAATCGTTATTTATGTAAAGCTGATCTAGCGCAGCTGCATTACCGCTTTATCACATGGAATCTGCCAGAAGGCTAGATCGAGTGGCACGTAGGTGACCTTGCGACCGCTCGGTTAGTTCTGGAGCGCAAGGGAAGCCAAACTGATTATAATCGAAGCCATCTAAAACCACTTTCGGCCAAAGTTACTCCTGGAACTGTGTGAAACGAGCGCCCGCCGAGCGAGGCACGCCTCGCATTCCCATCGATACATTATGAACGGTTCGCCACCCGCTAATACCCTAGTATTGGTTTCAAGCCTTTCAGATTAAAATTAGTAATTAAATAAGTCTGCCGGCGCCGATTATCTTTACTAGCACAGCGAATTAGAATGCATTAGGGTTGGTAATCACTGTTACCTCGGAGCACTATTTCATCATATCGGAATGGGAAACACAAATCTCTTTGACCTACAATAGTTTGTAAATTGTTCTGCAAATTGAAAACGAGAGACTTCATTAAACTGACACGTCGTCCGTTTCTTAGGATTTCGAAAATGACTATTGCGCATTTCGTTGTCTTGAATTGCCACTTTCTTGAGTGGTTGTAAAGTAAGATTACAATGGAAATGGTCTTAAGAAACAATGATACTCTCCATGGGCAAACGAAAGGCATTTTCAATATTTACATTGCATGTGTGTGGAATGTACATCCAAGGATAAATCGCTTGGACCCAAAGACATAAAAGCAGGCCGTTTTTATTGCGAGGGACTCTTGCACGGAGTTTATTTTGAAAAACCGAGGGAGGCTCGCCCTTAACTTGGCGTATACGTCCTCCTTTTTCGCCGGGAGTGTTTGCAGGGACTTCAGCTAAAAGGATTAATTACCGTGGCCACTCCCGTGATATCCGGGGGATTCTATCCGAGGCCGGAGGAGAGGCAGACGGAGGAAAAGCGTCGGAAAAAGAACGGCCGGGAGACAAAGAGATGAGGTAAACACTCTCGTGGCTGTCGAAAAATCTAGGTCCCCTCGGCTGCTTGACCCGGTGACTCTCAAGTATGTGTGTGCATGTGCAGTTCCACCCATGTGTCCCTGCCTTCATTGGGGGTCCACTAAACTTTTACCAACACACTCGAGAGGAAGCCATTTGCAAACGAAAATAATCCGACTCAACCCGGAATCCCGTAATGTTCAATATTAGCTCTCCGAGGATCTGTGTCGAGTAGAACTCGACATTCTATATTCTTGAAACGCCTGATAGTCAAGTAGTTTTTCCATTGTTTACGCAGTCATATATATATATTGCAATTTTGCTTCCCTTGCACAAGAAATACTTCAGTTTTAACAAGATAGAATACTTAAGTTTCATTTAATGGAGCTGGTGAAAATATCTTGGTTTCTAAAGCTATGGAAACATATTTTTTATTGATAAAATGTTGATCAATGTTCGAAATAATATTCGTAAAAGTGCGACTGTTTACTGTGTAAAGCGAGGTATTGAGCAGTGTTCCGTAATCCTTTGTGTGCGCTGAGAGCGCTTAACAATTGGCCAGGCTCTAGCTGGAATAAATTTATCAAGGGTATTGGTAAGTGACATTAGCTGTTAATGCGCTCCTCTGTCCAGCGGCGCAAATTATATCCGCCGGTTTAATGAATTTATCGATCGAAGTGTATCCGCGAAATTTGACGCTAAAGGCAAAAGAGCAATTGAGGCAAAATTGGGCCATTCAATTCGCATCACTATTCCATTATGCATACCGACATTTTTGTTCACAGTGAGCACACCAATTTCCATTACAAAATTCATGAAAACTTGTAAGCAAGAACTTTGATGATACAATGAAACTCTGTCTTAAAAAGAAGTCTCACAGTCACTAAAAAGTTTCAGGAATTTGTTGCATGCTCGACTGCATCGATATAACAGTCATTAAGCAATCTTATAAGCAATCTTATAAGCGATCTTATAATATCGCTTACCATCCAGCCTCAAGACTGCCCAAGTATTTCGCAGCCCCTTCCGCTGTACACCTTGGACCACCACATCCAATTAATAACGCTCGACCTAAGATTAATCCAAACTTCACTAGCCCGCAAATTAATATCGCATAGCTGATCACCGTGGATTCGAAGAGTCTGCAAAGCGACCTCAACTAGGCCAGAACAAAGATAGCAGAACAAAAGATCCTTCCTAGAAAGGGACGAGTCGGGTAGATGACAAAAACTGGATCACAAATCCGTGAAAAGCCCGGGTAAATCGTCTCGTGTTCGTCGATTTAAATTACACTGACTCTGAGAATGAAAGCAATCTCCTCGATGATTATTTCAAGATACAGGTTGTTCCAGACGATGTCCTACGCAATGACAATTTGCAAACAATTATTCGTAATCATCGCTGGCGGTCATTGCACGGTTTTCCTGTTGCGGTGGAGTCTTTTTTGACTTGGTCGAAAATATGTGTCGTAACGGGAGCGTTGGGTAAGCGAATCCAGGGCGGAATGATGTCCCGAGGGTATATTACGTCGGTGGGGTGTCATGAAATGTAATAACCGTGCGGCGAGACTTAATCGCGCGCACTTCTTGTCTCCGATAATGATAATTACTATGGCAAGAACATTATCTTAATGGAATTTAATAACGGCATTTGTCGCATTGCTTCTCGACAGGTTGTACTTCCTTGTCTAGCCGTGTAAAACAACTACGAAGTCGGAGCAATACCAGCTCGACAAAGCTCCTCTTCCTGTCAGTAAACGCTTACAAGTATTTTCTAATAATTGCACGATTATAGTAAACAAATCTTTAAACGTAATTGCAATTTCTTCTTCAATAAAACTTTCAATTGAACATCCATAACTTATCAATTCCACCATATTCTCCAAAGGAAGGGAACAGTGATCGCAAATTTATGTGGAAACGAATCACCCTTTTCCTAAATTGATCTAACACTTTTTGTACATTACCGATAAGAGTTACACATTCTTTTCCATCAGGCACAAACGTCAAAAATGTAGGTCGTCACTTGAGACGCGACCGTTTGGAAAAGTTGCCTTGAAAAGTTGGCAAAAGCAGGCGACTGCAGCAAGGGAGCAATAAGTTAACGGCTGGAAAGTGCTTCCGATGAGCTTGCGGCGCAAGCATCTCTAGGAATGATGGCGAAAGGCAAATGTCAGGAGTTCCGTGTTGGGGGAGACTGTGATGCATGCGAGCGCGCGTATGTGTGTATCGTTTATTCCCGCGTTCAGTGACCTACGGTAAAAGCTCGTTGGCGGCACTTGAGCGAAAGAGCCGCCTCGCCATTCTCCGGACGAGCAGTCGAAAGAAGGAAAATGGACCTGCAAATGTAAGGTAAAATGGCCGGGGGATGGAGCGGCGGTCAGGGGGTGCAATCGACATTCGTTCAAGCGCTTCCAGAGTGTGTTATAGCAGTGCATTCATCTCCCAGCCGTCGTAACGCACTCGAGAGTGGCGGGAGGAAAAATTGAAAGAGATCCCACTGCCGCGATAAAGCCGGAAGGGTTAAGCAATTCAGCGCCGATCGCATCGTCGATCATAAATTCAAGCGATACCGATGAAATCATATACACACGCACTCTAGCCATACTTCAGCCTGTAATGCGATATTCTCAGCGAGCGCTAAAAGAATTAGCAAAGCCCGCATTTGAAATTTACACGAACCCCAAGCTCTAATACTATTTTGAAACCGGTGTAATGTCTGGCAGTAATGTTGTTTCGTTTCTCGCATAGTTGACGCGCTCGCCGGAACGAGGCTTTCTGCTGACGTAATATAATATTTCTGAAATTAATTTAATCATTCCTGGATGCCAAGTACTTCAAGGCTAGCGCCGCTGCTATAAGGAAGACGCGTTTGCACGTTAATAACGAACGCGCACTAATTAAAAAGCTCGAGCGCATTGTTGGAGCCTGCCGACCAACTACAAATTTCCGCCTTCCTGCTGCTAAAGAGGCTGCCCGATGCGAGAGCACAAGGCAATTCTACGATAATTAGAAAAGTATTGGAAACAAGGAAGTGTGCATTAGCAATTATCCAATGCAATAGAGAAAGAATTGTGCAGAAGTAGCCTTCATTAATTTCTTTAGTAGTTGGTATATATCTGCGTCCGTGCAATTCTAGAGAATCTAGAGCGTTTATGTTTGGACACATCAGAGACCGAGAATTTTTTCAAAAGCGCCTTCACCCTTTTATAGTGAATCGACTATTTAAGTGGGGCCGCGTTAAACCCGTAAAACGCCTACCGCTCCAATGAAAACGCAAACGTGCCATTTAGTGCAAGTGGGTTAAAGCCAACGTCCCCGCCAGGATCAAAGAGTCCAAGAGAGCTTTAAGGAGTCGCAAGCGTCTGGGCCCCTTTTACGAGAACTCTTAATACGAAACTCACGTTTTTAAATCTATAGCACCGAGTGAGATTTACACATTTTTGCCATAATCCTTTTCAGTATTTATGTTAAAACACATTCGCAATTACTTGGCCTCAATAAAAAGTTTAAAATGTATCATTAAAGATATACATTATATGGGTTAAACATTATGCATCGTAAATCATTTTTTATTGCAATAATCAATTGTGTGGCTCTCATTATGTTCCAATAACTGATAATGGGAGATAGTTGCAGTGCTGTATCAAGTATTCTTCTAAATTGCGACGCTTAGTCCCTAAGTACGCAGGCAATTTCACAATCTACCCGTGTCAGGAATTGGTTGTGGTTGCCCAAGCAACCTCCGTAGACGAACTTCTCGCAAGCGTTGGTATTCCGATTGTAGGCGTACATGTTGAAGGTATCGTGGCATGGACCGGGTTCAATTGGCTCGAGGCAATCTGTACCGCAAAATCAATTGTCAAAATCAATTGTCATTTTGACACAAAAAGTGGAAGAAAAAATAATTGTTGCAAAAACACTTGAAATACATTAAAAACGGAGTACTTACAAGGACGAGGATGTTCCAACGATTTACATGACGCCTGGGACAAGCAGACGCAAAAAACCACGGCAAAAAAAAGCGCGACACTTCTGCTGTTCATTCTGTCGGGTTAGTTCGACGCTGGAACTTCTGTGCTCGCGTTTGCAATGCGAATGATACCTTACGACCACCATCCGAACCATTTAAACTAATCTAGAGCGACACTGTAGGAAGTCGGCAAGCGCACGACAGAAAGTTAAATCACATTATCGCAGCACGCCTTTCGACAGTTAAATGTTGTCCTATCGAAATCGCGCACGCGTGACAGACTATTAAACTATTAAAAAGTACTTAAACTTCATATGAGTTGCTTTTTGCGCAGCAACATATAACGCTAGGCGAGCGTCCTTTGCTGTTTCTCTATATGTATATTTGTGTGTGAGAGAATGCTCAATTTTAGGCCGAAGCTCAAAAGCGGAAAGCGTTCGCATCGATGCGCAGTGTCAAAACCATTTTTCAACGCTCGTGCGACCGAAAGGCACAGACACGCCCATCCCACACAAGCAAACACATACATAGAAAGAGAGAGTGCAAGCGATTCATCAATTAAAGCGACATTCGCCGAGGATATTTGGGCGAATCGCGCGAAAGCAAAGCATCGAGCGACGAGAGCCATGAATTTGGTACGCGAGATTACGCGTCCACTCGTCCAGATCGCGAGCGCTAAATACTGAAAATTGCGCGGCGGCGGCGGCGGCGGGTAGCGACGGTGAGCGTCGGTGTTGTCGGTGTCGACGGTGTGGCATTTCGTTCGCTGGCCGCCGGCCAAGTTTCTTGCACACAACGCGCCCGTCCAGCGATCCCGAGAAATACTCGGGAATATTCCCGGTGAATCGGGATTACTCGCTGTGTACGTGCGCGCAGCGTTTAGGCAAAACCGCCCAACGAGTTTTGCAGTCGAAGCGAGCGGGACAAGGTGTAACTCTCTCTCTGAACGAGAGAAAGAGAGAGAGAGTGAGAGAGAAGCAATCCGCAGATTTTCGAGGCTCGGCACGTCCGGCGTGTACAAGCAAACGGCTTAACGCCCCGAGACTGTTTGCGCCAATGGTACAAAGTGATCAGGCGAGCCCGCCTCACCTTTGATCTCGAGTTTACCGCCGCGCAGGAAAAGGGTTTTCGAGTAGCGAGTAATCACGATAATAACGCCAAACAAGCCAGGAGAGAAAGTGTGGCGCTCCGCTATAAGAGAAGGCAAAAAGGGGTTAAGGGAAGGCGAGAAAGGCGACGAGGAGGGCGAAGGGTCAAAGTATAAAGGGCGAAAGGAGAGCGGTGAGGGAAAAAAGGAATCCAATTAGGAGGAACAGCGTCGAGGGAGGACGATGCCCACCGGAGAGGCAATCGGACACGGGCTTAACTAGATTTCGGCAGAAAGGAACCGCTCGAGAGCAACAAGAAATCCCGGAGACAACCACCCGCCCAGTTCAGTCCGACGACATCGGCAAAGAGTCAATTAGAAGCTAATCGATCGGCTTCGCCCTCAGCTAGAAACTAGATGGAACTAAACAACAAACCTGAACATTCCAGTAGGACATGCTCGGTCTAGTATAGCATGTGCAGGAGTTTCGAACACGCGATATATCATTTGGCATGGGAGAGCGTGTCGTAGTGTCCTGTCGCTCCCTATAAATAGCCGGACGCCTCGAGGAGCTAATAAACGAGGCAATTAGCCGGAATTATGATCGCCGTGGGCGTCTCCTCGCGACGATAGTTAAAGAGGGCTTACGTCAGCGCGCATTGTGTCCCAGGAGCGCTCGAGAAAAAATTAAAAGCGACTCGACCCGTGCAATTAAAATCGCCGATATACCGGCGCTCCCGTCTCTTCTCCTTCTTCTCTCCCTTTAATCGTCCGAGGATCCCAGGGGATACTTCTAATCATAGTGGGTTCAGGCTCGATTAAGCGAAGGAGGAGCCACTTAGTCGGCAGCTTATGCATCATGCATCAGGCCAATTACACCTCCTTAGAAAAGGCTGCCGACCTTCCCTAATCCGACACTCCTCAGCCTCGGAGAATCTACTGTGAACTTGGTAATTGAAATCGTAGAGAATAGTTGAATTCAGAGAGGGAAGCTTGGAATTGTTGCGATTTTTGAGAGTCCCGGCGAGACTGCGAAGAATTCCAAGCGCACTTTGGGAATAGTTGCAGCTCCCATGAAGAGCGTGTTAGAGGAAGAGGATGGGAGGCGTTTATTTCCGACGTGAGTAGGTGCGGCAAGGTGCATTTGCATCGATAACACCGGCCGCTCGCATGCACCTCTTCGAAAGGCAGCGTTATTTATTGCTGACTCTTCCCTCCTGTCTCATCGTGAGAAGAATATCATAAATCTCGACGCCGCCTGTTACAACCGGTGCGTAAGGCTTCGTTCTCGACTCCGATCAAATCTCAATGCTTCTTCTAACACTTCTCTCTCCTTCTTTTCTCTTTCCTACTGGACAAAGTGCGAGCCGACTCCCTCGGCGCGCATTTAGTTTTCATACTGCCGTTGCTTATGTAAGTCGCTACATACGTCGCTTTTTACCTTGGCTATCATCCATCGTCATGCGAGGGTTCCATCGAGTTTCTTTAGACTGCGGACAAATTGCGTTAGGAAGGGTCACTCCTGACTATAGCTAGGCTCACGTGTGACCTTACGTGATAAAGTGCCGGGCGAAATGCTCTCAGGTTGCCACCCGTTATAAGATAATCCGAAGACAATAAAAGAAGTTAAGGGTGTTAAGCACCGCTATTTTTTCTCTCATCCACCCTTTAACGCAATTAGCCGGGGAATCGACTTTAATCTTGGCTGATAAGATTGCCCTCGACTCGATTACTCGTTCACGAAGGAATTAGCGGTGACCGTGCGCCACTTTCGATGACACTTGCTCCCAATATCGTCATCCACTCGCACGCCGTAGAAGAGGACTTCGCCGAGTCTCACTCGACGAATTCAATCGGCTTTCATTAAACTCGTGAGAAAATGAATCTTATTTCGACAGCCGAGGGCTGAGAATCGCAGAGTTGCAGGCAGTTTCTCCATTCGAAAGGCGAGCTGTGTACTCGTTTTCACGGAGCAGTTACGTTGCCGAGCTCTCGTTGTCGAGAGCGCCGAGTCCACCGGGAAGGGAGGGAACGCCGAAATACGTGTGTGCTCTGGTGTTTCGTATCTCAAGAGTCTCAGGTGCTACAACAGGTGGTGAACGGGTTCTGCCACTCAACAAAGAGAGTAAGAGAGCCTACATCTTGGGAGAGAAGCCGCTACGAAAGACGGCGTCGATATCCGCATGGTAAACACTGCGATAATACTACGCGACATTAGATTAATGGTTCTGAGAATATCCGATATTTGTATCGTCTCTTTTCTATCGGCCTCTGTCTTCCTACACTTTAATACTATCGTTCCCTCGATATCGCCGCTCTCAATACCGATTAGCAATTTGTAGGCAGTACCTCCTCGTTCTCCGCAATGCGATTCTACTAGCGATAGACCGGCAATACAGCTAATGATTATAAGCCCGTACATTTTGGAAAAGTACCCTGGCTTAAATGTCTCTAGATAGCTCGATTCTACTGTGTTTGCGAGAAGTCTTGCGTTCTTTAATAGTACTGACTATCAATTTACTCTTGACCATTTGGCTTTAGGGCATGTAGAATGAAAGTGGTGTAAGTATTTTCAAATTGAAATCTAGTATACTCAGTAGGGTGTCTTGGAAATCAGATTGTACTCCGTGACACGAGTGACAAAAGAGGCTATCGTCTTTAGCTCAATTGAAAATCTGATGCAATCTGAAGTCTACGCGGAAGTGCGTGAGGCTTATGTGGGTCGGGAAAGCCGATCGATCAAATCCTACAATATTGAGTGACAAAAGGGGTGACAGGTTCACGGCACCAGCTTGTATTTCCCACGGCGGCGTTAACCATGCCGAAGGTAAAAGCACAGCTATTATTCGGCTCTGGGAAAGCCGATTGCCAAACGAGCTTGCACGAACCTAAAAATCCGGCGACACGGGTATCCGAGTACCCAGTAAATAAGCTGGACTTGAAACACACACTCGGAACGGATGATCGGCCGGGTGGAGAACGAAAGTGGCGGCGATATTTCTTTCGGGAATGTGCGAATCGATTTCCCGCGCTCGTTTGCCCTTTAAATTTCTCTGATGTGCTCGCACGTGAGCGCCATAAAGTCTGGCCCGAAATTTTTCAGCCAATATGGGCAAACTTGTGAAGGATCGCCAGTGAAATAGGTTACACTGATGGGACATCCTTTATGAGAAGTTTGTCTTTGGAAAATGTAAGGAACCAAGACTGATGTCACGTTTTCTACCTAGCAACTTCTCGCCAACGCGACACATGCCTACTACTAAGAAGAGATGCATCCTTTGATCCTACAACCTCTACGTGATGGTTCCTGATCTGATTCCCTTGGGCATTTATCCAGATTCATGCGTACCGACCATCTGATAGGTCGTCCGATGTTCTGACTGCATGCAAACCTACGCGTCATAGGTAAATCCGTGCGGAAAGTTCGTTCTCCTTTGATACAAACTTGTTTCCATACACTTAAACTTTCACGAATTATAAACAAATATGTCAAAAATATCACAACTATTTCACCTTAAATTCATTCGCAGTAACTAAAACCGTATAAAATATAACTAAGAACAGAATTCCCTCGTGATCGATGTTAAAAAAAATCATTCTTGCAAATGATAGTAACTTCGCACTTAGACTTCTTCGAGTGTTTGTGTTAGCAAATCTTTCTGGACAAAGTGACTCATAGCTCATTCGAGGAAGTGAGGATAGTCCTAAGGGGTTGCGTGCTCTTTCTTCTGCATTGAGGTATTGTCAGGGTGCATTCCAGCCGAGAACTCATACCACGGTGGTCGCATTATAAGCACGGAGACGCCCTGAGAGATGCAAAGAGCCATGCTGCAGGTTACCGCCATGGAAATGCCGCAGTGCAACGTATAAGGCAAGCCTGTCTGACGTGCACTGCGTACAACTTAGCTCCTTGTTGGTGTTGTGGGCGTTGCGGTTGCCCGACAGATTTTCCTTCCTTGCGAACCTCCCTCGCCCTTTCCAGTCCTTTCATGAGTAATCTTTGTATTGCCTGTATGTGCACTTTGCATCTTAGTGGTTGCAGTAGTACATGTATTATAGCATCATTGACACCTGCATTGTTATCGCAGCTAGACTTTTAGTATTTTCGAGAAATACACTAGGAGAAGTTATTATACTGTTTCAAACGATATAATGGAAGTGATCGTTATTTATGATGAAACTCTTGTATAGAAATAATTGTATTTATTATTATTTGAATATAGTGAGAAGAATGACTCTCACTATTCTCAAACTTCATCAATAAAAGATGTTCTACTGAAACAATTGTAGATGCGTCAGGAAAACAGACGTGAATTTGCTCGAATCCGAGTTGCTACCTGTTGCGAGCGCGCTAGGAAAAATATTAGCACAGTGTATAACATTCCATCCTGGGAAAATGACTTCCAGAAAAAACGTTGAATTTTAATAAGAGAAATATGAGTACGTTATTTTGATCTACCAAACTTTCCCCGGAACTTGTGTAATGTATACACTCGTTTCTTAGTCGGCAAGCCAGCATAATCTAGGATGTAGAGCGGAAAGATTCTCCCACGGTGATTAGTGCTCGCACCCCGGCCTTTATCCTACTTTTGATCTGCTTATCGTTAATGTGCCCGGCGAATTCCGAGTAGCCACCGGTGTATGTACAAGCTATGGTTTACCCGGGGCGATCATAAACCGGGTGATCTCGAAGACCTTTGCCTTTTGCTGCTGCCCCTTCGCCCCGACAGTCGATCGCCTTGCCAGGGAATTTATTATTCACACTGGTGAATCCCGCGGCAGCCCGAAGATAAATAGACGCTTTGATAAGGCGTCGTTATAGACAGAAGCCCCGTAAATATTTGAGGAATCCCCGACAATAGCGAGAAGGGTCTGTGGATTCAACGGGAGTCTCTGCCAGACCACTCATCTGTCTCCCGTCATTGATGACGGCGTCCCAGCGATCCCTCTTGCATCCTGTCGATACCCTAAACAAAGCTTTGCCTGGATATTGCGACAGAAAAGGTGATCTGCCAGACAAATCTGTCATTATCACGTGTTGAAATATCTATCTTGTTGGATGTAAGTAACGAGGGTCGAAGAATTCGGTGTTAATTGATACTTAATAATGAACTTTCAGCATTTTGTCTTAACGAGGCATCCTAACGAGAGGCGATGGACCACATTTGTTTCTTCAAACACTCACATCACGCGTCGTTCGTATTCCTCGTTAGGACAGGCTGTCTCACCATCTGTTCCACGTACGACTATTTTATCTCTCGTCGAGCGAGTATAGGTATCATTCGCAAGATAATGGCAGAACTGTCATTTAAAGTTCACCGATACTCACACGTTACTGACTCCAATGAAAGCTAATTGCCCGTATCCATTCGTAATTACAGTTATGCTTTTTATTCCGATTCAGACGTATAACAATGGGATTCACATTGGTTGATAATGGCGCGGACTATCGAAATGGTAATTACATCGATCATAAATCAGGTGGTGCGGACTAAATCGAGCGTAATTGCCATTGCAAGCGATCACCACGTCGAACGCAAAGGTCGAGCGGTGGCTTTGTTAAGCTAGTAACGGTGCTGCGGAACAAGACACTAGGTTAATTGAAGGGTTTCCTGCTAGTCTGCTTCAGGATCACCCAGAATTATTTTGGAGAGCCTCCTCATGAAATGTTTGCCCTATATACAAGATCGTGATGTTTTATAATGCAGTTCTTGAAAAATTCGTCTTATTATTTTCCTCAATTCTTTCAGACAGGGAATTATTCTTCGAGTAGAAATTCTAAAAGTAGAAGAAAAACAGAGAACTATGATGGGAAAAATAACTGACTGATTCACTTTACTAGATATTGCGAGGGGCAAATGCGATTCTTTCCAGACAGGGTCTTGTTTTTTTCATGGAAAGCTTGTAGCCGTATGATACCGAAATAAATCCTGGTTTTAATTTTAACCAACATCGTCACATGGCATACAATTTATTTCGGTAGCAAGAACGGATGAATCTAATCAGCGAGGCGTTAGAAACACTAAATGAGGAGTAAACAGTTACATTTCAATTAGTCCATCGGCCACTGAGCAGACGAATCACGGGCGGAGAATCATCGGCAACATTAAAAGTATAATTATTCAGAAACTCGACGGGAAAGACACTTGATGGTCCTTGAAGTCGTAAACCTCTGCAGAGACTATTAAATCAGTTCAGGTTACTCCTAATTAATTGTAATGCGTCTCCACGATACAATAAAACGGGCTGTGAAATAAATAGCGGGTCTCAGGATTGTAAGTGCGCCACGGTGATTCAGGATTCTAGACGAAGACATTAAATTTACGTTTATTATTCCGTGGCACTCAGAAACTGCGAGAGATGCTGCGTCCGCAATTCATTCCCCTCGAAATATCTTACTATGTATTGTACAATAGAAACATAAATACTTCGAAGTTTTCATTATAAAATTAATATTCACAGGTTGTTAAATGTCAGCTGTATCGTATTCCATTAAGGTAATGCCATTAATATCTCAGGAGAATGATTTTAAAGTCAGATAAATGAAGAAAAACATTCACAAGGTACTTGAATGGGAAGGAAAGTGGTACCTAGCGTGTCTCGTGCACAACTGTCAGAGAAGAGTTGATTGCCGGCTATGAGAAGTGAATAAAGTGCGTTGCCGTCTTCGGTAACGGGTCATCGAGTGGCATCCCTTTCCGGACTATTGAACGCATCAAGGGAGAAGAGAAGAAAGCGTGCGAGCCTCTTTTACGCGCGCGGCCAATGAGCCAGGAGAAGAAGGGTCCGCTGTTATGAGGAAGTAATTGATTGCCGGGAAGAGAGTGCACACTCCGGCGCAATCAATCGCGATTCGCCTCTCGATTGTTCGGAAATTCCTCTGGCGAAGCCTTCAGTACTCTTTTAATAAAAACAACGCGCGTCCCTCGCACAAGGACGAGTGCGCACACACTCTTAGCCTCTTAATGATAATCCGTGCACTTAAGCCTCACGCGTCGTTACCTCCGCAATCACGAATAATTTACTGATTGAGGAGCAAATTACATTCGTTCCACGGGATTCTTTCTCCCCTGTACTTGAGCCGTTTCACACCTCGCTGAGAATCCGCCATCGAAACCCCTCGCAGTACTTATATTTTTAATTCACTGATTAAGCATTCAATCAAAATAGTAAAGTTCAATGAAATGAAACGTTAGATAGTGTCTGCCTGGTATTTCTGTTTCTTGTAGCATATTCTTTTCTATTTTATTTTATAAAAAAGCTGATTCTCACACTTTTTCTGAAATGTCGAGAATGTAATTGCGAGGCGATCTAGTGTCGATCGACTCGCATTAGCCGCTCGCACGGAGCAACGCATACGCTCGAGCGTCGAGCGAGAAATAGTTTTGCGCGCAGTTGGCTAACGGGGAAAATTCATATCAGGCCCGGCAGCCGAGCGTGTAATACATACACGCGTGTAGTACACGTGACACGCATATTATCCGAGCGGCACAGTCGACGCGCTGTGACGCCGACGTCGCGCGCTATCGCCGAGGCAACGATCGGGCAAATATCGCTCGCTCGTGCGAGCGGAGCAAGGGTGCCGGTGCTGCCGGTTCGGCTCCGACGATAAACCAGTTCGAAGCCTACCCGCTCACCCACGCATGCACGCACGGACGCACGCACGCACGCATGTATGTACGCGCCTGCACGGGCGAGCGTGAACTCGCCGGGCGGAAGATACGCGTCACGGGAATTCAATTATGCCTGTCGATATTTAAATGCCGCCTGACTGCTGATCGATTCCGATACACTCGTATCGCACCGGAGTGTTTCTATCTTGGCTGCCTGTACTTTTAGCCATTGCTTACTTTCTAATTACAAGCTGGTTCGTACTCGTTTCTGCTAGTGTTAAATATGAACTTTGTTATGCTAGAAATAAGATAAAGTAAAGACTAATATTGCTATATAATATTGTGGAATCCTGTTACTCTAAATTAAATTGGACTAACGAGAATACAAATTCCTATCCCCCCGACGGAAATTGTGGTACGCGATATGACTTTTTTAGTGGCCTGCCATTTGATATATCGATTCGATGGGCTATCAATTACACATCCGCTCGCGTCAATTTTTTTTATATGGATGAATGGAAATGTATGATTGATAGGTACGCTAAAAATTTAACGTATCTCGAGTGAACAAATAAATGAGTAATAAAAAGATTATTACTCTCAGAGTAAATAAACTAATCTAATATTGAAACAAAATGGATAATGGGAACGATATACATGATATTCATAACCACTGTTTCGTGTCGCTCAGATTCCACAAGGGTAATCACGCTTGTAAACAAGAAAGTTAAAGTACAAGTAGCTAAAGGTGATAACGTAACGCCACGTAAACTCTAATTCCTCGTCACGATGTAACGCTATGCATAATAAGTTGAACACGTACAACATTTTATCGGGTTTCGTGTACAGTTTAATATCCGTATATCTGTGATCCGACGGCACGAGAGAGCACCAATAGCAAGTTCCGATACGACAATGTGTATTCACGAAAGAGAGAAAGACAGAAAAGCGAGTGGCTTTCGAAATAAGTGAACCGAAAGCCCGTGTCTCCGCCTACGGGAAGTGATCAATGGTCCAGCAGGGTGTGGAAGAGAGTCCGATAAAATTGGACCGGCGCGACAGGCCCTAATACTTATCCCATGGATCTTGCTATGCTCTGAATCACATGTGAAATCAGCTCGTCAAAGGGAAAACGTAACACGCTGGGTCAGAGATTATAAAATTTGATCTACTCCATGACCCTATCCGATTATATCATTCAATATGATACAAAAGCTTTAATGTAATCGCAATTGATGAACATATGCGAGTAACGTCATATTCATCTTTCAAAAGGATGTCTTTACATTGCTATCATTAATGAATATTTCAAATCTAATATTTATTGATTACTACGACAAACGCCAGCGATCGTAAATTGCCTTACACCGTGGAGGGCAGCAATCCAATAATCGAATTACACCAATACTGCAGCAATTAGAGGCCCGTTTTTTGAAACGAAATAATTACGGCCGATTTCTGTATTGGCTCAACCACTGGCAATTAGCGTGACAGGCAGACCGTTTAATCGTGTTATCATCGATCGATTATTGATTCTATATATTCGTTCATGATTTCCAAACCGTCATATGTCGCGACATATGTTTATAATTATAATATATGCTGGAAACCGGGTGAAATGACTTTCTGCGAGTAAAACTGGTCGAAGCTTAAAAAGAAATGACTTACGAACACTGTAGTCTTATCAAGTGCCTTGTAACTTTCAATTCTCGTTCACCGTGAACAACCATTATTGGGAATCGGGACTTACCTAGAACACAAAGACATTCATTGTTAGTAGAACCCTTGTGAATTATTGAAAAATGAAATACTAGAAAGGTGAAGGCGTCAAGTATCAAAAAGACAATGTTAAAATATAAAACGTTCTCGCGGAAAATCACGCTCCGCAATATCCTGTCAATCTCATTTTACGACAAAAGAGAGAGGAATTTCACTCGACACGTGCTCGGGTACTGAGAGATGCCAGCTTTGCGACATTGACGTAATAGGTTTTTACTAGAGACAAGACAAATAGGCAGCAGCAGCAGCAGCAGTAGGAGCAGCAACAGCAAGCGGGAAGTATGTATGGTGGGATCACAGGGCGGAGGCAAACAGGCATTCTTCGCCGCCGGCGCCAGGACGCCCTTGGCATGCGACAAAGGCGGGCAGCAGCAGCATGGCAAGGATCGAATTGTCTTCGACAGCCGCCAACTAACTTCCCCGGAACTTGGCCATCGAGTAAAAGAGCTAGTCTGCACGGACTGAGCTTCTCGTTCGCTTTGATTCAAAGTGACATAGCGCACGTCTGCTCTTCTCCGACTCCATCGTCCATCTGTTCTGTCAGTGCGAATCGAACTTGCCAAATGAAGATAGCGGCAGTCCACGCACTCGGACAATTGCTTGGCTCTTAGGTTTCTGCTTCTCCGCACTCTGTTCCACTTCGACTTGCGATCACCCTCTTCCCCAGCCGCCCCTTGACGGTCCCATGTCAAGAGAAAAGGGAGAACGTGCGAAATAAACACAGCAAGAAACGGCAGAGACCGGTTCGACCGGACGCGACAGTGCATTGAATGGGCCATTCACTAACTTTGACGTTTCCTCCCACGCAAGTTTTCAGACGTTTTACGGGCTCGAGAGCACCGGTACGACGATCGGGTTCACAGCGTTCCCAATCGCAGCGGCCTGAAAAGGTGCTTCCCGACTGTCGCGCGCGCGCTCCTGCTCATTAAAATTGAGAATTGCTCGCACCGGCGAAAGTAGCCGAAGTGCTAAGAGCACTGACGTAATAACTTTGCGTAATGTTAGAGCCCCTACCGGCGTTCCACTCGATGTTCGTTTGGAAGTAGAAGCGGGAGAAGCGGTGCGCGCTTGCTAGGGGGACTTATCGTCAGTTAGATAACTCGCTTAGCAGAACATTCCCCAGTCACGTCTTGAAAACAGAACAACTGCGTCATGGAAAGTACTTCTCTGCATCCGAAGTTCAAACTTGAGAATCCTTAAAGCCCTTTAAAGCACCGTGAATCGGAGTCCCGTGAAATCACGTGTACCCATTGCCGAGTGACAGGGTCGATTTATACACTGGGAGAAGACTGGTCGAATGCCGACGGCGGCATCGAAGCGTGCCGTGAGACAAGGTGGGCGGACTCTTGCATTTTTAAGGGGGTTGGCAATAAACGTTGGCTAGCTCGCAGGGTGCCCGACAGGAATTCTTACCGACGAGAGTATAGAAGTGCTGCACGACTCTCTCTCTTGGCATAGTATTGAGTCTAAAGCGGAGCTCCGGAGACGTGGAGTGAGAGATCAGGGATTCCAGAACAGGTTGAAGGAGAGTCCCCGAAAGGATGGAGTGGTACCCTTGAAGGATGGTGTGCATGCCGAGTGGCTATGGGTTCAGGAGTAGCGCAAGGGGTGGTTGTGAGGCTTGCATGCGTCAAGTACATGCTTCAAGCCACCCTACTCTCCTGGTTCCTCCGCAGTGTGTCTATCTGGGCGTCTTCCGAAGGGAAAGGGTGCCTTAACACACACTCACACATACACTCGTATACTTAGAGATACACAGCGAGCGTGTTGGGCTTCGGGCCAGCTCGGCCTCAGGGGCAATTTCGCCGGGGAAATTAAGGAAATTTTCTCCGACTAAGTCGAGGGAGGCTGGCTGGCACCGAGTGTGGAGAATATATATATATATATATATACATAGTACATTCGGCCAGCCGATTACATCTTCGTGCAAAATTACGTCGGCTTGAGCCTGGTATTTTTATCGCTCGCCAAGCCAAGCCTTGGATATCTATGTTTTGCGATAACAAGATTCCTGCGGGCAATTACTTTGGGGATCGTCGGTACGACCTTGCGTTACCTTCTTCACCTTACTGGACACTCACATATACTATAGACAGAGAGAAATAAAGAAGATGGCAGAAGGGTGGTATTGGCGCTTGGTAGTTGGTCGATGAATAGAAACATCAGCCGCGTCACTGATGTTTCCCAGCACGGGTTGGAAAGTGCTGGTGTCATCGCCGGATTGATTCAGCGCAGAGTCCGACGGGATCGAGATAGGCGATCGACGGGGCTCTGCTTTATGGGTCCGGCATCATAGCCGCTGCATGTATTATGTTTTCAGTGGGGACCGGCTTGAATTTCAAGTGCCATTTGTGCCGAACTGTACATCTTTATTGCATGACAGCTTCCCTGCCTCGTAAAGTTGTCCCGTGAGTCGCAAGTTATTGCACCGGATATATCGGATACACAGCAATGGCATTAGCCCGGTCCCGAGCGTGTCCCGTGCACACGTGCACTGCCAGGAAGAACACCAGGTTTCACGCTTTTGCCCTCTGCATCGACGATGTCCTGCTTGATTATGCCGCTGATTGGTGCTGTTCCCAATGGTCCGCGTGCACCACCATTTCTATCGCTTTGGTGGTCTCTTCGTGCTCAGCTTCATCATTTCATTATTGCACTAATGGATATATACTTCTCTTTCTCGTCCTCGCTCGGATTCTAATTTGTTTCCTCATCAGATTCTCAATGTTAGATATAATCAACATTCAAAATAAATTATTCGTCTTAATCAAAAGATTGTATATTAATAATATCAGTTTTTGAGTAGTCCTTAAATTAATACCATTAGAAAGTAATCAACAGAAAGTGGCTTTTTGACCTCGAGTTAAAACGATTAGAGGCGAAACTGTAGTACTTATGCATGGAATATTCAACAGTTGCCGAGGAACCCAATAGAAAATGTTGTAGGATCGGTGTGTTACCTTCGCCGACAAATAGGGAGCAACGTAGCCTGCCGGGAGAGTTCTCGACTAAGGGCGTACAAACACTAATGAGTGTGGAACCGGTGGCTCTCTCCCGATATAGTATCGGATGAACAGGAGCCCGCTTGCGACCGGTGATTAGTCGTTAATGCTTATCATTAACCTCAGGGGTTAATTCCCGCATTAATTACCTCGTGTCAGCCGGTGGAAACAATCTCGGGCCCGTTCACGCGTGTACACGACACCACAGGTGTTCGATATTTGATGCCGACACGAAACCCAGCCTTCTATTCCAGATATCCGTGTGTATGAGTTCAGGTATGCACTGAAGAGTCAATTGGCGAAAGTGGACTGGACTGCTCGTCCCCGGATTATGAACTTCCAGCTGTATTGGTATTATCTAGCTTAGCCATTCCATATTGGTTGGTTCCCTTTCCAATTTCCTCACAATGTGTATATCCTTATCGCTTATTGTTGCTCTTCTTATTAAACTAGAGTAGTTTCATCTGGCGACATTGTCGATGAAGGTAGCAAGCGTAGTTTAGTAAACACGCACGATATATACGAATTATAAGATATAGCAAATGATGTTCAAGCCTTCGTGATGAAAGGACATTTACACGAAAGGCATTCTTCTTCATATTAACTCGAACACACCCTTAGTCGACCTTAATCGCATTAGATCAATGAGGATCGAGCGATCCCAGGAAGCAGTATATTTGCGGGGGCAGTTTTCTATGATTCGGCCCAAGGGACGGCATAAACCCCGAATGGGTGGTAAGAGGGATGGTAAGAAGTTGCGATTAGACAGGAAGCGCGACTCCACTGGCTCGGTGTCTCTCATATAAATCTCTTGGCGCGCAAATTTATGGCTACGCCCTTCCGACTTGCTAAGTAATACATTTTCTGCCGGCTGGTAGATACGAGGCCCGATTAAGCAGGGCCTTGCAGCCACGCCCGAGCGCCGTGGCAGCATAGTTTCACCGATATTAGCAGCGGTCGAGTACGATTCATTTACGCCCACCGTCCATTTATGAATGAAACGCCTTAAGATCGTGTGAGTGGGACGCCGGGTCAATGAGTGCCGGTCTCTTGCTCTCCCAGTAGCCGCCACGCTGACGCTATCTCAAAGCCACTTGAAATATTGCTCATTCTGATGCGGTGCGAGCGCACCAGCCGATACGCCGAACTGCCGAACGTCACTGTGAATCGACTCTCGCCATTTGTATCTCAGGCCGCCCTTGGCGACTACTTGTTCCACTGGAATAATAATCGTTCCGATTCCCCACCGACGGAGAATTCCAACTCGCCGCGCCTAATTAGGCGCTCGGAAACTGTCGGCGATCCTGGCTCGCCTGCCAGTTAATTTCGCAGGGTGGTGGTGTGTGCTGCACTTGTTGGAGTTACCAGTCTCCAAGTATCCACTGGATGTAATGAGCCTGTTCGCGAGGGGAACGCCTATTGAAAGTCATCTTGAAATAGTCCTGCTTATACTGGAACATGCTAGAACTGGGGAAAAAAAATTCCTCACGATAGCATTCCACTCTGTTTCTAGCCTTGAAATTATCCTTCCAGAACTCTCTACTTAGTGCATTAAAAAAATTATTAAAAACTGCGCAATATCGGTTCCGACTAAGTGGGATTATCATTCTGGTGAAAATGGCGTTCTCAGAAGTGTATCACTGCAGTGGTGCGCGCATGCGGGCAGAAAGGAGGAACCGGTTGCATTGAAAACCTTAAGAAAAGCCTGGAAGTCGGCTCTCGAGCAGTAGTGAAAGATCGATCGATTATATTCGGTTCACTGGTAAAAAAGAATGTCGGGATAGTAGCGGTATCTCAGTTTCCGCATCGTTTGACGCTTGCCCGAGAGATATAAAGGCAGCGCGGGGGGGAAGGAGGAGAAGGCGAAGGATGAAGGCGGCCGAAGGGAGGCTCGAAGAGCCGAGCCGGAAGGACAAAAGTCCCGTATCCAGATGGCGGGGCTCCCGCAAAAGGATGGGGCTAGGTCAGGACTTGGTACGAGATATCTCGCGATATCTCGAACCTCTGCGAGGCCGAAGGATCTTCTGCGCGCGACGCTTCGGTATAAATTAAAAGTTCTTCTTCGTCCTGCGATCCCCACTCGCTGCTATGAGGATCGTTAATCCATCGTGTCACTATCCACTGCATAACTCCCACGGTTTATTTCCTCGACGGGTGGGGAGGGGGCGGTGTGTGCAAGAGAGTGTGTGTGTGTGTGTCTCCAGCGGGCTCTAAGTCACCGGAACTTAAGCCCTATATTTCCGGCGACGCCTCCGCGCCCCCATCGCCCGTCGCGACCCTGCTATTTCTCCGCTATCGTTACCAATAAGTCTTTCGTCCGCTTCCCACTATCTCTGAGCTTTTAATGCGCCTGATTTACTCCTTCCACTTTACCCACCATACCGCAGCATCCCCTGCTTCACCTCTTTTTGTGCTAATTAACGAGCTGTCCTTACCAGTAGCGCCTCCAGGGAATTTGTTACATAATATATGCGTGAGTTGCCAATTTTCGCAGGTGCAAATATTCTTTGTTATATTTTCTATATATTATGTCGGCTCTTTGTTTGTTCGATAAAGAAAAAAGGGCAAGTTATGCGAAAGTTAATTGCATCGCGTCGAGAATAATATTCACGTCCGATCGTGCGGCACGTCTCGCTCTCAATGGAACCGGTGGCGTGAAAAGGTAGTGCGGAGACACATTTGGGTTAAAAAAAAAAAGGCGGTGGTTGCGAGTAGCGGCTACTGCCACAGCTGGAAGGGCGAGGCGTACTAGCGACGAATGTGGCCGTGCACGAAGAGAATGACGTTTACATGAGATACGGTGCCACTAAAAGTACAAGGTTCAGCTAATTAGCAGTTCTTTGGTCGAGCGGAGAGCCGAGACCGAAAGAAAGAGAGCAGCTCTTTTGAAGCAGGTGAAGCGAGTCATGTTTGCTTACTATACACAGCCAAATGTAATTAATCTCGCTTTCATGCTAGACGCTCTAACCCGGGAAGAAGAAAGGGGTGCGCTTGCTGGCCGTACTAGCACCCAGGGCGCAGCATCACCGACCTCCTGCACGTCTACCTGCCAACTACACGTACTAGCACACTACCTCTTCCCTCTCCATGAATGTGTGCGCAGAGGTTGACACGCGTGTGTGCGAGAGCGCCGTGGCATAGTGAAAGCAGGCTACCTCTGATAAATATCGCACGTTCCTCCTCTCTCTTTTTCTGCCCGCAAGATAGAAATTTATTTTGCACCACACGCGCGTCACGGGACAACGGGATTTTATGGGACTCTCGCAGTAAAAGCCGAGTCCGCTGCCGACAGAATATAAGCTCGGAATCAGATATTCACACGGGACAAAGCGACCTGCGCCTCTGCCGAACAAAAGCAAATGCGGACCAATAAATTGGTAAAATTAAGCGCGTCGCAATACAATCCGCTTGTTTGGTCTTCTCGACCACACACACCCACACTCTTCTGTATTTCTCGCGTGTGTTAAAGGTTAAGTGAGAATGACTGGCGACTGATGCGCGCAAACAAAGAATGCAGTTATTGTGAAAAGAAAGTTGATTTGATTGGCATTTACCTGAGCCACGATTGATTTTGATTGAACATTGTTAATATAATTTGCATGGGTGGACGGTCGCTTTTCTAGAAATAATACTCGATTACGAGTCATGCGAGCTTTTGCTTTCATTTAACATCACGCGAACGGAATGAAAGCTCGTTATAAATTTCCCTTCTTGCCCGATACTTAATCCGTGTTCTAGGAATATCAGCGTGCGAGTAACTCGGGGAGTTCTGGCGTGCGTGTAGGTATGTATGGGTATCCCCATATCCTCGAGGTGAAGTATCGCGCTCCTCGATCGTAGCTCGCTGCTCTTAATCGCAGGATCTCTCGGAGCTCTGCTCGAGTTACAAGCTGCACACGCGAGGCCCTCTTCGCTTGAGGAACCTGTTAGGATTAACCTGCCGGTGGTTAATCCGCCGGCTGATAGTACGATAAATATGGATTCCGTATTCGGGAACGTGCTCGAGAATCATCTAGGTTCACTATTAATTCCAGCTGTTCTACAACGACAATATACGCTCTGGACAGATTGGGTATCACTGCTCTGTCAATCTCGGCGTCAAGATTGAAAAGCATTCCTGACAAATTGTCAGCAGAATTAATTATGAAAGTGCCTTGTTCGCGATCAGAAGCTATTCGAGTAAAAAGCCACCAACAAATGCTCGGATTGAAGGATACAAATTAATACGTACACCGCTGATTCTGCTGACAGTCAATATTGAAATGTCCCTTAAATATTATAATATCCGAATCGATGAATAGGAATGCGGCAGTGGCGGTAAAATGTGCGGTTTCGATTCCCGATGAGATCGCATTAAAATAATGCTAAATTGCGCGGTACTAATGAAAATAACGAGGCGGTGGTCTGATATGCTCGGCCGGTGCTTAAATGGTTCGGGCAATACGAAAGGGTTGCGATTTAATGGAAATCAACGTTGCGGGAACGCTTTCCGATTAAAATCGATGAATTATTCAAAAGTAAAGAGAGAGGGAAGCAGGACCGATTTCTGTACACGCGCCAAGAAGAGCGTAGCTTTCCCGTGCCCGATGTATAATGATCCTCTTAATGAAATGTCAGGTTTATTCTAACGATTGGCAAAGCGTCTTGCACACAAGTTTTCTCGATACCTTCGATAATAACTGCCGATTGACGCCACAATCTATGCATGTACGCGCTTGAGAAGCAAGATTGCACTCTTTCTTAATTCATTTGAACCACTGTATTACCACATATATATGAAATTAAAGGCGCCGCACCTAAGTGCTGCTTATCCGGAGTCCGATAATCATATTTATGGATGTCGAGTTGATCGATTGAGAAAAATTTTTCACACGGGAAAGCCAGCCGGCTATTCATCGCAGACAAGTCCGTTGAACTGGCTGGCGCGCCTTCGGACGCCGGACGCAACGAATACTGTAATTAGATTGGGAAATAAGTCCCACGTAATTCTCATTATATCGACAGGCCGCTACACTACTGTTTCCAAGATCGTAATGGAACATGCCCGACCTAATGAATATTCATGGCGCACCTATGCTCCGCAGCTTGCCGGTAATCCAATAAACAAGCTGCTCTGTTGCCGTCCGAATGCGTTATCATTCGAAAAAATAGGAATACTGGAGAGACTAACAACCAACGCGATTTCTTAAGTAACCGAGAAAGTCTGGCGTCCGCAGAAAGTCGCCTGAGAAAGGCGAGTGAGAAAGAGAATAAATGGAGAGCGTTTAATTCTGAAAACAAGAGCGTCCCAAGAAAACTATGGCTTGCAGCAGGAAAAAGAGATCCGGGAGCTGTGATTGCAAGACGCAACAGGATTGCCAATTTACGCTGGATATCTACCGGTGTAAAAAGCATCTGACAGAGGACGAACCTCAGTGGCTGGTGGCAGAGAGCGAATGAACAAGAACGGCGCCGGCAGAGAGCACACACTTTAAAAGGTCGCCACGAAAGCGATTCCATTTTCCGGAATCACTGACAAGAAAGACGCGCTATCAGGAGAGTGGAGGGACCCGAGAGAAGTGCTCGGATCTGAAGCGAAGGGAACGGGAGAATGGTACGTGGAAGGTCAGGGGTCCCGGACTGAATTACGCGGCACTTAAACCCAGCCAGGAACACGAGATCTGCATACCAGGATGAGCCAGCAGGCCCCCGAGCCGGAACTCCAAAGGATTTTCGATAGTCCTATCAAGCACTTATGCCCTCGGCATAAGCCCCCCCTCAAAGAGGGCCATATGTGCGACTACATACGTTGTCACAACCAGATGATCCTCGTGCTAGTATCGTTCCCATTGCACAGTACATTAGCACTTCGTTTGTATGATCACTACCGCCTATATCCACGGGCAAATCGAGTTATATCTAATTATGTTAATAAAGCCTGCTTTATCTTCGTTTCCAACGATCTAGCTATGAAATACATCGAAATTTCTGATAATCATTATTTCCCTCCTACGAATCGAAAAAAAGTCCTAAAGAAGTTATAAATGTACGGCGCTGCGAGTGGCCGATCGTGGGAGTCAAGAATAACTAAGGAATTCGTAGTGCACGTTCCAAGACATCATTAATCAAGTAGATTAGCATAAAGTGACGGGGGCCCATACTCAGAAGGCATTAATTAAAACGATGATGCCCTTCATTTCACAACCCTCTGCCTGCAGCTGCTCCCGATCGTCTGGCAACGGAACCCATGCATGCACGATCCCATACGTCCCATATGCACATTCCCCATGTACGAGAGAAAGCCGGTTGAATATTGGCTGAGCCCTCGCATATACTTCACAACATATTGAAGCTTTCTGGCTTAACTCCAGATCTAACTGGTGGTGATATGAAGCGGCACTTATTATACCCGAGCGAGCCAATATTCTGATTTGTTCGCCAGTCCGATTGCCGCTCGTGACACGTCTTTTTTTATGGGATACTACGTCATATCGGGCAGATAATCCGGTGGAAATCGAGCGAGATTTTGGCACAGCTTCCTCTCGGCGTTTGTCAAGCAGCAGCGGCTTATTCCTCCCCGCCGGATTTGGCGGACTCTCGTAGACTTGGAAGCGTACTCTGGATATCTCTGCATATATTAGGACAAACATCGCTTCTCGCCGTGCAGCGGACGATGGCTAATCCAAGACGACGTTAGTTGATTTGGCTTGCATCGACAATCAACAGAACGCCTGTGGACTGTTGACTAAGTCGAGATAATTTCGGGTGTCTGCTGTACTGAGATGTTGACTGTCACTGCCAGCTTAAAGCCTAAATCCTCTGATTTAACCTGATTTAGTGAGAATTATTAAACACTTAATATGACTAACAACGAATAAAAACTAATTGAATGTTCAAGAAAAATGTGTATATTGTAGTTGGTAAAGATATTGAAATCACATATTGGATACAGATAATTCCATTAATAACATTTGTGCTTATGTACTCAATGTTCTGAGTTCTCTATCTGATTCTCATCTACTAAGTGCCAAATACAGGTAGGAGTTAGTAATGCATAAACACTACCTTGTGCAAGGTGTACACTGTACATACGATGCAATGATGAACGCCAACTATGACGTCATTCGCCATAGGACATACTTGGAAATCAATTGTACAAACATTCCCAAAGAATATCACTGCAGATTCAACGACTCACCTTATATCCACAGTAGTTAACGTCCAAGAGCGGATTTAGTATCTGGAATCACTCAGTAATGGTCCTGCAAAATGGCAGTGAGAATAAAGCAGCAGCAATCGTTCGACAATCTTCTACGTTTCGTTTTGCACAGCCCAGCTTCATCAGCACTGCACTAATCACGCACAAGACCTTAGTCGGCCAGATTCTCATCACCAACTGTTCACAACACACTCGGCCGCATTTATAAATCACCTTCGTCACGCACTTTTGCACACTGTTTCTGGAAAATCCAGCGAAACAAACAGGAGCGAAAGAATGCGACGCGCGTTTCTATCCGAAGGGATCGTAAAACTACCACCTGCAGCATTGCCATCTACGGAGTGCGAGATGCGATAATATCGAGATGATAATCAAAGATGGCTGATGCCGGTCGATCCCGTCGGTATTATCGATCTAATCTGTACCGATGAGATAAATGAAGATGGCCGCCGCGCGGGATCAGCCGTGCGTTGCGTCGTTGTGTTTACTTTGCATTTGCAAAGTGTCTTTATTAAAGAGTGAATGTCTAATAAACAGGTAGTGATGAATGAAAGTGTATGATTGTTACTGTGAGTGGAAAACGAGAGGGATTTGGAGGAGAATGCTGGTTGCAGGTTACAGTGGGTGTTTGGACTGCTTGCGTGAGTGAATGCTACTCTTTCTGCATGCCATTCAATTGCGTATTATATTTCACTGATCATTTCATCTGAATAATTTATCCCGATCGCCAGATAGCTATTGTTTGCTTGGTTTCAATGTAACCAGTATCGAATGTGCGTTCATCCGATATGTGTATCTATTATCAGTATACATTTTACCAATAAGCAAGCACTCACAAGTAACAATGACACATAATGGTACTAACAAGTTGACACATAAACGAGTAAAGTGCTTTTCGTATGTACAATGAATGTACATGTTCCTTCGCCACAAGGAAACTTTTCGAATTCAGGCAAGCTCAACGGGTGTCGCATTACACGCTCGGCTTCCCATGCGAATTTAACCTCGCATCTTCTACAAAGGTAGAACGATTTACTTCGTAACCTAATTCCCTGCACTCATCGGCCTCACTAGGGAGTCTTAATTACCGTAGTCCGTGGGTGCGCCGGACTGTAAATTGTAATTACGCTTTGACACGCGTGACGCACATGGTGTGAACAAATTTACTCGTAAGAGCCCGACGTGCACGCGTTGATCGTGTGAATTTTCATTATGTGGCTGACTTGATCAAGGAAATAAGACATTGTCTTCGTAACAATAACCAGGTGGGTAGAATATTTGAAGTTAAGATAACCAAAGGATTGACCGAGTGCTGCCATTTTTCCTTTAAGTTTGTTTTTCCTTATACTCAGCTCCCTTGAGAAGAGATATGTGTTATTCAGCCGGAGAAGAGCAAGATATACTTGGATGCTGGATACGCTTGGAGACATTGGCCACCGTGGTGTTGGAGTTCACTCGTCAATCTGCCGCTCTGCACTATCATCCCTCGGCGGAGTGGTTCGTCATCGGCCTTCGACGATGCCTTGGCGAGCCGATAAGCTTGCTATCCAGGGTTAAAGGGAGCTTCTACGCCCTTGGGACTACCCGGAGAGCTTCATCCATCGGAGACGAAGTCCAGGGTTATCCGAGCTGAATGTGCATCAAACCCGAGTGAAAACGGCCTGGGATAAACAGGAGAGTGATATTCTCTTCCCTTTGCTCGCTTTCGACACCTACGTTGCCTAGTCGCTCGATGACTTCGGGTAATTCGACGACGTGTTATGTTTCACCTGAAAGGGAACAAACGCTTTTTCGTCTGCGAAAATGTCCGGACTGAATTCTGATTGAAATGTAAAAGCACAGTTGGCTCGGGACTAATCTCGTTTGATGGATGTTGTGTCCTTGTCTGTATGTGCGTGAAGTGTGTGCATGTTTTCCGTTTCGTTGTGGGTGTGTGCGATGGTGGAGGCACGCCTCGCTCCTCGAGTGAAATGTTACCTCGGTAATCCCCTTTGTAGCATGGCATGCACGCCGATTGATAGTTTTTCGGGATACATCAGCGAGCTTACAGTGACTAGCGGAATCGCTCGGACCTTCCTGAATGATAACAATCGCTGTCAGGAATTCATTTTACTTCCTTTTTTCGAGAAACGGATGGAATAACCATCCGTCTAGTGTCCGATGATATCGTCTGCCGTAGGAAATAGTTATCAGTTTTTCTTTGTTGGATATTGTTATTAAATTCCGATCAATCTTCGTGTTACTACGTTTAATTAATTTCCACTAAATTTTCTATTATAACTCAATTCAACTTCCTGTTTAAAGGAACGATTATACTCTGAGTCGCGAAATGTACTTTTTATGCAAAAAGACTCGAGGAAGTCTAGCTGCGCTTCAAATTCCAAAGTGGTCTGGGAATCTTGAATCCCCGGCGAAAGCATTATCAGGGAGGCAGCTGCGGGTGCCGGATACACACCTACGAAACATTTCAGTGCCGGCGAAATTGAATAAAAGTTCCGGGGCATTTTCATCGAAACTTCCGCGATAGAAGTATCGGGTACAGATTGTTTACGAACAGCGTACGCAGAATCTCGCGAAACTCTGGACCAAGCTCCACCGGGAAACAAGGCAGCCACGTACTTTTCCGTAAAACGGTATAATGCCACCCTCCAAGTTTGCTGCCGGGCCAGACTGTATGGAGTTTACGGAAATCTGACTGATTGTCGAATAGTTCGCCGAGGTTCTGGGAGTTTTGCCAAATGCATGATGAATGTACGAGATTTCCACTGGATTTCGCTTTAATATATGTGATGAAACGTTAACTCGAGTACAATAAACATCTAAAAATATTGCTTTCAATCCCGACAAACATTACTATTATTTCATTAAAAAGACAAAGAAAAATACTGCTTACAAATACCAAAACCTTAAGAATTCTGCTTCTGCCTTTGGTATGCGCAGACTCGTACAATCGAAAGACAAACCATATCTTTAAGATTACAATCTTAAGCTTACTTTTAACCAGTCAAGACTCCTTCGAATGTTAGTACGGGTAGTTTGTGGCGTGTAAGAAAGGTGTACCGAGCAAGCGAGAAAATGAGATAAGAAGTGGCTGCCGTGGATGTAAAATGTAAAGTCCACAGATTTGGCGTCGGTGGGGCTGAAGGGAGAGAGGGCTGTCGGTCGGCGCGTAAATTCATTCATGGAAAAGAATGCCGCTTCGCGGTGAGTCTGGGGGCCCCGGACTGCGGATGTCCGCCCACGTTTTGCCCTGCCATTCACGCAGCCGACACACCACGTGAATGAACACGCGCGCCTGCGTACCCCCCGAGAGTATAATTCACCAGCCGGCGTGCACGAGAGCGTTCGACTTTCCCTCTGTCTTGTTCGCTGCTCCTCGGCCCCACAGCTTGCCACAGAGCATTTACTTTGGATACTCGATACTCCATTACGCGACGCACTAGTTCTGAAACGAATGACGCGCGCATGAATGAAAACTGGGTCAGCCTTGCGACAAGCTCCTCCGGGCGTGAGTGTCACTTGAGCCTGCGGAAGCTGAGTGGGCGGTAAATAGGGTCAGAACTGGGGACCGAATTTACTGTTATAGATAAGTGCTTCTGTCGGTTCGCGATCTTAAATTTCTCTTGCAAGTGACAGTGCATTTATTTATTAATTAGGGTTTCTCCAATGGAAGACAGTGAATTATAGGTTGAATGGTTAATGAGTATTCTGACAATTGGAATATCTTTAATATTACGACTTTACTTTTATCCCTTTGTTATATGAAGATAATGATTACGGAATGTACCTACTATTTCCATTGGACGCAACCCTGCGAGTATTCATGAACTTCCCTCAACATCCACATACATTTCTCGGAGCGAACCTACGAGCGCGACCAATTTCGTAAAAGGGTCACCGAGTTTTCCGAGATTGCCTATCCACGTACACACGTCCAAGTGTGTGTCGGCGCGTGTAAATGTGTGCGTTTGTCTGCGGCTGGGTTTCTCGCCGCGACACCGAGCGTCGAGAAGTTGCTTTGTGCGAGCGGCGCTTTCGTAGAACGGCCATGTAAAGAACGGGTTCCAGACAGGGTGGGCAGAGGTGTGTGCGAGAAAAAGGGGACGAAACGAGACGGAAAGACGAGCCCTGACAGGCCGTGAACGGGATTTGCATATCCGCTGTCAACCCGCTGCTCCAACGAGCAATATAAGCCGCAAGGTCGTTCACACTAGCGTGCCGTTCTTTGAATCATTGAATGAGCCCTGCCGCGCCGCCTCACGCTTTCAACTTTCCGTCCCTTTTAAGGTGCTTGCTTTCGAATTATGCTATGCTACTCTCCGCCGTCTTCGTACATCGGTCATAATTGCTGATACAACAACGCGCAATCCCTCTGTTACTACCATTCTAATCGCGATTCTAATTCCGCTAATTAACTGGCGAAGGAACTTTGAGTGCCGTGCAGTCAAAGCGATAATTTGGGGAGAGCTTCCTGCAAATTGGAATTCTCTTTTTCTATTTAGAGTCAAGCATTTGTATATGCGACGCTGTGAACAGTTCGCACCAGCGGAAACTAACCAATTTACAACTAATAAATTTAAAATTAATTTGACCAATATTTTGACAGATATGCGTTAGGAATTATTAATTATTCTCCAAACGATTTCTTATACGTTATCTTGATTATTAACAATACTATTATATTAAATCGACAAGAATTCACATCGAAGCGCCAGACATAGGTAGGACTTGGCAGAGCCCTGTAAATCGTGTGAATTAGAAGAGGGATCGAGGGTGTCAGGCGGAAATTAGTCGGGCTGCTTTCCGGCGCGGGAGACCGGCAGCTGAAATAGGTGTGGAGAGATAAATAGATAAAGGGAACCAAGCGGACTCTTTCCCTCCCCAAGCTAGAGAAATCGAGAGAATGGCGAAGAGGAGAGCTAAGGATACCAGAGGAAGATGCCCAACCGATGAAGTTCCCTAGCCGTTAAACGAACTCGGCGGGTGTGCCGAGCACGCCGTATTTTTTCCACGACCCAGTTTTCCTTTTTCCCCGTTCGCGCTTCTACTTTCGGCCTGGGATTCATTGCCGGTGGGCTGGGAGGGTCAGGAGGGAGACGGTTGGGAGGACAGGGAGCGGGTACTTTATTTACGGTGCCTACTAGATTCCGAGGATCCTCGCAAATCGGCCAGGCACTCGTGTCGGCTTCCAAGTTACGTGCATTTGGAAAACTATCTCTTGATGAATAGTCGGCGATGCATCCTACTCTCCCTCCTTCTCTCACCTCGGTGGCGCCGCATATCAGGCTATATGTTTTCCATACTCGCACACTTACCAAGATGCGGGCAAAAAAGAATGATTCAATAAGCCGACGATTACGACTAATTGCCGCGAAGAATTTTCCTCTCTCGTAATGAGAGACTTCGGAGTTTCCCTTTGAAGAGGGAGCGGTAATTGGCGGGTCTTTTGGAAGGTTAGACTGCGCCAATTATGCTAAGTAGCCGTGCTCCCTCTTTACCGCATTACTCGGCAAACGTGAAAAAACAGGCTACCGTGCGATGGCTATTAATCCACCCACGATTGGTTTGGAGTACGTGAGCGAGGAGTGTCGCAAGGTGCTTGGGAAGTACGCGTTACCCAGCTTTCTAAGACCCATTTCGAAAGGATAATCGTCTCGTGTTGAGGAAGACCTCTTAGTTATTAGACGCGGAGAAACAGGATGAAATAGAGAGAGAGAGAGAGATGCCAGAGTGGCAGCTGTGCCATAGTTTCACACCGTCTGCGATCTTCACGTCTCATCTGAACAATTAAATTACAGCAGACCATAAACGTCCCAGGGGACATAAATCAGAGGGCATTAGGCTCCTTTAATATCTCGTATTGTAGTGGCACTTCCAGGAAATCCTTGCTAAAACCCTCCCCTTTGATTACATCCTCCTTTTTCGGGACGATGTAAATCCGATTACAGTTTACGACGCTATCAAGCACCCCTCCACTTTCTACAAAGAGCCGAGATGGAAGTCGGTAGCTGTTTCAAGCGGGTGCTACTTCCGCTGCTCGCAGGTAAAATGACTTTTTCACTCCTGGCAAGATGACATTGTGTATATCATACTGGTCGACTCCAAAACGATCCTTGCGAGCTTGTTGCCCCGCAAAATGTCACACGTGTCATCGTAGTCATCTTCGATAGCCGATAGAGTGGAGAAATAGCCGGTGAGATGTGTCTCTTGACAGTGCACTTTTAAATTCTTCGATACTTCGTCGAGCGCACCGCATAGTTCGCATGGTTGTCCGATAGTTGAGCGATAGTTCGACGTGGCGAACGCTGGGAAACTGTCGAACTTCCGGTGGATTCGGTACACGGACTAGCGGGAAAATATCAAAGCCGCCTTAGTTGGACCCGAACATCGCAGAGTGCACTTCCGCTCGGCAGCTCAAGGCTTATCTCTTCTCCCGAGACACGAGGATCGATCGAACTCTCGACCCGAGACGTACTGACAGTGCCAAGGATTGCGAGTTATTATTCAGAGGCACCTTAGTGCCAGGGAGATGTGGGAGCTCGCATATATCCATTATATCAAGCATTTTTCATGGTGCACGTCATAGGGATAGTCCCATTCGAATGCTCGGAATGGTATTACGTTGACGAATAGTTTTTATTCAGAGAAAAAAAACATATTAAAAAGCTCTCAGGGAAATGAACAATTATATGCCATGTTATTTTCGAATTTCAACTACAGCAGAGAATTTAAAACGAAATATATCGAACCCCATTCGAAATTGCTCTCTGCTTGCTGGGAAACATTCTAAATTCGTATTGCTGAAAATCCGTTATTTAAAAATTCAATATTTAAAAGCCCAATATTTACCAGGCTTTCCAGTTATTCAGTAGTTCGTTACCCGGCCAGTGTAATTAGAATCTAATATCAGGCTTGGCGTCGAATTTAAGAAGCTATCGAAGAGCAAACTCATCAGCGCGCGTGATTAAGTTTGGTCGTAAAAGAATCGGCCGAAAGAAGCGCGCGAATGCAATTTGCATTATCGGCGATGCAAGAGCTAGAAAGGGACAGAAAGGATGAGTGCTCACAGTCAATTTGCAATTCATTAATCCCGCGGCGATAATTAAAAGAAACTGGCGGTACGATTCGAAAAGAAGCCATGGATTGAAACTTCCATTTCACGGTTGATCCGCCAAGTAGAGTCACTCATAAGAGTGTACGTGCAAATTGCATTAACTATACTGTAACTCAGAATGAATGTCTGAAGCAAGCTTTGAATATCCGAGATTAAGAGTGGCGAGTGTTATGCAGTGCGGGTACGTGTCTGCATACTCTGGACGCGCAATGGGCGCAGCAAGGGCCAATATTTCACATGCAAGCACCCTAGATTACTGTCCGAGTTAAGATACATTAAGGAACAGTGCGAGACGTCGTCTCGCTTGAACACTCCTTAAAGAGCCCAGTGAAAAATGTACTTTCCCCGTGAGGAGCCAGGCAAAGAAAGTATATGCGCCGCGCCGGTGAATGCTCGTCCGGGTTTTGTGTCACGAAGTAAAGGAACTTTTAAGTAAACTTCTTGCCGCTACCGCTACTTTCATAATCTTCATGATGCATGCTCGTTACCGGGCGAGGGTCCTGAAAAACACGGGGGGATCCGTTCGTCCCCATCTAGATCAATCAATGTCAGCGCGATCAATCGCCCAATTTATTATTAACTCCTTTCACGCCCCCGGGCGTTCTTATCTCTAGCCGATGATGGCAACTTTATCCATCGTAAGCTGCTTTTCCGGGGCAGTAAATACTAAAATAGTAACTGTATCGAAGTCTCTTAAACTCGGCAAAAGCATCATGCTCCTTTAACTCTTCGACTACAAAAGATTATAATTATAAACTTTAGATTACTACTTTCACTTGACTGGCAAGTAATCCTTATAATGTTTGAATTTCAAGTTTTCCCATCAACCAAATTTAGTACTATTTTAAAACGTTCATCTTTTACATTTCAATCAAGTGTCTTCATTGAACATGTTAATTTGACTACACAGATTGCCGTGAATTAAGTTGTAAACGGGACGAGACTAGGGAGTTTAACTAGAAGTAGCAACTAGTAGCGCAAAGGGTTAACCATGTTTGCTTCATTATTACCGGCTGATCGTACGAGCGAGTGAAATCAGGGAGCGCGTGGAGGAAATCGGGAGACTGGGGAGTGTTTTCCGTGGAGCAGGGCGTGAATTTCAATCGGGTGCTGGCCAGCTTGGCTTCTCCCTCGGCTCCACTCGATCGAGAATGTCAGTACAGGGGAAGGAAAAAAACGAGGGCCACAAGAGTGGACCGAATCGGATCTAGCCTTTTTTTATATGTCGCTGGCCGGCCGACCGGCAGCCGCACTGGGAGTTCGAAGCTCTATCTTCCAGCCCGATCGTCCTGCGGTTTCGGCTCGCACACTGATCGAACTCTAATTACTTTTCGCGCCCCGAAATATGCATATGCATCGAGCAAATTTAATTATCGCGTTTTCGATGTGCCACACGCTGCTCCGCTCGGCCGGCTAATCCAATCGGCTGGACTGCCGATGGTGACCCCGTTGCATCCTGTCCTGCTTGATTAGTGGCTACTTATCATTCGCAATGATTGTTTTTGCCAGTTCGAGCAGTGCTACAGAGTTGGTATTTGAATATTTGTTGGTAAGGGGTAAAAAGGAAATGGATGTGATAGCATGTCGATAGTGCTTTTACGATGAATTGATCCGTAAATGGGTGGAGTAATATGTACATCTTTTGTAGATATTGCAAAACTAGTGCAATCGGGTAAACGAGGAAAAATATCATGAACATTGATCATAATGCTTAATGCGTTTTGCTCGGGCGAATAAGTTCTGCAGTTCTTAATGAAACGTCCAAGACCGAACACAACTATCACGGCGACGCCTAAATTCTCACGGGAAGCGCATTCGCAGCGTGTTTTCGCCGGCGTTATTTCTTCCCGAATATCCGGGACACACGCGCCCGCCAAATTCCCGTTGTCTCGCGCGAAAATGGAATATTTTAAGGGGCGAGCGTAAACATTTTCTAGTGGCGCGCGCGCCACCGTTCTCAGCCAAATATTCAAAGCGTAATTCATAAAAATGCAAAACGTTCGCTACTTGGGAATTCGGGGCAGCGCGCCGTCGGTTTCATTCGGCGCCCGTTCTTTGACTACTTTCGCTTTATCCTCGCGTGATCTCATTTCCCGCTATGATCGAAACACCCTACCAAAACCGCTCTGGGAAGTTGCGAGCCATACGATAATGTGGAGCCCACTTCTATTTCAATGAATACTTTCAATCAGTTTGGAATTCCAATGAAAACCTTTGAATACTTAGTATCAATAATCATAGAATCTATCATTGATAAATACGTGACAATAATTATTTACGTTTGGAAATTAATCACTTACCACTAATTTAATTCCTGCAGTAGTAAATACTTGAGTAGCCATCGGAATGGAAACTTGTTAACAGGGAAAGGACACGTGGCATGCAAGCTTCGTCCGACTAGCTGTTGATACGACACACCTACAAGCCGATTACCGCGTTGCGCCCGTGTAACGGGGCAAACGCTGACTGATTGCATTTTCTCGAGGGTCAGTAATTAACGTCGTTTCGCATCGGCGAGTCGCGCGACTTCGATCCAGGCATAGGGCAACGGTGAGGCTGCGCTCATCGCAGCTTCATCAGAGCAATCCCTGGCGCAGCCAGCGGTCCAGGGAGAATTGCGTGTCACGGAGGATTTAGCGGCCACCGAGTGGCATAACGGAGTATGCGCAATAACGTGGCAGGGAAAAAAATGCATTTCCAAATCGTGCGACCCTTGCTTGTTTCTGCCTCCAGTATGGCTCAAGGAACGAAATAGAACGGCATTATGCCATTTCTTGCACGTGTTAGGAGAAAGCGTTATTATTACAGCCAATTATAATTGTTTTATAATTATCTTTGTAGGTCTTTGTGTAGGACAAAAATAATTAAAAGAACATTAATTTAATTCTAGATCATTCCATAATATTCAGGTATCGTCCGGACTTCGATAGTGGATATAATAAAATAATATTATCAATTATGAATTAAAAAAGGTAACAACACATATCGGGAAGAGGATAAAAGAACAAACCATGTGTTACTGTTCTGAGATGGTCCATTTGCTGTGGTAAGTTTTATGGAGAGAGCACGGCGGCAAAACGAGATAATAAGGCGACTGCACCGTGGAAGAAGCGCCTCATGAAACGAGCTTTTCGCGCGCGCGAGAGTAGCGATGTGCTTTCGAAAAGTAATGCGACCAGGAATGGTCCTCTTATGGCCACTGTATCATCCGATGATACATAAACCCGCCAACAAGTCGAGCTGCGCTCCTGATATTCGCAGCCGCTTTGAAAAATGTCCCTTAAATGAGACGATAACGCAACGATGTTATCACTATCGTCCTCGCTTCGTTCCTCCTCATGGCATAACCGTTTCCCGGATACTCATGGGCCAATCATAGCACAGTGAAAGCCGGAAATACGCGCTCTGAACGCGCGCACGGAAATGTCGCCAATGATGACTCCCGTTTTGCGTGTAAATGTGGCTGAATTGGCCCAGCGGTTCATACCGCTTTTATTGTGTAACAATGTAACAGTTAGCCGCATGATACAGGAATAGACCGAATCATAACCATAGCCAGAACAAGTAGGAAGTAACAAAGGAAGTTAGTGCGATTTGTTTCACTATGGCCGAAGGAAATCATTGAAATTTTGTCTTATTCGAGTTGAATAAATGAAGATCAAAGATTTCGATTTATAGAATTCCCCGGACGATTTCTTTTTACAATAACCTGTCTTCTTGATCATTAAAGAATAAGTCAAGTATTCAAGATCGATATCAAGGCACAAACGAACCTTGGCGTGTTCTGCATTATGAAACGGTGGAGTTGAATCGGATCTGCCATTCGGGCGACCATTGTAGAGCGCGGCGCAGCAGGGACGGCAAGTTGCCATATCGCGTTCCGCTAATTAGCCCGGCGGAAAAATCAAGCCGGGCACAATCTCGAGCGCTAGGGCGACGGTGTAATTTAGCCTGATAACATGTGTTAAATATTCGCTGAGCTGACGTGTCCACTTTTTCAAATGTTTACGTGGGTCGCGCGGCCCCTCGCGCTGGTGTGAAATATTTCGCAGACTCGCGCGCGCGCCTCGAGCGGCAAGCGCCGCTCGCTTTCCACTCTCGACAGAGTGCGGCGCGGAAATAATTGGCTGCACTTGACGTCGGAAGTTAATTACCGCTTCGGTGAATTATCAAGCGGCAGCCATTATGCCGGTAGGCTGCCAGAAAAATATATGTATTACCGGGCTAATGATGTATGTCCACAGGCAGCCGGAATTGGCGCTTGCCCGCAAATTGGCCGCCGTGAATTTCCGCCAATTTCGCCGAAGATCAAAGCCTCTTGGGTGCGGCACGTCTCGTTAAAATCAGCTTACTTTCGCCGCCCGGCCAGTGGCAATTCTCCTGTATTATCGTCGCCCGCGCACGTATCGAAGCTTCGAGAGCAAGTTTGCCCGGTAACACCTAAATTTATTGTCGCCTGTTTATTATGAATTTATATGGTACAACTCGATCAAGCCAATCGGCTTTCGAAAGGAATTGCATCCGAACGCAAAAAGAAAGATGTGCGAAGAATTTCACGGGCTTCTAAATACCACGGGAAATAGCGCACCGATTGGTTATAGGCAAATAGAAGCAATTTCGTGCTCTGGCTGGCGCCGTGCTCGAAATTAGCAGAGTTACGTTTCGATCCACACATGTCAGTACACCGCAAACGTAGGATAATTAGATCAAGAGTGGCCCATTTATTAGAGCGGTCGGGTGCGCCGATTATTTCGGCTATGTGCATACTAATCGCCTTTATGTAAATACGTCCAGTGCATAATGTCATTTCCGGCGTAGCAGGGGTGACCAACGCGTGCCGAGAGTGGTAATCTTTAATGCTGTTAACTGCAAAGTGTGCACCACCGCCAATCCTGTGTATGTATATCTGTGTCGACAGAGAATACGAGAGAGAGAGAGACGTCAGCGTGAAATCATCATGATCCGCTCTACCGTTAGAAATCACATCCGCGTTCTACCTTTGCCAATACAATTTATCTGCACTTAGTTATTCGCGCGCGCCGCGCCAACTGGTGCTCGTTTGTTATTCCCTCGGCCGATCCAGTTTCCATCGGTCCAGCTGCGCGTCGATCCACTGAAAGCGTTAAATGCAGGCCGCACTTCGCATACTTCCGAGCACTTTGGTAATGAAGATTAACCAGGACGACAGGATAGCTAAAATGTAGAATCTAATGGTCGCTGAGGAAGCAGGCTTCATTTCTAAGCGTTAAATGTTCCACGAACGATGCGCTTTTAAAGCAAAAGTTACGCAAGAACTTCTACTTATTATAACATTGCAGATTACTGTCTCACCAGACTACATCGAGGAAATACTTAAGCGTAAAAAAAGTAGCACGAAAACTTTTTTAGAAAAATTTACAGCCACGTGATGAAAAGGGCAATGCAGGTGTTAAATAAGTTACGTGAGTGGTGTCGCTCGCAAATGTCCTCGGAGGGCGAAGGGGGTTTCATTCGAAAGTAGGTCCTCGTTTTCCCATCTCGACTGGAGAGAAGACGTTTTCTCATCACCGAGCGAAGACGAATCGTACGGATGCCCGGATGTCTCCCGTGGCAGGCTGAGGGCTAAGATCGGGTACACAATTTCAAATGCGCTGCTCTCTTCTGCTCTGCACTACTCCACTTTGGTGTTCTGTTCCGGTGGCGGCCCCGGGGCATACACGTACGCCCAGGCAATTTCACCAGGAAACAAAAGAATCGGCCACGTCACAGCAATAAAAGTGAATTATCTTGATTCCCGTGTGCAATGCGACAGCTACGCGGGATGGCTCCCGTGCTATTCTGATATCTCATAAAGAAGTTGTCCTTCCGCAGTGTCATCCGATTAGTGTAACGATCCACCCCCGTTTGCCTCCGCCCTCCTCATCCATCTCGTGTCTTCGCGTTCCCACAGGCTTTCACTCGATTCGCGCTTTTCTCTCTTCCGGTTAACCCACATCGAATCCAGGTTCAGCACAAAATAATTTCACTTGTAATGTGCATACGTAAATCATGAGAAATAGGTTTTTTCTGTCAAGATTTTTAAGAAGCTTTACTGTTCTTTGGTATCTAGTCGAAATAAAAATGCAAGTATTGGCCATTCATGAATAGGAATATCGTGTTGTCACGTTCAGAAAATTATGTGCACATTTTGTCTTAGATAATAGTTAATTAATGACTTTGTCGTATCTCAAATATGCAAATAAACGAGAATGTACTCCTACGTCCATGACACGATTCTCGTAACCTTTCGTTCGAATTTCAACCAAGAAATTTCACATAGATGACAGTTCATATCTGTACCAGACACGTTGTTAAACAAAAGACAGTCTGTTCATTACAAGATTCTCCAATGGCGTGTACATGAGATGGAATGTTGTGCATTGAGTATTTCCGCTTCCGCGAGGATCGGCTTGCGATGCGAGTCACCGGGGAAGCATTAGGCGCCGCCAGGTGTAATCAGCTCGCAATGACATTGACAAAGGTGCGACAGCGTGTAATGAAAGCTCGGTCTCCGCTCTAAGTATCATCGCGCCGGTAGCGGCTTAGACTGGCGCCAGGCTTGCCACCATGAAAAATGTCGATCGCGTGACAAGGTGCTCGCCATGATCAGCGGTACATTGCGCCCGCAGGATGCCAGCCAATCGACTCGGCACATTTATTATCCAATGTACGTGCACTGCCAGTCTGGATAATTACAGATTCGGCCGGCTTTTCTGGGCCATGGCGATGCCACTTATCGCCGCTGACCCTTGAACCCTACGAAGAAGTACCGTTGTCTGATTGCCGAAGCGGCCCCGCAAAATGAAGAAACGGAAGACGCGCTCTGAAACAGGAAACACCGAGTCTCGGCTGTCCACCGCGGTCTACCATGTAACGGTGCAAGCGCGCTCGTGAAACCTAACCGATTCAAAATGCTACTCTCCGCAAATGCGCCTGCAATGTTTGGTGTGGGAGGATGAAACGGCAAGTCGGGATGATCTTGTACCGATGATAAGATTAATCCTTTGTGCTCCGAAGCCGCTATAGAGTCGAAGCAGAGAGTAATAAAAGTGGAGAGCAAAGGGAAATAATTGAAGTATTTAAATCTGTATTAAATCTGGAAAAGCTTTGACGAACGCAGGATTGAAGTGGACACTGATTAGTGTGATATGTACTAGAAATCTGTGTATCTCGCAGTGGTCTCACGCACTAGTGTAAATGCGGCTGTTATAATCGTACCTTTAATTACGAGCGGATGCACTCACGGTGGCCTGGTTTATTTAAGGAGTTTAATTGGCTCTCAAGCTCGCGCGCGGCTTGATCGAGTTCTACGGTTTGTTTTCGGACGCGCTAATGAAATTGTTGCAACGCTGCCACTAACGAGGCGTCGCAAATAAGCGCCGACGACGTGGCGAACTCGCTCGTAATTATAAACCGGGCGGAGGAAAAACTGGCGCTAATTATATCCCGAGAATTTTTGATCGGCCCCTCTGCGCGTCAGCGCTGCCAGAAATGGTTTATCGCTTCCGGCGATTGGGGATCAACAGCAACTCGTTATCGCGTTATCGTCTTCTCGTCGTCCTCTTGATCCCTTAAGGATGATATCCTCTTTCGTCCTCGCAACACGCCTGCACAGAATTCACAGACGACGAATTTCATTTAACACGTGCGCGCAAGAATATCCCCATGCGACGGTGGCGCCCGCGGCAGTGCGAAAGGACTCATGCATAAATGCACATATAAACAAGAGATATTGCCGGAGTTAAAAAATGACTGGCATTACTGCTTTTAAAGTCACGAGGGATCAAACAAGCGGCGCGACGGCCCACCATTGCGATGCGGAAACATTTACAGATCCTCGGAGAAAAATGGTATATCGAGTACGCCGCAAACACCGGAAACTCCGCCAAGCTAATTACCACTGATTTATACGAATTTTATGACCAACAGACTTATTTCATTATTCCCGAAGTGTAGTCATAAACTGTGGAATGCCAGAGCGGAGAGTTTGCCTGATAGGCAAGACTAATGCTCGGCACGTAGTCGTTAATCAATGGGGAAGGGTCAAATTAAAGATTCCCTTGTAACGGCAACGATGAGTTGCGTAATCGTCACTATCGCGTGTAATAAGAGCGGGGTCGTGCGTCGTTGACCCGCGCCGACGATCAAAGACAAGGAGAGCGCCGCAGGGAAAAAGCTATCGTCCAAGAGAATCGAGCGTAACGACGCTGCGCACAAGTACACACGTACACCGGGGAACGAGGCGTTCTGTCGAAGTCCTTTCAGTCCGGAGTTGCACTTTGGCCTGGCGGAAGTCGGCAGCACTCGGAAACTACTGCTTGCTCCGCCCTGGCTTGTTTTCAACGTTCCGACGAGCTCGGCCTTAGGCGGTGAGGAGCTGTGCTGAGCGGAGAACTTTTAAATCCGAAACCACGTAACTCGATGGAGCGCGGACGACTTCCTCCCTTCGCACGAGGGTTGAAGCAGGGGGGGTGAATTCGGGTCAGTGCATCAGAAACAGATTCCGCGGACTAAAGAAGCCGGTCTATGAATTTTTGAATGAGAAACGCTACGGGAGAGATTCTAGGAACCCCCGCGTAAAGCGTCGCGTCGCGCCGCCTTCTCTTGCCGTTGGTAGACTTTTCGACGGCGGCCTTCCAAAATGATGCATTATTCATGTAGCTTTATTATCGTCGACGACGACGCTGCCGCACTGTTTCCACGGCGACTCTGCAACCCTGTTTGCGCCTCTGTCACACAGCTTGTACTCTTCGTTCGTCCGCTTTTCTTCGATCCGGGAATTCAATACAGATCATTCGGTTGATGCGGTGGATTTAGGGTGGATCGGATTTTTCCAAGACCAACGTTGTCTCTGTCGTCGGAGTACTCTCTGTTTCTCTCAATGATATACGGCGTTTCAGGGATCAGAAACACTGAGACACCAGTGGTAATGCGCTCTCTGTGTTACCGCACGCGCCGACACACATATTTCATGGCGACTGGATTACCAGCGTGCTATGTTACACGCCAGATCGTATCAGCCGGAGGTGCCTAATGCTTATGAAACGGAGAACGAACTTTCGTTGAATGAACGTGTGTGTACATGTTTGAGGTGGAATGCATCGCGTGCTGAAAGCTAGTTTTACGGAATATGCGGAAAACCGGCCTCGATTGTAATAATAAATTGCGCCGATGGGGCCCCGGCGCTATCGAAATTTCTCTCCCAAGTTTCCATCGTTCCCTTTTCACTAACAGGCATTACCGAGCTTATCGTTGGGAAGCTTCCCTGGTAAAATGAACTGTACTTTATCGCGTTACATTGTAACATCCACTTCTCGTACGAGATAAATATCGAATCACGTACGGCGAACATTCTTTACGAAGCCTCAACTTTATTGGATCTAAAACTAAAAAAAGAAGTATATTTCGAACCATGTTAAAATTCCCGAACCTTTTCTCCTAAAAGATTCCCCCATTGAATTAACCACACCTTTTGATCATGCGTACACGAAGAGGTATATTTTATTCTAGGCGCAAGCGGGGAGGTTTGCCTCCCTTAACTATCAGCTGGCAGTAACAATTTAAAGAAGGAGCGTGAGAAGACTGACTGTCATGATCGTGAACGACTCGACAGTGAGTTGCCCGGGGGACAAATGTATGAGGGACCGGCGCTTAATATTTAGGCGAGAAGGTGGTCGTTACAGGTCCGGCACGCAGGAGAATAAAAAAGAAAGATAGGATGGGGAAAAGTGCGGGTAGGGATTCTCGGGTTCTAGGATGCGCGCTGGAGAGCAGTTGGCAGATGCGAGACGGCGATCTTCAGCAGCTGTGTTTCGCCAAATGGTAACGGCACCTCGGGGGTTAGCGATTACTGATTCAAAGCGGTCCAGAGCGAGGACACGTAAGGAGGGAAAGGAGAACTAGAGGGACTGGAGACGTTCGGCGAGAGGGTTCTCCATAAATCTGTAATCTTGATCCTCCTTACCCTCCGAATCCACTGATTGTCTTCTCCCGCTTCCAACATCTCTCTTCTGGCTCACCTTGAGTCGGCCGATCCATTCGTTCGTCTACTCTGCCGCGTCCGCTCCGAGAGAAGCACTCGACTCGACCCGACTCGACTCGACTCGTCGCAGCCCGAGTGGCCAGTCCTCGGGTAAGCCTGTTCCTTCAGGAATTTCGACGCAGTCTCGATTTATGCTCGAGGGCTCGCGAGATCCTTTTGTGTCTCGCCGCCGAGAGCGACTGGCGCGCGTATAATTTCGATATCGTGCAGTATGTACTGCCAAACTATACTGCACTCGGTTAACGCAAAAATACACAGTCACGGGACGCACGACTTGTAAACCCTTTCGATTCGGTGAAAGAAATAACCTTGGTTTATCAGGAGAGTTAATTTTTCCTTGAAATAAAAAAGGTTTCCGTAATCACATAGACGTTCCAACTTGGCACATTCATGTACAAGACAGATTATTCGGAACGAACCTTGGAAATCGCTCATTTTCCCCGGCACTAAAGAAAACGTTCAACGAGATTCAACTCTCCAAATACGCTCGCACAGAGTATGCGCATTACCGATGAGCCGTAGAGCGAAATGTAATTTCTCCGCTGGCATTGGTCCCCTCTGACGATGAATATGCGTCGGTACGAGAGTGCGTTTTAGCGAAAGATCACTAGGCGAATTTCGGAGGCTGAACCGTAGGGAATTGACTTCTGCATATTTCGACTCCACAAATAGTGACTCGTGTGTGCGCGTGCAGACACACAGACACGTAGTACAGAGAGACGGGTGTGTGGGAGTGATAGTGGAAATGCGGGTGAACACGAAGCAAAGAGAACTCCTGATATTGGCTTTCGGCGGAAATATGAAAATTAACAGCCTGGCACACCTATGCTCCCACTTTTCCCGTTGGTGCTGGCAGTGCAGCGCGATCTGCAATACGAATTAAAGTCGGCCGGCGCTTTCAGCGATTTATGGTCATCCCGCTTGTCTTGATTAATCCGTTGGAAGTCAGGGGAATCCCCCGGGGCGACCGCTGGCCAATGATAAACAGTTCCTCGCCGGCGTGAGTAATCGTACGGGCGGCCTAGCCGCCCTGCGATACCGTGAAAACATTTGACCCGGGCACGCGAGAGTCCGAGTGAAATGCAAATATGAACGCCCGCCAGGAATTCGAATTCGAGACGAGCGAGCGTAAGCTAATCGAGAATTCAGCCTTTCTCTCTTCCTTCACTCGCCAGCCGTACTGTTTTCGCACCCCCAAACCCATCTTCATTTCCTCGCCCCTCACAAAAGAAAGAACATTCGCGCTTAGAAGTGATTAACCAATCGAACCTATCGATATTTCCTCTTCATCCCTCTAGTTATTCCCTCGTTTGTCCGACACAATCGCCGATACACTCTGCAGTTTCTACTAAATTGAACTTAAAGTTGACTTAGCCGCGGAACGCCGGGAATCAATTGATACGTAACTTCGCCGATAGCAAACTCTTGCTCGAATTTAATTGCGGACTATCAATTGGTACGCTAATCCGATAAAGCCATGACGCTGCCAGGATACCACAGTCCAGAAGTTAATGGTGCGTCGAAGAGCGAGGGTGGATGGAATAGCCACTTCTGCATTATTGTGCTCTCTCGTTGGTTGTGAACTCCGGATAAACAGTTGCTCAGGGCGAAGAAGAGCTCTAGTTCGGCCAGTAGTCAAACCACATACTTGCCATGTACTGTTGATGTCAGGGGTCCAACTTACAAGGAAACTCTCGAACCTGCCATGTCTAAACAAACCTCTGATCCTTGCTTATAAACTTTGAAGGGTTGTACGTAGCAGAGCCATTTACTACTCGCGTACTCCACTCTCTTTATAAACAAATATTACTATATAAATGATTACAGACTAATATAACATTAATCTAAAATGTCTTATTCCCAATTTAATTTCTACTGATTCAATAGGATACAATTTATTCAGTACGATACGTAAAAATATATTTTTCACCTTCCTCCGTGTTTTTCAGAGCACATAGGAGTTTTTTAAAAGCGGCTGCGAATGTGTTAATTAGTCAAATACCAACGCTCCATTCGGAAGAGCGTTCCTTTTATTCGCGATAACATTCTTGCGCGGTGTTTTTCACTAGAATTCACTGGGAAGTCTAGTGAGCTCTGATGAAAAATGAAAGGCGAGCTCTTTGCGCGTGAGATTACGAGAAAAATCTCGTTGGCATTGTATGGGAAATGCAGTTCTGGCTAACTTCAGCTAAGCTTTCGCGCTCCTTTTTACGACTGGCCGTAACAGGCTCCAATAGAATTCCTGCGACAATTGGACTAAGCAAGAGTGAACTAGAAGAAGGAGTGATTATTCATGGGATCAAATGGAAATTTCAGGGATTTCAGTATTTCCAGGAACCAGACAAATTGAGAGTGAGAAGGAAGAGCTTCATTTGTGTACACGACTCCCCATTCGATGCGAGAACTTAATTGAGTCGAAATTGGGGGGCTCGATTAAATTTTATCCCGATATTTTCGCGTCAATAAACACACCAGCTTTTAATCCATTATCAATTCAAATTGTTAGCTCTTGTATATTCATCAATTTTGCAGTCGATATTCTCTACAACATTCCCAGTTTTTACTGAACATTTCCGAAATTCCCGTTTCAATAGGTTATGGAATTTCAGATTTATTTTCTAACAGCCACGAACAATTTTTGCTTCTATTAAAGACGAATAATTATAACAGTATTTTACTGCTAGTAAAAGGAGTTGTAATACATTTAACTTTGCATACATGTTTTATGCACACAAGAATAGCTGGAAAAATGGAACGCATTGGATTATGATAGAAGTTGGACATTCTAGCACCACCTTAGAAGTTTCCAACCCAAACTCCGTTTCCTCTCGCAGTTCTCGAAGCCGGTCCATTAAATTTCTCGTAGACACGAATTCAACGTAGCAATCGTGGCACTTCAGCGCCAAATCTGCTTTCTTTCCTCTCGCTCGCTCCGGTAGTCTCGAAGGGGAGACAAACTCCTGAGCGGAAGTAGAGGGAGTCGGGGTTATCCGGTCGGCCTTGGGTAAAATATAATGGCTCAAATCGATTTTCGATTGAACCCCTGTTTTTTACCTAGCCGCGGGCCTTCGCCTGCCCGCACGTGACATTTACTTTTTCTCCTGGTTTCAGCACTTGTCTCCACCGGTCTAGAAAACGTCTACGACCCACTATAAACTGTTTAATTGCGGCGACGCAATTAAAGAAGGAAAAAAGAGAGCGTGACCAGATGCTGTTATTTTTCAATTAATCTTCAATTCCGGCTTACCTGCTTGCTAGTGGCAACGTTAACTTCAGCATCGAGCGCCGAGAATTAATGGATTCTGTATTATCTTTAAAGAGACGTTCACTCGTTGATTTTTCCATGCGCTTAATTCACCGCTGTGTTTTACTAGATGTATGTGGAACAAAAAATAGTTTGCCACATTGTTGCAACCCGGCCAAGTTATCCGGGTGTTGGGAGGCGAATTCAAGAAGTGTCTGGCAGGCTTTGCAGCCGATATGATGCTGTCAATGGGAGGCCGTGATTTCATGGGACGTAACGGCCAAGAACAGTCTCGTTCCCGAATTCGTAAGTAGACTCGTATTGCTGCATCCTACGTATGTACGAGCTGTACATAGGTAGATGCTTTCCCGCCATCTTATTATTCCGTGGGTGTTGCCGCGCAGTATCCTTTAAATCCGGCATGTCAAACGAAATCTTCGTGTTCAATCGAAGGACACACTCCTCCTCACCGCGCTATCTCTGATTCCCTTGTTGTACAAAGCCGTCTGTGTGCTCGGAGTCTATTCCCCCGGATTTGCATTTTATTCCTGTCATCCTGTACACGCCTCGTATGAGCATATATTTTGACGCCAATTTTGTTAAAATCTCGATTAATCTCTGATTATGAAATATTGCGAAAATATTCTGAATTTAATTTGATAATTGATACATTTATAATACTGAATTCTATTTTGCGGTATTACAGTTGTGAAAGAATTTCCCATTTTTAAATAGGGGAAATATTTAACATACATATAACAACTGTTTTTAATAAATTTCGGGATACTGCGTAGTCATTATATGCGAAAGGCTAACATTGCCGTCTTCTTCATCAGCAAGCCGAGGTGGGAGGATGAATTCCTCGCTAATAACAATTACTATCGCCGTGCTGGCTAGCGAGGCTCTAAAATTCCGGACAATTATGCGCGGCTCGGTGCGCCCGGGACAGAGGAACAGGTGTCGAAAAGGGGACAGGCAATGGCACAGGGCCGCGCAAGCTTAATTATGCGCGCAATTACAACGCGAAACTAATCGCGCAAGTAACGCGCGCGCCGGCACATTGTGCGGCGGCGCTCATTACGAATGAAAATGAACGTTTATCGCGCGATTAAAAATCACTAATTCAACGCCGTTAAACGACCGGCCTGCCAGATGCAAATCGCCAGTTAACGCCCGCCTGAGCCCATCTACGTGTTACTTTCTACTTTTTCCTGCATTTTCAAATATACAATCTGCTCGTTCAGCGTTTATTTCACAAGTGCACATTGAGATTACGATAGAAAAAATGGAGGAATTTAATTGAGATTGGATACTCATATAATTGAAGAGAACTCAGTTCGGTCCATGACAGTTCTTTGATTTATGATAGAATTATTAGGTACGATTTATAGATTTTATAAAACCATTTTTCAAGACCGTTTCGATGTACTCCACGATATAGCAGAATAAAAGCCGAGCTTCTTCTGAAAGACTGTACAATTACGTATATCGATAACCCAAAGCCAATTCGACATATCTATCTTCATCTATCCACGAGTGCAGGTTGTCTTTACCGATCGATACTCCCATTACCCTTAATACACGCATCGTAATTCAAGAAACCATTCTTCCGGCTGGATCGATCTGCAGCGGCGTCATCCGATATTTCACGGGAACCATCGCTATTCACAGAATTCCAAGGTTTGCCGCGCGATAAATAAAACCCCTCAGCGCACGCTGCCGACAGAAATACATTTCTGCGCTATTCAAATCGGCCTTTGCCGTGCGGATGTTCGAGAGTTCTTGAAGAAAGTTCCGCTCGATCGACAGCGCGGCCCAATCGACGTGCACCGCTCAAAAGGAATTTAATTCCCAAGTTCGTTGAAATTATGAATAGCGCGCGCGCCGTCGTAAGAGCGTACTTCACGGAGATACTTGGCAAGCAGATCTCCGTCAATCGATTTACGATACGAATAATTGCCGGACCACAGAGAATTGCTGTGGAATTTGTCACCCGAGTGATAATTGCACGTGGGATTCTCATTTGTTCGGCAGAGGTCATTGACAGGCAGTGCAATTTTCCCTGGATCAATTACTATTAGTTAATCGAAGCGCGTCAGGATTGGCCTTTCCTCGCATATTAACATTCTTTCTCTCTCTCTCTCTCTCGCTCGCTCTCTTTTTACCCTGACACGCGCATTTGTTTAATTCAAGCCGCTAACTGGGGGATTGATTACTCGCATGACGATACCCATAACAGCCACTCCCATTTGTCGTAGCCACCGCCGCTGTCGCCCTCGCAACACTGGGGCCCGCACTTTTTGTTTAATCGATCAGCATGTCGCTTTTTGTTGCGCCGGCGAACAACAACTGGCAGCTCGAATCTGCCTCGGATTTCACGGCGAGGCAGAGAAAATCGAGCAGCGCTTCGTAAATAACAGAGGGAGGCGGCGCGGCGGGCGCGTCGAGAGTAGCCCGATGGAAGAATTACATCATTCGCTTCGCCGAGAGACATTTAGAGCCTCTGCTCTCCCTCTCAGTCTCTCCGTGCGCTACGAAAATAGCACTCGTTAGGGCGCACCGTAAATTATCGGTGTTGCGGAATGCGAGCCAAGGACGATTGCGCTCTGAACAAATCGTCTATTAGACGGACGATTGCCGATCGATTCAGCTCGGCCTTTCGAAAATCGAGAGACGAGTCCAAGTAGTGCGCCACGAGGGGGCTACGACGAAACTTTCTCTGCTAGCTGATATGCCAATTACTGTTAATTGCAATAACAGGCGCCGATATGAGAGCACGCGCGGGCAAACAGGTAGCGGATCACACACGGAAGCAAAGTTGCTGGAGCGCAATCATCGAATGTCAAATTAACGAACCGATTCAGTCCCGCTAACCGCTTAATCAGTCGAGCATTTATAGTGCGCTCTCGACTCTGTTTAATTACAGTCTTTATGCGCCTATGAGCTGAAGTGCCCTATCCATTTGGATCCGCTCTTGCGAACCAAATGAACACTACCCTTGCCACCTCTCTCTCGTGCTGTTATGAGGCGATTAATGAATCCCCCGAAATCTATTTCGTGTGAAGGACTGTCACCTTGAAACAGTAGGACTCATTACTCGGGATGTACTCACCTACCGAGCGTCAACTTCATGACTAGGTCGATGAATGGTCTAGTTGATTAGAGCACCCTCTTTAACCGGTGCAAATGATTTCCTCGAGTCGAATAACAGTTTGCAAGTGTGCCCACTCTCATGTATGAACTCGTCTAAATTACAGCATCGACCAAACTACTAATAAACATGTCCGAATTCCGGATATCTTCTTTCCATCTTGTCGAATCATGGCGAACTCCACTCTGCCAATTAGCACGTACTATTTTTTAAAGATGCAAGGGAAAATGGGGGGGGCGGAGGTGCTCCATCAGAAAAATTGGAGCATGCTTTCGTCGACATTCTAGGATTTCGCCGGTAAACAAGGTAAAAAAGCACTCGGAAACTAGAAGACGAACAAGGATAGGGAACCAAGACCGGAGGGAGGTGGTGGAAGGGGTGGGGGTGGACCTTTGTTCGATGACTGGGAACTCGAGCCAAGCGGCACGAAGGCGAGAGGAAAAACAAGGAGTTGTTTCCGGTACTACCTAGTCGGCTGCTATTCCGTCGAGTGGCGGATCAGCCAGCATTCCAGGCCCGCGCAGGATAGTAATCAGGCCGGGACGATAAATCACGCCCGCTGATTACACATCTCAAAACGCGGCCGAAAGCGCTTGATCTACAGCTCCGGAAATCCAAAGCTGCCGAGCGAACGAACGCCACTCCCGACGAGGGAAGCCTGCGCCGGGAATGAATTCATGAACGACTCTCTCCAAATGAAGAGTAACCACCTCGAGCAAACTACATATCTTGAATCACTTTCGGGAGTCTCGCGTGTCTCACTTTTGCCTGGAATATTAATGCGTTTCTTAAATGATTGTGGCATTGACTTCGACATCTTACTGTGTAATTAATAAACGAGTCCTTATTATTATCTGCAATTGCCCATATTTATAATATGGGAAATGAAAGATAGTATTTCAAAAGCAATGGAATATAATCCAACAAGACAGTCAAGATAAAGTGTCAATGGACCAGAATTCCGTGGGGATATGATGCTTGGCACTTGGTCTACCAGGCCATAATATCTGCGAGGATTCGAAGAGCAAGGGGGACGGAGGAGAAAATAAGTGGATACAGGGAAGGCCGCGATTGGCATTCAGCCGAAATTGTTTTTCTATCTTTTTGCGGTCAATGGCAACGGGCAATACGCTTTTGCGGTAAGTGTCGACGGAACAAGGCGAGACTCACCCCCATTGGCCCCATGCTCCAGGGAACGATTCGTTTCCCGTCTCTTGGCCCCGAGGTTCGTGATAAATCGCAATGGCGACCAATAACAGCCAGGCTCGTTCTTACCTTCCCCTGGCAGTCGAGGACCTCGTTCGTTCCATTCTTGAGGCCATGGGAGACCTAGGATTTCGCTCGAACGTCTCTCGCGCGACCTTACGGCCCGGAACGGCTTCGCAAACAACGCGCCACTGCCGCCTTCTCTAATTCGTCGCACCAGGGCCCAGGATAACAGCGAGACTAATGGCGCCAATAAATCCCTAGTTCGCGCTCATAAACCACCATGAAAGTAGTACCACCCTCAATTGCTAGCTCGCCGATCGAAAGTTATGCTGTCGCTCATTGCCGCTGCCCCATAAACACATGTTCATTCGAAGTTCGCAAGAAAAACATACTCGGGTTGAAATTCGAGTGGTTGATAGTCCATAACTTACCTCGCAGAATTCCATTTTTTATCTTGGGCAGAGAAAAAAAAGTCAAGTGCCGTTTCTTAATCATTATAAATCTTCGTATAAAATCGCCATAAATTTCGCAAGGATCTACAACGTCTCATCAGTCGAGACAAGTCTCGACGTCCAAAAAAATGGTATCTATGGTGCGTGTGATAGTACTGGGAATTCCCGGAGAGATAGCTCAATGGCAGCAATAAAACTGGCTGTTCCCGATACAGGAAGACAAGAGGAAGAGAATGCAGTAGTCCCAGGGCCGGGAGAGCGCGCATAATTGCTCGTGATTCGAAGGAAAGAGCTATTAATCAATCAGCGGATCTCTGGAGGCCGGCTAGTCACGCTCAAGCAGGTAAAGGAGAAGTGAAGGACACCAAGAGTGAGAGAAGAAGACGGAGGAGATGCAAGTCAGGAAGCGCGTTAATGCTTCCCATTCTCGAAGAGCGAGATGCAACGCGCATTCAGTCACCTCGACGCTCGTCGATGGCGCCTCGCCTGCATATAAATGCACCTTCCCGTTCCGTTCATTTGCATACCTGTTCCCTTCGTCACGAACGACAGCTCCTCAGACAGTGCCGGCTGGCCGGTGCACCCCTTAGACTAGACCAGGGCCTCCTATCTACCTGGATAGCTGGATATCCCAAGCAATGATTAACCGGCGATACCGCGTCGCCTTCCAATAACGCGATTAAGAAATGCAATTTCCCAACTACACACTTTTAATAACTATTATCATATAAACTTGGAATTCTTGTTTTTCGAATCGACAAGAAATCCGTAAGGTGACTTAAGTGACATATTATTTGAGACTCCGTACAATTTGCATATAAATAGCTTCTGATCAGAGGATCAATTATATTAAATTCCTAGTTGTACAGAAGGTAAAGGATATTCTAAATCTAGCTCAAACTGCGAGGAATGAAATATGATCCAGTGATATTAATGACGTTTCCTGCGTACTTAAGTGGGCGGGAGGAAGACTCTCGCACGATTCTAAGCTCGAATGGGATACATTTGTGGAAAAGGGCTGTATGATAGGCTGGAGGAAAAGGCGAGTGGGTACACAGGTGCTCGAGACCGCCGAGTGGTCCTTCTCTCCATCTTAAAACCCTTGCAACTGCGCCCTTCGTCTCTCCCTTCGCTCGTACTTCGCCCAGGGCGGCGGAGGCGGTGGTGGCGGCTGCTGCTCCTTCCGCTCGAGTCTTCGCTCGAGGACGAGTACGAAGAACTGCGGAAAAGTGTCGCGCAGGAGAAGAGGAGAGCCCACCACGCCCATTCGCCGTACGCTCGAATTGCTCGGGACGAGAGCGAACGAAATTAATTAGACGGAATTTCACCGGCCGCGTCTACCGCTTGGGAGACACAGCGGAGGATTGGAAGAACGGACGAGATTCATGGAGAATCCTTTAAGGCTTTAAAGGAGTCTGACTTCTTCTTGCCAGGCTGTAATGTCGAAGCCTTTATTTTCAAGGCCTTTAGTCTCGTTGATATCGTGTTGCTCGCCTTCTTACTATCTTACTTCCACTGACGGTAGAGAGGATTCGACAAGAATTCCGTTGGCGCTCTTTCTCGGGCGAAAGACTGCAGTTTAATTTTAATTCTGGAAAATCCTTGTAGAGCTGTGAGGGGTGAAGAGGCTCTTTCTCGATATACGCTTCGCTTGACTCCATTGGTCGGACTTTTGGCCTTCCGTCGAGGCTGACTCCGACTGCCCTTGCCTTCCAGCATTCTCTACTTGTCTCCTCCCCTTTGCGGTTTTACTTCCGCCTGGAGAGCCCTTGAGGATAATGCAGCTGGATCTTGACAGGACGAGCATGATTCAATTTCGCGGTATATTCATTTTCGGCCCGGGCGCACGCCACTGTCTTTCCATTAAAATTTCCCACTTTTCTACCTCGCGTGAAATAGCGCCTTTTGAGCGCTTAATACGGCTTGTTAGTTCGTGTTCCATGGGTGTGAAGAACGCCGTGCTCCTTGGGGGATTTGCTGAAGAGATGCACGAGGGAGTAATGCTTCTCGCAGGATATTGTACTGGTGTTGTAGAGCTTATGGCAACTAAAGAGAATCCTTTTCAAAGGATATTCTAGTCCAGAGGATACGAAAAACCATTTTTTGAAAACTCGTAGTCTTGAAAAAGATAAAACTATATCGCTAAATATTTACTGACATTTGACAGGATAGCAATTCCTGATAAAAAAAAACTAGTGAGAAAAGTTTTACGAATGTACGAGCCTGTAAAGGAGAAGTCTATGAGGAAAGTCCGTCGATACATAACCACCATAAAGCCAAATAAGAATTATTTAGAAAACTCGCTGGATCCAGTAAGCTTTCGAGGAAACTTTCCACGGCAATCTAGCCAACGTGATGTGGAAAAAGTGATAGGAGGTCCTGGCTGCTTCTGGATATCATGCTCGACTGGCGGAAGGGTCAAGCTGTCCTGTGCCGTTGAAGTTAAAATTGAGTTGAGCGCATCGAGGGTCCGTGCACGCACAACTGGTGTAAGCGGCGAAAAAACTGGCGTAACAATTTTTCATTAGCACGCCCGTTTAATTCCCCCCGGTGGGCGAATGAGCTGTGGGATAATGGGTGGACCATTCGACGCGGACACATCAAACCTGAGCACGTCGGTGTGTTTTGCAACTTTAATAAAACACAGGCCGCCTGATGGAAACGCGGAGCTCGTACAACACCGGCGGTACTTCGGCCGTCATTATTCCCAGCATAAAAAACTCCGAGCGCCACCGGGCTTCCCCGACAATTTGCGATGTAGCAATTTGTACCCTTTGTAAAGCGACACGCGCGACCACTTTTTTCTCACTCGTTTGTAACAATTTTTGAAGGGTGCAAAGGCAGGACCCGCCACTGAGAATCCGGGTTGTTCAAGTGTTCCAGGAAGAAAGGAAGTTAAAGCACAAATTGAAGTGTAAGTTGCACTGTCCATTAAACTCTCAACCTACAAAAAATAGTATGGTCATAGTTGACAATGAAGTAAAACAGCGTAGAATAAAGTGTTGTGTCGACCGATATATGAGAGTAAGAAGGACAAAAGTAGCAAAGTGAGATAACTTTCTAAAGTTTACAGTAGCACTCTCCAAGCCGAATGCGGAACGCGTTTGTTGTTTTGCAAATAATGGCGAGTTCAACTTCATGGACATTTAACACAAGTCTGAAGAGGTCCGTTGAAGAGCGGAGTGAAACGAAGACAGAGAAAGAGACGAAGTTGTTGAAAGGAGATTAATAAATGATGTCGGGCTAGGGAAGAGCGCTCGCTCCGGCTTCGTCGTTTCTTTCCATGAGAAGTATGATTTCAGCTGGGCGGCAGCCGGCCTGGGACTGAGAGGATCGAAGTTGGTTGCGATCCAATTCACGGTCCAAAGCTCTTTTACGTAGGGTCTGCTTTCAGCACGCTCGGGGAAAATGACAAAAACAAATTTATTTCCATGAAAATCTTTTTCTAGCGCCGCCTCTTCGACAGAGCGCACTTCTTTTCGTGTCGCCGGCTTAAGATCGGCCGGATAGCACTTCCGATGTCGGAGAGCTGGGTAAAAGATGTGCAAGGATAGATATCAAGCTTGTCGACTAGGATAAGGAGACTTCGCCCATCCTATCCTTTAATCCTGCAAGATCACATATCTACTGAACACAGTTAATCCTATTACTGACAACTATATTCCTTTAATTAACAAACAACTTGACTGAATACTTCTATATTACAAATATTTACAACCACATATAAATAAATAAAAAAGCAAAATTAGTTTACGCTACAAAAAGCGCCTGAATATCGACTTTCCTAGTCTGCCGGTAATTAATGCGACAACAAACCGACCTTCGGTACTTGCAAAGCTTCGCAACTAAAATTCGAGGCTGAAAAACTTGTCTCAAGTTCCCACTCAGCCGAACTCTTGGCAATCCACCGTTAATTTTATGAAAAATTTTACACCGAATATATTTCCTAGATTACAGGAAACCTACGTTATGTACACGCGATCAATTAATTGAAGTACTGCGTTAATCAATAACGAAATGAAACACACGAAGATCGTCATTAATGTCAGTGTAGGAAAGCATCGACAATAGAAGGGAGAAAGGGAGAACTTATATCGAGTTATGTAAATTCGTTCCGGAAAAGCGGGATCTCGGTTATGGGGTGTGAGTTGGAGCGAGCTTTTCGGATAGCCGAATCAATCGTAAAGTTTTACGGTCAAGATTGAGAGTACGCAGCTGGCGCGAATGAAACATTACCGATGCGACTCTTCGTTGCGGAGAGCATGTGAATCTACGCCACCACTATTTACGAGCGCCGCTCCAGCGCAATATACTTAATACGTCGGATTCTGAAGATTTCCTGTCGAATAAGTATGTACGTAGCTAATACGTAGGCGGAGAAACGAGTGCTTTAAAGCATTCTGACACGATAGCCATCGACTATCGGTTTATCGTGGCGGCCTTTAAACCGGAACGCCAATGGAGTGACCCTCCTAGGAATCCTCGGACCAAATAGCCAAAATAACTTCCGATTCGAGCGGGTTCAATACTCGACACGTGTTACGGAACACGCCAGAAGCCCAGCCTCATTCCTCAATGTTACACCTTTGCCGAATGCGCAGGCCAAAGCTCCAACTGCACCAGCGCCGGCCAATAAATAACACTTCGGTTCGCTGGATCGCAGCGTGGTGTGCGCCGAGTTAATCATGTACTGCCGCCGCTGTCCAATCCGATACTGATGTAATCGAAACGAGTGCCTTTAGCTTTTTAACTAATTAAAGATTTCCTTGCAAGATATAACGCATTGCGAAGTAGTGAGCGAAATAGGCAAATTGGAACCGGCTCTTGTTTTTAGTAGGTAATTGAGTATACTTTGTAGGGGTTGTGTAGCTCTGATTCATTCATTTCAATTAGATTAAAGTTACTCCTTGAATCGAGGGAGTTACTTGAGTCAAGTTGGCCGAAAAGACTGATTGGACTCGAAAAAGAAAAGTTCATCGCGAAGGGGTTAATTTAAAGTGCAGTGGGCTGGCCTCGAAAGTTGGCTGGGACTCACCACTTTATAGGGAGCTTAATGGATAGCGAGACCTTGGTAAAAATTCAGATGACTTTATAGAATGATCACTTCCATTACCGGGGACGTTGAAGGGTGCCTTTCATCCTCGGAAGTGGGTTCGCCCGGCGTGTACTTATATGTATAACGACGTCATTTGTGAACGAACGGCGAACGATGAATCTTCCATCATCTGACACGCGGCAGAGGTCTGCGTTTTTCTCATTTTGCCCGAATTTCCTAGACTTTTTTTCCTTCAACCGAAGCGATCCGAGTATTTCCGACCATAACCAGTTATCCGATAGGTCGTCTCGACTGTTTCATACAATTTTAAAGCCGTCTAGAAAGATGTCTGATATCGAGTTCCAATCGGAAACCGATTTTCCCTGAAGATAATTCGACGATTGAACCAGTTAAATATCTCAGAGATGCAATGGCTCATCCGGTTTAGCTAGAAAATGCATTATCGACTGCCGGTTGGCTCGACACAATTTGAGTTTTCGAAACTGCCAAACGCTACGAGCATAGTGCAGTACCGGTGGTGTGAACCCCGGTGTTAGATAGCACGTATGTACACATACGCGCTGGTCTCGCAGAAGTTTGCCGGAACATTTCTGCCGGGCGAATTGGCGAGTGAGCCATTTCGGCGCACGTAAATATTTACGCTGACAGTTAGGTAAGCTGCATTAACTGTTGATGGGAGGGACGCGGTGCACCACGGACGGAAGAGGGTTGTTAAAGTTGGGCGATTGCCTGTTAATGAGCGAGAGCTGCGGTAATTCAACATCCGACGAGTCAAATAAATCGTGCGATTTACAGCAGAGAGATCTCGGGATTTGCCAAATTTGTAGTGACCAGTGCCAACCTGGCGAAATCACATTCTGTAGTAAACATCAACTATAAGGACTCCACAGAACGTCAATTCAAAAGTTAATACAAGAACCAATATTTCACATGGGAGTTAAAAAAAAGTCTGAACTCACGATGGCTCGAGAGCGCAAATCGCTGCTCTTCAGCAACAAGGTCATCCACCTACCCATTTCCGAGGCGCCGAACTCCCAGGCGCAATCCAAATCGAATTTAACACCAGCAAATCCAAGCAGGCAATTTTCTCACTCTTACCTGCAATAGAAGATAAAAAAAATTAGTGGCAGTTCTCGTGACACGACGCGAGGGAGAAGTATGGGCTGGTTACATCGTGCAAGAGGTGGTCATGCCAATGTGATTCAATCAGGAGTTCGATATTAAAAAACTTCTGGTTCAATTAGCAAAAGGCATATTTTCGAGCGAGCCGGCCGGTGTTTCGATCGCGAGAGGGGAAACAGGACAAACGCACTCTTAATGGGAAAGTGTTGGTTGCTCAATAAATGTAAATGTGCAAATAAATCGGGGCTGACTAGGAGCGTGAATTTATCGGCGAGGCCTAATAAAATGTCAGACTTAAATAAGCAGCCTGGCTGCTTAATATACTCGTAATGAGCTGCGTTCTCCGCTCGAAAGGGTATATCGCTCACTGTCAAGCACACACCGATCGACTTCGTTATCGATCACGCCCGGTGTGCCTCCATCTTAGGCGCGAACATTCTTTCCCACCAGCGGAATAGTTATTCGACGACTAAAACGCTTTTCGAGATCATTAATAAATCCCTCTCTCTCTCTCTCTCTCTCTCTCTCTCTTTTTCCGCACGCAATTACTGGCTCAATCTAATTCGAGCCTCGTTCGATGCTAGAATGTAGTCGAAAACGGATGGAGAAGCGAAGAGAAGGTCTACTGTACAGCACATATCACTATCACAGACCATTTGACTACATTTTCATGCCTTTGAATTCCTGAATTCCCTTCACCCAAATGGAAACCTCAAACACGAGGTTTGCCGTGTAAGGCAGACATATCTAGTATAAACATATCTATACGTTGAATATGACCAAGCCTTTCGGCCATAGATTTGCATGAATATTGAATAGTCTCACAAGCCATGAACGTTTAATGGCAGAAATCGTTATACGAATTACCGATATTGGTAGAACCTAGATTTCCAGTGCTCTCTTTGAAGCACGTTCCTAGATATTTCGTGACATTCAGTTCCAGACGGTGTGTTTGATCGCAGGCGGCATGGCGGCAGAGGAATCAAAAGGAGAAATGTTCGATCAGAGTCGAAAGCAATCGACAAATATTGGTGAAGGGCATTTTCGAATAAATAGGAAATTTGTGAAAGCCTCTAATTTAAACCGATCTCTCTCTCGCTCGCTCGCTCTCTTTGCCATTTCAATATTGGTTCTGGGAGAGCTGGTCAGGACAGCAACAATATTTCCATGTTTATGTATTTCTAGAGGAAAAACGTATTAGAGAGAGAGAGAGTGAGGGTAGAACGGGCACATTTCAAGTGGGAGAACATTGGTCGTTGTTGGTAACGGAACGAGTATTTTCGAAACGAGCGCACATCCGGCGAAATTTTAATTAAAGTTACAGTAGCTCCCATTAGTGAGGCTGCACTATACAGCAAAACCGCGGTATTCTCGCTGTGAAAACAAACAGATGCGAATTTTTTCAACTAAATGCTCCGGCGCATCCAACGGATTCAGTAATTACCGCCTGTATTTTCCGTCTGTCGAAAGGGATGCCTGGAATTCTATTGCTTTCAGCGGCTTTGATAGATCAAATTCTTCATGTGAAAAATGTTTTGTTCGTTAATTGCTCTAATTGTTAATTTTACAGGCTCATTTGTCTTTCGAAAATCTTGTCGTCTTAATACATGCTTTCTCAATTTCTCTCTTTTCGTTTTGACAAATTCTCGGTGTGCCCAGGATATTTTCACACGAGTGAAAATTCGGAATGGCGCTCGATAGTATTTCAGTTTATTTCTCGAAATGGTTATGGAATCGTGGGTACTCATCGAATGGCGTAACCGAAAACATGCCAGGTTTCGAAGCACCACCGCAGGCGAGTGCGAATATTTCACTTGCCAAGTGCTCGAAAATCTCGAATGTGCTATCGTCGAATACCGTGTGGCAGGCTGTCGGTGTAAACTGCCTTACGTTTCATTAGATTTCCTTCAAAGCCTCTGAATCTAGATGGGAGCACCTCCTCATACTTATTCTGTCACCATATTTATGGAAATCTGTCAAGTCCCGAATTGAAAAGCATTACCATTTCAACTTCACTTCATATACAAGAGAAATCGTATGCTATTTATGAAATCAGTAGCATAATCCCAAGAAATTTGTAAACTGCGAAACCCAAATATATTAAACGTCAAACTCATCCACATTCATCAATATTTCATTGCCTGTGGCAAGAGGGATTCACTGTAATACGATCGTTCACAGGGAGCTCAGAGAATCAGTGAGCTGTCGCTCGTGGTCTCATTAACGAGTAAAGATGAAATCATTGTAAGATGATATCGTTTGAGTATTGTTCGTCGAGCGCTTTGTTTCGGGCTACTTTTGTGTCGGACTGCCACGCTCTTTCTCTTTCGCTCCCATCGGCTTTCAGCGAGCCAACCTGAGTTACATCGCGCCGCTCTCGTCGGCGCTTTCAGTCCCAACCACTAATTAGTAAATGCATTCCAATATCACGTTCTGCCAACCGAACTTTCAATGGGACGAGCTCGCTCGCTCGCTCACTCGAGTCCGCTGCTCAAGCGGCACCAAGTGTTTCAGCTTAATTAAAGTTTTATCCGAAAACTAATTACGCCGACATGATAGTTCCTTCAGAGAAGAAGGGGTGACGCGCGAGCGCGCGCGCGCCCGCCCTCGTCACGGAGAAATCTGATTACACATTGAAGAAGCGTTGGAAAGCGAGAAGCGTCATTTGTTATTGGAAACCCTGCCAAAATCTTGGAGTGCTGGAGATAAACATGGAAGACGATAACTAAAATTAATGATTGATCGTTTTCATTAAAGTCTGCAGATAAAATCATTGCCAAATGTGCTATTGCTTCCTTCGAATCGCTAATTCGGCTTTCAAGCATTCCGCAGAATTTAATAGCACTCGACAGGAAGCAAAGCCCGAAATGATAGCGCGTTGGCCAGCAGTCATCGACATTAGCAGGACCGCGCGCAGGAACAACAACTTTATTCCCATTAGCCGGCGCGATAATGCGCCTGTTTATGCGTGTGCGTACGCGCATAATGCTTTCGGATGATTGCGCCCTGATAGGGATAACGCAATCACCGAAGCAATCATCGGGAACGGAGATCGAGCGAGAAACAAAGCGTGAGGGAAAGCCGGAATCGTTTAGTAATTAATTATTACTTACGCCCTTTTGCTATTTTCCGCACCAAAATGAACGATGCGTATTACGCTCTATACAAAGGAAAAAAAAAACCCGCAGCAAAACCTAGAAAAGTGTACTATTTTTCTGGGAATAATTAGTCGAAAGTTGCCCTATTCTGGATTGCCAAGAGAAAAATGAGCACAACGTGAAAGGAAAATCTATATAGAAGAATGTGCTGTTTTTCGGGGGAAAAATAAAAAAGTAGATCAGTACGAAGCAATGATTCAGAGTTTCACTCTTTAGTTTGAATTAACAATCCACGAGAATGGTATGATTAATCTTTGAAGCGGTGGCACGTGAAATGGCACTGATCGATATTGAGAACCGGTCGGACAGTATATGTATGAGAAAAGCCTTAATAAAATCTGCGGTTACGTGTCGCTCGTGTCGAATTGATTGGCTGTGCGCTCTATTTGAGCAGGTATGTTGGGGCGCGGTGTGTATCGGGAGTGCTTTATCCCCCGGATATCAGTCAGAAGTGCGCTAATTAATGACCAAAGTCCCGTGCTACGAAGCGGAAGGGGACGCACCGGCGAAGGCGCCCTGGGAACAATCACAGTTGCCGAAGTTTCCACCTAATCACGTTGCATAGTTTGCGGCCTGCTAGCAAAGCGACAGCTCTTCTCGCCCAAAGCCGTTTGTCCAACTTCGGCAACGACTAAGTCCGCTCTGCAGATTGAAAATATTACTTCCGCCTGCGATAAGATAGTATTAAACAATTGATTTAGGATAAAGCTTATCCCTGCTCATTGTGTGCATTCAGATAATTAATATTCTATGAATACAAGATCGATTGAAATAAATAATGATTGCGTCTATTGCTGGACAAAAGTATATAATAATTTGTTAAGGCTAATAAATAACGGAATTAAATGCTGCTGCATATTTTATAAAGCCAAATTGAAATAATGTTTCCAACACACCATGAATGTCTCGCCTACCTTTACTTCCCAACTGTAGCAATGAAAAGTTATGAGATGTGAAAGTCTGAGGTTCTAAAAGTTATATCGAATGCTTTTATCGTTGGGTGTGTTCGGCACGAGCGATAATTGGGAAAGACTCGCATCGCTAATGAGCTATCGATGTCCCTCTAATTTACGATCGGTTCGCCCTATTATAATTTCAAAGTAGCCACCGTTCGGCTGCATGGTGTGGAAACAAAATAGCAAGAATGTCTGCTGTTAATATTATTTATGTCTCTCAATGACTAATGCTAATGATATCGCGCTCCAATATCACAATCTACGAATGACCGAAGCCTTAAACATTCCGAATGATAGTAGAACAGGTTCTGAAACGTTTTCCAGTAGAATCGGAAATTCTCATAGACGAAACCAAGATAGAAAAGGGCAAAAGAGAGAGCCGATGATACGAGCTTGTTTCATTAGAACGTATCGGTGATTCTCTGCTAGAATTACAGTTCCATCAGTGCGACCGCAATTTTCCGGGGGAATCTAGCGACCTTATCTAACGGTCGGTTGGTTACACGAGCACGAATTAAATACGATTACACGGACACCCGGCGAGTGAGAGAGCTCGAAATAACAGCGACCCCATGAAATATACTGCGAATAAACGAATAGGTAATCCTCGGTATGCGCGAGTGCGAGCTAAAACTTATCGAGCCACTTCAACAAAATTGCATCATGCTAATCCGTGCTCCCTCTCACCCCGTTTCTCTCTCGTTCTATCTCTTCTGGAGAATTAAAGTGGAGCGTTTCTTTCAATATTGTTCTTCCTAGTTAATTTTAGAAATTCTTAAGAACAAAATTATTGCAGTATCCGATTGAAATTGCGACAACATGGGAGGAAATTTATCATCATAACATGAGAGTACAGGATTGAAGTTTGTATATACAAAAATCTCAGCTCTCAATTTAAAGAGTTGATGAAATCATTTAAACATGTAGCTGATCATTCCGCTTTAATCAGTCGCGTATGTACAGTACGAATGGAGCTCTTATCACCCTCGAAATACTTTGCTCGGAAGTGGTTCGATCAGTGACTCAACAGCATCGAGAAGAGTAAATCGGCGGAAAATATCCGTGCGCTTCTTTCCAAGCTCGTTCACGCAAAATAGCACATCGCACTGCTGATCGCAAGGGAATCCGCGCAGGACGTCAACACACCCTGCACTTCACTCAACCAACTCGCAAGACCATCACAGCAATTTCCCTTACGTCAACGTTACCGGAATTTTCGCTGGTAAAAACGACGAGCGTTGATCTCAGCGTGAGCCGAAGTCTTCGCCAGGTGAGATAGGAACATGCACGGATCGTGCATACGTTCGAAGAAGCCACCGAAGCGAGGAATATGCACTCGGACGAGGAATAGTCTGGATGGCAATTCACTCCGGGCGAGGGAACGTGTTTCGACTCTGAATCCGATATGGTCGAATATGGTCGACAGAAACTAGTATGTGTGTCTATCGGCAGGCCGGTGCGATCATCCTCGAGCGGAATGAAGATAATCCAACTGGATTATTCGGTGGGGAAAGCTCGTAAAGCGAACGCACGAAATTCGCAAGCAGGCCTTCGTGAAATGAAGCTAGCAGACAGGTGTGTGTGTGTGCGTGTGTCTGCGTACCGGTACTGTACGGCTTCCGCATGGAAAATTGAAGAATATTGAAAGTCAAGCTTGCCCGAGTCACGTGGAGATCAAATGGAGAAAGAGTCAATGGGTGAGTAGAGCAGAAGGAGAGACGGAAGAGGGCGAGTAAATCGTGGATGGCGCGCTCCCAGAAAAAGGATCCATCAGGCGGAATATGCGAAGCTTTTAGCCGCGATACGAATGTACGCATTGAAACGAATAGCTTTCACGGCACGACGCTATCACTTCCAGATGATATATGTATAACTTCGGGGAGCCCTGCAGGGCCGAACGCCATGGACTTTTCTTCGCCGTTCATGCGGTAAAACGGCTCGAGAGGCGAAGATGTAGCTCACCGCTTTCCTAAAGCAATCCCATATCCCGATGTTCCCTGGCATTCCCATCAGCTCGCCTGGAAAGATATGGACGCTGACACTGTTCGACAAGTCCCGCACGCTTCTGCGCCACTCTTCTGCACTACCGCCCTTCTGCTCGCCGTAGCAATAAACGAAAAGACGTCTTACTCTAAATGCCTCGACATCGATTCATCGCTAATACGACCTGTTGTCGCCTGCCGGGAATCCTCGAGTTCCTGGTTAAAAGGTCAGTGAATCCGATAGCAAGCTCAGCATGAATTTTCCAGACACCTCTCGTGGAAGTGATGTCTGCATTCAATGATAGTGTATTAAACGAATTTCGAAAGATTAATTCTACAATATGTTCCTTTTATATTTATGTACCGTGGGAGTTTAATGATAATGTTCTCTGAAATAGAGTGAGTTAGAAAACAATGTAGGAAGCTTGTAGGAAAGATTTCATCATAGGAAAGTAGGAGTACGAGGGTGATATGTTCGATGAAGGTGTAAGGGTCGAGTGATTCGCATTACACGTAACACTTCCTGGCGGTATCGGCTTTCGCACTTTCTCCGAAGGCCATAACCCGGCGAGGCGGGGCTGTGCACATAGCCCGGTGTGTCGGGCGAATGATAGTATCAGCATACTCGGCGCGCACACGGCTCTTTCATCCGGCCGAACTTCAGAACTTCGCCGGCGCGCTCTTACGTTACGGCTTCTTGGATACATTGAACTGAGGCTGTGCGCGCATTACGAACCACTTGCGATACAACGTCGGCGGCGCGTCTTGTTCCAACAGGCGGCGAAATTTATCGTCAACCATCATCAAACTTTGTCTAAATCTAACGCGTCCCAGCTACCATGTCGCACACGTTGCGAGCACGCCTGACACGTGTTCCGTTAGCAGACATCGTTGGATCCTCTCTGGTAGTAGCGCGCTCGAAATATGCCAGACTTGTTTCCCGATATGCATACTCAGGCAGCCGGCACGAGATGCGAGTTTTTCGTGTTTTCTACCGTGGCACGTGAGAGTTCCGCGAATGTGTAAAACAGAAGCGAAAGGCAAGTTTCCGCGCGATAACTCCTGTTAGCACTCGGTAAAAGCAACGATCGGACCTGTTGAACGGTCTGCCATGCTATCAAACGGACAGACTCTCGAAGTCCGCCACCGCCGCCGCCGTAGTTGTTCGCCGAGCATAACTTTTCCAGGGCCATATTGGAAGCGGTCAGATATTTAATCCTACATTTAATTATGCAGTTAGTCGCGTAGCTCGCGCTCGCTGGCGGCTCGCGCGATACTTGCTCGAAAATAATAATTACAGAATGTATTTATTGCGCTTCCGTAGTAGCCGGTTTTAGGATGACGGCGTCGGCGCCGCCGCTTCGAACTTTCCGGGGCCGAGCTCGACTTTATGGCTAATTTCCCGGCGGCCGAGCAGCCGCACTTCAAAGTAGAAGCTAACGGTCTCGAACTACTGGTAAATTATATGGTAGCCGCGCCACATTTCTTGAGAATGTTTTGCACAATTCTCCCTCGCTTTTCTCTCTTTGGCGAGCGGCCCAGTATGCGGGCAGCGCCAGTTCGGAATCAATTTTCGAGCTACCCCGCCGGCTCTTTCTATTCGCGCAGGCACCTGTCGGCACGACTTAGCCGCTCGCACCCGCTAGTAAGATGTAACATGAATCCAACGTGAATTTAACTCGCTAATTGAACAAGTCATGCGACAGAAACATTGTAAATGATGAATACTAAGCACGAACTATTAATCTTAGAAAATAGATACAAGAGTATTTGCTAATTTTTTGCATGTAAAATCAATTAAAGGAACAATATCTTTATAAAAACGACAGCCGTCACGGTCTCTCTCGGCGTTAGTTCCACTCGAAATTAAAGCCTAGGAACGATCCCTGCCCATTTCGCTGTGACGGAGTCTCGGATAAGAGAAGGAAGATGAGTGCGGGCTGCAAGAAGAAGGAAGGCAAGTACGTGAATCCCGTGAGAGGCGAGAGCGCGAAACGGATCGGCGGTGAGTCACCACTCACGCTTTTGTGGTCTCGGAATGAATCCCGATCGAGAAACGGTACGACCAAGCAGGAGACGAGCGTCTCCGAGAAAGAGAAGGCCGAACGAAGGAGATCCGAAGAAGTAAGAAAGAGGAGAGCGGGCGAGATCGAATTCTCGGCGCGTCCGTGGATTATTACGAGTTCCTCTATGGGAGCCGGAGGAAAAAAGAGACAAGAGGCACCGTCGGCGGACAGCTCTTCCGTCCATTATCGACGATCCGGTGCCCGTGCATATACGGCGCGTCGAAACACGTCCGAAAACCGGTTCCCGATCGCTTCCACGAACCACATGCGCCGCCATCGGATCCGGGTACCCACACGACTCCATCTCCGCCTTCTTCTCGCAGCAACAAGCGTAAACCCCAACCCTCTCCTTACCACGGTACGCTGCGCTGCGCCGCGCCGGGTCGGCCTCGTGTCTTCCTCTTCGCCTCTCCGCCTTAGTCTAGCTTCTTTCCTGCCGCCGCTCACCGCTGGAAGCAGTGACTTCCGCAAGCTGCGGATGTGGGCTGGACCGGATTCGCGCTTACCTACGCCATATTTTAGGCGTTAGGCACCTCGTAGGTAGGTGAGTGTGGCGCGGGCATGCATCATCGCATTATCGCTGTGAGTCTCGCCTTTTGCCGCACCACAAACTCCAAACCACTGGTTTACTTCTACATACATATGTATAATAATTTTCATATGCTTTCACGAAGAGGATTCATTCAATGTCTGGAATTTCTTAGTTCGACTTGACGAGGAAATTTAGTAATAAAAACAAGCTAATTATCCTTATTAAATTATCATTCGAAACGATGGCACTCTAAGATTCCTCCAAAGCAGTTTTAATATTTACTAACAAGCACTTGTAAGCTTTGTTTTATGGCGTCCTAATGACTTACGAGTGAATAATCGTGAGAATCACTGTTGCTTATTACTCAAGCAAAGATTTCACTCCAACGAAATTGAATATCCAGGACTTCCCGAGAGTCCAGACTCCCATTGAACGGGGGGGAATCAAAGGTCGAGTTTGACAGGAAACTGCTTTATTAAATTTCGAGGTAACTCGTATAATATCCGGACGAGAGCGAGAGCGAAAGCATACAAAGGTGCGTCGCATCACGCTCAGTTGAAATGCAGCGGGTCTACGGTGATGGGATGAAATTCAGTGTTCCAGATTCCGAAGTTTCGAGCTCCGCATTATGAGGGGAAGAATCGCAAGTAGAGTAGAAGAGCGCGCGCCGGCGGAAGTTGAAGGCGGACGAAATGGGGGAGGGAGGAACTGCGAGGAATTCTCGACGCTACAAGTTAAACGGAAGAGGCGCACTAAATTCCAGGTTCCCAATGTGGGATTCTCCCTTCTGCTTTTCCCCTGCGAATCTGGAAGGCAAAGGGAAGAAGGAACGTCATCCGGGCGACTTTTCCCCGCATTCATCCGCATCGTGGATAATGGCCGGGTGTGTGTTGCGTCGTATTTCTTTGCACGAGAGCCCGATGAATTACCGTTGCGCCGAGCTTTGTTACTAAAAATCGATAGCTCGCCCTGGAAGCCTGAAACGCGCACCGCCGGTTTCCTCGCAGTTCACTGCATATACATAGGTGTATACATGCCTTGCATATGTATGGGAGAGGCTTGTGCACGCGTGATATATCTACACACACTCGGGTAATCCTGTAACCCGCGACTTCTCCCCCGGAAAAATCGAGCCTCGCCCGCTTTTGTTTTTCCCTACTCGAATTTCACTCGAAAGTCTCGGCCGCGTTCCTAGCTCTTGCAAAAGTCTGTGTTTGTACTGTTTAAAAAGGTGTAAATGCTGTAACACGCTGACGCCGTCACTGTCCGACACGTCCGCTTTCATTCAAAACCACTTCGAGAGATTCGAAACCAGTGAATGAACGCGAGGCAAGCTCGCCTTCGGTAATTCATTTCCAAAATAATCCTGGGGACACCGCAAACTCCCCCCTCTCTTCCGTCGACATTCGTGCTTTTATCAGAGAGTACACATTCATGGTAGTATAATCCGAAGCGACGAATGAATTCCCGTTGAATTCCACAGTAGCGGTACGAGTTGCTGCGTCGAGAGATATCTTTCAGCGTGTCTTCTTCATTAAAAGCGATTTCAAATCAGATCGACTGCGAGCCGAACGAAATTACACCCAGGCGACGCATAATCTGCCAACGTGTCGAATGCAACTTCAGTCTCTGATACTTGTTGACGCGCTTGAAATATCAGTAATTAAGTATTATTACGTGCTAATAGACTCGTTCCACTTGGAAGAACTAATCGATAAAATAATCGTCTAAATGTAAGACAACAACTTTTACAGTAGCATATGAGAGAGCTCACGTGCAAGACGGTATTAATTATTAATCAAGGAGGAGGTTCCTTAATCGGAAATCGCGTGCAGGTGCACATAGAGTGAATTTAGGTTAATCGCTCCACGCGCTAATCTTTGGATGTACACACGTCGGCCTAGGGAAGCAAGAAAGCTCTTGTAAAGCACGATCTACGTGTTTACAGTCGACACGCAGCCGCGGGACATCCATGATCCGCTCTTATCCAGCTTATGGCGTTCCAAACCCCCAAGGGCCGAGGTATCAAGCACGGCCTATCCAATTTTCCCAGTACCAGCATACCGCAATTTGGTCCTCCAATCCTTTATTCAGGAATTTCCCGCAAATTCTTTTCCACGAATGGTCGGATAACAGGAATTTTTGAGTGTAACAAGTTTCAGGCAAGATTCCCCGTAAATTACTTTCTAATCCATACAATATTAGCAAAAACACGGCAACAAGATCGGATGGAAGAGAATCCTTAAGGTACATTATACTGAAAACAATGGTATCATGCTTGTGCAATATCACTGCAGTAAAACCTATTAAGCACTCGATACTTGGCATCGATCCATCGCATGCTGCCAATGTCAGTCGGCGGCGAAGGACGCGCGCAGTGAAAATTGATGGTAGCGATTTGGACAGCAAGATTTTTCTACGCTCCGGCTGGCACCGAAAACTCCGTGGCAATCAATGCACAACAGGCTCCACTGTCAGCATATCTCGCACCCACTCGGACGACAAATCCAACACCTCCATAAATAATTCAGACGTTTTTGCCGGGGGCTTGATAAATTCCCGCGAGGAATGCCGGCCGCGCAAAACGCACCGGCATCGCAGAATTTCCAGGAACAAAAGGGACGACAGCGGTACAAGTTAATCTCCTTTCAATCGAGAAGAGGGCGTACAGTGAATCAAGAAGGAGTGCGCGAGCCAGTCTGGTGGCGAAGTGGTGAAAGGCCAGCGAGGAGGAAGAAGCGGCGGCGAGAGAAATGAGATTCGGTGTGCGCAAGAACTCGAGATATTCCCGACTCTCGCAGCAGCAGCAGCAGCAGCAGCAGCACTCCCAGTAGCTCTCCGCTCTCGCCAGCGCCGTCGTTCCAAAGGGGAAACTCGTCAAAACATTTTCACCGTCGTGCCAATACGATTTCCATCGTTCCCCAGCCACCGTTCGAAACGAAGTTACAAGCCGTAGATTATTCCAACTTGTTAGCCCCTTCGGGTGAACGGAAGATATCGCTCTTTCTCACGCTCCTCGCCGCGGGATGGCCGCCTTCAGGCCACTAGATCATTCCACATTTTATTGAAAGAATCGCCGGACTGATATCGCGCGCGCCCGCGCCCTCCCCGATTTATCGCACTTCCACCGCCGTTCATCATCATCGGTATCATCGTGTCGCGCGTAATGCACCGATAGCCCACCGATACCATTAATTATTGAGAAGACTCGTGAATTACCAGCATCGGATTATCTCTGGCTGAGCGAGGGAGAGAGTTCACTGGCGTCATCGGGATTGAATTTCGTTTGCATCATTAAATGAAGGCGCAACCCCCGGAAAAGGGCTTCGGGGACTGCTCGGGTTATGTGGCTTGCGGGTTAAATCGAAGCCCGATGAGCCACCCTATTCTCGATCCTAATCCTCCCATAATCGTGGCACTAAGGGCCTCTCGCACTCTTGCGAATAAATCGCCGGCCTTCCCTGCATTCAGCCGGCATTACGTGTTCCAGGAAACAAGGACTCGGTACTTATGCGCCGGATAAGGGCGAGTGCACGCTGCGGTGCGCGGGCCGAATAAAGTGAATGCACTCTCTTCGGTATGCACTTCTTCCCCACCCCGACCTCCTCCTCCTCCTCCTCCTTCTTCCTCTCCTCCCCCTCCTTTTCATCGTGGATCTAATCCTTGAAGCAGCGGCGTATCGCCACCCACGCGAGTGCACAGCGATGCATCGCCGTTCCCTTGCACTTCCTCCGGAGCCCTTTCCCTCCGCCAAAACTGATAAAGCGCACCAAAGAGTGTGACGAAGCCAGCCGATAGACGAGGGAGGAATAATCGAGAGGGAGAGCCGACGGAATGGAATAGTGACTAGCTGAAGGGGATTGGTAACTTGGAGAGAAGAGAGTAGCAGAAGAGAGTAGTGACCGGACGAGAAGGGTGCGAGAGTTGCTCTCGTCGATATACCGGTTCTTCAAGGAGGCACACTGCCCGAGGGCGGCGGAAGTGACGTCACGCGGTTGGCCACACGCGCGTATCGCACTGTGGATGGTACGATCGGCCAAGACAATGACCTAGCATGCTCTCCTTGGAAGTAGCTTACGTACTTACACGAATATATCTGTGTCTGTCTCTCGGTTTCTGTCTCCTCGAAAGCTCGGGAGTATCGGCTTTTAGCTGGCGCTCAGGCTCGTCCAAGTGCGAGTTTGAATTGCAAAGTAGCCGGGTGAGAGAGTGAGAGGAGAGTATAATCTTGCCATGGCATTAATATAAACTGTGTGCGCCGCCCGAAGGTGAGTTGGCCCATGCAGATGCCATGAACATGCAGATCGACGAACCCTTTGGCCCAACTGTAAAAGCGCACGGCGACAAGAACGCTCGAACGCGGTACTTTTCTCGCTAAAGAGCGATTGCTCGCTAATGGCTGCATCCCAAGACGCATACTCAACTCTCAGGGGATCGTCAGGGCGGACTCATTCAGTGCACAAGCTCATCATCCGATTTCTTCGCTCGAACGAACTCCTCTGAAGGGACACTTAATTGGCCGTGCACGCTTCGCACGTCTTTGACCCGCTCGCTCGCTCGCGATTAAGCTTCATTTCCTCGGGACTTATTAAAAAACTTTCGCCCCCGACTTCCGCCTCCTCTCACCTGGGGCTGCCGAGTTACTCTCCGCCTAGCTGGGGAGAAAGTTCATTGGGGAAATAGTTTCTCGGAAAGGACTTGGCGGACTTGCTTGTTGCGGATTTATAAGCCGGCTGCTTAACTGTCCGACGGACACGTTTTCCTAGTTCGTGTACGGCATGGACGCGTTATTAGAATTTCCCTTGAGCTCGTACGGACTGCCTATTGCCGGAAACTTTCCACGTGCTGATATAATCGTGTAATGGAAGTGTTACCGATGGAATGAAACTCTTTCTGTTGATCTATGATCGTTCGGACACTTTCAAATCGTTCTCCAGCCTACGTTTAATTACACGCTACTTAATCAGCACGCTAAGTGTTCAAACTTTCATAATCATTTTATGTCCGGAATAAAGTTCGCTGTAGGATAGCAGTTCAAAAGTACTCAGAATTCTTCCTCGGCAATTATTTGCTCGACAATATTAGACGCACTGACAGGCGAACTGTCATAACGGAATTCCAATCACTGCTAAATTCTCATCGAGCTATGCAAATGTCTGCATCACTATCCCGTTTAATAAGAAGGCCAAAGATACTTTCATACCTACGCACACACGCACATAAAGCGAACATCCGCTAATAGCACGGCGAAGGGAAATTAGTTGGGGAAGTTCGAGAGACGCTGTATAATTACGATCTCGGCGAAACTGCTATCCTTAATTACCGCTCGTCAGACCAGCTTGTAAAGCAGGCATAGTGCGAGTGGGAGAGAGTGGGAGTGGATTGTGCGAGTATAATTGTCACTGTCTATCTGGTAGGAGAAAAACTGACCCGAATCGTGGTCCGGTAGTGGCCTGCTGGTGGTGGTGAGCTTACAATTACCGGAGCATTGTTTCGGCCCCGATGCTTTTTATCCGGGCGCGCGCCGCCGCGCCGCGCGAGCTTTACTCGAGCTTAATGCTTTTGGCGAGGTCGTTAGCGAGGAGCTCCGAGGCTAAAATATACACTCGTTCCCGGCTCCATCTGCTCTCTCGCAGCTTCAGGTGCAAGGGCCGCCGCCCAATGCCGATAAGCAAATCACCCACCCACCCCGCATTGCCCACGGAGAATATTATGATTTTAACGAGAGGAGTCGTTTCCCGTTTTACACCCCGGAAACACCAGCCACTTGGCATAGCGATTAAGCAACGGATCATGACAATTTAGATGCCATAATGAGGACTAACAGAGGCTTTGTTATTAGTGCATGCCTGCACGAATTCCTGTTGGAATTTTTGCAATTGCTGGCTTCACGTTCCACGAGCGGAGCTTTTTACTTTCAACGAAAACTCCTCGGTGATCCTTTACTTAATGTAAAGGAACACCAGTGATATTGGCGGGATATATGGATTGGCATTAAGGATTCACGCCGGAAATTCGTAGGCGCGGCACGCGTGAACCCTGTGAGACGACACGTTACCGGCGTTCAAGGCGTCTCAGCGCTCGGAAACATGTTTTACAGAGCCGCGCAAATCCTCCAGGCCGGATTCTTGGTAGTCGCGGTACGTGACTTGTAATTGTATGGCGCATCCGATGGGTCCTCCTGCTTTTAGATTGGTTTAAGTGTGCGATCGAATATCTACATATTCGAGTAGAAATGCACGCATCGAATGCTGAATTCCTGACGGATGAAGGCTTCGAAACGTATAACAAAGAACTTTCTGCTACCTACAGTTGAACATGGAACAGTAACGATGTTACCTGCGAAAGGGGAACATCATTTTTCCAAACAAATGTTACTTTCTACTAAACAATCAATCCCATTAAAAAAAAAAAGAATGCTATAACAAACGACTTTCAAACACAAGTCCCACAATTCATCTGAACACTCATACAAAACACCACTGGAAAGAATAAACGAAATCCCAGCGAGCCCTTTAGAGAATAGACTATAATTAGTAACTTTTAATTGGCAGGCGGTGCAGCACCGGCAAAAAGTGGGGTGTCATATAAAGTGTAATGCGTGGAAGTATACCACCACTCTCGTTTAAACAGGAGAAGGGCGGTGCTCTTTTTTTCGGCTAGGAATAATAATATTTAACGTCGCGCTCTAGCCTGTTCAGACGCACGAAGGTGTTGTAGTCTCTCGGTGATAGCTGGGTGAAGTGTGAGAGTGAGAGAGAGAGAGAGAGAGGAACGACGCTCGACGTGATTAAATGTGCAGCGCAGAAGTAAAACATGTAATTAGGAGCGTGATGAAAAGTAATTGCCACAGCGACGGAAAAAGCTCGCCTCCATTTGCACGGAATAAACTAGTGCGACTGGGCGGTGTTACTTTGTCGACTGGCAAAGTACATTTTCTTCTCGATTTCACCATGATGTAAGGTAAACCAGTCTGCATCATGCTCACTACCAATAACCAAAGTCACTCCCATCATAAAAACGGCAGATGCTTCAAGAATTAAACATAAAAAATGACAAAAATATCGAAGTATCTACCAGATTTAAATTATTTTCTTTTAATCTTGTATCCCTATAAAAATATTCCTTAATCATGCAATTATGTCCGAGTTGATAACTCAATGACGAAAGGCTGACTGGCCCGGATTCCTGCAGGCGCGTCCCAGAAGTAAGTGGCTGCCACAAGGAGGAGCGTGCAGGACACCCGGGGGGCTTGTTAATTACGATGCTATCAGGTCGAGTGAATTTTTCGGGCAAACGCCCGTGTAATTACTTGCGGCTGTCCTGTCGCTCTTTCAAGCTGAGTCCGAAGGTGCAGGTGTGTGCATTGTTCGCGCCGCACCGGTGCACCTTAGCACGTGTGTCGTCCATGCTCGCTGGTGGACGAACCCGGACACTCTCGGCCGCTTTTCCCCGCTTCGTTAGAAGCTGACACGCCCCCATTAATTCTAGCACAATATTTAACCGGGCCTTCATAACCGTCCACACTCGCATCAACTGTGTAAATCTTGCGTATCAAATGATCGCGCGGTTAAGTAACCTCGTCCAATTTGGCGTCCATCGAGCGCGCCTCGTGTAAACGAGCTCCACTTTGCTCTCGGACCTTTTGACTTAACTAGTACATCGTCCTAGCAAAGTGATTGATCCGTGAAGTAGTTGTGGGCGGTACGCGATAGTCATTAATGATTCTACGTGCCTTGATATCTATTTATCGAACCCCGGTACAAGAGGTATTTTTAATCATTTATTCTGACAAGAATATATTCGAATTTTACCATTTTTATCAATCATCTTTGAATTCTTAATACGATCCATTATTTATAGAATAATTACTATTTGCAAGGAAATGACCTACTAGAATTTATTTGTAGATATTCGTATTGGATGGCTCCCATAGCAGGAGCAGTACTTAAAAGGCAGAAGGATGGCTTACGGAGGGCCGAAAGACCCTTTAAAGGTAGAATGCTTTCTGAAAGTGACCGGGTGGCGGAGTGGAATTTAAAAGAAGGAAAGTCTGAAAGCCGAAACTCCGCCCGTAGCGGTGTGCCGGTAGAGAGAAGGCTATCGCGGCAGTTCGCTGCCTCGAAAAACGATACAGTGGACTGCTTTTTCCTCGAGTGGAGCAAGAAGTAGCTGCCGGTGTACCTTCCACCTCGCTTAAGTGGATCCACGCACTTCCTGGTGCAATTGCAAATGGCGGTGTTATATTGCCAGGTCAGCCGGAGCCCGAAGGAAAATGCCTGGGAGGAGAGCAAAAACTCTCGCCGATTGTTCTACCCACCTGGATGAAAAGAAGGGCGACGTTCCGCCGACAATGCCAGAAATTCCAACGACATAATGGCGGCACTGCTTCAGCGGATGGCGTTGGCAGTGCTAGCTGCTGCTCTCCGGAGCGAAAGAGCGCCGGTAGCAACCTGGATTGCCTTTGATGCAACTCTATTGGCGTCACCCTTCGTTTCTCTCCTGCTGCTGCTGCTGCTTGCTCTCTTTCACTCTTCCCATGCTAGAAGCCCCTCGATATAAACGAAGACCACATGCAAACTTTCTTACCTCACCACAATTTTCCCCCTTTTTATTTGAAACTACGGAATTCTTTTATTTTTCCCTCAAATAAAAACTATTATGGTATCCACTAATTTTTTACATCGACCACTTTAATTTGCAAGTTTTTCATATGATATCAGAATACATTAGACCAACGAAGTGCCGAAGTTGCTTTTATTAGAGCAGAGTTTAGTTTATAGTCAACGGAATGTAGAGAACATTACTCTCCATTTACGCACCAGCTGATAGTGGGAATTACAGGGATGTAGAGGTGGTGTACCCGGGTTAGAAATAGACTGAATCGTTCAGGAACGTTCGTCAATAAAGCGGCACGACCGCGATGAATTTCGTAGTACAGGAAATAATGCAGGCTGGGCGGCCGTTCGTCTTCCTGAAATCGACGTGGCCTCTCTCGTGTTCGATATTGCCGGACAGTGACGTTCCGATACGAAGTGCGGCCAACACGGCTGGCGAACGACTTTCGAGAGACATAAAAGCATAGCGCGTTTGTCGATAGTGGCAATTCAGGGCGAAGGGAACGCGCGATCGTTATGCGCGTATAATTCACGAGCCGCTGTAGCAGCAGTATAGCACACGCTTCATATGGCATTTGCCGGCTAAATTGGATTTCGTGGAATCGATGGACCCAGGAGCGTCCATCCATTTCACGACGCGCTCCGTTGAAGATTCATCTTGAAGCAGTGGCACGACAGGCGCACTCTGTCAAACAGATGCAAGAAGCTGCATCATCGTCAGCCTTAATTAATACATCCAACAAGGCAGATAGATACCCGGACGACGACACTCGAATGCAAAGTATCCTAAGCAGCCACTCCTAACGATGCCGACTTTGTCCGTCCTTTTATGTTCAATGCGCATTCCGCCACCTTTGTCTACGAGGATTCTTCGGATTCTCCTCTAATGGAACCTCTGTTATCGCCTCTCAAGGATTTCCAATCGTAACGACCGGCTTCTATAGCGTGATATTGGTCGTTGCTTGAGAAAGGTTGGAAGAAAGTCGCGAAGTCGAACGGTGACTGGGAAAAGGGTGCGGGTCAAGAGCTTCCAGATAGTGCTCCATCCGCTTTAACTCTCCCATAGAGGATGGTTGTTACCGCAGCACTTGCATGTTCGCCTTCCCTTAGGCCACGGCTGTGCGGGCGAGCGTGCCAGCTTTCGGGAGACACGTCTAACACACACAGGACTTTATTAATGGACTAATAGCTGACAGGGGACGCGCGTGACAAAGTGAACGTTCTCGAAACGGGTTAGCTCGTTTACCGGAAAACCTCTGCCTGTCCTCATACGCGACGCATTGCCGCAAACTCGATGCGCTAGTTTTCTCCGGCGATCACAGTTTAACTCGATTTTTCTGACACCAGTGAACACCCATCGTTAGTACCATCGTCCTTTCACCGATTCCATTCTGCCCGATGTGCTCGGGCATATATTATCGATGACGACTCGAAGATAATCGGACCAGCGGAATGAGAGAGAGCGTGTTCGGTTCGCCAGCTGCTTTCTCTGCGTGACGATGAGCCGTGTAACGACGAGTCGTCGTATAACTCAAACAAATCAAATAGCCGGAGCTTTAATTGCCGGGCGCGCGTCGCTTGGAAGGGTGGCTTCAACATGAGTGGACTTCCGCCTCGCTTAATGAAGATATGTGGTACGAGAGTGGAGACGCTTTACAAAATCTCTCCTCCTCGTAGTGACCCTTCCTCCTTTCTCTCTCGCTCGCTTGGCTAATGGCTGAAACATGTGTGATGGAACACTTTCGACGAAGGGGTTCTATTGTTGCTACGATTACAAGAGCAATAAGTGGATAGTATTCCGTCGACGTTGACGTCAGTGCCACTATCATCGAGGAACAACAACGACGCAACGATGCCGGCGACGCCTGCACGCCTGTCTCGGTGCTGGGCGCAAAAGCAGCAGCAGGCAGCAACACCCTGGCAACTTATGAATATTTACGCCAGCTGAATATGCATACCACTGACAATGTATTATTTTTGCTCGGCGGGAGATCAATATAACTCCGCCCGACACACATTCCCTCCCGAGATACACGCTGCTGGTGGCTCGAGCAGTACAGGGTGGCAGGAAATTTACTACGGGGTCGATGTCTCCTTCAGAACGTGTTCATGATGATCGACTTTTACTACCCGAGTACTTGCCAATCAGAATTCTATTTTAAATAAGATCTAAGAGCCTGGCAATTTTTCATGAAATTTCGATGAAATAAAAAGGATTACATTAGAAATTAGAGGAATCTCTATTTTATTCAATAGCCAAATGTAATAAAGAGACTCGTATCAAGTTGTTAATTAACCCCAATCTATTATTAAACGAAGAGCCAATTACCCGCGTACATATATCAGTCAGATATGAAATATAGAGAATCTAGCATATCACTACTGGCTCTGTATCATTTTCGAGCTACCCTGTACGTACATATGGGGCACATAACACAGCATACACATAAGTACTGGCACTCGATGCACATACCGGATGCAGGGCGCATATGACCGCAGTGTATTCCGATATACGATGGAAACTTGTCGAACGTGACTAAAGTGAGAGCGATGACCACTATATTTTTGTCGATGCTTCCCCATAGTAGATCGCTACTGTTCCCAGCGTGTGAAATGGCACGAAGTTCAGCATCGAAGCTTCACCAGCCGCGATTTACGAGCGCATAGGCGTCGACGAGCCTTGACAGAGCGACTACTGATCATTAGTAAGTGGTACGCCAGGAGGAAAAGTCTGCCGAGCTTCACTCTTCACTGCTCGCCCGTATATTCATCAGAAGGTACATACGCGCGCGCACCGTATTTGCATTCATTCCGCGCTAATTAAACCTCCTCGCTCGTATGGCAATGTGACCGAGCGATATACATCGGGCGATCGCCTTATACCAGCAATTCCTACGAGATTTATACCGCTCGCAACATCCTCCTGCACCGTGAGAGACTCTTTCTCTTCCTTTGACTTCTTTACTTGCCAACATAGCCTGGTACACTGCTCGAGAGAAGATGTAAAGAAAGAGAAAGAGGGAGAAAGGAAGTCGACGGAAGAAGAGCGGCTACTTGGAGGAGGAGTATTACGTCTGGTGAATTATTAGCGAGCATATTCTGGCAAACGAGACACTTAACCGCTTAGCTTTTCGTGGCTTGGTCTTGCAGCGCGAGGGAAGCGCCAGCGATGGTCATTACCCGCTGTACACCATAAACGAGGCCCGGCCATGCACTCAGGAATTAGCCATTAAGCGAAGTGACACGCGATTTCTCGATGGGGGAAGCGAGTGGAGATCGCAGTACCCGGAGGAACGAAGCGGAAGCGGACCCGCTCGAGAACGACGTTCGAAAAAGGCGTTGCGTGGTCCTGTAATCCAATTAGCCAGCTCCGCATCGGTATTTAATGGGCCACGACACCGTAACTCCAATGTGGTTCGATGCCAAGAAATGTGAAAGGACGTGCCGTGTACCACAGGCCGACTGCCTTTTTTCTTTCAGTTTAATCCTTGATCGATCAATAGCGCAACGCGCGCCAAAGAGAGAAGTGGACGATCGGATGGAAGTGAGAGAGGGAGAGTAAGAGGACTTGTGGCCGCGCTCAGGGGTCCAGAGCTGTTACCGAGGATAAATTGGCCTTGTCGCGACATGTCGCCGTGAACGCGGACAATTTTAAAGCATTGTTGCGCTCGATCGACCGACCGAGTTGAAAGGACATGGCGGAAACGCGGAAAAGCTCCGACTGCCGGTCAATCTTTCGAAAAATCCCCTCCGACCTGAATTGAAGTCTGTAGTGATAGGATAGAATGCTGCCACCCGAGTTTCGTGTTAAAGTCTAGGGTTGAAATTGAATAATGAAAGAAGAACTTACCTTCATTGTCGATGTTGAAGATACCGACGCCATCTCCGCCGCGTATCGTATATCCGATTCTTGAATCTCCTCCGGCAGGATCGACGTCCTTTGCATGAAGCGTTGTCACCAAGGTTCCCACAGGCTGATTTTCGAAGACACTCGCGGAAATGATGTAATCATCAAAGACTGGCGCGTGCAGGTTCTCGTTCACATCGACCACTTCAATAATCACTATCGTTTCGGAGGATAAAGACGGCTCGCCTCTATCCTTGGCGACAATTGTGAGAGTGTGCACCTGTCGCTCCTCGAAGTCCAAGCTCTGAGTGGTCCTGATGGTACCGGAGACTTTGTCGACTTTGAAGAAGCCTTCGCTCTCCATCGCATCCGACAGGAAGTACTCGATGTCGCCACCGGCGCCCTCATCCGGATCGGTAGCGTCGACGACGGCGACGACCGTCCAGATTGGCACGTCCTCCCGAATTTTGACGGTGTAGCTCGTTAAGGCGAAGGTGGGTGCATTATCATTGACGTCGTCGACCGTCACCCTGACAAGGGCGTCCGAGTAAAGCGACGGCATGTCGGTGCCCTTACCGCCGTTGTCTCTTGCACGAATCCTCAATTCATAGATCTCCTGGCGTTCCCTGTCTAACCTGCCGAACACACTAAGCACACCTGTCACCGAATCCACCCGGAAGTCGTTAGTTTCCGTCACGAGTGAGTAAGTGACGCGCGCGTTCTCGCCCAAATCGGCGTCGGTGGCATTGGCGCGCCAGACGTTGGTGCCATTGAGAGCTGTCTCAGAGAGGCGGAAGCTGGCGAGTGTCTTCTCGAACTTGGGCGCGTTGTCATTGACATCGAGGATAGTAACGGGCACCATCTTCGAGGTAGACTTCTGTGGTTTACCGAGATCGTAGACACTGATGTTGAGGAAATACTCGTCCTCGCGCTCGCGATCGAGGTACCCGATGACGTTGAGGTCGCCGGTGTCCGGGTCGATGCCAAAAACCGAGTCCCGGTCGCCGCTCGAGATGACGTAGACAAGTTTCCCGTTATAATCGAGGTCCCGATCTTTCGCGCGGATCCTGACGAGGGTGCTGCCGATCTTGAGTGACTCGTTGGCCTTGATCTCGTTCGGAAAATCGATAAACTCAGGCGCGTGAATGTTCTCGCCGTAACGGCTCGGCGTCAAGGTATACTCGTCGTCCCTGGAGGGCATGGTATTGCGCTCTGCGGTAGCGAGGGCGTCGGCGAGACGCCTGGCGACGCCGGTATCGCGGCACTTGAACGATCCGCTCTCGTTGGACAGTATTCTTCCCTGGGAGCCAAGGTTCCGCTTAGCGTTAACGAGGTGCATGTGCACAGCATTGACGTCGGCGAAGTGAGTGCCGTCCGTCGCGGTAACGTTGACGATCCTCTCGGTGGCTTTAATGTCAGCGAGATCGCAGGCAACCGATAGGACACCGCTCGCGGAGTCCAGGGCGAAGCAGCCGTCGCTGTTGCCGGAAACGATGCGATAACTGATAATATTCCCGGCGTCGAAGTCAATCGCCGATACCGTAATGATTTCCGCGCCGATCGGCACGTAACGCGGCACATGTCCCGTGCAGTCGATCCGCTCGAATTGCGGTCTGTTGTCGTTCACGTCCTGCACTCTCACGCGTAATTGCATCTCCGCTTGACGCCGGTACGGAAGTCCCCAGTCGCTCACTCGCACGTGCAGCAAGTACTCCCGCTTCATGGTCTCGTAGTCGAGGACCTGCTTCGTTCGCACGATACCCGAAAAGTGGTCGATCTCGAACGGCACCTTTTGAATGTTGTCGATGCTATACGATATGTAAGCGTTCTCCCCGGAGTCTCGGTCCTTCGCAGTGATTTTCACAACAGAAGTTCCTGCGGGCTCGTTCTCGTTGATCGGCACCTCCATCTCCGACTGCTCGAAGGTCGGGTCGTTGTCGTTCGTGTCGACCACGTTGATCTTCACTTTAGCCGATGATTGCTTCCTCGTCCCAGCATTTCCCTGGTCCACCGCGGACACTGTCAGAGTGTAAAAGGCCTTCGTCTCCGCATCTAGGTTCACCGCAGTATACAGCATCCCTGTCTCGGCGTTCACGTAAAACTCTCCACCCTCATTACCACCAACAATCTCCAGAAATACCAAAGCATTCCTTCCTTCATCAGCGTCCGTCACCTTCAATCGGATGAGCGGAGTATTAATAGGCGCAGTCTCCGGGACCTTGACCTCGTACACTTCCCGACTAAAGACCGGTGCGTTGTCATTGAGGTCAGCGAGGTGCACCGGCACGAACTTATAACTGAAGCGTTGCGGTATACCGCGGTCCATGGCACGCAAAGTCAGGTTGTAACCCTGCACCGCAGTTTCCCGGTCGAGCAGGTGTAATACTTCGATGTTGTACTCGCCGGAGTTCTGGTTGCCAGCGGGTCGCACCCGAAAGTGACCCGCCGGGTCGCCGCCCACGATGTCCAAGCTGGCAATCTGACCATGGACACCCTCGTCCCGATCTATCACTTTCACGATGGCGTAGATGTCCGCGTTCGAGTGCTCCACGATGTTGGGCAGGTGGCGCACGTAGATCTCCGGGGCGTGCAGGTTTATCTGGCGCACCCTGATCGTGACCTTGGCGGTGCTCGCGCGGCTGGTGCCCACGCTGCGAATCAACGCGCCTCGGTCCTTCGCCACTACCACCAGCTCGTGTATCGCTCGATCGGCGTATCTGTGTGTGACGAAAGTTACCATTGACTTCAATATAACCCTCTGCCTGACAAGATGGATTGCCGATAAAACTGTCTAGTCATTTTATTCGGCACAAGATGAACTAGTTATTATTATCCACGTAACTGGCAGTCGTTTTTCTATGTAACTGTTATATTTTTTCACAATTTGTGTCAATTTAACCAAGTCGTTTAAAAAATAGAACATTTATCGCGTGTCGAATTAAAGGAATTGTAGCAATTGGATTCGGAATTAATTAAGATCCATAGCCGTATTAAAACGATCGTACGAAATTGACTCCCAACTTGCGGTAAGAAAGACAGTACTTAATACTACGGGTTAAGTCGAAATACAGAAGGGAGGAATCGATCTATCTCTTTAAAGCTCGATTCTTCGTATATAGCAGAGTGTACTGAGGCTTACCTGAGTGGTCTCGTAAGAGTGATTATCCCGCTGACAGGGTGAACCGCAAATTGATCGGTCTCCTCGGCGAAGCTATAGTAAATCTCGCCATTTCGACCGAGATCGGCGTCCTCGGCAACCACCCTAAGTATACTGCGATGTAGCGGCAAGTCCTCCGTTATGGTAGTCTCATACTCGGTCGGGTAGAACAACGGGTTAAGGTCGTTCGTGTCCAACACTGTCACAGCCACCGTTGTATCCGCGTCGACCGTCACTTTGCTCTTCGTCTCGTGACTGGTGACGGAAGCGCGCACTTCGAGAACATATCGGTCCTTCCGCTCGCGATTCAGCACGTCTACATTTCCGGTTCGAGTCCGAATCAAAAGGAAGCAAAAATCGCCGACGGTACGCTCCTCGGCCTTGAAGAACTTGTCGCGGTCGCCGCTGACAATGCGGTAGCGAACATCAACATCGCTGTCGGGTGACGCCAACCGGATGCCCATCCTCTCCTCGGGCACGACGTAGGTCTTGCCGATTGAGTTCTCGGGGATGGAGACATTGTAGAGTGCTCTTGTGAACTGGAATTGGAAAGCGGCGCGCGCTTGGTTGCCCGGAGCCTCAGCGAGCGTCGACGGGGTGGTCGCCGACGCCGGCGACGTCGACACTTTTGGAACGAGACTATTGCTGCCCGGCGGCGAGAGGGTGTTCGCCGTGAAGCTGTCGGAAGACGGTGAGCCCGCTGTGGCGGCAAACAGCCACAGCCAAAGCCAGGGCCAGACGAGCAGCACGCGCTGCTTCATCCTGCGCATCGTGTCGCTAGCTCATCCTCGAGACTTTCTCCTCTGCCCTCTGCCCGAACTTTCCGCCCGGCAACACGAGATGACTCTCCCCGCTTCCGGCGGCACTCCGCTAACTGGACGATTGCCTGGAACAGAAAGAAAGAAGCAGGGTTAGATCCTGGAGGATGCATCGAAGGAGCGCGCGTTCCCCTCGTCAGGAGATGCCGGATGAACACGAGAGGAGGCCGGAAGCCAAATCCCGGTTATCCTCGACGACAGCTACGACTTTCCACTCGATCGAGCATGATGAGTAGACGGTTTATCCTCAAGCTTTCGGGCTGCGCTATCGACTAGCTCGAAGCCCGAGCTTCCAAGCTATCGTGCCTCCTCGGGACGTTCAATCAATGAGCGGCTGTGAAACGCAAGTTCGATCACCCGGCCGGCATCAGCCGTGAAAGGATCCCGGTGATTTCTTCTCGGTAAGAGCGATGCACCCACCCCGAATTATCACAGACGACAGGCTACTTTCAAGCGGATGTCTGCCACGACCTTTCAAAGAGTGAAGATCCATTCGGATAAGAGACAGGGAGTAGCGCAATCAGTCGACTACACTGGAAAGGAGGATACACATTGTCGATGTTAATCGGGAGACTGTGTACCCGGGAGATTGCTCTCGGCTAAATGGAAACAGTAAATCCGCAGCACAGCCTCGTTGCATCTTGCAGGAACACGCCGTTTCGTCGCGAGACAATCGCCAATGGAAAATCTATGGCTCTCGTTCGAGGCTCTCCTTAATGACCGAGTGCACGTTCCGCGCGCGGATTTCAGGCTTAGATCCTCCCGTTGAAAGTGCCATTTAGGCGGATGCGCTTGCAACTTGGAATACTATGGGATCCTTCTGTCTCTCTCGCTCTTTTGGCTCAGTGAACGGGTTTCACCGATGGTTCGGGGTGTGACAGCTTCACTGGTGGCGGAAGATAACGGCACCGGCTGACACCAAGCGCGCCGAAACCGATAGCTGTACTGCACGATTTTCCCTATCTTTCAGCCTTCGCGGCATTCCCTTTCGAGCGGTCCAGCCGTCCTCTCTAATCTCGGCTGACCCCGGCTTTCGCCCGGGTGTTTCCGTCGGCTACACTGCCACACCGCTCGATCTATGTATTCAGTAGTTTCGAGAGGGCTGATATCAATGCATTGAGCATCGGAAAGCGAATGGCGGACTTGAATGCCTGTGCCACTTCGAGTTCTGATAGGAAAAGGAGCGTTGTTTGTTCTGCCATTTGCCCGTTCTATTGGTAAAACGGAGGTTCTCGTCGAACGCAAAGGGGGAGTGCGTGCTTCTCCACGCGTGAATGTTAACTCTGAAAGCACCAACTCTCATCTCCCCTCGATGCTCTTGTTTAATGGCAAGCGCACCACCGCAAGATTGCACGGAATACAGCGGAAGTCTGGTGCGCACGTCGGCAACGTGGCATGCGACGTAAGATCGTACGAGTTATACCAGCGATTATCAGTGCTAGCAATAGTCTCGGCCTTGAGCATCTGGTGGGCCAGCCAGCCAGCTAGCCAAGAGCTCTTCAATGCTCTTTTTAGAAGCAGCCGATGCCCGGCGCCGATATCCTCGTTGCGTTCGATTCAGCCGGCGTTTATCTGCGCCAGGAAACGAGCGTCCCGCCAATTAACGCTTACCGATCCGAAACAGTTGTAATAAGAAGCGCTTAAGCGCGCAGCTCGGCTCCAGGTGCGCGCGCGCCGTTACAAGCTAACTTCTCTCATCCGCCCCGGCATTCTCTGCGAATGTAACTAGAGAGAGAGTTTACTTGTATGTATAGTAAAGCGAGGGTAAAACGAGAGAAAAGAGGATCGGATGAAACGAGTGCGCCAAGTTGGCGCCGGTGAACATTCGCATTGCGTTTCCGCGACACGCGATAGAGAGAAGATCCGCTCTACTCGGCTCGGAGCCGAGCGTGTCTTATCAGCGGCTCAACTTGTCCACTTCATTCGGAGAACACTCGACGAATCCAACGAGCGAGCCAATGCACGCGTAATCGTCCCACTCTTTCTAAAAGAGTGCATGTACATGTGTGCGCGCCTCTACCGGCGACGATTCGGAGCAGCCGCACCACTTAATTAGAAGGAGATCTGGATCTCATCTCGTTGCCTGATTACAAAGTAAACTTTAAGGTTTTAGCAGTGCTCCTGGTAAATGACGAGGGTATGAAGGAGATCAAGATGTCCCGGCGCGATTACCTACGAGCTACATCGATACAACCTGCTCTTCATTACTCTCGTTACCGGCGAGCAACAATAAAGATAGTGAAGTATGCCTGCCTAGATGCTAGCCGAGCGAGACTCTACGACGCTGGTTCTAATCCCGAGTTAAACATTACTTCAAGCTTACGATACTAATTGACTGGATCAGAAATTCCGGGTTATATACTAAGAATATTACTAAGGGGGAAACGATTTCTTAAGTTTAATCCTATGCTTCGCTTGCAGTAGCTAAATTACTAGAATTCGAGATTATATTATATTTTAATAATGTATATCCGTTAACCATTTCAAGCCTCTACTTTTCGTTCAGCTGAACTCATCATCCGCACAGTATATAAACTAGTGCTTACTCAAAGATGAATTTAAACATGAAATCAAATCACTTGAATTCAAACAACTCAAAGTCAATAATGCCAAGTAGGCACTTAAAGTGTACAAGGGTTAAGGAGTCGATGGAATAGTGTGTGTCATGATACTAGGATCAACTCCGGCATGATACAGTAGCAGAAACCACGAGTTCTCCGTGACTTTCCTCGAGGTTTTATCACTAGTAGAAAGCTCAGTCCTTCGGAGGTAGCGAGCAAAAGCAAAGGGGAAAAGCTTGGCTCGAACGAGTCTGATTCAACCATGATATTTTTGCACCACCATTCCGCCGTCAGCGGTCAAAGCGAGCGAGTCTGTATCCAGACTCGAGCTATCGTTCCTGTGAAATAGAAAGTCTTCGGTGTCTTCCCTTTGCTCGCCGATGCAAGCCGAATGAAGTAAATGCACCCGGCTGCCGTGAAGATACCGATGCAATCTTCTTTACAGTTTCATTCGTAAAACACAACTTAACTTTGAGTTGTTTTGCAATTCAATATTATTACATTCAGCTTACATTATTACGTGGCAAAATAAATATTGTAGAAACAGATTATGGTGTAAATTTAAAGGGCGCAAATCGTTGTAAAGCAAATTGTGAACGAAAGAGTGCTGTTGTTGGAGCAGGCGAGAGATGGAAAAAGAAAAGAAAAAAAGGCGGGAGAAAAAAGTAGGAGCGCAAAGGGAAAACATGAGAAGTAACGGTGGGGTTGGTGGAATAGTTAAGCAATTTCACCTGTAGCCTTTCGCTGTCGCGCTTTCAGTCCGGCCATAAACGGCCGAGCCGCAGGAAGCGACGGGTCGCTCTGAAAACGAATGAAAACAATGGGAAAGGTGGGCCGACGTTGCCGGCTGGCTGCCGGTATTTTAGCGCGGCGATACGTGCGATCGTATTCGTTTGCGGAACGCCGGACAGCCGCGCGCTGGTTGAAAGAGAAACGAAATGGACGATGGAATTAATTTTTCGGCTTTCCCACCCACAGTTCTGACGCGCGCGCCTGCGCTCTGCTTAACTGGCCGTTTTCCTCGCTACAAAGCAAACTTTCAAAAAGCCCAGCGGGGTATTATTTTTCCGGATCCCTCACCTCCTCCCCCTCGACCAATTGGTTTCGCTCGTGATGCATTCATGTATCACTTGCTTGTTTACCATTGTTTCGCGTACACGTATAGGTTTTTCGATTCCGTTCCGCTGCTCGATTCTCACCGGTTCGATGTGGTTTTGCCAACTCAAATTATATGCGCACTCGATTTCGTTCGATTGCGAACGAAAACGAAGAACAATGAAAATGAAAGTACTAATTCTTCGGAGGATGCTGGTGCAGGTTGAGATGGGAAGTGATGTAAGATAAACAGAGTGTAATGAACCTGCTAAGATAGGTCACTGGGACAATATGAATTTCCATTATTAACCGGTACACATATACTACAGTTAATTGTTCCAGTGTATTTCAGAAGCATCTCAAAGTACAATGGGATTCTAGCTCATGCACTTGCGGGTAAGCTAAAAAAAATAGCGTCGATTGTGTGGAGAGATAGATCCGGATACGAGCAGAGGTCCACAGCATCCTACGCTAAAACCTTTGTTTCGATAGGAGGGTAGTCGATGCAAGCTATTCCCACGCTACCGTTGGTATCAGGGAACTTTCGCCAGCGAGCTTGCGCAAACTTGGCAATCACCGTCTGAGAGAGTGGCCAGTCGTAAACGGCTATTTAAATAAAGTGGCGAGAAGACTCTGCACTCGGCCGAACTCGCAAGAACCCGATGACTGCGCGCAACACATACAGACACACATACACGTACAAGAAGCTCTGTTCTCTTAGTGGTGCGGCGAGTAGCCGATGATGAAAAAGGCCGTTCGTTCGAAGGTGAGGAGGCAAAGTATCAAAAAGGGCGCAAGAAACTCGGCCGCTCGGTCCGCTGTTCTCAGCAAGAACTTTTACGGCCTCGTAAAGCGTGGATCTCGCTCTTTAGCGGCATTATCCGTAACAACGTCTCGCAACACTTATTCTGCCGAGCAAATTTATAGGTTGCGCCGGCGCGCACTTTACGGTAGGCCAGAGAACATCGACACCCCCACCTCCGCCATACAGCCACACAGTTGTAGTTGAGGGTTGCAGGAGACAAAAAGGTGAACTGCGATTCTTCCGAGGTTCGAAAAAGCGTAGCAACTTCTCTCTGGACTTAGTTTGTGGAGCCGAACGATATAGTAGAACGGGTGGCAGTAGAGGAAGACAGCCAGTGTTTGGAGCTAGCTGGACCACCGGATGGCGTTGCACATTCGTCGGGAGCGAGCATCCCCAACTTTGACAGCGTCCGACGTCCCCGGAAGTGTACCGTTGCAGCCGAGGCGGCCCTTCCTGTCTGCGTTTCTCATTTTCTGCGGACGCCAGGGTGCTTTGTGCACCTTTCCTCCGCAGAGATAAGCGTGTGTCACGTGGCTGACAGGCGAATAATATTTCCGTATTTCAGGCGAAGGCGGACTCTCCGCGGCGGCCGGCGCACGCTCGCTAGCTCGCTGCGAGTCTGTCTAGACGGATAATTAAACGGAAGAACCTGCCACCATCGGCGCGCCAGGTTCCACTCTACCTTCGAACCTGTTACCTACGCAACTCTTATCTGGCATCGCGCGCCGCTGGAATGCCGCAATATTATGGAAAGCGTGCATTCACGAGCGAGCGATTCCGCCGCACATAGTCCGCCGAGCGTGAGATAATGAGCGGCGCTCATTGTAAGTTGTACCTATGTATGTACTTGGCGCGTTACGCCTCTCATTCAACTCCTATATTACTGGGACTGTTTCAATAGCTCGAGCTATTCGAGCTTGCATGTTCCGCTGTTTCGATGATGAAAGTCCTTATCGTGCATAATGAACAGTAAATGATATGAATGTCTGGTGAAGCACTAGCAACCACTCGATGCACTCCATCAAGCTTTAAAATCTAGAGCAGGCTATTTAAATGGGTTAATAAAACTGCATTTTCATCGGACTATCGCTGATGCTTTTATCATTCCACTGTCATTAAAACTTTTCTCCTCCTATTTCCTCGATACGCTCGCATCTGTCTGCCGCATTATCGTACCAATGTTGAAAGCTGGTAATAGGTATTCTAAGAGGTTTATGTTGAGTGGGACGAGCATAATCTCGATTACGTTGCCGCATCCGAAAGGATTTCTGTGTCCTGCTAACTGTAGGGGGGTGGAGCCCCCTCCGCAGTTGCACAAGAATGCATTTCTCGTTTTAACATGCACCCATGAAAGGCTGCTGCAAAAGGGGAAATGCTCGGCGTAAATGAAGAACTGGCGAAGGCACTTTCGCATAGCAGGTTCCCGTTCGTTGGCTATGTGGGCCAGAGATTTCAGGTTAGGGAGAAGAGAAGCTGACGGTGGAGCAGTGCCCCTTTAAGGGGTTGGTTGGTCGGAAAGCCAAAGGAGAACGGTTAGAAATGGAAGGCGCGATCGTGCGGCAACGCGATCATTACCATACCATTTGGCCGAGTGAAAAACAAGAGGGTCGACAACGAGAGGTCGTCGACGAGGACAGGGACGGTGACGACCTCGGCGACGCTCCAGCTTTAACTGGCTCCTCGGCACCTCTCGAAAGCCCTAATCCACTAATGCAAATTCAACGGGACGACCACCGATTTTCTTGGACTCCCCAAGCTTTAGTATTCACTGTGTACATTTTTCTACCTCCGACCCCGAGAGCTACTTCTTTTTCCTCGAGCCTCCCTCTCGTTATTTACTTAAGCGTACCCGCACACCGCGGGATATCGTTTACGGCCACTTTGCACCCCGAAAATATGTTACAGCCATCCGGATATACACACGTATCCTTCGGAAGCCACTTTGTGCGCCACAGAGAGTGCCGAGGGTGTAAATTCGATTCCAGATAAATTCAAGCTCCCCTTGCAAAATCCGCTGACATACATACCTGTAGTACGACTCTATGCGTATGTATGTGTATGTGTGTGGAGTGGGTGCGCAGAGAGTACTGCGGGTTTACCTTTCAGGAGAAGAGGATGTTCGGGCTTTTGCTCTCTCTTGCTCTGCTCTCTCGATTTCCATGAAGCGGGAAGCCCTTTCTTTCGGTGCTCCAGAGAGGATTGCGGTATCTCGAGCTCGCAATTACTTAAAGGGGGCGGCGCGCTCGGCAAACATATTGGTATTTGAGCCGACCAGCACGGGATTAAGGGTAGCTATGTACCAGGCACAGGAGGTCCGCTTGTATACGCTGGCCTGGAACAATGACGATGACAGCGGGGGCAATGGAAGGCCAGGCTTCGGTACAAAAGCTGCTCCGAAGCTTCGTCTCACCGGACACTGCTCGCCAGGAACTGACCTCCCTTGCTGTTCGAGCGTCATCGCTGACAAATGGACGACGGCGATTAAATCAATCCTGCAGAAATGCCTACTCCACCATTACTCTCACGCCTCTCTCCCCTCTCACATCGCACCCGCGTACGTGCTCACCACACGCTCACAGGTGTTTATGTGTGCCGATCTCAATGACCAGCAACGCACTTGCATGCGGAAATGTGCACTGCTCCGCCGATTGATTCCGCTAGTCGCTCGCCCGGCAATGCTCGTTCAGGAATGTAATCTATTAACCAGCAGTGTGCATTCTCAATCGAAGGATCGATCGATCTAGGCTTTCTCTTCGGATAGCTTTCGTTCGCCTGAGTGTTTCGCCTGCTGAATTCCCATTGACGAAGCGATCGTTATTGTTAGTATTTCGGAACAGCCACCAAAGCTCTCTGTGATTCCTTCCAGTGAATCTGGTTGCATTTCTCGCATTATTCATTACTGAAATTGGAGATCCATGATTCAGTGTGATTAATACACGTATTTCTGTGACACGGATGGATGTTTAGGAGCTGTTCATTAATGCGCTGGCAGTGGCTGAGAGAAGTAATAGAGATACTCGGTCAATGCTCCGCGCCCTCGCTTACAATAGAACTTTTCAAGAGGTGCGGAAGTCAAATCACGATGGGATTGGAGGAGCGACTGAAGAATAGGAGTCTATTTAGCAATGTCGTGGAAACTAGTAGTCTCGTGACAAAGGTTATAAACACGTGCCCGGCGTTAATAGGATCTCTCAGCGCCCTTAATGAGACGGATTGCAAGACACCGAGGGAAACTCTGCTATTAAAGCTTAACTCCTTCTTTTCTGTCGGTCTATTTTTCTCTAACGACACTCCTAACGAAGAAATAAAAAGCCCAGGTTTTACCACTTTTTTCCACGAAACCATAGGATGTTTTTCATGTCAGCCTCATAGTTTTTCCTCTGTGTTTAAATTCTAGTATCAAAGCTTACAACTCCATTTGATTCCCAATGCATTTTATTCAAGGCGAAGTGTACGCCAAGTTAATTTTGTCGAACGTGATAAAAGCTTGATTAAACAAGCTCGAGAGTTTAAATCAGTTTTCCAGTGATTTGCAGCTCGGTGACGTAGATCAACGGGCAGCACGTGCCCAAGTTAAATCATTACACCTGTACCAATACGCTCGATCGGTGCAAATAAAAGGCCAAGTGTTACAGTCTTACAACCGCAAATATTTGCCGATTCGAAGGCAATGTAGCGGAAAATGATGATCAAAGCACTCGTTACCGCCCGCCGTTCAAATACACGAACCTAATCGATGAGTTCGATTACAGAGCATGGTGGATGAGTTATTTATAAGCATCCAGTAGAAAGAAGTCGAGGGCGACGATCGTCTGGCGCAAAAGGAAGTGAAATAAAGAAGAAGGAGAAAAGGCAGCGAGGTTGTTCGCCCCTTTCTGCGGCGAATTCTGGTTAAGACACTCTCTGAAGGGCTTCGCTCCACTTTAAAGGATAGCTCGAGCGAGCGGCGCGGCGGCGCGTCTGGCTTCGCATCTACGTCCGCTTCGGGACTCATTAAATCGATATTTTGCACTGTATCTGCATACACCGCTCTTCCTGGCCTCTCCGTGCCCGGTAACACAGCGACAGTGCGAGTTAAACGGCCGGAAAATAACTCGACAGACAGTGATGATTATGCAAACGAGCCGCTGCGTTACTTATATATAAACCTGATTTCCATAAAAATAGCTCCGGCACGAGAGCGAGTCAAGGTGCGGGCTCGAGGGTGCGAATACGTTGACGTGCTCGGCTTGAGAGAGATTGCTCAATTATGGGTAAAGCGGCCAATGTTGAACAATAAGCAATTTTCATTACAAGAGTGCACTCTCACTTACTGATGCTCTTCTGTAAACCAGATGCACGTGAATGTAATATCGTTACTACTGAATAAGTATGGAAAGTGTACTCTCACTCTATGTGCATAGCTTTTCAGTCAAGTAGCAATACATGTGTATACACATGGGAAGTAAAAAGTTTCTATAGTTTGCCTCTTTTAAATTCATATTTCTGATCTGGATTACTTTTCTTGGGTTACTTCTCTCTTCAATTCAAAGTAAATGTAGTCTAAACGATCCATACAAAGAAACATATTCATTTCTGACAATGTTACCTGATTTGTCGAAGAAGTAAGAGAATATCTAACAGAATGGACTAGCTATCTTAATTCTGCATTCCACGAGAAGATAGCAAGCGCATCGGCACGGGCCCAGTTCCGACGGGGCAGGAGCGAATTCCCGGAGCAATGAGTCGAAAGCACGCTAGCTTTGATTACTTGCGACGTGTGCGCCGGAGCCGCAAACACGCGCCTCCGCAACCCCAGCGGCCTCCGGATACATTCCAATTCCGAAAACGAGGCTTCGCCCGAGCAGAACCGCTCTCCTCTTCCCATCCACGCGCGCCGTGTACACTCGATTGGGGAGCTCCCTCGCGCGTAGAATAACGGCTACCCGTAATTTGCACGCAAATCGGCGCGTATTCCGCATTGATTTGCGCGCACCGCTACTAGAAACAGAATACGAAACTTGAGATTGAAAGGTGATACTCTTCTACTGGAGAAGTGAGCATTGCTTTATAAATTATTGGGAATCGTATACAATACACGTAGTTGATTCATAAATCGATCTTTGATAATTTCACGATTGAGTACTTGGTAATAATTGGAGTAATCTAGTCTGAGTGTGTTCATTCTCATATTGTAGTTGATTAATTGTGTTTCTTCAATGCAAAGATACATTTGGTGATACCAACAAAAGCTCCATTGGAGAGAACGAGGAGGTGATTTGTGTTCGTCGATTTCCCGAGTACAGTAACCATAAATTTAAGGGGTGATTTCTTTTCATCCGTGCGAAATTGGGACATCTGTGGAAGCAACGTCGATAGTACGAGCGTACGATCGTGTCTGGGTAACAGCGGACAAATGTAAAGCCCTGAAGCTCCGAGGATCGTTGCGTTCACAATCCGGGGATGATCCAAGTTCCCCGATGGAATCGAGCTTTGAATCTCTCGCTCGCTCTTCGAGTACTCTTCCACGCTATTCGTTTGTGATTTGCCGAATGATTCGTTCGCCGGACGTTTAATATCGCAGCGAGTCCGATCGCAGGGACACAGGGCTGCGCTCCGATCTCTACTGTCTGGGCTAACGCATTGTCCGCGCCCTCACTATTATCCGATTCGTTCTGCTCGTCGAAAATAACGCTGCTAGCACGCTCGATTCCGACCGAAGCAATTTCTCACTACTCTACGCTCGTCCGCTCATTGGGAGCTTTTTATTATTGATCCGTTATTTATCGCGGCCGATTCCGCTTCGGGGAAAGAGCCATTATAGTCGATGTGGTACGCTAGAACCGCCTTCAGATATTTATAATAATGATTGTCGCGCTACGCTCAACCGAGCTTGGGGGTGTTCTGGGATCGCTCAGATAGGTTCGGGCACCTGTTGGCTCTTTGGCCTGGGAAATATAAATTTGATGACGATATCACCATCTCCCCAGCTACATGCACTATGGACCACTTATTCTTGGCACGCGATCACCTTCGACCTCTCGTTGTATCTTGCTTGTCTATCGTTTTTCGATTAGCCCCCCATTATTCCAGCACAGGCTGCTCTTATGTAAATTGTCGAACTTAATTGGAGAAATTGGCAGCTTGCTAGTGGAAAGCAACACTTTGTCAGTTAGGATATCTTTTAGATTGCTCTCAGCGAAATTGCTGTGTACTAATTGTTCGAATTTAGGGGAGTCAAATTCCAAAATGTAATAGAGTCAAAGTGAACTGTTGTACACAATATTGCAATCGTAAATAATGATTGAATCAGCGAAAAAGTTGAATAGGAGAAATTTGTGATCAATTTATTTCGGTGGAAATTGCACCATTGTACAATGATACCATCTTTATCAGAGTGGATGCTGGGCGCTTCTAAATTTCGAATTCATATATCTACATAGTTGACGGATGAAAGGCAAACTAACTCAAGTATAACGAAGTGGGAATTAAGCGAGTCCATTGTAAAAACTCCATGGAATTCGCCAGTAATATCGCTGATATTTCCACCAGATTAATATGGACCAACGAAAGATCAGCATAGTGTACATGCGTGATATTAAATATCGTACGCTGCAGGAATTGCTTATGAAATTCGATTGGGATTGTCAACGGGGAAGATTGCAAGATTCTCCTTTGAAGGGACGGTTCGTCAAAGTGATAGTTAATCCTTTGCGCATCAAAAGCATGCATTGCATGCGACCCTTCCAATATTTAACAGTTGACACAGTAGTTCAAAGTTCAATTGCTTGTTAAAAATGTGCACTCGAAGAGTAACTGGCTACTGAACGTTTTGGCACAATGGCAAAGGGTTAAAGGTCCACGAAAAAGGGCATAGATCTGCCGGGGTACTCATATAATCGAACAGGGCCGTTATGCTCCTTCCCAATCGTTCATCGATAAAACCGATTTAATCGGCGACCAGGAAATACTGGTGCGCCAATGAGCATGCGATTCGTACGGTTCACATTTTACGTATTCCGCACTTCCATTCTTGCTGGCTGGACCAATATAAAAACCGGCGTGGAAAGCGACCGCTTGATCTATACATACATATACACACTGGCGGCAGTTCAGCGACATTTAATCGCTCCATTGACAACATTGATCGTTCCAATGTGTTCCCCGGCGCCCTTTCAATAACTTCGGCTAACCGCCCGAGAACAATCGCCGTTTTTAACAAATTATAATAAATCCTTGCACACTTGCATGCACCCGTTGTAATGCTCTACGGTGGTTGGCAAATATTTTTCCACGCTGACTAACGTTCAACCGCTTTTCCGTAACTTGTACCAGTGAACGTATTTTAAATTAGGAGACAAATTTCTGGTTGGTTTTGGTACGGTTTGACATAACTAATGAAGTGAATAATAAATATAAAAGTTTATTTCGCCTCTCATCTGATTAACTGAAATTAAATATCATTTTCCACGTTACTTTTATAAGCTTTTACGGGAAGTAACTAAATTACGCTCGTATGTAAAATAGGTCGTACAATCGTAATATTATTCGGAAGAACTGTGTGCTGTGCGAAAATACAATAAATCGCTCTTTAATTTCCTCGATAGTAATTGGAAAGCTAGCAGGTGATGCTTCCGGCGTAGCGAGCAAGATAGATTGATTCCAGAGAAGGCTAATATTTATGGAAAATTTCGATAGGGAAACTTTGATGGTTGGTGGTTAGCAAGTTCTTTCCCCAGCGATCTGAGGGCGGAACCGCTTCTGGGGAGCAGGGAGCCTCGATCACTGCTACCATTATTCGGAATTTAATCAGTGGTTTCATCAACTGTAAACCCGCTTCCCGTCCGAAGTCAAGATTAGGCCGACCTCCTCTGCTGAGAAGGTTCCCTTTTCCGATAAGTTGCTTCGCTCGAGGTTCCCCGAGCGAGAAGGGGGGCATCGGTGAAGAAATAGCCCTCGACAAAGGAAGGCTACTCTTCTTTTATCGCGATGGCCTCGATAATTCCGGGCTGGAAAGCGGCGCTGGATCATCCGGCGATCTGTTATGTTAATCCACTCGGTCGATCGATCGCATTCCCATTTCGCTTATTCCAGCGTCGCCGGTACTCCGGCAAACCCCGCAAGACGTACCACGTATTAGGCTGAGTGTACTCGTGTACTAACGTGCAGATGCCAAGATTAAGCGAGACAGTCAGTGGTGAGTTCATCCCCATAAGGGTCCAATGCAAATCTACCATCCTTCTGAAACTAAAAGATCTATAACTCTATCTCCGATCTTGAACCTGTTTCGTGGACCAAAGTAAGACGTCGGATGGAACTTTCTTCTTGCAAAGAAGATGAATTATGCAACGCGCTCTCCCTAACTCGTAGCTTCTCGTTACTTGAGATCAAGTCTGCAGCCCTCGATTGTCATATTGGTTTCGCGTTATCGATCCGCAGGCACAACAGACTCGGATCATTGCCGTTCCAAGGAAACTTGGACATTTCTGCGGTGAGTATAAAGGGAAACTCAGGCGCGCGATAGTGGCGCAAACATTGTGCCGAACTAGCGGCAAGTATCGCCCGCCGCCGGTCGGCTCGAATCTCCATAGAACTGGCAACTTTATTACGGCGCACCGCGCCCCATTCATCTTCGGTTTCCTCTCACCGTCAATTTCCGACGAGACAATGGAAAGCCGCCCGCCACTTCACGCTCATTCTAACGTAAGCCGGTGATTCTATCAGCCGCCAGTTGCCGATTAACCTCTTGGCTAGACGCGCAAGCACTGCGTATAGATTTTCTGTCGACTAATGGTTTAGTGTGCACCGTGCTTGTTTAACGCGACGCTAAAATGCAGCCGGCTGTGCTTTTGTCAAGCCGATGAATGCCTGACGAATATACGCCCGACCATATATATAAAACCTGTGTAATTTATTCCATCCACTGGCGTGCCCGGTCGACACAGAATATCTAGTATTTGCTGCTACCCTGCAAGCTCACTGTATCAAATATACTGTAACTCTTTCCCTCTATAAAAAGACAGGATAAAATTCGGCTGAAATTGTTACAATCAACTTTTAACCCGATTCTTTTATGCCTGGTGGATTCGTGCTCTGTAAATAATTAAACTCATTGTTTAAAGGGCAAATATCATTGAAATAAAGTGACTTCGAGTTTATTTGTAAGACAAACCTTTGTACCCTTCGAACAAAAGAAAACATATAAATGATCGCAATCAGTACTAGCCACAAATTATTTCAAGAATAATGCTAGTAATCAACAGCGGTATAGAAGCATCGGAACAGCCGATTGCAACACGATCGTGGAAGAATCGTGCTTGGACGTAGGAGCGAGCGGCATACGAGGGATTCTCGAGATTTAGCATAAATTTCGTTACAGCCTCATGTGTATACGTGACCGCAACGAGAGAGAGAGAGAGATAGGGAGAGAGAGTTTCGCGAGAGGTAGGCAAGCGTGTTGGAAGGAGCGGTACGCGTTGTAGAGTCCGAGGATCGGACGAGTTGTTTTCGGGATACGATAAGACGAACGGCATACGTGCAGCACACAAATGGCAGCAGCTGCACGTGCATTGAATATTTAACCGGCTTAAGGCCCTTTACACAATGCGCACGAATGCCACTGCACGGGGCGGCCAAACCGACTGGCAGCAAGCCGAGGGGGCTAAGGGCATTTGCCCGACTGAACGAATTGAGGCGAACGGGGTCCATATTTAATCAACATTTGTCCGGCTGGTTTCTGCCCCCTCTCTTTCCGCTTTTCAGCTCACCTCTTTCGGAAAGTCTCGCTCACTCTTGGTGCTTCCACAATGCTCGCATGCTGATAAACGAAGGGCGAAGAGGAAAGTGGATGCCTCGTGTGTTGCAGACGCGTGTTTCGACCGTACAACCTTCGCCCGCCGTATGTCGCCACGTGCTAGCTCTTCCTCTTCCCACACCCACCCCCGTCGTTACCTGACTCCGCCGCTTCCGACTTGACGAAGACTTTTCGAGTTTGCCTTTGCATTATGCATTAATAATTCAAGTGCTCGTCTCGGCTTCCGTCGGTCCTCTTACCTATCTCCGAAAGCATCTCCCGGAATTTGGAAGCCTGTTGCCCGAGGCTAACACACACTGCAACCTGCATGACGAGACAAGGAAAATATTTTCGAACAGTCTCTAAATCCTGATCAGTGAAATAACAGAGCATGAGTTGCTTAGAAATTCTAAACGAAATATTTACTAGATAGGAGATGAGAAAAAAGGAATGTTTAAACTGTGATTATTAATTTCGTGAATATTTTTGTTGGGGCTCTTTTTTTCATGGGAAAGTATTTCGAATGCACTGGCAATTGGTCGACGGTCGAATTCGCCGTGATTTCCGGGATCACGTTAATTCAGGACTACTTTACTCCGGAGGATGAATCATCGAGGCTGCAGAGCTCCGGGAGAGCCATTAGCAAGCAACAAGCTCCTCGAGTCGATGCCGATTTCGCATGAAAATCAAGTCCAATTAAGTATAACGCAGAAGGAGCGCGCCAGATTCAGCAATATCTCGCTTCGTTAAGCGCGCCCGGCCAAATTCCTCATTATACGTTCGACTTCCGTGCGAAATGGTTTAAAGGACAGGAGTTGGGGCGAGTAAGGGTTGGGAGTGGCTGAGGGAGATATTTATTGGAGCCGAGGGAATATGCATTGGGCCGCAGTGTCAACGGAATAGGTAATGAGCGTGTTACCAAATAATCTTGGCTCATCCAATACGGGATGAAGAAAGAGAGGGAAAGTAGTGAAGATCGTTATGCAGATACTTGGAAAGCTTTGCTCGAAGCAGAAGCCTTATTCCAGCGATTACGTGATTTCGGTCAGGGCGAATGGAACACTTCACCGACTAATTAGAATACGGAAGCCCATGCAATTCTTGGAAAGAGACTCCACTGATCCTCTCACGCAGCCCTCACAATGCTGACCTCAGTATTGCGATACAATAGCTACTATTCACTAATATAAAATACTCGGAACATTATATCTCGCAAACAGATCTCCGCGACGTTCCGCTGCACAAGGAATTCCCTGGAAATCCGACGAAATTGCACTGCTCATAGAATTCACCTCGCTTCATGGAGATATGAATCTCTCAGTCTGCTCGAGCACGAGTCAGTTATTTGTGATTATAAAACTCGACACAAAGGAAACAGTAGACTCGTCGTTGTTGCGAAAGAAAGTTGTGTATTACATACAGAAATTAATATTTATAAGATATGTAAATGCAATGTAATAATAATTGAGATTTCTGCTTTAAACGTTAGATTCTTGTCGATGTGCTTGCTCTTATGGATAGTAATAGATTCGATCGATAATAAATTCAAGTTTCTCGAAATATAGGGTAAAACGGGACGAAGCCACGTAACCCTCTCGACGCAAGTGCTCGAGCTACTTGTAACAAGAAGTTCGCCGCTAGGTCGAAGCAAACCTGGCAAGTATAATACCATAGAAGATAACATAGGAGTATACACCAGCTCCGCAGACATAACCGCGCTTCCCACTAACTGCGCAAAATGATATCCAGTTATCACGAAAGTGTTTCGAGTTCTAGCCGCACCAGCCGATCCACCCGTTCAACGAAAGTTCACGCGGGTAAAAGCAAAGTTGGAAACGCGAAGAAGTTAAAGCAACGTACCGACAAGCTGCTCGCAAGGTCTACGAGTCCTCTATAGTTGAGCAAACGAGCTACTATAACTCTTCTATCTAGAGAAACTAGAGAAGCTTTGCTCACCGATGCATCGGTAACAAAAAATTAGATACAACTTCACTCTGTTATAAGAAGTAGAAACTCGAAAAATGTCGCGATCATTTCTTTCACATTAATCCATATTAGATTTAAATTCCACGAAGAATTTGAGTTCTGAAACCTCGAATTACAACATCACTCACAATGTCGATATAATGATTTCTTATTTCCATTTAGGATTCAATTATCAAGATTGAATTGACGCGTGAGGAGAGTGCAAGGTTGAAACGTGGGAAATTCATTCCGGAAATCAAATCAAACACGAGGAACAGTGGCTGTGTGCATTCCACTTGCATTTCACATCGCGGCGAGTCCCAAAGGACATTAAGTTTGATGATCCTCATACTAATCTTGAGAAGCATGCATTCAGGGAGTAGTACTATCGACTTGAAACAATTAATGCACCACTGCAAACTCTCTCACTCTCTCTCTGTCTTTCTCACACACACACACACATACATTGAGCATGGCGTGCATGGTGCAAAGACAATCGGACGAGATCGATCAAACGCGACTAAAGTCAACTTACCAGATCAGACATCTCGAGGATCGAATCCCCGTCAATCAGAGGAGATCGAAATTAACAGTATCACACGTGAATCGAAGCGGCGGTGGTACAAGCGTATCTATTACTACTCCATGGCCAGACTATGTAATCAGAATGGGGATTACATAGGAAGACCTAGGTGTTGCTTTAAGGCAAATCTACGGATTTGCGGGTGGCAGTGTCCACGCGATCAATACGCCACATTGTGGCAAACGTTACCAAGATTAACTAGGTAGGATTCGAGCACCCAATGAACATTGATCACCATTGATTTGTCAGACCACTGGCTAACATTGGAAGAGAATGACTAGGATGAATTAGAAGATTGTGTATCAAACCTTACGAAACTTCGACAAAGGATTCCATGGCGCGCGTACGATCTAGGTTATTTCGAGTGACTTTTTACCTGGAACAGAAAAAAGGAGTACTGCGTTAGTACGGCGTGCGACCCAATTCGTGAATGAGATCATATGTACATATAATGTAGTTGATATTCATTTGCGGTTCGTTTCCGTCGAAGCAAAGGTGTACCTGGGCGGAAAGTAAAGCTGCGCCAGATTGCAATAATAAAAAAAAAAAAAACGCTCGAGGGTGAAGGTTTTCGTATGTTTGTGGAAAGAGTGAGGGAATGTAAATGAATTAAGTCGAGTCATAAACACGAGAGTTTACGAAGGGTGCCGAAGCGGGGAGCAGAAACAGGATGTATTAAAATGTAAAGCCGATGTCACGGAGAGGATACATATCGTCTATGGACATCCACGCAGCTCGACTTCAATCCTTCAGTAGCTATAATATGTAGATAACTCTGCAAATACCGGGTTGCCTTGATGCTAGTCTTCCCCCTTAAACTCCCGTCGAAATGCACTGGGTAAGTAGTCAAAGCAAACGGAATAATTTATTACCGTGTCGTATCAAGTTTTGACTGGTCGTCCCCGAATGCTCGAAATATGATTTTCCTCCTCTCACTGGTACTTCAGTATTCTTCCACTTACTTTCTTGCTGAAATAGAGCGCCTGATGTCGTAAAGTCAGCGGCGAACCATGAGCTTATTGGACCGCAAACGCACTCTCAGGTAAATGTGTATTCCTCGAGGCAGAGATGAGAAAGAGCGCTACTTGCACAGGGATTTCGTTTTCATTTCGCCAAGAAATCCAAGGTACTTTTATTTTCGAGCAGACACGCTCTTGACACAATCGCGAGGCCTCGATTTCCACCGATGTCACTTGTCTATCATCAGCACACGCTTCTTCTCGTTTTGTTCGGCGACCCATATTACAGATTCCTCGGTATTCCCGTCGAGAAGATGTTAACAGTTAAATCAGGACGTGTTTCCAAACATCTCGTACATAGCAGAGAATGAAAAAAAAAAAGATCGGGCGATTGCAATGCAGCCTGTGACTGTGGGAATCGCAGGAGTCTCATTTAATACATCCACCTCGACGAATCGACGCTCTCTTCTTCATCCACACTCGCATGCATGTGTGTATTCGAAAATCCACACAAGAAACTCTCGGAGGTTCATGCGAGCCGCAGTGGCGCGTTCACGCGGGGAGTTGGAAGCGGGTGGAGAACAGCGGGTGAAGCAGAGCGAGCACCGCTTACATCGCCGACATGTAGGTGTACGTGTTTTGTTCCCAGGTGACGTACCATCGGTGCTCTCCTGCAGCTATGCAGTGGCACACGTGTGCGCCCACACGCTCGCCCGAAACTCCCATTCTCACGTGAAAGCCGGCAAACGAAACGGTGTAAAGCGGACGGGGTGTAAAACAGGACGGATGAAGGGAAGGAGAAGTGAGGGACGGCAATGCAACGACGTAATGCATAACGTAATGCAAGCAAGGACGCGCTAGTATTGTCATGGCAGTGCATTGATCAACGATGCCGTCATCGTCTCTTGAGCGAGGTGACAGCGCCGCTGAATGCTCGCTCCTCTCGAGCGACTGGCACGTGGCTCTCCTGTATTTATGCCGGCCGTTTTGTGACTCCCCTCGACGACGTCGCCGACCGCCGACGCCGACGTCGTTTTACATTGCAAGTTTCATGACTGCGCCCAGACCAACTGCCCTCTTTAGACGACGAAAAGAATGGTGTGTGCCGCGTGTCGCTGATGCCCGCGTTGTTACCCAGCATAATACACCATTGGATGCACTCTTTGTTTGCAAGCAATGTTTGCCCAACAGCCATCTACCTTGTAAGGCTATTCTCCTATTAGCCGCTTATTACTGATTTCCTTGCGATTAGTAATTTGATCGGTTTAAAACGCTCTTTCATTACTTGCCGCTGTTAGAGGAATCCACTTTAATTAACGAATAGATGCAAATATGGGTACTTCCCATTGGAATTTACTGATTTATTGATCGACTAGGATAATATATCAAAAGACTGAAGGACCACGTTGAAAAAGTCAATGCAGTGACATAGAATGGATTGTATAGTGGGACTTCAGTTGTGTTAGCATCCTCCGAAATCCCCGGCAATTGGACAGTGTCCATGATTACTAACTGATACGAAATAACGCTTTTCAATGAAGGCTACGCTACAGACAGAATGCAGCATCGATTGAAGTGCTTAGCCCGCTTTCAAGAGCTTGGAGCACCGGGCTCTTCTCGATCCCAATTGGATAGTAGTCCGTGCTCTCGAATAGGATAACAATTAATTATCACAGCTAGGGTCAGTGATCATTGGCACGCTGTGTATTTCTCTATTTGTATTGGTTCATTTGCAAGAGGGAAAATCTTGAAACACTATCAAGTACACACAGACACACACACACACACGCACCTGGAGGAATATAATTTCCAATACTGCAAAGATCAATCCGAATGAAACTGTTCCATACGCTTTCTGCAAAATGGACAAGTACCCCGTAAATATTAATAAATACCATACTGTATTACATACCACATTCAATGCAGCAGTAAAAATACTCTCAAGGAGACGACACACAGAGAAGGAAGCGGAGAGTAGGATATCAGGCGGACAATCGAGCCACATAGCAATATTTCCACGACTACTCTAGAAAGGTATAAAAGAAATAAAAGGCTAGGAGGTACTAAAAGCCAATGGTGCGTCAAGATTGTCCGTTTATATAAAATACATGGTGAGCGCTCGGATAGACAGCGGGAGCCGGAAGAACGAGCTTGCGAAATGGGGAGTAAATCGGGGAAAAAGGGGTATATAAGCGTGCGCCTTTGCTCCGGACGCTCTCACTGTCCGAGTTAAATCCAACCTGAAGCGGAACGTTCGTCGAGAATGGACGTGTATTTGTCGGCTAGCTGGTACGACTGGACCGGTCGTTACAATAGAGAAGAGTCAGGGATGTTGCTTTCCATGCGGGCCGTCACTATTTCGTTCCTCCTCCCCCATCAAGGCCGGATTCCCTCAAATTGGACAATAAAATCGCTCGGTTTCGCGGCGGCGAATATATTTCAATTTTGAGCGGGCGAGCGAGAAAGGCGATATCGGGTTGGAGTGTGCGGGCGAGTAGCAGCGCGATAAATCGGATCGCCGTGTAAATATCCTGGTGACACGTACGCGCTAGTGTGCTCCCTCTGTACATGCACTTCAGGCTTCCGGGCCGTTAGAGTACCGCCGCGGGTGGTATTTATTGTCGAGATACACAAACGCCTACCATAGAAGAGAACGCGCGCGCGCGCGTGCACGCCTATGCATGTATGTTCGTATGCATAGCGGATCGAATAATGCGCGCTATGGCTGGGATCGGACTTTTTCTCCTACGGGAATCCGGCCCGAATTACTTTCGCCGCATGATGGAGTGCGGACGCTCGACAATAGGCGTGACTTGGTCTACCGATGGATTCTGTTATTGCCCGAGCACCGATGGACTATCGATTCCTCGCAATACGCATACCAGCTGCATTGGCAGAGCAGCCGCCGACACCGCACACTCTCGCGAGAGAGCATCTCTGGCTAATTAATGTTGCGGCCACTGTTATTTCTAGTCTAGCGGGATTAATCAAGCTAGGAAGATCGGGTGCGAGCTGCCGTCCGCTCGTCCGAATTTCCTTCCAGTTTCACATGGTGCACGAATTGCGCGTTGGGATTATGAGTTGTTTATGCGAGGTGTATATTACGCTTGCGAGAACAAGTCGAAATGCCAGGGGAGCTCCGGTGAGGTACTGTCATTCTTCGTGACCGTAAAATTCAGAAGGGAAATAGTGGATTCTGTGATGCGGAAATGGCCATTGCTCATTTGCACTTGAGTGATTTGAAATTAGAGTACCATGCACGCACTATGCAGTCTGTCTATTAACAATTACTGAGTTAACTGTACTGAATAAGTGCTTGAACTAATTTTAGAAAAAGGTTTCTAAACTTTTCCTGTTCCACTAGTCGGGACTTTAATCGAAGGGAAAAAACACCAAGAACTTTTGACGTGTTGCAGAGGTTGGAAGAGGAGTAGAATTTCCAAGGACGTGCCGTTGGAATTGAGCACGAGCAGGTATCTTCGAATCCCATTTCCGGATGAGAGAGGATATATCCCGGTCAGTCACTGGAAGTGAAGGGATCTTTTGTTCCAGGGGTGCGATGGTCGTGTATTTCCGAATCGAGATCAGTGAGGAGTTCCTGGTAACCAGCTTAGCTGGTCTTGTAGATCCGAGAAGAAGGAGAAGGTAACGAATTTGAAAAGGACGATCGTTTATCGCTCTCACTCGTCGAGAAAAAAGAAGGAAGAAAGAGGATGTACGGAACGAAGACGTCCTCATAAGAGCATCCTAGGCAAATCGCCGTTTTCTGGCTTTGAACTCGACTGTGTGTCTGTTGCACACTCTGATCGCTCGACGCTCGTTACCATTTCTCGATCTTTACGTTCCCGAACGCCCAGCTTTCCACCGACTTAAGATTCAAGCAGTGGCGCGAGCGGTACTGCCTGTAATCCAATCGGCAGCGAAATAGAGTCCTTTTCATCTCGCGCAATCAATTCTGATTGGGAACTTCAAAGATGGAAAATGTCAGTAGGATGTTCTACTAACCAGTAACTCAGAATTTCCAACCAGACAGAATGGAAAAGTGAGGATAAAATATAGCTGGATCAACGTTTCTGACGAGATTCAATCCATATTCCTGATTGCTTATAAAACCAAGGTTCATCTAGAATTTGTGCTATTGTATGGTCGTGGCAAATTACGTTTACAAATGCCAGATAGCAAGCGATTCCATCAGAGTGAGTGCTAAGATAAATGGAAGCTAGCAAGGGGAATTCTGAATACAAGAAATCTACATCAGGATAATTAAAGTAGGATAGAGAGGGGGCAGAGAGTTGAAGAGGGAATTGATATTAGAGATCGAAGCGACCACAGGATTACACTCCGAGGGCAGCATTCAGAAGCGTTCTCTATTATAATTCTAATTGGAGGGAGATAGTAATTCACAAACTCCAGTTTCCCCGAGGTGTTCTCGGCTGATCGGCGGTTGAAATGCGAGCTAGGTCTTTTCGGCGATGGGGTGAGCTCCAACTTGAAATTAGCGATAGGAATGGCTTTGGATCGTTGGTGGGAATGGACCGAGTGGAAAGCGGCTCTCTCCCAGTGTCTTTGGAGCAACGTGGAGCGGGGCGAGCCTTTGAACGGCTTAAAGGCCAGCAGGGTGGAAGAGCGCGGAGTCAGTGGGTGCACAAATCAGCCCGGCTGCCCGATAATGCTCTTCTCCACAGGCTCGGTCACGAGGTGAAAGGGTTCGCAGTGCAAAATCACGAGATATCCGGGACGCGTAAACCATTTTGATCTACGAGCCCGTTACACCGAATGTGCGCCTATTGATGCCCGGGACTTCATTCCGCTTTGGACACGCCAACCTGCGCCGTACCGACGATACAGCGCCGCGCCGCATCGTTCTGTCTCGACTATGCGCCTCTCCGCCGGTGCACCTGCGCCTCTCTACCACCGCTCGCACACACATTCTGTCATGCCAACACCTCCGACTGGCAAAGTGAGTGCACCACTCTCGAGATTCCGCGATAACGCACTTACTTTCATTCGGCACACGCAGCCACTGACAATCGGTTTGCTCTGTCAGAGAGAGAGAGAGAGAGTGAGAGAGAGAGTGTGCGAGTGGCTGTGTCGAGCGGATTTAATGCACCACGCAAACACAGTCTGGCCTATCTAACGGCGCGTTGGGCTTTGCAGTACGCCGCCGGCCGGTAAATCACTTTATGAGGTATTCATTCCACTAAATGTCATTAGTTACGCGCGCGCATATTGCGCAATGGGTTGCGAGCTTTCCGCGAAAGCGACGACGATGTTCGTTGCGCTCATCCCTCTTTGTCTGGCGAAGAGGGCAAAACTAGATTGGTGTATTTTCGCACCCCAGAGTTCCTTGCAGTCACGAGTCAGCGAGACTCCAGATAGAAAAAGGACAGAAGGAGGGAGAGTATTGTGCAATCGATGAAATCGATTCCCGACGCCTCGTGCGCTCGCTCAAATGTCAATTGATCTTTTCTCTCGTTCGGCTTGTCTGCACGGAGCAAATGCCAGAACCGGAGCAGCGCATTCGCTGCCTCCTTTATACTATCATGGCCACCAGCAGCTTTCCTATCTAACATGCATCTCATGAATTATTGCTTATTCCTTAAGCACCGAGACAATGGGGGCGCGATCATTACAACCAGGAAAAACACCGGTATTACGTTATCGCGCGAGTAAAGCTCTCCTGAGAACAGAACGCACAGTAGCTACACGCGCGCGCTCACCGCAGTCTGCAACAAGCACAGCGTGGAACGCTGTTACCGAGAAACAATTGGTCATTCCTGTGGGTGGAACACGAAGCGATAGGTGCGGTTATACAGCATCCACATGTGACGCGCACACCTGACCAAGCGAGGAGTGATCCCGCCAGAAAGAGTAAGACGTATGTAACAGTGATTTACTGACGATTGATAGATTCAACTCTTCCGGGTGATTGTACTATACAAAGGCAGAATACGCTTACGATGTTTGTATTTGAATGAAACTCCAGTGTATTGAAGAAAGAAGAAAAAACTCCCCTGTAATTTATACTGTCGCGTGACAAAAATAAACAGTAGCTATTTCTTAGTCGTAGAACTCGAACCTATCATTTCTTACGAGTGTTTACATCTGCCATTATTTAGTCAGAGCAAAAAGTCGCATGCTTAACGTAGGAGGATCTCGAAAAAAAGATAGAAACAAACTTAAAACAGTATGCAAGGTGTCTTCGGTTCTCAAGATGAAAATGCCTGGAGTGTGGCAAAGGGGAGGATGAGGGAGGGAGAAGTCGAAGGTTGGGCGCGAACTCGCCGGCTTATCCGCGGTAATCGTGACCACGTTTTCGGCCCCTATAAATCTCATTATCGCGACAGTTTCTGGCTCGCTGTACCGCGTTACAGCTTCTCCACTTGGTCCAGGCGGAGAGAGAGAGAGAGAGAGAGAGAGAGAGAGAGAGAGAGAGAGAGAGTTTTCTCCTGGCTAGGTCCATGTGGACTGCTGGATTCCGAGTGGCCTCCCGAGAAGACAGGACTCCAAGAAATTCGTCTTCCTCGTCCCGTGGCCCATAACCGCTATCGCATTATCTCCCTCGTCATTCGAAACTCCGAGGTCGGGCGGCGTACAACACGCACAAAGGCATCTCGTTTCGGCCCTGGTAATTACCAGCTCGCAGGCAAGCGCGCGCGCGGGCGCGCGAGTCAGCGCACTCCGGGGATTTCTTTCTTTTCAGGTGAACGCGAAAGCACGCTGCTGTTGCTGCTGCTGCTGCTGGTGCTGCTCTGCGTGCTCGCCTCCCGGCGTAATCGTGGCCCTCCGACGCGCAGGATACGGCACCGTAAAATAAAAACCGGTATACGCCTTTAAATCCTCGCTCCATGAGCCCGTAATCAGCCAGATGCTCTTGCCAAATGATGGCGCGCTGTTTCTCAGGAATATCGTGAAAAAGTGATTACCGGGTAGAATTGGAGCAGGTAGAATTGGCTGGCTATTCAATCCAGCGTGAGAAGTAAGAATTATTTTTGTATTTCTTTAGTGTCTTTGATCGGTGGAATCGGAGGTCAAGATCTGTCAAGTATGTGGGTATTGTTATTCGTCGAATAAATAGATGACAAGTGCTTCGTTGTTTATCTAGGAAAATGAAATCCCCTGGGAAATTCGAGGGGAATACATTGGATTATTTGAAAAGCTGACGGTTCTCATTTTTAACAGGACGTTCTACCCAGAATTGTTTTATAAAACACGAACTTTATCCAATACTGCATCCACCGAAAGTCCCTGTAATGACACTCACTTTTATAACCATCTCAGTTTTTATTAAATTCAGAATAATAGGAAGAGAAGTGGAGCACTAGTGCATAGTAGAGAATTCTTTGTGATCGATAGTTTAGTATGTACACCTGTCAAATGGTTTTCGATTGCACAGTGGAATTCATGATAGCGCGCGTTGGAAAAGATGCTTGAAAAATGAAGAATTTAAAGGGAATTCTATTTGTAAAAGCTGGCCGTTGTAAAAGCTGCAGGGTAGCAGAGGAATTTGCAATCGCAGGGCGCATGTATATTCTTTCAGAAGGCGGCCACCAGGCTATACTCGTTTCACGAGATTCCTATTCTCGTTCCGTTGACCCTTTCACCGGCGGCGGCGCCCGCAGCGCAATCGTCGACTTCCTTTCCCCGAGTTCTCTGCCCATTGGCACTCGACCGTTTCTCGCTGGCTGGCATATGTGCCGCGTGTGTCTCTTCAACAAGTTCGCTCGCTCGCCTCCGACTGGCTCTGCCGGCGCACGAAGCTGCTTCTGCTGCTGCTGCTCTGCGGGGTTAATCGCCAGTTGACCCAATTTTATTCTCGCGCCTTAACGCGCGCCGGGACACGAAAAACAATGGGGTCCCCAGCGTCATATCTCGCTGAGCGACTCTCTCCACCTCCACTGACTTCTTCTCGTTCACCTCCACTTTCTCAGGGATAATTCTCCTCTCCGAATGCTGGCCCGCTCGATTCACGGATTTTCAGGATAATGAGTGAACGCGAGCGAGCGAGCGAGCGAGCGAGCGAGCGGCTGCCGAGTGACAATTACGGATTGTCCGCCTCCGCTCCTCCTCTAGCGTCCCCTCGGCTTGTACGGTTCCCGGTGGCCGCCACCCTCGGCTCGCTCTTAATTGCAATTAGCCGCTCATCAGGCTCGCGTTTCAAAGACGAGCTAGCTTGCTCGGCACTCCGTGATATCCCGTGCGCCCGCGAGATTCAGACAAGTGCCGGAATTCGCCTTTCTTCCGAGTCCAAGTAATTGGGGGCGAACTTCCCAAACGATCCCTTCCGTCCTTGCGTACCCTACTTACGCATCCATTCTATCTCTCTTTCTCTCTCAGGCGCTTGCGTGTTCTCAAATGAAATTCGAGATCGCGCTGGAGGGCAGAATATCACGAAGGTCGAATATTGCTCGCATCCGTGCGAGGCCAAGATAAATAGAGCCTGGCGGATGGTAGCACGGTCCGGTGGGCGCAATTTGTATCGTGCAATTTAATTGGCGCCACCGTGATCTTTTCAGCGGCAATCAGCCCGGGCGGTGCACGCACGCGCGTGTACATGTGCACGCCTGTCGTTCCTACGGGCGGTCTCTGCGCACCGGTGCGTGACCTAGCTAGCTTCTCCCGTGTTCTACGACTTCGAGACCACTTGTTCTTTCGGTGGTAGATGATCGCGCGTGTGCACGCATGCCTGTGACTACACGCACAGAAAGCAGCAGCATGTACAAGTCTGCGCCTGGCTCCGTAGGGGTGCGCTTTCGAGGACGGCCAATTAATTTCCCCGCGCGCTCGGCTTATCGGGATTCCTGCTTGGCGCGGCCTCGGGCGCGCGAGCGCAGCGCGTTCCTAGCGTACAGTAGATAGAAGAGTGGATGCAGACACAGCACGGCACCGAGGAGGGAAGCTGCGCTCGCGGCCAGATCTCGCGAGCGGAGAGGACCAATGCTGCGGAGAAGAAGCTTACTACGCGGAGGAAGAGTGCGAGCGTGCTGGAAGGAGCGAGCGCGGTGGTGGTGGCGGAGGAGGAGGAGGAGGAAGAAGAAGAAGTGGAAAAGAAGGGTCCACTCGAAGGGAGAGCGCGAAGCTGAGAGTGCAGCCGGGGTCAACGCTCCTCGGAGGTGCATTGCCTTGCGGGCAAGAGGAGGAGAGGTGAGACGATGCACCAGCGAGGAGGAGGAGGAAGAGGAGGAGGAGGAGGAGCGGACTGCGAGCGCGGCTGAACTGCTGACAAAGACACGAAGGTAAAAGATAGACAAAAAGCAAGAGGTTAGCCCCGAAGAGGGAGAAAGCGGGCCGGGTGGAGCGGGAGAGGAACGAACTCATGTAAGGGAGCGCGATCCGGCAACAGGAAAGAGGGAACGGAAGAGAGCAGGATGCCCAGGGATAAACAAGAAGAAGAAGAAAAGGTAGAAGAAGAAGAATGGCTGAGTGCTGGCCCGGAGGAGAGAACCAGCCAGGCCGGGACGGCAGGTGCACCACGTTGCCTCACCACGCCACGGCGCACACCATACATGCAACGTTATGAGGATGCGGATTCCCATAATTACAGCTGGATCATCGAGTTACAGGCTGGATACTTCGATATCTCCCGTGCGCCAGCGACCGGCGCCCATACAAGCCCTCCCGGTTGCCCCTCGTCCGTAATACTAAATTACCCTTCGTCGCAGGAAAAACTAGCTGATTCCAGCAGAAGGCTGAATTGCAAATTCCCCAACCGAGACGGGATAAAGTTGACTCAGGGGAGTAGAAATAACGACAAGCACATCATCAATCATAGAACAGTTCTCGAGAAGAGAGAAGTACAAAATTGGCTCGGCAATGCGTTAAAAGTGTTTGTCGACGATGGTTACAAGGCGACGTTACATAAAGTCCCGTCCGTTCATGCCACTTTCTCTCTCAGCATGCGACGACGACACCCACACCTCGAGCGAACCTGTTCTGCGAATCTCTTTCCTCTCTCCTTCCTTCTCCTGCTGCGTGTCTTGATCGATGCTCGCCGAGATCATCGACCGCACATCAATCGTGCATGTAGCCGACACTGTCTCCGGGAAATCACCGGTCGAGTGATCGACTCTAGCTTGGAACACTTCTCAATATTATTACCAATCTGCTACCAGACACAGATCCGCTTTCAGTCGAGTTGCGCAACCCTGAAGCATTCCACACGGTCGCAGTGCAATTATGATGAATTTTATCAGTGGGTCGATCGGACTGTAGCCAATAAATCAATAGGACGTGGTGGGCGGCAAGCAAGCAGGAGCCTGTTCTAACGAATGAGGAATCGATCGAGGCAAAGAGCTTATTTTCCTAGAGCAGGGCGAACCCAATCGCTTCTATCACGTCAACGAGGATGAACCGAATGCATTAGCTGACTTACGCTATCGCCCTGACAAACTTTGCCGCTCAACCCTACCCGTTGCCGCCGACTCCGCCGGGAGTTTATCTCTAATTCAGGAAGATAAACTATACAGCTCTCGACCGAGCGATGCGCCACTCGTGAAGCTAACAACTCTTATCGCAGCTAATCAAATAGAGAGAAGAGCGGCGACAGGGATGAAGCCGTATAGAGCGTTTGAGAAAAAGATATATCCTGCTAGAAAATTAGAATGATACTGTCCGCGCTTCGAGATCCCTTGGGCGATAAATTCTCCTACATTCTCACTCCCTTGTTGGCTTCCTCTCCGATTTGCCAGCGGTGTTTTCGAGAGCGTCTGCTAGAAGCTCCATTTTTCTCACAGGGTATCAAGGAGTTGCGAGATATCGCTCGAGGGTGGACAATAACGCATTAAAAGGCGCGTATTGTCTGAGGCAGGCGAACACCACTAGTCGATAGGAAGAAGGAACAAGATTCACAGCCGTTGAATGCCTGGGAAAAGGACATCGCGGTGTGGAAATGGTCGCCCGGAAAAAGTTCATCCGGATGTCAGCTGCTCTCCCCCTGTCTCTCTTTCTCTCTCACTCCCTTTTCCGCCGCAGCTGAACGACAAAAATGAGTTTCCGGACTTTCGGAGCACTTTACAAGAAAGTGTCGCGCGCTTCCCCGGGCAAAACAAAAGGGCAGTGCGCGCGCCACGGAAACATGACAAACGAGTCGTCGCAAAAAGCTTCCGCAGCAAATCGTATCTCGGTGAAGAAGACGCTCTTTCGCCGTTGGCAGAGTAAGAGCACAATGGCCGCAACGTGCGGCGAAGAAGTCAGCAAGAGCGTAAGCGAGTAAACCGGCAGAACTATTGACAGGTAGGAACGATATCAATTCACTCGACAAGCTCAATACGACCAAGCAACCTTATCGCATTTCCGGTGAACAACACACACTTGCTGACATTAATTCTCTCAGCAGTATCGGTGGAAGTGAAGAGAGCAATTTTTGAGAGATCGTCCGCTCCCCATGGGCTCTTCCACTGTGCAACGTGGCGAGTGCATAAATGTGACAATGTCCTACGGTAAATCACGACGAATGATCGCTCGTAAACGATGACGGCCTCAAGTGACTCGTTCTCCCGGAAAATAGTAATATCGCGCGCGGCTATCGATTATTTACTTTTAACGCCAATGCACTAACCAGCCAACCAATAAAAGGGAATGCGCCCGTAAAACTCGTACCGAACGAATGAGAGGCGCTGAATGTCACGAAGAAGTTCGAACCCATCGGGAACGCGAGCGCGTACCAGAAAGAGAAAGACATACGGGAGACGTTGCTTACAATTGAATCTTTATTGCAGCATCGTTTGAAAGCTCCTCTTTCTACCGTCCAGGACCAAACGAGATGGAGGGAACTCTCTCTCTTTCTCTCTCTGCTCTCCGCTCTTCTCTCTGCAGGCGTTCGTGTAAAACATAATAACCGGATTCTAAAAAGAGCAGATACTCCGTATACGGGTTAAGATCCTCCTCGGGCATTCATTACGTAATGCACCCGCTTTCAATTACGGCGCTGAATCGCCGTGCATACGGGATGAGAGTGCGCGCATGTTTAAACAAGCGCGTGCACAGCCAGAGGAAATTTCCACGTGGCTTTAAATCACGCGCAATGCATATTTCCTTCCTGAATTTCTAGCTGCATCATCAGCCGCTGTGCAGTTGGCCGCGGCATAAAAGACGAGGATCTAAAGTGTTTCCCTTGAGGGAAAGGGAGGATTCAGAGAGTTGGTTGTATCTTAGCGGAGTCCGGTATAACCAAGGCCAAAGAAGAAGAGCCAAGGGTGGCTGGCACCCTTGCACCGAGCTTAATGGGCTCACCGTTGAAATTCGAAGTGAGAGCCACGCTTTTCAACGAACGCGCACCCCTCAGCCCTGGGCCAACTCTGCGCGGTATCCCCCGAGAAAGCTAGACTGTGACTCGTCGTGCACGAGGCTGGCCCGGAAACCCACTTTTCCCTGAAACAATGCTGCCACCCTCGCCGTGAAAGCCGGCGACCGGGTGAATGCCAGCCGGATGCGTCGCAGCGTGTAACTGGAACTCCGCGCTGATGTTAATCTTCAATGATAGACAGTCTAAATCAACATATTCATCAGTACTAAATAACTGTGTGTGACAAATCCCACATGGCGGTCTTTAAATCGTCTGTCAATTCCAATTCAAAGAAACATGAATGAGTTTCTTGAGTGTAGGAAAAAAAGGGATGTGTGTTCTACATTGGCAAGAATTTAAATGTCAATAACTTGTACATATACTTCCTTATTCTTAAAGCCGATACATACAAAAATGGAATTCACAAATGTCGCTTAATTGTTGTTACCGCACGATTGAATTTAATAGCAAGGGGAGAATATGTCGCGACGAGAGTCTCGATGTTAACGCGAAGACACGTGCCCATACGTACACTGGGTACCACACACATACAATTACGTAGACGTCGCATTCGCGATGAATGCCTCGCGTTCGCTCCACTTTCGCGGGGGGGCTGACTTCTAAGACCGCATTGTTCCTCGAGTTTGCCTTCCACGCCGTCGAGAAGGCATGCCTATCTCGTCGTGGGGCACTGCCAGGGCTTATTTGGATACTCCAAGAACTCTGAGAGCAGTTGTAACTGCTGGTGGCATCTTCCCTGTCTCACTCATGCGTTCGCTCCTCTCTCTTTCTTACTGCTATGAAAGCGAGAATATGTTTAGAGACCGAGACAGCCTCAGTCACTGGATCTGTCTGAGTACGAATGTACAGGGTGATGCGGATATGTTAAGCGAACTGTGTCGATATTAAGGGAAAGAGCGTTAATTGTACCCCAAACTTTTAAATTAACACCATTCACAAGCAACCTGCCTTTTGAAGAACCACAAACCTCCGAAATTAGGTAACACTGACGGAGTTAACACGTCCATACTGTGAAGATGAATGGTATAAATTAAAAACATACTGGTTCTAGTCAGATGTAATTTGTAGCTATATCCTTATTAATAATACAAAAGCTGTGTGACTGACGGCAATTAATGAATAACCTGCCGGAAGATATTTCAGAGAGTATAGGATCGTTATTCTGAGTTGAATACAATTTGTATATCCGCGTCACCCTGTATGCACGTGTTCCTGTCCTCCGAAGGCGCGTTCTTATCCAGCGGGAGATTTGCGCTTATCTGTCGAGCGGGAGAAAAATATCGATAGCGGGACGGAAATATTCCCTGAATGGATCGAGCTATTCCCCATGAATAGAGCTAGGTGTGGGATGGCGAAGGGCCGCGCGCGTGACACACGGCGCTTTCATAGTGACGAGCTGTAAAGTGACTGCGCGATGCCAAGTTATTCAGGGGATTGCGACATTTGTTGCCTGGCTTTGAGTGGACGCGTAGGTGGCATCGAGGCACGCAAGCACAGCTTGTCTGTGTACATATGTATATGCGTAGAACCTCCAAGAGTGCCGTCGAGGAGACGTAGTTGACGTCAGACTTACACCAGTCGAGAAATAAAGTACTTTCGGAAGAGGCAGAGTGTCCGGTGGATTTAGCGTGGTCAAATATTGGTTCTTGCATAATTGCATTCACGCTCACGGTCTAATCCCCTCGGAGGAACTCATCTTGTTCCTCCGGCCCTCTCGAGAAAACTTGTAGAATGACACTGGTAACACAGTCGTCAGGGCCGTGTTACGCAGTGTCTTCTTCACTCGCTTCTTACTACGAAATTCTAATCGTCGAGTTGCAATTTATTTTTAATATATTCAGAACCACCCTTTTTTACAATTTCTTTATATTTCAATAGTAATAATTTAACTTCCCAAGACCTTTTCAAATTTATAAGAATTAGTATAAATAAGGTCATTGGAGCACTCGCTAGAATGACCAGTTGAGTTAAACTAATAAGCAAATCAAGAACGATGACCCTCTAACTGCGAAGTACCAACTAGCAGAGTCAATGAACGGAGTATAAAGATACCCAAGGCTGTTCCTAATTTATTTCTTGACTTCTAACCTCGATCTAATCTCGCCTAATAAGCGGTAATCCTTTAAGCGCGCTTACCAGAGCTTCCCACAGAATGGGAGCAATTATAAAGGCGTTAAATTTAACGCGATTTTCGGGGAAACAATTGTGATTGGGGATAAGGCGTGTCGCGGGAAGATTTCAAGAATTTTAATGCACTCCTCTGTCGATTGGCTTGCGACACTTAGACGAGGCAAGCATGAAATCCGAGCACGTCCGGCTGGGAACTAAAGCACTTGTCTGCGAACGAGATACGATTATCTGCTTGCTCGTTCGCCGAAATAAAGGAAATCGGGCACAAAGCTAAAGCACGAGACTGTAGTCAGGTTTCGCCACTCAAGCGACGAGAGAGAAAGAGAGAGACAGGCTATCACAAAGTGGTCTAAAAATGTTTCCCAGATGCTTTTGACAATCTCCTAAACAAAGTACCCAACGTTAAATAATTGAAAAGCACTGCTACTGTTACATTCTTTATGCATAAGTTTCTCGATCTTTGAAATTCCATCTCATTATTCTCTTTGCCCGGGTAGAATATGCGCGCTTGTCTTCTCAATTCAAAAGTTTAGGAGCTATCAAGCTGCTCTACTTTCCACTATCTTAATCTCCGAAATGCCACGATGTTATTTAAATTCAGTATTCGGATAATCTTTATCAATTTGTCACTACTCTCAAGCATAATTGTAGAATAGTTCCAGCTGTCTCATTACCAAGCGGCAAGGTCTCTAAAATATTACACCATCATTCTTGTGCTTCTCGATTACGAGAACGAAGATACTCGTTATCAGTCATACTTCCAACGAATGCCGGAAGATTTCAGTAAAGTACTTTGATTAGAAAATTGTATTCCTAACATCGTCGGAGGTTGGCAATCGAAGAAATTCCGCTGATTAAAATGCTAGTAAATAGCAGCGCGCCGGGAGACACATCGAATCATAATAAAGTCTCCTCGAATAAAATATCCGAGTGGGATCGGGTCGAGCGGGTATATGGCGTATTAATAGAGCCGGGTGTCTACATGGATGTCTGGATGTTGGTGCAGCAAGTGGGATAGCGGCGCCGAGCACATGCTGGGAGAAATCGAGAAAGTATGTATGGACGATGGCCGGCGTGAGGAACGGCCGGACGCGTGGAAAGCCTTCATAAATGTATGGTTAATAAATTCGTGTCCCCCGCCGCACAACACGCGCGCGCACCGCCGCCGCCGCCGCCACCGCCTAATGAAAACTCTGAATGAAGCCGAGGAGTGCCACGAGGCGCGCAGCACAACGCTCTTTTCCTCTGTTCCCTCTTTCTCTCTCTGTGTCTCATCTCCTTGTTTGTTGCACACTGGCAGCGAAGGCCACCAAGTTTTTTTAATACCTTCGCAAGAGAAAGACAAGCAGCGAGCGTGTGTCTGTGAGAGAGCGAAAGAAAGTTCGCGCAAGTTTAGATTTTAATTAGAAAGTTAAACGGCTTTGAGGGTCAAAGGCGCGAACTTTGCACAACTTGCATTAGCCCCTGTTTTACAACACTATTTACAGGCGCTCCGCTCCGACATTTACTACCGGGCCGGAAAACTGCTCGGCATTTTCATGGCTTCCCGCTTCAAATCTCGGAAGATGCACGCTCGAGATTTTAATTAATTCGTCAAAAATATATTTTTCGCCATAACGGTCGCATCTATGTGCATGTGAATGCGTTACATGCGAGTGGCTCAGGATTAATGTAGATTAAATTCGCATCAGACTACTTTCAAGAACGCGGACTGTGTAATTAAGCTCGCGGAACTCCTCCCATTTATGCAGAATTTAATTTCTGACTTGGCGGAGAATTTTACGGGCCAGCTGTGATGGGTGTTACGACCTTGCTCGATATGTCAAAACTTCCTACATTCTTGACGAACGCTAATTAAGATAGATACTAAATAAAATATGTATTAATGATGTATAATCCAACGACATGTACCAATGATAATAAATGATTAATGATGATGATGTTATAAATTAACGATAATATAATAAAGAAATGCAGTATGACGAATAAATATTTCGAATTGCGGTCAACCACATTAACAAGATTATAATACTGATTCGTACTTTCGAAAAATGATCGATCCTGGATCTAGAATAGATCGGCAGACAGCCTTGGCAGGACTGTGTTCCTGGCAACCGGCTGGATGCGTTCGAGGACGTGTTTTTGATCCCGCCGCTGTTATACAGTGGACTTGTCAGACGTAAACGCAGAAAACCGGTCTGGTTCAGTTTGCTTACTTGCTGACAATGACTCATCCGGTAGACATCCGAAGATTCCCGAGATCGCTGACTCCCCCGGTCAATTGCAGACACGCGCACACACACATATATGCGTTAACTGAGTCAGTCATACATATATCGTCGATCGGTAGAGGAGTGGAAGACAGAGAAGAAGATGTCGGTGCACCGAGCGACAGATGCATTGGTGGCGGTCCAGGCAGTAACCGCTTCTATAAATATGTCCGATTAACTGAGAAAACGAGTTCGTGACAGGCAGACAGCACACTCACAACACACACACACACCAACTTGTACCATCTCAATGAATTACACGATCTAAATAAACATCACAATGACGTGTTATCATGGCCGAACGGGGAAGAAGAAGTTAAGCGGCTTACAACTCGAGGACATTGTAAATCAGTTAACCCATCATCCAACAGAGAATCGGAAGGACCAAAGTTGGGATTATGACACGAGTCGTAATCTCGTCTTCCTATACATCCTAACATCCCACTTTCCCCAATCCAACTCCAACTTGGAACGATCTCCGTGACCAAATAATTCGACTGACTCCTCAGTTATACCTGCAAGCACCGCACGCCAAATATGCATGATGCAACGTGCAAACAGGAACGGGACCCCGCAGGCATCACCACAGTACTAGGAATACGTGTACATAGACATGCGGAGTACATGTAACACAGACTTGGCTTGGCACATTACCTGCGCACACTGACAAACATATCAATAGACATAGATCTTGGCTGTCAGGACATATTGGTATCTGATAGGTAATTCAGGATACATATCCAGGTGCACCCCATGAAACAGGCTTTTCTGTTCCCGAACACCCGGTACGACGAACTTCATTCATACTCGAACGAACTAAGGGTTCGAGGCGTTGGCACACGTGCAAAAAGCGGAACAGTTCTATGAGGGGAAGAGAAGGGATGGACACTGGGCGCAATTTATAACGAGCGGTTACGTGCTCGCACTGGCGATCGGCATCGATCAGTAGGAGGATTCCGGGTCGAAGGGTGCTCTCGAGAGCCGTCGTAAGCACTTGGAAAGACGCTGCCGATTTCCAGTAGATCCGAATGATCGGGAACTCTATAAAACTGGAGCACACACGTACGAACACAGGATTGCAGGGTTGGAGAAGGGAGCCACGCGGAGTAGCAGCGTGTACCCATAACGTAGGATTGGCTGCTGGAGGGGATCGAACACGACAATGCCCAGGGAATGTCTCTGAATAAAAGGGGAATTTCGGGAGAGAAGGGACACGCTGGAAAGGGACAACGCTTTGTTCGACGGCTTTCAAGCTTCGTCCCTCGCTCGGCACGGCTCGGCCACTATTCTAGTGGAAGGTGTAATTTTTCGGAAAGATGCCATTAGGGCTGGCGCGCAGGGCGCATTGTCGAGTGCGTCGGTGAAACGAGCTCTCTCGGCTGCGTGGTAGCTGCTGCTGCCGTGGCTAAAGGCCAGCCAGGCTCTACCTGCTCGGCTCATCATCCCGGAGGAAGTAGCCGATAAAACTGGTTTGACGGGTACCGCGGTTCCCGTCCAGTTACTCGGTAGGATGCCTCGAGTTTGGCCGAGTCTCGCCCCTCAAGGGTACATACTCTCCCTAGGCATTGCCAGTACCACCAACTTCACTAGTACCAACCGCCTTTGTGTCCTCGGGCATCACCAACACTCGCTAACACTTCATACACGCATACAGTCCCCACTAACTGTGTAGAGTATGTACACTGTCGTCCATAAATTCCTTATAACTCTGGAATAATATTGTATTAATGATTATTCTTTTTATTAGAATTAATAGAACTCGAATTATTTCTTTATCATAGGATTTTATTAATATGTAACGATGTTATTGTAGTATTAATGCGTTGAGTATGAGTAGTTGATAGGTGTTCGGAGACTTGTGGAAGGCAATGTACATACACGACAGACGGGCGTCCATGTGTTCTCATCGGCACCGAGGATCAGACATCATCGTAACAAATGTTGGCTTTGCCATTCACGGACAGTGGAGTCTCGGGGCTCGTCATCGGCGCGCGAGATATAGCTGTCGCAAACAGGTTTTTTTAAAGGTCCCTCTCACGAAGCGTGAGCGCCTCGCTTTCCAGCATCCCCCTTCCCCAGCTTCAAGCGGGGTGAATGATATAGTCGAATTCTACCGTGCTCGTGTTGCAGGATTGTGATTTCCACGAATCGAAATGTGGAGCGACAGGGACGTGTGAGTGAACAGAGCGGACAGGTAGATCGGGTAATTGGTTTTTACAGGAGAGCACATAATAACACAGCTGCGTAAATAACGTGATAGAGTATCATTAATCTTACTGGACGGGGCGAATGTGAAATTCGAGGGTACTGCGTGGATGCGTACACACGTGGACGTGTGCATGCTGGAGAAGTTGGTAGGTGTGTGTGTGCGCCAACAAATCGGTGATAACTTGCAATTCGAATATCAGCTGGTGGAAAGTTTGCGCTGGAATATTGCGCCGGGATATTTGCCCTGGAATATTATATTGATGCCCGGTGATTGGCCCAGTAATTCGGGGCGGGCAGGTGGGTATGGGCTGAAATTTCGATTAAAGGCAAACCCGAGCTAAAAATAATCCCGGAAGTATCAAGCGGAAATCACGAGATCCCTGGTGAATAGCTGGGCGGATTTCCGCCGAGGATTCGCCGCTCGAGCGGTTAACCGGGCGCTTTGCGTCAAAGGGCAAAGTAAAATGCATGAAAATTAATGACGTTTAGAAAGGTGACTGGAGAAACTGGATGGCCGGGCGCACTCTTGCCCGGATTTATCTTGATTAATGCATTTCCCGTGGATCTTCCTTTTGCCCACTGTTGAGCAAGGCATGCAACCAAACTTTCTACGCGCGCTCTTCTCTCCCATCTCCTCCACCGTTTATTTCTCACACGCTCCAAGTCACCGGTAGCTAATAGTGCGGGGCGAGCGTTAATCGCGCTGGAAAAATCGACTGCGGCTTGCCCCGCTCGTGTCGATGCGAGGGACATCGATCTTCCCCGCTCGAGATGCATATATGCCAGAGTACGTCAAATTGATTTACGAGTTCCACGAGAGATCGTTGGTCCACGACGATTTATGGTAACGAGCGGCTCGATATTATTTCAACCCACGATTCACCTGCACTCCGCTCTCTCTTTCTCTATCTCCTTCTTCCAACTAGTCGCAAGGATGAGCTAGTCAAGTCCCACGCTCGCATTTTTTCCCCTCTGCGACGACGGCGACGGCGACGAGGGAAATTTCGTCGCATCACTCACCGTGTCGTTTACATGACAATGATGGAACTGCATTAAAGACCTCTCGCACTCTCCGCGCCCGCACTACGTGAAAACGCACTCGTTCCTTTAACTGCTCGACAAATGTTACACGAAATCGCGCTACGAAATCATTTCCCACCATTGTATTTAATGAACTACTTAACCCCGTAATTCGTTCAATACCACATTCTTTTATCCTGCCTTTAACGTGTCATATTAGAAATTCTCTTGGAAATGGAACTTAATAAACAAGGAAACAAGCTAAAAGAGAATGCCTAATAAAATCTCCTTTTAAGATAGAAACACTGACACTCTATTTCCAGTCGGAATCAAACATCCACATAGATCTCCGCTCTCCCATGTTAAGTAACATTGTATGCAAATCTCCAATAAATACTTTTCACCATGAACAATGCCCACTTTGCTTATCACAGGGGGCATAGAAGTAGGAAAGGCTCGCGAAGCCAGGCTGTAAATGAATCTCGGTAGAAATGAAACACGATGCGCACTGCGATCCCATGAATACCAGCAACATCTCACAGCATTTAATCTGCGAATGGTGCGAGACGAGGGAGCGAGCATTAGAGAAAGTTGGGTGTTCGGGACCAACCGCAGCGGGACGTAACAAATCAAAGGTTAAATATGGCTGCTCCACCTTCAAGGATCGTCAGAGTTTCACGTCCGAATACGTAATGACCGCCACAAATCACTATGTCGAGCGACGAGTGTCCTCCCATATCAACCATCCCAATTTCAACCTTGGCATTTATTAACCTCGCAACCTTTAACTTCCTTTACCATAGTATTCTTCTAAAAATGCCCCTTTCGAGAGGTAAGTTTCAGGGTCTAAGACAAATGAAATCATCGATAGTAGAGGAAGCAGGTAGACAGGTGCAAAGAGTGGAGAGAGTTGAGGGTTTCCGGAGCACTGTCTCAAGCATAGTCTAACGATGCGAGCGGTACCTCTAATCATTGTGAAGGAAAAATCTTCACGGGCTTATGACGTTTCGCAGAGTCTCGACTGGTGGTGGATCGCAAGTGAGCTTGCGGCGTTACCCACACGTAGACAAGTAAGTAGTATATGCAAGCTATGGCTGAACCAGCTGCGACTGTGAGTAATAGTCGAAGCTAGGTGCACCCGGCTAAAGTGCACTTGAGCAGCAGTGAGCTCCCTTAGCCAGCTGCAGTCTCTGTCTCACGTCCTCTCCCACTATCTCATATCTGCCAAGAGAAGAGCGAGCGAGCGAGCGAGAGAGAGAGACAGAGAGAATGAGAGAGTGAGGCGAGGCTTGCGGTGCGAACCCGGGCAAATTAGCGACGTGTCTATGCAGCCCGGCAGCGCCGAAAGGGATATTACTTCTTAATTCGCCGGCCGAGAGTACGCGCGCGCGGCTCAAGATGAAACCTAAGAGCGAGTTCATAGTCTGCAGACACGGCACGACGCCACTTCGACGTGCCGTGACGTGCCGCGTCACCTCTTCTACTCGGGGAAACGTGATATGTCAGCATTCGCTGGTTGAATTTCACAGCGCCGGAAGATGCAGTCTCCTCTTGGCTGGGACGAACGAGACGGATCTCTTGCAGATTCGTTCCCTTTTAGCGGCAAGCGATATGCCTCGGCGAAGCTAACTGGCATTATGGAATCGATTGGTCTCCAGTCGGACATAGGAAACGCGTTATAGACCGTAACACACCGGACACCCTGAACGGCGCATACTCTCTGGCTAACTGGCTATAAGCGGGTCATTATGGCATGGCGCGTGCATCGAATTATACTAATTCTCCGTATAACCCCTCTCTATGAGAATTTACGGGGTTCCGCTTCGTTAAAAGCCAATGACTTCCCCTCTGCGAGGCAACCGGCAAATCGCCGTGGAAAAATCATACGATCCTTAAATGCCCTTTCTCCCAGCAAAACTGAGTGGACCTTGTTTCAAATTGGGGTTCGCCCCGTTTGCATAATACATATCTCGTGCACGGAATTATTTATCCCAAGATGGCCTGCTCTTTCAGGAGACTGAAGAACAACATCTGAATACCCAATACCGACGAGTACCAGATGGTTATATTCTAAAAAGCAGTGGATACAATCGTCATCTCACAATGACTTATTTCCCGAGGCGCATCTAGGTTAGTGGAGTGCTGTGTCACACTGCCATTTATCGGGACGAAAAAAGCAAGCGGAAGTATACGTCGAGGACTACGGCAAAGTTTCGAGTGGGGTCAATCTCGAGTTTAATCCGAGAACAAATTTGGTGCAAAGTTATACTAGGAGAGAGGCTTGGGCGACTGCACTTATATCGGCTATCCTTAAAACTGAGTTAGCTGCAGCAGCATCGGTTAAAGGGAGTTTCCCCTGGCCGAAAAACAGGCTTGAGAGCCTGCTGGAATTTTCGCAGTACAGGATCCTCTGGAAAAGGTCAGAAAGAGAGCGTTTTTTGCAGTACAAACATTTTTTAAATGCTACTGAAGAACTTTAATTACTTCCATGTTTCAAGAGAATCTTGCAAATCTTTTTGTGGCGCCTTTACGTTTCAACATGGAAGCAACTCGTCCGTTACGCAGGGTAAAGAGAAAAAGTAGCAATGGCTAATCTGGTAAGAAGAAGATTCATTATGAAATAGCAGGTTCTTCATGCATTATTGCTGGCGAAAGGCCCAGGCAAATGCCCATAGGGAATATGCAAACGGATCTCTAACTGCTTGCACCGTGGCTAAGAGTCGGCCTCTATCTTCTCGCAACTCGCTACGCCTTAATTAATTACACGCGCCATCGAAGCCCAGAAGGTGAAGCGATGTTTAATGGATCCCTGGGCGAAGTGAAATGGGCATTAGAAGGGTAGGCAAAACAAAAAAAAAGACGTGGCGGCGGCACTCTGAAACGGGTTTACAATGGGAGCGCTATCTCTGACAGTGCAGAAGCTCGCTCTCGCGTTTGAACGGACCAATTTACAGGCCGGCGATCTTCACCAACAAGCATCAGGCCGGCACCACTTTTACCCGCCAGGATTATAAGGAGAAAACAGTCTGATTCCAATTTGCAGCTGCCAATTGTACTCGAGTGACGGTGACGTTAAAGAGGCGCGGATGTTGCTATCCAACGTGTCACATCGGACTCGTTCGGGATGAGGAATTCATTCGGATATCCCCAGTTAAACCCATTGTCCGTCAAGCCGCAGTCACTGCGCGCTCTATCTCGGTTTGTTTCCCGGATAAAAGGATAGCTTGAAAAGCCCGAGAAACTAGAACGCTTTTAAAACACTTGTCCCAATTGACTGATAAAGTCTGGCCAAATAAAAACAAGATATCGAGTTGAGAATAAAAAGTTTTCCGATGGCATTAAGAAGTAGTCGGTTGAATTCAGTGTGCTTAAACATAATTTGCGATGTAGCTCTTGTAAGCTGAAGCGAGGTATCAAGGCTTCTTCCGGGGCGCGTCACGCCGAAGACTTATGGCGTGGGTATCGTCGTGTTTGCACAATATTATCCGGCTATTTATCAGGATTTCGCGTGGGTTAGTGCGCCTGGCCAGCGAACGTTCTGCGTTACACGCGAGTCGTCTCTCCTTCGTTTTAATTCGCACCGCCGCTGCCAGAAGCCCTGGCGAACCACGCCGCTTCCACGGAAGCAAGTTTAAATTTATTGGGAAAACAGCCACTGCCCCTTTCTCTGGTTTGTATGAATTCGGGCTATCTGCGAGAGTGCAAATTTTAGCCGAGATGACGGACTGCAAAAGGGCACCATTGACGTCGACTACCGAACCGTTGGGTTCAACTCTTAGCAATAGCAATAGCAGTAGGCACGTTTGCCGTGTAAATAGACGCTCGGGATATCTACGAAAAGCTCGAATCTCCTGTGTTTTGTTCTTCTTCAAACGCAGCCTCCAATCCACAGGCAATCAACGAGCGAATGGCAATCGGCATTCAAAGGATTACCTTCTATTGCGAAGATATCACCGAATCTCTATAAAATGGTGGAAAAATTGGGTCCAAAGATCTCGAATTTAAAACTGGATTCTTTGCCGGAAATCAGAAATCGATTCCATGTTCCATTCTGGAAGAGAGAATATCCGTATTACATTGTTCAGAGCTGGATTGTATTGTTAACAAGATGTCGAAGTATGCCAGTCGATTTTTGGGTCGTTCTACGTATCATGCATGTAGTCCGCGGGAGGAACCTGTCCATGAATCAGTGATCGATAGTGCGAGTTGACCTGAATTTTCATTTTTTGAGTGCTTAACAGAGTATAACGAGTGCAGTCGGCTCACAATCCTGTCGGTGGAGAGGAGCAGCACCCTGTGTGCGTGGTGTGTACGGTAATCAGTGAAGCGAAGCTTGAGGGGCTCTCTCACACGTCAGCGATTCACCTCAAAGATGAGTAACATGGAAAAAAAGGTCAGGGACCAGTTCGTTAGCCGTTCCCGTTGCGTTTCTCTCCTTGCGAGTGGAATGCCAAGTCGATCTTGCTCTACCAAGCTATCCATATTTACATCATTCGTGTTATCAATTCCACACATGCGTGTATCATGTATTGATGTTACGTGTATGAATGTATAACATCATCGGGAAATGTCCTTCGAAAGTCGAAAAATGAAAGGACATTCGCAGTTCGAAAAGAATTTGAAGCGGTACTGATTAATTTTATACTCTTCCATTTCGAACAATTCGATTCCTACATGTCCCTGATCATTGCAATGCTCTACCGCTTCGTATTTTGTTTGAATTCGTTCTGTATCGCGTGCGATATCAATGCAGCTGCATTCATTAAAATCTTCCGCCACTTAAAGAGGATATACACGTGCTCGTAGCATTACTACCTATTCAGTTTCGGTGGAAGACACACTCAGGTCGGACACGATCCGAGCCGATCACACACTCGACATTTCCAGGGAACCGAAGGAATTTCTAGGACTCGGTAGGAAAGCCACTTTCACAGAGCTGTTTCTATTGGAAGCCGTGATAGTGTGACATTACAGCCCGGTAAATTAAGTGTCAACAGGAATGGGGGTACACGCTAGAGCATTGCATGTGACGATTCCGCACCGGTTTCTTCCATTGGTCTCCTGCGCATTTCCCCGAGGATGAGATGCTGGGAATTATCGCTTTGCCCTACTGGACGTAACCCAATTGGATAAAGGTCGAGAAAGGGAGCCTCCTGCGCCATTTAGGCCACGCGCATGAATAATGTACGAGACCGAGGGACTCTGACTCCTAATGAATGAATTGGTTTGTCCAACCAGCCTCGTCCTCACTTGACTTTACTCTTCGTTTTATCACTCTTTTACGGCAGGGATGATGAATACCGTAGCATCATCATCCACTACGAATCGCTCTACTGTTCGTGGGCTTCGAGCGTAAAATAAATATCGGCCTCCTCGATGACTTCTAGGCTCGTTTGTAGAAACGCGCGACATGTTATTTTGTCGAAATGAACAATATCCATATGGGAATATCAGAAATCAATGACACGTTATTAAGAGTAGCGCGTCGAGTGTGCGTTCGAGTGTATGAATTGACTGACTGAGCGAGTTCGTCCGCCCTCCGGAGAGTGCCTATCGCACGTTTGTCGGGAGAGTCATCGAGCATTTGAATAACGCCGGTGGCCGGGCGCGTCGATACCGATCAAACGTCACCGATCCTGTGTCCAACCGGGCGCTACGCTCTCTCTATGGTCAATCTTCGTGATTTACGTTTATCGCTACAGCTGCGAGCCAGAGCTATCTCCATGGCGGTCGGATAAACCGGAAAGAGACGCTCCTATATCTATCTGGTCCCTCTAATCGCCACGACATCGATCCACCGGGTAATTAGTTGACTTCTACACAGAGAGACGATGACAGAGGGCTCTGAATTCACCCAATGTAAATCTCTTCTCGATTATACAGAGAATTCGTCTTCCCCTGTCGTCCGACTACCTATTTGCTTGCTAGTAAAATATGGGGTACTTCTGATGACTTTAATACCGTGTCTTCTATAATTGATAAGTGAACCGTGGCGAAGTGCATGCATTCCTGCCATGCTTATTCCTGATAAGACGAGCGAGACAAAGCAGAAACGTCGCTCTAATTGCGAATGATCGACGTGGTAATATTTCCTTGGTGATTGCTGCCGAATAAGATCGTGGTGACCCATATTTTAATCAGTGAACGAGGAACGAATGAGAGCCTTGCTACGGGGGGTTTGTCTGCAAGAGTTCTTCATCCTGTTACGAGTTATTTATATACTCACGCTGACTTAACACTTAATACTCGCTGCGCTTGAGAAGTTCAGATAGTAATGATTACAACCATTAATATCCGTCAGTGTATCCATAGAAATGAAGCAGAACTGACGTAATACTTCTGTCTGTTTAAACTAGAAATACTCTGCAGCGCAATAAAGCGCAATATTGGATAGAATTTGTATTTCGATATTTGTTCAGTAACGCACAATGATTGAAAATAAATACGCTAAAGTTCTCCGAAAAATATACCGAAATTCACGGCTTCCATAAAGCGGGAGAAATAATATAAAGTAAAGTTAGCTTGGCGAAATGCGTTGGTTTATTGGCGTAGGGTGTCGAAAACATGGAAAAAAACTCGTAGGAGCTGCAGCAAATTTACTTACCCCCGCTTCATCAAGTCTCGGCCGACTTTTATCGCAATTATCGCCTTAGCCTGCTTACGAGGCTGGTTAGCCTCGCATAATTGCAATTACCTACCCGCCTGGTAGTGGTCGCCGTCGTGCTGCGTCCCCGTCGTGTTCAACAGGCCGAATGAATTCCCGTAGGAGGCACACGCCGGCTTTATCGCGCTAGCGAACGTTCTGTTATTCTCGATCGACGCGCACTCCGCGATGCCCTAATTAATATTACACTCGACACCTTGACTTATCGCCGATACAAATGCGAGTTGGCCGTCGGCGCGCCAGGCGACGCCGAGCGTCCAAGGAGCGCTATCTCGCTCCGAGCACCAACTGCACAAGATAGCCGGCTCAATTACATATGATCTAAGGTGTTGAATACGCACTGCAGCCACGGCCCGCTGTCATCTTGGAACACCAAGATTAGATACAGCCAGCCCGATCCAACTAGTACTCGGCAATTTATGGTACCGCTCTTCCGAGACATTCATTGCGACTGGTGATTCAAAAGTGATCGGAAAACTCTCCCGATTTTTAATTGTACTTTATATCCTGTGCACAAATTATTTTCTTACTTCGGAAGCGATTAATTATACAGGTAGTTTTGAGATAAGAATGAACTACTGGGTTATTGACCTCCAGTGAATTCGAAATACTGATACTTGTTGAAGGTTACTTATGATTGTAATACTTTTATTTAAAATCATAACTAGTAATGAATTTAAGCTGTGATAATAATCGATTCTTTATACTTTATATTGTAATTCCAAATGGCTGGTATTTTTTATATCTGCTACAGCTAACAAGATCATTCTTATTTATTCCATGTGCGCAAATCTAGTGGAATTAAAGGATGGGTAGTACAGGTATACCACCGGATTTGTACGGATCGGCGAAAATTCGTAGTTACATACCGCATCGGGACGATCGAGGGAGAGTGTGGGTAGAGAGAAAGAGAGAGAGAGAGAGAGAGAGAGAGAGAGAGAGAGTAGTGGAGATAGCAGGGGGTTCGTGTGGTAACAGCAATTACTTGGGCGATAGTTGGCAGGAATTAATTCTCACGCAGAGGGGGATTATCAAACGCGCGTTTCCCATCGGCACGCGAGGATTCGTGTGCGCCGCAATTAATCTTAATACACCGGGAACGCGCCGAGCACCGACTAACACCGATACCAACTGCATTGGCAGTACCTGATCATCCGGATCAATTTGACTCTCGAGATCGAGAGGCACCGTACTCGAAATTGGCACGATATCGCAATACGTCTAGATATGTATTTCCATATAATCGTAGAAAGCCTCGTAATTGTCAGAATTCCTTTTATTAATGCTTAGTAACATCGTATCTATAATGATAGAATTTATTTAATGATTTATCGATTCTCACTTTGCTATGAAACATTTAAAGAATCTGTTTTAATAATAGGAGAAAGATTACAGTATGATAAACAATCAAAGTATTGTGCACTCAGTAAATATAACCCTCGCCCATGATGTCATAAATGATGCTATTGGAAAGCCCACCTCTGCTGGCATCGACATTCAACGTTAAACCGCGTGATAATAAATCTTGCGATTATTGATCTCTCACTCAATAAACACCAATAAAATCTGAATTACGAGCTGCATTCGAATAGATCCCGATAACAATGCCTCGGCAGGCCCCGGTTTGCCCTATTTACTATCGCTTGGTGAGATCACCGACAGAATAGAGATCTTCTGAAGCACATAAAACTCGAAGAGCTGTTATGCCAAGTTACCGATGTGACGTTTAACTAACACGGGGGCCTGGAATTAAGGCAGCCTTTAAATGCCCCGGCGAAATCGTTATCGCCGATAGGTTTCCTTATCCCGGCGTCCATTCATCGCCAGATAGAGAAATCGAGCGGTAGGTGAAAGGGGGAGAAAGAGAGTCAGTCGTAAACTTTTAACGATCACATAGTGAAAACCATCGACGGCCTATTCAGGTGGCTCTTAACGATCGTCGGGCCACTTAGAAGTTTGCATACACCGAGCAATTTAACGAGCCGGCGAAGCGAATCCGTAAAAATATCGAGCATTGATTCACCGGATGCCGACAGTACGTGAAAACGCTCCAGTTTCCAGTGGGCAGAAGCAATGCTAGCAGGTTAATCTCGGACCTTTCCGTGTGGAAGAGGGTGTTAGAGAAGCAAGGTGGCTACGCAAGCGATATCTTAAGATAGAGGGTAAAAGCGGTGCACGCCGAGATAGCAGCGTGTCACGCTTCCATCCCGTATTTTTCCATTTACCTGTGAGCGCCGGCTGACACCCTGCTGGCGATACTAGCAGGACGTGAGACAGCCGTGATTACACATGACGCTGCTGCCTGAAAGACTCTGTTGTGCGCCTGCCACCGATGCGAGCGGTGTTCCACGAAAATGAGATCACGCCGGGACTGTTTCTCCTAAGCGGCGATGCACAGTACCGCCGTTTTGGGAAAGCGTATTATATGCCTTGGTTTTGAGAAAGGAATAGCAAGAGTTTAGACTGACAGAATTGAGCAGGAAGATTGACTGTCAAGAGGTGAATGTCTACAGCTACCTGCTCGTCTAGCTAAGAATGGGACGGGGAAGCCAAATTTTTTGATAGCGCGAGAGGCACATTGCGCTACCATAAACCGGGATATCCAGAACCATGATACTTGGACAGATTCGAGATAAAGGCTTGGCGAGCGGCTCCGTTCACCCCGGGGTTATCAACTCTCTCTAACCCGCCGCTGGCTAACGGCCGGACGTTCAATTATTTATTTAGTCTATCTTATCGCACGCCCGATGCTCGCATCAAGCAACGCCGTCTTCGTGAGTTCTCGCCTTCCTCTACTCTTCTGCTCCCTAGCAGCACCGGTGCGAAGGAATCCCTTCGGAACCTCGGAGAAGGACAATTTTTCTAACCCAATACCACTTTTCCAATCTTCAGAAAAGCAAGTAGTCCTAGCCAATCCAACGCGGGACAAAGTGAAAAGTTAGAAAGTTGCATTTCGTGTTAAACGAAAGTTAGATTCAAAGAATAATAGTGCCATTATTCGTCACTTCTAAATATCCACTTAAAGTTCTATAGTAGCCAATTTATCGAGCTGCTGTCGCAACACTACAATCCTCGAAAATTGGGAAGTCGGTCTTGGCTCGTTCATTCAAGAGGCTGCTTTAACACCGGCCTTTCGGGAAACTCCGCTGATCAAGTGGATACCGAGTTTTCTACTTTCCAAGCTCTCCTCGGCCCGTTGTTTCAACGAGAGCAAAGTTATTCCTGGTCCAAGTGCACCGGCAGCAATTGAAACCGGGTCGGCCGCAAAAAAGCTTTCGATGCTAAAGCGTGTCTCGGAGAGGAGCGCTCTCACTCTGAGAGAGTACATAGGTAGTACTGACTGCGCACTACCTATCCAGTAGTGTCTACGGCGTGGCTAACAACCTCGCTCGATCTGCTTGTCCGCTGGTTCCCATCCAGCAGACTCGTTTTCCTTTCTTGCCAGCTAACTGTTCCAGCTCGCTGGGGGGTCGAGCCTAACGATCTCGAGAACGAAAGCCCGGATTAACGCGATGCATATACATCTACACATATACAGCTATCTACCTGCTTACACCTTCAATCTTGCACACTACGATCAGAGGCCGTGCGAGTAGTCAAGTTCCTCTGCCCCAATAAATCCATCGCCAAGAAAAGTATAAATGTTTATTCTGTTCACCGTTGGAGAAGTAAGTTCGCAAGGTGTATTATAGCACTTTGAGAATGACAAAGGGGAAGAGTTAATCTACAATGAACTATTCGCTAAGTTAGCCCAGAAACAACGCGCAGACCACGTCGAGGCCAGCTGTCCTGCGCGTGTCAGCTTGAAAGCTGAAATTTCAATAAACTCTCATCCTTCCCATTACAGTTCGACGTGTTCCAAGTGGTGCAAAATTCGAAACACGCCTGACTATTCTAATTTCACTTGAGTTTAATAGATTGTGTTAGGAAATTTTATACCTTGTAGAATTGCAAGTAAATCTCGGCTCATGTGGTATAGAAATTGATCTCGTGATTTACAAACTATTGACCAACGAAAGCGGATTTAGTCAATCTAGTACATGCGTTATTCGATGAACGATCACCAGAGCATACAAGAAAGATAAAATATCGGCGGATATTGGGTAATGCATTACAGACTGAGTTCAAATAGTCTCTCGCATGTATGGAGGTTCTACACTTATTGAAGGAGACACGACACACGTCAATGGGAGAGACATTAGCCTGACACGACTTCCCTTTCCTTCCTTCCCTGATAGATTAAACGCCAGAAATTTCATAAGGAGCGTCGGTGGAAAGTGACAAACACGATTGGCGCAGACATTCATTATATTTACGCGTTCGGTGCTAGCGTACTCTTCCTCCTTATCCTGGCAGGAGTACGTGAGTGAGGAGCAGAGAAAGCAGAGAGAATAATATGAAAGTCCACGGGAGAAGCGTCCCCGAGTGAAGTGCGCTCCGACGAGAGGAAAGAGCGATTCCGAAGGGGGTGGAGAGAGCGTCGGGCAAAAGTACCAGGGTAATAAAGGGACTTTCCTGACCTTTCGAGCGGAAAACTTTTCGAACCTACTAAGAACTCAATTTCAAAAGCACAAATAGAACTGCGCGTTATGCGCCTCGAAAAGTCTCGGAGCCCGATAAGCGTGCGCCAGGTCAATGCGGATTGTCGAGCACCGGAGGCAAGAGAACCAAGGGAAAAAGGTGGCGGGAGGGCGGGCGCTGACATTACATAAGAAGGGGGTGTACTCAACCAGCCCGACTTTAAAGGAGGGCTTGAAGATGCCTTACGGCGAGAATGACTTAACCTCTCCGGGGACCTGTGTTTGTTACGGCGCATAATACTGAAACACTTTGTATGTGTTCAAATGTTTTGGAAACACAAACTGTAAACACTAAATATTTCAACAGTTATGCAAAGTATTTCAATCTTGAAAACAAATCTTGAGTGCCCGCTTTAGGAAATTTAGTTTAGATCAAACTCAGCTATTAACTCTCAAAGTCATTAAAAACATTTAAATTGAATGTTCTGTCGATACCAGCCGTGGCTTTTAATCCAATTCGTACAAGGGGTGGAATTTTTCTTACGTCCCATGCGAGCAGCTCGTATTCCTGACAAAGTTGCTCTCGTGTTTTTTACCGTAGGAAACGTGGGTACTCGCTGGTCAGGCTACATCGATCCTTCGCCAAGTTTATGGGCCAACCTGACGTCCGCGCTCCTAAATAAAGCGCACCTTTTCCCGGGTCCGTTGTTCAGCATGCATCGTACGTGCCATAACTTAAAAATTTTATGAACAGTCCTGGGAATTGACTTGAGGATTTTACGCGTGGCAGCGGGTAATACGCGTGAGGAGTCGTGCTGGTGGCGCGCGAGTGATCGCTGTCATATGGAGCAGAAAGTCGTAAGGGGTTAGGAACCGTCGTGCGCAGACCGATGGATGCAAGTAGTAAGTTAAAGTGCTTTCGTGAAGTAGATATTAACATATCATGTTATTTGAATATAAATTTCATTAAATTTATATCATAACTTAGAAACAAATTCTTATACAATGATTGACTATAATAATGCGTGGGAAGATGGATCGATCTCGAATAGAATAGACTAATTTAGTCTGGTTTGGTGACGAAATCAAAAAGGTTGAATCACACTTCATGGCGAAGTGAAACGGAAATGCGAAGTTGGCGGGCGTCAGAGGGTAACTGACTTTCGGAAATGTTGGGAAATGCGCGTAGCTCAGGGTGCAGAGAGAAGAAGTAGCAGCGGCGGCAGTGGCAACACCAGGAGCACGGCTCTTTTTCCTTAAGCACCGATCTAGAGCGCTCTTCGTGAATGGAATATATGAAAGTTTCTCTGACGCAGAGAACTCGGTCTCTCGGTGCAGCATAGAAGAGAGAGAGAGGAGTGGGCGCATCTAGAAGGAAGTTTCGAGCCTAGACCTCGAGGCGGCAGCGTCGGCGGCATCTTGAGAGAGAGATATTGTTCAAGTTAGCGAGCTTGCTCGGGCCCCCTTTTCATCCTACTCTCCATTTCTCCGCGGCGCTTTCTTTCCCTTTCCAACTACTTTTTCCGGCCCGCACCCGAGGACTAGCCGCCCCTTATTTGCTCGGCTCCTTTCCCAAGCATACATCACTCGTTCTCTACCCTTTCCTCTTCCTACGCCGGCTTCGGTTCCTCCTCGTCGAGCGACCACGAATGAAGAGAAGAGCGACGACGACGGTGAACCGGAACCCTTCATTAAAACGATTCGATCGGCATTTGTTCGATAAGTCGCTCGTCCGCCTCTGCTTTCCTTCTTCTTCCACCAGAGCTCGTCGATTCGACTCCTCAAACTTGCCTTCCTCCACTTCCACCTCTTTGCCGAAGCCATTTCAGTTTTCCTTCCAGAATACTTGGAACGTCGAGAGCCTCTTTGTTTTCCCGTCTGCCTGCTGGAATTGTAATCAGAGCTATGGGCGATGCTCGTAAAGCTCGGTGTCTCGCATTGGCCGACATCGTCGTCCTCGTTGCCACACCGGAGCCGAAGGTAGAAAATGTTCCTTTCGAGACCGGTTGCTCGGATATATTTATACATTTGTTTATACGGCCCGGCGAGGCTCTGCGCGCGATATTCCCTTTCATGTCGTCGCCCTGAGCTCGCCTCTGCGTCTGCAGCCTCTCACTCGAGCTGCTGCTCTCGAGTTTATTGTCTTGGGACCTGACGACTTCACCGCACCGCACCACACCATCACTGTCTTCTTCGCCCGTAGACCTTTGACTTTAAAGCGTAACTAAAAGGCTGCGCAATCCTAGACATCGCTGCTACCAACTTCATTAGACGCTTTCAGTAAGGACCTGTCGTCGATTGATTAATCTTTCACGAGATCCCATGGTAAATTACTTTAGGGCGTGCGTGAAATGTTGCAGACCCTGTGAGAATATATTCCGAGTTTCGAAAGTGATTTTAGTGAATGCAATCATCATAGCATTGTAAGAATCTAGTATTAATATAACGACAATCTTTAATGCCAATGTGATATTCAGGATTGCCCAATGAAATAATTCAATCAAACATATGCGCATAATTATGGGAGTTAGTTAATTTGAAACCAGGAGTATTCTGTTGTTGTTGCAAGATCAATATTGCTTCCGATATACTATTGTATGCGGACACCGAAACCCCATACGCACTTTCTCCGACTGCACTCATGTTAGGGAATTCGTAACTAATGCAAATACGGCGTCCAAGCAAAAGCTAAATCCATTTCCCATCGCGGAACTACTCATCGAGAGAATTTCATTAAAACTTGTCGAACGCAAACGAAGCACTGCGAGTGTATCAGTGTAAAGGGGAGAGAAAGAGAGTAGAAACGAGAGACGAGTGCTGGCTCTCATGCAATCTGTTTATTTCCACGTGGATTTCCAACGCGTTCCGTGTTTTGACGGCGAATTGTCACGGAGCTTTTTAATCTCGGGATGCTCGCCCATTTATTTATTGGACCGGGATGACTGCAACATGCGGCAGGCAATGGAGCCTGCTAACAACACGTATTTAACTATGTGTTTCTCCAGACTCATTTATGTTTATTCCTCAGCAACGATGGAGTAAGTCGTACACGAAAATACTTTCCGAAATGTATATGCAGTGATTCTGCCCTCGTTGATAATAAAATGGGCACGTTAGTGTGACATAAAAAATGCATAATTAAACACTCGAATATATTGTCATATTTATTTGCTTATATTACAAATTACGTAATAACAGTCAACCCGTTTTACTGTGTCAACGTTATATGAATGGCGTTCGCGGCCGAGTTCCACCAACCAATTACAATCCATAGTGACAACCAACAATCACTGGGATCCTGGAAGGACGTCCTTCAATCAATCGATTCGATCAGTCAATACTATTCAATGCACTGGCAACATTTGACGAAACCCGAGCATCAACGTGATATTACATTGCCGATGCAATTAGTTTGATGTACTGACGTCGGCAATTAAAGGAACCTTGGCTACCGTGAAGCTAAACGAATTTATCGCCGGTGCACCGCTTGGAATATGATTACACACTCGGCCGCGGCTGGCATTGGCGCAGGCAGGCACTGATAGAATCAACACGTTAGGCCAACCACCAAAAGGTACACTCGCAAACCCACTCGCACATCGCGTTTTCCCTTCGAGCGAGGGAGAAAGAGAGATAGAGAAAGAGAAAGAGAAAGAGAAAGAGAGTGAGGGAAAGATAATATTTATAGCAGTTGGCGGTAAATGGATCGCGGTTACCTGTGCTCGTTAAGTTACGGAGCCGGTCGGTTTGAATAGACACGTTGAAATTGCGAGGACCTAACGACGTTACGGCCGGCGGGCGACAAGATCGCGTTACGTCGGCTCTGAGCGTAAAACCCTTTTGCATCGGGAGCAGGTTCCACTCTCGAACCCAGAGAAAGGAGACAGCGCGAGCGAGAGTAATCACACGCGAAAGTAGACAGTTCTCCAGTCTAGCTTTGAAAGCCGAGGCCTCCGCGAGAGACGATTTAGCAGCACTTATTGTCTGAGAATAATAAGAAAGTTTACGGGTGCGGAAAACGGCGCGTATTAAAAAGTCGGCTGATTTCTCGCGCGTATCAGCCAGGATTTATATCACTCGGCGTGGAACAATGCCGAAGAGAACCGGCGTTGCTGCCGGCTGGAATGATATTACTTGCTCTGCGAACGCGCGCTTAATAGCTAGGGAAATCTGCATAATGCTGCTTGACCTTTTTCCGCCCTGTCGACCGTCTAGTTAGCCTTGCGGGGCTCACGCCTATCTAACGTTTGCCCGGCGAATAAATATTGTTACAATGGGAGGAGAGCTGGATAAGCGACGGGCTTCGGTGACTGCTAGCTTCTAATGTGTGAGAAGGTCTATGCTGCTGACGGGACTAACACCCTTCGGGCTATTGTAGTTTCTCGCTAGGAAACGCTTTCGCAATGAAATGCTGCTGATATTGATTGGTATGAACTTCATACTCCTAGCAATAACACTAATGGATAACTTGAACAATTGGAAATTAAAGATTGATGATTTCTGATCATTTATCTGACATATTATGTGTTTAATTTATTATTGGAGTGCGATATATTAAGGGGAACGTATACCCTGCAATATCAATCATCCTAGGAAGAATTGATATCTAATTCGCGGAGAGCTTTTTGCTATCTGCTGGCACTGATTAGGTCTAATTGATCAGTAATTAACACGATGCTGTGATAAAAGGCCATTCGGTGCTAGTAGCTCGCCGAATAGATATTCGGTTGCACTGCTCCCGGGGGCATCGAGCAAACATGCACGCATATTATGTACGGTATCATCGCTGAAATTACGTAAATGCAGCGATAACCAGGCGCGGGCTGGCGCCGCCGGCACCAATATCGCGACGTCGCATCCTGATAAAATCGAATGAAAGCTTCAATTATACGTGTAGTTCGCGAGGCTGAATGCCAGTGGAAAAAGCATTGGAAAATATTGCGCCCGCGTTCTCTGAATAGCTTTGGAAATAATGAGGCACGGTACCGGCCAAGGGAAATACGTGCAACGCCACCGGTACAAACGCATTAAATTCATGTCGATATCTAATAATTGCATTAAATAACACGCGACAGCACGCCCAGTATAAACAATAGTCGTGTCGCACATAATGATGCGCCGGAGCGTGGCGTTAATTAGGACAAAGACAGAGAAGAGGGAGTCCAACGTGGCAGAGCTCGGCTAACATGGCCGAGCGAGCGTGTATTAACGTTCTTGGCAATAGCGTTCTCGTCGGGGGCTGCATTTCCTGCAACAACGAGATTCCTGGATGCTGCGAAACTTGAAAGGCAGACGTGTGTTGTCGCTGAAAATCAGAGGAAGCGCCCGAGTACCGAGCGTTTTCCAACCGCATCGCAAACAAGCTCCTTTTCCGTCACCACATACACAGCTAGGAATACTCGCTCACGGATACTCGCACGTATGAGTCGCTCACCTCAGAGTCGCCGGATGAATCTCGCGCTGGTGCGGATCTCCGAAAGTCTGCGGTCTCGCTTTTCCGCTCGCCTCTCGTTGCCGGCAGCAAGTACTGTTTACCTCGGCAGGCTGGCTCGACGCGTCTAAATAGGTAAGTACGTGTACCATCGGAGCAGAAAGCGAGCGAGCGAGCGGCCGAGAGAAAGAGGGAGTGGGTCGCAACAGGACAAAAAGCAGTAAGCCCGTTGGTAGAGCGAGGACTGCGGTCGAGAGAAACAGAGTTGCCGGAGGAAGGCTTGCTCTAAGCTGATCGCACAGCTTACCCAGCAGCAACCGAGGAGCAGGAACGTAGGAAGGTCGTGGTGCTCTCTGAGCGCCGGTGTAAACCGCATCTCACACGCGCGCGGTTACACCGAGAGGCGCTTGGGCGTCGCTGGCGGTGCGGTGGCTAGCGGCGGCCTTCCGTTTTTTCTTGTTTATTCATTCATCAGACGCGCGGTTTTATCGATTCTGGAACGAAGCCAGCCAAGAGGCCGAGCCGCACCTCGGACTCCTAACAACCCAGAGGTGCACCGCGCCTCCTCCCACTCTCCTCTCTTACTCCTCGCTCCCTCGCTTCTGCCTATTTCTACCTTCGCCCCCGCTTTTCTACCACCGGCTTTCTCGGACCCGCAGATATCCTCATGAAAACGTTGCATACCGGTTCACTGGCCGTCGCACTTTACAGCCACCACGTACCTATGAACCCCTGCACCTGCAATCAAGTTGGATGCGCGCCGCCGCCCCTTCATTCGCCGAGTGCCGGGATTGCTTGGGAAACGAAATGCAAGGATTCCCCACAGTTGAATGAGATTGCGTACTGCTTAACCGCCGTGCAAATTGCTGCCGCCCGGTTACTCTGAATTATTGAGCGAACCCAAGCGATCCTTCCTGATCTATCTGTTACCTCTTTCTCAATGCTTACCGCTTTCCACCTAACTGCAAAAGCGAACTTGTTTTCCCGCATCTTCGTCAAAGGAATACTTTATGGAGCAATGCTTCGCCAGGAGCTTTTTATCGCGGTCTGGTCGGCTTCTTTTCTACGCTGGTTGTTATACGAACGCGCGAGAGTCACGCAGCCATGCGTGCCGCGTCCAGCTGACAGGCTGGGAAAAGAAGTTATAGGGAATGGCGGAGTAACAATATTTTCAGTAAACTAGGTTACATAAATCAATCGGAAAAATGGTGGCTTGGATCGTACATGTAGACATTTTGTATACACGTAAACTTTACCGAATGCTATGAGTATCAAATACTGTAAAAGTGAAATAAAATAGCGTGAAAATGTGAGGCGGTTTTTTTTTTTTTTTTTTTTTTTATTATTGTAGCCTGGGACGAAGCACTCGGATGTCAATGTTTTCCAACTGAAACAGATACGTAACGAGGCGCGCTGGAACACCAATTGGCCGAACAAAACGCAACTGCAGACAGTTTTGAGAATGAAATTTAGACAATAAAAGGCTGTGGTAGCTGGAGGCCCACAGACGCCGTAACAGAGCGCGGGAAATAATAAATCCAAATTCAAAGGCTGGAAGATCAGGGCTCTGGATATTTTTTCGGTGCACTTTCGAGCTGACCCTTCATATGCGGGTCAAATATCTGAAAATTCCCGGCCGACTGACTTTCCATACTTGACGCGGAGTGGCGCGCGACCTAAATAAGAAACAAGAGCGCGCCGCGCTAAAAATAATTTCTTAATTAGCTTGTGAACGTAAGGTCACGAGGAGCTAGACGGGAATCAATTGCTGGCATCGTTCTCCCTTTAATTAGCTACTTCGCCGACCTTTCCCTTCTCTTGCTCGCGCTCGGATGTATGAATGTTTGAAAACTTCGTTCGCTCTATGTACGTTTCCCGTTCGGCTCTTTGAAGTTTCTGAAAGCAAAATTCCAGACTTCCACGCATGAGAGGAACACTAAAAATTTCAAGAAAAACCCGTATGAATGAAAATGCGGTTGATGTTAATTTGTCGTTACGGTATTTTCAGATCTAACGCTTGAATTCTATTCATTTTTAGAGGAACGCATTTTGTAGAGTAGTTTTCGAAACAGTTGAATAAAAATGTACTATAGTCCTCGAACAAATTGTCATCCTATACAAAGTTAATTACACTAGAGCGAACATCCTCTGAAATCTAGTGCGCCTCTGTCATAGCTCTCGGGTAGTTTGAAATCATTTTTGCTTCAGGATGACATTCACCCATTTGCGCAGTTCATTGTCTGGAGTTGGTATCGGCTGGAAATCATGAGTGCTTCTCTCCATTCACATGGTAGATCGAAGCAGCAGTATCGCAGTATTCAGGCTGTTGGGAGTTACATTGAGAAGGGAGAGAAACAGGGTCGCCACAGGAGAAAGTTCCAGGCAGATCATTGGCGGATCGTTTGCAACAACCGAATGAAGTAAATAATGCCAGTTATTCGAAATGTACGTGTGGCAGAACACGCTTGAACCAGGAAGCGCCGCAAGGTGGGATTGCTAAAGTCGAGCATCGAGCACGACGATGGATCATTCGGTTCGTGCAGATGCACTAGCGGATTTCATTTCGCTCTATCTTTCTCCAGCGATTCATGTACCCCGAAGCTAGCTAGAGTAGAGATTACTTCTGTTTCAGTCTCGCCTCGGTTCGCTTCTAAAGTTTCTGATAACCTGTCGAACTCCCGATAACTGCGAACGCCTGCCGTGCGCGGTAGCTCTATTGTCGAAAAGTTAAACTGCTCATTACCTTGCGCTGGGAGTACGATATATTTCTGGAATATGTTACCCTGGCGCTACAGAATACGAATAAAAATTGGCGAAACGTTCCATATTCGATAGAAATGTCCTCCCAAGCAATATTTCCTTCGCCTGCGCTAACCACGCCGATAAACTCGGCAAAATTCCAAACGCCTCTCCACGTAAGGAGTTGCAGCTGTTGTGTTATTATTCCGAATGATTAATCTTAAGATTTCCAATACTATCGACTTTTTATATTAGCTTAATTTTATCCATGAGAATGAGGCATTGAAGCGAGGCAAAGTTCTATAATAAGAGGAAGGTGTTGGTGCAAACAGGGACCCGGAAATTTCAAGATCTCTATATCGAAGGTCGCCTGGAGAGGAGCGCATTCATAGTCACTGCACCGTAGAATGGGCCAATTATATAGGTAGTTAGCTAATTTGCAATGCAGAATGCTCTCCCCAGGCTAGAAGGAAGGCTTCTTTGTGCGTGGGAGGTGGGACAATATGTTTACCAACGGTTGCTCCCTTTCCGCCGCTCGCTTACGTAGTCCAAGCTTCGGCCATGATTTCTATGACAATTCTGAAATTCTCAGACGTTGCGCTAGAGACCTAGAGTCGCGCGAGCGCTCTCAATTCATATGCAAATGTAGTGGCGAACCGCGGTACAAAGACACACCTGTCTCTCTGCCTAACGCTCTTCCTCACCTCGCTTCGAGTCGCGCGACTTTACAACGCTGATGTAAGATCTGCCATTCTCAGAGGCGAAATATCGGCGGAAAGGCCCGGCTTTGCTACTAAAGCGAGACGGAGTCAAACCCAGACACCCATGGAAAACAGAACGGACTAAGCGACTGGATTACTGTTATCGCGGTGCCGCATGCTTTAACATAAGCAAACAGTCTATTTCATTGGCTCGGACGGTAAAGCACGTGGCGGCGGAGGTATGACATCAGCGAGCATGTTATTTCAGCCTGGCAAGTCGAGATATACGCTGAAGCCTCGCTACAAAGCGTGACGTTTCATACTAGATAAGCCTATAAGTCATTTGAAACCCTGGCGCTGCACGTACTTCGCTTCTGAATATACCTACACCCTCCCAAACTCGTGCGCGCCATCCTTCCATCTTTCTCGTTCTCTCTCTCGCTCCCAGGGTGAAAGGCACCACACCTGTACTGTATGTCCCGTGCATCGAGATGTGCTCGTACCAGCCGTCGTATAACGAGATACACGTCAGAGGCGCATGCGATCCCCAGCATCCGACTTCCACTCGCCAAACCCTCCAACACCGGATCCCGCATCCTAGAGACGCGTGTGCGTGCCATGAGAGAATTTCCCGCATACCCGGATGACAGTAATCGAAGCCTGATAATAATTGGGAATTAAAGATCGAGATCACCTGTCGAGAGCCAGCGTAAGAAATGGCAGTTCCCAGTGGCAATTAAATCACAACGGGACTATAATCACGCGCGCACCAACACGTAGTTCTATAATCAGGAGAAAGGGTCAGAGAAAGCAAGACAGCGGCGTTTTGCCAATCGAGCGTCGCCGCTAACAGAAATGCAGGGCTGACTTTCGCAGAAGTGGGAGGAACTAGACTGCTTCTTGCCGCGAGTGCAATAACCGCGCTGTCGGGTGCGGACATAATTGGCACAGCCAATTATGCGTCTTGGAGCGATCGAGATTCGTAAAGAAGTAGCTTTTCAATAATGACGCGATGGGAGTTCTTTGGAGCTTTCGACTTTAGGACGCGTAAACTTGGAAGAGAAATGGTGTATTGCGGAGGATCATTGCTTCTAATCTCATTGACCAATTGGCCACGTTATGTCAGACCTTTGCTCGAGCCGGCACTGCCAGAGACTGGTTATGCGCTCTCGCCTCTCTCGTGCTTAACGCTTGGTCTACCGTGTCCGAGCGGGTTTGCGTGCACGCCTATTCACACATGTGCTCTCGGCTGCCGGTGGTATTGCGGCTACGGGACATACCGCTCTCGGGACTGCGTTCATACGTGCTCGCCGGCCAAGACTCCCTCTCCACCTCCGTGGCTTTCTGCCCTCCGTGTGTGTGTCACTGTGCCCCGACACACGTGCACCCGGGGCGCACGTACGACACGCCGGTGCAATTCCACGCGCGGCGATATGCTCTCTGGACAGCCGTCTAATCGACTGGGCGCATACAGTACCCGCTTGCAACCTGCTCGTACGCCGCTCGGACGCTCCCATTTCGCATATATGTGCTCGACTCTGGCATCGTTCCTCCTACGAAACCAAAGCAAAACACTCGCTGCCAAGGTATTGTTGGCCTGAGCGCGCGTGTCACTGCCGCTCTGATTGACGAGACGCTATGCTTGGAATTGTATCGGTCATTAGTCACCGGAGCGCCGCGCTGCGATTCGAGAGGAGTTCGCATTCGATATGAGTCATCACCGAGCTATTCCTCGCGGCAATCAAACCACTGTTGGCAGTGATGCGAGCCTGATAAGACCTAACGAGCGCCGTGATAAGAGCGAGCCACTCGTTTCGTAATAGTGAGCTCGCGTGATTGTTATCGGTAATTCGATTTAATCCATTAGACTGATCGCAAAGCGAGTAGTTGATCGGTGTTTCGTGTCGGGCGCCTTCTAAATAAGGCACCAACTAGTTCCACCCTGAATTTGTCCCGTTTGTTCGAGGGTGGAACCTGTGTATTCATTTTCACTGGCGCACCTTTGGGATTAGATAAGAGAAACTGTGATTTTTAAAACGGGACACGATCGAAAGTGCGAGCGGATATAGCAAGTTGGAGGAGAGTTCGACTCGAAATGCCAGCGGCTTGAATCTCGGCCAGCCGAGAGGCGAAAGAGAGCGAGATAGGGTAGAGCAGGCAGTTGCGAAAGAAAGTGGCGGTAGCCAATCGTATGCTAATTAAAAGTAGGCTGGCATACATCGTGTTACCGGTAACTTTTCAACCAGCGAAATCATTCGTAGGTGCATAAGGCATTTATCTCTTTAAACAAATAAATCAATCAAAAATTAAACAACTATTTTATCTTCTCCTGATACTCGTGCATAATTCAGAAGAAGATTGTCTAATTACAAAAAGCAATGAAATGTGAAAAATAAACTTTAATTATAAATGATTCATCGGTTGGATTGGACTTCGATCTCAGCGACTTTTGAATGGTAACCGAGTTCGAGAGATCGAAGGACTAGTATACTAGCCTCTGCTTTGCAAGGCTAGCTACCATCACCTGGCGCAAGAGCCGGTGCTAATAGCGCTCGAGCTATCTAGTCGATAATAGCTGTATTGCTCGCAAGGGCCATTCACCGCGTTCCGCAATCAAAATCAAGATCATCGATGCCCGCACACCAGGATACTAGTGCTTCGACAACGACGAGATAGTCGTCTACGACATTCAATGCCAGCCGGTCTGCTCGCACTTCAACACAACTGTGCACCTCTTTGTTTCTCATACATGGAAAGCGTGTGTTCGTGTATGCTTTTGTAACCTTTTTCTCCTGGTTCGAGAATATTTCGTGTCACGCGACGCTTAATCCAGCGCAGAGTGAGTTCGGGGTCACGTCCCTGTGGGCGCACGCATTTATATGTACAGGCTGATGCATTAGACGGGGTATCAACTTTTTACCATCGAATTATTGATAATATCGATATTGCGTAATTGTTTTGGTAGCCGTGTAGCCACTACACGGAGTAAATCATGACAGATATCGGCGGCTTATCGATTAATTAAGAAATACTATATTAGGGTCCTAGATAGGTCTGCGGATAATAAATCTATCAGAAAAATGTTCGAAAAATGTCCGTGTAGTGCTGAGCGACACACGACACGGTGACATTATACGGTTAAGAAAACAATTACGCTCATCTGTATTACCGATAATTCGATGGTAAAAAGCTGATTCCAAGTCTAGTGGATCACCGTGTATTTACATTGCATCGATCCGACGTGATCGTATTTCAATCCCCGTGTGGCGGATGTATTTGGTTTCTAATGGATTGCACTGCCGATTGCGTTAGTTAATTTCTGAACTGGTTAATTGCGGTTTGGTAATAGGTTAAAAACATAGTATGTGAATTCAACACTTGGTAAAAGAATGTGAGAATGTTTTTCTAACTTTGTCAGTTGATAATTATTCCTATTCCGAAATTGTACTAAAAAGTCTGGGATTCTACGAATACGGATGATCTAATTATCGCACAATTAGCCATTAAATTTCGATTTTTTGCAAGCGCCGCTTGACCGCGTCGAAGTTTAAATGGCACTCATAAATACCAGTCGTGTAAATAAACGGTAGCGGTCGCTCTTTTTCGGCCTAAACACGCGCAGCCAGCGTAAACAATTGAACCGCAGTCAAATGGCCCGTCGCGTGTTACTTTAATCCTGGCCGATTAGTTCTGATCCGGCGGGCAAACCGCAACTCTTTCAATCCGGATTTAAAAAAGCTCCACTCCTGGAAAGGATAAATGAAACTGATTGAAAGGCGACGCATACATTCAGAAAATTATTCGGCCGAATCAGGCTAATTGACGCACGTTCATAGAAGTGCGCGAGGCACAAGTGTATGCAGGTGGGCGGCAGAGGTGAAAAGGGAGGTGCACAGCGGAGCAAATAACTGTTTACGAAAGTCCATCAGAGATATGATCGTACCAGCGTGAACGCAAAGGCTACCGAATGAATAGCAACTGATGATATTGTCGGCACGCACGATACAAAGAATGTTTCACTGGGAAAACATGAAAAGCCTGATTGACCTTCTGGCACACATAACACGCTTCCACTCGCAATGCTAATAAAGCCTGGTAAAGATTGATGAGAGTAGCCACCGGGCGCCTTAATTTCTCGTTTACAAGTGCGCCACTTCCGTGGCCAAAGTCATTTATCATCTTCGAGTGCTCCAGTCCGTAGGAATCGCTCCACGATGAGCACGAAATGCCTGATACTCTTACCACCGTGTGTACACATGTATGCCTGGCAAGATGACATTTTTTCGAGCGACCTGCGACATTTGCTCGATCAGGTGATACAAAATGCCGGCAATCGCTAGTTAACTGACACGTTCGCTCGCGTTGCGATGTTAACAGTGAAAGGAGAGAAACAGAGAGACGAAGAGAGAGAGAGAGAGAGTGGTGCATGTATTTTCTCGAGCACGGATTCATTTTCTACGTGACAAGCGAGCCGCCTGACACGCTCACGCGGTTTTCAGCTTTTGTTAGCGTCCAATTAAGCGGGGGGAGCAGCGAACGCCCGAGAGCAACGTTTTGCCCGGCAAAATGCGACGTGCAGTGCGTCGCGCTCCGCTGCCAGCTTACTCGCTCCCACCGCCCTCTTTGCACGCTTAAATGCCAGTCAAGGAAAAAAGATCCCAGCACAACAATGCTTGGCCCAGAAAGACTCCGTGAGCGCGCCGCGAGCGGGCGGCACGACTCTTGCTAGGCTACCTGTTCCCGAGAATATATAGAATCGATTTATTATTAGCTCTCTGCTTTGATTCAAACACCCGCCAGTCCTGCCTGACGCGATGCAATCACTGGAGATTAATCTGCGTACATGAAAATAATTACGCTCCTGTAATTAGAGTCTGACTAATTAGAAGAGTTATTATAACTATGGTCGTAGAGGGAATTTTCGGAATATATATTGCAGCGAATCGAGATTTGGCTAATTACGTAGTGGAACATTGCGTGAAGATGACATCAAAAGATAGGAAGTTTATTATGGGTGCCAATGTCGGAGTAACTAGAAATAAAACGAGTCCTATAAAAAGGTGGAAAGCACGTATTGTACGTGTTCTCGGGAATTTATTCGCTCTTTGCGAATAAAGTAGCTGATTCGTACTGGGGCGAGTGAAGTTCTCGGTGCTAGAATGAGCTGAGACTTGATCATGAATGAGCGAAGCAGATTTGACGGTTCGAGGCGAACCGACGGAGTTTCATTAAAAGTTCCGTGACAAGCCCAATCTTTGCCAGGAGCACCGCATCGCAAAAGTGAGTCTGAGGGAATGAGGCGTGAGAGCCGGGAGATAACCAAAAAACTTTCCGCCCGGAGATGTCGAGCATGCAACTTCCACAGCTTTTGTCTGCAGTCCTACCTAATTCCGTCCTTCTCTAGCCAACTACACACCTTCGAAGGTGCTCCCGTTTCATTTGACGTGCCCAACTTGAACTGCCCTGTTCCGATTGCATGTCCTCGTCTCGACGCCTGCTGATGACGTTGTCATTCGAACACACCGGACTTTGCTTACCCAACAAATTTTCTGTCGAGAAAAGATCGTCGGCTGATAGTGCAAAAAATGGGAATAATAGCGGTGAGAGTCGGCCGAGCGTAAAGGCGGACGCACTCGTGCTAGCGCACAGTAATTGCCTCTGTCATTAATTCGTTAACTCATCGAGAATTTAATCAAACTACGATCAACACATGCAAATCATTGCGTTGGAGAAACTTGGGCGAAACAAGCGTCCACTGGAAGAGTGAAAAAAGGGTGGACAAGACAGACAGTTCGTGTCTCGAATGGCATGCGATCTTGACGAAACGTCACGCGTATCCGTGACACACATCAGACATGCCACACACAGAAATCTACCAGTACACCTATATACTCTGATATATCGACATTTACAATAGATACATTTGAAAATCCAAGCGAGAAAAGAGTACATGTATAAGAATCGCGGCTCTCCCGAAAAGAATCGATCAACGCGGAGGTGAAATTTCAATTACAAGGTTTGCACTGATAATTCCCTTAGTCCAATCCATAGCAGGCGCGAGATAATCACGCCAAATATTTGCCTCTCTGTTTCCAATGTCGAGTTCGCATGCTATCGATAAGCTCTCGTTCACTTTTACTGGCGCTCTCTCTCTCTCTCTCTCTCTCGGATTGAAAGCGATTTGTCGTGAGCGACGAATCAATTTTCGAGGGGCCACTTGGGGCCACCGGGGAATCGAGCCTTTCGCTCCGGCCGACTCTCATCCGCCTCTCCTTTCTCAAAACGCCCACGGGGATGTGTACCTGGCGATAGGCCGAGAAGGCCCGAACCTCCAGTCTCTGATAAAGCGAGGGCCTAACGGGTTGACTGACCGACCGATACGAATTCACGGCCGGTGGCTTGTTACGCTCTGCATCAGTGATTTTCAACTGGCCTCTCGTGGGAAGCCGCACTCGTCCAAGCAAACTCTGCATTATTATATTACCTGTGATATTGCAGTATTATTATAGAATTTGAATTTTATGTACAATGAAACCCTAGCTCAATGGTATTTTGTACCATACATGTGCATCACTTTAATTATCCCCAATGTTTTCACCATAAAAATATGCCTGTTAATAATTATGTTAAATTCTTGTTTGTAATAATTTGGTAATCCCAGTCTAAATCTGAATGTTATGGTTCACTGCGCTATTTGGTAAATACAGGGAATTTGATGGGATTACTGTATTAAAATGTTAATAATAGATATACAATTATAATATTATTCTTTGTAAAAGAAAAACAAAAATTAGCAATGACCAAGCTACCGATTGCTAATAAAGGATTCCATTACCAGCAACAGTTTGAAAACCACTGTCATATAGAGTAGAGGCGGGCCAGGCTGGGCTAATAGCACGGTCGGTCATTCTTCATCCCGTCCCCAGATAATAATCTCCGCGATTCCACGCTAATTTTAATTAGGCCCATGAATAAATGCATTAATATTGCTCGCCCCCCACCCACTCTCACTCTTCGTCGCTCCCCGCCGACCAATATTGGTGTACAGGAGAACCCACCTGGCGAACAGGGAGAACAAGCTTGCTAGGCAGCTGGAGTGTGCACAGCGAGTTTCGACGATAACTAGAGAGAGCACAACAACCACTGCTTTTTAACCAACCACCAATTTAGTCGACCAGTTTTCTTTGTGACACTTCAACCAGAAGATAAAAAATAATTGTGCATCTCATATTACAATACAAAGAAAACAGACGGCTGTTTTCATTGAATTCCCGAGGGCCGATCTTTAGTGAAACAGGGAGCAAAAGGAAATAATGTTAGTGAAAACTGTCGCAGATGTTACAGAATTGAATAATAATGAGTTTTAAGAAGCATAGAACTGAATTGCTGCTAACTAAACATAGGAATTAAGAGTGATGCACATAAATTAAAATAATTTTATAATTATAACATTGGCATGTGACTATTCACTCCAACCATTGAGAAACGAGTTAGCCCGACTCGTCACAGACAGAGAGAGAGATGAGGTTTGTCTGATCGAAAAGGAGTGCTCATCGAGGATACAGAAGAGGAGGAGGAAGAGTTGGCGTTGACGGGTGGGTGCTTGGTGACACCTGCGAACGGCGACACGTCAGATGAGCAGGCCGTTCTCGTCGCCGGGCCAGGATGCGCTGTTACCGGGGGCATTGTTGCGACAAGACAAACGGTCTACGTGCAGATGCATACGAGTGCAAGAGCGACGATGGCTTAGCAGCGTGTGCTAGTGCACTCGGCAGCGGGCGAGCCCGAACACGCGCTCCGTTCTCGCGCACAAAGGGGCGGAAAGTGCGACAAAAGAAATTTATGCGCCGCTGCTTCACGCGTGCCCGCAACTCTGCCATGCACGCCGTGGGACAGCCTGGAAATTACTGTGGATAGAACGCCCGGAGACGACGATGCGCCCGCATACGATGATCTAGATAACAAGCCGACAGTAAGCTTCATCGGCAAGAAGACGAACCCGGAAACACGCGAGTGGAACTTGGTCTTGTATGTGAAAAGTATTTTTTCGAGAAACATGTTCATAATTAGCACCGGCAATGATATAGAATTATCGTAAGGAATAATGTATGGAAAAATGTTACGGTTACTCAAGAAATAACAATAAGAAATTTTGTCGACATACTTCTTACTGTGACACACTGCGTCCAGGATTTCCTGGTGGTATTTATGGCGTCCAAACGACCGGGCAATATGCACTGTGTCAACAATAACTGATTTTCGTGCTAATTTATATTCAAAGTAAACGGTGAAGCGAACGGGAAAGAATTTGTCAAGACGTTCGGAGGGATTGCATGAGCAATTAGGAAGAGTCTCATCGACAGGCGATGGTTCTCTCGCTTTTCCGCTGTAGCCCACTTTCAGCAAGCAGGACGAAGATTCCGGTCGGCGAAACGAGGAATAACTCGTCTTCTCGAGCGGTTTCGAGAAGAAGAGTCGAGCGCATGGGCGGTGAGCACCGGAAGCGGCAATTAGCGAAGCACTTCGCGGAATATTTTCCGCAAATGCGCTCCTCGGCCACTCTTAATACCAGTGAGCGCAATTCAACTAGAGGCACCGATTGCGCACTACAAAACGAAACCACTTAATGCTCCCTTTCATTAAAAGAGAAGCGATGCATCCAATTAGAGTAATATCAGACTCGCCTATCCATCCGTAAACTCCTTCTTTCATAAACTATCTTGCCGATTTCTCTTTGAATCCGAACCGAAGGAAAACATTCTCGCGCGATCAGAAGACTCCAGTTAACTCGATTGTTAGACAATTCACCTTTATAAATATTCATCGGGCGAGTAGGCACACTCAACCTGCGAAAAAGCTAAGCGTGATCAGCGCCGCCGGTGGTCGGTGTGCGGAAGCTTCGCGTCTATTAATCAAGTATCCGCGCGAGTGTTTGCCGAGTACACTTCTAATTTCATTGACTGGTTGGAGCCCGTGTGTCTTGGGAAGGCAAGCACGCTGGCCATTCGACTCACGTACATTGCCGTGAGTATCCCGAGAACGTCCCGGTAAAAAGTGGTCGCGTCAGCCAGTCTTCGGGCGAGCGCTAATCGATTCCAGAATGCCGGACGACCTCGTCGAGCTCTCTCCATCCCGGCAGATTCAATGTTTCCCGTGAAAGCTTAGTCACCCGCTGCTCGAACCACGCCGTTGCAGCAGAGCTGCCCGTTGGAATCGCTAATGAGCACGCTGTCACTCTTCTATTACTCCCAACCATAACCCCCTGTCGACTACCGCAGAAAAAGTCTCACTTTTTCTAGCAATACACTTTTATTTCGGTGACCATTGGAAATTTATGGTCGTTAAATATTGGCGCGTTTCGATTGCGAAAGGTAACAGTGGAAGAAGACAGGTGTGGAATGACAGATGGGGAGAATTATGTATGGAAACTATTATCCTGCACGAATGTAGGTACTTTACGAGCTCGAGGAGAGCGTCGAGCAAGCGGAAGAAACGAACGGACGAGGAAGCAGAGGGCACAGCAATCGACTGTACACGCATGCTATTATAATCGCAAATTGCGTATACTCGCATAAAATGTAGATTAAGATACACGCACGCATTAACATACATCGGACTGACCGATGTCCTCTCCCAAGCTCCACCCACGCTCGTATATGTATTTGCTATGTATGGTATATGTCGATATTTGAGCTCGAGTTTAGAATTTAGAATGCAGAGAAGCTAGAAGAGGATGATGAACGGCAAGCGACTATTGGCCCATATCTCTGCTTTTGAAGGGAAATGCTACCTGTTCGAGGCATTGTGTGTCCCCCCAGTCGAGGGTGGCTATCGCCATGTCAAAAGCCTTCTCTTTCCCTGCAAGATTATGAATATGGATTGCGAGAGCTTCTAATGATAGCAAGCTATAAATCCTGGCGTACTTTATTGCCGTGGAGGAATGTCAGGTTTTAATAAGGGATCCCGGTGCGACGAGAGGGTAGCAGAGGTTTAAAAGGAAAAGCGATCGCAGACAGGATATGGATACCCGAACCTGTCATACAATGATGCATTGTTCCCTGGGCAAAGGAGAGTACCTGTAGTCGGAAATCGTATATTAAGTTTCGGGTAGGTAGGCACGATGGGTCTGAAGAGGAGTGAAGGGCCGAACGGCCTACCTGGGGGCGCAGCCTTTCTACCTGGGTAGCAAGCTGTTGGAGCAGCCGTTTCGCCAATCTCAATGAGAGTACCATGCTAACCTTACCTGTAACAAACAAGTGAAAGCCATTGATTAGTACAGGTGACTCGTCAAAGTGGACGTGTCGTTGCTAAAACGCAAACTTGTGGACACGAGCAGACACGCACACACATGCCTCTCCACGTGAGATTTAGGGACGCCTCATTACACTTTACACTCCGGTGGTCCAGCTGCAACGGTCAAAGTAGAATTTCACTCGGACTTCGTTTCCGGCAGGTAGAACGAGATATTTATACACATCGCCACCAGGAATGAGACACTTTGTCATCTTTCTTGACTTTGACAGCGAGAACGAGACTGTTACAAGTGTTTGACTCGAGTTAGTGTTAAATCAGCCTCGGAGTAAGATTATTCGTGTTGCACTAATACCTCTTGACTCGGAGATAGTCCATGCACGTAGCAGGGCTTTCCATTGGCGGGGGCGAATGCTCGCCAAGATAATGGGAGCTCCAAGACTCAATAACAATGCGCTCTCGAAACTGGGCGGGACGATCTGTACGTAATGGGTTGCTGGTTTATCGCTATAGTGCGGTAATTACAGAAATTATGATTCAATCGTCCGTGCCCGGCTGGCCGATTCTTCGTTGAAACGGGCCCGTCTTTCTCATTGCCCATTCAAATGGCTGATCCCATCTTAAGTACCACCAGTGGACCGGCGGCCAAGATTACGCTTCGGATGCCAGACAGCCTATTGCTGCTGCGGGCGAGTCCCCGGGAAAATGTATGTAGGAACGTGTCCCCTTCGCGCATTCCCTTACAATCCGGCAATGGGATCGGCATGTGAAATGAAGTCTTGTCGCCCGGGACACTCTTGCTTCAGAGATCAATATTGAGAACATTGATAGGATCAACGGAGAATGAAGCCCTGTCAAATTTATGGTCTCGTTGCTCATTGTTGTATCAAACTCTCTCGTATTTTATGTGTCTATGTAACTCAGGCATCAAGATGAACTGTTTTTCAGTGAATTCATTACTGTTTATTAAATAAGAATCGATATTGAGAGAATGTGAGCAAGTACTACAAATCTTGTATTATCAAAGTTTAGCAGAGTTGTAAGCCGAAATAAATTTCTGAGATCAGCCGAGCAGGTAAAATTACACGCACGAGAAACAGCGAACAGAGAACGACCATCTATTACTCGGCCTGACAATTTTCCCTGGCGATCTAGGGAGAAACTGAAATTGATAGTTTCTACGTCCCGACGGCCTGTACCGTGGACGCGTAAAGTACACCCTGAACAAAAAAGGATGATCGTGTGAAATCGGAAGAAATGTACTTGTTCAGCGATAAAAGAGCGAACGACGGAAATGAGGAATTACAAATTACCGCGGGTTAAGAGGTGCTGAGAAGGGTATGGAATTGATCGATGTTGGTTTTTGAGGGCAAAAACTGAGAAATCTCCCTTATAATATATCCATTCGACGGCTTTCTCCGCGTCAATCGGTGTAATCTTTTCCAATCACGGTGAAGGATGTCACTGACAATGACGCTCTACCTTACCATAACCGAAACGGTGTCAGCTGCTCGTGGCGTTCAGCGAATAGTGAGCCACCCTGCGACTGACACTTTTCTCTTGGAAACGCTCGAGATGTCACAATCTATTTTCTCCCCCTTCCTGGACTATTTATACGGTGTACCAATCGGCTTGCTAGAAATATTGAATCGCCTCAGGAACAGGAGAGCAGTAACAAAGTACCTTCTTACATGTCTAGCATGTACATTTCCTTTTTCTTGACAGGTAATTTACTAAAGCATGAGAGAGCTTGGCGAAAAAATGAAATAAGAGCTAGAAAACACACATATGTATATGGCCACCTGTCCCAAAACATGCAGCCTCTTACGAAACGTAAAAGAACCCTTTCTCTCATATCAGCAGAATTGTTTTTACTCACAGCATTCGCACCGTGCAAGCCACTCCCGAGAGTAGAACTTCGAAACGAGTTCGCAAGAAAGTTTTCCCGACCACGTACAAAAGGAAAGCAACGAAAACGAATTCTCTTGTTCGAAAAGCGATAGTATTGCGACAACGGCCGTGTGATCACTTCTCGAACGAGTGATCGAAACTTTCACACAGAATACAGTCGAATTTATATTATAACTCAGCTTTGAGAGAACAAATGATTACATAGATCGAAAACGATCATTCTCATTAATCATTCTTGCCTTTCTTAGTAGTAGCAAAATATACTTTCAACTTTGCCAAAACGGAAATTGGGAAGACTCACATGGCGCAGGTCCCAGTTGGGTTATTAAAGCACGTGTATCGGAGTGAGTTATTAAGCGTGGTGCTCGGTTAAAGGGCCACCCGACACGTGTATTATGACAGGGAGATATGTATGCACACTTGTAATCTTGCATGCAAACCGCACGACACCGCTCGCACGTCCGCCCTCGTGACAAATCAGAAATAGAATAGGAGATCGCGAGTGTTACCGTTCGAATGTGCATCCACACGTTCCGATGAACAAGTCTCCGACACGAAGACGTGCGAAACGAGAGCGTCTCGACGCTCCGGCAAATGCAACCTCAATGTCAAGGTGCCAGGAACATGCCCAAGAATGTTTTGGAATAAGGTGTTCTGAGCTGTAGTAACGCGGGATTTCGTGCCCTGTCTTTCGTCGACATTGTTCGAGTCAGAGCAGTGAAAGAGGAAGCTTGTACAAAATACGTGTCTGCTCGGTGGCTTTGAATTATGCACCCAGTCTTGCTCTTCCCTGAGGAAAGTTGTCAGATTTGGCTGGCTCGCACCAAGAAAATCTACTATCTTCCATCGAGTTAAAATTTATCATGATATTTTGCAATTTTTCTATGCAACAGAATTTGCACGGCTTCCGGCGATGATGCTCATGAATACATTTTAGTATGAAACTCCATTTATAAGAGGCGTAGACTTGGGAACGCTTTTAATGTCTGCGGATTACAAAAAATGGGATGTTCGTTGGTTTTAACGCTTCGCCACTTAGTTCTGAATCATTGATTCGGGTCAAGTGATTAAGTCCCGGCATTGCTTCGGTTTTGCTGCCAGCCATAAGGTAATTAATTAAAAGATATTCGCTGAAAAATCCGGATGATGTATTTGAGAGAAAAGCCAAAGGCAATAAGAGGGGTGAGCAGAATCGAACTTTATTAGATTTTATTTCCGATTGTTGGAGAACTTGTCGAAGTTCCAGTGAATCGAGTCCGAAAAAACTATTGTCAGAATATCAAAGAACTCGTGAAGCTTTGATGAGATTTCATGACGCAAGAGTTTGTAAGCGTGTCGGGAAAAGCCGAGATTTATTGGAACCCCGACCGAACAATTGGAGCAAGTAATTAGTCCGCCTAATTGACCCAATCAATTAGCGATTATTCTCATCTTGGTGACAATTCTATTAGGTTATTAGAGATTCTTTGTTCAACTTCGAATGGCGTGAAACCTATTTGCGATCGAGGGTGCTGGCGAACCGCGAACTCGTTTAAAGAAATGAATAGGAATCATTACAGTAATTCCCTGGAAATCTCAGTAAAAATTAATCGGATTGCATTGTGAACCGATTGACAGCGCGACCTTTCATCCATCAACTTTTCTTACTGAAAAAACGCTTTGTCCATAGACACACATAAGTAATCAGCTTTTTTAATAGAAAATGAAACATAATAAATTCCAAAGTGAGGAGACGAGTGAGCAAGTGCACATGTGTCTAAACTGACATCGCAAACTAGAATTAATGACACTCGATGCAGTCACTTCCAATGAGGCCATGATGGGCGTTAATTAACTAGAGCATTACGGAGGCAATTAAAATTCTCAGAATAATGCCTTCACATGTCGGCCTCGGTAAGCACTCATCCTAAATAAATCAATCGAGCGCGTGCATTTCTTCGCTCTGGCGAGCGCAACGGCCTGATCCCGTCCGATCGGGGAGTTCCAACAGCGATCTCGAATGCAAACGGTGAACGTCGCTCCGCAGAAACTTCGGGCTTTGCTTCCTTCCCGCAAAACTTCAGACTCAGCAATTGCTAAGCTGCGAAACAAGTGATACCCTGACACACCCAACTTCCGTCAATGGCACTTCGACTTCTCCGACAAGTTAAATCCATTTCAATTAAATGCAAAGCGTGCAAAAACGATTTAAACGCACCGGCCGTAGTTGCACCGGCTTATTACAACATTTACATACCAAACAATGGAAGTATCACTTGATTCTCAACAAGGATGGCGTTAAAGCCGAAAGTTGGCGCGCAGGGTGGATTAGACCAGGGATCGCGTGACGGTAAGCGTTGCTAGGAAATTTCGACAAGCGTTACAGTACGCTCGGTGCGATGCAGAATGGAGTTTGGGAATGCCGGGTGAATTTCGGCACTGTAATCGTCGGCACCGAGCGTCGCCAGATTTATGAGGGAGCGTAGCGCGCCTCGAGTACAATAGCTCGAGGACACCGTATTAGTCTCGGGGCTCGTAGAAACGTAGAGCTCTAACGCCAGGATTAGAGCTCGGCAAGGCGCTCGCGTTCCCCTTAAGCGGAGAAGCGAGTGCGCTATGGATGCGAGCGTGCATTGCATCTGCCACGTAACAAGGAGCGAACGAGAAGCGATCTTTGCGAGAGTATAAGCGGCCGGTCACGCGTGTGCACTCCCGTCGCCGTGCATGCCTCCTCAAAGCTCCTTTGTTCGCACGCTTGCCGAGCTCGCCGTTAAAAAGTCGAGCAGAGAATGCGTTACACATACGCTGCGCCAAGCGCGTATAGATGCTTGGGGGAAAAGATCGAGGCAAATCCGAGCGCGGCACTGATCTCCTCGTTCCTTTGACTTTTGGTTTTATGGGACACTTGATTAGTCGTTTGACAGCAGTATTACCAGCTGAAAATAGTGCGCTTGTCTTCTAGTCATGGCTGTCAGCGTGTAAGGGACTCAAGATGAATTATGACTCTCACCTCTCACGATTGAACACCTGTGTTACCAACAACTCGATCTTAATGACTCATTAAAAGTATAACTGCAATATTCCATATATAAAAAATGTGCAAGTTATAAAATATAAGAGCGACTTCATAAATATCAGGAGTTAATGTCCTCTTTATACTCTTAACTTAAGAAACTCGACTCTATGACGCATAGAAAATGTAAATAAAGCCGCTCCAATGGTAATTGATAGACCAAACCTAGATAATTCCTTCTTACACTGGCGCAGTCATTGCCCGAAAGGAGTGACGTTACTCCTGGCGAAGTGTTAGCATCATTTAGCATCTTCTAACGGTACCCATTCCATGCCGACTGGCGATGTCTGCGCAGTTAGATCCGAAATGCTGGTCTGATTGCTTGCCATGTATCAAACTATCACGGCGCCGTCCTCAGGAACAGTTATAAGGAGCGCGCGTGCCGTGAGATGTTGCTGACGATTGCTTGAAAAATGCATGAACCGTGTCGGAGCCTCGACCTTATTGGTGATAGGTATTGTTGCGCGGCGATATGTACTCAGCCGTTCGATATTCGAATCGATCGATCACGGGGTTAAGGTGACACACCGCGAACGAGCGAGCGATCCGTGACAAGATAGAATTACTTCTCAAGGGCTAATTTCAAGGTCCGTCTCTCCGACGGGCAACAGCGCCACTCTTAAGTTTGCTTGCGGGAATTATGATACGTCTGGAATCAATCCTTCCATTTCACCGTACACTTGACACTATGCGTTACGAGTGTGCGTGAGACTGGGAGCCGCTTAATAAGCTGTTATTGAAATACTATCCTAATTGGAATGCTAACGGGTTTCAGCACGTCTAGGTGACACATTCACTGCCGAGCGAATTTTTATCGTCTGTGTTGTTCGTGGATCTGAAAGATATTATATTATTTTGTATGATGCAACTGATCAATTAATTATTATTTTAATGTCCTTATAAACGTGAGTTTGAGATTTTTAAAGACAGAGTTCCATAGCGTCGACATCAAGAAATATTTGATGACGTAATCAGTGTAAGATGTTGGATTCAACTAAATAGGGGGAAATGCTCGATGGTAAAGGGAATAGCGATTTACGATGCATCGGATTAAGGCGTCGCGTCCGAGAGATCGAGATAGTCTCGACAATGGATCTCTCGTGTATAAGGGCATCGAGCGAAGCTAATGTCAGCTGTTGCAAGAGTTCTTTAAGTCCTTTGTGAATTAATACCCTGATGTATCATGAGAGACACATCGCAGCCTCTCAGCCAGTAATTGTACGGGGTCCGCTATAAATCAAAGGTTTAACCTCGATTAACCTCATTAGACATTAGCATTTTGTTCTTTGCATCCGGTTGCTGTGGCACCGCGATACATCGATCTACACGCGTTCTCAACATACTCTGGGAAAGATCGATACCTGATTACCGCAAAAAGAAACGCTTGCCATGATAAATTGTGTGCCTGCAATACAGATTTGTATGCCTGATCGATTTTCCACGGCCAATGTGTACTTCGAACTTCTCGTACTTCTCGAACCGCTTGTGTACAATTCGTAAGCTCTTTGGTATGAAATCGGATTGCACCAGTTGGAATAATTCCATTTGCTAACTATGTTGAAGGTGGAAGATAGTTGATCATGGTTTGCATGTTCCGTAGTAAAAAGCTAGCCGGGCTAGAACGAGGAGGGCACGATTACCGTATTATAAGAGAGAAACGCTGGGATATTATCGGATTTATTGGAGCAGGGTGGACGAGGACTCTCTGCCCTCCGCCGAGAAATACGCCGCAATAAAATCACGAGCGCATAATGGCGGCGTGGCCTGATAATGGTTGCAACGGGGTCACGGGAGAGAGAAACGGAGAGAAGTACGGCGTGCGATCTGGAGTCGAAGCGCATAGAGGCATAGAGGCATAGAGGCATAGAGGAGGAAGAGGAAGGGCAGGAGAGCGTCATGCGACCCTACGAAGGGGAAGGTCAGAGAACCCCCGGAGATATCCGTTCGCGTCAGGCTCCATTATATCGGCGAGGCTGGCGGAGCGTGCATGCACACACGCTGTCGCTCGTAGGGGGTTGCTGTGCACACGGACGCCATGGACCACGAAGAATAAGAGGAAGACGAGGAGAACAGGCTCGAAGGAGGACACAGCCGAGCTGCTGACACCACATACCTAATACACACGGGTCACGCCGTGTTATACCTGGCTGCTCGGGCCATCTACTATACTATACCTAAGCTATCTACCTTCCAACCTTCCTACCTACCAACCAAACGACCAAACAACCCGGCTGCCAAAGGAATCGAACCTCGACCTCCGTTCTCTTACCCTACTCTCTCCACCTGCTCTCCAAGGCATACCAACTCCAGCCCCTCTTATCTCTCCTCCATTCGGACACGATGCCAATGCGACCTCCACCCTTCCTCTTTCTCTCTCTCTTTCCTGCTGGTATGGCATGTAGCGGACTTAAATTCACCCTGGGAATGCGGGGTCAGGTGGGCCTGGAATTGTTCGAGTGGCGCGATTGTCCGGATAAAGGAACAACTTATCGCTGCCTTCCACCACTTGCCTGTATTACAATCAAACGGGACTGAGACCCGAAATGACTTTGATCAGAGTAGTCGTATTGATACTTGACGTCTCGCTTTGAAATACTGGGGGATTTTGTTAGTTATTATAATAAGAGCGAGGAGGTTATGTATGATGTTTTAAACATTGGTGCAGTGGTCATTTTGGAGGGCTGCATTTTTCAATGAGTGTCGATGAGCTGGTCGTTGGAGGGCATTGAAAGTGTCAGACAAATTGGCTGACATTCATCATGAATTGACGAGGCTGGCTAGCCGCGTCAACAAACGTTACGATTGGCTATTAATCAGTGCGCCGGTTGATCAGCCGCGGTGTGTGCCACCGCAGGAAAAGGATCCCCTTGCACCGAGTGCTCCCGGCCACATATGTACGTACACGTGGACAAAGGGCACGGCCGTTTTCCGTCGGCATTGTACATAGGGGTGGGTCTCCCAGGACATTGTTAGTGCCAAGCGAACGAAGCCGCGCTGCCAATGTTTCCATGGGAATTCCCACCGAATTCGCAGTCGAATTCACCCAGCCTTCAGCGTCTCGTTTAATTAACGCTGCTTTATAGAATGCACATACGATAGAAATAAAACTTGATCGCGCGATAATTGCTCCAATAAAATTCGAACAAAAAGTCTGTTCTGTATTTAAGAAGGAAGAGTGGGTTAATTATTAGTTGGCTCATTTTATCGATGATTGTAAGATATTATTGGAATAGTGGTTCGTATCTTAATTTTAATGTCGACGAGAAAATAAAGTTGAAGAACTCTCAAGACACGAGTATTCCTGTTTTCCCGCGGGGAAATTCAGAATCTGCCCCTTGAAACGGGCTCCTAATCGCTCTAATTGTAAGTGGGGCCAAGCACTCTCAGGAGGGAGAGAAAATTAAGCGGTAAGTTCTTGGCTGGAGATTCATTACGATAAGGGGATGATCTGCAGGCGCGATTTTGACTTTCTGCATACATCATTGAGTACCATTTATTCTGTAATTAGCGCGGCCGTAAATTGGACTCAGAGATAATTAATCAAATTATGTCGACGAATATTATATACCTTTATTCGTCAATGTTCATTCTAAAGTGGATCAAGTGAATGAGGATTCGATCTATTATAAAAGTGATGAATTCTGGTCAAATAATATTAGTTAAGAGTAATTCGTAAGGTATTAGATCTACCATTAGAGGATTCCCTGATTCCTTAAAGCGTTTGGGGATTCGAGACCCAGGAACAATTGATACGACGATGGCTCCAAATGCGATGCAGATTGCACAAAGGGAAATGGTAGTTCCGTGGGCAGTCGGTATTGTATAATTAAGCCAGGTAAGTCGGGAAATTTGCACCTGTGCCAACCAGATAATTCCTGGCCCCAATATAGCTGGGTACGGCAGTCACTGCACATTGTCGCTAGAATCGAAGATAACGTACAATTAGCAGAATCTTACACCCGCATAATTGGACTCTGCCAACTTACACTTCATTAACACTTCGTGGTATTAGACTGGTTCAAGTTGGTCCAAAAGATTTATCAATACATTTCAATGACAGCGCACACAAATGGACAATTCACGAAATATGCCATATTGAGGTAAACGACCAAATAAACGAATGAAAATGAGGATCGAGAACAGTAATGATAGCTATTTTGAAGTCATTACTTTCCCTTGGAATTTTATTTCACTGACTATGGCGGTGGCTGGAAGAGTCTGACTGGCCTCTGTTCCACTTAAGGACGGTAGCCGGCTGCATCTGCGGCTCATGTGCCGAGCGGCGACCCTTTGCCATGCAAATGCCAGGCTGCAATACGCGTGATTGCCGCCGCGACACTTCTGGCAACGGTACTTGCCACGTACACAAAAGTGTGACTTGCAAAGAGGAGAGATCGCTTGATAAGAAGCCTGGATAGCGCGCTGCAAGAACTCTCATGTAGAACGTGGGACCACGAGCAAAAAGGTCTAATGATGCATAATTGTTGCAAGGTAAAAAGTGCTTCATTTACAAAAAGCGAGTCTACAAATATCGCGGCTGACATACACTTACAAATTATCTGTTTCCATTCATTTAACCGAAGAATTGCTCTATTATTAATAAGTGGTTTCAGAGATAGCCATTAATGTTTCAGGTAATTATAACGAAACAATAAAAGTTTATAGCGAGTTTTAGATTATTTCCTGTTACACAGTCAATAAGTGCTCGTAGTAATAACAGTTAGTCATAATGAAAAGTCATTAACCACGAGTAACTGTAATATTCGTTTTTCACGGGATCGATACGTTTATTAAGTGGGGCAAATACGGAGCATTATTAAGGAAGAAGAGGAAGTATGAGCCGAGTTGAATCGCGCGGAAGAACATTGAGTGTTTTCCGTCGTTAACTGGGAGAAAAGATCGTAGAAAAGGACGAAGCCGTTGACGATTACTATCTGTTTCCTGCTCCCGGCAACTAAAAGTACGCAGTTCTGTTTTCACAAGAAAGAGTCCTCTATCTCACTTCAGCATCCTCTTATCTCACAGCCGGCGAATACATACGCCGAAGCTTAATGAGCTCGTAGTAGTTCAACCAGACATTAAATCGGTGTCTGGCAAGCTAACATTACCCGGCGCAGTCTTCTTCGACTGCTTTTTCGGGCCCACCCACCTCTGAACAGTGCCAGTCCTCGCAAGAGTACGGGAAATATTTTGCGACCAATAAGAACTGGCGACGAGCTTCCTGTCGGGGCGACCGCGCGACTAATTCTGTCGTTAATTGTCCGGCGTTACTCATGAATTAAACGTGAAATGAACCAACTGCCACTTCCTTGGGAGAACAGCTGCTGTAAGAGCATTCAGGAAATTTTAAAACTATTTAAACAGAGATCTTGAATTTTATGTTTCATTATTTTTTGATCATTCAAAGCGATTTGAACATTTCGTCCGAGTTACTTGGCTGTTTCTAAATAATAAAATTATCATAAGAATGCTCCACAAACATGAGTTATCATCTTTATTACTATTCAGGAATGTCTATGGTGCAATAGTAACTCGCAATCTTTTTGAAAAGACTGCGATATAAATTCCCTGCACTCCAATCGCAGTGCAAATTTCGAAAGCGTCTCTGCCGAGGGGTTTGCGTCATACGCAGATTCAATGGGCATTTAACTGCGGTGCGCGCGACGCGCGTAGCGAATTTCATTGCTCATTCACGGCACTCGGCCGCTCGCCGGAGTGAGACAAGTGGTCGAAGTCGGCCTAAGCTAAATCTATTGAGAATGAGTAAACGCACTCGAGCAAGACGCAGGCTACGCTCGCGTCTTCTTCGGCTTTGCGTAAGCGAGTAACCAAGGAACCAACGGATCAACGAACCAACCAGCCAGTCAAGGCGGTGGTTGCGCAACTCTAGGAGTGAAAGGCGCAGTCTCAAATTGAGTGATTTAGTCTAAACATTTCCCGATGACCTGTGTACCGTCATAGTTTCAAACACTCGTACTACTCGGGACACTGTTTATCTTCAGCTCCTTAATACCTACGTGCTACTACATGGAAGAACACTTGTGTGCGCGCGTGTGTGTATGTGTGTGTGTGTTGTGACAACCCACGTAGGGACGCGCCTCGATGAAGAGGACTTCGCTAAACGAAATCAAAATTTCGTGACTGGCTGAAGCCTGCACTTCCGGCTAGTCGGCTACTGCTGGGTTGAGTCGAGTACACCAGGCAGATAGCTTCAGGCCAAATGACTTCGCTCTGACTTTACCATTAAAGCGAGGGGCAAATCCCTTGTTTAGAGAGCGAGTCCTACCTAGGAATTAACTAAAGTAGCGCCGGAGACTCTTCGACGGGTTAAGACAGGATTTCCATGCGGAGGCATAGACACACTATCTCCCTGGCTGAGACATTTCATTCTGTAATGACTCTACTCTAGTCTACCGAGAACTAGGCTAGGACGAACTGTTTAATGCTTAGCCCGCAGCTGGATCCTAAGTGAATCTTGGCTGGTCTAGGACAATGGCGACCTAGTCGTTTCCTTTCTCCACAGTGGCTTCTCCCGAATGCTAACAATAGTTATTAAATAGTTCTTTCCTTTAATCTCCACAGTTCACTAAAACTCGAAATGAAAAGAAAACTGCGAAGGACTACTCCCCGGCATAAATTGCTTTTTAACATCGGCGCGCTTTAAACTTTGTCCCGGCACAAGTGTTGTTACGTTGAACCGCAGAGTTCGCAATAAAAGCGGAGCAAGCAAGTTCCCGTTAAGAAGGCATCGTTAAAAAGCCTATTAACGAGGCCGCGCGAGGCAAAGCGTTAACAGGCGAGATCCAACCGATTTAGGTAAAAAGTTAAGAACGGGAGCTGAACCATTGGACGATACAGAACATCTGTTCCCGGTCGTTCTCTAACACCGTTCATCTTACTTGTTAAAGGTGATTGGAAGGCCAGTCGGAGAGGAAATAAATCCCAGCCATTCGTCGGGCTAATGATGTCACATGATGCTACTCGCTCGTTCGCGGAAGTCGCTCGTCTCGTGTACCTACGGATCGCCGTGGTTTACGAGCGAATCAGTCTCGGCTCGCAAATTGCAAATGCGCGACAACTATTCTCCATCCCGCATCCACCCGCTTCTCTGGCTATTGGAAGGACGTGAAGCGAGAGAGGAGTTGCTCCGAGTACGCACTTGTCGAACTGATGGCCTGGTGTTGCGGTCGCGCGTTAATATTAATCGCCATTGAAGCGGGGAGCGGGCATTTCCTTCTGCAAATACGCCGGAGGCTCCGCCGCAAATAGCCGAATGTACCATAAAACATGCACGCACCGAAACCAGCCCCCGTCCGGCCCTCTCTCTGTATGAATTGGTGTGTCTCTGTGCAGTGGCGTCGGCGGCGACGCGACGCGGCGCGGCGTGGCGGTAATACGCGTCAGCCGTTTGATCTCACGGCCGAATAAAATTATTATCGGCGTGTGCCGGTGGTACTTAACGAATTAGCCGCTAATGTTATCGGCCCACCGACACAACTGTCAATATTTATTGCCCTGGGTGGGCGTCCTCTTTTACGAAATAACATGGCCCCACTACGACATTGATCCTCGTGTTCGATCATTGATAGTTTGAAGCATGGTGCTATGATAATGAGAGATAATTGGGCCGAGAGCGTCAGGTGGAACAACGGGGGTACAAAGTTATTGGTCTCTGATGTTAGCTTTATGAATAATATCGGTCGGTAATTGCCCCCTACCGAGGCGCCACTTTATAGTTTACGTCCTTTTAGTTTTCGCCTCTTTGTCAGTCGTATCCGACGGATTTATGATGTGGCTTGATGGTTCCATGACTGTCGCGTTAAATCACTCGCTAAGCACACCTATTAGCGCCAGTTTTATTCTAACAACAAAGTTACTACCCTGGTTATGCACTGAGGGAATAACGCAGGCGTTAGGAATGCCTGCTTGCCAATAGTGCACCGATGACTTAAAATAAACTAGAATTCATACCGAAGAATATTGCAAAATTCCAAAGACTATCACATTTTCTGAAATCTTCCCAATAAAAGTATTAAAGATTGAAATATTTTTCAAAGAATAATTCCTTTTCTCTACCTTTAATTTTAATTCAATTCAAATCTCTCGAAATGTCCGTTGGAAAAGTTCTCCATGTAAACAGGGAATTGAATGTAGAAGCGACTGGGTAATATCCAATTTCATCCTCGACTTTTCGCTCGTCACTCCGTTAAAGATTACGGGAGGTCGAGGCGGCGCGGCGGAGAAGAGCGAGCTAGCCGGATTTTCACTGTCGATGCATCTCCGTTGGGAGATAGCTATAAGTGAGGAAAAGTGTTGCTGGTCTATGTTGGTGCGCTGTATACACCGGCGCTGTAAGCTCGGAGAACTCGAGGAACTGCAGGACCAACGTAATCCCCTACCGCCATTCGCACGGGATTGAGATTAGTATATTCCAGATAACTTGATGGTGCTCAACGTCCCCACCCTCCTTCTCCCTCTCGCCGTATCCATCCCCTTTTAGTACATATACTCTCTACACTACGTATTTACATACTGCTTTGCGTCGCCAAGTAAGCCCCGGGCGTTAGAGTAATTGACGTACACAACATTATTTTTCACTGATACGTTTCCCGAGAGAAACACCGCTGGAGAATCATTATTCCTCAAGTAAAATCGAGAAGGAAAGTCTCTCTCGTCGGACTAACTTTATTCCTTTTTCACAAATATTATGAAACATAAAATACGACAAAAGCTCGGTGCAAATTCTGAACTCTCTGTTCATGGACTGTTTTGTCTGGTATAGTATAGTATGTATATTCTTTGTGAGAACTTTCATCAGGTTTACACGAGTAAGATGTAAACGACGAAATTTATAATTCCACGAGACGAAACAGGAATAACGATCATTCGCAGAATCTCTTATTGGCTTTAAACCGTGCCACTAAACGCGGTTGATGCTATTCCCGTATGCGGATAGCTGTTCTACCACGTACTATTAAGAATTATGGGATATTAATGGTACGCCCCATTGGTTTACGAGGTCGTATCCAAAATGTTATGGGGGAATCGATAAGATTAGCCATTTCTCGCGACTAGTTCGGGTTAGCGCGGAATCAGCCACCTTGCACTTTTCTGGTGGCGCCGGAACAGCGTGCGAAACCTATTATAAGGCGATTTCAAGCAGCTCGGATTCTTCATGGCGAAAGGTGAGGCCGCGCATGTAGCCGACTAAAAATAGAACTTACGAGTCACTTGTAAATGGAGGGCGAGCACTTCTCGAGCACTGACCTTGTGCACCCAGTGCAAAGCGAGGCAGATTAAAATGCGCTATGTGCTCGAGCGCCAACCACACATGTGCTGCCAGCACGCGATCCTTAAGTCGCTTTTTTCCCCGCGACAAAAAAGCATTGCTCGCCGCGATCGGGTAGGCTGCGCCAGAAAATCATAAGCAAACACTGCCGGTATGAGTAATGTATGGATTTAGAACCGACATTTAGAACCAACGATAAGTATGGAGTGCTCGTGTCGAGCTCTATTGCGTGCGCGTGTCACGTAGAAAAATGCGACGATCGCACTTACCTTCACTCGGCGCCCTTCATTCTCGCGAGAAAAATGTGGAAGGCTCGCGTCTACACGTATCACGTATCAGTGAGTTGAAAGGTCAAGAGGAGGTTTTATATCGCAATTGTTTTCTTCAATGTAGACGGTCTTTTTCAAAGAATATTACACTTTGCTCTGCAATATGAAGTGACAAAAGTAGTTCTATGCAGAAATATATACTTGCCGAAAGTGAAATGGAAGAGACAAGTTATATTGGAATTCTTGAGTGCAGTGTAAAATCTATGCTTGTCTTTCGTTCTATGAAGTACCGTGTTTTCAGTGGGCAGACAGTCTTTAGTGCACCGACTGAAATGCCCACTTAAATCTCTCGCAAAGTTCTTGGGAGTTACAGCTCCTCCCCGATACTTATAGACAGCTCTTTCTATTGTAGCATTCCCCTGACTGTTCATATTCCATCGAGAATAAAGCATCTTGCCTACTAGTAAAATTAAACTGTAACTATATTTCCACAAGACAAATATACTATTCATTAGAGGAAAAGATTAATTACTAGTCTCATAAAATATTCTAGCACCCATAAGAAATATACATTTTACGATCGACTTACTGAACATCTTTCATATTCAAAACGAAAGAGTAAAGTCAATATACTTAAAGATTCTCGAGAGCCCAATTTGTTCGTTTCATCATCGAAGTCTGTGAGTGACAGTGATTGCGCCACTCTCTCATTTCTTCAACGCCACACTCACTCGTGTCCGATACACGTACGCAACAAACGTTCACCATGAGATTGAATGAGCCATGCATTAGTAGGCAGAGCATGGGGTATTTTTATCGAGGCTTTCAAGTGAAGTCTGAGGCCTGAGGCAGCGCTATCAGCGATGAGATAGTTCGAGGAAGACTCGAGCGACGTCTGTGGCTAATCAGGTCCGAGGCAACCGATACATAAGGGCAAAAGTGGACACTGAGATAAATATCGTTTATACAGTGAACGTACGTGCACACTCTGCACATGGGATCTGTACTCGAAACACGCGTTCTACCATCACTGATATCGATCACGGATCATTTCCATGGGGTAGATCGAACTGGTACACGCTACGGTAAACGTTACGGGAAAGTATCATCGGGACGTGTCTCGAATCAGCTCAGTAAAGAGTATCAGTGTAGTTTCGTCTGAGATTGGCCGACGTAGGGAATCGATTGACTTTAGTACATGAAGCCTAATTGAGGATGTGTCTGATATCCTAAATAGTCTGTAAGTCTATAAAAGTGATCTATAAAGCGAAGCAGTAGTAGACGCATTTACCAAATACGAGTTTCTGTTTTTTCCATTGGTAACTGAATGATCAAAGAATTTCAGTGTAATACTAACTCTGTGCTGAATTTAGTTATCAAACAAAATTGGATGAAGGGATCGGGTAATTAATTAAAATAAATTGAATGTGCTATCATGTTAAAATATAATTATCAAAGGGCTTTTGATAAATTGATAAAATAACATTAGCTTTGTAGAGAATTTACCAAATAAACTGATGAACAAATACGGTCCACGGGGAATAAACTTTCCACTTGGGAAATTAAATCAGTATGGTTGCTAAAGTTTGTCAATGCGAGAAAGGGAATCCAAATCTGTCGCTGCTTTCATTAGAGAAATTAATCGGATGCTTAGACAAAGGACGTAGTTTTTTCATTACGTTACATGAGTTGCTGCGGAACACTGGTAAAGTAGATCGTGAAATAATAACCGGGTAATGCGGAGGATAATGAGATACGTGTTTTCATAAAAACGATTGCAATTTCTCAGGCTCGCGTGTGCACGCAGCAGAGAGAAAGAATAATCGTTGTGAACTACACGCCCAGCATTCCACGAATTAAAGCGGCGCGTCTATTTAAAGAGTTACCTCTCGGTAAGCCGGCTTCCCAATTCGGAATAAAGAGCGGAACGTTCTTCACGGTCGAAATAATTAATTCAGAAACGCAAAAGCCTACAAAATTCATAACTGAATCCCATTAGGTGCTACGCCAGGATGTTAAGCTTCAATCCGCAAAAATGGGGAGAATACCAAGGACGGTAAGAAGAAAATTCATACGGCTAATCCAACTACTTATTCCACGATCTTCTGACTATGAAACTTTCATAAGGACCGGATTAACTACACTATGAACTATTATTTTCGAACGCGTTATAAATAGAATTTAAAAGCGGGTTAAAATTGCTTCCTACAATTCTTTACAGTTCCAACTACTATAATTTTGCTGTCTTAAAGGGAATAAATCAAAACTAGGTACCCTTTCCATTTGCAGAGGTCCACGTGTACAAACTAGAGCAAGTACAGCAACGTTGGGTCGCGCAGCCTCTAACTAATTACACTATGGAAACAAAGAAATATTTAGGTGGGCGCAATGAGTACATGTATGCCAGGGGGCCCTTAAGCCCTCGAAAACTGATCGCTCGGAGCAGTGCTCGGAGCGGTGGCGGTCGCGCGACCATTGCTCGTGCGGAACATTATAATAAAGTTGGCGCGGAGGTACGTCTGGCCGAACAAAACGCCTTTGTCGCCGGGCGAGCGTACAACAAAGCCTAGAAAGCAAGCGGATTCTGTGTGTATGTGTGTGTAGGGGGCTGGAACGCAGAGAAACGCAGACATAGAGAGCGAGTAGGAGAAGAGGGCCGGCAGGCACGAGCGGTTTAGCGACCGCAAAGTATATAAAGCGGAAACCATACACCACACATGAGAAAGAGAATGAGTCTTGCTGTGCTCCGAGCTAGTCCCTCAATCCACCCTTCCACCTCTACGTCGCTCCAAATAACGAGTGCAGTTTCGCAGGAATGCCAAGGAATTCCGGGACCCAACACCATGGAGAAAAGGGTTCGCCCTGAAGGGTCAACCCACAGATGGTGCGATTTATCCCGGCTTTTCAACGACAGGGGTCGATATCTTCGTACCAAAGAGCTTTACAGAATTACGACAGCAATCTTAATCGGAGAATCGATAGGAGATCCGAAGGACTTCCCGTTAAATAAATACGACTCCTGCATAATACATCTTAGCTTTGCGTATTACTCGTCAGTAAAGTCACAACGTCCATGCGAGAGAGACTTCACTATTCATGCCACATACTTCATGCACATTTATATTCCAGGAGATCGCTCGGCTCTGTACGAATACCAGTGTGTACTGATTTGTCGATTGGAAGTTTTGCTCGCAGTGTAATCCCAATGGCAATTCTTCTCAACAAAGTATTCTACACATTTCAGTAATAAATCGAATGAAAAAGAGATCGAGTTAATTAAAGCATGAAATATCAATAAGCAGAAATTGTCGAATGAATTTGAAAACGCAGCATCCAAGGTAATCCGGAAGGATTCATAAAGCAGGTCTGATAAGAGATCACTGGTCGTCTGGGGGCGTGTTTGGTGAGGGAAGGTGAAGCGGGGCGAGGAGAGACGACACGCTCTCGCAGACTGTCCAAATGAAAGGAACGAAGGGCTGAGCCGACGGGGAAGGGTAATTTCGTTTTGTTTCCTGGTGGATCGAGGGGGAAGTGAGCCACTCCGACGAAGCACACTCTCGGCGGAGCCCCGACTGCTCCGGTGGCATCCCCTGCGCGACAAAACAGAGATGTTCGAGTGAATCATCGCTCACGGGGGTCGCGCGCCCTTAACACAGAGGATACGTCGCGACTGGGAGGGTGCGCAATGATAAACGTGACCTCGGCAAGGTCCGTTGCGCTCCGCCGGCGCAATAAAAGAACAGTGGCTGCGAGAGCACCCTGCGTAACTTCAGATAGCATGACTCCGCCCTCAAATCTCCGAGGACCTGTACCACCCGTGCTGCTTCTGCTGCTGCTGTTGCTGCTGCTGCTACTGTTGCACGACGATGACAAATGGCAGCAGGCAGGAATGTAAAGCCCGAGAATGACACGGTTAAACGCGATCTTTGTTGCCGCAAATCGTTCGTGTCTCCTCGCCGCTGCTGCACTTTCTGCCTATCTTGCACATACATGCACGGCCACGTATGTGTGAGAAACTGGGGAAGAGAAGTTGGTACAGCTTTCAGGATTCTACTCTTTTCTGGCCAGACCTCAAGTCAGGAAGTTTAAATTGCTGACTTTGTGATATTTTCATGCTTATTTCTACTACTTCGAGTTCTAATGACTGCTCTACTAGCAGTTGAACGTCCTAGACTGTTGGAGCCTTGCCAATATTCGATGTTATACAATCCATTAAAAATCAATACAAAAGTTCACACTTGAAAGTCATATTGAATTTCTAGTATCGAATTTCCAATACTGGGAGAATTGTTACTTCATACGATTCATATTGAACATACCAATTTGTGACTGGAATCATTGCTTAAGAATCAAGCAACAGAGCGGAGTAACGAAGGTTTTCGTTCAGCGGTCGCTGCATACGTTCGAGACTCGTTGAACAGTGAATTAAAGGCGAATTCATACGCGGATTTCCATATAGATGAAAATATTTCTCTCAGTGAACTATAACGCCGGCAGCGGCGACGGCGGTGGTGCTCGGGCTCATAAAGTTGCCGGTAATCATCGAATGGGTATGGATGAGTAGGTCGCGTGTTCCCATAAAATTTCATGAAGCCGCTGCCGATTCTATCGATGGCGCGCGTCCGTCGCACGAAATATTCGCCGGATAATCGGGATCCGGCCACGTTCGGTCAATTACAGTCGCCGGAGGGAGCCCCCCAGGGAAATCCGAATGGAGAGGAATGAAGAGGATAATACTGATTGCCACACGCGCGTCATGGAATGCGGAATAATCGTGGCCGCGTGTGCGTGAATCCCAAGCGTCCATCTCCGTTACTTTGCATTGCCCATAGCCAATGTCGAACATGCAAATATTAACTAACCTCGACGTGCCACTGCTATAGCAATAATGACAAGCCGCTGGATTGCATCCGATTCTTAATAGAGAATAATAACTGTGGCGTGATTTTAAATCCGTATATGCGATTGAATATCAGTTTGTTAAAACCTATGAATTATCCAAAAGCTATATGACATTGATATTCTGTTCAATTTCCATTTAATACAAATTCTTTAAATCAATACAAAATACTAGTATAAAAAAACTCTCGACTGTCACTGATTTGCACCCAATCTGTAATACGTGTAAAGTTTCCGCTAAATTAATTAAGCGATGCATAGTGATTACATACAGAACGATTAATCTGTTAGAATCGTTTCCAATTGTTCCAATTGTTCCAGCGTTCTCGTATAACACCGACGTTTCGGGTGAACGCGTGTTACTGGCACGCTACTAATCGCTCACTCCGCCCTAACAACGAATACAAATTTATTGCGAGCGAACACACTGGGCGGAAAGTTCGAAATCGCGAGTGAAAGGGGTGCAAGCATGAAGCAAGGTGAAATGATAAAGACACACAGATCTCGGTTGTACGAGAGAAACGACAGAACGGACAGGACGAGTTGTTTCGTTAAAGGGAGCGTTTCCAGCGGAGTGGAAAGTTTATATGGAACGTGAAGAACATACTGAAGGGTTGGAAGCCGACGGAACATACTTTGTGTTAGCCTTTGGAGGGAAGGGTGCTGCCGGGTTGACTCTCGGTGTGACGAGGACCGAGGGCAAGGGTAACTTCCTCGTCTCCTTCGTGACATAAGTTGTACTCGAGGAACGTGAATATAAATGAGACTAACGAGCTCTCTGTGATGTTGGTAATGACGGTAGATTGCAGCTGAAACAAGCGAACGGTCAGCTTGCCGGATTCCCCGGCGGTACTGTCACGACCGACTGCTGAAGCCCGGACGCACTTGGGAACACAGCCTCCGCTCTGCACGAGCATCTTTCCAACCCATCCTACATTGGCTAGATCGTCCTTTATCATGAAATATACTTGTCCCGGTTCCAGCGCTACTAAAGTTTACCGACCTGAATAAGCTAGCGGAGTTCACGCTAAAGCACAGTTACTAAGAATGAATGATAAGTAAATAGGCTGTGCGCTCCACAACTGATAAATCAATCAAAGTGTTTAATGTATCACATCCAACGGTAAGACTGTAATTCGAATTAATCTAAAGAGTAATATGAAAAGTGTGTGATGAGCAATATGAAGCCTGACTTTTTGTTTATTATCGCATAAATCGCAAGGGTAGTGATTGACACTTGATCATACATCAATATTAGAAAGCTGTTACGCCATAATACATTTATTTCAATTTGCACTGTGTTCTTTTGTCTGCACGCATGCATGTATGAATAACTTGCTACATTTTAAACCCATTTATCGTTCATTTATATTTCGAGTTCATTTATATTATCCACTTGCATGGCACATAATATTTTCTCAGGCTAAAAAGAACCCGTCTATACTCTGCTAATATTCGAGGCTAGCAAAAAGTGCATTCTCCCGTAAAAGTTCGAAACAACGCTCGAGCGAATTGGCCGAAAGAAGTGCGGTAGAGTTCGGCGAGCAAATGTTACCATCAATCACGTCTATCGGGTTTTCGCGTGCGCGGGCGCATGAATAATTGGTACTACGGAAGTGATCGCCAATACTTCTTTCCCCAGCGAACCAATTATTTATCCGCCTAACTTCCATCAGACTGAGACGTACACCGAGAGGATTCGTGCAAAGATTATCGGTGAGATTGGTTCAGCAGCAGTAATGTGACGTGGAAGGTGGTAAGGATTGGAGGCCGATGGACCACGTGTACCAGATTCTAGATAACCGATAAGAAAACGAAGATGAAAACGAGCGGCCTTGCGGGAACCGATAACGACTTGGGCCAACCAATTACAAATCGAAAAGAATACTATACCAGTAAGCCGAGTGTTACTTACGATCTGGCATTGCATTCGGAGGATGGCAAATTGTACAAAAATCGAGGTAGCTTGGAAAAAGCAAGAGCGACTATCGAATTTGGGCCAGCGACGCCCTGGATAAATCGGCCAGGTATAGTAACACCAGAGCGATAAAAAAGAGACACTCGAACAGCGGTGGGAACCACGGATTAAGCGTGTAATAAAGCTGACGGCGAACCATGTGTGTAAGAGGGCGCCGTTACACGTGCGCCGGGACCCCGTAATAAAAGCGAAGCACGGCGGTCCCGAGAGTGGCGGTTAATTAAAATCGCGCGTAATTATAATGTAAAAAACTAATGCAGCGTGGCGAGACGCACTCTTGTACGAAGGCCGGGCCAGTTCAAACGGGAACGCCGGGAACTCGCCTGGAATAACACGAATCTACCGTCATACGACTTTACCCCGGCGCAAAAGTAAACGTAACTGTTTTTAATGGTGATTAATTATCCCGCATTTCATAAAAACACCCGACTAATGTTTTCCTGTAATAAAGAGACATTGTCGTATGCAAAATTCACCCCAAGTTATATGTATGATAAACACACACACTCGTACTTTTATCCAAGTCCGTGTAATTTCCGGACTAAACTGCCGATCCAGAAAAAAGTCTGTAGTAAATTTAGGACGCCTGGAACATAACCGGTGCGGATTTCACGCCGGAAATCGAAAGCTTAGCGAGAGCCAGATGAAGAAGAAGCTAAGGTAAGCCAAGGTAAAGCGGAGAAGTTGAGGGCAACCACGATTTCCTTTAAAAGCGTGTGATCGAACGTTGTGCGCGCGTGTTCCCCCATAGAAGGCTGCGATGTTACGTGTACGCCAGAAATAACGCAGGGCTTCTTTACTCGGAGCCACGTAACTCGACTACTGGGGAACAATGCCTGTAAGAGTGACACGAGGCATCCCCATGTGTAACTGCTCGTATCCGATGTTCCCGCAGCCGATTCCTTCGCCCATATACCAGGTGACCTCATGCACTTTCAGGTTACACGTAATCTCCCAGTAGACATCATCGTACAATTCTATCTCCCAGTGGAAAAACTTTTATGCAATTCTTTGTGTCGAAGCAATAAACCTGCTGGGTAAAGGATTTCAGGATCTAAATGTCGTAAACTGTTTTCATATGTCAGTCTATCAAATTTATCACTAAAATATCTGTAAGCTTGCAGGTAATGGGTTCCTTTTACTGAATGCTATCTTTGGAGGTCAGACTATGCGATAATGCGGGAGGCAGTAGTTCCATTATTGAAAGATTCATAGCTTTAATAATCTTACAGACATTCTCTTTTCACAAAGTTACTCGTTAACTCTATCTTTACTCGACGATTTTATTATTTGCCTAATTAAAGAAGCGGTTTCCTTGAGTGTATACATTTAGAATGGAGTCTCGGACTGAAGTTTATTCGAGTGGACCAGTTACTGAGTGTCGGTCGCTCTACAATTTCTCGAAGATCTTCGCTCATACTTTCGCAGCAGCAGCAGCAGCAGCAGCGCTCGGCGTATCTCTTCGTCTTGTTCGCTGGGTTTACGGGGCGCAATAAAATTCGCGGCCTGCCACGGCGAACAAAGGCGTACACGGCTCTGGCAACGAAAGCGATAAGGGGTGCCTACACTTGAGCCGGCATCCGGCTTCGCCTAAATGCTGTTTAGGCCAGCGTGGGTGCAGGCAAAGTGTACCTGCGCTCTACGAATGTGGCACAGGCACGAGCCAGCAACGCCAACCGAGCAGGCTGGATTCCTTCCGGATATGATGGATGACCGCACGTTCTCTTTAGCACGGAATGTACTTATAGAGAATGAAGACCGATGCCTGCTTATGTTTCTCGCTCCTTACTTTCCAGCAGTATTACCAATCTTCGCAAGCACCGACATACACCGCACACATTCAACCAATTGCAACCTTTGCCAAGGGTTACTGCCTCGCCTCAAGATATCAAGGACCGTGGGAAGTGCAGAAACTTTCTTGCATAATACACCATATCTGCATGCGCCGAGTAAAATTTCTATGGCTTTTCCGGGAGTGCGCTCTTCTTTGGTTTCGTGCACAGGTGTTCGCCACTGACGCCAACATTTCCCTGCGGCGGCGGCGGTGGCCGGCGCCCCGTAAATGCGTAACAGCAGCCAGATTGAAGCACTTGCAGACGCTGGCTTCTTCCTTTTTCGCGAAACTTCCATAAGAAATGCCGGAAATAATCTTCGTGGTGTATAACAGCCAGTGATAGGGGAAAATTGACTGAACGGATATTGAATGCTCGAAATCTTGACGAATGAAAGATCTTTAAATATTTATTTAACATTAGAAAGTAAGAAAAGGTAATGGAAAACAGAATACAATGTCACTCTCTTTATATATTAAACAAGTGGCTTGAAACTGGATCAAAGTGGCACGTTCCAACCACGAAGACTATATCATGCAGCAAAGAGAGACTAGCAAACGACTTAGCGCGGAAAAGGGGATAAAAAGCGGAGGAATTAGCGGAAACTGGGCTGGCACAGCGGTAGGTAGAGTCCACATCCGGAGCGAGCGCGTCGAAGACCGAATTAGAGAAAAGGCTTATTAGCGCGGGCTTGCAGCTGCGCACGGTAATCCGGCGGCTGGTTTTCATGGGTGCGTACAGATATAACAAAGAGCGGAGGAGCGAAGCCGCCCATCCGACGCTTATTGTCTCTAATTTAAACCGACGATTTCCTGCCAGCAACCCGGACAGGAACTAAGCGCCGCTCGGCTGTCGCGTCGACTGCGCTCATTCGGATCGCCTTTATCGCTCCTATTTCATAATAGGCTCTTGCGCATAGGTCAAACAGTCCAGACGCATGGATTGTCCTCTATGAACTACCACGAATTTCGAATCTAATTGTCGCTCTTTACCGCTCATCGACTATGCTCCACCGCATCAAAGCTTCATTGACACGTATGCCTGGTGGTGCATCAGTGACATGCTCGTCTAGTATTCGACCGCGGCTCCACTATCATCCAAAATATGTGGGTACTATAATTTGGTGGAATGACAACATTACTTCGCTCGCTCACATAGAAATGTTCATCCTCGGGAGTTCCAGTAAATGAGATACAGTCATGCACACTACACATTACTGTCATTTCTTAGCAGGTAGTTTCCCATGCTTGCGGATGTCGAATTACACTGGTGTAAACACGCACGCATAAATCAAAAAGCATCGAATACCCGTTTCACACTAATCCTAATGTCTAATCCTTCCATATGCGTGTTTAAGAAAAAAATAGTACATTGCTTCCGGTACAAGCCTGCCAAGAAGGGAGCCCACGCGACGTGTAATAAATGTACAGAGAGATCAAGTCCGAATTAGGAAAGAGAAGTTTTTTCGCACCTCGCGTGGGCGTCGATTGCTGACACAGGTGTACATCGAGCAACATAGACATCCTTGTCTCGCATACTTAATGCTCCAGTCATTTATGCTAATGAAACGATCGGATCTATCATAGAATGCGGCGTGCCAACAGTAAAGATTTCACGTTTCTCCTCATTCCGAGCACGAGTGGCTCGGGGAGACAGAAAGATGAGTGCGTCAAATCCCAATTTATTGCTTTCTCTCCCTCCAGCTGCGGAGCATTGGGACGCCGGCTATTAAAGCCGAGCGAAACGGCTCGATTATGATAATGCCGGGAAAAAAGGCAGCCAATCTCGAAATCCGTAGGGACGTCGTTTAACGCGGTTAGTTGAGCGCTGTTGGGAACGGATGATTTAAAATATAATATCCCGCGTGACAGCGTTCGTTGAGCGAGTAAAAGGCGCTCTCCTTCGCTTGTAGCCGCCTGGGAAAGAGTGAGAGGGCGGGAGGCAGGGGAAGGGAGAGGGGCAGAGGTGGGTAGAAGTACTTGGCAATAGACGAGAGAGTCAGTCAACACGAAACCGGTTGGGCTATTATTTTTTTATGACGTAATTACCGGCGATCCCTACCCCGATACTCAATTAGTACGGCTGCTCTTTCTTCGCTCGGCACGGCCGAGCAAACGCAAGCCGCCGATCTGATTTTGTCCGGGAACATCAGGGGGGAAGCTGGCGGAGCAGGGCGTAGAAGCCGCCAGAGGGAAAGGAGGGAACGACGGCGCGGCGTGGCGGGACAGTAAATGGTGGAGGGAACGATCCAGCGACCGAATGGGAAAGGAACCCGCCATAATTTCCACGTTATTAATCCGCAGTCGAAGAACTTTGCCGCATTCCTATTTACGACACTCTCCGCCGGGAGCAGCAGCAGCAGCAGCAGCAGAATCCTGCAATCTCGTGGACCAATCCTTCTAACGATCGCAAAGTCCTTGCTCCTGTCTACCGATTACTTAAAGACATTTCGACAGCTCGGCTCAACTCTCGATCGACCGCTGCACTCCTAAGTATACCCGGCAAACGACTTTCCAGTCAAACGATTCTCCTCTTTCCTTCAAAGAGAAGATTTTCAGGCTATTGGAGGATAAGCGTGATTACACGCAAATCCTTTTATATCTCATATAAGCAATGATACCGGGAATGATTAAAAGTACGCTCGACAGATGTTCTGGATTTCTTAGTTACTCTGCGTATATTGGGATTGCGTTAATATTATTACTCAATGTTTTTTTTTTTATTACTCAATGTTACAATTTTTCATTGAACAGTATTCCATCGGATGGAATGATCGATCTCTATTGAATCTAATGGAAAGCGCTTGCCCGGACGCATGCAGAACGTTACTTTATTTTCAGTAATCTTCTTATTGGCGGTACAAACAGGTGCGGGTGGTCGAGTCGGCTTAATTCCGACAGCGATCACACTCGACTCATTGCTCCGCGAGCATTGTGAATAAATGTGACGAATACTGTTCCGCAGTGCAAACAGTTTGCTCCAATTCCATGCGCGCGCGAGCGAGACATTCACTGGGACACGAGAATGCATGTTGTCTCTTCCCACCCTTCTTTCTGCACCAATGACACCGGCTGCATCGTGCTAGAGACGTAGCTCTGTTAATCGGAAGAATCGTAATTCCCGGAGCAGCGATAGTTTGCGTTACGCTTGGCAAACAGCGCGGCAAACACGGGTAAGGAAGATGGGAAACATGCTGGACCAGAGTGAAAGACAAAGAGAGAAGAAGAGAAGAAGGTTCCGCAGAAACAAAAGTAAGTGCAAGACTCAACTCTATCGGCTCGCCGCGAAAATAGCTGGCAACACGATTCTGCACTTTGCGCGTCACCCTCGACCAAGAACCGATCGAAATGTAGCCCGGAGATATAAACCATTATCTCATATTGTCGATTGCTCGAGGAACCAACAGCCTTGTTGCCCTAGGACTCGCATCTGCGTAACTTTCTTCTCATAAAGTATCTTCGCAGTTACGCGAAAATTGTGGCCGCACACTTCGCCGGAAGAACGAGTAGCATTAATGTCTGGGAGAATTGAGAGCTCCTGAATTTTTAATAAATAAAATCGATTATAGTTAATTATTTTAAATAGAATAATTTGAAAAACTATCAAAGCACAACAAAGTTAACTTTCATAGCATGACAAAGAAACAGAACCTACTAAAAGAGGCTACGGAGGGATGAAATTTCAACGAAAGGATCAAAGGGATTACAAGGAGGAAAGCATGGCTCATATTTACAATGACATATTCAGAGTACCAACTTCCTCGGGCGAGTTACTTTAGCCCCACCTTTGATAAACAGCGTCTTAACTTACTCTCGTAACGCAGCAGAGTAAGAATAAACAAGGCGTGTCATAATACAAGTGCAGTATGATATCCCGATTAATTTAACGAGGCAGAAAAAGTGTTGCTTGGTAAGGCGATGATGTTTAGGAAGCGGATGCCCAACTAATGCTAACGAGAACGGTGAACTGTAGCTCGTCCCCCCTCTCTTTCTCTTTCTCTCTCTCTCTCTCTCTCTCTGTTGCCGACGGTAAGAGCGAAGCGGTGCATATAATCGTCATATTGCACATCATGAATTTCCAGGTTTTCTGCCGCGCCACTAAAGCGGGTAATATGAGAGTAATATTTCTTTCCCAGCACAGTTTCTCCATTAAAGCCGGCCGGCCGTGCGCATATACACCGAGCGTCAAATATTTGTTGCTCTTTTGCAAACGTAGCCGGTGCAGCACACCGCGTATCAGCCACAGCACTCCAAACTCTTAATACCTGGACACAGCCCTTATTCAACCCAAGCTAAATTGAGAGGACGCAATTACCCGGCGTAATTAATGGCGAAACAAAGTGCGCACTGCATTGCGATATACATGCAAACACGGCTAGGGTGAATCTTTTTCTGGCGAGGGCGTCGCACTGCACCCGAAATGAAAGCCGCGAACAAATTGACAAAAGTTAAGTGCGTTTCCTCCACGTTGTGCAAATGTTGAACCTTAACCCTCTGAGCCTCATTGAGATGAACAGGATATTTTTAAAAGCGATGGTATGTTTGCCAATTAACTAGAACGAAACCTTTTTTATCGTCTCTTGGGTAAAAAATATTCCCTTCGTCTAATGATCATAGGTCCCTTAGAGGAACTAGAAAAATTGTACAGGAAATAATTTTAAAAATCGAGTCCCGTAAAAAGAAGCATGGTTCAAAGGGTTCAATTGCGAAGCACGATACTATGAGAACCCGTCAATGGTGGTGGAGTGCAAAGAAGGGCTGGAAAATCGGGTAGCTTTGTTTTTGAAATCCTGAACAGAGGCACGCTCGCTCCGCGACACGTCGTTATTACTCGCGTTACAGCAATGAACGCACACGAAGCATTGTGCATATTAAGCCGTGCAAGGAAAAGCGGCGCGAGCGTGTATTGATCCCTTACACGTCACGAGACAATTTGTCGCGCGACAACCTTCCTACAGGCGTACATGCTTGCAGTGAACAATTCGGGAAAGGTTGTGGTGGGTCCGGAGACCAAGGTTCGAGTCATCCATCTCCACCCTAAGTCCGCCGGCCACACACGCGCGACTTACGGAATTTTTTTCTACCCTATCTTTTTTCTGGGGGGGTGAAAGTAAGTACACGTGTTACTCGGCTCGTCACTGCCTTCGCCATGCTCTGGTTACGGGGCAAGTGGCGGCGGACTTCGAGCTCCTCGCCTCAGATTGCATCGGGGTTCTTGCGAGCACTTAAGGAAACGCGAGTGACATTTCAGCCTGCTACGTCGAGTTAAGCTCGCATATCATCGCGCACTCACAACGCAATTCAAACTATCTTCCAAGCGAGCTGTCGCTACAGAGTCTGCCCTAAAGCAGCGTACGACCTAAATAGCAGAATAAAACCCACCGGTAAAAGAGTGAGAAATTAGAAACCCTGTGTGAGTGATTCCACCGAGTTATCGTCGCTTCTACTTCCACCTAAAAATCATCTTCAAACTCAGGTAATTTGTATCGTATATGAAAAAATAGAAAAATTACGAGGAAGCTATTGCGCGCTCATTAGAATCTTAACGACAGACATTCAAGCATTCCGGGCGCACCGTGTCGTCCGAATAATTTGTCTAAACGCGGCAACTTTCCATCGTCAATCTCGAGAAGTAGAACAGTACGCTCCACGAGTGGAAGTACCAAGATTCCAGTAACTTGCCGAACTTCAAGGGCGGTCTTCAAAAGAGCCGTCTGTTCGGTAGGCATGAGAAATCCCGAGAGATGTTACTTTACTATAATCCTTCCCAATTAAGAGACGCGTCGTAGAAGAAAAGTCTAAGCCAAATTGACTGCATGCAGAGCCATTTAAAAAATCGATCCCTCAAGATTAGAGAGGCCGAAAAACAAGGCTGCGCGTGAGCTTAAATGTCAAACGTGCGGAAGAAGTAACGATAGAGAGAAGAGGCATGCAGACAGCCGGTGTGAGAGAGAAGGGAAGCTTTTCATTCACGTTCCTCCGTAAAATTAGCCTGCGCTCGGAGCGAGCGTGCTCTCTCGAGAGAGCCGGTATATACACTAAGGACGTGCCAGCTGCTCCATAGGGATCAAGCGCGCCCATCGTTTGCTGCCCTTTATTCTCTGCCGAGCCTTTTACCAATGTACCTATTTATTGTCGCGAGCGAATTTACGACTGGCCGCAGACCCTCCTGCATGCTTTCGCCCTTGGTTCAACCTCTCAGCTACTTTCTCCCTTGCTTCTCTCTTTTCCCTATGCGCCGCTGCTTCAGGCTACGGCCGTGTAGAATCATTTTTCCTACGTTTTACGCGTTAGTGTCAAGTTTACGAAACGCCCAAATGATACCTGATTCTTTAAGCGACTGGAAATAGACTGTGTATTCATAGTTTTGGACCTCACACATACTAAAGTTATTGTTCAAATTAAAAAGTCTGTGAAACAGTATTGCTTATGATGCAGAAATAACAAATTGTTTCAACTGGCCTTATAGCAGTATTGATAGTTGAGGGTGTTGAGTGCGGAGAGGTGAACGGTTTTCTCATGAGATAAGTCTGTCTGTCAATAAGTCTTGCCGGTCAATCGAGGGCCAATGGCTCGAGCGGGTGTATTAATCAGTGGTTATCACCGATGCGCTTACAGGCGAGCGGCCATTCGAATGGCGGGTTTCTGGGTCGGATAATGGCTAATCGTCGGCCACCTGTCCCTGTCGTAATCTCACCGGCTGTAATTAACGAAGCCTCGTTAACATGCGCGCCAAGACAACCGGTCAAAGCACCCGTGGAAAGCCTTCGGTCTCCGCCTGGCTCTGCTGTTAAAGCGGCCACGAAACGCAACAGTTCTCGTCGCTAGAATCTCTCTGACGTTGACCCGTACCGCTTTAATGATTTAATAATGCATCATGAAAGTTACGGGACCTTGCTTTAATCGGAGACTGCCACGGCGACATAAAGCAACCACCTTACCACAAGACTTCGGATGGAAAATTTATGGATCGAGATTACCGAGTGTTCGACCTTCATTTTCTAAGCTCGTTTGTCCCATCGAGTATTCACTCGGCGTACACACGAGAACTCGAAATCTCCGAGTTGATCCGCTCCTTGTGGTTCAACAATCGTGTGGAACCAAACTGCTCGGTAAAACGACACACTACGATAGTATGAGCAAGCTCGTAGCAATGTGTTTCCAAGAGTTTCAATGAACCAACGAGCGCACGCAATGAATTGTGGAATATCTGGTGTATGGTTTATTTACACTTCGGCGGCATCCGAAAGTGATTGATGGCTGAATGGAACTAATGAATTTCTCGGAACTGAAGTAGCGCCGGCAATGAAGTCCCATTGAGCAACGATATCGTTCGATTGATTGTGACCGATCTACCGCGTGCCAGCCGCACTTTCCACTCGACGGCTGCACGAATAAAAATCATTCGCTACTTAACGAATTCCAACGTTTCCCCCGGGCAGCGGCGTCGTGACGAAAAAATTTCGAGAACTGGTTCCCGTCCAAGGACCGAGAAGCCTGCTTCGAGTATAATAGAGTAGCCCGGAGGTTCCAGCCTCTATGAAAAGGTGTAAAGGAGCACTCATTCATTCTGTCCACCGGCACACTGCCATAATTAATTGTCAACTAATACCACGTTTATCGGCATCACAGTCTTACTGTCACCGTGACGGAACCCGTTTCTCTCTGACGGTAGCTTTAAGAACGCAGCCCGTTACTTGACATTTCAATGATCTCCACGCCGACGGACGCTCGTGATCGGATTTTCAGAGGGCGAAGGGAGAGCCCTTTCCAAAGATCACGACACGATGATAAAATAATCAACACAACTGCTATGACAGTGACCAGACCTTGAATTTATCCTATCTCGAAACACTCTGAATTCTCAAGATTTCCTACAGGAACAGCCAAATGCGCTGACAGTTAAATATATTGGAAAAAAATGTAAAGAAACAAGTGGTAGAACGTGTTTTCCAGCCAAGGAGGATTAGCTGGATAAAATTCATATGGTAGACAAGGTATTAAGGGTTCAAGGTCTGCTTCGAATTGGACAGTGGGCAGTGCAAGGTGCTAACCGAGGAAAGAAGGTTCGGCCGAGTTTGTTGACTTTGTAGGAGAGCGCAGTTCCGATCGGATCACACCAGCCAAGCACTAAGCTTCGTCAAGCAAAACAAACGGGCGACGTGTCCCTCGGGCGTCATTTAAAATTCCGAGAATCCTGCAAAGCCAGTGCGCGTAGAGTACACGCGCATCCTCTTCATTCTACTTGACACGGCCGAGCGTTTAAACTCCAAACAAAAAGGGGGACGCCGCCGGCGGCATGAGCAGGCCAGCAAGCATTACTTGACACGATATCTATCTTAGCTCACCACTCTGTCCTCTGTGCCCCTTGCCTTTCTCAATCACGCGACATAACCACTCTGGAATCGACTTTATGTTCGAGAAAACTTTCGCTCAACTTGGCACCGCATCCCTTCGACAATAAACGTGGATCGCACCAATGTGAAGAGTGTCACGTACCAATTGATAGGAAACATAACATTGTTTATAGAGATTTCATGAATAAATAAGGAATGGGAAAAGGCCCCTGGATTATGGGACTGAGGCGCACGAGGCTCAGGATCGAGCCGCCATTTCGTGAAGCTGGCAGGATCGAAGGCTCGCTCGATGGCTCAACACCGTGTTTCGTTTCGCACAGGAACCACTCGCATTCACGATTCACCACAAACAACAACATTCCATTCCCGATTGGCACACATGGCCGCGTGCTCGGCACACTATACTCCACATGCACTCGAAAAGCAATAAAGGACAGCCATGTGAAAAACGCACCTTTTGCCTGTGGGCGAAGGTGAGCAGCGTCGAGCGGCGTCCCACTCAATCCACTGAATCCGGGACGGCAACTATGCTATCAGGTAATCCAAAAAGTGGCATAGGCCGTGTGTTGGAAGCGTCAAGAGCCGGTGGAGCGAGTTCCACTGGAAAAGCGCGCCTTCTCACAACACTCTCGTCAACGCGGCACAACAAACTCGTGTCCTGACGGACAGCTCGGCTTGGCCGAAGGGCCAATATTCAAGGGAGAGGCGAAGTATCACTGTGTCACAAAGCCCGCATTCACACGCGATTGAAAATAGAAATACAAGACGGTAGAGGCGCGCACGACAGTCAAGGAGGCCGGTTCTCTTCCACGTGAAATCCGGCGACTGTTGGAAAAGCGCGTCCGTCAGGTCGGAGCGGCAAGCCGAAACTAGCGCGGCGCGCGGCTGCCGAGGGAAGGCAAGCCTAGGAAGCATCTCTCTCGCACTCCCTCTCCCTGCGCGGCGCTCCTATCGCCCTCTCGCTTTCTCCCGAGGGTAGAGCGTGCCACTGGCTCTGCCTGCCTGCCTGTTCGCCGACCCCTCGCGCCGCTTGGACCTTCGGCATCGCCCCCTTCACGCGCAATCCCTTCCTCGCGACACCACCACGCTCTTCCACGGCCGACGGCTCTCCTCACCTTCCCTCACCTTCCCTTCTCGGCCGACCAACAGTCCAAGTCCACCAGCAGACTCTCCAGTCTCGATTCCTTTTCCAGCCGACTCGGCTCCCCTCGCATCCCTGCATCACCGCTGTCGCTCTTGCTCTCGCGCCGACGTGTACTCTTGCTGCACGTTCCGCACCCCGTTCTGCACCGTTGCCCAGCAAGCGCACACGCAACTTCGGCAACTGTTCCTCTCGCGGACCCTTGCATTCCTCGCGCCTAGTCCACCGAGGCTAACGACAGCCTCCCGAGAACCCGATAGCCACTACCAACTGGCTTCGACGACCGATTAACCCATTGCGATCGTAAGACACCTCGAAGGAAGAGACTTTCAACCGCTCAAGATTTCAGGGATCATCCGACCCTTCCTGGAATCCGATAGAGTTCCTTTTCGTTATCTTAAGACAATATTGGCGAGCGATTACCGAATGCCTGCTGTGTTGGTGTAGATGTGATAGCGAGTGCGAAGGTGCAAGGTAAAGCGTGAAAATATGCTGGGACGGGCTTGCAAGCTTGCGGAACGTGTGGCGATGATTGTCGAGGGCGTGAGAGAAAGCTTGCATATCGGATGCGACGCGGAAGAGCAAGGGAGAAGTGGGTCACGATTGGGTTAATGCGTATGCAGAAGCTCCCTTTGCATCGTAACATGCGTGTAATCGTATGATACCCGTAGTGAAGACTCTGTCATACATACTGCTTTTTATTCTGATATGTGCGTTTAACTTAAAGGTATCAGATGACTGTGAGAGAAAATCCTGTAAAAGGCCTTTTTCCCCAACTCGATTCGGAAGCAACGAACCCCCGAAATTGGTCTCGGTGCTCTTCATTTCTCTCGCAGTCCCTTTCTGACCAGCCAATTTGTAAGCGACGTTCCACGAGAATTCTCGGAGGCCCGCTTCTTTAAGAATCATGAGCGTCTTTTCTTATCTCCTATATGTATTATAAACCTCTCTATGGGGATATGTATGTGTGTGCCCTTTGTTATTTCCGTCCATTGTTTCGGCATTTTTCCGATTGTTGCCTCGTTCGAGAGGCCGCGCCGTGAAATCTCTGTGTTAACCACTATCGCCGATCTCGACGAGGAAGCTGCGATGCATCCAGTGAATAGCGAACGCGGCTATCCGTGAGTAGGCATTATTAGAAGTGTCAATTAATCAAATGTACGGCAAGTACATGCAATCCTTCCTCGGAGTATAATATTACTGACATCGTGAGCGCTTAACTACGTTTTAAAGGATAAGTGACTGGTAATTGAATAATTGTAGAATCCTGCTCACTAATGATTGAGAAGTAATTTCGGGGAAGCCTTTAACCCACCGAAGACCAATCGAGGCCTTCGAGTGTGAGAATACTGAAATGGGTCTTCGAAATCTCTCTTACCGCTTTCATGGGAGGACGCGGAATTCATTAATAACTCTGTCACAGTGTTTTCACTCGCTTATAACTAATCTCTGCAGGTTTATGCAGAATACCCGGTAACTGTACATAATGTTTTCGATGTATCCTGCGCGTGCGAAAAACTAAACACGGCGCGTACCACCACACACACAAGTTTATAACAGCTAGATGAAAATCTGTTTTTGCATAACCGGCGCAGTCTACTTATAACACTCGAATCTACGTCGATGTACTAGCCAGGCCTCATGAATATTTGATGGCTCAGGGTAAAAAGTGGCCGGCTTTATATGATGTTGAGCCGAAGTGATTACACCTTCCGTCTCACGTGCACTTGCGACTGGCTCGTAAGAACGACATTAAACAATCCGTGTCTCCCGTTCTGTACTTTACTTACGAGGAATTCAGAGTTCAACGCTTCCCTTGCGCCGTAGCAATAATCAGGCCAGTGTAACGCGTCACGTGAGCGAGTTATAGACAGCGAGTCTCTAGTAAATTGCGTTCGGATCCGAGCGAGCATGTGACCACGGGACTATTTACTTCGGTAGTTGGAAGCGACTGAAGGTAACGGAGACCGGCCGTGTACCAGGAACTCACAGAGGAAGGGTGCGCAGATCAAAGACCCCCCGTGCCTTCCTTCTTTTTCGCTCTAATGCCGACTCTATCGAGCGATCTTCAATTCCTCGCATTGTATTAGGGTGCTATCACTCGAGTTACACGTGGCGCAACTGACACCGAAAGAAAAACAACTCGTACTTTGTGGGTTCTCGATATTTTCTCTTAAATAATTCAACTCGACTACTCTTAACCTAAATTGTTCATTGATAACTTCGCGGGTTAGTTGGTCGGCTTAATTCGTCTTTTAATATTAATCACATCTTCCCAGATTCTTACTAATAAGATATGTCAGGTGCGCACAAACACCGAGGGCGCTCACCCAACATTTAAAGGTATGGCGCGACGCTTTAACGGAGCCCTGAGTTCCGAGAGGAGTAGCTTGAGAGGAGAGCGTATCCAATCTCGCCGCCAGGTGCAAATCCGTCGGGCTGTTTAGCCGAAGCATTGACGTTCCATTACGAGGAGGTCGCACCAAGTAGTATGGGATTTAAGCGGGATGTCCTGCAGGAGGAAGTGCACCACGAGGAGGAAGTGAGACACGGTAAAAGTGAAACGGTGGTACATACGCCGACAGATGCACACGTACGCCGGACTTTCCGAAGGTAAAGAGCGACCCGGAGGAGTCTGGGAGAGTCCGAGCTGGACCCGCCATGGTGCAACCAGTCGTGGCCCATACTCGACTCAAGGCTATCAACCTCTAAGCTTCCATTAACTGTTGACTGCACCGATGTGTGTGCGCAGGTGTATAAACCCTGTCTGTATGTGCATGTGTGCGTCTGTATGACACGGCTCCGCCTGCTTGCTGCAATTTTGCCACCACTGTCCACGATCTTGCGGTCCGAACATTGCGCGATATTGCCTGAATCGCAGATGGCACTGCTGCTTTGTAATGCTGGCCTTTCGCAACGGCGAACGTAAAGTCTGGATGGGAACGCGCAATGCCGAAAGAAATTTGTGGTTCGGAAAGTGGGAAAGTTCGCTGATATTTCTTTAGAAGTGCGACGGCTAAAGTTTGGGCACAAGAATGCAAGAATTCCTTGGTTGGAACGCGTTGGGAGTTGCTGGTAGGAATGGATTCTATAATGGGATGTTTGTTAAGAAACGTTTCTAATGAGATAGAGTTAAGATGTACAGTGGGAAGCCCTTTCAAGAATGTCTACTGTTATTCGATCATTCTGAAAGGTACACCAATGTAAGTCGCTTAAAGAAGTAGTATACAATGCAGGAAATGATCTACAGAATAGGATTTACTGTCGCGTGGAAAAAAGTATCTTCAATCCATAATACCAAACATCTTTAATTAGATTGCCTTCCCTTCTAATTCTCCTCACAACTAGTCAACATACTTTTATTTCTTTCTTGTACTGTTACGGTTTCGGGAAGCAATGAGCTACTAATAGCTATTAGTTCACCGCATGTTTTACTAGTACTACGAGAGCGCCCTCGGCTGATTTCCATTCTCAGTGGAAGTTAAAGATCTCAGCGCGATTGAATGTAAATCGTCGCGAGCGGCGGCGAATCGACTCTCGGCATAAGTACGTTAACATTAATGTGGCTCCATTGTCCGGGCAAAAAGGCTGGCGGCGAGTGAGTGAGAAATAGGAAATGCACTGTCGCGTACTGTGTGACCCGGCGCCAACAGGCGCATTCGCCGAGGACACAATGAATTGCCCGTGCCGGCAAAACACAGCCACCAAGGAGAGGAGAGTGAGAGAAAGATAGAAAGGGAGGGAGGGAGGGAGAGAGAGAGCGCGAGAGAGGGGGCGCGCGCGTACAAACAAGAAAGCCTCCCTGGAAAAGAGTGCTTCTCTCCATCTGAGAGTCCATTAATTCCGCGCCGGCGTTCTGATGCATTGCGTCACGCTGTATATCAGATTACAATTCGGACCGAGCGTTCTCCCCTGCTGATTTTCTAGCGGTCGATTTTCTGCCGCTTAAATGAACTAACGAGGAAGAAGCCGGCTGGCAAGGAAGCACGATATCCTTCGCCTCACTTCGCTCGGCAAACAAAAGTGCAGAATGCCCGGCTCGATCTTCGATCGATTCGTGGAGAGCCCGCCGGGATCATGACCTTCCGCCGGTCATTACGAGCGCCATAAATCATTCCGGGAAATTACATCGCTAGCTTGCGTGATGAGAGAATTACTCCTCCGGTCTCGTTGTGTGTATAAGGGAATAGCGCTTCAATGCGGTCCTAGCAAACTGTTTCTGTCCGCTCGCCGCGCCAAGCAACCCGCCAGAAACGAGAGAGGCTCGTGTGAGCGATCGCCTTATTAACCCTTTCTATGTGTATTCTCTGTACACGGGTGTAAACCTTCACGTGTCATTAATTTAAGCCGGCGATTCTTCGAGCTGAGATAAGCACGTGTGTCCGATTATTTTCCAATCCGCTCGAGTGCTTATTGAATACACATGAACGATGCAATCGTTTGTGCATATCGAGTTCCAACAGTTAAAGATATGTGTGTGGAAGAAAAGTGCTTGTGCATTGTAGACCATTGAATCTGCTACAGAAAGCACCAGTGCCATATTGGCTTGACAACGGTCTTGGAATATAACAGAATATTACATGCAGACTACCAGATTTCCAGTATTTCTGCTCCAGTACATATGTATGTGTGCCAGTCGGAATTTGAAAGTGGTCGCAAATGTATTAGATACACAGGTTTCGTGTACCAAATATAAGCAGCAGTTGACGACTGCATAAAGAATAAGCCGCGCAAAGTGTAACATACAATGCAATGATGGACGCCACGCCTATGACGTCACACACCGTAGAAATGCGTAGAAATCAATTGGACAAATATTCGTAAAGAAAATGATAGCAGGTTCAACGACTTACCTTATATCCACAGGAGTCAGCGTCGAACAGCAAATTCGGTATCCAGAGTCACTGAACAATACTCCTGTGAAGTGGGACGGAAAATAAAGCAGCAGCAATCGCCCGGCAATCTTCTATGCTTCGCTTTGCACAGCCCAATTTCATCAGCACTGCACTAATCCCACATAAGACCTTAGCCGGCCGGATTCTCATCACCAACTGTTCAGGACATACTCGACCGTACTTATAAATCACTCTCGTCACGCACTTTGCACACTTTTCCCGGAAAATCCCGCGAAACGAACAGGAACGCAAGAATGCGACGCGCACTTGTTTCCAGTGTTCGTAAAACTACCACCTGCACCACTGCCACCTACGGGGTGCCGGAGTGGATGACGTCGAGATGATAATCAAAGATGGCTGATGCCGGATGATCCTGTCGGTATAATCGATGTAATCTATGCCGATAAGAGCGGGAAGAGGGCAAAGAACAAAGATGGCTGTCGAGCGTGGCGTCGTTTAACGGTTTTGTGCTTGAGAAGTGCTTTTATTAAATAGTGAATAGCTAGTGAACGTGTGAAATGTTGTAGTAAAGTGATCCAAAGTGTGATGCTGTCAAAGTGGGAAATAAGAGGGATTTGGAGGAGAATGCTGGTTAGAGTTTGCAGTTCGCTTATGGGAGGACTACCTGCATGGGGTAAGTACATCATTTTGCATGCTTTAACTGTTTTTATTACGATTTATTGGTCGCTTTCATTGCACTTGAATTACTTGTCTTGATTGCGATATGACTATTGTTGATTCGTCTTTAACGTAACCTAACATATCTGAACGCATGTGAGTATGAAAAATGAGGGCCAAGAAAGGGTTTAAGATCCGAACCGTGTTTTAAAGTGGAACGGCTCATTCATTGCGTTGCAAATCTCATGAATATTTAACGAAATTGATCAATATAGTACATTGAGAGTGACGTATTAGATTGACATTTCATTGGAATCTCTAATTACAAACTTAGAACGAGCGATGTAGGAAAGATTAAACAACATTGAACGCTTGCTTAAAGAGAGATGGTCTCTTAACCTCCTTAGGGCATTGACACATACATTTAGGTCTGCTTCTTTCTTAAATTGAAGTACTCATAGACCAACTTAAAATAGGATCACTTAAAAGAACAACTTCAGTGTCTTTCCGTATTCCTTCTTTATTTAAAGACACGAATAATATACACCTAAAGAAAAAATTATATTGTTCCTTTTTAACCTTAAGAAAATCGTTGCTTCAGAGTTTATAAAAATCAGCCTCACTTCGTTGTTCATCTGATTTCACATTGTACGATTCTCTCTTTATAAAGCAAACAGTGGTAATTGTAAAAATAATGGGATTCGCGAATGATGTTCCATTCGGAGCTAACTTATTCTCTCTTTCCACATCGAGCGTTCGCATGTCGGGCATAATTGTTTCTCGATCTGTTTCCAATTCACAATTCACAGTTTCCGAATCACCGATCTTGCTGCAATGTGAGGCTGCTTTGTGAATTACCGGCTCTTCATATTTTTGGTCGAACGCTCGGCGATTGCATTATCACGCGTTTTTCGACATTCAAATACTTCGACGATTTAACAATCGAACGCTCTCGCCTCACACTCTCCCTTTCTCTCTCGTACTCGGCTCTTTTTTTCTGCCTCACCAACATTTTGCCGACCTTGCGATTTCGGATTGAATCCATACCTGGAGGGCGAAACGTGCAGATGCTACGTAAACATTCGATACGATTATCGTAATCGAGGGTCGCGCGGCACTCGCTCGGCCGTGTGCCACCAGCAGAAAGCGTAGTGCATCACCGACAGATAACAAAACGGGAGCGGCGAGCCTGCGATGATTAAAACTGCAATCATCGAGCGTGACCGCAGAATCCGATAAAAGCCGAAACTATACTCTGTCTCCGATGCCTGCCTCGGATATAAATGGCTGCAACCCTCTGCCGGGATTGGATATGGTCGCCCGGTAGTTTATAAAGATTTACGGATTCCGCTTTGGTGATATTTTCCACCGCAACGTGTAATACTCCACTCCGAGCCATTTGCCCGCTGGAGCATTCTACCTTGTAAGAAATTTGAAGGGTCTCTTCTTACTCGATATTCAGGATTTTCTACTCGACCATTACTGATAACTAGACAGCAGAAGCTTGTTAACAGAAAATATATTTGCATTGTCAGTTACTTACACACCATAAAAATAGAATATGTAGAGCAGTGCTATTAATAATAAATTCCACCCACATTTTTCCTACTTCGCACGGAATTAAAAGATTTGTAGGAATTTATATAATTTCCGGGAGTAAAAGCATCAATCACACACGTCGCTTAATCCTCTGCCAACTAGTATGATCACGAGAATTTCCCACGATTCTTACCATGTATTTCTCGACGAAGTCCGCGAGAATTTAATTCGTTCTGCGAATTATCGGCAGAGCCTTCATGTTCGTAAAAAAAAAAAAAAAAAAGTTCCGAATAGAAGGGTAATGCGAAAACTCGGCATTATCATTTCCAATATGAGTCTCGCTGGGCCGGGCGCCGGCGAGCAATGCGTGTACAGGTGCACGGCATAAATAAAAGCAGGCAAAAAGGTAACTGGAAAGAATTATGGATCCCGGGGGCGGTAGAGTCCCGTGGGCGAGGGTGTGAAGCGTCTGTCGGCCGTCCATTCATTCGCTCGCATCGGGCAAGCGCTTTATGCGAATTCCATTGGAAATATTTCAATACCGAGTCGCCGGGATATGTAGTGTAGGTGGTTCCTGCAGTAGCTTGCTACGACCTTGCCCCCCTCCCCCTCCACACACCAACCCCCACCCCCTTTCTCTCTTTTCCCCGTACGATTTCCATCATAGATCGCTTGCCAGTAGCAGCGCCAGCAGCAGCAGCAGCAGCATGCCGTGCATGCGAGCAAGCATCATTTTCTCCTTTCCTCGCTCCCTTTTACCCAGTGTACATGCAGGCATTCAGCGGAATCCAGTGGAACACAGGCGGATGATCGCCAACACCGATCAAGATAGCTCTCTCACCCGTTCACTCGCTCATGCAAACTCGCGCGAGCGAGCGAGCGAGCGAACGAGCGCTCGATAGATCGATCCGGCAGATATAAATTCATTACAAGAAACGAGTTGCGAAAGCGCCGACGACACCGGGCACCCGTGTATACCTCGGGAGGATTTGTGCATCCGCGGATAATGTCAGGGATAGTACTGATCTACTCCATTGTATGCCCTTTTAAAGCCAGGCCAATCCTCGAACGTAGCAAGCCAGCGAGAGATACTATAGCTTGCTTACTTGACTTTTCCATCAGTAGCCAAGCCGAAACGAAATCCGTACGGGCCGCGTCCCGTCGGAGGTGGTGTCGTGTTACTTAGAACCACTCGAGTAGATGTTAATTTCTGGGAGCGCTTTTATTTAAGATGATCTTGAATCGTAAACATCTCTCATCTGGTTTAAGTACACGAGTTTCGAATATATATCTAATTTAAAGAAGGAAAAACTGACTTAACTTTTAAAATATATGGTAGGCAAGGGAGTAATAGGATTTTCAAATGGTATATAGTCGACTCGAGACTTACCGAGCGTATAAGATGGCTATAGAGCCGAACGAGAGTAGAGTATACGTAGAGTGGTTAAAGGATAACAGGTATCTAGTGAAGTCTGCGTAGGAAGGCTGCATCGAGCAAGCCAAGATTCAATCGATTTTCCTCTGCCCATCGAGAGAAGATAGCATACACTTCATAACGTAATTCCAGTAATCCGCTAACCCGAGAGAAAGCCCATCTGTAACGAGCTTATATAGGTTTCCGCTATTCCTGCGGGATTTGGTACGTGGGAAGACATCCGCAGTCGCTCGCAGCTCCTATAAATGTTCTAATTACGATCGCTGGATAAAACCTTACGCTACTCCCTACTCGATTGCGAAAATTCGACTCACTCGAGCGTGCAAAGTATCAGCCGATCGAAGAGATACATGTGTTAAAAAGACAGAACCCGAAGGTGTGAATGAAGAGAAAGCGTAGATATCGAGAGTCCAATCGATGTATACTTGAAACAATCTTCGGCCAAAGTGCAGTTCCTTGAAGTATGTATTAATCAAAGTGTTGTACTTTCCGATAATCCACCAGCCAAATTTTAAACAAATTATCCGGAGTTTCTTGGGGGTTGCGCGGTGAGCAACGGAGTTTTATAAATGAAGCCGCTGGAATAAGGAATTGCTGGCATTAGCAAAGGGTTGTCAACGTCTTCTCGCGAAGCTGCCGCTCCTGCATAAACACCAGCTGCCGCGCTCCTGCCCAGCTTCCCGAACCGACCAGAGAATTAAGCGATCTTAAAGGCACTTTGATACTCGCCGTCGACACCTTCGAATAACTTTTCCACGCAATATTGGTGTCGAAACCTTCATTTTTAACTTCATGTTGACAGTCTGCGCTGTAAATTTCATAAATGAATCTTACACGCAAATAACCAACAATCAGGCATTTTTTGAAGTCTAAATCTACAACCATTGAGTAATGTTAATTCGATGTTAACCTTTATGGAAGTACACCATGAGAGACAGTAGTAAATTAAGCATCGATCAATCTCTCTCCTTCATTACGGAGAGTTCCGTTCTCTTTCCTTTCCCCAAGTGCCCATCGTGGCCAGTCGTCGTCCAAGCTTGTCCCGTTTCGACGGTGGCGAGGAACGCGACGACGAAAGTACATGGTTTTAAAAGCATGTAATCACCGTAGAAAAGAGACGCAGGGGAGAGGATTGAGCGTTGAATTCGCACGATGATAGCTGTCGTTTGGAGGGGGTATGAGTGGGATGGGAGGGTGTACGGAGAGGCACAACGACGATTGAAAGTCAGGGCCGCTCGCATTTACATGGGAGTACGTATCGGTTACATTAATTAAGTAAAGTCCGGCCGGGTATCAGCGTTGCGAGAGAGGCAGAGCGCGTGTATGGCAGTCGGCGTACGTTACGGCACTTATTGCGCCGAGATGCGATTCACCGAGGCTCTCGCCATAAGTCTGGCCATCCTATCGAAGCCCCGATCACGTAGCAGTGCGCTCTGCTCTCGAATACTTTGCTTCTGAATACTATTGCCGGCCGATGCCTTCCCCGCCGAGAGCTATGGAACGATACGCGCTCATACAGAGACACGCATTCGCTCGGGCTTGTTTGGTGAGCCAAGTGTTAGCCCGTAACTCGCCGATGAGGATCGTCGTCCACGTACCAGATACTGTGGACGCGGTTAAGCTTTACGAGCTGGACAAGACGATCGACCTCCTTCGATTAAACACGAGCCTGCGTGTAATTAACACATCCAACCTCCGCCGACCACCTGATCCCCCTCGCTCCCTTCCTTCCCTTCCAACAGCTCTTTCTCTGATTCGCCCTCCACCGATACCCGATACCTTCGACCATATTTACCGGACCATTTTCTTACCGACTGCTTCAACACGCGGAATGCATCTCTTGGAAAATGAAGGATGCCCGCCATAACTCGAGGAAACTGCTGTTTACTTTGCGAGCATACTCTGATTATCGATAGGAGGCCGGAGTACACCGGTTGGATTCGTATAAGAGCGGAATGGATCACGGAAGGCAGATGAGCGGAAAGGAAAGGTGCGAGGGGCAATAAGAAAGCGGGAAAGATTGTCGGGTTGAGACGGACATCGGCTCTCCGCGCGGAGGCTGGATACATGTATAAGCACTCGGCATTTCCGCAGGATACGATCCGCAACTCTCGAGGCGCAAGACCGTTATGCCACGGCGGTGTTCGCAGTTGTACTATCGGCGAACGTTCAATTTGAGCTGTGCCACGATGAAATAATGGTAGCCCGGGGGTGTGTCTGTGCAACCAGCATGCCGATCCTTCGTTATTCCTCGCATAGGCCAACGACATCTAATTACAGCCTCGGATATTACGAGTGTTGGAATTAACACCTTGGCATCGTGCGCTGAACAGTGCGAGAAGTCGTCAGTAATTTCGTACCAGTTCTTCCTGTAGTCGTCCATTAAATCCTCCGAACGGAAAAATGCAAGGTGACAGTTACACCGCTCTCTAGAGAAGCTCCTCTTGGACAGGACTGACGGGGAGTACTGAAACGAGCCCGAGTGAATCTGATACTTGGCCACTGGCTACTGTTACTCTCACCGAGTGTATTATTGTATCGGGCGAGAATTCCCTTCACTGGTGTAGAAAATAATTTAGTATTGTATTCGTTTTTCTAGTATGACTTACTATATCGAATACGACTTTCCTTATTTTCATCGACAACATTAACCAAAACATTACATAAGCTCTGTCTCCTCGAATATTACCATTAACAATAATCGACGCACGCAAATGGTAAATGCACATATCATGTCGAGCACGCGCCGAAGAATTTAAGACTTATCTCGCGTGAACTTGCAGCGTACTTCTTCGACAGGAGCGCCGAAAAGGCTTGCTTGCAGTATTTATACTTGTACTTCTGGCTTATCGTCGCCGTCGGATCTGCGTGTCGGCGGTCGAGAGTCAGTGGAGATGCGCGTAATGGCGATGTACCATTGGCCAGCGTGCCACTCGATTTCGGCGCATTAACCGAACACCGAATGCGATCGCCGGGTAATTGAATACTTTCCGTGGTACACGTACGCGCTGGAGGCTGTGCTCCTGAAGCCGGCTGGTGGTTGCGGCACGTTGCAAGACCGGTTGACTCATCCTGCCCGACTCCTCTCAGCCGTGTCCGTGTGTGTTGGAGCTGGAAAAGGCAGAGGGGAGAGAAAGGGCAGTCGCCCTCTTACCTTGACTAGTAGCGCTCCTTCCAGGACTCTCCTCGTCGCTCGCTCCTGTCTGCGACCGTTTTTCTTCCAACTCAAGAGCGTGGGACAAGAATTCCTAGGATTCGCGATCAACGCTTGTTGTCCCAGGAAATCCTCGAACGCCGCTCTCGCTGCTTCCATAAGCTTTATGCTCGCCGACGTCCGACTTCTCCCCTGCACGCCTTTCTACCGAAACCTAGCCACGTAGAATTTCGTGGCGGTCACACTCCCTCTCAGTATCTCCCCTTGAACGCTCCTTCGCCCTGCGGAATTACTCGTGGATTGTTGCAAGAAACAATGCAGCAATAACTGGCTGTTTTGGCTACTAGTACTTCCGGGATAGCGGGAACTCAATTGTCGCGGCTGTTCTATGTTCTTCCACAGGCTTTAAACCATCGAGTCTCATTACTTTAAACCTGGCTTTCTTCGGACTAACACGAGATTATATACTGGAGGATCTATAAACAATATGCTTGCATTATGATTGTTAATTAATCAGTTAATTATAGCTCCCTTTAATTTATAATACAAAAGAGTTTTATCATCTGATTTGTGATGACGTAGATATTCAGCAAGGTTTCCATGCAGCTGGATTTAAAAATGTTGATAGAAAGTCGGTACAAGATTTCACAAAATGAAGCTTTTAGCAGCAGGTTAGTAGAACTAAACGTAGTAGGACGAGCGTGGCGTTGGGTGCCCGATGACAAGTGTATAAACCCACCTCCGACAAGAGTGGTAGTCGCATGTACGTCGTTTGTGAAATAGTCCGAGTCGACTTCAGTCCCGTACCAGCGGATGCTCGTGGCCTTCGCTGGTGTATGAGCACACCGGGGCTCACGTGTGTCTAGGCATGTCTCGGCGTAACATAATAAATATGCCCGGCGCCAGTAAGTAAGCGGTCCAACTGTCTGCCGGCTGGTACTTCTGCGTAACTCTAGCGCGATGCGTGCTATGCATGCGACACGAATCATCTCGCTCGCCGACACCCTTTTTCCCCTCTTTTCATATACCTCGTACACACACACATTGGTATACGTGCCTTGTGGAACGATCTCGAAAATAGAATTTTTTTGCACAATAGTCTAGCGCGGCATGTCGTGAAAGCGGGTAATTCTCGAACGGTGTACTAGCAACTGAAATACTTTCTATTAACGCTATCCTAGATGCATCTACTTTATAATTAATTAAAATTGTCATCGTATCAAATTGAACTTTCATTACTTTTCGATTTCTCCTGGTAGTTGAATATTTTTTGATCGATTTATATTAGTATTATAAGATTCAAGGGGCTTTCTGAAAGGGATACCAGTATGTGTAAGAGTGGTAGCGAAGAACCTCGTGTAACCGATCGGGAATGCAATTGAAAGTTCGGCAAAGCGACGATAACAGTGTTCATTATGGCCTGGGAGCGCGTGTTCGGCGTGGAATTGTTTCGAGAGCAGGTTCAATCCTGTTTGTCTGGTGAATCAGCTCTCCAGTTAAGTGCGTGGCCTTGGTGGAGTAGCGTCTGACCTCCCCGTCTCGTAGCCAGTTGATCCACGAGTGGGTGGACATCTGTTGCCATGGATTGCCGTGTAGTTAATCAGTGCTCTAGAGCAATGCCACTAGTTCCATCCTCTTTGAGGTTTTGATAACGTACTCTCTCTAAAAGTGCTTTGGATTCTGGGTCAGACTTTCCCTCAATATGGCAGTTCTACCAATTTGTAGTTCAATTTTATTGCTCCTACTTTGAATATGTTTTACAGAAGTTTTATTATTATATAATTATTATTTGAACTATTTTGTTATTGCATTATTAATGGAAGAAGCTAGAACCCTGCTATTAGCATGGAAAACAAGAGACTACATTTTAGATCCAAGTAGAAAGCAAAACCACTAAATCCTTCCCGATAAGTGATGGATCAGAGCTAGGTTCGGAAATGGAAGGAACAATTAACTGGCTCATAAATATCAAGAAAATATAGTTGGGATAGAACTGGAGGGTACTCAAGGAGACTAGAAGCTCCAAAATACCAGCGGGAGTTATAAATTGGCTCTCTAGTTGGAGTTTCGAAGACGCGGATTTGGCGACATAGCTTTATCTCGCTACGGTTTGCCAATGCCGTTGTTTCTCCGACTAAGTAATCCACCTTATTGATTTTGCTTCGCCGGGTAATCTCGCAGCTGGCGAAAGCATTGCTCGAACCGTTTACGTGATACCTTTTGCTTATCTGGAACTTCGTCGATACTAAAATCAAGATGCCTTTCCTCTCAGCATTGACATGATCTGACCAACTTTGAATTCACAGAATTTCGGCAGAATCATCACATTCTAGATATCAAAGAGTCAAGTCGCAGAGTCTCATGCGTGGCAATAAGTTATCTAAGCCGTCTGCAGGAAACACTGGGTTTAATGTTGTTGGAGCTCCCGATGTGAAAGGGTGTAAGGTCCTTTCTGAAGACTCCGGTATTTGTTTCGGGTGAAACTAATTTATTGAAAATCGGAAGAAGGGAAGCAACCACGCCGCCCTTCTTGTAATGCGGATACACAATAAAATGACAAGAAAGTGTACCAAGACTGACGGCAAGGTGCGTCAGCGCAGGCAACGATATAATAATGGATGCTAAGACTCAGAGTGAATAAGCCACCTGAGAGCTTAGAATGGTGCACAGATTCGGACTTTCTCAACCAAAGAAGGAGAGGCGCGAAGAAGTTCTTCAATCTAGCGGAATAACTAGCTCTAACATAAAATCTAAGCGCGGTACAATATATAGATTTTCCGGGAAGAATACGGAAGTGGGAAGTCACGCTGATTGGTTAGAAATTGGTGGTGAGGGAAGAAAAATGAGCGAGGAGCAGGAATCAGAAACTAAAGGAAGTGGCACGGAAATTTCGCTACCCTTGAAGGGGCGGAAGGGTTTTTCCCGCGCCAGGGAGGGGAGATGAGCCGCTAGTCGCCTGGACATACCTGGCCGAAGATATGGTAGGCTTCGACGAAAACGCATTGCTAATCCGGGTAAATGACGCCGGGTAATAAATAGCATGTGGAAGCCAGATGGGCGACAGAGTCAAAATGGTAGTGTTATAAAATTCAAAATCCAGAGAAAATGAACAAAGCGAAAAGAAATATGGCAAATCATTAAGAAGTACGCAGATGTGCCCTTAAAATTGGGGAGGCTTAAAACCTAACGGCGCATCGAAAGAAAGAAAAATAAAAGAATGGAAGAACGTGAGCTGAACAATGTTTCACGGGCGGTCAGCAAAGATTGAGAGGTTCGCGAGTCCAAACATCCCGCCCACCTTGAACGGTCCCGTTCAACAAATGATAAGAATGCTGGAAAGATTGCACTGCCTAACAACATATAGAGAAATATGCGGCAAGTACAACGGTCGGAATAAAAGATGCGAACTGAATTGACATCTCGGAAAAAGGATTATAAACAGAAATCCAACGGAGATTGAAATAATGCTAAAATAAAATAAGCTTAATTGCAATAGTACGCAAAAAATAATATCAAGTAGAAAATATCGCACAGAAGTGGCTAAGAAAACATTCAAAAATGGAATTACTCAAATAATATAGAACGCAAGAGAAATGGGAATGACAATACTAAGAGCCTTCAACAAAGTTGCGTCATAAAACTAATAAAATAAGCTCTCCTTAATTAGAAGGATCGTCGCCACAAGGAAGAACACAGATCTTCGAGACAGGTCTCTTGGTGACACCATGCGCAGTCCGGATGGACACAACGCGGGTCACGTTGTCCTTTCCTGGATGAAGCTCGGTGATACGTCCCAAGCGCCATCGCAAGGGGGGAATGTTGTCCTCCTTGATGGTGACCAAGGTGCCGGGCCCGAATTTGGCGGGCACAGAGCATCGCCATTTGTTGCGCTGCTGGAGTTGGTGCAAATACTCCACATGCCAGCGAGTCCAAAAATGCTGGAACATCTGCTGAAGGAGCTGAAATCTGTTCAAGCGGTTCAGCTTGACCTCATGGAGGTCAGGATGCGGCAATGAGGCCAGTGCTTCTCCGATGAGAAAATGGCCGGGCGTCAAAGCTGAATAATCGGTGGGGTCCTCGGAAAGGGCACACAGTGGTCGAGAATTTAAGCAGGACTCGACCTGCGTTAGCATGGTATAAAGTTCTTCGAACGAGAGGCGCGTGTCACCTACAACTCTTTTGAGATGATATTTTGCCGATTTTACGGCACTCTCCCATAGGCCCCCAAAATTGGGGCCTCCGGGAGGGATTAAACGCCAATCAATGCGCTCGTCCGTTAAAAAAGAGCTCACTTTACTAATATGTCCCTTATCGCTAAGAAGAACGCCTAAGTCATTTAACTCGTTCCGAGCGCCGATGAAGTTCGAACCATTATCGGAGTGTATGCGCACACATTTGCCTCGCCGAGCTATAAAGCGTCTCAGACAATTTAAAAATGACTCTGTGGACATATCTTTGGCCAGTTCTAAGTGCACAGCCTTAGTCGCGAAACATACGAATACGCATAAATACGCCTTAATCGATACACGTGCGCGTGAATGCTCCTTAATTAAAAACGGCCCTGCGTAATCTATGCCGCAGATCGAAAAGGGGCGAGAAGGGGTAACCCTGTCCACCGGTAATTCACCCATCAGGTATTCAGACTTAGGTGGCTTTACACGAAAGCACCTTACGCAGGAACGCAATACGCCCTTTATGGTATTCTTGCAGGACAGCGGCCAATATTTGCATCGTAAGGATGCCATGACAGCATTACAACCTGCATGTAGCAATTTTGTGTGTTCCTGCTCAATGAGAAGCAGTGTCAGGCGGTGCTTCGCAGGTAGAATCAGCGGATGCTGCTGTTCATAAGAAATTGGAGCGTTACGCAGCCTACCGCCCACCCTGAGAAGACCGAGTTTGCCCACAAATGGGAATAACGAGACCAACGGGCTCTTCTTTGGAATTGGCTGTCCCCTGGTCAAAAAGTGAATTTCGGAAGCAAAATAATACCTCTGGACGAGCCTAATAAGGATATGCTCCGAATAAATCAATTCTTCAGCAGTCAAGTCTGAAGAATTCTCCCTTGCTGAGGCGGCAATGACGGCATTGCCCTCACTAATTTTGCGGTCCTGAACGCGTGCGCGGATTTTACGATAAAAGCGAAAGCAATATGCCACTACGCGAAATAATTTCCTTGCACGGGAATATCGCTCGAAAATACTTAAATCTAAGGTAGTCAGCGCAATCATTGCTACGGTTGAAGTCCTCTCCTCAGGTAGCTGCGCGACGTCAATGGAGCGGTTGGGCCATAAAGCTGGTTGCTCGGTGATCCAGGTAGGCCCGTGCCACCAGAGGGACGATGACGCCAGTAAGGAAGGGTTGACTCCTCTGGATATTATGTCAGCAGGGTTGTCCTGCGATGATACGTGCCGCCATTCTCCTTTCGTGTGCTCTTGAATTTGCGTAACTCGATTGGCCACAAAGGTGCGCCATTTCGCTGGAGATGCCTTGATCCAAGCGAGAACAATCATCGAGTCCGTCCAAAAATGCTCACTCTGTAAGGTCATGCAGAGGGCTGAACGAGCCTTGGCAGCTAACTTGGCTAGTAGTAATGCGCCGCATAGCTCCAATCGGGGAAGGCTAATTGTCTTCAGGGGGGCCACCTTGGATTTGGCGCACAATAAGTGGCAAATCACATTCCCCTGACGATCTTGGGAACGAAGGTATAAGGATGCTCCGTACGCCCTTTCGGAGGCGTCGCAAAAACCATGCAGCTGGATGCTGCTGGAGTGGTTCGCTACTGCTGCCCTGGGAATCTGTAGCTCGTTGAGAGCAATGAGCTCGCTTCGGAATGTCCTCCATTGGTTATGAAGGTCCAACGGCAGGGATTCATCCCAATTCGTCTTGAGTTCCCAGAGCCTCTGCATTAGCATTTTGGCCTGTATAACTGCAGGCCCAACAAGTCCCAAGGGGTCGAAGAGACGGGCTATCTCCGACAAAATCGTCCGCTTGGTTATCTTCTGCTGTAACAGCGGCGGTACCGAGTATCGCAAGCAGTCCTCAACAGGGCTCCATAAAAGGCCCAAAGTCTTGGGATCCTTGTCGGCGTCAATTTTGACGCTATCCTGGAGATTGTCGCAGGTTAAGATCCGTGGGTCGTTGGCCGCCCACTTCCGCAATTCGAAGCCAGCAGGAGCCAGGATCCTGGTGATGTTGGCCTTGAGATCCTGAGCCTCCTTCAAGGTGTCGGCGCCGGTCAGCAGGTCGTCCACGTAAAAATCGCGGATGATTGCGCGACCAGCCTTTGGAAACATTGCCAAACTATCCTCGCCTACCTGTCGCAATACGCGAGTCGCGAGATAGGAGGCCGACGCCGTCCCATAGGTGACGGTATTAAGCTCGTACACCCTAATAGCTTCGTAGCTATGTTGACGCCACAGTATGCGCTGGAATCGCCGCTGCTCAGGTTTAACATTAACCTGGCGATACATTTTTGCAATGTCTGCCGAAACTACAAATCTATGTTTCCGCAAGCGCATAACAATGGAGAATAGGTCGTCCTGTACAATAGGACCAACGCGCTGCACTTGATTAAGTGAGATGCCCGATGAGGAGGCAGCCGATCCGTCGAACACGACCCGCAACTTCGTGGTCGTGCTGGACACCTTAAATACCGCGTGATGGGGCAGATAATATGATGGATCGCAATCACGAATTCGGTCATTGGCGATCTCTGACATGTGCCCGAGTTCCTCATACTCGGTCAAAAATTGGCAATATTCCTCCTTAAGACCAGGCACTCTAATAAATTTTCTTTCTAAGGCGAGAAATCGTTTCTCGGCCATCGTCCGAGATTGTCCGAGGTCGCCTAGCTGGTCGGTGAAGGGAATGCTCACGACGTATGTCCCGTCTCTATCTCTCTTGGTCGTTTTACAAAAATGTATCTCACACGGATCGGAAGGATCTAATGGAGGTAATCCCGGTGACGACGACGAAACCTCTTCAATCTCCCAGAACTTGCGAATATCCCTTTCCAACTCATCGTTGGTGGCCAGATGGCACATAATATTTTGTTTGCCCTCCATGAGTGAGGCATTAAATTCCCCTGCTAGTATCCATCCTAGCTGGGTCTTCTGTATTACCGGGTATCCAGGCCCTAATCTGTGCTGCCCAATGCAAATAAGGTCCCAAAAGAGGCCGTTGCCTAGTAATAAATCGACCTCGCGGGGTGCGCAGAAATGGGGGTCAGCCAGCGAAAATTTGTCCGGAATGGAGATGGCTTCCCTATTTAAATGAAAGTTGGGAATGCTCTCCGATATCCTCGGAATGATTAGGCACTGGAACGTGGTTTTGTAGGGAGTGACTCTCGACAATAATGATACGCCTATCTTCCCACGAATAGCGTGAGAAGTGCGCCCGATGCCAGAAACGGTGGTGTTAACCCTTTGCATGGGTAATTTCAATTTCCTAGCAAAGCCCTCGGAAATAAAATTGGCTTGTGAGCCCTGATCCAACAGCGCTCGGCATTGATGCCTGTTGCCCCGTGAATCTAAAATATCCACCATGGCCGTGGATAACAAAACAGCGTGGTTTGAGCTGCCGCTTGAATGCGACAATAATGCTTGCGGGTTTTCTTTCGGGGTGGAATTGAATTGCGCGGTATCTCTAGATGTGGAAGGCCTATCAAATGGAGGGGAATCGTTGTATTCCATATGCACCAAAGAGTGGTGGTTCTTTCCACATTTCCTGCAATTCGATTTTCTGCATTCGCGATTTGTGTGCCCAGGCTGCAGACAATTGAAACAAACGCGAAGCTTTAATGCTTTGGATCGCCGCGCGGGAATGGTTAGCTTCGCGAATTCTTCGCACTCGGCCAAACGGTGACTTGCCTTGCACAGAGGACATGAATGCTCCACATTGACAACCATCGACGTTGCATTATGCGAGCGCTTGTGTGTGGTGTTATTGTAATTCGTGTGCACTTTGTTTTGCTGCGGCCGTGACTCGAATGCAGAATCCTCGAGCACCCTACAATGCCTCTCTAGGAAATTAACGAGATCGTCGAATTTCCGTCTCCTAGTGATGGTCTGCGAATATCGTTGCCATTCGCTTCTTGTGCCGCTATCTAATTTTGTGGCTATTAATCTAAGCAGCAATGTGCCCCACGAATCCGTCGGCTCACCTAACGCCTTTAACGCTGCCAAATGATTGGTGGCATCGTCTATCAATTGACGCAGTGCCACGTGCGAAGCCTTATTAAGGGGAGACAAATCAAATAGCGCCTTGGTGTGATGGTCTATGAGGGAATTTGGATCCTCGTACCGTTTTTTCAAGGTCTGCCATGCAATGAAGTAATTGACGTCAGAGATGCCCAATGACCGGATTGCGCGTGCCGCAGTTCCGGAAATACTCGAATTCAAATAGTGGAACTTCTGAATGTGTGACAAGGACTCGTTGTGGTGTATTAATGATTCAAATGACTCCCGAAATCGAAGCCATTGGTCACGCTCGCCATTAAAAGTAGGTAATTCGATAGTCGGTAATCTTATGGCCATCGGTGTTTCGGCAATACCCGGAGTTGACGCAGGATTGCTCTCAGAACGAGCATTGCTGGCAATGTTAGCCTCAGCTTGCGCATCTTTAATATGTCGCTTAACCCGCGAAATTAAATTGTGATATAGGTTTTCGAATTTGACTCGCTCTTCCTCATTTTTCGCGGCCTCCTCTGCGTCGTTCGGATCGGCTAGAAACTCTATTTTATCCTGCACCGCCTCGAACTTATCTAGTAAATCTAGATTCTTTGTGAGTCGACTCTCCACCACATCAATTGGGATGGAGTCATTTACACCCTCAAAGTATTTATTGAATCGCGTTAACGACGCCTTTACTTGCGCGCGTTCGCCAATAAGAACTTTTAATTGTGGTTCCATGCTTGATGATACCAATGCTAACGCAAAGTCAGAGTAAATGCAATAAATCTCGACTCACCGTTGCGTAGCGACACAGCAGTCCTCAGCAGGCAGCGTCGGTCCGACGGCTCGTAATCGCGGCGTCCTGGGTGGAAATGAGTTCTCCCACGATGTCACTCGTGCCGGTCAGGCTTGGGTAGCTGCAGCGATGCCCAAATATTCCGCTCTGTCGCAAATGATCGGACAGGATCGGAGCAGGCTTCTTGAGGCTGATGTTATCCAATTATAGTGGAAAATGTAGCTTCCACTATACTTCCGTGGTTGATTAGTCAGGAACTTGTTGCACTGATCACTTGTCACTCGCGATATCCGGCTCGAAGGACCAGAAATGTTGGAGCTCCCGATGTGAAAGGGTGTAAGGTCCTTTCTGAAGACTCCGGTATTTGTTTCGGGTGAAACTAATTTATTGAAAATCGGAAGAAGGGAAGCAACCACGCCGCCCTTCTTGTAATGCGGATACACAATAAAATGACAAGAAAGTGTACCAAGACTGACGGCAAGGTGCGTCAGCGCAGGCAACGATATAATAATGGATGCTAAGACTCAGAGTGAATAAGCCACCTGAGAGCTTAGAATGGTGCACAGATTCGGACTTTCTCAACCAAAGAAGGAGAGGCGCGAAGAAGTTCTTCAATCTAGCGGAATAACTAGCTCTAACATAAAATCTAAGCGCGGTACAATATATAGATTTTCCGGGAAGAATACGGAAGTGGGAAGTCACGCTGATTGGTTAGAAATTGGTGGTGAGGGAAGAAAAATGAGCGAGGAGCAGGAATCAGAAACTAAAGGAAGTGGCACGGAAATTTCGCTACCCTTGAAGGGGCGGAAGGGTTTTTCCCGCGCCAGGGAGGGGAGATGAGCCGCTAGTCGCCTGGACATACCTGGCCGAAGATATGGTAGGCTTCGACGAAAACGCATTGCTAATCCGGGTAAATGACGCCGGGTAATAAATAGCATGTGGAAGCCAGATGGGCGACAGAGTCAAAATGGTAGTGTTATAAAATTCAAAATCCAGAGAAAATGAACAAAGCGAAAAGAAATATGGCAAATCATTAAGAAGTACGCAGATGTGCCCTTAAAATTGGGGAGGCTTAAAACCTAACGGCGCATCGAAAGAAAGAAAAATAAAAGAATGGAAGAACGTGAGCTGAACAATGTTTCACGGGCGGTCAGCAAAGATTGAGAGGTTCGCGAGTCCAAACAAATGTTGCAATTGTTGTTTTGCTTTAACGCAAACTAGGGTGATTAGTACTTGGCAAACGAGGCTACGAGTACGTACATATTCCACAAGGATAGCTCGTCGTCTTTGTACGCTCGAGAGAAGTGAGGGGAGGTTTGGGACTCCCAAGAGCTATCCGTATTCCAGGGTATACCGAAGTATACGTACGCCTAAGTATTGTTGGCAATGCTGCCCTACCACCGCAACAGGATGGTGCACGTGAAACCAATTCCTCGTTCGTAGGAAGCGAGCTTTCCGAATGTGTATCTTACGCGTGGCGTCATCATCCGCCGAGAAATTAATTGTCCTTTACCACATGGCACAGTTCTCAGTTAGGAAACTACCTGAATTCATCACACAGAGACGTAACTCTACTACATTATTTATCTTATTTATCTTTCGAACTTTCAAACTCTACATTTAAAATAGCCTCTCTATATTTCCACAATTTTCCGACTACTACTTTTAATTAACCTTTTAATTAACCACCATAATTAATCTTCAATATCTCTGCAATCCTCCGTATTATTATGTGTGCTTCATACTATTTACACTCTTGTGTACGAAAGGTTATCATAAACTACTTTGAATCACATCGTTGGTGTATGATAGAAACACATATGCATAACATAGAGAATTAATGAGGTTGCTGCGGATTTCGGGTGTAATGAGTGTGTCTTCGGAGGAAGGGATAGCGCATTCTCTGAAATAGCGGTAGCAACTAGGAAGAGCTAGACGACCCACGAGACAGCCGGGGGAGGTGGTCCATGCTGCTGCGGCTGGGTGACCGCGTGGCTGCTTGCCAGGCCGCATACATCTTACCCTGACATAATCATCCTACATTCGCACCCTACACATTCGACTTCCCACCCGATCTTGGCTGGGACTACTACAGCTCCTGCATCGCGTCCTCCACATCCACAATCTCAGCATCGTGTTACGAGACGCGCTATCACTGCATGCTTATGCTAAACGACGCTGCGCTTCCGTTACCGCCACATGCGGACCTTCCATTGCGCAAACTAGGAACGCGTACACTTGCATCGCTTACCTTGGGAATCCTAGAATTTCGGTACTAGTAAAATGTAAATTGTCTCTTGATTGACAGAATCGATCTGTTTCGATATATAGTGATTATGTTTATTAATTGAATTGTCAATTTTAATGGCATGGTAGGTGGAATTCAGAGTTCTTTTTTAACTGTCCTATTATTCGGTTGGAAATGTGAAAATTGGATGGAAGTCTCGTTTCGCAATGTACTTCAGAGTTTTCTGAAAATCCTTTATTTCTTCCTGACGATGAGCGTCCTATTTTCCATCGTGTTGGAATAATGCTGGGACCCCATTTGTTCCATTTCGCAGGATAAGACCCACTGCATCCCTCGCTCGATTCAATGATACCTGCGTTATTATATTTAATCCCGATCACTTCGATTTATTCCCAGCGGCGCGGCGCATTACTCAAGTTGAAATCCTAGCGACGCGAAATCGAGTGGGTGAATTTTATGGGAGCCGGGATTATGCAGGTCTTATATCATAATTCTCGCATCTATCCGGAATGCGAGTAATGGCGGAGGAATTCATATCTAGCGCGTAGAAGCTATTCAATTATTCCGGTAGCGCGTGTTTTTACGCCCGGCATTAATTTTAAGCTTTGCGGCGGACGGTCGTTCTGCGGAAGGAAAACGTGGACTCGTGGCTTAAAAAGCGAACAGCGCCGACGTTTCAAAGACTCGCACAGCCTGTTTTATTCATCGTCTTTGACCCCGTAATTTAAACTGTAATTTCACGGGAGCCCGCACGTGCATTGTACAGTTAGAGTCTAAGCAGGCCCACCTTAATCGTGCAGGATTGCATTGTCTAAGTCCTCTCGCGGTTATGCCGCTGCTTTGCTAAATGCTCTCATAATGCCCGTCGGACAAAGTTTATCTTCGGTCATTAAGATTCTAAAGAAGCTTTTGCGCGCACGCTCTTTCTCTCCTACTCGCTTTTTTCGCCCCCCGCCCCCCCCCCTCTCTTTCTCTCTTTCTCTTCCTCAAAGAGATCCCATAAACAGGCAAAAACTGCGGAAGTACCAGCACTGCATTATACATTACCCGCGTGCACCTAGGGCGTAATGAAGTGTATACGAGCGACGCGTGCTCCCTGACATCCATAGGTTTTGCCAGCCACTGGTATGCGAGGGCCTACTTCCACTGCAGTTCTATATTTTACTCCAGAACACTTTAATGATACCTGGAAAGAAGCATGCGTGGAAAGAACTTCGCTATGGAATACCAAAGATCGAAATGCGGATGTTAATTTAGTTAATGTGGATGAAAATGAAGAGAAATTTTTATCTTGCTTTACTCGCACTGGTGTTGCAAAATATTGTAGTTCTATTATCCGAAGGACATCAGTTATCCAGCGATATGTCGGCAAACGTGATGTATCCTACGCTAGGCTCCTACTCGGATTGATTAAAGTTTCCACAGCAGCCGTAACCGCACGGGACAGGAATTTCAATTCCATCTGGTCGGACAGTGGCGCGATAAAATTCGCCGTATGAAGTGCCGGGCGAATTCGAGAGTTCAAAAGAGGCCGAAAGAGGATTTACCGGTCCTTTGCCATGCAAGAAGCGTAGGGAAAAAATAGTGGCGCGCGCTCCCGCGAAATACGATATCGAACAACACTTTCGGAATGTTTAATCTCGCACGCTCCTGCCCGGCTATGCTTTCCAGTTTCATGAGCGAAAAAAAAACCAGTTGCCTCCGAATCCGCTCGTACTGAAACCGCACTGAACTATATCTCTTCTTACGAATCGATAATTGGCTATTCCTATGAAAAACAATTTAAGAAAGAGAGTCATTTAATTACTGCGTATTGGCGTACTAAGGAAACGGGAATTGCAGGATTCTTCTTATCCAGAAAAGCTGTCAATCGTAAAATCCTGTACAACGTGAAGGGACTTTTGCAATACGCGTCACATGTTGGGGTACTAGGAATCCGACGCCCTAGATTCCAGAGTTCCATCAGGTCTTCCGCTTCTCGCAACGTCTTTGAGAAGGCTATTCTCAAAGATCTTGCTCTCCATGTGCACACGAGCGCACACTAGGAAAGGAAAGGAGTTGCATCGAAATTCAATAAAGTCTTCTTGTCGACAGGGGAGAATGGCATGAAAAAAGCAGTAACTGCCTTCGTAATCTCATGAAGATGAAGCTATAACCGTGGATCATAATACAAAGTTTAGTGGGGCACACGGCCGTTCTGCGGCCCGGCGCGAAATGAGGCCGCTTGTCGAATAATGCGCCAAGTTTTAATTGTTATAGCTCGTAGCAGTCGCAGTTATTCCCCTCGATCGCTATTAAATCAGGATTATTCGTTTTGATTTCGCAATCTTTGAGGATCACGTCGTCGCCTTGGCCATTCTCCGAAAGAAATACTGGGACATCCGAATTCCTGTTGAAGCTTTCAATAATCTGATTTAAAATCATTTCCACGACAATTACAGTTTCTATCGCATTGACAATAATATATGTATATTACTTTACGACGACGTCGATTTCAATGAAATATTAAATCGTCTATTTAGTAATTTCCTCCTAGAACTTAGAGCGTCATAGAATCTTTACAATCACAAGATTACAGGTATATTCAGGACATATGGGATTGTTGGAGTTAATGTAGTCCTAATGGCACAATCCAAGGAAGGCTCTAATTACATCGATACCTTTGCTGCTAATGTCTTTCCTCTTTCACGTGTATCAGAGTAGCGCCGGACATTTACTCATGCCACGATATTTCAAGCTCTGTCGGATTAAGCACTCCCCACCAGTTAATAGGAGCCTGATTACGAGAACGGTAGTCGTTAATATAAGGATCTTCTGCCAACGCTGGATTCGTTACGATCGCCGACAGGTCGTTTCCACCGGATAAGCGCAAAAACTGGCATGAACTACAAACGCTTTTATTCCAGGAGCGCAGCATCCCGAACCACCGCTCACCGAGTCACATGGCTCCTAGTGTCTCACAGGTGGTAATGGCGTAGACCGATAATTACAGCCTCGAACACGGATGAAACTAGTTTGCAGGCTGTATCACTGTACAAGCATGCCTGCTCCTGGCAGTGTGTACCGGCGGCATTTCCTTATGCCGCAGTCTCGTTACTCTCAATGCCCGCATAAATGACTTCCCCCTAATTGGCGCAGCATTTGGAGGCATTGAAGGGTGGGACAATTATAAATAGATTAGAAACTAGTCTGTAATCAGCAGTACCTAATGCCATCCGCCGCGACCACATGCTCTTGCGGATGAAATTCTAGTTTAGGAGAACCGACGCGCCGCTTGAGAAAAATACTTCGCGACGGTCGTAGCATCCTGGAATTAGGTCGTATATTTGTGGCAGATGTACTTTGATGATCCTGTATGTGTCTACGAAGGTAACTGGTTATATCTGGTACAATAATATTTCAACCACAAGATTCGTGCAAGTAGAAGTGCGATACTTGAATTAATATATGAAATTTATGTGACTTTTTATCATCAAATTAAAACTCTGATCTATCGAGTCTACCGAGTTGCACACTGCACACTCGATGGTCCAGTGCATCTCCTTGGAAAAGTTTACGATCATTCAGTGCTCGAAATTTCTTCTCGAACGACTTCGATGCTGCCGCTATAAAAGCAACGTGTATACTCTGCGCATCAGGTTGGCTACCGAGTTAGTTTATGAAAGAAGCAGAGAGTATATTAAATCAGTATAGTGACAGGTGCATTTTATCGGAAGGCGAACACTCGAATCGTTCGAGTAGCAACGAGCAGCTTGATACTCGCAGTCGCGATATTTAAGTAATCGCTTGTTCGCCCGGTTAATGTGACTGCACGGAAAGCTAAGTAATAGTTATTCACTGCCGTTGGATAAAGCCTGGCATGGATGCGAGGTCTAATGGTTATGCGCCATGAAAACGTATATGGCAGTGGCGCATGCATTTCTGATGATGTCGGAGACCCCGAAACTGATGGTTCGGAGTGCATTAGCCGGTACTAATCACCCCGCAGCACTGCAAGCTACAACAAACTTTCAACATCTGCCGTTAATAGCATAGTAAAAAAATTATATTGACTGTTACTGCTAGGTGACCCTTGCCATAATCCTGCTGGGCTCTGTTAACTATTCTCCAGATCGATTGCTAACATTCGCTTTACTATTATAGCATTCTTGGAACAATATTTTAACTGTTTTTAGATTCGTTTCTAACTGTACATCAGTGTTTTATTTAGTGTATAGTTTTTGAAACGTGTTATTGGAGAAAGCGATTTACTCTGATTAACTTGATTTTCACTGACAAATTTCGAATCTATCGGGAGATATGCTTATTTATTCCTACTTTATTTTTCTCTTTTATTTATTCCCATTAGCATGAATAGGGAGAACATGGGTTAGATATCCGGCCTGATTTCTGTACCGCTCACCTAATGTTTAAGATCTGATAGCATTTAAATGCATGTTCCAGCAGCGCTCGCTTCAGTAGTTCGAATAGCGCCGACCACAAACGGGAGAGATTCTGTGGTCCATTGCTGTTTGATACATCGAAACAGGTAAAACGTCAGCATTAACTGAACTCGTCCCACATTCTCCCAATTCATGGAATGAACGCGTAGCTATTTCGAGGTTTCGAAATAATGTTCGGCAGGTAGCATAAAATAGATAGACATAAAAATACTGGCTTACTCGCTTGCGCCTGGACCATTGGCCCAAGTAATTGTGTGTTTCTATCGAGAGGATCTTCACAAATCTGTCGCGCCACTAAGATAAGTGCATCGTGACCGCCTCCTGGACAGCGTTCGGGTTCACCTCGCCACGCTTGTCCTCCTTCATCGACAAGTTCCCTCTGGACTCTGCGACAGTGATGTTGGCACTACGAGAGTCAGCGTGGTCCGGTGGTCCAGCGCAGCATCCGGATAGAAAGTAGTAACACGCTAGCACCAGTAACTTAGGCGATCTTCCTCGGCGATAAGATAAAGGCTAAATAGTCTGCTAATTAAAGACTGCCGTTGGCTCGAGCCACCCTGAGTGCCGACAGAAGTCGCATTAATTAGGAAAACCAGCCGTTTCTTACTCGCACTTCCATGGCTTTCGTTATGCCGTTCGCTCGTGCTTCCTTCGCCATATCGAATACACTTCCCGACTTTAATTATTGGCAGCCTGGTCGCGCAATCTCGCTGCGGGGATTCGATTCTAATTGAATTTTATAAGACGTCTTGCGTTGCGTCGTTTTACAGTTCACGTAAATTCTCCGATCTGGGTAACCTTGGTCTCGAGATTGAGTTCTGGAATTTAATATTTGCTGTAACTCCTCCCAAGTTTTACAACTGTCGTGACGTTGATAAAATCGATGCACTAGAAATGCACAAAGCTAATTTTTCGAGGCGCGGCATAATTAATACTTGGCGTACACGCGCACCCCACAAATGTTTCTGTGCTATTAATTTGTACGTATTCCAATGAGAAGTGGAATATCTGGTGAATCTTGAAAACCACTTTGTTATACATACAATGAAATACATTTCAGAATTTCCTGTTATAAACGTTTGGCTTTTCAAACACGCATTTATTAAAAAATTATTGTCAATGTTTGTGATGCTGAGGGAATACGGTGTGTTTAACCCCCTTAAATTTACTGCTTGACAATTCTGCTTGGTTCCATTTGAAATTGAAATTGACCATTGCACCCTGTCTTAGATAAAGTTTGTCGACCCGTGTTCTACAATCGTAAGCCTCGTCTACAGCGATGCGAGTAATCGCATTCGCCGGCGGCAATGCATATTTCTCCCAAATCGGATAGACGTCCGAGGTGTTCTTAATCACGGATTGACATATCGATCGCGCAGCTTTCGCACAGGAAGTGCGAGGAAGCACACATGAAAAAGCAGCTGTTGCGCCAATTCCGTAAATCCACATTCGTCCCGCAGAAAAGAGAAATACACGACGAGGAAGCGGGGTTTCCTTATCAGCCATTAGCATCTCTATTTAATGTGCCAAGCAAGTCAATATTTGGCCAAGATCTTTTCGACATTTAAAAAAGATAACGCTGACGCTTGACACTCTCACAATTAGTCGGGATGTTTTTCCACAACGTGCTATTGATGACGGTATTAACCTTCAAAAAGTGATGGATTGCCAACAGGAACATTAGCTCTGCCCTTAACAAAATCACCAGCTGATACTTTCATTGGAACCATCTGAAATCTGCTTGCACGATATTCATTAGAGTTCAAAGAACTAATCGGAATGATTTAGATTTGATGTTCTTTATCAGCGAGTGCAATGCATTAGCACTTACTCTTCAGCGATTTCTAATGGCTTTAATGTTATCTGTGAAATTGGCTGGTGTCACGTACTACACGAGTAGCTGGATCTGATCCCTTTGATTCGAAGTGAGGTAGTTGAAGATGTTGCCACTAAAGCGATAGGAGGGCAGCGGGAGGTTAAATTTGAAATCGATCGCCATGATAATTCAATCTAAGGTGGAATGGAAGGGTGGTTGGTCGTCTTATCCATGGGGCGCCAGTGATACGAAGGCCAGATCCTAGATACGAGGTGCCAGGCCAGCTTTATCTCTTATTTGTGGGATCGTAGATTCCAGAAACAGTCTTCTCTCTCTCTCTCTCACTTCCCTTTCGCCGTCTGTCTCGCTTCCTTTCTCTCTCCCCCGAGCGACCTTTCCATGGCGTCTCCTTTAAGCTTTTCCTCCCGGAATCTCACTCGAGTTCTCCCTTGGAGTGCGACCTCAAATCCGCACTTAGAAAGCGAGAAGCAGTGTCGTCCGTAGAGGTCTATAAGCTCTCTCGGAGAGGGTACGAGGCGTCCGGTGCGACGGCGACGAAGACGACGTCGACTACGTCGACGACGGTGGCTTGCATCGACGAGCACATTCCGTCGAGTGCTACGGGAACTCCCCGTGCACTGGCAAAGCAGTGCCAGGCTGGATGCGAGTAGACAGGTAGCTGTTAGCTTATGTAGATTAAATTGTTTCGAAGAAGCCCCGGCTGCTGTTTATTCATCGCGAAAGGACGGCACTCGAGATAAACGAAATGATCAGGGGACCGTCTGCACCGCTGTTCTTCGGCGGCCCTTATCGAAATGCCCGGAGAATCCTTCAACCGAGTGGAACAACGACACACTTACTCGCACCCTGCGCGCATCTCGCACCGCCACCGCCGCTCCCATAATACATACGGCTCACTCCACCTCTTCTCTACTCTCTATCGACCTTACATACATACATAGCGTCGATACCCGGGCGCATTCGGTTAACGTGAAATTGCCTGCTACGTTTAGGGCTCTCCGACGACGAACCTTTCTGATACCATCGCCAGACACGAGCTGCCGGGACACACAGAACCTTACATGAACTTTCCACCGCTGCGAAGCTTCTCTCGTCCATTTATGCATATTGGGTGCAAGCAGTGTAACTGTTGCCCTTTTTGAATGGTGGATGAAGAAAAGTACTCTCAAACATGTTCGAAATGATTTAGGGAATTATTACTTGTTTTAATATTAATTTGAAAGTAGAATGCATCATAAGTTACAATTTTTCTGACACATTTCTGAAAGGAATGAATGCTGTAACTGTTTACAGTCTCACAGTGCTTGCACTTTTACACCCTGTATATCCGGATTCTTTTGCTACCCGAGCGTTGAGAATTTAATGCGAAGTGCTACTTTTGTTAGACACCGCGCCATTGCAGAGATATCCTTTTTCTCTTTCTGGAGGTTGAGGCGTAAAACGTCACCTCTTTCGAGAGGTCCCCGAGTACAGTCACGGGGGCTCCATTAAAATCGCGGCAATTAAAAATGTCCATTAATTCCGACTGATGATAGCGACGCGCGGCCGTTCGCCGCTTCACGTTACTGGAGGGCGGTACTCGATTAATAAAAGTCGCTCTCACGAAAACTGGAGAAAAGAGAGTGGAGAAGTTTACGAGACGCATATTTTATTGTCAGCTGCAAGCGTTGTAGTTTTTCGGGTAGGCATTGTCGAGTGAGATGTCTTCCTTTTCCCCTGGGAAGGTTGAGGGAGAATGGGGAGAATCCGAGGCTTGTGATGAAGGTTGGGAAATGGGGACAAATAGACCCGAAATGCCAGGTCCTTGGATTAAAAAGTCACAGTAATGTTTGACACCTTTCTAGTGTTAACGTAGAGTAGAATAATCAGGAATATTTTCATCCAACACCGGAACGAAAGAGGAAACTGTGTCGGTCATTATTCAAGCTCATTGAAATTCAACATTCATTAATCGTGTAATCACACTTCGAATCCTTGAAATCTACAATTTGATGAAGTGGACTCGTGCAGATGCTTCGAGTGCTCATATCCGATGTCGAGCAATTTACGAGGCAATCTCGCATCCTGGCTAATTGAGATTTGATTGCCAGTTCATGGAAAAGCGAGTGTCGCAGTCTTTTTCAGTTACATGGAGGACATTCACGTAACCGCTCTTAATCGGACAGCAGTGCTACGTGCGAAAGGAGAAACCAGCCGTTTACTGACTCACTGTGAATATCGGTCAAGACGCTCATAAGCCGAAACAAAAAATTTCGGTCTTTTCCAACTGATTTACGACTGGCGTTGAAAATTAAATTGCAGTCGGTATGCCAGATTGAGAGAAATATATTATCACTGTTCAGACTCTAATATTTCTTTTCTAAACACGTATTATCGAGGATGGAGAAGAGTTCGCGCTGAGCTTGTGCGTGAGAAAACTGAGTGCAGGTAGCGTCAGATAGTTATTGGAGGCGAGTCGTCCGTCTTCCACAGACAGTGCCATCCATTGGTTCGAATTGGCTCGCTAGCAACTCTTCTCGGCAATGTTCTCCAGCTGGTATATGTAGCTGGAGTGCTCGTGAATGTTTTATCCCGATAAATTTACCCGAGTCGCTCGAGTTTTCCGGCCGTTCTTCTCTGTCATTCATCAGTCATGCCGGCTATCATTCACGGTGGCCTGTTCCCCGTCCAATATTGATAACATCGTTATTATACCGCAAATATTTCAGTAGTTACTGTGTTCATAGGAACGAGGCTTTTCCAGTTACCGTAACTTTTTAGATGCGCGAGAATGATGGTGTAAATTTAAGAAGACCTGGACTACGCTCATCTGATTCAATTTGCAGTTTTTATAGCTTCTGAAAAGTTTACACGGAATTCCCACAAGTGAATAGTAATTATCTTATGAAGCTGGATTGTATGAGCCATTCTATATGCCATAAGGCATTTGCCAGGGGGCAGCTGGACAGCTTTAATCGGTGGGCCGCGTGTAATTCGGGCGTGGCCCTGTAATTTGCAGTCATTTAATATAATCACTTTCTTTCTGCTTGTCATTTCTCTCGCCCATCTGTTACTTTTACTCATGATTGAATGTATAACTCATTGACCGAGTTACTTTCCCGGTCTGCGGGTCCGCGCTTTAAATTAGAGAGTCGGTTTTCTTCCAGTACCACTTTCAGTGGTCTTAAAAAAATCTTTGCGGAAGATCAACGTGGGGGTGATGACTTTCGCCGCTCGACGGAGTGAAGTAATTGAGCAATTAAGTAGTTCAGGTCATAAAAAAACTTCGAACTCTCCATAACCGTGGTAGATACTGCGATCTAAAGCCGCGGTTGAGTTTTGCGAGCCGTTCGCTGAGTTTGCCGCAATCTCTTCAAAAAAAGGGGGATCGTGCGACATAATCTCATAGTGTACAGGTGCAACAGTATCGCGCGGTTGACAGCGCACATAGCGTATTTTTCCGTGGTCGGTGGAACTGCAGAACTGCTGGCGCCGATCCAGGAACGTCCTCGCCTTGATAATGCATATTACCTGGCATTGCGCGCCGCTTTACCGTAAAGTTAAATAAATCCCGTGCCGCTTTTAACCCCCTTTTTAACTTTTTCGTTCCTTCTCACATTTGCCTTGCCATTTCCATAATCGCCGTGGCACAGCCACCGCTGGCTGAGAGTTGCAATCTGACTAGATCTTTCGACTGTTAACCACGAGGATCGTCTCGAGCATCTGCCACTTTTCGTGCAATCGATGCACACTTTAGCATTTAGACCACTTCTTCTTTTTATGTAGGAGTATTTATTCCAATGAGTAAATAGTAAATGGGCATCAGTTATTATACATCGTTTTGGAGTAATGAGGACATTATAGTCCGCATCCTTTATTCGCTGTATACCGAAGGCTCCATGCGCATTCGGGATTTACGAGAACACGAGAATGGTGCGGTGAACACTCGTAGTACTCAGATGCAATTTGTCCATAGCTAGAAGCAGAGATACACATCTTATCTGGTTGGATATTCACAGTCTGGTAATAACTAAATGAGAAGTACGTCTATGCACATCCCACACTCGAGTCGTACTATTCGCTCGTGTATACACCGCAGTAATGAACCAAGCTTGGGAAGAGGAACGATGATCGTTCCGAGACAATGTACGATGCTATCATTCGGTGGACGCTGCATCGATAAAGCGGACAATTAACCCGCAGCTTTGGCTTTCGAGCAGAGTGGCGCGAATCATTACGAGCGCTTAATCCGAGCTCGCACAATGATTCTTTCGGTGCGCCGATTTAACTGCGGCGTACATGCGTGTATCTCTTGGCGCTCATAAGGAATGACCAATGACTATGTACCAGGAGATGACATCCGGTGTGATAGCGGAGACTGCATTGCCCGACGTCTTAAGCCTCGGCCGGCAAAGCGGCGGTGATGCACGAGCAGGCCAGCATTCGAGAGATAACGGGGAAGCGCACCTTTGTCTGCCAATTGTGAGTGGCCAACACTGGCAGGAAATTGTCGGCAAAACAGATACGTTTATCCTCTTAATTAATTATATTGTCCGCGGTGATAAAGCGCCGCCGATGGCTGCATCGGTCTGATAATGTATTTCCATATCTTACACTTGCACACTTGCGATCCGAACAGCCGTGCAAACTCTTCCGCTTGTGCGAAAGTCGCTAGACGCGCGTCGCATTCCACAACCTTGACGCCAGTGTGTTGTGGTAATCGAGATTAATTATTAACACTTCATTTCGATTTTTGTCAATACTGTTATATTTAATCTTACTGGATCGAAGATAAAGAAATTCATTGTTTACGTTTCCAAAGAATAGAACTTTGTGTAAATATATTGTTGTTAATCTTATAATTGCAAGCAAGAACCGTGCTTCGTGTTCGAAAATGTTTTCGATGAGCATGTTACGATATCGTCTTCGATCGTACATCGTACACATGCATCATCGTGTGTACATCATTATAGAGTACAGTATTATGCATGGCCGTGTATGCCGAAGTTTGACCACACTTCGGAAGGCTGTACGATGCTGTAGCCTGTAAGAGACTGCGGGAGCGTACAAGAGGAATTACATGCCTCCAGAATGTTCGTGCTTGTTCTAGTAAAGCTAGAGTCAAACACTATCAACCACCGTAACATGTCACCTACACGTTTCGTTTTACTCTTCTAGTGTGATATGAAAATTCATCTTCTTAATAATAATTCTTGACTACAGTTTGTATCATACAACCATATAAATATTCTAATATTCGTTTTATATCACAAATATAATACGAGTTATAATCATTATAAAAGATGGGACATCATTATGCCTGCCATTATAATTATTTACAGGACTATATGGATATGCTAAACAGAACGTAGAGTATAAGCACGTCAATTAGCGTCACTGGGCTGTACATTGTGCGTGCGATCGAGCGACACCGAACTACCGTGTGCTTTTTGCGCGGGGTCGCATCGGAAAGACGAAAGTCATTAAGTCGTTATAATAGATCGACAGTCGTGTTTTAGTAAGCATGTCTTTAACGCGACGGTGATTACGCTGTCCCCGTGTGGCATTTACAAAAGCTTTTTCAGGGGTGATTGCCTGTATGGCGAGTGTCTGCGAGCGATGCATCCACGCAGTTCATGGTATGGTACGTGATTACAGTGTAGTTAGGTGCCGCGGCATCGCATTAAAAGCAACGACTCATGCTGCAATTAATCTTCGTGACTATCGGCGACGGAAACTACGTACAGCCGGTATTTACTCTAATGCACTCGCATAACAGAGAAAATGAAGTCTATTGGAAAAACTGAAGTATGCCTGTGAAATTCTCCTATGGAATTCAGAAGATAGCAAGTAACACTACAGATTGCCTTTTACCACGGATGCTTCTCGAATTAATCTCAGTTATGATGAGTTAGTGACAATACGCAGTTACTTAATATGATTTATTGACGGTTACATTATCCTGTTGTTCATGTTCGCGGGTTTTATTCAACGACAATGCAGGATTTTGCGAAAGTCAGGCAAGTAACAATGGCATTGCTCCACGTCGACCGCACAAGACCAGAGAAGGAACAGCACGATCTTCCAGGAGAGATGAAGTGGGTATCTTCAAGGAATCCGCACTTCTCGTGCAGCCGTGTCACAGTGAAGTGACACGCCAGTCAGGAATGAGATCCCTCGGAGATCGTTCTTCTGGAAGAATTGCGGAGTCCACCGGAGTTCCATTGAGCAATTGACATTCTCAAGTATCGCGCGCAATCGGGAAAGCATCTTCTCTGAAGGAGACGTGCGCAGCAGAATCGGCCGATTAAAGCCCTTAGACGACGCATCGAGACTTCGATATCTGTGCGCCGGTTGTTCAGGAAATCTGCACCGGTTTAATCGGACGACCTTTCGCAGTCTCTCGTGGCAGGTTGCGCAGCTTGGTGTCAGTGATCGGTCATATCTCCCTGGTGGCGGTACACATGTCCCGGTGGCGATTGCCGATCGGTGGATGAAGTCACGTTCGATCTCCGCTCGGTGAAGCGAGCTGAGTTGGAGCGTCGATAAATAATGTATCGGCGCGCGTACATTGGTATCCGCTTCGAGAGAGCTTTTACGCTTTCGCGCGATTTACAGAGATATGCCCATTGTGAATTATGTCTGGCTTCCCGGTACGATGACGAGCATCTCCCCCGCTTGCTATTTACGGCCATTGTTTTCGCCTCGGCGCTCACGGCTAGGATCGCGCAGCATCCTGATCCTTATTGAGGCGCGCGTGGGTCGACTTACTTACTTGTTAGCTCTTCCGCCACTCACCTTCGCAATGGGAACTCTCTCGCGCTAGCCGGTGACCGGGCCACTCTCGGCCCGATCCAGCAGCGTTGCACCTCCAGCTTATATGCACGTATCACCTGGTTATTGCCGTGCCGTGATTCGACTATTCTACTTATACCCGTGGAACGGCTATTCTACTTATATCTCACCGCTAACGGTCCAGTCGGATGGTATGATCGAGTTGAAAGAAAGCGTTGCGAACCATATTCAACTGGTAACCTCGACCCCTGCATTACAGTTTTCACCACTCTCCCGCGGCTTTTGATTCCTTATTGAACCTGTTTGCGGTACCGCGATGTTACCGTATTTATCATATTGGATATCATACGGCAACCTATTAATCATTTAGCCTACCTGCTGCCCGAGTACTTTCTCAGCAATTTCTCTGTGTGAATTGGAGCTTCCTCCGCGTATCAATAGAAATAAGGACGATCTTTAATATTTCATATATTTTTGCCTTTAATTATTGCCTTGGATTAAATGAAAACATATGATATCTCTAGTATTTTATATTTAAAATATTTTCTTTACTTCTTCTTTCGTCCAGTCACAAAACTTTACTCTCGAACGTTGAAAATACATGGTTGTATTTGGATTCAAGTTCCAAGGAAGGTCTGGCAATGTCTCGCTAGCTGGCAGAAACGTATTGCAAAGGCACGTAGTACAAAGGAGAGCCAAGAGTGAGCTCGTAGAAAGAAAGGTGAAGGCAGCGCGATGCATTGGCAGAGGCAGCAGCGAGAGCTACGCAAAGTCGGATGGTTGTGCGAATATCTCCGGCGGACTATACAGTTATAATTGCCGTGATTCCGAGGCACGGTTGCGACCGCGTCTACGATTACCCATTACCCGGATGAATATCTCGGATTACGACGCGGCAGCTAAATAAATTACCACATAAAACGGGCGAGCGAACGAACGAACGAGCGCTCGCTCGCTCCCTCTCTTCCTGCTCGCGGGCCCTTCGTACCAGAGCGGCGCTTCTCCGCAAATCTCTGGCTCACTTGTCTCGCATATTAACAACGCCGTAATGCGTGTGCACCGGTGTAAATCTCGGAGTCCGTCCCCGGATTTGCCCGGCCACACGTGTACACGGAACACGGCATCGGAGTTCGATCTCCATTTGGTAAGGAGGAAGAGCGCCGAGCATGCAACACACGCTCGCCTTGGGCTGGTGGTACACGCGCGTTCTTAAGGCAATATGTTCCTTCTATGAAAATATCCGTTATGCCTGCCACGTTGCCTGATTTGCGTCTACTCTTCTCGAAAGCAACCTCCTCTTGCAACATGTGTTTAACGCCTTGAAACCTTAAGGCGCATTCGTGGATAACAGTTGTCCTTGGAAAGCCGCACGAGAAAAGCATCGCTCCTGGCAAGAGCGAGTATTATAGTTTTTATTGGCTGCTCGACAGTTTAGCTGATGGCGTAAAGTGTACGAGCTTGTGTGGCAATTCTGTTTCGGGTATCTTGTTTGTTTGTTGTGGAGATAAAAGCAGCCTGTTTTCTGACAACCACTCGAAAGGAGGACGTCGCAATGTCGAGTGAACGCTAAACGCTTTGTCTTGTTTTCGTCAGTGTCTATGTTGATTCTAGTTTGCCTTAATAAGTCCTTTCAGACATTGTCAATAAATTCGTACTCAACATACTACATATTACGCTTCATACATAATCATTAATTCCTCACTTAACATTCGGGAACATCGCCAAAACCTACAGTTGGACTTTCGCCGTGTCGCACTTTCTCAAATATTGACTCAACCAGCAATCAACGAGAAACTCGTAATATGCGGCTTGTCTCAGCATCGGTGCGTTTTGTCTCGCAGGTCGATCGTCGGGTGGACGAGATATTATGGAGGCTTGCTTTCATTGAAAATCATAGCCGCGTCGAAGGTGCGGGTGAAAGGGGGGGGTTGCTTGGGTAGCCAAAGCAATGATGCTAAGCACTCGCATTCTCACGATAATCCGCCGTGTACCGTTTTCTCCGGACACAATGACTTTTTATCGAGCGGCAGCAATCTTTACTGGAAACAAAACCTTTCCCTGTGCCGAGATTTATCGGCCTCGTCTCCGCGGCCAGTCGCAGCTTAGCCCTGCGTGTGTTCGTGTCTAGGTGTGTGTCTGTGTGCATGTACATTGCCGGCTAACCTCACTCGTGCTGCGCGCACGTAGATAACTTTCTCCGACGTGATAAGCCGTAAGGTATAAATCTGAATTGTTTTTATAAATCCGGCGAAGAAAGATGCGCCGACGAGATAACGGCGGAGGCCCCCCTAACGAAGCCTGTAATTTGCGGACCGCCAGCCACCACTTCCCCGCCGCGCCAGAGGTATCGATCAGCGCGCCAGATCGATCGGCCCCGATTTAAACCAATTCGCGCCCGATGCGCCCACGGAAAAATGCACTTTCATTCAGATCCCCCCCGTCGATCTTACATTGTGTCCGCGCCGATCGAGCATTCTTTCGCAAGCACCCTTTCACGCTGAACTGATCAGTTTTTGGAAACTTGTTCTTCGATCTTGATGAAACTGCAACATATTATTATCTACACGAAATAATAATAGGTTTGAATTGTTCATTAAATGGGTTAATAAATGCATGTCTGAAATCTATAATACTATCATCTGTTATCGGTTTAGTGAATAGAACATTGTATGTATGCCGTGCTATGGCCAACTTCTCATCATAAATGTTGGAAACAGGGTGTGCATGGAATGTATATGCTGATTCCCAAGACACAAGCGATAGCAATGGAACTCTGTTCAATTGTTCCATTCACTTTTCTCTTTGCGTGTGTGTATGCATGTATACCTGTGCGGCTTCGTTTCCCATTGACAACGGCATGAAGTCTGCCGGGCGAGGCTCGTTGATGCTTCCATTATGAATATTCCGCCAGGTTCTCTTCAGTGAAATAATACTGATTCGTTCTCGTGATTACTTGGAAACTAGGTGCATCCAACGTTTGTGGTAACTATTGGAAGCTATCAATACCTTGTATTTGGAAATATGTCAAAATACGAGTTCCTTTATATAACATTTTATTTCATTGCATACGCATACATATGAATTTTATTTCCGGCATCGAAATCGAATCACCGGCTCATCATTCATCAGTCAACACTCCAGTGTCCATGAGTGTGACGTCGTTCGAGGCAACACTTACAAGCTACTTTAACAAAACATTACACATTATTCTAATTCGCGGGGATTGATACATGAATTTTTCAGTCAGTCATTATAACGATAATCAACAGTTCTCCAATGCGTTTCTTCAATTGAAAATTAGACAATGGTGTTTCTATTCTTACAGAAGATTTAATATCCACGGGACTTTAAAAGTTTATAAATAATTAACCTGAGTGTCTCTATGTTGGGGATGACGGTGGGATTCTTGGCATCCATGCCAGCAATGAGTCCGTTCTGAATATTTCCTAGATAATCTTTCACAAGTGCATCAGCTTCAGCATCAGCAGATGCAATCGACGCTCCCTGTCCGTGCTTATGAACGCGATTCGGACTGGCATGTGCGTCTAAACTGACAGTTGTTTCTGATAGATGAGGGTTGATTTGTTTGCTGCTCGACTGGGAATTACTTTGGGCATCGGCAGTGATGACTTTTTCTTTGCTGCCATGTCCACAGGTGACACCGTCGACGCAATGTGAGTGAGCCACGGAGTTTGCAGCTGCTCCGGAGATAGCGCCACCTTCTTTTCCACCAACAATATTGTTGGAGGCAGCACCGGCCTTCGCAGCAGCTCCCAGCTGACCGTTTCCATGAATATCACCCGTAACAGTGTGGGCATAGGTCTCAGATGCACTTTCACTCAGTTCGTGACCACCTCCATGGACATTGGACATGCCAGTTGCGTCGGCTGAGGCCGAATCACCTTTGACAGTCGCTTCCACCCCAGATTCATCAATTCCATTGGCTGTCTGAACTCCACTCTTAGCTGCAGCATGTCCCCCACCCAGAACAGAAACCTCAGCTTCGGTCTTGCCAGCCTGCTTCTCAGTGATAGCTTTAGCATGTCCTTCATGGATATCGCTTCCTGAATCAGCTTTAGCCGTGCCTTTTCCAATCACATTAGTTTCAGCAAGATAATTTCCCTTTTCGTTGTTGGAATCAGCAGTGGCAACGGAGCCTCCCTTACGGGGACCATCGCCGTTAGTGGAAGCAGCGGCATGTGCGTTTCCAATAGAATTCGCAGAAGCCTCCTCGCCATCTTCCGTCTTTGCCTTAGCGAACGAGCCCTTGTCGTTTCCGGATCCTGGAGCAGCAGCTATTGCTTCTCCATTGCCGGTGATTGTAGCAGAAACTTCGTCTTTGCCGTACTTGTCTTGCTTAGCGATTGACTCGGCGGTTGAACTGTTATCGTGGTCTTTGTCCTGGGCTGCAGCGATAGACTCAGCATCGCCAACGGCTACTGTCTTGACCGAAGTATGCCCTTGGTTATTTTCCGAGATGGACGAGGCTTCACCTTTGGCGCCACCGGTCGCGGCCTTTGCTTTTCCGTCACCCATCACTTCGGTTTGAGTTTGGTAGTGTCCATGTTCGTTTGCGGCCGATGCTATTGCATGATCATCTCCATGGATGTCTTCGCTTACAGCAGAACCATGGCCCTCACTTCCAAGAATGACTTGGGACTCGGAGACTCCATCATGCTGCTTTGATGTGGCTACGGAATCTCCATTGGAGTTATGACTATTACTTGTTGCGGCGGAAGCGTCTCCGTCGCCAACGACTACTGTATGCACTTCCTGCTGTCCATCTTGATTTTCACTGAAAGATTTAACGTGACCATGGTCGGAATCAGTTCCAGCGACGGCAACACCATCACCGATCACTTCAGTATGAGCGTTTGTTTGTCCATTTTCATTTTCGGACTTCGACAGAGCTTGTTCTTTACCGTCGTGGCTGATAGCTTCGGCGGAAGCGTGCCCTTTGCCGACGACATTGGTGCGAGCCTCGTTCTTGCCACCACGATTGATAGATTCGGCACTGGAACCCTTCTCACCGTGATCTGAAGCCGACGCCGATGACTTTCCGTTCCCAATGATTGAAGTCTGGACTTCTTGCTGTCCATTGTGGTTCTCGGATTCCGAAACAGCACGACCGTCCTTGCCATCAGCGACAGCGGTTGCCTTGCCCTCGCCAATAACTTGAGTATCAGTTTGCCGAACGCCGTCATCACTGTTGGTAACCGATATAGCCTGACCCGAGCTCTGGGAGTCGCTTGCAGCAGCAGATGCGTGTCCTCCAACTACGCTTGTGTGAGCCTCATTAACACCGTGTTCATTATTGGAAACTGAGACGGAACCCTGATGATCGCCCAAGTTCGATGCACCGGCGGTGGACGAGCCTGCACCGACGATCTCAGTCTGGACTTCCTGTTGACCGTGACGATTCTTTGCGACTGAAACGGCATGATCTTGACCTTTTCCTTCTGCCACTGCAGAAGCATCTCCTTCTCCGAGAACATCGGTGTGCGTGCTAAGATGACCATGTTTGTTCTTACTGGACGAAACTGCGTGGTCCGAATCGTACAAGTCAGTAGCTTCGGCAATAGCTTCACCATTTCCCTGGACGCTGGTATGAACCTCATTGACATTATCATGGTGTTTGGAGACTGAGACTGAGCTTGGACCATGCGAATCATCGGACGCAGAAGCTGAAGATACACCGTCTCCGACTAGAGACGTTTTGACGGACTGATGTCCTTCATGATTCTCAGACACTGAGGTGGAATGACCTTTGCCCTGCGCTTCCGTCGAAGCAGAGGCAACACCCTCGCCAATGACGCTCGTCTGAGTCTCGAGATGATCTTCCTCATGCTTGGAAACTGATACAGCTTCGCCGGAGTGATGAGCATCAGTGGCTGACGCTGATGCTTCACCAGGACCGATGATGCTTGTGTGCACCTCGTTGACACCGTCTTCAGACTTGGAACTCGAGGCAGCAACATTTTCTTCTCCATGTTCGCCCGGGCTAACGGCTTCGCCGGTTGCCTCTCCATTTCCACTCACTGAAGTCTGAACGTTCGATTGGCCATGTACGCTTTCCGATTTCGATATTGCCTGACCCTCGCCATGCACGTCCTCAGCCGCAGCTGTAGCCTGCCCGTTACCATGTATCGTAGTTTCCGCTTCATTCCATCCGTCTTCAGACTTGGAACTCGAGGCGGCAACATTTTCTTCTCCATGTTCTCCCGGGCTAACGGCTTCACCAGTTGCCTCTCCATTTCCACTCACTGAAGTCTGAACGTTCGTCTGGCCATGTACGCTTTCCGACTTCGATATTGCCTGACCCTCGCCATGCACGTCCTCAGCCGCAGCTGTAGCCTGCCCGTTACCATGTATCGTAGTTTCCGCTTCATTCCACCCGTCCTCAGACTTGGAACTGGAGGTGGCAACATTTTCTTCTCCATGTTCTTCCGGGCTAACAGCTTCGCTAGTTGCCTCTCCATTTCCACTCACTGAAGTTTGAACGTTTGTCTGGCCATGTACGGTTTCTGACTTCGATATTGCCTGACCCTCGCCATGCACGTCCTCAGCCGCAGCTGTAGCCTGCCCGTTACCATGTATCGTAGTTTCCGCTTCATTCCATCCGTCCTCAGACTTGGAACTCGAGGCGGCAACATTTTCTTCTCCATGTTCTCCCGGGCTAACGGCTTTGCCATTTGCCTCTCCATTTCCACTCACTGAAGTCTGAACGTTCGTCTGGCCATGTACGCTTTCCGACTTCGATATTGCCTGACCCTCGCCATGCGCGTCCTCAGCCGCAGCTGTAGCTTGTCCGTTACCATGTACCGTAGTTTCCGCTTCATTCCACCCGTCCTCAGACTTGGAACTGGAGGTGGCAACATTTTCTTGTCCATGTTCTTCCGGGCTAACAGCTTCGCTAGTTGCCTCTCCATTTCCACTCACTGAAGTTTGAACGTTTGACTGGCCATGTACGCTTTCTGACTTCGATATTGCCTGACCCTCGCCATGCACGTCCTCAGCCGCAGCTGTAGCCTGCCCGTTACCATGTATCGTAGTTTCCGCTTCATTCCATCCGTCCTCAGACTTGGAACTCGAAGCGGCAACATTTTCTTCTCCATGTTCTCCCGGGCTAACGGCTTTGCCATTTGCCTCTCCATTTCCACTCACTGAAGTCTGAACGTTCGTCTGGCCATGTACGCTTTCTGACTTCGATATTGCCTGACCCTCGCCATGCATATCTTCAGCCGCAGCTGTAGCCTGCCCGTTTCCATGTACCGTAGTTTCCGCTTCATTCCACCCGTCCTCAGACTTGGAACTGGAGGTGGCAACATTTTCTTCTCCATGTTCTTCCGGGCTAACAGCTTCGCTAGTTGCCTCTCCATTTCCACTCACTGAAGTTTGAACGTTTGTCTGGCCATGTACGCTTTCTGACTTCGATATTGCCTGACCCTCGCCATGCACATCTTCAGCCGCAGCTGTAGCCTGCCCGTTTCCATGTACCGTAGTTTCCGCTTCATTCCACCCGTCCTCAGACTTGGAACTGGAGGTGGCAACATTTTCTTCTCCATGTTCTTCCGGGCTAACAGCTTCGCTAGTTGCCTCTCCATTTCCAGTCACTGAAGTTTGAACGTTTGTCTGGCCATGTACGCTTTCCGACTTCGATATTGCCTGACCCTCGCCATGCACGTCCTCAGCCGCAGCTGTAGCCTGCCCGTTACCATGTATCGTAGTTTCCGCTTCATTCCATCCGTCCTCAGACTTGGAACTCGAGGTGGCAACAGTTTCTTCTCCATGTTCTCCCGAGCTAACAGCTTCGCTAGTTGCCTCTCCATTTCCAGTCACTGAAGTTTGAACGTTTGTCTGGCCATGTACGCTTTCTGACTTCGATATTGCCTGACCCTCGCCATGCATATCTTCAGCCGCAGCTGTAGCCTGCCCGTTTCCATGTACTGTAGTTTCCGCTTCATTCCACCCGTCCTCAGACTTGGAACTGGAGGTGGCAACATTTTCTTCTCCATGTTCTTCCGGGCTAACAGCTTCGCTAGTTGCCTCTCCATTTCCACTCACTGAAGTTTGAACGTTTGACTGGCCATGTACGGTTTCTGACTTCGATATTGCCTGACCCTCGCCATGCACGTCCTCAGCCGCAGCTGTAGCCTGCCCGTTACCATGTATCGTAGTTTCCGCTTCATTCCATCCGTCCTCAGACTTGGAACTCGAAGCGGCAATATTTTCTTCTCCATGTTCTCCCGGGCTAACGGCTTTGCCATTTGCTTCTCCATTTCCACTCACTGAAGTCTGAACGTTCGTCTGGCCATGTACGCTTTCTGACTTCGATATTGCCTGACCCTCGCCATGCATATCTTCAGCCGCAGCTGTAGCCTGCCCGTTTCCATGTACCGTAGTTTCCGCTTCATTCCACCCGTCCTCAGACTTGGAACTGGAGGTGGCAACATTTTCTTCTCCATGTTCTTCCGGGCTAACAGCTTCGCTAGTTGCCTCTCCATTTCCACTCACTGAAGTTTGAACGTTTGTCTGGCCATGTACGCTTTCTGACTTCGATATTGCCTGACCCTCGCCATGCACATCTTCAGCCGCAGCTGTAGCCTGCCCGTTTCCATGTACCGTAGTTTCCGCTTCATTCCACCCGTCCTCAGACTTGGAACTGGAGGTGGCAACATTTTCTTCTCCATGTTCTTCCGGGCTAACAGCTTCGCTAGTTGCCTCTCCATTTCCACTCACTGAAGTTTGAACGTTTGTCTGGCCATGTACGCTTTCTGACTTCGATATTGCCTCACCCTCGCCATGCATATCTTCAGCCGCAGCTGTAGCCTGCCCGTTTCCATGTACCGTAGTTTCCGCTTCATTCCACCCGTCCTCAGACTTGGAACTGGAGGTGGCAACATTTTCTTCTCCATGTTCTTCCGGGCTAACAGCTTCGCTAGTTGCCTCTCCATTTCCAGTCATTGAAGTTTGAACGTTTGTCTGGCCATGTACGCTTTCTGACTTCGATATTGCCTGACCCTCGCCGTGCACATCTTCAGCCGCAGCTGTAGCCTGCCCGTTTCCATGTACCGTAGTTTCCGCTTCATTCCACCCGTCCTCAGACTTGGAACTCGAGGTGGCAACAGTTTCTTCTCCATGTTCTCCCGAGCTAACAGCTTCGCTAGTTGCCTCTCCATTTCCACTCACTGAAGTTTGAACGTTTGTCTGGCCATGTACGCTTTCTGACTTCGATATTGCCTGACCCTCGCCATGCACATCTTCTGCCGCAGCCGCAGCCTGTCCGTTTCCACGTACCGTAGTTTCTGCTTCATTCCATCCGTCCTGAGATTTGGAACTCGAGGCGGCAATATTTTCTTCTCCATGTTCTCCCGGGCTAACGGCTTCGCCAGTTGCCTCTCCATTTCCACTCACTGAAGTCTGAACGTTCGTCTGGTCATGTGCGCTTTCCGATTTTAATATTGCCTGACCGTCGCCATGCGCGTCCTCAGCCGCAGCTGTAGCCTGCCCGTTACCATGTACTGTAGTTTCCGCTTCATTCCATCCGTCCTGAGATTTGGAACTCGAGGCGGCAACATTTTCTTTTCCATGTTCTCCCGGGCCAACGGCTTTGCTACTTGCCTCTCCATTTCCAGTCACTGAAGTTTGAACGTTCGTTTGGCCATGTACGCTTTCCGATTTTGATATTGCCTGCCCTTTTCCGCCATAATGATCATTTCCTGTGGCCTCAGAGGAAGCCTTACCATTACCAGCGACGCTGGTGTGCGCTTTATAATTGCCGTTTTCACTCTTGGAAGTTGCGGCGGTGTACGAACCCTGTTCGTTATTATTGCCATGAGAACTAACAGAATCAGCATCGTAACTGTCTTCATCCCTATAGGAATCATATCCGTAATCATATCTGTCGTTGTATTTGTTATCATAGTTATTTCTGTCGTATTGATAATCGTATCTGTTGTCATATTCATCACGGTAATTATAGTTGTTATAATAGCTCCAATAAGGCGGTCCAAAAAAATCATAGTATTGTGGGATATAGCGTTGCGGCGAGTATGGTCTTTCGTAATAGTAACGATTGTATCGATTAGGCCTTCTGTTAATTGGTCTTTGGTTACGATTCGGGCGTCTTGAAACCCTGGCTTGATAGTTTGGAGCAGAGGACCTATAGGGGTTCCTTCTGCCATTATAGTATGCGGCCTGAGTATTTGGGGCGGCACTTGCTTCGTTGTAACCTCTTCTACCATGACTGTTTCCAGCTGCGATTGATCCATATTTTCCGTAGTTGTATGGGCCTGCCAAAGTGGAGGTGGTCGATTTTGAGTATCTTGCCTGTGTTGTTCTTGCACAGGCTCTTTTATAAATAAACTTTGTTCCACATCAAGACGGAACGGAACACTTTAAGAATTAATCAATAGTACCAAGAACATTTTCAGCATGTACTTATAATGTTTAAGTTAAAGGATTTATAGTGCTGCCGATGTTCCATTCCAGTCCTGGTGCTATAGCCAATTTGTCATTGTTGCTAGTATGTTTGTTAGTCAGTAGAGAATGGATGATCCGACGATGGCAAGGTCCACGTATGCTTCTCCCGTCTTGTGTTAGTTCTTAATCTGAAATTACTTCTACGTTTTAGTTGTTTTAGTCATTTTAGTCATACTAATCACTATGAAAATTCAAAGGTAATAAGTAATATTTCAAGTATATTTTACATCATATTGAATGTTTAATAAGAATCCAAATGTAAATAGATATACTATGCAACAGTAGGATGGTCTGTCCTTTCTTACAATTTGCGAAATATTTACACACTCTTAATTACGTGTCGCTAATCATGAATAAGTGTGCGTACATTGCAGACTCACAATGTGTCCAAAGTAACTTATTACGCGCTTTATGAACGGCTCACCCGCAATAAGGCGTTACCATAACGCTTTCAAGAAATCAGTGCCTATTTCCGAAGATATCCGTAAACTTTTTTCACTACCGAAAGTGAACGAGAATTGGGGAGTCTAACAATGTACAATTTACTGTTTGATCCCGTCATCATTCTAATGACGATATCCGTGATCCGACCAACGTTGTGATTCTACTGAGGCGGCGCTGTCAGCAGACGCGGATAATTCCTCGCGGTCATGACCGTGATATCCGTGACGCGACCAGCGTTCAGATTCTACCGAGGCGGCGCTGTGAGCAGACGCGGACTGCTCCTCGCGGTCGTGACCATGATGCGACCAGCGTTCGGATTCTGCCGAGGCGGCACTGTTGGATGATGCGTGCAAGTTCGATCCGTGTCTTCCGTGCTGGTTTACAGCTACGTTCGCGTCGGAGGAAGCCTCAGCAGTTGATGAACGAAGATCGCGTCTGTGTCTGTCAATAATACTAGCGGCTGCTTCGGATTGGGCCGATGAGAGCGAGCGTCCGTGCGAGCCGTGGCGCTGCGATTCCGAACTCGCTTGCGAGAGTGCGTTCACCCGACTGGAGTGCCCGTGTCGCCCGTAGCGATCATGTTCGTTCTCAACGATTGCGGATGCTGCGGAGTGCGCCGCCGCCGAATTGCCCCAATGACCTGATCCCTTCGACTGCGATGACGCTGCGCTCTCAGCAACCGCACGAATGTTTGAGCCTCTACCGTGACCACTGTTCTCTACGAGAACATCAGCTGCAGAGTGAGCGGCGTTGGAGGACCTTCCGCCTCTCCAACCGGAATCGCTTTCCGCTTCAGCGGCGGAAGATGCTTGTGCAACTAGTGATGATCTCGGATAGTAAGCCCCGCGTCTATGTCTCCCGAGAACCTCTACGATCGCTTGGGAATCAGCGGCTGACGCGGAATGACCGCCCCATCCGTGACCCTGGCTTTCCGCGGCAGATTGTGCGATGGCGTTTATCGAACTAGAATGACCATATCTATCATCGAGATGGGCGGACGCGTCAGAATGAGCGGAGCTCTCGGATCTACCGTGGCCTTTTTGACTCGCTTCAGCGGCACTGCTAGCCGATGCACGAATGTCAGAATGACGACCGTATTTTCCGTGTCCCCAACCATCATCCCTGTCCTCCCATGAACCACCGTGAATCATCGAATTTAAAGCACCGCGATTTATTCCACGTCTGTGTCTTGAGATGGTTTCCGATTGAGCAATACTGTTGGCAGAGGCTTGTGCACTTCCGTGTCCACCGTGGTTTTCGGTAATGGCGTTCGCTTCCGAATTGGCTGATGAAATGATTTCGTCTCCGTATGAATCGCTCTTTACTTGAGCGGCGGAGCTTGCTTCGGCAGATGCTGATTCGTGGGGCCAATATGCTTCGCGTTTGTGTTTCTTGTGTTCCTGGGATACTGCGACGCTCGAGACAGCCGAACTCGAAGATTCGCCTCCGTCAGATGCGGCTGCTGCACTGGCAGCACTGGCTGCAGCTGCTGCACTTTCTCCATCTTTTCCTTCAGTGGCTGAGACAGCGGTGGATGCACCCGAACTGGCTGATCCATCGCCAGAGGACTCTGCGACTGATTCAGAAGCCGCTTCAATGGATGTGCTTCCGCCATGTTTGCCGTTATGTTTTTCAATGGATACTTGGTTGCTCGATTCTGCTTCAGCAGAACCCTTTCCGTGCTTGCCATGGGAATCGGACGAAGCGACTGAATTGGAAGCCGCCTCTATGCTGGAGGATTCACCGCGATGATCGCTACGTTGCTCAGCCGATACTTGGGAATCTGAGGATGCACTTGAGTGATCGCCTTTGCTTTCCGCTTGTGAACTGGCGGTTCCTTCTATGGATGTTTTTGAGTGTTCATCCTTCCAATCGTTGTGATCATCCCAGTCTTTGTGATCGTCCCAGTCTTTCCGATTGTTCCAGTCGTTCTTATTATCTTTCCGGTCGTCCCAGTCTTTATTATCGTTCCAACCTTTCTTGTCGTCCCAACCTCTGCGGTCGTCCCAGTCCTTCCGGTTATCTTTCCGGTCGTCCCAGTCTTTATTATCGTTCCAACCTTTCTTGTCGTCCCAACCTCTGCGGTCGTCCCAGTCCTTCCGGTTATCTTTCCGGTCGTCCCAGTCTTTATTATCGTTCCAACCTTTCTTGTCGTCCCAGCCTCTGCGGTCGTCCCAGTCTTTGTTATCGTTCCAACCTTTCTTGTCGTCCCAACCTCTGCGGTCGTCCCAGTCTTTGTCATCGTTCCAGTCGTCCCATCTGTTTCCATCGTCCCAATCTTTCTTGTCGTCCCAACCTCTGCGGTCGTCCCAGTCTTTATTATCGTTCCAGTCGTCCCAACTGTTCCCATCGTTCCAATCTTTTTTGTCGTCCCAACCTCTGTGGTCGTCCCAGTCATTTCGGTCGTCCCTCCAGTCATCCCAATCGTTCCACTCATTCCAGTCGTTCCAGCCCTTTCCGTTATCCTTACGATCCCAGTCATTCCAGTCTCGCTTGTTTCCTCCTCTCCATGACATTTCTGCTACTGAATTAGAGGTGGCCGTGCTCTCTTCATGTCCATGTCCATGTCCACGTCCATGTCCATATCCTTCGTCAGCAGCTGCAGCAGCAGCTGCTGCACTTGCAGCAGATGAAATCTGTCTTCCATGTTCGTCCACTTTGCTTCCTGCAGCGGAAGATGCGGCGGCGCTTTCAGCACCGGAACCTCTGTGACCGTCTACGCTCGACGAGGAGAGCGAGTTTGCTATCGCTTCATGACTCGATCGTCTCCCTCCATGTCCATATCCCCAGTCGGAGGATTTTTCTGAGACCTCAGCATTCGAAGCTGCCGAACTACTTCCTCTACCATCATGGCCCCATTGCTTTGCATTCGAATCGGAGCTCGCTAATAAAGAAACGGAGTTCCGGATGCCACGCTTACCGCGCCAGGACTTATCATTATTATGTCCACGATAGTCTGAGTCATACCAGTCGTCATCCCAATTATCATCCCATTTGTTGTCCCGTCTGTTGTCCCATTTATTGTCCCAGCCATCGTCCCATTTATTGTCCCAGCGATCGTCCCTTCTATCGTCCCAGCGATCGTCCCATTTATTGTCCCAATCATCGTCCCACTTATTATCCCAGTCATCATACCAGCCACCGCGTTGCTTATTGGATACGACAGCAGAGCTTTGTGATGCTGCTTGCGCGTTTTGCCAACCATGTCTACCACCGCTGACGGAGGCAATGCTATCTGAAGCGGCGTGTACATCGTTTCGTGAGCGCCAACCGCTTAAGTCTCTCTTGTGCTTTCTACCATCGTTGTTCCAACCGGCAGAGGAACCGGAACCGGAACCGGCACCAACACCTCCTGCACTTGCATAGGCATTTGCGTCGGATCCAGCAATGCCATGACCAGTTCTGATACCGGCGCTACTGTCTGCCTTTGCGTCATGACCGGTAGCAATAGAATTCGAGATTCCTGAACCTACTTGGTGTCCATGGCCGTCATCGTGGGAAGTGGCGGCTGCGGCGGAAGCCGCCGCCGACGCCTTTCCGTCCTTGACAGAAGCTGCTGCGGCTGCCGCCGCACTCGCCGAGGACGCACCCCTTCCGTCTTTACCCGCGGAACTAACGCTGTTTGAAACTGCTGAGGCTACTCCGTGTTTGCCGATACTGTTTGCAATTGAGTTCGAGTGCGAGTTCGCCCAGTCGTCTGACTGATGACCGTAGTCATCGCGATTATACTTGCTAGAGCCATGATCCCAGGAGTCACGGTCGTACTTGCTAGAACCGCGATCCCATGAGTCACGGTCGTACTTGCTAGAACCACGATCCCAGGAGTCACGGTCGTCCCAATAGTCGCGATCGTACTTATTGCCGTAGGAAGAGTAACGATTGTCCCAGGGATTTGATGCCCTGTTTGAAATGCGATATACTGGCTTGTAATTATCGTAATCGCTTCCGTAGCCTTCATCATCGTAACGATTGTGCCAGCCTCTGTGGTTATGAGGCCTATGCTCCGAAATAATTGTCACTCCGGAATTTGAAAGCGCGCTGCTTTGACGGTTTATGCCATGACCGTCCGATGATACGATCGTCTTTGTAATACTCGAGACGGATGAGTCGGAGGGTGAGTAACTCCTGCCATGGATAGAACCATCAGCGTTCGAGCTGACATACTGTTTAACGTAAGAACCGTGTTCACCGTTTCGCGAGGAAGATGCGACCGAACTGCTCATTGCCGAGATCTCGGATTCACCTTTTTCATAACCAGATCTGTACCCTGAAAGTGTACAATATAGCCTTTTAATACGAGGAGCGTTTGTTAGGCTGGACCCACCTACAGATTGTTGTTTGCCGCCAGTTACGGCGGCGGCGTTAGTAAACTTGTGAGCGTCGAAGTAGATCCAGCAGCTTTAGACTTTACTGTTATAAGGCTTGAAGGTTAGGTGAGACGGTCTTTCCGTCGAGGTGAGCTTCGTTAGGTAAGCTTCGCTTGGAGCGACGACCACTTTCTATTGGTATCAAGCTTGGCGTGGTGTCTCACCGAGCTTGGCGATGTTAGAGGCGATTAACTTGGTTAATGCGGCGATCGGTGAGGGCGCACTCGCACTTTTAGCTTCCGGTTGTTGAAACACAGATGATAAAATGCTGCTCAGTAGCTGTGTACCGAATTCCAACGGATTACCCCCATTTAAAAATCCCGAGACAACATCATTACTGAGGAGCGCGAGGCTTATGCACATTTCCTTGGAGGTCTCTATTGAGTTTCTAACTATCGGTTCTATTGCAGCTTTATAAAGATTGTCATTGAAACCTATGCTTCTCAAGATAGTCAGTATAACTACCTTCGTCAAGGAATGTAAACTCGAACAAACAATTTTAGATGAGTCATTCCATTCTGGTATCACCGATGATACTGTCTTTTTTAATTGATCTGCTTCTGAGTTAGGGGCTTTGAGATTGTCAGTGGGGACATTATCAACTGGCTTCGTTTGATCGACAATATTAGGTGTATTCGGTTTCAATTCTGTTTCGGGGTCACTTTTGTTTGTTTCGGGAGCTAAATTAGATTGATTGGAACTCTGTTTCGGAGTAGCTTTGTCAGTACCCACTAGGGCGTCTATGACGCCATTGACGGGTTTTAGAACCGATGCGAGAGCGTCTGTTAATTGCGACAATGGTGAGGCACCAGATCCATCCTTTGGCGAAGGGGAATCGGATCTGGCCGATTCTTGGGAACTGCCTTTCCTTCCCAAGTTGATAGGGAAAAGGTCGGACAATATGGATCTAGCAAACCTACCTTTAGGGTAACCGTATCCATAACGATCGTAATCATCGTGCGAAGAGCTTTCTGCTGATGCCGCCGACTCAGCAACAGCGCTGTTTTTTCCATGACCATGTCCATTATTCTCTACCAATGCAGCACTGCTTGATTGCGCGGAGCTCGATTCTTTTCCATGACCTATTTAAATAAAATTCAAGGAATTATAAGAGAATTCTTGAAATGATCAGTTTCCAAATGGTCCATTTGATAGGGGAAACGTACCATGACGACCATGTCCTTCGTTTGAAGAGTGTGCCGATGAGGCTGCTTCTGCAACAGCTTCATTGTGCCCATGGCCATGGTTTTCTGCTATTGCGCTGCTGTCAGCTTGTGCGCTACTCTGTCCTCCGTGGCGGTCTGTTGACATGGAAAGCATACGTTTAGAAAGAAAGCCTGCACGCGTTTGTAACAATAGTTGCAACACTAGAGTAAATAGAATAGGTACCATTTTCGGCGACCGCACTGCTCGAAGCCTCAGCTATATTTTCATTGGACAGAGATCGCTTCACAATTTGTCTCACTGGTAGAATACCCCCAACTATGCCGCTAGTCGCCTATTATGTACAGACACGTATTAATATTACACACATTTCTTCAAGAGTAATGATGAGTTGAATTAATGGCACACGCTCGGTTATACTGAATAAACACTGATGGAATAACTGTATGATTGCGTTTCTTACATCTTTCACGTTTCCTATTAAGCCATCAACAGTGGAAAACACACCACCTAATAAGTTTCCTTCTCCAAGACCGGGGAGAAGATTATTAGGAGCGCTGCTTACTAGAGACACGAGAGTGGCTAGGAAGATTATGGATATCTTCATCTTACCGAAACTTCGGACACTGATAGCTCGATGCTGGGCACACGCCGATTATATACTCCAGTTGACAATTGTGAAAACAATTCGTCGACAGTTCGTCCCGGCCGCCGGTTCGCTCGTACACCCACACCTGCGTCATTTCGTGCGGCGGCCCACACTGGCCTTTGTTGATGCACACTTTGTTCGAGCGGCAGCATTGTTTGGTAGGCATTCTCCTTCCAGAAGCCCCTCGAGTCCGAATTCAACCCCTTGGCACAATATTTGTTCGATTAATTGAAACCTAATCGAACTGTTCCCACTTCTCGACGGGTTGCCAACGTCACGTGGCCCGATTCGAATATCGGCCGAGACTCGATGACGACTATAACAATCCCGAGTGTCATCTTACGAGAATTCTGGCAGTACTACAAAGGGTTCCCCGGCTGTTTATTAGGAGCGAGTAATCGCTAGGTAAATTTACGCTCGACCGAGTTGCATTCGACCTGGCACAGTTCAGCCAACAAATAGGAGCATCCCTCCCTGGATAATGAAATTACAGGCACTCCAGCCTCGCTCGCGTTAGTCCATGGCAATGAAAGCAATTAAGTAATAATATATTCCGTGTCAATGGTGCATTCGAAATTAGCGCACGGCAGCCAGTTAATCTACGCCCGCTTTATTAGGTACGACAATATTCGGCTGGCTGGTATCGTCTCGCGCTATTCAAACAACGGAATTACAGGTGCTCACGGTGCCAGCACGAAATTACAATGGGCGAGTGCCTATCTGGGAAAATACACGCGCGACACTGCTAGCTGAAAGTCATCCCGTTTGCGGGGGCAACCGATATCTTAGAATATTAGCTATTTTCCGGCTGGCTGGATCAGATAAAGCTGTGCCTTCGCTCCACGGTGAGACCGAATCCTCCTCCTTTCTTCTTTATAGCTCGCCGTCCCCGAAAGTGAAGTCTTCGATAGCTGTGGCTCATTCAAAACAAAATACTCCTCAAATATCGAGAGGAAAACGCAAGGATTCTCTCGGCAGGATAAGTTCTCTTACTCAGTCTCTTAATTGTCTCCATATACGACGGGACTAAAGAAGTAATTGAGCGAGGGATGCTACAGCTTCCCATTCAGCAAGGCGGGCTTGTTTTCCGAAGATAATGATACTTCACCTCGGCCGATTGCTCTTTGGAAATTAATTGCATTAGATGAAAGGGGTGTACGCCTTCCACACTTAGGTTCAAGTTGGATCACCTCGTAATCAGGCGGAGTAGCAATTTCGCCGCGATGGAGGTGTACCAGTGTGGAGTGGGGGATCAGGGAGCAAAAGAGAGGAGGTAGGAATTATATTTTCGAAAAGCGGCGAGTTACCGTCCTTTACTTTCATCGGAGGAGCTAAGTAGACTCGGGCCGGCTAGCCATCGGAGGCAATAGTGCACGAGATAATGGTTCGAGATAGGTTCCGATGTAGCGAAATTGCGGACGATGATGTAGATAGAACCACCCGATATTCGCCGGTAATAAAGCCACTACTACCGTAACGAGCAAATCATCTTTTCTTCGGCTTGATTGAGTTGTTCGGCTGTGCTGGGAAGCTGCCTAGCAGGAAGAAGGAGAGGCCTGGCAAAATCGTGAAGTGAGCCCAAGGATTGCACTTCCACATACACTAAAGTCGACCCAATTCCTCGCAGGAACTGCTCATGCCGAGTTCGGCTCCACTAGTATATCAATTACCATGCTAATTACTTGATCTCTATGCAGATCTCGGGTACCTGTGGATGACGATGACTGCGCGGTGCTGCTACCTTTCATATTGCAATGCGCGCCATGTGAACCGCGAGCATACGAAACTATGCTAAGTATGTATTAATCATTCCGCTATTGATCCTTGCCAAGAGCCTTGGATGATGTGCTCGAGCTTAGCGAAAGCCGAGGCTTCCCAATGTGTCCAATAGAATTTATTGGGTGCGAAGCAGTCGACTTCGATATTTGCCTTTGGGAATTCAATTGCAATGCTTCAGGATGTATTCGACACAAACTTTTAATAGGCACGAATTTAGATTTCTGTCGCAATGCCTTCTAGAATTTGCTATGAAGTTTCTATGCTACTAGAGTTTATATATTATTTACGTGGTATAATCATTTCTGTTTAAATAGGTAAACAATTTCTTAACAATTTACGCCGCAGTGGTGCTACTGGTTCGTAAAGAATTAAAGTTTATTATTTACTAGGAAGTTTAATGAAGCATTTAGAACGCCAGACTTCACTGAAGAATGCAGGAATGCCTTAGCAAGCTTTACTCGGTTGTCTGCGGACTGGGAGGCGAGAACAGTAGGGATTAGTCAGGTGATAACATTATTCCCTGTACGAATCGGCCCACTTCCACGTCGAATGGGGATGGTAGGAATTCGGATCGTGTCAGGTCCATCGGCATGTAAAAGGACGATTACGATTCTTCCGTGGCTGTCTGCGAAAACGCCCGGCTGCCGATTTTCCTTGATGACTTCTGTTCCGATCCAGCGGCGCGATTCCTATGCAAAATAATGGACGCCTGGCGTCGTGCGCGCAAATTAATATGGAAACCGGTGTTGGCACTCGGCGCAAAAAAGACCCTCTTCGTTCTCGATATGCATTTGCATGTATTTTCGACCCAAATAAAGCGGCTTGCAGGTAGCTGCAGCTGAATATCACGAGAAGACGCTGTAGCATCTGTCGACCATGACTGTTCCCTTGAATTAACTGAGAATTCGGTATTGTGATGTGCTTGTATTAAGAATCATTCGATTACTTCTATATTCAAGACGTCATTCCATTAAAACGATTTCTTCAGATGTTCCTGTATTTTAATTAATTAAAAAGATGATTGAAGGCTTTCAGTCACTAATTACTGAGTTTTTATTAAATGGAACATTATACGTGCCGAGACAATATTTATAAAGAAGTACAATAATGCACTGCTTGCTGTTTATATTGGATGAATCAGTGCGCAGTTTTCAATCTTGGCGATTGCTCGGTGATTGTGATAAAGCTTGCATTGCAAGCTCAGCGGATAGGTCCTTGTGAATTTAGACTGTCATAATAAATACAGCTGGAAATAACTACAGCAATCGGGCATCCGGAAATTTATTTATTTTTGGCATGTTTGCCGGGTTATATTGATTGGCGTGCCGAGCAAAAAATTATGCGAGATACCAGCTGTATGTATTTGGAATCGGCTCGAGCTTGCCATATCTTATTGTTTATCGTCGGCATGTATTATGTTATGATATTTTCCATTTTTGTAACGTTGAATTTACGCAGTGCTCATTCATCCACGCGCCACTTATTATTGTCTGTGTTATCGATTATTAAACTTACAATTTGCGCCTTTACCAATATTTTCAAACGCACGTTTCGACAGACCAACACGTGCTGGTAATGTATCGTTTTTCGCATATCGTGATGATTCATGTTACGATTCTTTGACTCGTAATTTTTCAATCAGATAATTCTCTATCATTGGTTTAAACTCGCTTTTAATTTGTGTTGTTATTATCTGTAACAAGCAGGAAAAACAGAAAAACGGGAGAAATATGTTCCAAGAATAATACAAAAAAATATACTATGAGGCGAAAAGCCTTATATTATAATTACATTTATTTTTAAATACGATGATAATTATCGTTGGTTGGTAACGTAACGTTCCTCCTGTTCGAAAGACAATTTTCTTCACGCACTTGTGGTAAAGAGAAGATACTTACGTAGAGGGCTAACTAAGACAGTGGTGGCGGAGACCATTTATTCTGAGATGACAGGGTGCGATGCCACAGTCAGATCCACCTTGCCACGGATGCGGACTATATGAGGAATGTGTAATTAGTGTAATGACAGTTCCAAGCACAGAAGCTCTGGTCCAGCGATATCGCTCAGCATCGTAAGCAGCTTCCGAGTGCACGGCCTATCTCCTGAGATAGATTCGTGCGTAGACGAGCGTTCTGCTCTCCTTAATGTATAATTTAGCGACCTCATCAGAGTATCCTTACACGCTAGCGTCTCGGCATCCACCTGTCACCGTACACCTCATCAATCTTCGGACAATGATCTCCTGGAATTACTGTTAATTAATGCTCGGACAATGCACCGCCACTCTCGCGTTTCTGAGAATTCTGCACTTTGAATTGGTTTTCATTTCGTCGTACACGAAATTGCATATTATTATCGTAGAAATTGCATTCCAATAATTTAATGAATTTATATAAAATTAAATGATTTACCCAATGCTGGAGGAAGCATTACAGAAATTTTCTCTGTCTTCTCTGATCGTTCTCTGTTGTCAGCCACCGTCGAGAACGAATCTGATATCAGCTAGCGCTGATATCAATGTTATAAAGTAAAACAGTATTTCGCACATCGTTATTTAAATACAGGAGCGCGCACGAGCGATTGTATTTCATACGATCAAAAAGTACACAAGCAAAGAGCAGTAAAGCATTAATGGAGGATCCAGAATGCCAATTGGATTTATTCTCGATAGCATGAAACTTCATTGTTTGCCGTGGTTTTCAAAGTAACGCGGAGGAATAATAGAGAACGGATTAAATTTGTAACATTGATGAGACATCATTAATCAGCTCTAATAAACTCTGTCTCTCCCACGGCATACTGGCAGCATTGCGTCAGAGGTATTGTCGTTCTGAATTGCAGTTCCTTGGTGCTATTATAAAGACTAACTACTAATGCGACTTATTGGCTGCGTAAGCGATCGTTGCATCCAGAATAACACAGCATCACTCGCCTCCCACGCGACGATGTAATTCACAACTACTTCTAATGCAGCAGTTTCGACGTGATCTTTAAACTGGTCCCGACATACTGCAGTATGAGGGACTGCGCGTCATTCCCCATGATGGAAGTCATTCCCACTCAACACAAAGTTATGCAACGCGATGCAGACATCAATATTACATTGCATACCCCTTTTCGCCACGATACAACTTCTTGGAACAACATTAATGGTATTTTAACAGCCACAAATATAATCTGTCTTCTCTCTTCGTTTCCAAAGGTTACATAATGAAGTCTTCATTAAAATCTCAATAAAATAATAAACACCGATCTAATAACAAATATAGCGTTATATTTGGAAGAAAAAGTGGGAGTCGAGAGGAAATTTACACGGTGCAAACTCCAAGTGCCAAGGGTTAATTCGCCGGCGTCCAATTAGAAGTTAGTGAGTTAAAACCACTCGGCAACTTTCGCCCGTCGCTCCACGTATTGACTGTGTGCTTCTCAATAAGTATCGAGGCCGGAGTTTATGGGGAGTCGATTAAAAACTTGGAGTGCATGTGTCTCTCACCGGCTGGCAGTGAGCAGGTAGTTGCAAGTGGTTGTATGTGTTCGATTCACGTACGTGTAAGTCGCGCACCGAGTGACCTATTTACCGGCAGCGTGACTAATTGTCTGTAATAATGCGCCGGACTTATTACGGTGCCTGTCTAAGTGGCTGGAACCACGCCTGAAAAATTTATCGGTGGTCTTCCAATGTATTTACCGCGGGGATCTGAGCGAGCTCGCCGCAGGTGAGGAGATCGTGTGCAAATCTATTCGCCGGCAAACCTTGCCGCCGCAGTAAAACCATTACTACGCCGTTTATCTGAACGCGGCTCTTAAATTGAAACTGCTCGAACAGGGTCGAGCCATTGATTAAACTATAACTTACAATTTATATCGGCCCTTTCTACGTGTGGTGAATGTTTCTCCAGTCGACGCCTTGCGACGTGCTTCGCGCGCCCTTGGAATGCACCAGTGCGCTTTCTTAACTTTGAACTACGAGCTCTTGATATTATTATTCTTGTTATTGATAACGTAAATTTCAATCGAATATCGTATTGGAATATTATATTAAATATCGACTATCTTCGGTATGAAATCTGTCTAATGTACATGTGGAATAGTTAAATGTTTAATATAATATTTGATGAATAAATTTATTTGACATCGATAATTGGTATGGTTAATAACATTTAGTTATGAGTGATGAATCTTATAGGAATATAAAAGTATTAAATGATGAATAGAGGAGGCATAACGTGTTAGGATGCGGAACTGGAGCCGCGTCAGAAAGAAAAGCCAGGATCCGCAAAGTTGTTTCGTGCTCTCAAGTAAGAATACGAGAAAGTCCCGGGCGTATCTGTATCATACATCTTCTTCCTGGCGGAATATCACGTTCTAAGATGTATAACGACTGGATGCGAGTCGGTTGGAGGGAGGATTTCAGTGGGTAGGATAGAAACCAGTAGAAAAAGAGGGCCACTGCCGCCGCCGCTCGCAGGAGGATGCTGCGTCCGTCCGGCAGATTGCCAAGAGATGGTTTTGGTCCTCGGAGACCATCGCGCCAACTGCAACCTCGTGAACGGAATTTAAAAGAGGGATCGACCATTATAAGTTTTCTGCTTCTCATCGGGACTCTACCCGCCCTCCCGGGACTCCGGCCCTCCATTAATCGTAAAGGTAATTATTATGAGGCGAAAAGTCGATTTAACCACTCGGAGGTGAGAATCTTAATGAAAGGGGGCATTGTCCGCACGGCTGATTGCCCACCAGTAAATAACGAAAAAGACCCCAACTCCTGCAATCTCCATTTGCCGGTCTGTGATTGAGACGTGGTGCACTGGGCGCCTCTGCACTGCTGCACGCGTCCACGACTGCACGTGTGCACGAGTGCACAACTTTTCGTAAGCATGACGAATGGCTTGTCATAAATATTAACTTGAACATTCGATTACCTATATTATGTTTTATTTTCGATGATAGTGCATCCGGCAATTAGATTAAAACAGTATGTTATATGTGAATGTCCAGGCTCGACTGGAAAGCCGTCGTAATAAGGAAAAGGCGTGTTCTTGTGCGAGGCCACAAATATTTACCGCATAGAAAAGACTGTCATAAATTGTTCTTAGCGCGAAGGCTATCAACATGTTTATTTGGAATACTGTGTTCGATGCGCGTTTCTGTTATTCGGCGCATTGTCCATGTAACCAGCGCACTCTCTCGTGCTTCCCACTATTTATTATCTTTGCCGGATTTACCGGAATTCCTTGGCGATACGAGAACTTGTTGATTCCGGCAGTCATTAGCATTCGAATGGCCGATCTTTGTTAATTAATAATTCGCATTCTATTCAGAAGTGAACTAGAATACTGACTACATTTCTATCACGTAACGGAAACAAATCGAGCATTACCGGATATGTTAATATACAATAGAGTGAAATCCAGTCGAAACAAGTAATCTGTTAAACTACTAAGCATCCTATAATATACTTTTAGACTAACAAACGTTTAATACTCTGAGTACCAAAGAACGCTTGTTGTCTCTAAATCACAACACATGTGGTAAACCAGACGCGTATGCCTCGCCCCGTAAACAATTCTTTTAATTCTACTACGCATTACTGAAGTCGAACTGCCGTAAGACCCTTTGTGTTTTCCTGGGCAGTGAAGAGGAAGCTAGATAACAAGTGAAATTGTAGTACGTGTCCTGGGGACATGGACTGCATGGTGCTCGTAGTACCAGAAATTCACATTATGCACTGCGAAGAGTGAGACGCAGCACCTAACTAGAATTATAGAGAATAATAGGAGCTTCGCATGTACCTCTGGTTTTTGAGACTGCTCAATTCCAGTGTCTGAAGCCCTCGGAATTTAGCCACTCGCCGAAACGAGCACGTTCTCACCCTCTCGGCGTGGAAGTTTGATTTCGTTTATGCCGGAGTTCCCCGGGCATGGTAGAGGGCGTACACTGCGTCGGGACATTCCGTCATGGAAATACGTAGTCGGGCAGAAATTGCGGCGAAGCCGGCAATAAAGTTTCGTGCAGGTTAATTCTAAGCGGGCCAGCCTGGGCGCGCTTAAGTGCGCTCAGTGTAATAGATCTGTTAACTGCTGATTACGTCAATTAGGTTAGCTCAAAGCCACTCGGTTTCTGGATTACTTAAATAGACATTACAGCGGTGGATCCGCAGAAGCGTCTCGTATCTAGTCATCTAACGTGAGAGCCTCGCTCATCGTAGAGCCTCCTAGACTCCGCGATCTTCCTTCGAGAGCTCGGCAGCTCCCTTGAAACGATCCATCCTCAACTTATAACGAGGTACTTTACCCTCACCCGCTTAACTGCCACCCTAAAGAGCATCTCCTCCAAGTTTTCTTACCGAGATACTACGACACTCCCAAGTATGTTGTATTTTATTGCTTATCTTTGGCGCCAACCTTTCCGGCTTATTGCTGTATCCTGTATCGATGCAATCGCCCTCTACGATCAATACAAAACAATCGTCCAAACACGCCAACATTTTCGGATGAAATGTATTGTACGAATTCGAATAATGTGCTTTCTTATCTCACAAATGAATTAATTATAGCTCACAAACATTTTATTACTAAAAGAAGGAATTTCGTAATTATAAATATCCTTGTACATTGTTAACAGGTCTTTTCTTAATGCACTGTCATAACATTTGCTTTCGAAAGAGTTGACTTTTATAGAGGGAATCCACCAGAGACGATTAAAGTTCTATAGAGCATTAAAACAGAGATCGTGACCGGGCTCGGGTGTCTTCTCAAGAAACGCTCGACATTGCAACACCATACGGCGAAAAGATATGGTATCGTCGACCATGTATTTACAAGACAACATTGCACACGCGTGTCTGGCGAGGCCATTCTCTTACTTTCATACCCACATAACGTCGTCTCCGCGTTAATAATGCTAAGATGCTAAGTAACATATTAATCGACCATAACTATTGAAGATCGACTTCATAGCTTTTACGGAAAGGACCCATTATTAGAACAAACATCATTAAGCAGTATTTTCTCTGCAACGAAACGCCGAGGATAGTGCATGCGATATTGAGCGAATGGAATGGCTTGCAACTGAAGCGCCTGCTATCTCAAGGGTACTACATTTGGATCATTTGGCTAGGAACACCGTAAATCCCTGCTAGTATGGGAATAACGCGCATCCCTTTGAAGCCAGCGGCGTACAAAAGCCAAGTCAATCTTCATTGCAACCATTTGAATTATTTCACCTTCTGTTCGCTGCTGATTGTCCGAACCCTGTTGAAACGGCGGCCGGGCTTAATTAATGGTGCCGCTTCATGAAAGTAGCCAATGTGGCAATAGGGTTTGTATCGCGTATAGCGATTCATTAAGCATTGCACTTTCAAGTAAGAAGGCACCGCCGTGCTCCGCCTTTACAGCTGTTTACTACCTTATAAAGCTGATGCGTCCTCCTTTCCGCTCTCGTACTGCAAACACTTTCGTATTATATGCAGATAACACTCCTGTTGACCCCTTATTCTTTTTATGTTCCCCTACTAACTTATGTCTATGGCTATCAAACCTCACGCTACTGTGAAAGTACGTGACGGACACGTATCGTGCGCCATGCCATGCAATCGAGAACGTGTATTATGCAGATAGGAAACGTAGATTGTCTATTGCGGATTTGCGTGTACCAACTTTTATTTTTCATAAACTTGCAGTTTAGTTATGCCTCCATTTAAAAGACTGCTTGCGTAAAGATTTCCAGAAAGGAAAGTGTTCAACCTGTCCCTTTTATCAAACCTGTAGTTACAATTACGAAAATTAGCAGAGCAAATTCCTGAAATTATGCAATATTCTGTAATTGCAATCACAGTTAAATCCAACAATCCGCACTTTGATCGGCGCCGTTCTCGGCTCGCACAGTTTCAATCAGTGGCAAAGGTATGTGCCGTGTGTCGCTTGGGTTAAATAATTGCTGCGACTCGCCTGTATAAAGAGACGACTAACATGAACATCTACTCGACGAGTCCCACCCAGTACCCCGCCACGTACAGTTCGCCGGGTTCGAGTGCCGCACGTGACTTCACTCTCGAATTCCGGCAGGTTCGCGCTTAACCAAGCGCTTCCCCTCGCTCGCTGAAACCCGATACACCTTTCCCCTAAGCCGTAATTATCACGGCTGCATGAAACTACGAACCTGACGTGTCTCGCTCGTCGCATAATCGGAATCTCCAAACAAACTAAGGACAATCACCGTAAGAATGGCAATCGGCACGATTTCAAGCTAGCAATAAGAGCATTCGTGCAGGGTTAGCGAATCAGTGGAGAGCGTGTTCACGTAATGGATGTTCACTGCCTGCCAGATAATTAAGAGAGCAATGTCCTCTTTCCAACCTGAGTTCGCTAGACCTCCTGCGTCAGCGCAACCTCCGGAAGCACTTCCGAGAGTTGCATCTCATTGCAGTTAGCAGGCTTCCGTGCGCACAGGAGCTCGGATCCTGCTCTTGGACGCATCCTCCTGGAGAGGGCAGTGTTTCTGCTCGCCATTCACGGAATTTATAAAATGCACAAGCTATTCGAGGCAAAGGAGTTATAATGTTACTGAGAATTCTCTTGGCGAGAGAGATCGTTATCGGTTCACGGTCGGCACGTCCCTGGCGCGCAGGACCTGGCAGAAGGTGTACGTAATACTGCCTGGCCAACTGCATCCTCCGTCTCCTTTTCTCTTTCTTCGTTGCCAGGGCGAGTTGGACGCAGCAAGCGCGCGATACGAAAGGACGAACTCCGCCAGGACTAAGGAGGCCGCAAGCGGCTGCTCCTCTGATAAATGGGCCTGGCTGAAATTTCAACGATAGCTCGGTATACGATTTCTCATGAAGAGAGCCACGGGAACGCCTCCTCGCCGAGCTTTTTGCAGTAGGTGCACCAACTGCACTTTCATCTTCGCAGGGGAAATTTTGCCCTGGCTTTTTTGACGATCCTGCAAAAATTATCGACTCATTGAGAGCGGCTTCACTTTTCCGAACGCTTTGAGATCGTACCAAAGCATCCTGATTTTATAGATGTCGTTGCCCATTCTGAAACATCTTTTAGAACTCTATCTGCTTAGTGGATTGCTACTGCGAACATTCGATCGCATCATACGTTTACATCCCTTTTTGAAGACCTTTTCCTACTGGTTTCTTTGATGATAGAAGCGACTCTATCTCTCTCGAATAATATTATGGCCTGACTTATTCTTATGGGAAATGGTACCTCTTATTTCCTCGCACAATTGCAGAAGCTTAGATCTACAGTGCATGTTAAAAATACTGATGTAGCTTCGTTTAACTTTCGCGTTCCCACTGGATGTAAGAAGCAAGGTGTTACATTTCGAGAAGCAGGAGTTAGTGAGTTAGTTGGAAGGTCCCGAGTCACGGCAACCGGGCGATTGGATCACGTTTCACTTCTGTGGTTATACTAACGAAGTGGAGCGGCGGTCTCAAATGTTCGGAAGCGCAGCAGTAGATTTCGGGCCACGGCACTTCGGCCCAGCAGTGCTACCACATGATGCCGTATACACACAACGACTCCATCGAGCGCACTTTCTTCGAGTGTGCAGCATCGGAGTTTATTGAAGCGAGCGGTAGTTCAGCTTGACCTCAAGCCCATTTCCCAACCAAGTTTTATCACTCGATGATTAAATCTTCCACTCCACACACACACAGACACACACACACACATAGGCCCTTCTCAACTCTCGCAACCTCTTTTGTAGCTACGTCGTGGATCGAATGGAATTATCTGCCGTTAGACGGCAATAGAAAAATTCGGGATTGGAGGCCAGCAGTACTGGGATGCGCATTATTGGGCGAAAAAATCATCGGGTAGGAAGATGTGAAAGATGTTATAGCCTGAGTCGAGTGGAGGATGCGAAACAATCGTACAGGTGCACCCTCATCTTATTCCGTTACACGAAGAACTATGTCCCAGTCGAAGTTAATGGTGCCCGTTTCCAGGAGAAAGTACCCATGAAAATAGTCATTAAATATACTTACCGATGTGAAGTTCGCATTATTACCATAGAGAATATTAATCCTACAACTTCGATTATATCATCCTCGGTGAAGTTCATGAGAAGTTAAACTATAATACACTTCCTTAAATGCCTTATTGTTAGAGGGAAGGATTAATCATGTGTTCCCTTTCGCAAAAATACTTTTCTTCCAACCATGCATCGCTAACTTGATATCTCCAAGAGTTTTAACGCAGCACTGTAATCCCATTCACGAAAGGAAGCCTCGGGCGAGTGTATCACGAAGGATTCTAAAGAAATCGGAAAGAAAGGCAGCCAAGATAATAACAATGGAGTGCGTTCCGAAAAATGTCGGAACAATTTTAAGCTTGGTCGCCGGGGGCTGGCAGGGCTGCCATTTACTACACGTCTAGTTACTCAATCGAGCGAGCTCGAGGAAAGTCGTGACGGGGCAGTTAACGCGTTGTCTGAAACGGAAAAGAGATTTCCAGGCTGGATTAGATATCGTTGGTTGATAGGGCGGTTGTGCGAATTACGAGCCATTAAAGTAACAATCGCGTTGCACCGCAATAAGGACAGCCGATTACACGACACCACTAACCGCCTCGCCTCACCTGGCGTGATAATGCGGAGCAGCCTATCGTACACGCCATCTGCTCGCATTATGATCACTCGTACAAATCATCGTGCTACTTGCTTCCTTAACCATCATCCGTCTCTTACTTACCTAACACAATTTGTTCTACGTTTAAGTTCCCGGTTGTAATTAATTCTCCACTCTGCACGTTCCTAGTTACAACGAGCTGGAAGTTAGTGGAAAATCTGTTGAAGTATTCCTTCTAAAGAGTACATCACTATATTGAGTAAATATACTCTCATAACATATATAATAATTATTTAAATAACAGATGAAATAATTCTACAAATCCAATAAAAACAAATATCAAGCATGAAATATAAAGTCCGGGAGATTCTTTAAACAGGCATCATAATTTACCCGAGCCAGTTGAAGTTTGCTTACCTTACAGGACGAGTGTTTGAAACAGCAGGAAGTAGGAAGAGGAGAGTGCTTGTAATTTGTACACGTTACTGCCGTTAACTTGCAAACGCCCAGGAAAGTTGTAGATATACTCGTTATCCTGGCCTTGACGTGCGAGGCTGCCAGTGGATCATCTAGTTAGAGTTGCTAATTCTATTACATCGAGCGGGCACCGCCGGGGGGGCATGATTGATGTATGCGGTTAATTGTCAACATCGATACGCGTGCAATTCAGAGAGCAATTAAGCGTGGCCGCCGCGCCACGACGGATCCTACAGGTACGTGTATCAGTGAGCGCAATAATCAAATATCTGTAGCGCCGCGCTTGGTAATTGACAGGAGGCTCTGCCTTCTATGAAATAACCCAATGACAATTGTGCAAACTGATGCACTTATCTTCCGATCAGCATTATTGGTAATCTATGCGATCGATCTTCTTCCAGAAGCTACCATACGAAAATAAAAATATCTTTCTAATAAATTTCCCAAGGGTTCATAAATCGGTGGATTGCAATGTTGATTGAAAAGGAAGTATAATTCTCCACAGCATTTCAGCATAAACCATACGATGGTAACATCGTAGGTCTCTATGCTTGAGGTAACGAACGATTCCTTTCCCAATGCCCATCATTTATTGGCTCTCCCCCATGCTTCTCTTATTACCGGGTGGTGGCAGTGTAACACTATATGTACGGGGGGGCTAAATGCTCCCTAGAACAGCATTTAACCGAATGAAATATTAATGCACCGCTTGCGTTCCCGCTCCTGCCATATTGAGCGTGAGCAGTGTGTGCATGCGGTTGCTGCGCAATATCTCAGTGCGCGAAAGAATGCACCACCGGACCGCGCGCTCGCGCATTCTTCTTTGTACTCGTAGTGCGGACCTTACCTCAATTTCTTTCTTCCTCGATCAGATATGCGCCGGAACCGGTTCCCTGTGGGGCGAGGGGCGGCAAAAAGAACAACGGAGCCTCGAACGCTGAATGCGAAAGCTTCAATTTTGGAAGAGCCTTACTACTTATCTCTCTCTTTTTCACTTTCTTTTTCTCTTGCACTAGCGCATGCCAACTGGCCGCGTGTTTGTAAGAGCATGTAATGCGATTATCAGGATTGTTCGGGTACGCCGTATCTTCTCGAGATACGCACTTAAGCAAGTTTCACCTGGAATATCGTAAGCGTTGCATAGATAGCACAATGAGATTGGAACTCGAACAGACCGGCTAAGTCGGCACCGACAATTCTCGCGCAATACGAAATTGTATCGAACCTTTACTCTCCCAGCCGTTGCAATACTTCTACAGGCACTGGAATTACGCCTGGGATAATAGCTTTGTCGATGAGAAGAGTAATGTAATAAACTGTGTACACCGCCGCTGTATGGGTTTATTTTCGAAACTGCTATTGCATAGTGTCAACTTCGCAAAGTGGTGATTACATATTGTGCCACACGTAAATTACATATTGCGCAAACACTTGCAAAAAACAGGCATTCTACTGGTAAAGATTGAACATTACCAAGATAATCGAGAATGTTGCCGAGCAATAAGGAAAGCTTTACATCCTTTTACTTTGTTCTCATATTGAGGCTCAATTACAAGTTGGCGAATCAGTGAATTAGAGAGTTGGGGAATCAAAGAGCGCGATCGTTGTGAAAAGGGGGCGTCTTTAACAAGCCGTGCTCTTGTCAGATAAAATCGAGCATCCCAGTACAGAGGAGGGTTCGCGTCGAAAAATTACGACTGCTCGGACTGTCCATTGTCCTGCCGAGGGAGAGAAGGATTCCCATAGCGGGTTGCTGCCCGGGGAGCAGCATTATCGCTTGAAAAACTTTCTTGGCCAGCCTTGCAACTAACTCTCGGCGAACTTGTGCCGGCAAGCTTTCAGTTGCGATACAAAGGGCGGCTCATGCGGGGTGCATGGCTTGCTTAGAAAGAGAACAGAACATTTCTCGGTCACGAAGTAAGGTCGCGGTGGTTGGTGGCCGGCGGCGAGCCGATGCCTAAAGTAACTAGAAGCCTGAAATCCGCCCGTCTTCCCCCAGGAAACCATAGAGGGAGGAAGAGAGGCAACCCAGCCGGCCAAGGGATTCTCCAGGTTCATTGAATTGTTCGGTGAAACTTTCTCACTTCCATCCGGGGCTGAAAGACGTCACTTAGTAGTTACTGCTGACTTGTGATCGCACCGGCTTAAAACAAGCGCGCCCCCTCTACCAACGAGCGGTTACCCTTTGCGGCTAACAAGAGCCACTATTATTGGACCACTGAAATGTTCCTCGTACAGGTGATCGTACTATCGGCTGATTTGTTAATCCTTGATCAAGGATGTGGTGAACGGCTCGATCTTGTCACTTTGTCCGTTGATTTTCTAGCGTGGGAAGCTTTCGCTTCTATGCAAGTCGATACTAACTAGTAGGAATTATTTGCATGTCACAAATAGATCCTATCGTCATTCTAAAATATAGAATGTTCTCAGAATTCGTGCTTAAAAGTTCGCGCGTTGCTAGTGACGGCGTCTCCCTTTCAAGAAGGAAGAATTCCTGGCGAGAAGGTAAGGCGCGACGAAAAATCTCTCGAATCTTCACCTTGGTAGAATGTATCCTATCGTGGACGTGGTTTATCAGGGAAGAAAGGCGAAAGCAGCAGGCCGATTGCGGACGTGCGCGGTACTCGGCGCACGCCGGTTTTAAACAGACTGCATAAATTCCAGCACCTGGAAGGCAGTTCGTGGGGTTCGGGTAATTTAATATTTCGTTCTGGCGATCCTCGTTGCTCGTCCGTAAAAAGCGCCGTTAAAAACGGTATGGGCGCATTCCGGGCAACCGCGAATTGAGACTGGCTTCTACTGCTGCATTGCGGGGCCACTCTCGGAAGCAGTATTGTCTTAACGATGAGAAAGAGCAACAGTGTGCGCGCGCGCACCCGAGGAAGGATACAACTGGAGTTATTATGATTACTGTTTTCCCTTGCGCAACTTGAAACCTTGAGAGAATATTTTGTTCTCTATGACTATTTTGATATGCATTTCACTCGCTTTATTCCTTCACAATAAATTAGCCAATTCTCGCTAATTTATGAAGCTAGTATTCTGAATTATTCTAGCTACACGCGTTAGAGAGTGATCGTTAAAGTAGCTGATTGTTAATTTGCGAAATTAAAAAGGCATCTTTTATTTCAAAGTGCATTCAAGCCGGTGTAATTAAAAGCGAAATTTTTTTGTGAACCACTTGTTTTTGCTTTTAAATCAAGAGACTCGATACCTCTGTATTTTTAACTAAAATATATTGATATTTATTTTAAGTATAGAATTATTCACCCTCCGCTGGCATTTGTAACATGTCAGCACACGACTTTCGGCCAACATATCAACAACAGTAGTACATAATACCAGGCGTGAATGCGGAGTAATTCAATCGCGGTACAATTAACATTTACTGGAATATTGACGATCCAATACACACACGTATACCGTCGACAATATTCAAACACACGTACGTACGTGTGGGGTGCATTGCTGGCGGGTGTGCATCGCGATCGAAGGAAATATTAATGAAGACAAACGTGAAATGCCACGCGGGCCATATTGTATCGCATATGAAAATCGTGCGGTCTTGCGCGCCTGCTTCCGCTCGCTCTCTTTAATTGCTGCTCGAAATAAAGCCGCGAGCTTAATGCGAGCTTCCCGCAGCGTTTGCCGCGGCACAATGAAAAAGCCGCGACCTTTTGAACCGCGCTCATAGCGGTGATTAAACGGAACTGGTTATAAAATGCCGAGTCGTTTTCCGTAAGATGAAAAGCCGGCCGAAGGAAGGCCTAGCCAGCGGCGTTGATGGCGAGGAATCATCAGTTAAGCTGTCAACCGCCTTTATTCAGATCGCACTATTAGCGGGACGGCATTCGTAAAAGCCGTTCCTTCCTCGATGAGCACCTTTCGCCCATTCGAATTAATGAAAGCCGCTTCTCTAATTTATGAGCAACTCTCTTCAACCCCGCTAGGCCCCCCTCACTTCGCCCCCAACAGGCGTTCTCACGTAATTCCGCATTTCTTAATTAAAGCTTCATCGACGAACGACAAATATTTGCTTGCCCGCTGATAGTCGCACATGTGCGCTGTATTTCGTTTCACGGCAGGGTAAACTAGTTGCTTTTGTAATGCGATCGAGCGTTCAATTATATCGGGAGGTAATGACGTTCCGCGCTCGTCAGTACTCAGCGTTATTCGGAGCAAGCTCAGACGTCACGAAAGAAGTAATTTTAACTGGAGTCCCCTCCCCTTTATTTCTCCGTCGAGCTAACGCAATATGCTGACCTGAAAATCTTTTATTAACCGTCCTAATGAATTTTTCCTAGCTCTCGAAGCATCCCGTTCGTCTAATAAAGCTCCTGCAAGCACAAAGTCAGAGAGAGGCAGCCTGCCTGCCACTGGGCGGAAAGTTGCTGCGCCGTCTCGCCATCTTTTCTGTCTCAATTATCGGGCGCTTAGTGAGAAACAGCCCCAAGATACTTGACTTAATGGAGGGTTAAAATGTTCGGAAAAGAGTGTGGTAGATCCAGAGTGAAACAATGGGCCGTAATGCACCTTGTCACGTGATTCAATTCTTGCGTTTCATCCGCGGTTCAACCATTCACGTAGGTGTCTTTGAACGGTGCACAGATAGAAGCCCAGCATCCCTCGTCGCCCGTATGCGCTATCCCGTGCATGGGTAAACTGGACTAATTTACAGAGTAATTGCCGTTGCAAGCCTACTGCGCGTTGGATAAACTAAACTGATCGTCGCTCTCCAAAATCACAGCTGAAAATGATGCAATTAACACATTGAATTAGATCTCACTTTGAGCTGTATTAGGTCTACTTTGATAAGCTGGGATTGCAAATCTTCTGTTAATATGATGTTTCTCTTTAAGGTCCCTTTAAGTAATTAATGGTAATTTTAACGTAGTGTAAATTAGACTACAATGTACTCTTTCTGATGGGTTTCTGCAATTTAATAACTTATCGTCGAATATTAGTTGATTTTCTACAGGGTTGGTTCTAACAAAACTAGGTCAGTATACGTGAATCATCCCTGCATACGCCTACAGGAGCAAACTCTATGGAGTAAGGGTGTTCCGGATGGCAGTTTTGATAAACTGCATTGATTCAACGCGATCTATCATCCGGCGGACACGTGCGTGGTTGTCACGCCGGTGAATTTCGGGAAGTTTCAGCAATATCCTTGGAGATTCGCTGACCGGTTCTTAACTAGTAAATATCCAAGTTTCAACCAAGCCTTTAGATGCTTTGTTACTTTAATATAAATCGTGGAAAAATCATGGATGCCTTGGGCAAATCCACCTCTCGTTTTTCTACTAAGAAATGGCCTTTTCCTCGCCCTTCTGTTCGTTCTTACGACATCATTGTCGATCCACCTCGCTTCTAGAGCGTCTCATTCCCACCGAAGCCTGCCTTTCCTGCTCCTCTTTGCTAGCTGGAAGGCGACCCATTTGTTACATCATTGTGACGAGGATATTTATTATGAATAATCGTCCGGCGCGCTATAAATAAGAGGCGGCTGGCCGAGCTACGCAAACAATCATTATTTCTCGGAGTGGGACGAGCCGTGATCTTTCTTCGGCTCGGGCGAATGGGGGCGGTAATTATGTCGGCCTGCAGGTAAATAAACCGGTAGTACCGGCAGGCAAAAAAATTTATTACACCGCTCTGCCGCTTGGTCGCGTACATCATATGCATTACCCACTTGCCAGCGCGCCGTGCAATTTTCCGCCACGCGATGGACCCGACTCCCGTTTTTTCTGCCCTCCCGGCACTCGCGTGCAAATAATTGAATAGCCCGCGGCCCTGCCCGCTGTATTGATCTAGTTTTTCGTTGTTGTCACTGATAATGTCCGCCGGGCAAGGTGAAATGCGAGTTAATTGTGCGTTGTGCTACGTTCCTGTTGAGCGAGTACTCCGGCGTGTGCTGTACCGATTAGAGATACATGTTTTATAAGAGCGAGTGAAATTTCCTTTGATCAATTAATTCTGGTGTGCTAGGGAATAAAGTATAATGATATGGTGAAGAAATAATCGCATGGCGGCTGGCAACTTTGCATTTTAAACGCCCTAATTTTAGATACACTGATAGCTATTTTAATTACTTTATTAAGTGGACTTTTTTTTAGGCTATTAATCGTCTGTGAACGAGGTAAGCGCGCTCAAAGTAAACCCATTTTATGCCGCAAGCACGTATCGCAAACACCGTAGGAACCGCGCAGTGTGGATAATGTAGTCGTGCTTCAAAGTGAATCCTGGAGATCGTTCGCCTGGATTAAGTAATTCGCAGTCCGCGCCTGCTCAAAAAGACACGAACGCGAGATTTTCCAAGTCCCGGCGAATATGCGGTTGTACGTGCTTCTCCGATTACGGTAAAAAGCCCTAGGCGATTTCATTTCGAGCTTAGAAGCTGCGTGAGAATGGAGGGTGCGTTCGTGAAATCAGAACTCAACAACCACTTACGCGGAAATTCAAGTTTCACAGTAAAACGAAGAAATCCTGTTGGATTTTCCGTGGTTCACTGGAAAATGGCAATCAGTTTTGTAGCGCGCGTGTTGCGAACAGTTTAAATTGAATAAAAAATGCACGCCATTCACCGTCATCCAATTCGAGTCGGACTCTCTGGTTGAATGACTCGTGAACTCCAATAATTCTGGGTTCAAAGCACTCCCCATTGTAATTACAAGTGCGCGTATTTTCCCAGAGAATTTATAGGGGCGATAAAAACATTGACCTTATTGTTGTGCGAGCCTTGCTGTAACCTGGTGTCACGCGCTCGCCATCATCGCAGCCTTTAAAAGCGGCTAGATATAATTTAGACTCACTCCGAGACCCGAGTGCACTATATACCATTTTGCATTAACCTACATACTCTTTTTCTAGCTTCCTGATAAATCCTACCCGTTTGAGTACGCGCATAAACCTCCGGCAAATGCCACATGACTTTACGTATCGGAAAATTCGCACATACTATTTTAAACAGCTACAAATTTACAATTTTGATAATCATTCCACGATCATATTGAACAATAAAATAAAGAGGGAAAAGAATAATAGCCTATTAAAAGTGAATGAGAGTTCTCACGTAATTTCCTCGGAAGAAAGGAATTGTTTACAAATGCAATATTTCTAATATGAACTGTCGTACAGCGGAGCGTCGGTTATCGAGAAGAAATCATGAAAGAAGTCCAAATTTGTTCCGGCTCTGTGCACGGAATATTGCGTTGCAGAAGGCAAAGGTAGGAATATTTGCAGATACCATACACCTGAAGGACTGCTACTCCCACAGGAAATTCAGAGCCCGGAGGAATATGGGAAGTCGGATGCATCGCTAGAAGTAGCGCGAATCGCCTTTTAAACCTTAACTCAAATATGCGGATCTCGCTCGGGCCACAATATTTCTACTTTGCCGATAACACGAGAGTAGCTTGCTTCCGGAATCAACATAATATGTAACACACAAATGCAGTTGCATGCGTATTCTCCTTCATCGACAATGAATTCACGTAAAACTGAAGCTAACACTCCGCCAAAATTAAGTTAGCATTGAATTATACTCCACTGACTGAAAGGCTCTTTTATGACCGTTGGAAAAGTACTTTCAGGTCCTCTAAAATTCCGCAAGCATCCTTTGAAATTGTCGAGACCACTTTTCTCAGACGCTTCAAGTCCTTTCATTGATTTTCTATTTTAGAATGTAATATTTTAATAATTAACAGTATAATAAAACCCTTTAAAATGAAATTCCTACTCGACAATTACATTAATCGATTCTAGATTAATACAATAGAAGTCTAGCCAGCAGCACTTTCCACGATTATTCTTCTCAGTGGGGAGGAATGTTCCCATTGGCTTTCAAATACCATTGAAACCCGACTGCAACTTTTACACCCGTGACCTGTAAAGCCGCACTGCCGCGCTATATTGAAAGGGCAAATTCAGACGCACGTTTCTGTTGCGGGCGATAGCCGTTGATGCGCCATTCGGCAAAGAGTTTCATCGAGCGTGTTGGAGGAGGCAACAATGGTTGATCTGCGCCAATGGTGTTTTTATGGCTGGGACAGTGCACTGGACGAGGAAAACCGACGAGCAAAGCACGCATGCAGTGTGTGTTCGTGCGCTGGTGCACAAAAGCGCAGTGGATTGATGCGCGACTCGTTCTCTTTCGCTCTCAGGTATAGCCTCGCACAGGAAGTCTGAAAGTTTTTAGACGATGAAACAGTTTTTCTGTAAAAACATGACAAAACCGCCCATCCCAGCTGAATTAAAAACAACCTCGCGTGAGAAGAGAAGAAAACCGAAGGTGTTGGCGTGTCTGACAATCACGATCGATATCACTCACTAAGTATTCTTCGCTTTAAATAATTCCAAGGTCAACGTGCAATCATTTTTGAATCCGAGAATATTAAGGTTCCTTCGAAATAAATGTTTAAAAGCAATCGCAATAAATTTTGTTTTAATAATACTTCATTCCGCAATTACCAAAGCAGAAAATCGTGTAAATTCAGTTGCGAAATGGTTGAGTGATTAAATTCTGCCTGTAACGGGAATAATAACATTTTGCAAACCAGTATTCCGAGATTGGAGCGGTGGAAAGTACGCCAAGAGTAACCTCAGCGCGAAGAAGGCCGGAGTTTCCCTCGAAAACTGGCGCTTGTGTACATCGTTAACGATGCTGACCCTGCTAGTAAATTGTAATGCGATTTGCCGAGTGCAGTATACATCCGGGCGCGCGTCGTGGTACGCACACGCTTACGTAAGTCGATAACGGTAATTAACTTGTCCCTTTTTAACGAAGTTCGGCATCGAATTCTCGCCAAGCCGACGAGAGCACTAAAGAGCGACTCGCTGGACGCTCATACCTGGCCGGCGAGAGTAAGTTGATCGGCATAAAAAAATCTTGTCGCATATATATCGCTTTTCCCTCGACGACGACGGAATTAAGTGGGATAACATTCCATCGTTCCAAAGCCAACTGACAATGAAACACATGGAATCTTCATGGCGTATCGCGGCGGCAGTCGTCATTATCATAAATGCGTGGCTGTGCGCCCAAGTGAAAGTGGAGAAGGAATGGTTTCGATGGGCAGAGTTCAGTGCCGAGTACGTTTATTAACAGCATTTGGCCACCCGAACTGCCCGGCCGCTTTGTCTTCTTGCGGCCATTGCCGGTTGACACATTTTATGTGCAGCTGTAAAACTCTGCACTCAGCGTTGAAGCTGTTAACGCTCCTCTGAGCTGGGAGATGCGTTGCTTCTCGTTCTTTCGGGCTTCGTTCATCCTCGCTGGCAAAAACGGAACTCGGTGTGCACGTCATAAATCACCCGCTGTAATTTTCTGAGCATCCACGTGATGGTCCAGTAGAGACTCGACTACATATGCGTTTGCGAAAATTCGAGCCTCGAGGCGTTCCGACTGGACATTAACGAAAATTCGTCGGATTCGGAGCAGCCACTTCTTCGGCAAGATTCTGGTACGTTCACGTGGGTCACGGAAGGTCGCCGTACGTTGATCCCGCAGCGGCTTTATCGTAGCGGTAACTGCTGGTACTTAGATTTACCGGGCAGTTGGTACGAGTGTCAGGCATACCTCCCTTGCCAAGGCTAGCACAAGTTTCACGAATTGAAGCCTGTCATGCCGACTCGAATAACCGGCTAATTAAAGTCATGATCGAGAACGTTGGCCGCACTGAAGTTACGTTGGTCTGAGAATTATCGTAGTCTGTATTGGCACTTGGCAAATTGTCTGCTCCGGCTATCACCTTTCCTGTATTTCCCTCTGATCTGCTGAGTTTCTTTAAATTCTATATACTGAAATATTAAGAGCAATCGATGCTTAATTCAACAAGTGGAAAACGTCTGATAAGAACGACTTGAGAAAGAAATATGCTTGTCATTTAATTCGTTAATTAATACGATAAGAAACCAGACATCGAGAGACTTACGGTTAACCGTGGCAGGAACGTAATTAAGCAAAACAAGAACTCATTTGATAATTTCGTTAATTTTTTGCACACCGTGATCAAGCGAGCAAGGACACCAATTGCAGCTGGCGAGGTTTCCGGTGAGGAATTCAGGTATTACTTTTGCACCGAGCCTATTTTATTGCAGCGAAGGGGAATTGATTAAAATTCGAAGTGATCTACTTCGAGCGAAAGCTGGCCAGTTTAATGATCCTCATAATGCCATATACTGTGCAAAAGCGAGCAGAAACTCCCGAGTAGGCCGGACGTGACGGGAGACCGAGATGAAGGTGTGCAGCCTAATACGAGTCGGTTTGTATTCAGAATTGCAAATGCAACCCTCATTAAAATTGAGTACTAATCCAATCGAAAGACTTTTCTTATTAGTAGGCCACCGGCGTTTATCTTAATAAGCTTCGCGCATTTACCGAATGGCACAAAATTCCCATGCAAATTCTATCGACGAATATACCACATTTTGCATACTTATGGCAACGACGTATAAAATTTCCAATGTTATATCTCACAAAATGTTTACGGCGCTCTTCATGTTTAAATAGATCGTGAAACTTTGTTATCCATCGAGAAAATTGACTGTTTTAACCCTCAGGATGAAAATAGACAATTAGGGAGGCTTGAAACTTTCCCGCCAATGACAGTTCAAATAATCATCTCACTAAAGAAAAGATCGCAAAGAAACTGCAGTGCAAAGGGTACTTGAAAGAAAGAAGAAGAAACAAGTAAAGATTATCGAAGTACTTTCAAGTTACTGGAATTAAAGTCACTCGGATTGTGGCAACTTAACTAATGCAAGCGAAGGTATCTACTCTCCGCCGCCTATTAGGTACAGTTATTCTGGCGCTGCACTCGCACGATCGTCGAGCAGGCACACAGGCGTGTTGCACGCGCGTGTAACACGTCGCCGTTGGAAATTCCTCGGCAGTCGAGCCGCTATTTTTACAGGACTGCGGGGGAATTTCGAATTCGCATTTCCCCGCCTGCAGCCAACGGGCGAGCATCCATCACTCTCGACTCGCGGAGCTCGCACTCCGTCGCCGGCTAGCCGCAATTATTCATCGCGCGTGCACACACACTTCGCCGCGGAGGAGCAGCTTCTCTTCCTCGCTTCTTGCGTGTACGCCTTTTACCCTCCTTTTCATAGTTCTCGCGGAGGGATAAAGCCCCGTGGGCTACCGGCGCTCCTCCGGCTTTTCCTCGTTACCCGGTGCTTTCCATGCAGCTTGATGTTCTCGCGTTTGCAACTTTATTACTGCCGGCTTTCGCCGACTCGCAGCGCACGGAAAATCCGAGCGTTTAACCGCGGAGAACGTACTCCGTAACAGTTAATCGGGGATTCCAGGGGATACGTGTAATTTATAAGGCCGGAGCGCATCGCTCTCCGCGCCCTCCTGACACGTGTGTGCGTCCCAGGATACGTATAAGTCAGCTATTTTATATTCAATCTATTTAAATTTGCATACATTTTAAATCCAGCTTGCTTCAAAAGCGAATGAATTAATAAAAAGTACGGACCAATAAATATCAGTATATCTATCAATAAATAATTATACTTTAATATATTTCCATTAGGAGAAACAGGTCAGTTGGTTTCGACACTCTAATTTCATGATAAATGTATCATATCTGACCATACATATCGGAATCATCCTCTACATAAATACGAAGCCCATATTACATGGTTGCGAGCGTATCAGGGCTGGCATTGGCGTTTACCACGGCCTGGCAAGCGAGTAACTCCCGGCGATTTACGAGTGTGAGAATCCATGGGTCAGGATGTCGGCGGGCAGGCGGCTTCAATGGGAAATCACCGGGTGTCACAGAGCAGAACTAGGTGGTAGTCGGTATCACAGAAGCGAATGAGACTTTGAGAACCTCTGGCGCAAGCCGCCTGTAAAAAAGAAGGCATTCCGTGCATTGAGTTATTCGGCCCGCAGCCGCCGCTAATAATTTTAATCCACCGGACGTATGTACTTTTACCCAAACGGGGACCATTAATTCACCATATATCCAGTGTGTCGAGGGGTCAACCTGTTATTTATCATAAAATATGGGGGCTCGTGCCGGGCGAGCCGCGGCCTTTATGTAATGCTGCGTAATAAATTGCATTCAATCTGCCTGGTCCCCCCCCCTCTCCTCTGCCACCCGCCCCATGGAAATATTTGTATAGCACGTCGACTTCCATCACCGAGAAGCAGAGCTTTCGGTTCCTTTTTTCTCGTTTTCACGATCCACAGTCTGCCTTGCCAATGCTTAATTGTTGCATGAAAATTAACGAGGCTGTGAGGTAGTCTTTAGGGAGATTGAAAAGATCTTTGGAGAATGTGGAAAGAATGTTTTTAAGAATCTTTTGTATATAATGGTGTATAAAAAAGTATCTCTTGACCAACGACTAGTCTGATACATTTTCGGATCGTTACTAGGTAAGCGAAGGTATGATAATGCAGGAGGTATATCCGGACTTGCTGCCGTACTAATCGGTTCAGCGGCGAAATACGATTTTTTACGATCCATAAAGCGGTATGCGCGACAAAGCCGCGCGATAAATCGGCAAATGAGCTTTGGAACGAGCTCGTCGATTCTTACGCGCTCTTTAAAGCGAGCTCTAAAATAAACAGGAGGCGCGCTTCGGCTGAGAATGTCCGCCGCTGACCCCTAACTACCTTTGCAGTGCTTGTCCTTTCGTAAATTACTGTGGTTACAAACACTCCTCCTTAACCCGGCTCGTCAGTACTTTCGACCAAGGGCATATGGCAAATACGCGCAGGGTCACGCTCTCCCCGCAACATGTAACTCCCTGTCTTCGCTCGCCGAGCTCCCATTACTTCGTTCGCCCGAGTTTATAGTCTCCTCTGCTTTCGGTAACTCGGCCTCCGAGCAGCATTCCGATCTCTTCGTTGCGAGACTACTAAAATTAAAAGCGTTCTCCCATGATACCCAATGTAAGACTAACTCGAGTGATGTTTGTTCCAAAGAAAAAACTCGACCATTGGAAGCTTAAAAGAATAACACAAATTATTTCAATTCTTGTCACTGAATCATTCGGATGATAATTGTTGAAAAGCTTCGGCTCGTAAGATTGACGCGTAAATGTGTATAATTCCGATGACATAACACGCAAAGTTATATCGTATGAGCTAACATTAAGCGCTAATGAGATACTTATACGAGATAAGGAATCATTAAGATTAGGAATACTACCGTATTAGAGCGTTGTAAGTCATTCCTCTGACGCGGTGGAAGCGTGGGAAATACTTTCGGTTTAATGGTTCTAGATAAGAGGGGAATGCCCAGGCATCACGGGAATGCTGGGATGCTCATTACTCGAATCACGCCAGTGAATCCGAGATATACCCTGATACAAAGCGATATCTTACAGTCAATGTAATCCACTTAGGTTCACTACGCGCTTCAGTCTTCGAACTCAAAGCCTGACCATTACACGACTGAATCTACTTAGCGCTTTCTAGCCGTCGATCACGAAGTACCACTTGCCCAATACCCTTTACCTATTCCTCTCTCGAGAACTTGAATATCCCCATTCAGATATTATTGCATCGCTTATTGCAATCTCATTGTTGTGATTGAAAATAATAATATTTGTTTCTTAATCATAAAGTAATTCTTTTATAATAAATATTGTTTAATATTTCTAGCTTATTATAATCGAACGGATGCCTTGAATATTAGAATTTCGAAGATAGTAAAATATTGGCGGAGACATGTTCGAAACGAACCTAAAAAAGTTCCTATCATATATTCCTGTCTGCAGTTCTCGCTCTATAAAACCAACCAGTCTTCCGATACTTGCCGATAGCGAGCACGTCGGCTAGCATTTACTCTGCTCATCAGTGTGGCCGAAAAGTGTGTACAAAGGGTTCGCTTGGAGTAGTTCGCACTCGAAGTGCCAGTAGCAGTGGTTCCAGGGCAAACAAGGAGCGGGCGAGCATCGATACCTTCGGGATAGAGAGAGCACACTTCGCGTAATGGTAACACTCAATTTCCGGCAGAGGAGGATACGCTTTTTCTCGGAGGATAGGCGACAGTAACAAGCGCAGCGAAGCTCTGTGTACGCGTCGCTGGCACCGAGGCGTCGGAGTGAAACTTTGTCGAAGAATCAGGCTTCGGGAGACACCCGAAACACCCGAAAAGCGATATTCACGGAAGCAAGAACAGCCGTGTGACTCGTTTCCTCTTCGTAATTTCGTATTCTCGCCTGCCGCGCCCCTACACTCTCCGCTCCAATCCTCCAGCTCTCCACGGGATTTGTGCCGGTTTCCGGACTCTCTTCCTGGAATCAAGTTTCGATGAGTCGATAAAAGCCGATCGGAGAAATTCGGTCAACTCGCCGTGCTAAGGAAATCGTGCAGCTGCTGCTCACACATGTCTCCGTCTTCCTCTTTCAAAAGTACCAGCATTATTACATTTATTCAAGTATCTCTACTTCGACAACTATTAGAATTCGAGTTTCGTTTCTTCCTACCAAACTCTTTCTACTCGAGTCTAATTGAATCACCCAGCGACACGTATCAGGAATCCATTCGTAACTGTCTCTAGCGCGGAGACATCATGAAAATGAATCTCCGGCGTTTCCGAATGAAGATTAATATTTGACCGGTGGCTGTTAGAAAGAGGAGGGGAGAACTTTAGCGGATCTACGGTAGCAGCGAGGATGCCGACTGGGCGGAGTGGAATTGTGCCGAGTGTGCGGCGACGTTACTCACTCGAGTACATGCACTTACGGTGCTCGGTGTCCACACTAGCGCCGCCGCGCCGGTGAGATTCGTCTCAACGAGGGTCACCTTTTCTTTTTTCGGCCGGCAGTAGTAGTAGCAGCAGCAGTGTGCAATGCTCGCCGCACAAAAGATGAAAGGGAAGGAAACACGGTGGTTGCGCCGAAGGAGGGGAAGCAGGGAATGTCTCGTCTCGACGGCGACACCTTGGACCATTAGCGCCCGGTGACCCCCGTCGCCATCGCGTTACCTCGCCGACAATGCTTTATTCCCGCGATCCCCTAAACGACCACGGCGAGAAAGCTCGGGAAATCCGAAAGCTTTTCGAGTTAGTGCCTCGTCTCTCTGTTTTCCTCGCCGGTTTACCGATTGTTCCTACCTCCGCCGACGCGCTCCCACACCCGCCACTCATTAACGTATAGGCTAGACTGGAAGAGAGACGTGTGTGCGCTCCGAGTTTCCAAAGAGTGCCCGAAGTGAGGCGTGCGAGTTCTCTCCGTGCACTTCCCTTGCTCCTTTCTCTTTGGCCTTTCCCTTCGTCGCTCCTTCTCTCTTTAGCCTCGTCTCCCGGGTTTGTTTGTTCATTAAGAAAGTACTTGCCGCCGGCCGCTTGCAGCGGCTTACTCTTCTCGTATATGCGCTGTTCTATGTATCTGTAACTTTGGGACTCCCTGGGATTTAAATCCTCGGAGTGCAACCACTTTTCAGAACATCAACCGGACGCAGAGGATTTGTAATTATTTTGGAAAGGGATTTGCGATGATGACCAATAGTCAGGGCTGACTGGCTCATCGTCACAGTTAATGCGCTTCAAACCGCGTGAGTTGCACGCTATTGGAACCGACACGGACTACTCTGTTCATTATTATGAAACTGTTACGCGGCTAATAATTCAACCGATAATGATCCCCAACGCTGCGCTCATTGGCCGAGCTCGCATTAGTCGAAATTGGCGAATGAATCCTGCGGGAGCGCTAAAAGGTCTCATGATTTATTGACAGTGAAAACAGTCTGCGCGAATAATTACTCAGATGGAAATGTGAATTCTTATCTTGTTGAATTCCTGATTAATGAGTTTCATTAATCAAGGCCGCCGCCTTTATTACATATACTCCAGAACTTGTAATTACAATGGAAATGAGAATATTCATTAATTTATTCGTCTCATTTTCACATTTCCATTAAATGCGACGCTCCGGATGAAACACGTGTACCATTCCAATGATAGCGATGCGAGTGAATGTAGGAATTGAATGCATTGGCTATTTGAAAATGGGAATATCTCCCATTGATTATTCAAACGTGATGCTTCAGTAGTTCTTCAATCAAAAGCAATCATTATCTATGGCTTTCTTTAGAAAGATATACGCTTCTAAAAGGTTAAATCGAATTTTGAAACTGTGGAATCTCTCTTTTTTAGATCAAGCAGTGATCCCTGTGTTTTATTGGTGATCGAAAGACTTGGATAGGAAAGTCGAGCTCGTTTTCTTGTGCTCGTTGTTAGCGCGCGAACTCCCGTGCTACTCTCGCACCCTGCTTCTCTCTGGTCTCAGGGAAATGATGCGTGGCAGGCGAGCTTTACGAGGGAAATCTAGCACGCTCGTATTGTGCCGTGACACTCAACATCCGCTGGGTCCTCGCATTTCATTGTCATCGATTGCGCGAATACCTGCATGCGTTTTGCGAGCGTTACGAGCGAGCCTGTATTCGTGTTCCTATGGAATTCAGCTGAAATTGCACTCGAGCACCGTAAAAACACTTTTATTGCTCTCTCTCTCTCAAACGCTTTTTATGACGGGAGCACCGCTAGTGTTGCTCAATTAATTCCAACTCATTTCCTCAAATTAATCACTTCCATGCAATTGACAAGATCCCTCGCAATAAGAGCATACGATTATTACAACAAATTAAATGAATTTCCACAACAACCAACCATTATAACAGAGTATTCATTACGCACGATTTAACCGACGCATTCTCGCATACTCACAAACAATATATTCCTCAAACTTTGAATGGATATTTTACATTATAACGTTTCATAATAAGGTGGTATCCGTGTCCGAATAATTGGAGGGACAATCGGTTTCGAATCCGGCGAGCGAACCTAATCAAGGCACAATCTAAATTCATTTGCGAACCATGAAAAGTTGTTTAACAGTGAGCAGCGGAGCAACGGCGTTTTCCCATGTCATATCCCGCTAATATAATGATTTATCGGGCTTGTAAGCCCGGTACGCATTAATGCATAGTTCCCTGGCAAGTTCACCGGTAACCGACAGCCGCGAGCAACTCCCAAGGGGCAGCAATAAGCCGGGAAAGTGAAGTGCGGAAAACGCAATAACTCATCCGGCGTAGTTACCGCTGACTCCTTGATATGTACGTATTATACATGAACGAACATACACACACGTACACAGACAGGTTAGTCGGAGCGCGAGCAAGCGCGCCTTTCCATAGCGGGGCACTCGTTCCACGGGAATTCCCGGCTCCCTAAAGGAATTTCCGCCCGCCGAAATTCGGCGGGTGGCGAAAATTTCGCCCGATATTCCTGGGCGATCATCCATAATGAATAATGGGGCTACGAGGCGAGAAGCGGATTGACGAACGGCTACGGGAGTGGAAATAATTTCGGCGGCTCAGCCTTTTGCGCCCTTCGAGGCGGGTTCTCCTAGGTGCGGTGTGAAGGGAGCGTTAACAAGAGAGGCGGAATACATTAAAGGAACGAAGTCGGATCGGCACTCGTTTGGGCTCGCAGGCGCGTCGACTACACGCTGATTATCGATAGAAGCATGCCTGCCTTCCCATCGACCAGCGCTGGGGTGGAAACGGTCGGCCGAAATATTGGATTACCGAGGGTGCCAGTGAATCTCGGGCTTTTCGGTCACCGGTGCACTCGCTTATGAATATCAGCTCGCTTGGCTCATTAATCCTGACTCGCTTGCTCGCACGCGCTTGCGAAACTCGCCTGACATCCAATCCCCGCCCCGCGCGCCGCCTCCCCTCTCCTACTTCAGTGTTTACTTCTACAGAACATTGCGCACCTCGATGCCAATGGACAACAAAACCAAATACACCGCGGGCGTGTACACTCGAGTAAAACTGGTAGTCCCGTGTTCATATAACACCTTTTCTAGTTCCAAATGAATGCGCCGAGTACTCGATGCACTAATTGTAGAAGAGAGCATTAAAATTTCACTGGAAATCCAATGGGTAATATTTCGTTGACTCAAACTAGAGAGCAACCACTCGATTATGCATTGGTACACTTTTATAATGAGTCCTGGGTTATTCAATCCTGGCTCTTAGCGAGCTCTCATGAGTATCCGTAATCCAATCATAATCTTTCGTGACCCTTTCGCCTTTCGTACAAATACCTTCATTCCCGTCGGCGCACTAATTGTAAACGGTCCCACCCGAGTCCGGAGCGCGGCGTGGCTTTAGCAAAAAGCAGAGCGCCGTCAAATAATTTATTCTTTCATTTCATTTCTTCTGGGCAACACGGCGCGGCCGCTCGCTGTGTGTTTATAACTCTCGTCGCCATCGGCGAAGATTAAAAACGTTCCGGGATAATGAGAACTGTGTGGCACTCCTCCGACGGCCATCGCGGCTTTCGCACCTCCCTTTCTCACACTTTCCCGCTACCTTTCAGCTCGACACACGCACGCACCCACACACCAGCTACAAATATTACTTTTGCCGGCACAGTGCGCTCCTCGTATTACGCTGCCATCAAAAGCCAAGAGAACACAGAGAGCGAGCAGCTCGCACCGATTATTTCGTTGCGAAGACGAAGCGCAAGGATGTCGAAAGTTGTAATCGCTTTTGTGCGAGGCCCGAAGATCGACGCTCGTACACGCCAGCTACCCTTTGCTTTCGACTCTTTGCCATAGTCTATGTATATACGCTGTTGTGCAGCTACATCGGGATCTCAGGGAAAAAGAGGGAAGAAGCTATTGAGTGTAGTGGCGTGCGAGAGACAGGCGCACGCGAGCTGAAAGGGTTCCCTCTGTCAGACTGATATCGGCCTGAAATCTATTACGTCCCGGTGCAGGAGCTGCACGGTAAATTGTAATTGTCTAGCTCGCCTGCTGGCTTTCTTATCGATTCCGAACGCTCCACAGTTTTAGCTTGGCGGTCTCTAATGAACCAGCCGACAGTCACTGCGCCTAGATGCTTAAATAACCACGCGCAATTAGATTAGGCCCGGATGAATTGTTAGTATCTATGCATTGGCCGATGGAATATTGCCTGGAGCACTGCTGGATGGACCGGCGCTCTCGTGCCGCGCTGACTTTCTGAACGGCCCATATAATCTGATCCGACGGCTGGCATGGTCAATGTGAACTTTAACCAGCCCCGCATTCCAGTAATTACTGTTGTCCCGATTAATCCAACCGATAGGAAGTGAAACGTATGATTGCCGGGTACTTAATGAAATCGCGCGTTAGCTAATGCCAGCGTATCGCTCGTAACAAATCATAATGGGGATAGATTTCAGTTGGGATTACGGCTGCTATTGCAATATATTGCCAGGCGAAACGTCACCGGGTTGTTCGCTATAATCGTAAGGGGATGAGTGTCATGGTATAATCGACAGTAGCCGGCTTGCAGGTGTCGTCGATTGGAAGTGCGACTTTTATTCTATCGATTTTACGCCAGATTTCGATATAACAAGTTCGAATTGAAAATTGGTGCCTTCGAATGGTGGGAACTCTCGGAGATGTATTTGACCGTCGAACTCTCTGCGTTCCAAACGTCCGCGCAGACGACGAGGAAAGTTTTCGTTGCGGCCAATCGAGTTGGCGCGGGAATTAATTAGCTGTGTCGTGAGTCGCTGTCGGGCACAGTATCGCGGACCTAATTTCCCCGTGTCACACGGTGAATGCTCGAGTGATCGATGCTCGTTCGATAATGAAAGGCGGCTTGACATAATAAAATACAAATCCAGCGGCAGCAGTGTATTACGGAGTGTTGGTCAATAAGACGGCAAATGCCTCTCGCCAGACGGAAAATCCCACAAGACTTTTTATGCCATTCGAATTCCTTGGCTGTCTTAACAGTTCGCTACTCTTGGATTTGCAGGTGTTACTATAACAAATTATAACTGATTAATTAATCATATTGCACACTTTTTAATAGCACGAATTGGTCAATGAACTATTAGAATATTTCCGTGTCTATTGCTACGTTCGAATGTTCCAATTTCAGGGATCTTATTTAACATTTGGCATTCCGGCAACGATACGCCTGTCAGTTCAACACGTGTGTGCGCTTAATCTTCCACCGCGCGCTCCCTGATGCTATCGGACTGCTAACACTTAGCTATATTACGGTGCAAGAACTCTCAGCTATTACCAATTTGCCGAGAGTGAGCCCGAGATAAACGTAAAGGTCGATGCGTCGATACCACACGTGAATGTAAATAGAATATAAGGTAAGACAGCGTGGAAGATAATAATATGCGAGCTACTCCTGAAGAAACTCATTAATATCCACGATAAAGCGATTAAAAATGCAAAAGGTGCTCAAGTTAATTGTTGCTTCGAGTTGGTTCTTGTAGCTGGCGGCGTCTCCCATAGTTTTCTCCTTGTTCTTACTAACCGACCAGCCAACGAACGAATGTTAAATCTTGCAGGTAGTACTCTCTCGAGTCCGAACTTGGCCGAAGTGCTTCCCCGCTGAAAGCGCTCTGTGCAATTAAAAGAAAAAGCATGCAATGTAATTGAGTATTACTAAGGGGGGAACCCAGTCCCTCTCAGGTTGCGTTAGGCAAGGAGTAACAGCACTCTCTCTCTCTCTCTCTCTTTCTTTCTCTCTCTTCCGGTGGAAGTTGAAGAGAGAATGCCTGCTTAAGGAAACGCGGAGGGAACTGGTGAGTGCCGGGAGTCTTCGTATTTCAGGATCGGTGGCGAAGTTATAATGCAAAGACGGAAACAAAGTTGGCCGCGCTATCGCGACGACTGGATAAACTCGTTTACTCGACTAGAAGTAAAGCTGCATCGTTTGCCAACAGAGTACTATGCTAGAAGGGCGGATGAGGAGAAGTGGGGAACGGTTGGGGGAGGAAACGAGAAGGTAAGGGACGTGTACACGTAAGAGCGGGCACCTTGATTTACCACGGTAGCCGCTCCAAACCGATATCCAACGAAGATTACTTTCATCTACGCTCCGAGCGAGTCTGATCGATCGCGCTCGGTCTACCTACTCGTTTAGCGAAGTGGAGCACGCCGGCATAATGAAGTACGGCGAGACAATCCGCGGAATCCCATTAACGAAGTCCGCAAATGACTGTTTGGAAAAGGCAGCCCAGCGGTCACACACCGTCGCCGACTGGGTGGCCAATGGGAGATTGAATTCCACCGCGACATGGGAGTCACCATATATGCATGCCAGGGAGAAACTAGCTCGGCGTAAGTTGACCCATATCGTGCGCCCGTTAACGAGGAGGAGGCGGAGGAGGAGGTGGAAGAGGTGGGGCAACGAAATGTTTTCTCGGCTGCAGCGCAGCAATGGGTAATTGGTTCTAATAGGCGTCTGGAGGCTGACTGCCCGTTACCGTTGAGAAGCACGTCCTTTCTTTATACCTATTCCTTCCTCCTCTTCCAGCCACACTTTGCTCTTTCTCCCAGTATGCTCAGACTCCTCTTGGACCTCGGCCTATTGTCCTACCTCAGCCTGTCTTCGTATTACCGGTTAACTGCTCCCAGTTCCATCCGGAATCATTGTTGATGGCATTGCTGCTGTACCTGCTTATGCGCGTACTGTCGTAATGTATAATTAACATTGCCTCTTGGACTACACGTTGGTAATACCTGTGTGTGAATCGAGTCTTGAAATTTGATGGAGAGTACTAACTCGTATTTGGGGTATAATATAAAAATTAAATTATGCTAGAAAAGTTATACTAGAGGGAATTAAAGACAGCTTCGACCCTTTTCTTGCGTGTCGGTCATGCGGTACTATAGTTGCTTCGGCCAGCGGTTTTCGTAATCTCGTATGCGAATAATTAAATGAAAATTTTCTAAAACGCGGCCGATCGACAACGAGAATTTTTGCTCTGATTTATGGCTTTCAATCTGTTTTTACCTTATGCCTTTGCATACGCTTCGTAAACGCTGACGCCCGCTATAATAAATCTTGGCTCTATCTAGTCTATGAAGTGCATATACTCGAAGGCACTCGGTGTGTAGGTGTTGCCGGCCACTGGCAACTGTATTTTCCGAGGGCGGGTGAAAGTCTTAAAAGTTTTGGGCGACTGAGAAACTTGCATCCGCGCGATCCCAGTACGTAAGGCACTTGACATTCTACCTCGGCTGGCTCATATCCTTTTACGAGCACCATAGCCTTCCAGTTGATAAGGCGACTTGGCAATCGATACTCCCTGTTGCGAGATTCCTCGACGCGTGTATCGTCGTTGGCTGCGCGTCTCTTGTAAGTTGAAATCCGGAAACTGTCCAATATCTGTCGCGCCTTTCGCGCGACGATGAAGCGAAGAAAAGAATGCAGTAGCAAAAGTCGATAGGAATTTTGCTAGAAGCTTCTTTGTGCTTGTGAGAACATTTTGTAAAAATGATAAGACCCTTTAAGATTGAAAACTTATATTAGAAAAAAAAATTGAGAATTAATCCTTTATATTTAGGAAATTCGAAAATTGTTTATCATTTATGAACAAGTTACAACGTGTACAGCTCGACTCTAATTTCCTTTAGAACCAAATTACAAATCCGGAAGGCCGAGATTTATAATGGTCTGTCGTTAGTGAGTAAGACGACAGCGTGCCACTTCTCGGGTACCCCTCTGCGCCCGCGTATCTGGGTAATGCTCGCTCACTGCTGCATTCGAAAACTCGAAACATCGGTGCTGCGTGCAGCCGCCACGGCGACGCTCGATAAATTACACTGCCAAAACACGCGGATACCGAAATCCTTCGCCGGGCTGAACTGCGGCGAGCTGCGGGAACCGCTATGCGCGCGTTCGCACCCTCTTCGTTCGCTTCTAACACCGAGATTTACCGCTCCACGGCTAAGCCAATGAAATTAGTTGTCTTTAGCTGCGTACGAGTTGACCTAGAATGTTCCATGTGACTTTCATCTGAATTTTTGTTTCATGTGGGAGATAAAATTATATTTAGTAAAAATTGTAGAAAAATGTAGGATTATTCATATAATTAATTCAAAATAATAGTCTCACGTACCTACAATCTTTTTAATGTGTCTGTGTTTGCTTTTGTTCTCGAGAAGCCGTCTACATACAAATGAGGACCCGTGGTCCAACCTCGAAAAGGTAAGAACTCGTATTGTTTGCACTGCATGCAAAATCTGAAATATTTAATGTTTCTTAAATTATTTTAACCTTCTTAGTTTTCCTCTCTTTAAAAGTAAATTTGAAGTACACATAGATTACATAGATTGTAAATATTATTACCAGTCTTTCCATTGAAAGAAATTAATTACTTGTTGTCCTGTCGTGCTTTTATTTATATTTCCTAAATACACGTCGAAACGAACACATAACAAGAAAATATGCAATGTGTTAATACAGCAACATTGACTGTTGGTTCAACGTGAATCCGTCGTGGATTAGTTGCCATCACTCGTAATTTTCGTAAATGCATAAGCTCGTCAAACGTGTTTGCCCTAACAAAACAAGTACGGCAAATCTTTCACATTCGGCGACCAGTGACTACATTTACAACGGACAAACAGACGAATCGGTTTATTGTCAAACCCGAAATGTTTTACAATGACGGGTGTAAACATGCGTTGCCAAATAATTACCATTCCCACCGAATCTCAAAGCGCATGCAATGTGAATTAATTGCTGATAATGAAAACAGTAAATTTCATCGACTCGGCGGCAGATCATTGCAGGACATTTAATGAGATAATCCGTACATAAATAGTTCTGACAGCAATTAATAAAATAATATTCATCATTTAAACAGTTCAAATTCTCATCTCTTTCATTTCACACTCGAACTTTTACTAGTACAAACCAAGTTGATAGAGGATTCTTCAAGACGAACTCGATTGTGGAAATCCACAAAACCAGCCAACGTAAAGATTGGCTCAATTAAGCCAATGAAGTTTTTATCCTGCTGCGAAAAGAACCAGTGGAATCCAACGAGCGTGATTGATAGACACGTCGATGGAAGAATAATAGTTCTGCTGCTGCTGAGTGGAACAGCTGAACTGGAATAGTACACATTGGCAGACTCTCATCTAATTGCATTCGCTGTTCTTCTACTAAACGAGATCTTCAACTCTGTTGACTCGGCCAGCGACGAAATGAATGAAACAAATGTAAATTAGACAGTCCCATTCTGTAACAGAAAAAGCTTCTAAATTCATTTTAAGAAACTTATAAGATTATTTCCGATGCAGTGGTAAAATCAATATATTTATGTGTGCCAGTAGCTACATTTACACATTACAACACCACGAAATAAATACTTGGATAATTTCTGTCAATAATGTGTACAGCTGTTGCATTCTTCATGTTAGTGTATTAATGATAAAATAATGAAATCAATTATCCTGATTATTCTGAGACTACTAGTATACTAAATTAGCATTAAAACAATCACCATTTATATGAAGTATAGAGATTCATTGATTCTTCAAGCAAGCATATAGTTCCATTCTTCTGAACAAGATAACGTTCCATCATAATCAGTTACCAAACAAGATTTCAGTCACTTCCCTAGGACGACGAATGGAATATCAATAGTACTCCTCTTCATGGCCGTATTGTCTGGACGAGGTGCATAAATCAGTAATACGTCATCATCTCTCCTCTCTTTTGTCATCTGGTCTGTGAAAAATTCCCTTGCGAGATAGCCGCCGGGGTAAAACCCGGGAGAAGGTGGAGCTGCTTCGCATCTGTATTCAGCCGGCCCTAAATTCCCGAGACAAATGACAGCGAGTCACAATGATATTTCACCGCGCCTGCTACCCACGGCAAACATTTTCACGCCGCCGCCGCCGCGGCTGCCGCTACCGCCGTTGAAACTCCTTCGCAAATGATCCAATTTTCAACTATGCGCTTTCCCCACCCTCATAAAGTTGGCATCGTGCAACCGAGTATTCCCACTATTCCCTGAATGCCCGTTTAATGCTCACTTTGCAGATCTTTCGCAACCAATTAGCCTGGGCAGAATATGTCACGGGAATAAGGACGCGAGACACTCACTTTCACGACAGTTAACATTCAACGTACCCGAGAGACCGTTCGATTCCTCGATCGAACGTTTACACTTTCAATTTACCCTAATCAGTTTGATCGACGAACATTACGGAGTGCGCTTCTCTCGGCGAGTTAACTCAACAAGAAGAACGACTACTAACTAACAGAGATGTCCGAGTTTCATCCAAAGCTATTTTTCATGGCTCCGAGCAAGACAGTGACAGTGGAACATTAAATATTATCGTGTAACAGGCATTTTGAGATATTTACTTGAGTACGCTGTTTACTAATGGCAAGTAAGCCAGCTGAAAAACCATTTGGTATGCAAATCGTCGGGCCCGCCCGAGGTGCCGCAGGGGAGATAAGCGTCGGCCAAATTCTACACGTTGTATATATAAGTAGCCATTTCACTCGGCGAAGTCGCCGGCGAAAAGATAGCATGTACAACAAGAACAGCATCAGCCTTTTTCTTGTCTCGAAAGCTGCAGTCTTAGGAATGACTTGGTCGCAATCGGATAGAATCCTAATTGACGCTGAACTTTGGCCAACCTTGATAAAAGGATCAACGAGCGTAACTTGAAGAAAGCAAGGACGATACGCGGACATTTTTCTGCTTCGACTTCGATTTCCCGAAGAAAGGAAGGAAAGACCTTTGGCAAAGCTTTCTTGGTCCGCAGGATGCAGTCTGTCCAATGGTTACATCTCCGAGGGGAGGATTACTGCTCGAAACAGTCTACAGTTCGCAGGATCGAAGGAAGTATCCAGTGCAACGCCATTACAGTCGGGTCGTTTTTCAAGTTGGCCGAGATATCGTTAACGGACTTCGTGGAAGCTCTCTTTTCAAGAGAGAGTCGAATTAAGCCGCGCTATCAGGACCACCTCGATACCACGTTTCAAACGGGAGAAGTGAAAGAGGCTGACTCCTTTAACCCATTGCGGTTAGTGCATGCTGTGCCTTTAAAGTGTTACACACGACAGATAGCGCATTATCGTCTGCCAGCCGACATGCTGGACTATCAATTGTTCGTATGGCATTTTCACGTACTCGAAATCAATGACTGATAACGCTCGAGCTTCGACCGGTTCCCTTGATTCCTGTGGCTCAAAGGCGGGAATCTGTCTTCGTGAAAGCACGTTTATTCCGTTAAAGACTCGCTTCACGCCAGTTCCGTAAGTATTTCTTTGAAGTACGCGAGGTGTACTTGATCATCACCGGCCACTTGCCTCGAGAGGTGTGTCAGCAGGAAAAGGTACTGGCCGCAAAGGGTTAAAAGTCGGCGAGCGTACTTCGCTGGGATATTAATTTTTCGATACAGAGAGAGAGAGAGAGAGAGAGAGAGAGAGAGAGAGGGGGAGAGAAAGTGGAGGCGAGCGAGACGGAAAGAATCAGTGAAAGAGAGCCGCTCGAAGAAACGAGCTGGTCGGAGAGATCCTCGAGTGCCGAGAGATAATGGAAAAAATGAGACGCGCCGGAAGATATAGTAGCTACCAACCAGTGCTCGCACACTCGATGCACTTTCAAATAGCAGAGAGTGCACTCAATGCAATTTCTTCTTGCCGGAGTTTAGTTGTATAAATTAACTCAGTGAATTCTGGCCACAGCTTACCATAACGAGAATTCAATCGTCAATAGAATAAGTCTGCGGTTAATTGCGTACTATACTCGTCAGACATTCGAAGTAACCTTCGCCGGTGTCTGATAACGAAGATTTGGACTTGAAATAAAGAACGAGAAGATATTGCGGCTCCTGTTAAGCCACCGTATTTATATGTCGAATGATCTGATCGCATTCTCACGGAGATCTCGTCGCTAGTAATACTTACTGCTCGAGTTCTATTGCGGTTGAGTATGCCCTTCCACTCGATTCGCGGCCAACTTGCGTTAGACGCGAATGCGTGGCCAACTTTTATTCGCCGGATTGCGTGTCCGGCTGTATCGAGTGTCCGCTATCTTCCTGCCAGTTGCGCAATAACGGGGATTTCCTAGAGAGTTTATTTACAGGTCCAGAACGAAATAGAAGACAGTATTGCGTAGAATGAAAATCGATGATATTTCATTAATCGGAATCCGAGAACTCAAGCTTGCTTGGTGAACTTTAGTCGATAGTTCAAGCTAGTCCATGCAATATGGAATTGAACTAGTCAGGTAGAATGTGTCTCGAGCTCGTTCCCAGCGATTCGAGGCACTTAGTACCTCTCTATTATAGAGTAGCGTAACCAGTAGGATTGCAAGCAACACTTATTTAAGAGAACTTGTCGGGCGAGCAAGTAATTTGCCGAGGGGCTTAACTTGCACGAAAAATGGCGTGTGTCGAGGCCCTTTGTGGCTCGGACTGCTGGCCCCGCTCGGCTCGTAATGTATGCTGTGGCTTAAAAGCCTCCTTTCTACGGAATGCGCAATTATTTTTTAATGTACATTATTAAATACCGGCGAACTCGTGACGCCGTTTGCCGACGTTCGTGGGACGTTGTCTCTGGAAAACGAACTTTTGCCCAGCGAAGCCTCAGAAGAAATTCAGACGTCTCGCAAGTGCGACATTCCAATCCTATATTTATTCCCTTTCAAGTCGACGAGCTTCTTAACGGCGTCGCCTCCGCAGGCATACTGCACTGATAAAAACTCAGGAGAAACTTCCTTCGGCAGAAATCAGTGAGATACTTATTTAACCGCGGTGCACATTACTGCAAAAGCACTCCGATCGGTGAAAGCCTGGATTACAGATCGATGCTTGAAATCATTCTTGCGTATATGATTTTCGATTAAAACTTGGGGAGATGTAGTCCGGTCAGATATGATGTACTTTTTTTTAAAGGGGGAGCAGTGGGGTTAACTTTACCAATGTGGGGAAAGCGGAAATGGGAGCGCAGTGAGGATCGAGCGGGAAAGAGTAAAAGGTCCAACGAGGAGTAACGTGGTGGTTAGTACAATGGGGGGTGTTGGCCATGCTAAACTATGCGTGTAATATCCTGAATTATTCTAGTCCGCCCCTAAAGCAACCACTTTCGTGGACTGCATATGTGCGCGGGAGCACGAGATTGCCACCTTAAATACTTAATCTCGCTTAGAGCCCCCTCGCAACTGGCTGAAGTAGCCAGATTACAAGCCATCCACTTTCCCGAGCGCGCCGAGTTTAAGTGTAAAAGCGTGCCCTGCCGGAAGAGTTATTTAATTTGTTGGCGACAGTAATTCACCTTGCCTCGAGCTAGTCTTTCCCTTTGTCAAGTCGATGAACACTTAGGAACCATACGCGTATAAGCATATAAATTACACCGACAATTACCTGTCAGGTAGTACAGAAATCAAATGAACTCGGTGGTGAAGAATCATCGAATTTAATAGAGATGAACAGTATAATGGAAATTCTATGCTAACTCGGCAGATTAATCTGCCAGCACTTAGAATTAGTGTTCTCGGTGAGTGACACTTTCTAATACAATATTCTGACAGGCGCAACTTGAAAATGACTTCAGTGAAGAGTTCAATGAAACACACAAGAACAAGGTGCCGATTACTAATGAGATGACAAATTTTCCTTCAAAGACACAAGTATCGAGGAAGTGCTCTTATTACACAAAGTTGGAGGATCACAATCGCTTTATTTTACACCTGAGGAATACTGGGAGGAACGGTGCCGTTGCCTCGCACTGCTTAACAGAGAATTACATTCATAGGATTGAACTTTGCGCAGAAGGGCTGCCAATTGAAGAAAGTATTTCGAGATGTTCGGTTTGCCGGAGAGATAATGGAAAGCTGTAACGCTCAAGGCAAAGTTGGCCCGTGTGTGGCGAGTGAACGAACTACATTACCGTCGCTTCATGTTATTTGGCCAGTATCCATTATACGCTCGGCATGGTGTGTTTGCCGGGCTGTAATAGAGCTGGCAAATGAATTCCAACCGCACCGCTCTTGCCAGGACAATCAAAGGAAATGGAGCAATGGGACAGAATTTGACAGATTCGTCTACTGTATCCACAAATACGATGAATAAATGACTTGGTGGTCTTGGATCCTTCAATATACTTGACGTAATTGAAACACTGATCTGATTTTGTTAGCGATTGCTATTACGTTATATATTAATTGAGATTTCCATTTGGCACTCGGTATTTTTCGTTTATGGAAATTTAATACGCGGAGTGTGCTATTTTCGGCACAATGCATATTGCAGTCGGATTCTTGCATCTATTCGTGAGAATGTTAGATGTAATTGGTAGATAAATCTTTGAACATCTATTATTCAAAACCCCTGGTGATCGATTCGAGGCTTTTACTTAGTAGGGCAGTAGCGCTTCGACTCCACGCACGTCCGCCGATTATTTCTCGATTTCAATTAAATTGCAGGGTGATCCGCTATCACTCAGGAACTTGGGGGATTGCAGTAACGAAAGTTCCAGCGGCCAATAAACGGAGCAACTTAAATTAGCTCGAGCCATATTGATCTTACCGAGCTGGATGCATTGGCCAAATGAAATCCTCCATTCTCCGCCCTTTCTACCATTTGTTAAAGATGGAAAGACTAAATTTATTAGCACTACATAATTGCGATTCGTACAAGAGCATCCATTTTAGATTTTGCTTTGATAACGTTTGTAGCAATTCGAATGGCAAACACGAGGATGGGAATAGTGGTGGGTGCTGCAAGTATACCCGAACGAATTTCACGCGGGCGTTGAAGTGCCGAATCAGTTTTCAATGAGGGATCGAACATCGGCAAAGTGAGCGAGTTAATGGCAGGATACACGGAACCCGATGCTCTTGATGTCGACTCAAAGCTTGAAACAGTGATCCCCGGTGCCATTTCGAGATCGATTGGGATTACACGCCAAAGATAAATTGGCCCGGTTACAGAACTATCGTTTTAACTTCGAGTTCGGGATACGCGTATGTAAACGGCAGTTCGATACTACTCGCGGAACAAAATGGAACTTGCTGAATCGATAAGAACAATAAATGAGACATTTCTAGATACTGGTATAGCACTCCAAGATATTTTTGCTATAGAAAAGTAATTGCGAACTAACTTTAAAATTGTTTTGCACTGTAACATGCATAGTCATCTCGAGTAGAAAGTTGAAAGGTATCTAATGATAGAATAGTTGCAGTCGCCTGTCACTTGGCATTCGGGTTGCTACATAACACCGTGCGGCAAGCGAGAAGAGAATAGGAGAACACCAAGCTTGCAGTAGAAATTCAGCGCACATTTAGTTGGATGAAAATGGAACAAGCAAAATGAGACACTTATTACTAGGATTTCACTTGACTCCAGCGTACGATGTCGTACTTCTAGCAGGGTGATTTTAAGTCTTATTGTCGGGATTTCATTTCGCCCCCGATAAATAACAGCAATGACAGTTGAATAGTCAGGAAGACGAGAATCATCGTGAAGAGCGTGAGGCTCGGATTGCAGGAGCCCGTGTGGTTCCACTATGACTGCGTCCGCTAACGCTTGGCCACGTGAAAGCGATGCGAATCACGTTTGCACCTACTTCCAAGCTGGTGTCATCACTTTGGGCCATTAAGTCGGGATTTATAGAATTTATTATTCGACAAAACGGGAACGTCGCGCGCGTGAAAAGCCGACTGTACACCGGAGAAACCTGCCGCGCTATCCAAACGACTGGACATAATAATATCTCTTGCATACCGGCTTACAAACTTCATCGGGTATCAACCACCGGCAGAGCTTTGCCGCACATTTCATTTACCGCTTATCTCCTCTGTTCGTCATTTAACTCGCTTTCGACCACTTTTTTCCCACTGACTTCCTATAATAAATACTAAAATTAAAACTTTATCAATGTCTCTGGTTTTCTATTGCACATTCAATGTGACTGAAAATTTACGATCGACTGTTATCTATTTTTCAATCCAAGCGAAGTGTAAAGAAAAACATCATTAAATCTCAGGCGTGTTATCAATTCCATTGCTTCTCCAATGGTGTTAATGGTGTCGAACGGTCGTATCTGTTCAAGGGATTATCCTCCATGGATAATAATTGTAAAATTGAATGGTGATACGGAATCGAAGGGAAGTGAAGATCATTCGTATCTGTGATTATCGAGTATCATAATCAGGTATAGTTCTCAGTGCGATACTCGAGCGCTTAGCCAAGGAAGAGCGGAAAGCGAGCTCACAGCCATAAAGTCGAGGCTGGATCCAAGGATCAGCGACAGTAATGGTAGCAATAACAGTAGCTACGCCGATCCGGCCATTGATTTCACATTGTTCTACAGCGGTAATAAATGTCGGCAGTGGCAGTTCACATTCGGCAGCGGTAGCATGGTAATGCAGGCTTCCTTTTACTTTACGTAAGTCACACGCCCGGTGACACTGGCCTGTATTCCGACTGGTGGCCTCGATCGATCCATTACTAAAGCACCTGTGCTATTACCGCTATTATTCGACGGCTTTGATTTCCAGGAGAACTTGGCTCGACGACCAAGTAGACTAGTTTAATTCCTTGTACATTGCTAAACTCATGAAAGCCATGTATAATGACGTATGAAACTTCGAAGGGGATTTCGACATTATAATTTCTAACTATACCAAAATAAACTAATTCCATTTATTGCCTCTGAAAATATTTCGATACACTTTTTCAATTGTGTCAATCTTTATTATATAAATAGGCATATATATATGTATATATATCAGAAAAAGTAGATGCAGGTTTAGTTCTCACAAGAATAACTACCACCGGCGAAGGGTCACCCAATAAACATAAATCACTGACGTCGCGGATTCAAGATAATTGATTTGGAAGGTGATCCCGGTGCTCACTGAGTCGCATCGGCAAGTTATGCTCCATATAATGCGTCAAGCATAGGAAATGCAAGGGACTAACGAGATATCCTGACCCGAGCCAGGACGAACTGCGCCCATGGTAACAGATGCCAACTTGCCTTCCTGGAGGGCCCAATTAATTGTGGTATCATCACGCAACCGAATTATACGCTCGCACAAACCGCACACACATACAGCTGGACGAGTGCGGGTTGCACTAATAGTTCTGACTGCAGCGGCAGCACGAACTGCACTGGCGCACTTAACGAGCGCTGCCCTAATCGCTGGCCTAGAATTAGGAGTTCCAATGCATTCGTTATTCATAGACACATCAGAGTAGTGCGTGCACCTTTGAACCCGGCGCTCGCTGAACTATCGTGGAGTAACGTGCTCTCTCTCTTTCTCACTCCTATGTACATACATGCTATGTTAGTCTGTTTGTTACCGTTAAGTCGATTGGTAATGATTGTCCTGAGGTATTGGTAGACCATTAGTGTTCGAACATGTATCAGATAAATAGTGTATTAATGATTTAATAATATGACTAGTTTCAAATGAAATAGTGGCATTATATTATGATAAATTCGTGTATTAGTATTATAAAAGCATTTCAATTCACATGAGTTTTATTAAGAAATAGTGGTATTATTATCGTATTAATAATGTATTGATGGGAATTTGTTAAATGTCCTTTTAACTGTGAACAGTACATACATGTCTGAGGTGCGCCAATAATGATTTGACACATGTCAGCCGGACGTGGTTCGTTAACGGCGCACTGATATTCGCGGCACGCGGATGATGAAGTGACGCGATACTATCTGCTGACAGTTGCGGGGAGTGCGGCGTCAGCGATGACAAACTTTCGAGGATACTTTACATTCAATCACCGGGGAAATGACTGACCAACGTGCTCACTCGTATTAACTCATTTGGCTTGCGCGGCCGCAAGAGCATAAATCACATCGGTGCGCATCGCGCCCGAGGGGCCACTCGAAGGGGGGCAGAAATTACCGGTTCTATGAATCTAATCAAGTTTGAGTAATTATTGAAATTGCATAGACGTCGGCGGACTTCACCGTCTCGAACGGGACTGGTTATTGATGAGGCGTCCTCGACAGAATCGTGATTATGAGCTTTACACGTGTCGCGCTCGGCGATCGCGCACGCTCCTCCGATTTAGCAATTAGCCTGGCTGCACGCGCTCCCACAATGACTGCCGGACGATATCAATTTACTTGTCGGCCGACAGTTCACGGACAATTGCAATGGAGTTGCGTGCATCTCGCGAGATTAACGTGACGCGCGCCGAGAACGTGTCGCACTGATAAGAATGCACAACGCGTCGATCCCTGCTTGACAAACGAATTGTTCCAATTGTAAATGTGCGTGTGTCCGCTGTCATTCGATGACAGGACGAGTGGCCGAAAAATTACCCATGCGTCTCTTCAATTCCTATCTGTCTTCAACTCGAAGAGAGCAATCTTCACTGGTAAGGCAAGCTTTCCTTTTTCTTCTTGAAAGTTCGACACGTCAGTATGTCAACTTCGGCGCTTGACGATGCTTAAGGGAGCTCGCAAGTGGCGGGTCTTGTAACGCCTGACAAACTTTTACAAGATATAAGTGAGTAAAACTGAGTGGTACAAGGAAAAGCACATTCGTCGACAGATCGATGGAATGTATCTATGATTATTATTCATTGACGACTATAATATTCCTTTGGTAATAACAGCTTCTTTAATCCGCTGGAATGAGGATGATTTAATATCGAAGCGAGCACCGTTTAAGGAATCAATGAGCTATGGAGGGATAAGCCCGATAAGGAGGAAATATCTTTGATCGATAGCGATCAGTTGGGCGGAGGTAGCAATCAGTGCAGCCAGTGATCCAATCATACTAATTAACCGAGGATCAGCTTAGGAACCCAGCAAGAAATCCAGCTTTGCGAAGAGGAGAAACGCAAGCCGGGCTAGGTATATGTGGAAGAAGGTCGCAGGAGGCGGTAGAAACTCTGATAAGACAGGATGAAAGGGGAGAACTGGGCGATGGAAGGCGGCGCAAAAGTGGGCTGCTGGGAAGAGACATTCGAGATAGATCGTGGGAGTCGGTTTGCGGCCTTATTACATCGTAAATTCCCGCTTAGTGATGGATAACATTAACCCATCGACTACGACAAATTACTTAACTCCGGTGAGAGAGAGCTTCGGCTGTTCCACTCATCCGAAACTCGCTCTTCTTCCATGCTGGACTTGCGAGCACCCGATCGATCCTTCGAACACACTTCCAAAAGTCTGGCAGTCACTTAGGCCGACAGCTGCGGTAAAAGGTTTCCAGTGGAGGCACCCGCTTGCGAGGAAACCTCGGGAAAGATCTTGAGCCGTAAGCTAATGGCGGGACGAAGAAAAGGCATCTCACTAGCAGCGAGAGCCTTTGATCGAAATCAAAACACATAAAAAACGCACAGGTAGAAATAAAATTGCTTGACATACGATAATGTCTCTGGAGGCACAAGTGTCGTCACCTTATTAACAGTTCTCCTTGACATCTTTTAGGATTTTTACATAGCTGTTCTAAAATCAAATATTTCATTCTTATTCAGTTAGATTTTCTCTGTAAAATGGCTGCTTTAAAAGAAGAATAATAAAGACTGTGAGAAACTAATCATTTGAAAGCTGTCGAGTTTCTGAATTGTTAGGTCGAGTATCGAGTAGCTGAATCGCTCCGGTGAAATAGGGAAGTAACACGTTTACCGAGAGCGTCCGAGTAAAAGTAAGAAGGGCGTTCTAGTGAGGCAGAGATCGATTTCCTCGGGGAGTTCTAAGGCTGCTGTAAAGGGATAATTCATTAGCGGTGTAACTGGCGGCCCGTTGAGTTTACGCGGCCGTTAAATATTCCTCAAATTTCCCCAGACGAAGACAGACACTGCGGGAACAACTTTTTTCCTGCGCTGGTTGCTTCGACGTAGATGCCCGCACGACCGCTTGCACAACTTTCAGTCTCGGCGCGCGTCGCTCTATTCGTCTCGCTTATTTCCCGAACTTTCACATTTACCCTGATTGCTGTTAAACAGTGTCCCAGTACGTGAAAGTTCAACTTACATCCGGCGGGAGGCAATAAATTGAATGATGAGATTTCGCCTATGGTGATTCATGCACCGAGCACTAGCCGATACTTCAGATTGAGTTGCAACGAAGTCACGCGGCATATCTTGGATCTCTCGAACGAAATAATACGCTGGTAAAGCGGTTCCGATCTATACTCGCCAGATGACGTATATTCTGTATAGATATAACAGGCTTTTTAATTTCCACGTGACAAATATATCAACACACATGGTAAACTGACATTTTCATCATATAATTGAAATAAAAATTGAAGCTTTATCTCAGCGTTAAATCCTTTGGGTTTAATTATTGTTCCATACAACCAGAAATAATAACAAATAAAATACCATGCAATCCTTATTACTAGGAAATAAAGCATTTCCCCGATTAATAATCGAGAGGCAGTCACTTCTTTTCATGCTGACGATCGATGAGGTACAACAAGATGTTTCGATGTGCGATGCAATTATTTCCATACCGTGTGACATCGACAAAAGACGCTTACCGGTCCAGAATTCAGCCGGGATAATGAACCGGTCTCCCGTTGCGGGTGTTATTTTTCACCAGCTCTACTAAATCAATATAATTTGTCAAAGTCGCGCGAATGGTAGGGGTAGCAATAATGTTAGCGCGAAATTGCAGCCGGTCATTAAGGGAATAAATAATAGCTCGAAAAGCTCGTCGCATAGGCGCGGCATTTGCAAGCTGGGATTTAAATCTCGTCGACACGCGTGCAATCATCCAGATTGACGAATATTATTCTCGCTAGCACCACGATGAAAGACCGAGTGAATATCTTGATGGCCGATCCAGATGATTTATCATTACTGAATCTTTAAGCGGCTGCTTAACGATGTTGCTCGGCTCATTAGGCCTTACTTTTTACGATTGCCGCGCCCGATAAAGTACCGCTGTGTACGCGTGCAAAGAGTTGCGGGCGCGCTCTCGCCCGAAACTGAAGTGTACGTGTGTCTACATATATTATGCACTGCCGGCGCTGCTGGTCCTTGTTAAATCGCGTGACGCATGCAAACTCTCCAGTTAATCTTTGCCCGAATTCATCAGCACGCAATAAGAGCGGACGAACGAATGCTTCTGTTCGCCGGAAGACTATTGCTGCCTGTAGTCGCATTAGTAGTTTTATCGATGCAAGTACTACTTTGAAACAGTCTCACTGTACTTGTGCTTGCTCGGCGAATACCCTTTAACCCCTTAACCCCTTTACTACGTTGACAATAGTCGTCGATGGTAGTAACTGTGTTCACTATCGTCAACTGCTTATAATCTTGATCACATGCCATGAGATAATCCGTAGAGAATCTTTGCGCGTTAAATGTGATTGGCTATTATTGAAAATCTATTACGACTTTAAAATAATCAACTTATTCGAACTAACCCACTTTATAATCTTTCCTTCATCGGACACTTAACGAAAGCGTTAAATGAAATTTCTGCAATACACTTAGCTTGCTTTTCGATTTTCATGCTTCGCGAGAGCCCGGAAAAAGCATTCAACACTTTCTTGAGGCGACAAGATCTCATTTATGCGAGTGCTGCTGACAGTGAATGCTGGTGCTTGCATTCTCCAGCGGAGTCTAAACGTGTCCCAGCGAGGCGTCGCCAAAATAAGGAGTTAAGCAGCCATGAGAAATCACCTGGCAGGCAGGCTCATATTTTTGCGAGACGAATTGGCCTGTCATAAATACTGCGCCTACGAAAATTGGAAATCGCCGTAGCGCAGAGCAAGCGAAGCTCTCTGTGACCTCATACGAGGGGATGTGTATGAGCGCGCACGTCGTGTATTCGATGCCGTGCATTTGACAGGGAATTGATGCGCATATTACAATAGATTAACCTTAAGTACATTCATCCTCTCGAAAACAATGGCGAGGGATCGCGGCTGGGCCCGGTGGATTTTTCGACGAGATTTCGCATTATCAATGGACGAGTCGAGCAATCGATATATCGATGCTGGATGCTCTGCATCAGCCTGGCAGAGTTGCCCGCTAACGAGAGCAACGCACTCCCCTCGAAATGGATAGGCGCTTCAGTTTTATTCATGGATTTGTAAACGACTGTATTATAAATTAGACCGGCTCGCTACTGCAGCGCCTAGCCACCCCATCGGCGGCGGCGGTGGCGGAGGCCAACTTGAATTTTCATTTTATTTTGCGTATCCTCCGGCGGGATTAGTTGCCGGCCGCGTAGCGGAGCGCGCGTCACTCATCAGTCGAGTTAGCCGATAGTTCCTGCCGGGCTAAATGCGCCCGGCGTGCACGTCCAAGTGGATTTTCAAAAGTAGACGCCTGCGCTGGCGAATGGCCGCGCGTATAATTAGCGCGACCGATGCGCTTCAAACTTTAATCAACACGATGCTGCCGCACAGGAAACGCAGGTCAACGTAAATATTAAAGTCCCTTCCTGTAAAAACATTGCTTCGAAATATGGCTGCAAGGATGAAGGACAAAGTTTACAGGAGATTTTCCGGGCGATGCAACTGGCACGCGTCGATTCGAATTCACTGTTTTCATGATACACGCAGTGGAGGTGGGTGTGGTGGACCATGTTGAACACGATGCGTGTCATGTTTCGCATTAATAGCACTCGCATGCTCATTGAGCCCACATGTGCGCGCGTTGCACAGCCTTTTTCGTGACGAGCGTACAAATCGAGCCTCGCGATTTATGCGTACATCGAGGCTCGAGAAAGAAGTTGCTGCAAACTTTACTTGCACCGAGCGACGAAGCTAAGTCTGCTTGCAATCTAAAGTCTTCGAGCTCCCCTGACCTACGATCCCACAAACAACCCCTTGGAGAAGACAAACCACAGCGCTCCGGGCAGATTCAATTTTGAGCGTGGGAAATCCTCTAGCCAAACAAATCGTTAGATTATCACTCTCGGGGATTGCGGCAGGCCCCAACGCTGGCTTCTGTTACTACACACTTCCTCGGGTTCCTCGTATCCCATAACTGTGGCCGAATGTTCGTCTGAAACTCCATCGACCCACTTTTGCGTTCCGATCAACCGTCTATCGGTGCTGGAACCATAGGTCTCGCACGTTTGTTCGAGCAGGATTCGATTCCTCTCAGCGGTGCTCCGTCGCGGCGCTAGTTAATTAGACCGATGCACCTTACAACGGCCGTCGGTGGACAGAAGTAGCTGTATTCCTTGCAGAGAGAAAGAGAAAGAGGGAGAGAGAAGGAGCGTACACGCGCGTCCTCCGACAGGCAGGATCGCTGGTGTTCGAAGCGGAGAAAGAGAAACGGTATTCCTGGCGGTCTCGTTAGTAGCCGGGTTCCCTTAGCGTACGAGCGTTCATTTGCTCGGCGAGATCGCTTCTGATAGAAGCGCTTGCCCGGCGAACGTCATATCTCGCGAAAGTTCGCCCGATAATGATCTTCCCCGTGGCGAATGCGCGCCTCGGCACAATGCGAACTTAATTAAAATAGAACGCCATCGACGTGTCCTCCCACTCTGCTCGACTGTCCGGCATCTTTCCTCCGGCTCCCCCCCGCTGTTCCTGGTCCAGCGTGAATTCCTCTCCCATCTACCTCTACGTGGTACTTGTGCGAGGCTTCTCCTATTGCTCCTAGTTCTCCGCTTCCTCTTAGCCCGTCCTCGTTCGCCGATGGCATTGGTCCTGCGCCTCCTAGTCGTTAGCGAGCCGAGTAGTGGAGGGCGAACAGGCCTCACAAAAGAAACACAATGCGACACGGTGGCGCAGAAACCACACCGACGGGAATACCGAATGCAGGTTTCTCCTTATTGATACCCCGGCGCTCGAGGATACGCTCTCCTTTGAGATACGTGTCGGAGAGATCGCAGTCGGCCGATACCGAGCGCACAATGAACCCTTTCGGCACCACCGACCGACAGATTGGCGCACGTCGCCGGCCTGATATACACACTCTTGCATCCGAATCGATCATCTGTGCAACAGTTCCGGTATACGGTATTAACTCATAGCCTTATTGGCCGTACTCTACTCCGCCGTTACGGTACATCAGCCAATTGGACGTCCAGTCTTGAATCAACCGCAAAACGTCCAGCAGCAACTCTTAATGCATAGACTGGTTTGCTAAAAAGAAACTCGACTAAGCTGACCGTGTAAATCTTGACCAATACGTGTAACTCTAGTTTTCTTTTCTTTCCTTTTTTTTTAATGCAATGATGAAGTGGAAACCTGAACCAGTCACTGCGATGAAGAGTGGCGTGAAGGAGATCGGTGTACCACCGTGTAAAGCTGATGTTTTTGTACAAATGTAAATGCCAACGTTATATCAGTTTTATAGGTTGTGCATGATAATGACTTTGTGCACCAGCAGTGGTAATTACGCGGAGAGTAATACGACTTTATCAAGAAGTATTGATTATTCTACTGAATAATCAGTGGAATAAACAGGTGCTTGACAAGACAGACCTCTCAAGCTGTAATGACTCTGATAAGGCACGAATCATCTTCAAACAAAACTTGGATCATTCTATTCGTGCTGCCACCTTCTTCGCACGATCCTAAGCTGCTTGACAAGAAATCCTTAAATATTAACAATCGAGCCGATGGTAATACAAAAAAGAATACTTTATCAATGCGTTCTCTCAATGGCTGCTCTCGCCACATCAGCCAACGTTCTCACAACACTGCAATCCATGCAGGAATTCACATTTTTCTCTAATTACAAAACAGTAGATCGTCGACACTAATATAATTAGAAGCTCGGCAAGATTTATAACAGCAACGGCTAAGAACCGCGCATAAATCTACGGCTAGCCTCAATTATGATAGTAGTAGTCAGCAGAACTATGGCCCCGAGGCGCCACCATACTTAATTGGCGTGCAATCGCGCCGGCAAGTCTGGCCGAGAGAGAAAACTGTCGAAGCGGAAGGTGGACGGTAGTACGCCAGAGTCATTGGAGGCCGTGTGCTTCTGAAAAGAGTGCGAGAGGCAGGGACGAAGGGGGCAGGGGGAGGAGGGGGGGGGGAGGCCGGAATCATACGGTGCTTACTTCGCCATGTTAATTACCGATGACCAAGCGCGGCGGACACGAAGGGACGGCCAGTGTCTTAAACGGCAAGCCGTTATGCCTCCGATGTTCCTCCCATGGGCTTTAGGGCTGGCATGCAAATCACTCACAAGTCGCCTTGCCAGCACGAACTCAGCACAATCCCCTGCGTCGGTAGACGTCTGGGCTCGCCACCACCATCACCACCACCACTACCACCACTAGCATCGCTGCCAGTAGTATGTACGTACTACTGCCGGCACTCGCTCATTGCCATTACTGGCGGAGCTAGACTGCCTACCAGTGCCAGTGCTACTGCAGCAGGATCCGCGCTGGAGGAAGCTGTAAATCAAGTCACCGAAGACACGCTCTGCCTCTTCGCGTGCCCCCCTCCCCCCTTCTCGCCTTTCACCTCCCGCCAGGCCCATGGTGAATCGATCGACGGGCGCGCAGGGTCAAGCCGAAATCCTGATAAAACGTGCCGATAATCGGGGAATACCTGTCGAACCACCACGCCGCACCGTACAGCCGACTTTCCCGGCCGTCGGCTGTGAAACCGAACGGTACATGCGACGCGCATGGGAGCAGCTAAAGCTTGTACGGGGGGCAGAAACCTACCACTCGATACGAAGCAAAACTCCAAGTCCGAGTTATGAACCACTCCTCCGCTACTATCCTGGGAACCGCTCGATATTCCCCCCTCGCGCGTACCCCTCGCCGACGCTGCAAATGAGCGCCGATGGATTTACGGAGTTCCCGGTAAACGCGCCGGCACTCGCACTCCGTTCCGAGATACAGGTTACTTTGGGACACGTGATAGTAACGTGCCGGCTGGCAGGTGTTGCCGAGAGCGGAGTGTCCCTTCAGAATGTAAGACATTTGAAGCGGAGAACGCAAACACGAGCGGATCCTCGAGAGAAATAGGTGTACCTCTTTGGCAAGGCAGTCGAAGATCTCGGGTTACTTTGGAATAGGATTAAGAAGGATCAGGGTCCACAGACTCCTGCTGGAAACTCCGAGATAGCTCGCTCCCGTGCAATTAAATCCTCTGATCGATACAGGCCTCTCGGCGAGCCAGAAAATTATGTCCCCGGCGAACGCAGTCACTCCGCTCGGCGAGCCGGCAATTCCACGTGGTAGCGCATGATAATAATGAAGTGGAATTAAATGCGCCGAGTGTTGCCGCGATCACGTAACACCGGCTGTATGTACATAAATAAGTTGGCTCGCGCCTGCAAAACAATGCGCCGATTTACCGACTGGCAGGAACTATTCATCGTGGACTCTAATGCCGGCGAGCGCCGCTGCGAGCCACCTATTATTTGCTCTTTAATAAATGATGTCGTATTCATATAGAAGAGGTAGTTAATATCACTGAGATATTGTCCTGTATTCCTATTTGAAGACTGTAAGTGAAAGATTATAGTTTGTTACATTTTTTGGTAGAATGTGACAATACTGCTGCTTTTTCTGTATACATATAAAGAGCTTTCATTTTGATTTGCTTTCATAGAAAAATTTATGATCTATTCTTTGTAAATTGTGCTCTTTCAATTTTTATTTGACACAAATTTGAAAACTGATAAAACGTTTTCCAATGGTATCTTCATTTCTCCTATCACTGCTGGTCGAAACAGTCGTAGAATACCTCGAAGCAGCGTTAGAACAGGTGGTTGTTCGGGAATAGAACTCGGGCCACATTTTTACGGCCGATTTCGGCAAGCACCACATTGCGGAAGTCAGTCTCGGCAATGGTTTCCGAAATCGCCCGAGGGTATGATTTTCAGAGCAGCGTTCACCACGCATATGGACGCTTCCGATCGTTGAACGCAGAATTAAACACGATGTCATTGTTAGTAGCTTCATCATCCGAAAGTGCAGATAATCGGTGCGTGTACTTCTCGTATACGTATTTCGTCTATCATTCACACTGCAGTACTTTACAAAAATATACGATTACACAAGAATAAAAATTTAAAGATAAAACGGACTCGCTTGAAAGCGTCTGCAAAGGCGAGAAGTATTTTTTCAAGAGAAGATAATCGTCTTACTCAGCGACGAACACGTCCTCAAGATAAGAGGAGCTCCTTGTACGCCGCTGGATTCATCCCTTGAACAGGGAATCCCGGTATTACGGAAACTCGAGACATCGGCGATTTCCACGTGACCTGCATAAATCTGATTTCATAAATTCAGTAACTGATCGAGCTAGATGCTTCGCTGTACTAACCGCCAAATGAATACTATGATATTGTCATTCCTTATTCAAAGGATACTCCAAGCATTCCTTCTCCGACAATACTCGAATTCATCTCTCCCAAACACACCTCCAGAAAAAGCAGGCCGCCTTCCAAGTCAGCGTGAGGCGTAACGCAATTACGTAACTTTGCAGGAACTTTCTTTCAATAAAGTCGAATGGAAGTCAAGCTGACTTGGTTAAACTTGCATAATTCCCTGAATACAGATGGAACCAGGTTGAAGGGAGAGCATTGATATACACTTCTCTGGGTGCCTGGTATTTGCTTGGGAACGGCGAGCATTTCAGTGGTCAGGTAAGGAAGTCTATTTTCACCGGATCGAACAATGCCGTCGCTGCAGCAGCCTCGACTCGAGGACTGTATAATATTATCGTAAAGTACCCGTTACCTATGTGCCCGGCTGACTACTACATTCATTAAATCCCAGTGGTATCGATCGCTCGGCACACCGACGCATCGAGATATTGCCATCGTATTTGTACCCATTTAGCAGTGAGAATTGCTTGTACCACACGAAACCCTCTACGACTTCTGCACCCGCCGTTCGATAATATAATATGTCTTTCGCCAGGAATCGCACTTCCGATTTTATGGTAACACCAGCGTCCTCTACTTATCGTGAATCATAAATTTCCTCATACATCGATTGATATCTCCCGGCGCCGAATCTCCGAAAATGTGGCGTAGCATTCCCTTATCTGTTAAATTCCTGCGATGCCTCATCAATTATCGAGCATGACACTTTACGTTTTGAGGCTTCAATCTTGGAGGGGAAAGCTGTGCTTCTTGGGCGAAATCAGAAAAAATCACTGTTTTGAATCATTGTATTCCGGAGTTTTCAATCGTAGTAGTATTACAGCTTTTGTTTAAATGGCACACTAAGATCATCATCTGTCATTTAAGTTACTGTAAACGGGACATTAATCCTCCAATTATAAAAGAAAATTCTTTGAAACTACTTCAAGATATACGTGTTTCCAAGACGTTTGTCAAATGTCACGCCACTTCACTAAAGCATGAAACTTAGACAACTTTATCGTAACGCTCTTTCTTCTTGGGAAGACATTTCGCGCAATAAATTTCCTTAAAAAGTATTGGAATACGTCTGGAGACTCTCTTGGGAATGAGTTGACACAGAAAAACGACTGAGAGAATTGTGTTTGCCAGTTGTGGGAGGTTTCCAGTGATTAGCTGAAGGCAGCACTCGGTTCTAGCAATTCCATGGAAGTAGTCTCGGGAACAGTGCCGATCTGAGAGCTGGTCCGAGGAGGCTTGGCAAGTTCATAGCGCGATAACGAGCCCGCCAGCACACACATATCCCAAGCGGGAGGGGAGCAAGGAGTAAGCGGGAGAGTAAGGAGTGTACACCAGATTCTAACAATAAGTCGAAGCACACTCGGCCGGAGGTGGTATCGATAAGTAGTACGATGGTGCCCCGGTACCAGAGAGCGATGAACGGTTCGCCTCGGTAGGAAAAGAGGCTGCGAGGCCGGCCGTAGTGGGTGAGTATAGAAGGTCGGGTTCATCGCATCGGCTCTCGGCCAAAGTAAAACGAGCGAAAGATGGGGGAGTAGATCTCAATAAGTAGGTGGAAAAAGGCGAAACCCATGCAATTACAGCATGTTACCAGGAGAGGAAGATCGCACGGGTTATCGGCCACGTGTGTGGCAATGGCCAAAGGCACTCCCGCTCCCTTACAATGTGTCCTATTCCCTTCTCATTTTTTTACAACCTATGCCTGGACCATCAAAACTCATCAGAGATACAATGGGTCGTTTAAAGTAATCCTGATGTATGACAATGAAATAGCTACGTTGGACTTAGCTAAATAAAAGATATTCATTTTTATTCACCCTGTTACGCAATGTCTCAACTTAACTTTCCATCTATTCTCATCGATTCATATGTGTTAGCATGTGTAACGTGTGTACTTGCTGCTTTATGTAAGTTGGCTGGTGAACCTGATAACATTATTGGCAGTTCGTGCGTGAGAATAATACGAGCCGCTTCTCATAATCGGAGATCTGGAAAATGTCCGATAGCCTTCTGATTCATCAAGGCTGAGCGCGCCCGCAATCAGTTGGGACCGATGAGTAAAGAGTTAATTCTATCGGGCTGCCTTTAATGATACGCGTCGTAAATTGTTTTTTATTGCTATAATCGGTTGTTTTGATTTTCATATCAGAACGTCTTGTTACTTTGCATCACACAATCTGTTATTGTAATAAATAAAGTCAAAGAATTGTAAAGTGATTGTTCCAATATCTACACATTGTTAAATAAATGTGTTTATTTAACATAACTGGTATTATACAAAATCATTCGTATGGACTATGTGGTCATCATTGTATACAGGTGTTTAATGCTGAGTGTTCATATTGTTCTCGATGATTATTAATAAAATGCTATAGCTGATAGCTATACTTGTAGTTGGAGGTTTTCGTAGCGGCCGTAAATATAAAGCAGTCTTTTAAGTTACAATATCTATTACTTAAGTACGCAGGCATTTTCACATGCTTCCATTGTGCTGAATTGATTATGGTTGCCCAAGCATCCTCCGAAGATGAATTCCTCACAAGCGTTTATTTCCGGATTGTAACCGAACACTTCGAAAGATCCACGGCACGGACCTCCTTCCATTGGTTCAATGCAGTCTACAAGGCAAATTCAAACACCATAACAAACCAGTGAAATTGTCAATCTGACACAACATGTTCGAGTTGCAAAGACTTAGGAGACAATCAAAGAGTTAAAAGACACCACGCAACACTGCTTGTTGATACTAAGTGATTGTTATTGTAAAAACACTTCAGATAGATCAAAGAGAGTTACTTACAAGCACGGGGGAATATGTCGGATGCTTGGCACAAGCAGATGCAGGCAATGACGCCGAAGATGAGAGCGATGATTTTGCCGTTCATTTTGCTAGATCTCGTTGCAGTTGGAACTTCTGTCCTCACGATTACAATAACGAATGATATCTTTTGACCATCACGTCAACCATTTATACTAATCTCGGGCGATACTGTAGAAACTCGGCTAGCGCACGATAAAAAGTTAAATCACATTATCTCTACACACATTTGAACAGTTGGCGCGCTCGATGGTAACTTCTTCATCGCTTGATTAGGCGAGTAACTTTTCACACGAGCGCCAACCGAATCTTTTAACTATTGGCAGCGTGGATTTTAATTGCAATTAACCGCGAGCACGATCGTCTTTTCTCTTTTAATTGCATGTTAGTCATTGGTGTATTAATTAAGAAAAGTACAATATACACCTCTTCAATTGCCCTACTTTCTTATCCTTCACAGATGTATTTGCACTGCACTTCTCTTCTTGTACATCATTGTCTTACCCAGATCATTATCTTGTGTATTATTCAAGCGATTGAATAGATGGAAAAGATGGTACTCCATGGTAGAATTTAATGATTTCTGGGACACTCTGTTGCAAGACGTTGTCCCAAGTTCCAGATAAAGTGTCAACCATGTATACCGATTAAATACTATCAGCATGAATGTGCTAATCAACATTAACAAATATGTGCTCACGTACTCCGGTACAGCGGATATGCCATTTTTACCACTAAATGAATGCACATTATATTTAGATCACACACTGTCAATTATCAAAGAAAACATCATTGATTCTGTAGACAAAATTATATTTCCCCAGCCGAGTATGCTAATAAGTCAATTCACCGATTTAATTCTACAGGTGTCGATCAGGTTATTTAGTGCCAATTGAAAAACTATAAAAGAATAATTTTAGATACGCTTTTACATTCGAATGTCTGCGTGTCTCACAGGTTGGTAGTTCCTATGAGTACATTGACAGTTAAGGCAACGGGCGTCACTCATTGACGTATTGAGAATTAGAATTAATTATCAAGTACTATTTTTAACATCGCATCACATACGTTTCACGTAAGTCGTGCGACCTTCTCTGCTTAGGTGCAGATGAGCTTAAGAAAACCCATTGATTTTAAATCGATTGGAATATTAAGGAGAAAGAACAATCAGATAGAACTCGGAAGAATTCGCATCCACAGGGAATGATTGCATAATAATGCTTCAGCGTATATTTATTTTCATTAAAAAAGTCGGAAATCACCATTACAATCGATAATCGATAGAGATACTCATGCTAATTAGACAGATCGAATACCATGATTCGTCCGATTACATAAAACCATTTGAGAATGCCTTTTTTATAAACCAGGTTGCATTATTGCACATTTCAATATATCTTGTTCCACTTGTTATGTTACAGATTTGCTCAACTACAAATTCGAAACACCGCATGCACTTTCGCATTCTTCCTGGGTCCCGAAATTGTTAGCATTTCCTTCGCAGCCGCCATAAGTGAAGGCGACGCACCTATGGTTGGTCGGGTCGTATCCGAATCGTGTGATGCTGGCTCTGCATGGACCGGTGATCATTGGTTGAATGCACGCTGTTGAAAATTGGAAATGTAAAATATATTACTAACTGTTTGAATTCATTTAAATATACAGCATTTAAATAAGTATAAGAATAAGAGCTAAATGCTGTTATAAAAACTCTCCTGAATCCTGATTTATTCAGTCAAGCACTTTCTGGGGCGCACAGAAACTTTTAAAGAGCGTGAAAGTTGTTAAGTACCATGTAACTTCACCATTTTTGCAAGAATTTCATGAGGCTTGGTTAACATTTTTCTATGGGAAATAGACACGTACCAGCCAATGCATCTCCACCGGGATTTTGGTCTGCGATGGCCTGGTGCATCAGTGCACACCAGGCAACACCCAGAAACAGCACAATCATACGGATGCTCATCTTTCTGGGTTTCTTCCAACTGACTAACTCGTGGCAAAGAAGATTCTCTAAGCTAGTGCAATGCAGTCACGCTATCACTGATGCACTCGAACAATCTCTACGTGCAATTTATATGGCTGCTCGGCCGATTGACCGATTGGAAGGGGATTTGAAAAATGCATTTGCCTGATATCGCATCTCCGACAAATTTATCGCGCCGATATTTGCGCAACTGCTGCCGCATAAGTGGCGAAGTTTCTGATCGATGCTTAGGTATTGGAACTGCCGCAAATACTACTGACGATATATCGGTGCTCTGTCGCGGAATTCCCGTTTGCATCTATTTCCACGAAAGCCGACGGTTTATGTTTATTCGCAATGAATTGCGTGCATTTACTGGTGGTTCGCGTGTATATTGACAATGACGCATCCTCGCATTCGTCAATTCCTCTAAATTTTTGTTTAACCCCTTGTTATTAACTTTTAAGCATTGTTAATTCATAAGTGAGAGGATAATGATGGATAAACCCAATTTCTATCCATGGAATTGTTTACTTAACAGAAATGATGAGATATAATTCGAAATGTTTTTAATTCTGGTGAATGTCATGATAAGTTTGCAGAGATTATGTGCGTTTGCTATTACAGTTCGTTATACAACGCCGCAGGCAGCTTCGCATTTTTCCAAGGACACAAAATTATTTCCGTTTCCTCGGCAGCCTCCGTAATCGAACTCCACACATTTCTGCTGTTTCGAATCGAATCCATATCGTATTGTTAAAGCCTTGCATGGTCCAAAAACAAATGGCAAAAAGCAGACTGTTGAAAATCAGCAGATGATACACGCTCCTTGCAAAACAATTTAATTACCACAGTGTAATACACAATGTATCACAAACCTGAACCACCGCAGGCTGCCTCGCACTGAGCCAACGTTGCAAAACTATTTCCATTTCCTTTGCAGCCTCCATAATTGAATTGCACACAGGTCTGCGAAACCTTATCAAATCCATATCGCATAGTTAAAGCTTCGCATGGACCAGAAACCAATGGTAGTTTGCAAACTGTCAAAAATTAACAAGCGTCACATTTGATTGCACTAAACAAAGTAAATTGAATATTATGGAAGCTTTAGAACTAATTTAATTAATATGTACCTCTGGGTTCTTCATTAGATTTACTAGATTCACCAACAACAACCTGATGCATAAATGGACACCAAACAACAGCCAGGAATAGGAGAATATTGCGGCTGCTCATCTTTCTACGTTTCTATTGCAAGAGAATAATTCTGCGCGAAAGCACGTACTGTGCGGTTGCATTGACGCTGATGCACTTGAACAATCCGGACGTGCGATTCACACACGAACGTGCTCGATTGACCAATTGGAAGGGGATTTGAGAAAGCACTGGATATATTCGACAACGGTTCCGACGGGTTCATCTGGTTGATATTTGCACAACTGTTGTGTAAATGGCGAAAGTTTTGCTCCATCGTCGGCCATCCCTGCCAGGAGTCGGAAATATTCTCGCGAACAGACTCGGGGAATTTCTTTGAAATTCACTTTGTTCAAGCTCAATGGATACATACATTTCTTAGCCGGAAATTCATACACAGAACGTTGTGTTCCATAGTCGTGTTATCTCTGCTTGTCATCTTTAAATGATGCACCTACCAAGTGTGTACACTGTGACATATGAAGCTCCACATTGATTCATGTAAGCATGCGATCGTAGAAATATGTTACAAATCTTCTAACAATAGTAAGTAACACAGCAAACCGACGTTGAACAACATATAAGTTTTACCTTTGGGAATACAACTTTAAACAATTTTCAAGTGAAACTGAACAAACGCTTTGGCAGATTCCCGATTTTCTGACTTGGAAGATCTCCCATATTTTAGCAAGCAGCTTCGAAATGTGCGAGCATATTCTCGGATAAACAGAAGGTATTTGCTTTTCTGCATAAGGTAAATATTAAATATGCAAATGTTAAAATGCTCTTTGTAAGGTAGCAATATTTAGAGACACTATTACCGGATGTACTTTCGACTTCCAGCTTCCTACTTAGCACGAGCTTTCTTAATACTAATTATGTATCACAATAGCGATGGAAAATAGCACTGTTAGGTGTATTCAGCTATAGCATTTTATTAATTAACAACAATCTGATTCACTTACAGTACAAACACTATTAGTATAAAGATCCCTCCTCTTCAACTTGGCAATTAGTAAAACCCCACTCCACCTTATCGTCTCCTTGTTATCTCATTCTAAGATGAAAATTGTCATCCATTAGACACGCGTTTCTTACGAGTTTTTACTGTTGAATTAAACGTGATTTTCGATACGTTACCTATAAATGTTTAAATTTGTAAACAAAATTGCTCGCATTCGTTTTGCGATCGGAAATTGTTGCCATTTCCACCACATCCGGAATATATGAAGGACTGACAAGTTGAACTAGGTTCGTGGAACCACCACCTCATAATGTCCGAGCCTTGACAGTTGCCATTATTGCCATTGTTGCCATTCTGCAAGGGTAAAAGGCAAACTGCGAAAACAAACGATTATTAGATTATACTTAAACAGAAGAATTAATTCAGTTAACAGAGAGAAAGTATACAAATTCGTACGTCTAAGTAGTTGAGCCTCTGTTTCTATGACGAAGATGGAGCCCAGAATCATCAGGAAGAGAATGACGGTCTTGGTGTTCATTTCGTTTAGGTTAATTCTGACACTGTACTTCCAATGTCACTGTTTTATAGCTTGCAATATCTTTGCAGCACACATAACTTGCACTTCCCTATGTTTATGTTTACATGCTAACAAAAAAATCGCCTCTCCTAATTGGTCATTCAGAATTACTATGCCATTAGCTGTGCACGTCCCGATGAAGGAAAACGAAGTAATAGCGTATTGAGCTTGTGGAAAAGACGTGTACTCGAAGAAAATAAGACAATTGTAGGTAGACCATTATACAAATATCTGACGTTGCGAGAGATAACACGACATGAGAAATAATATTCTGACATTGTTGCCGATGTCAGAAATAGGAACGTAATTATGATAAGACATAAGAGTCGACCCTTATTTTCAAACAAAAGAGCCTGCCAAAAAAGATGTTTTCATTTGTTTAATTTATCTTTTCTGATGCGGTGTCAGATATGAAAGACTGACAATAATCTGCAGATATTTTATAAAACATTTAGATGGCATTTAGAAAATATTAAATGGTAGCAATATACGACTTTTACGAACGCCCTCTTATTAAAAGATAAAAGGGCAGAAATGTTCTTTATTTTATATGTATATAAAAATATGTGTAAAATCCGTAAATTTGACGTACTTGAAAATAAAAAGCTGATGTAAGATAGGCTGCACATTTTATCCCTCCGATTCTTGCAAGAGAAGTATTTCCTATGGCGACGAATTCACAAACTATCTTCTTGTGCCTGGTTTGCCCATGAACTCAAGAGATAATTGTGAAGAGACATCGAAACGGCAGGCAAGACAGATTTCCTGACTTCCGTGCCACGGAATAGCACTGCAGCGACACATGTCCGACTCTAGGTAAGTGTTAGCCAACCAAAACGACAGGAATCGACAGAGCCAAATGCTCAGAGAGAGTTACTGCTTTGAGTTTGGAAACTCGTTTAACCTGTTCATAGTGTCACAGTATATTTGAAGGTGCGATTACAGTCTTGAAGAAGTTCGTTTCGTTTCGTGCATGTTGAAATATCGTGCGGCAATGCGATCACACTAAGAGGTATCTTCCAATGGCCGCTTTCCCCGGTTTCACTCACATAAATCAGCCTTGTTTATCTAGGATACATAACCTATCTACCGTAACTGATACAATTCTTCGACGACTATTTCATATAGAATGCTTTACTTTTCTCCCACGGCTCTCTGTGAGATCCCACAAATCTTCTTGCACTAAATTTGCTTCACCATTTACTCTCTGCGTGCGGTATTCGCTTTGGCGCTTTTATAACCTTCGTCTCAGCGATGTTTGTTTGGAAACTGATGTAAACTATAGGATGCTAGCCAAGCGCGCAGAAGTTAATGAATACCTGAATTAAATTAGAGATTACTTGTTTACTGATTCTCATGAATTCCTGTTACTATCAAAAGATCTACAAACTGCCTTGTCTTACATTGTCTGATACTCAACATCTACCAATGACCCTCAATTTTAGCTATTTCCTAAATTCCAGACTTGTGGTTATTGTTTCCCATAAAACTATTGATTTGCATTTACATGTAAGAATATATTATACACAGAAATAATAGTGCTAGGTCGTTTAACTTATACAATAGAAGTGAGTGACTAAGTGTACGATGCTCATTTTTGTTACAGTGATATGAAGAAGGAAAGACCGTAATTGTGTCAGTCTGATGTAGATATAGCCCCAGGGATAACAAGAATATTTAACCTTATGCCCTCCGCTACTGGTAAGTTCATGATATTGCATAAATAATTTATATATTACAAGTGATATTTTTGTTATATCTATGACTTTACTGCTATATTATGTATTAATGTTTATTGTGTGGATAAAGGAAAGGTCGAATGCAATAGGGCTTGAGGAGTATTGGTTTTGGCAAGACAATATGATAATATTCTTAGTGCCAGAAGAGCTAGCATTAATATAAATGTATTGGACATATATTACAGGGACTAGAGAAATACTATAAGTAAGGCATTCGGCGCTCTCCAGCTGAAATTCCAACATAACGAAGGGAAAGCAAAATTGAAGTCTCTTTTAAAAGTTATAAAATGTATTAGCAATGAAGCTGCTCAGAAATATTCAGTCACTGATGCTAGAAGAAAGGCTGTTCATGTTTGAAGAATTCGAGAAGAATGCACAAGTATTAGAAGGTCTAACTATATGAAAGGCTTTAGTAACACAGAAAAAACAGTTACATGAGTTATTTTATTTTGCAAATATATATATCGCACATGTCTCAAGAAACAAATAAAATTAATACAAATTTTAATTCACTCCACAAAAGTGTTTTAAATATTTTGTTGTCTGCTAGATCGTCAGTGTGCCGATTTTGTACATAAGGCAAATGTTTAATACAATAGTACGTTAGTGGTTCATAGAACTTTGCTCCGAACATTTCTTTTTTAAGTGAGACCTAATACTTACTCAAGGCATTCGTAACTTTCTTCAGCGAACAAATTATCAACTGGCTTAGTTGTACAAAGTAAGTGTAATCGTTTGGAGTGACTATTTTTCTAAGGTGGAAGCAACTCTGCAGGGCAGCAGAAGGGTGGGGCGACTATGCCCAGTAATGAAGAATGCGGGATTCGAGACGTTTGGGGTCACAATCTGGAAGAGGAATTCCGAACAATACGACAGGTTGTACAGCAATACCAGTACATTGCCATGGACACGGAATTTCCGGGTGTTGTAGCCAGACCAATCGGTATATTGTTTGTTGCAGCTTAGACATATTTAAACCCATGAAATTCTCGATTAATAAAAATTATGCTCTTTCAGGCGAATTCAGAACAAGCGCAGACTACCAGTACCAATTATTACGTTGTAATGTAGATCTTCTCAGAATAATTCAACTTGGTCTTACATTTCTTGATGAATCGGGGAACACGCCTGGAGGTAGTTATACTACATGGCAGTTTAATTTCAAATTTAACTTACAGTAAGTTTTAAACATACGAATTACTTTTGACATATTACGCAGACTTCGCATTATTTGCTTTCGCATTGATAAAAAAGCCTGCGGTTAGCAAGTGATGATTTCTCACGACTGTTTCAATGCTTTTAGGGAAGATATGTATGCACAGGATAGTATAGATATGCTACAAAACAGTGGTATTCAATTTAAAAAGCACGAAGAAGAAGGCATAGATCCACTAGACTTTGCAGAACTTCTGATGACATCGGGGATCGTTCTAGTTGACGATATAAAATGGCTGTCCTTTCATTCCGGTTATGACTTTGGTTACCTCTTAAAACTTCTCACAGATCAAAATTTGCCACAAGAAGAAAGTGAATTCTTTGAATTACTTAGGATATATTTTCCGACGATATACGATGTAAAAGTGAGTACGGCAATAGTCGTTTCCCCATCAACAAGCATTTTATTTTCTTACTAGTAGACTGTAATATATTTATATTTATTTTCACGCAGTACTTAATGAAATCGTGCAAGAATTTAAAAGGAGGCCTACAAGAAGTAGCGGAACAATTGGAAATTCAGCGGGTCGGACCACAACATCAGGCTGGATCTGATTCCCTTCTCACTGGCATGGTCTTTTTCAAAATGCGAGAAGTGAGTGTTCAGTATGGGGATAGTTTGCCCTTACTTTTTTTAAGTAAATTTAGAGCACTAACTTATATTTTTCTTTTCAGATGTTCTTTGAAGACAACATTGACGATGCAAAATACTGTGGCCACTTATATGGTTTAGGAACGTCGTTTGTTGTGAATGGTTCGGGAGGTTATTTGGACAGTAATGGGGACAATTCTTCGTCGTCGTAATGTTAACACTAATACAACACAGCCGCAACAGATGATTTCATTAAAAATAAAATGTTATAAAAAACCTTTTCACTTAATGGTCAAGCGTATAGTTCATATCCAGTGTTACATTGAAGTCACCACCATAGATTCAGAATGTGATCAAATCAGGCCGATGTTAGGCATATTCTTTATACATAAGGATTTCTTGCACCCTTGAATGTAACAGATGCGTCGATCTTTTTGTTCTGTGATACGTACTGTCTGTTGAACATATTCATATTGCAACGGAATACAAAAGGTGTGATATAGTTTCTTTACAAGTTTTTTATAAAAATATTGGCGATCATTCAAGTGTGGCGGGGACAAAAAAAGAAATCCACTCGTATATTTTCAAATGGAAAACTTACAAAGGTTACTCGAAGTGGCGATGCGCGGAAGAAAAAGTGCTTCGAAAATTTCGTACGGCCAGAGGCGACAACTAGGTTGCAATATTTAAGTACATTCTCGCAAGTGGCGTTACGCTATGCATTTATGAATCATTTCGTTTTAAGCTGCAATTTTGCCGAATATTTTGGGTCAGCCGCTCGTTCAGTGCCCGGTAAAACTGTGCACTGCACGCAATTTCAATTGTAATAGATGAACTATTCAATTGAAATTGTCGCGATTCTCCGTATTATACGTCTACAGTGTTTGCCGCAGCGGTAACACCTAAGAATCCCTGTAGAAAGTAACTTTAGAGAAGTTATTTTTTAATACTAGTTATCTTCCACGGCATACCGCGTATGTTCTATTGTAAGATCCTCCTCCCCACCATGAGAATAAAGCGGAACTTTTGCAACACAACGGCATTAATCATGAGAGCAAAGCTTTTTTTGTAAATATCATGTCGTTCCAGAGGTCAAATAAACATCTGAATGATACAGAGTGATTTAAACTTATTAGCCAGAGTATCGCATCGGATCTCCTCATCCTCATAAAAGTAAGCGCGACGTTGAATTCTACGTTACTGATGTAGAGTGTAAGTGGTAACCGTCATATATAGGGCAGAGTCCCTTTACCCATGTTAGCCGTTCAGATTTCCACGTTACCTATCCACCTGTAGTAAGGAGATAAACCAGCGTTATCGTAGTATAACTGATACGAGTATCGTTATCACTTACTCGTTACCTGAATTCAAGCTCAGTTTCTTCGGGCGTACTAGACAAATCGGTTGAAACACCCTCTCTAAGCCAAAATGCGGGACAGGCCGCGTTCGGGCCGCATTTTCGGATTTCTGATACCGATCGTTTACCTTGCATGCCTATTACTTCAAACTACGCAAGTTTCGGGCCAAACTGAAGAAGAAACTTTTGAAAGTGCCTTCGGCTTAAATGTACCTGACAACACGGAGCGGCACGTTCACCAAGGGGGTGAAGAAAAGGCAGAAGCGGCCGTGGAGAAACCGCCGGAAACTCACTCTGAAGTTGAAGACCTCGTTGAGGGTGTGAGCAATCATGGTCAATCAGAGGTAACGCACGATGAAAAAGAGGAGGGTCCGACAAATACGGAGAAATCCCAAGCCGCCAGTAATGAAAATCAAGAAAGTTTGAAACCACAGACTTTCTCCAGTCAAATGGCTGGGGCAAAAAGTGGAAAGTATGTGAGATACGGTGAGTAATTCTATATCAATGGGCGTGACCATTATTTTACCGCCGAATCACCTTCTGCAGCGAACATCAAAGTCACCGGAATTGATCGTTCATCGATCCATATATTTTTTGTTGATGGACAATGGTTTTCCTAATTGTTAAAATATTTCGAATCTATGTGAACATCGTGGAGCAGCTCCACTTTTTACACCGTCCCGTTGATCGTATCAGATCTTATCTTCCGCGTTATCAGTTACTCACTCTAACGTGAATCGAGGATGAATCACAGGATACAAGTTGCTCGGGCTTTCGTAATGAGACGTACCACGCGCATGAATGTGGATTTATTTTTAAACCCTGCTAGTGCAGCTCTAATAAAAAATATATGATTGACACTTATGAAAGCCACAAGTAGCAAAAAGATTTGTGGTAAAGACAGGGCCTTAATCCTTGCAGACTCCAATTTACCAGAAGCAAATAGATATGCACCGCGCCCCGATGACTCCGTACCGGATTACGATCTAACGGAAGCGAGATTGACAGAGATCCGTTCACAATTCATGTACTGGTACTTCGACAAGGGTGGAAACGATAATAATGGCGATTACCAGACAAACATACACTGGTCGACACCCCAAGTTCACAAGAACTTCAATTTCCAATTGCCCTTCTTTGGCTTTAGATTCAATTACACAAGGGTACGTTTTCAACGTTCGCTGAAAATCAGTCTATTCTCTCTTTTACTTCCTATGCTGACTAGTACAACAATGATGTTGTTAAACAGGTATCAATGAACGGTTTCCTAGAGTTTAGCGATCCGCCCCCTCGCTACACCTACCCCCTGGTTTTCCCAGTAAAAGACTGGCCGAAGATGAACGACCCTAGTTTCATCGGGATATTTTTCAGTAAATGTCGGATAGGCGACATTAGACCTACAGATATCGATCAGAGAAGGCCAGGTGTATACTTCAGGTGAGAAAGAGAGAGCTCAAAGCCTCTACTCGTGCCAGAAACACGAACGATTGTCAACGTTGACAATTCCTCTCATTTAAGGCTCGAGCGGGACTTGCAAACGAGAACCGATCAATTTGGAGTGGAGATGCGAGAACGTGTCAAGTGGGATATCCGCGAGGGTGTTGTCGGCTCGGACACCTTCGACCCAAAGCACGCCGTTATAGTCACTTGGAAAAACATGACTTTCGCCGGCGGTATCGATACTTCCCTTTATAAAACCAACACTTTCCAAATGGTCCTGGCCACTGATGAGGTCTACACTTACGCGATCTTCAATTATCTCGACATTCAATGGACCAGTCACACTGAAGCCGGGGGTGACACCACCCTCGGTGAAGGCGGTGTTCCCGCTTACGTATGTTTAATGATAATGACGTTCTCAAACATACGACGCTCATTTATACTTAGACACTAAAATATTGAATAATTCGCTTTCGCATTTAGATCGGATTTAACGCAGGCAATGGCACACAAAGCTACGAGTACAAGCCTTACTCGCAAATGTCAACGTTGCGTGATTTGTCGGGCAGGGGTTGGGCGAACGGCTTTCCGGGTCGGCACATTTTCCGAATTGATGAGAAAATAATGCTGGGAACTTGCAACAAGGATATCGGTAAGGGAGGACGATATTTCTTAGATATGCCCGAAAGGTCAATGGTTGCCTATAAGTTGAAATGCGCTCATTTTTAATGCTACAGCTGGAGCTCATTTGCCGCTGGTTTTCGCACCCGAAAGCGGTAACATGTTGGGTGGAACTGTAGTGAACATTACCGGACCTTGTTTCAATCAGACTGAAAAAATCAGATGTAGGTTCGAGACTGAATGGGTTACGGGAACTGTGATAGATAAAAATCGAGCGATCTGCGTTCAGCCCTTTGTCAAGGCACAAGGTTACATTCGTTTTGGAATCACTATTGGACATGGGAATTATGACTGGAAGGGGAAATACTTTATTGGTAAGCACCTACCAAGAGCAGGCTAATGTCTGAAAATTATTAAGTAGATCAAGTTAATGCAATTATAATGACACTGTAGAAACACCCGCTACTGCCACCGAAAGAATCTTCATGCCCCAATCGGTTCACGAGCGTTCTCCGGCTGAGATTAAGATCACGTGGGACCAATTCAATTTAACTAACAACGTGAATGCGGGTATCCAGATATCTCTATGGGGATACCGCGAAGTGAAGACCACGCCGGAATTTGAGTTTATTACCACTCTAGAGGTTCGTTGCTCGGCCCACTGGGTTCCAATGGAAAGAACCCTAAAGTTCATTTACAATACAAATGGATGTAATATCATTTTAGCCGGCGCACCAGAATATCGGGGAATATATTATCAGACCGGCCAAATATAGGGATCAGTACAATCCCTATCACCAAGACATGACTTTCGGCTTCATCCAAATCAATTTGACCGAGCCACGCCAGCACTCCGGACTCAACATTACTCCGTAAGTTCCAAGTGCTAACTGTTCGAAAGTGGCGTGCATAATGATTCCGATAACAACTTGGGAAATCTATTCAGGAGTTTGTGGAGTCGACCAATCCCGCTCGCCTGGTACTTCGGCCCACAATGGGAGAGAATGCACGGCTCAAAGTGGCCACAGCGGCTTTGCGACAAGTGGATTATGAACGACAGGTACTTGAAGAACTTCGCCGCCGAGATATCACTTTGCCCTTGTACGCTGAAACACGCCCTGACGGACAAGGGCCGTTTCCTACCCGACTTCGATTGCGACAAGGACTCCAATTTCGACTGTTTTTACAATGAAAATGCCATGCATTGCGTGAGGACCGGTGCACCTAAGTATGCGATTTTTAAAAAATCTCTTAAATCTTTCCATTGAACTTGTCAGTAATTTCATTCGAAAATCTGTAACTTGTCGGAAATATCATGATTGCAGTTTGGACGGCTCTGAGCAACAGTGCTGTTACGACAGAAATGGCTACTTAATGCTCACTTACGACCAGAAATGGGGCTCGCGTCCACACCGATCCCATAATTTGGGCTACTACCCGTGGAATGAGGCTAACAAAGTACCAACCCTTTCCCACTGGTATCATGACATGATACCGTTCTACATGTGCTGCCTGTGGCAAGAGGAACACTCGGTCGGATGCGAGACCTTCCGATTCGAGCGACGACCCAGCCAGGATTGCATAGCTTATCAGTCACCGGGCGTAGCTACAGTATTTGGAGACCCTCACGTTATCACTTTCGACGGTGTGGAGTACACCTTTAATGGGAAAGGAGAGTTTGTTTTATTACGGGTGAATCATGAGAAAGATAAGCTCGATGTGCAGGGCAGATTTGAGCAAATGCCGAACAACATCTACGGAGAAGTAAGGGCGACCCAGTTGACTTCTGTCGCAGGTAATTGAATGAAAAAGTGGAGATTCTGATACCATCGCCTAATGCGAACATCAATTATCGAGCGCCAATGTTCCTTGTAATTTTATTCCAGCAAGAGGTAACAATTCAGCGACGATAGAAGTGCGACTGCGGCCGAAACACGCGCAATGGAGATATCGGCTTGACGTTTTTGCCGATGGCCGCCGAGTGTATTTTGATCGACAGTCCCTTAAGTTCCAGCATTTCACCGGCGTGGTGGTCTACACGCCTACCTACATTTTAAATCAGAGCGAAGTGATCATAATGTTTGATACCGGGGCGGGTGTCGAGGTCGTGGAAAACGAAGGCTTTATGAGCACCAGGGTCTACCTACCTTGGACGTATCTGGTATGAAATCATCATTCCAGTCTCTCCTGACCTGCACTCCTTTCGTATTTCTTGGAAGTAACGTGAAAATAACTAGCTACCAACAAATCTGTTTTAGAATAAGACAAAAGGCTTGTTCGGTAAATGGAACTTTGATGACTCCGACGACTTCACAAATCCCGAGGGCGGAGGACAAGTGCCCGTAACGAATTTGAACCACTTCGAGACGGTTCACAAAGAGTTTGCGATGCACTGGATGCTCGAGGATAAAGAGGACCCATACAAAGGGGCCGCTTTATTCACAAGAGAATTTGGTAGAACCGCCAGCTATTACGCCAATCGAACCTTTGAACCCGAGTGGAGACGGAAACCTAGGGATATATTGCCTCCGAATAGGTAATCCTTAAGGAATGTGATGAAAACTGTAAAACGTATTAAGACATTCTTTTAACGATATTTATTCTTCCTTTTCTATGATAGAACCGACGATATTCAGAGAGCGGCGGATCTCTGTGGTGACTCGTATCAATGTCAATATGATTATGCCTTAACACTGAATCGAGACTTAGCACATTTCACCAGGAATTACTACGACTCGTACACACAAATTCGAGGAATAAATAATGACAGAGGTAAGTTGAGAAATTGATTTCGCTTATTCCAGTTGTTATGCTCTATGTAATTCTAGTGGTATCTTGCGGCGTTTTGGAAACTCCTCGGTTCGGTCGAAAGACCAATTTCTTCTTTGTCCCGGGGACAAAGGTGTCCTTTGAATGCAATCAAGACTTTATACTCATCGGAGACCAGCGGAGAGTCTGTACACCCGATGGTCGATGGAACGTGCCTGAATACGGTTACACCGAATGCTTGCGTGAGTACATAATCAATATTTCAGAAAAAAGCTTCGCAATTGAAATTCAAGTACCCAAAACCCAACTTGAATTCAAACTTCTTTTCGATTCCCGTACAAATATGCTTTCTGTGCTTTGAACCAATATCCTTTTACGCCACTATTTTCAAGTATCCACGATCCAGAAGGAGAATAATCCATCCTTTAAGTGTTAATCCACCCTCCTGGCCAATACTTTTTTCGGCCTCGATGTTAATTCCGCTTGGTCCCCAATGCTTGCTTAACTTCTGGCATAGAACAATAGCAGTCGCTAATAATGTCAGTGCGCTGGCAGCGCGAAGTTTGCGCCACGGTGCGATATCGGTCGAGCAGAATAAAAACCACTTGCTATTATATAAATATAGGTCACGTCGAGTATGCGCAGCGTACAGCATGGACAACTATGGGCATTATTTGTGCCGTGTTAATACCCCTGGTAGCCTTAATCGCCGTTGCCTTTGTTTTCATAAGAAAGAATCAGTCGAGAGGTGGCTCGGTGAGATCGTGGCGGTTTACCGATCCCGGGCCTGGCAGTGACGTTTCGACACTGTTTAAAGTTAAACCGAGTCCAGAATTGAAGGCGGACGACAGAGCGATCTCGCCTGTGAGCGATGACAGTACGACTGACAGTAGTGGTACTCGAAAACGACGCACTTACGACGGGGTTTATCGCACTCACGAACCATTGCCGAATAAACCTGACATTGAATTCGAGGATAAAGAATGGGACCTGAAAGAGCCCCCTTCGCCGACGGATTCGGAAAAGAGCGCGGCAGACACGATGAGAAAGAGCCCAACGAGTCCAACGAGTCCAACGAGCTTTACTAAAGAGAGCGACGTGTGAACTTGTGTCGAGTGAATAAAACTTTATTCAGTTTTCGACAGGGCAGATAATTCTCGGTTGCATTACCGAATTCAAGAAGTTGCTGAACTTTTAGACTGTGCAAATAGGTTGTATAATATATAGGATACAATAGTTCATGCCCGAGACATAGTTCACAAGCTAAAAACGCATCCGCTCATCGCAAGCTCTCATAATACAAGCCTCATAAATTTGTATCGCTCATTACTCGTCGTCCGGATTGTATTTACACAGTGACGAGCACCCATCCTTAATGAAAGCATGAAATCATAATTTCCTAGATGGATTATGTATTTTCATTTTGTCGCGGATGATTACGCGCGACGCGGTAATTAATATGAATGACAAGATTAAACAGCTACTCCTACTGCCAAGTAATCCGCAATGAGGATACTCTGTTTTTGCTGTGGAATAGAAACTTCATCGGTTTATTGATCATTTGTATTAAATTGATACTGCCCAATATGACGGATAGCAATCGCGCGTATTACTCTAACGATAGGTTTTCTATATTTTCACTACACAATACTTCACGCTATTGATTAACCGCTAGTTGACGAGGTTTTCAAACGCATTACGAATGTAAAGCTATTGTAAGATTGCAGTCTAATAAACCCTTTTTTTTACACCTTCAAAACGAGCCAGGAAATTTCTATTCCACAAGCATTCACGGAACTCTCGCAACCACACTTCAAAAAGTTCACCAAGTGACTGAAGTGGAATGGAAATTTCCACCGAAAGTGTTGTGATTCTTTTTCGCTGATTCCGTCTCCTTTTCCATTTGTTCTCGGACGTTCCAAGGGACTCCTAACTTTCTCACTTGCAACTTCGATGATCCAGACTAATTTAACTCTACTACTTTCCTTGTGAATCACAGGTCAACAAGAATACAGTTCACGTCAAGCAGGTATCACGACAGGCATAGTCCTTTCCTGTCTCGTGCCGATATTGTTACTAGTAGTTTGTCTCGGCTTCAGAGTCCTTAGAAGCCGAAAGCAAGAACGCGAGCAGGAGGAATTACAGGCCAGGTAGCTTGATAAGGCCTATCATTTGTTTTGAATTTGAAAAAAATTACCTGTCATTATTCACCCTTGCTTTTTTTTAAGAACGAGGCACGCCGAACTTCAGCGATTGAAAAGGCTGAATGAAGATGGGGAACCTAATTCGTTTTCCAGTAAAGCAACGGAAATAAATTAAGCATCCTCCCTTAGAGTAGTTAGATAATACTTATTTTTAAATATTCGCGCTAACCCATTTATTTACTCATCATCTGCTCACTCGTATGCATAAAGGACCATCTTCATGAGAACTTAGTAATATGGATTTCAGAGAAATATATGCGACACATATGTAGAGTTGTATAGAGAAGCATTTATCTAGTAATATAAAGGTCAATTTTTTAAAGAGTACGTGTCACTCAAGTGTCACGACAGGTTTTACTTATTTATTATAAAAATCTTGAAGTTTGCTACCAACATAAGCGTATGCGGAAACTTCATTACTGTCTTAAAGCGTAACAGTTTGTAAACTAAAAACTTTTCTACTTGTAAAAATACTAATACTAAATATACATTCAAACGTAAAAATGGTCAGTGAATTTTAATAATGCTATTCCAGTTCCCACAAGCTATGAAATGTCTTACCTTAATAAACCGATAAAATAAAAGTATTAATAACATTTCTATTGCCAATTAACCTCGAAATCTCGTGATAAAAAGTGGTATCAGCAGTACTTGATATTCTTATCACTGCTATTAATGATAACGTCGCAATTCCAAGAAATCACTCTATACTTTATGCTTTTAAAATCGATTGCTGTTACAAATTTATATTACGTTGCACAAAATGCAAATGGACTTACCTTGATAGCACCGCACCGTTGATATTCTTTCTTAACCTGCTACGTTTAATACAGTGAATCCGCCAACTCTCCAACACTATTACAGCACTCTCCACAGCTTTAAAACTATTATGCACGATATCCTATGACTGGCATTGCGAAAAACTTAAAAAGGACTTGTTGTGGTTCGAATTACGTTGGTTCTTAGCGGGAAAGAGCGAACACTTGTTCAGCTGGATGGTAGCAGACAGGAGTTGCCCCCGTGCGGCGAAAGTGAAGCAATTGCGCTAGAGAGAAAAGCTTTACCGACCGGTCGTCCCATAGCCTCTCGCCGAGGGAGTAGTGATTCTAGCAGTGCGTTCTCCAGTGGCTCGAATTATTTACATTGCTACTTCCTGTCCCAAGTGTGCGGGATGCGTGTTGTTCCCGGTCGCCGAGTGACGCTGTCTGCGCGTTTCTGATTTGTACGCGTTGGAAAAGCACATCCGATGGATTTGTTCGTGTGCGAGAGCAGCGGCGAAAGGCTAAAATAGCGCTGGTGCGCCGGAACGTCGCGTAAACACGCACGCTCATGTTCAATTAGCCAGCTACGCGTCAATACGAAAAACTCTCGGCTTCGAAAACGTGTGGGAGCACATGACGCCGCTGATGGATTCGGTAGAGTGAACGAAGAAGGAAAATAGCTGAAGCAGGTCAGTGCAATGATATATCTATTTCGATATCCTAAAACAATATCAGAGTGACAATACGTAAGAGTGAATGTGTGAACACACGTCAGAGTTTCGGCAGTAAACGAGTCATATGTCGAACGGATATAATAGACAGTGAACATTCGACGATGATAGATTGTTGCCGATGTTATTACGCCGGAGAATCGCGCTGCATTCAGGCTGTATACTTTGTTCGAAATCGCGTTTTAGCCGGCACGGTATAATTTCATTGCTCTAATTAGCTATGTTTATGTGGAACGCGATCACTCGTTGTGTCGCAGTCCTTCAGAATCCCGTGCGAATGCAGTTTCCCCGAATGATAATTGTCAGTTGCTCGTAATTCGACGGCAACTTTAGTTGGACTAGTTAAATGTATTTAAAGCGTCCGGCAAGGCACATGGATAATACTTTATACGTCGTTTACATGCTAGTGTTATAATCCCGGAGAGTCGTTTGCCGTATGTGTGCGGCCCTTTAATTACATACTGACCTTAATACATTTTCGTGTTTAACGTTCGAGCGGAAATGTACCGATAATAAGAAAAATCGCATCCCAATATTTATTCAGGATACGCCGAAGTGATTGAACGTTCCTACATCCGTGTGTATTCGGTCTCAATAGGAGAAGCATTTTATTTGTCAATGTTTCCTCGACTTTTCCGGCGACCAGATCGACTTTTCACATATAATAATAATATTTGAGCCGGGGATTTACTTCTATTTAATCGAGAATTCGTTTCCTCGCTCGCTTACGTATCCGGGGAAGTCATAACTGTGTTGAACTCGGTGCTGAACTTTAAATTGCATTCGAGAACCTTCAACTTGTTTCCCCAGTGGCGAGTTGGTGTTTCTTGCAAAGTCGGAGCCGCTTCCACCGAAATTCGATTGGAAACTCGTGACTGCGATACACGCTGATTTCTTATAATTAAAACAGTACGTTTAATAGGAACAGAAATTCCTCTTGATAATCGTAAATTGTTTACGATTATTCTTAATAAATTGATGTTTGTTCAGGTGTTTTGCGAAGCCGGAATTATTCCTTCTTTACGTTGATAACCAATCACAGCCGAATAAATAATAAAAATGATACAATACATAATTATAGGATTAACTACAAATTTTTCTTTTAGATTTGGCGATAGGTACAGCAAAGTTCCTTCTATAAACATCATACCGCGTTTTGGAAAATATGTTTACCATATTACAATGGCTCGATCATGGCTAGGATGTTTCTTGGGGATTTTAGTACCGTTCGCCGTCTTTTACCTCTATTTATTACTAAATGGTAATGACGATTACCTTCGACAAGTACTCCGCAATGCTACTGACGAATTTGTTATTGTAGTTCCTTCCATCGATATCAATTCTATTAAATCTGATGGGAAATTGGATTCATTGTCCGAGGGTGTGCAAGTATTGGGCTTGCAAACACCTTCGCCTACTAAATCATCCGCCGAAAATAATCATGCCGAGGTAAAACATTGCAGTGATATTTTACTGCTTACAAATTTTAAGATAAGACACTCATAATCTGACACGATTCTTCTGAGGAAAAGGTGTGGCGTCAGCAATTAGATACTTGTAGCGAGCAGATAGTAGTTGAAAGAATGTTTAGGACTTTATGTCTCGAGTTCCTACAAGTTTCTCTTCACTCTAATGATAGTAATGGTGTGAATGAGGTTTAGAGTCACAGCAAGGGAATTCTCGCTTAGCGCAACGCCTTTCAGAACGAAGGGGTGAAAGGTTACCGCTCGCCAGTTCTTTCTAATTTGTTTCAAGGCCAAATGCGAGCCCGTTCATATTGCCATGGTATGCGCTGGATATAATTCGACGTTCGCTTTGGTGACTACAGTAAAGTCGGTCCTTTTCTACCGCACTAGACCTTTGCACTTTCACTTGCTCGTCGACGAGATCGCCAAACGAACTCTCGCAACTTTGTTCCGAACGTGGGATCTGCCACATGGTTAGTAAGACTCTTACTGGGATTAGCATGAACTAGCATGATTGGCTTCCCATAACAACATTTCTCAAACTGACTTCACCATGCGATGCACGGGTACATAGTTCCTGTTTTACTAAATGCTTGTAGATTGAATTCCGATATTTAGTGTAATGCGGAGGCCAATCATCCGTAAATTCTTTAATTAATGCTTTAATAGTTCAACGTTTCATCCTAACCAACTTGAACTATTGCCTGTGGATATAATGAATAACGAGATTTATTACTAGATTATGAAATATTAAACAAAATATTATACGTCTCGCTTTGGCAATGGATTGACTAGGAAGATTCGATTCAATTGCAATATAGAGTTTCATGAATATTTTCCCCGAGAATAAATAATATTTTCTTTCGATTATTCGCTTTGGGAAATCGTAGTGCAGACTTGCAAGTCCTTTCCGGCTAGCGCGGCACTCAGTGCTGCTTAAAAGCGCACGTTTTTCCATTTCAGTGAAAGTTAATTATTACGGAGTGGAGGAGTGGATACCGAGAGTCTCGTGGATACCAAATAAGCATTACTCCGGCGTGTACGGTCTCTTGAAACTCATTTTGCCGGACGCGATTCGCGAGGAAAAAGTTCTGGTGCTCGACACGGACGTGACCGTTCTGAACGACATCAGTTTACTCTGGCGGATGTTCGAGAAGTTTTCGAGCAGTCAGAGTTTGGGGTTGATCGAGAATCAGAGTCACTGGTACATAAAGTCATTGTCGTATGGCCAGCGGCCATGGCCGGCACTCGGGAGGGGCTTTAATACTGGCGTGATGCTAATGCACTTACAACAACTGCGCGACAGAAAATTTATGACCCTGTGGGAAACTGTTACCAAGCGTGTTTTGGTGCACATATCGGAAACAAGCTTAGCCGATCAGGACGTAATAAATGCACTCATTAAGGAGCATCCTTATATTGTATATAAAATAAACTGCACCTGGAACATCCAGCTCAGCGACCACACCATCAGCGATCTCTGTTATCGCGACACCAATCACATAAATGTACGTAATGTAAATCCAAATTGCCAACGAAGCACTTGCTTCAATTTCCCACAACGCCAATAATACAATGTGTATCTTTCGATTCAGATTATTCATTGGAACTCGCCTCGCAAGCAGGAGGTGCAGAATAAGCACGTCAGCGAGTTCCGTAAAATGCACAAAGTCTTCCTTGATGTCGATGGTAATTTGTTGCGCAGACGCTTATTCGGCTGCGATAAACACGTTCGCGTGTCACCTGTAAGTGTGCAGTTTAGCTTTAAATAACCTCGCAAACTTTTGCGCGCCGCTTTATATCGTCGTTAGTATGTCGAGAATCTGTGCGTTAATTAGCCCGCACATAGAATCAAGTTCCAAATGCTAGCTTTAATCAGAGTACCTACGAAGTCGTTGGGAAAAAGATACAGGCACCAGGTAGTTTAAGCTGGGAGCACATGCATATGTAGTATTTGGGTTTTAAACTATGTTTGAACTTTCCTACAGAAAACTTGCCTAAATTCGTCTAGTTACTTTACCGCCGGTTATTAAATGCCTCCGCATGTCTGTACACGAATCCACGTGGCGCTACTCTACTTACGGAATACGCCTGCTGCTAATTACAAGGCAGAACGACTTATGAATGCGAGCTGTGCTCCAGTGTCAAGGCTCGCTCGCTCTTAGTTTTGCGCATACAACTCTTTACGAGAGCGCATAATGGCAGAGGGAATTTTTAGTACAACGAATCAAACCCATGTCGGGAATTCGCACGCGCGTCGAGCATGCAGTACCGTACGCATCCCTTCATCCTGGAATATGAGTACAATGTTTATGCGCCGACGGACGTCGCTTTGGTGACCCAGTGCAGCGTGGAGAGGATTCCACTGTTGGAGGAATTATCAAAGCATTGGCCGGGCACGATAAGTGTCGCCCTCTACCTCACCGATGCGGAAGTGCAGAATTTTCTGGAATTCGTGCGGGGCTCGCTAGAGCTGCGTACGAGAAGGAACATCGCCTATCACGTCGTATATAAAGAGGGGGTGGGTGTTGTTGAACCATCTCAGCGAGTGCAACACTCGCATTTCGCCCCGCGAATGCGTTTGTCCCGGCTCTTTATTACATTAGTGTCTCCTTTTATTCAGGAACTTTATCCCATAAATTATTTAAGGAACACTGCGATGTCCTATGTCGGCACGCCGTACATTTTCCAGCTGGACGTCGACTTTCTGCCGCAGTTCGGCCTTCACGACAATCTAATGAGCTACATTATGAGGCTTAATGTCAGCGAGACCGACAAAGTCGCCCTCATCGTGCCCGCATTCGAGACCGAGCGCTATAGGTATCCCATTTGTGGCGGAACAGAGCGTACGGATCCTTAATGTCCGGGGCATGTTAGTTAAATCAGTTTGCAGGTTCACCTTCCCAGCTGACAAAGAGGAGCTCTTGAGGTTCCTCAAGCGCGGCGTTTTATATACTTTTCGATATCACGTTTGGACACAAGGACACGCAGCCACTAATTATAGTTACTGGCGAAACACCATGGAACCGTATGAGGTAGGTCCTGCTCTCAAGCTCTCTGGGGAATTCGTGCTACTGATGGATTATTAATCTAATACTGCCGTAGGTCACCTGGGAGCCAGACTTCGAGCCTTATATTATAGTTTCGAAATTAGCGCCGCGCTACGACACGAGATTCATTGGTTTCGGCTGGAACAAAGTTTCCTACTTAACACACCTAACAGTATTAGGATACAAGTAAGGACGGACCTTTTCCTGATATTTTTATACCTACCGGCTCGCGTGCTGGATCGTAAATTGGTAATTTGTGCAGGTACATCGTCTTGCCGGACACGTTCATTATCCACCGGCCGCACGCTCCTAGTCTGGACATTGGCAAGTTCCGAACGAACTCCATCTATCGGAGGTAAAGTATGTCGCCGCTTGCAAAATGAATTAAAGGACGACATCAAGAATTACTTGCTCCTCTCGACTGCGCTGTTCTACCGGAATTAAAAGCAGTGCTGCCGCCTCGTTCGTTGGGCGGAAAAGACTTCTCTCATCCCCTTTTGTCGCGAAGGCCAGCCAGTAATTCGCTTTGCCGCGACGGCGGAGCTTCTAATCGGATCCTTCGTTTACCATTTTAAATTCCAGATGCCTCAAAATGCTAAAGGACGGTTTCGTCGAGGAGCTCGTGGCTAAGTATGGCGAGGCTGCTCTCTCCAAATTAAGGAAAGTACCCAAAGACGAGAAAGTACCGGGATCAATCCGATCAAGATGACGACTCGCCGAGGTTCCAAAGATATCTATTATTTTCTATAACTACAAATATTCGACTGTCACAATTATTTTCAAAATAAAGTCTCTATACTATTATTAATCTTCATCCATCCTTTGCCGGAGTTGTAATGACTCAGAGAATAATAAGAATCATCGATGGGGTTGGGAAATATTTATTAAAATGTAACCCATGTAGTGGAGTGTACAGAGCAGTGCTTTCAGTACATTACTATAACATTACAATCACGCTAAACATCTCATTTATAAAATATGTATAATATTTACAGTGGTAGTTAGTACATCGATACACGTTACAGTGTACGAAATCATACGCGGCCGAGAAACGCTGTGTACTCAATGATCGAATTGAAAGTTACGAGAAGGCAAGTCGCATATCGCCCGCCAAATCTCGTCATAAATAATCGCTGTGACGAGACCATGATGATGACGATAATAATAATAATAATAGCGCATGAAAATAGCGTAACGTAACGATATAAACTTAATGGTTAACAGCCGCATCCAATATTACGCAATAGTGTGAATATTCCATATTAATTATACGTCAACGGCAGTACAAAGGAACGATGCCGGCAGAGTCATTCGGTAAATCCATGCCGCTTGACGCTCTTAGTTCACGCGGAGTCTAATAAAAGGAAATGCGAAATAGTACACTCTCTCCGGCGAATTTTTTCTTCCGTCGATTCCCCGGTCCTTCATCTATATCGTGACACGCAAATAGAAATCTTTTACACTCATTAATATTCATTCCGTCGTCGACGGAGGAGCCACGCCGCGGCGGCCTTGCGCCCTCTGCGCAAACGGGAGCCTGTGCATCATACGAAAATATGTTAATGAAACACCAGTCACTTGCTTGTGAGCCCCTCATTACCTCGCGCAGATCTACGTACACTATTTATCGGGCGCAGGCGAGAGACAGAGAGGAGGGAGAGGGAAAGATAGAGGGAGAAAGAGTGTGGGAGAGGAAACGCAAACGCGACTGATCCACAGACAAACGCGCGTCTCTTTCCCTTGTGTCCTTTGCTTCGTCCTCGTCGCGCTGGCGCAACAATTCTCTTTTTTTTCTTGGTTTTACATCAGGAACACACTTCACGCCCTACGCAAGTAGTACCTACTATTGTTTTGCGCTTACAGTGTTAGTATACATTATGTAAAGTTAGAACTCCTGTCGTCATTGCCGTAGTCCGCGGGCGCACGTTAATAATCGCGCACGCGCGCCCAACGTCTGTACAACTGGCAATGAGATCAATTAGGCAGCATCAACGATGATTAGGACACGACAAAAGCGCCCGTTTATGAAAGTACGGCAGCGTTTAGCGATGCCTTGGCGGAGCTGTCGTTCGTAAAATGCTTAACATCATTGGCCGACACTCGCTAAAGGAATACAGTAGTGGTGCATCGTCGCACGTATGCGAATTGCAGGGTCGATCTTCGAGATATCATCCTATTTATTATGGGATGCTGAGACCTCGAAATTATGAGGTCTGGGTCGAGGAATGCGACCGTGCGTCAAGCGATCTTTCAACCGAGCACTCCAATTTCAGCACAAGTCACGTGTACAATAGAGCGCTTTTCTCGCGGGTGCCAACCTAATCAGTTGCACAAGATGTTCCCTTCGCTATAGTCGCAACGCTCTCCCTTCCTAAGTGCAATTCCTCATGGTCAATACTCGTGCAAGCGAGAATGGAATTCCATTACGGCGAAACGTCGTCAGTCTTTCAATGGGGATTATTAGTTGCTTTCCAACTTCTCTACAGTATAACTTTACGTAGAAAACGCAACGCGAACAATTGTAATGACTTGTAGTTAGACAGTACTTCTACTAAATGAATATCTAATGAAATAAAAAACTGCCATAAAAGAAACATGCAAAAGGTAAATCGGAATGTGATGTGAGGCGATGTATTCTAAAGCGCTGTTGGTATTCATCAGAAGTCAGTGTATCAGACGTACGGTGTATTCAGGTAAACCAAGCGGGATTGCAGTCTAACTATTCGTAGATCACCGCTGGCAAACTGTTATAGTTCTGAAATGCTGTGATTATCGGCGAGTAGTCAGGGCTTCCGAGCCATTTCATTTGCATTAAACTGCACTAATTAAACGCGTCCAGATGTTTGTGAGTTGGAACAGCGCATTGGACGGTACTTTCGCCTGCAGGCGTCCAGGCTTTATGTTACTGTGTACGTCTCAGTTGTCAGAATATGAAGATCCGAGGCAAAATACTATCGGGCTGCCACAAGAGGAAAAGCGACTATGGAAAATCCTAACGCGTAAAATAAGTTACTTTATATAATGGGAGAGGGTGACTTTAAAAAGTAGTCTGCAAAGATACTATCAAAAAAGATGTTTTCTATGTAAAACTCCTAAATCGAAAGCGTCTACATTATTTTTCAGAAATACGAGAATGTAAAGCCGGTACAACGTCGGCAGAATGTTGCACAGTAACGAGCTAGGATGATTCATAGATCGGCATAGAGGCAGTTCATTAGTGATAACGAGTATCACGAAAACCATGAATAATTGAAATGCGATAGACCGGGATTTTAAGTGGCCCTAACGCGGCCTGGTGTTCCATGTATCAAGCCATACAAACGACGCAACGTAACTCTAAGGTACAATGAAGGTAAAGCTTTTAAGCCGCGTAAACTCAAAGGCTCTCGGCGAATTATGGCGCGCGGGTCGCAGCCAACCATAAAGAAGTTAAGCGCACTCGCCACGGAATCTGAAAAGTAACATGTTACGTAAATTGGCCCTCCTCGCGACAACTTGCATAGGTCGCAAGCCCTGGAGAACCTCCCTTTCAGCATACGGCTGTTGTGTGACAAGAAAGGATCGCATTTATGCATTCTTTCGCCGGAAACGACATCCTTCCACCACTAGCACTCCCGTCGCTCTCAGATGGGGATTACGCCTTCGATTGGTGCACGCGCCTCATTAAAAATATGACGGCAAGCATGTTGAATGCGCGACCCACCCACCCGACACCCGCAATTACGAGAGCCCTTCTAGCAGGGGATGTACAATATTGCATAGCCGGCGGGAAGGCCGTACAACGGTATCATTAGAGAGAGGGAGAGAGAGTCTGTCTTGACGGATCGAAGGTATCGCGTGGTACGCTCATCGATTGCAAACGACCATTCGATGAGGTTCGAAGGGAGTGGGAGAACCCGGCAAACTGTATTATTGCGGCGTCGGGATGTCAAAGAGCCCCATTAAAGTGACGTCTAACAGTTTAACCGTACATAAAGTATCCGGCGACGTAATTACGCGCACCGACTATTCACCACCTTATTCTCACTACTTGGCTCTTCTTCTCCCAGTAAACAGACCATGGTTATTAGTGTTTCGAGATATAGGTCGATCCGGTGTAATCGTCTTACGCGGCAACCTAGAACTCGTGGCCTATTTCCTGATACACGAGACTCCACTTACGTACGGAGACCCCAGGAATTATAACGATTTGGAATGTTGCAATGTCTTAAACTGGTGATGCGGCAATTTTGTCATTAGCAGGCAGAATTTCGGCGAACACTTCTACAATTTATGATTACTTTGAAATATAGTGCTATTTTACAACCACACTTGTAATGTCATGTTCGATACTTCGCTTTTCAGTTTCCTCGTTTTTCCCTCTACAATTCCACGCGGCACGCTGTCAACATGCATCGAACTGTCGCGGCTAAATCATCGGCCACTTTGCCGGAATGTCAAAGGAGTTCTGGTGCACGTATGTGGGAACTTCATATCACCCTCGAGTCGCATTCGAAATGTATGACGAGCAAAAATAAGGTCAGGGACAACGTACGCGAGAGTAATCCTTGCAGGCTAGTGTTTTATTCCGTGTGGGACGGCTCTGGAGAGTTGTCAAAATACAAAATTACAAAAATATACTCGTGGCGCCGTGTTATGCCAATCGTTCATGCCGCGCTGCAGTCGAGGTGCCCGGATTTACATATAAACAATGCATGAGTAGTGCGCAATTAGATATATCTGTGTGTGTATTTACAGGGCGCGGCAGGACGATTGGCTGGGGGTCGAACCGCGACTCTGCTAGGCCGCTTAAAATATTCCGCGACGATATCCGCCAATGCAAACCTCGGTTTTTATTCTTTCGAACCACTGTGACAAGGCTGTGTTTCCTATTTCTTTTTTCAAGCACATTTTATGCGGCAAAAACCACGAGGAAGCTTTGTAATTGGCACCAGATCGACAGATCTAACTTTTTTTTCTCCTCGGAAACTCAGCTGTTATTTAGTATGCAAGCTTTTAGAGAACGAACATTTGTAATCTGGAATCAGAATATTATCCTCGTGTGCATTCTTGTTCACAACATAACTTCGAGAATTAATAACTAAAATGTGATAATCCATGGATTCACATAAAGACTGTTTAGCAGAAATTTGTTAAAGGAGTTCTGTACACACGGGGATAAGTCTGTGTTCTCTTGGAGTCTTCAATTGTAAGTACTAAATCGTGATGCGGAGACCTTTCATGCTTAAAACCGAAGTTGCACAGTGGCGTCGCACTATTCTCCAAGTCGTCCCATCCGAGCTACATTCGTTTCAAATACTGCAATCTTCCACTTCATCAATACGACACGTAGGAAGGATTATCTCTCTCCGTGTCTCGACTCGATTCAGCTCGCTCTGATAGATCGGAAATAACGATAACAAACAGCTATTCTCTTAAACTTTGTGAAAGTTGCGACTCTTTAGCTATTGAAGTTCTGCACCAAGGCTCCCGTTCCTTGTCCTCTTGAGCATGTGCAAGTAGTTTAACTATTTGGCAGAGGAAATTCGTACGAACAATGTGGCATTACGATTTGGTCCAATTCCTGTCTCTACCATTAACAGTCTACTAATCCCCCTTTTTATTAGCTCTGTTATTTCAACGACTTTAAGTAATTAAGCTAGCTTTGAGAAAATGCCGATAGCCCGCAAAATTCCCGCCGAACTGGTCCTCTATTGAGATAAAATCAATTAAAATCTTACACGCTTCAGTGGCGAGTGGCCGTGTAACGAGAAGTGAAGTAAAATAGTTCGGCAAACCGCACGAAATAAATAAGCCTATTCCCTGAAGTTTCGGTACCGAACGGGAAATCGTTTCGCAACAAGTTGTAGCCAATCGATCTCTGGATTGCCGGAAAGCAGGGAGAATAAAAGACTAAGCGCCGAATAAAGTGTAATGAACGTGTAACAGCCTTATAGTTCAAAGACGATCAATTTACTGGGAAATAATGATTTCTTGGACCGTTGAAATTTGTGGTGCAAGATAACTCGACGTAATAGAAAGATGTTATTAGCCACCCAATCTTTCTTCTGTCTATATTTTATTATCCTCGACAAAAGTGTATAAGGAAAATCGTTATTAATCGCGGCGATTTTGATCAGGATGTGACTTTCGAAATTTTAAAGCAATTTCCTCATTTCACCCCTATATAAAGTAATGCAACATTAATGTCTCTGACTTTATTAGTATTCTGCCTGTTACCAGAAAATTACACTGATGGTCTTACAAAGGAGCTCGAATCAGTGAAATTATCAAAAGATAGGTAAACGAATCCTTAAGTGTAACAAGTAATTCATACACGCCCTCACACCTTTTCGTATCACAAATCTGGCAAAATTCATGTAAGTATTTGCCTAGGAAGAAAAATTAGTCAACTCCGTTATAAAATTCCGCTAGAGCTAAAATATTTTTACATCCGACGGGGCAAGGAAACTTATAGCGAAGTGTACATAGAATAGGTCGTCATAGATATACAGGCAGCCGTAGTCACGCGATTGTAACGATAAAAACGAAGAACCATTAAAGATACTGGTCACGAGAGAAGTCCAAAATACATCCTGTTATTCCTCTGTATCGCATATCGCGTTGCGTTTGATTCTCGGGATCCAACATGAAAATGTCTGTCTGCACTACTGTCGTTGCGAATGAATGCGCAGTGACAATGTCTTCTTACACGTGACTTAGTACGTATTACGAGAAATGATTATCCTAACGTGTCTGCCATTAGATAATGCGCTTGTTCATACACATTGTATGCAGCTGCGAAACTCGCTTACATCTAATCCCCATTTATACATTATTATAACAAGTGTATTATTTACTCGTCAAAGGTCGGTAGTACGTACCGATGAGATATAAGTGCTATCGATAAAAAAAAGGAAACACGATCTTAAAACAAAAAGTTTACGAGGGATAAAACGAAGTTATCATCCTCCCGCATCGGAGCAGTGCGCACGACTCTAGAATACCTCATAAAAAATATGCTCGTTTAATGCTAACAATAAGTCTGCAAGAATGAATTCCGAGAATAACATGATCATCATTACGTGTGTTATTGTGTTAAAGCTCGTACGAACATCGTACAGAATCATGGCAAGTACAACCACTGTTACCAATGTCTCTTCCTCCTTAGGTTCCCGCTAGGTAAGTGTGTAAGATTAACATCTAGCATTCTGTCTCTATCTCCAACACGATCCGTCGATAGTCTCGCTAACGGCACGAAACGCGTCAAGTATGTCCACTCAGAGAATAGCGTCGCTTAGGTGTAACACCGTGTATATAGTAACTACCCTACCGAATTTGCCGAATAACACAGGGAGAAAGCAAAGAAAAAAACGAACTAAAAAGGATAATTTCAATAGTCCTTCAAACACGATAGAGCCACCAAGCGGTCCTACATAGTACAACCGGCCTGTCTACACCTCGCGGTCCACAGCACGTAATAAATAAATTATCAAACGTAAGAAAAAGTGATAGAAACGGAGGTAACAAACAATTAGCAGAGGCGTCGCACCTAGAAGTGTTTCTTCGGCAGTCCCGGCGAGCCCACGCTTATCCGGTGCATCTCCCCGGCACCGGATGTGGAAGCTCCACGTTAATCACCTCATACGGCTGCTGCCGAACTCTCACACGCGCCTATCGGAAAATGGGCCCGCGTCCATGAGTCGCCTCGTCCTGGAAGGCACTACCGGTTTATTGTGACTGCGGTCATGCGTCTCTCGTCCTGAAAGACAACGACCACGCGGTCTCATCGGGGCGAGTACCTGCAGGATCATACTTCCGTGCCGTCCTCGCCCTCGTCCTCATACAGTGGTCCATTGGTCGACTTCTTCTTCGGCTTGGGTGGCGGCCTAGGCGGTATCTTCTTACCAAGGGTGTTACTCGAAGATTGCGACTGCTGGGGTGACTGTGGGTGGCTGTTGTCCTTGGCCTCGTCCGACAGCTTGGACGGCCATTCGGCCGCGCCCTCCGGAGCAGATCTGTCCAACGGGCTGCTGGTGAGTATGTTAGGGGTACTTCGTTGTATGGTACCGTAGTGAGAACTCGGTGTGCCTGGGAGCGGCCTGCCCCTCATGGATGGTATTGGCTCGGGACTCTTGTTCAGCGACAGTACCGAGCTGCCGTCGGCGGTGGTGCGCAACCCCAAATTATCGTAGACTGGCTCGGGGCCGTCGGTGGGCGACGTTGGTGGCCCACTGCTCCAGCTCGGCGCCCGCGGGCGTCGAGGTATCGTGACGTAGCCATGTCGAGGCATCACCGGTGCGATCGTTGAGCTTGTGACACCATAAGGAGTAACACTCCGATTGTGCGGCAGGGTCTTGAAGGCGGCTGGGTAGCCGGCCGATGGTGAGGCGAAACTTGTGCTGGTGGGTGTCCCATGTTGATTTGGGAGACGCGTACTGTCAGGTGCCGTCGAGGCCTGGCTGGTCGGCGATGCGCCTCGACCGCCCGAGAAGGCCAAAAGGTCTGGTGGATACTGGCGATAACCTCCAGGACCTCCGCGCGGCAACGTCCCGGCGCCGCCGTCGAGCTCCGGCGTCACTCGCTCTTCCTTCTCGTCGTCGCCGACACCTCCGATCACTCCGCCGACGATACCCCCGCTGACGCCATCAGCTGTCAGAACATAAACAAAAAAGAAGGGCGAACGTTAAAAACGAAAATAGAAGGAAGAGAAGGAAAAAAATGGTCGCGCGCCGGAGGCTAACTAACTAAGCTCGCGACCGTCCTGTGTTCGTTTCATTACGCGTCGCGTCCCCCCGGATTGCTTTTCCTCGTTTGCGCCATGTCACCGCCTCACGTCCTCGGTTGCCGTTACCTCAAGGGCTGGCAGGTACTGTGTATGCCTGTATGTGCGTGTAGGTGTGACAACCTGAAGCGAATCGAGCCGATATCGCGCTGAGTCGACAATTCCTGCGTTCCGTATGTAAGCACAATTCCCATTTAGGCATGCAACGATGTACTAGTCTACAACAAGCTCAATATATCGCCCACCGAATATCGACAGTTTATCGATACGTTTATGCTCGATATACGTTGCAATCCCTATTCCTATTTAATGAAACAACTGATCGTATGTTCTTTGTTTTGCCATGCATTAGTGTGGAAGTATCCGACAATGACTTAAAAGATAGGCCTGGATTTTACCTCAGAAGCTTTTACCGAAAATATTATAGTGTACCGATTCCGTCGTTATTTACTACACGGAAGGTTGTAGATGGATCGTATTTTTGCCAATACAGTTTATCGAACGATAAAAACGGAAGACCTTTTGCGAATTTAATAAATTCCACGCAGAGAATTTAGTCCGTTTGTTAATAATTTCCGTCCAAAAATTGAGCCGATATGAGAGAAACTGGATCAGCGCTTTCTTTATCGCAGGAGAATCGCTTTGATTCTAACCCGCAGCACGTAGATGTTTTTACGATCTCGTACGTGGCAATAGCGATGCAAACATCCGCGTTCCTAGCTCACCAATACAAATCTTTAGAAAGCATCGGTTGGTTGGTAGTAAATGAAACCTGGCAATTGGGGGACTTATCGCGTGACCCGTTTTCGATATTCGGACTTGGCTGAATAGCGAAGCGAGGTCGAAAAAGTAGGGCGCGTAGAGCACACATTTTATTTGCCGTCCGCGGGAGACAAAAAGGAGAGCAGTAAGCAGAAGCAACTAAGATACTCCGAGAGATAGAACGCTTGGGCCCGAGAGATACGTGGACGATCCTATTTATGATGGTGCGCTAAAAACTGCATAGACTAGGAACCCGAAACGACGTGCTCGCACGCAAAACGTGACGGAACTTTATCGCACTTACATCACACGCGATCGCGAGATGGTCCAATTTACTAATCTGTGGGAGAGCGCTGCAATGATTGCGCTTTGCGTTTCCGCCCGCAGTAATGGGCAGCACTAAGTCCATCTCTCCGGTTTCGTTTTAAGTAAAGCACCACTTCATTCTATTCACGTGCCTATTAAGTGGTCGCTTGTTCTCGTTTGCCTAGCCCCTTTTTATCTAGGATGAAAAGCACGCCCCGTTCAATTAAAAACGTTTTCGCCCTTTATTTCGCATTGCCACCCATTACGCTCGCCCGAATCGTATCCCTTCCACTACCTTTTTTTCCTTTAACGCGGTGTGCTTTGTAAACCGTTCGCTTTCACCGTCATTATTTACCATCATCGTAGCTGCCCTTTGGTCGAGTGAGTCAATCAGAATCTCTTATGTACAATTACAGCACCAGCAGCGATATCGCGAGAATCTCTATACAAGATAAAAATATATATTGTATATTTATATTCATTTACGATCGTGCGCAGTCGGCGTATAATTCACTCTATCCTCGCACTTCTCTTATGTACAATCCTCGAAAAGAAACGACGGAGACAGCGACGAAACTGCTAGACGATGGTAGACAACGTATGCAAGTAGAAGCGAGCGTGATCTTATTTACAGGAATGCAATGCCTACACGAGGAGAAGAGAATGAGAGATGGTCTCGGCGTCAGGAGAGACAAATGACGGATGACTCTCTCATCTCTATCGTAATACGCCGTGCCCTCTCATTTATCTTGCGCTAGTTTTGATCGATTCTCATTACTCCGGCGATCGATGCCGGCCCATTTATCCCCCGGTGGGATTACCGTGCCGCGTCTGAGACAGATCAGACCTGTGCCATGCATGGCAATCTGAGGATGGTGCGCGCGTCAGCTACACGTTCGCCCAGTGCTACCGCTCTATTTCCTAATTACAAATAACATTGCCGGCCCATCAGGTTAATGTCTCACAGGCGGCTTCGGCACCCTTCACATTCAGCGTGCTAAGGTCGGAGGGAGCGCGAGCTGTCTCGCTAATGTCGATAGCAGTCGATCGCAACGGTAGAGGATAAGCGCACGGCATGAATGCTGGATCTTCGCTAGCTAGCACCTCGCGACACACTGTTTCGTAATGTAGGCTGTGTACTGACCGAACACGGAGTCGTTGTCGAGGAGTGTACGATTCAGCTCGGTCATCTCAGTGCCATGGGAAGTGACGGACGGCGCCTCATAGCGTCTTGGCGGCTTCACCACCGGATTGATCGTCGTGATGAGAGATTTCTCCTGTTCACCTAGGCCGTGATGCTCCAGGGGCGCTGCCTCCAGGCTCTTCTCGTCATGCCTCAACCTGCGCCGCCGGCAGTAACACGCGCACAGGCTTCCGGTGACGACGAGAAGCAGTAGGGCTGTCACGCCGAGGCCAAGGGCCAATGGAAGGCTGATTATACTGTCTCTGCCACCTATTGCGTCGCCGACTATCGTCAGCGTCACATTCCTCTCCACGTTTCCACCAGCGTTCTTCGCTAAGCAGACGTAGTCACCCTTGTCCGACGGTGCCACTTCTGGTATCGTCAGGTTCAGCCAGTCCTTGTTCGATCTTAGGATGTAAGCTCTCTCGCCGTTGTGCCGCCTCGTCAGGTTGTTCAGGACCCTCGACCGGTGCACCCAGGACAACTGGAATTAAGAAAGGACCGGCGTTGAAAGGACTTCAAATTAAAAAAGTTACTTTAATTCGGTCGTACTGCGACAACCGCCCAACTTGAGACTCTGTCGGGTATCTCTGCTGAAGCATGCTCGCGGGTGGTAAAAATGATTAAAAGGGCATCCTTAATTTCTTGGATTTTATGCCTGGCAGAATCACGAGGAGTTTTTTCATTATTTCGCCAGACAGCGCTTATTACTTTGTCCTCGATTCCCGGGAAGATGTGGATGGAAGAGCGCCTACTCGTTGTAGAATCATTAAATACAATTTCGCAGAATGGAAAAAGCTGTCTACTTGAAGCAGTAGCCGCAAGCTGTGTATGTACTCATTAATCCAGTTATTGGCAGAATAAATGGGTTGCAGTCAGACACAGGGTAAAGAATCAGAAAAACGGCGTGGCAAATATTAGATATTCTAGAAAGACTTTGTGTATGCATGTTGATTGTTCTGATAGGCAGAAGTATAGTTGAGAAGCTAACGATGCTTACCTCTGGGCGGGGAATTCCCGACGCTCTACACCAAAGGGTGACGTCTCCTGCGCCGACCTCGATTCTAACGGCCGGGCCGATCGAGAAGATCTCCGGCCTACAAGCGAACTCGTCGCTGCTGATCTCGTCCCACATTTTCCCAGCGAGGCTGGACGGCTGCTGGCAAGTGGTGGGTTTCGTGTAGAGCTTACGCTCGATCGTCCAATCGCGAAATCTCTTGAGACGGCAGTTGCAGTTCCAGGGATTATTGTGAAGCTCGAGGCTGCCGAGCTTCGGCAGGGACTCGAAGCTGTGTAGTTCCAGGGCGCTCAGGTTATTGCCGTCTAAGGTCAGCGACTGCAACCCCGATAGATTGCGAAACGTCTTCTCCTCGATTCGCTCCAATTCGTTATTTGACAGGACGACTTTTTGCAGGTAAACCAGGTCACGGAACAATCCGTTCTCCAGGATCTTCAGCTTATTCTCGTTGAGCAGCAACACCCTCAGTCGCTGAGTTTCCTCGAAGGTGCCGGGGTAAAGGGTGCCGATGTTGTTCCCCGAAAGATCG